>OZ010799.1:132582255-133968505 GCA_963932465.1 Maratus speciosus
TTCCCCCCATCAAATATAATTATAGCACATTCGATAGTATTCAACTAATTATGTACATATGTAAATAGCTTTTCATATAACTTAAAGATAATATAAATAATGTAAAATCCAAGAAATGTCCTCTTCATCTTGATATATCGTCTCGCGAAATTCATTAGATGTCGAGTCTGGTTTAAATAATTATAATAACAGTTCTATAATTATGTTCATAATTCCGTTCTATATAATAATAGTTATAATAATAGTTTAGAATCAACGAAGGCGGCCTACCTTGGATCGGTAAGTGTTTCTTGCATACCTTTATAGATTTACATGCCATAATATATTGTGTATCCGTCAATGTAATACATAATCTGCTATAAGACAAAGTTATAAGACCACTCAGAATTTCACCGTTTTTTCAACAAAGAAAATATTAGTTTGAATTTAAAAGCAGTTGTATGAAAAGGAATAACTCTATAATGTTTATTTAGTTCAGGGAAAAAAGTTTTCTGTTTCATGCCAATCGATTTTACGCAAACCCGCTGTTTCATAAACATAAGATCACCCTTTTATTATTTATAAAGCAGACGATTTTATTTTAAACTCAGAATTTAATTGTAACCTAAACAATCTGTAAAATTTAAAAAGAAGAATAAAATGCAGAAATTCTTAATTGTATCTGATTCTTTGAATTTATTAGTAAAATGCATCGTCGGAGTGAAGCTGTTTGGAATAGAAGTGAGAAGAGTGTGGTTCTACATAAGAAAAGGAAAGTCTGAACGTGAAACATGTAAGATTCTTAATTGTTCCAGAACTGCGATTCATAATGTTTTAAGTAAAAAAGAATTGTATGGAACGCATAAACGATCAGGTCGTAAAAAGAAGTTATCAGATCGTGATAACAGGCGAATTGTCAAACTGGCAACGAAAAAATACCAGTCGACTTGTAAAATAGCACAACAGATATCTAAAAAGGTATCACATGCAACCGTGTGGTGAAATTTGAAATCTAATGCTGGTGTTATTCGTCGAAATTTAAAAAGTAAACCACTAATACCGAAATGTCACAAAGAATCTCGTCTTAAGCGTGCAAAGAATGTCATGTCCTGGAACTCTGAGGTGGAAATATATTGTTTTCAGACGAGAAAAAATTCAATCTTGATTTTCCAGACTGCAATAGTTACTACTGGCATGATTTAAGTCAAATATATCGCGAGTTTTTAAGTAGTCAAATGGGATGCGGTTCCGTTATGGTGTGGGGCGCATTTTCATATGCAGGAAAATGCGATCTCCAAAGAGTTAAAGAGAAAATGAAATCGGACAGTTACCAATCGGTTCTATTTAGAAGTCTGAAACCCTTCTGATCACTTTTAGGATGAGAAAAATATAAATTTCAACAAGATAATGATCCAGTCATTCACCAAAATAAACAAACGTTTGACTTAAAAGAGAAATGATTGACGTTTTACCTTGGTCATGATGAAGCCCTGACCTAAACCCCATAGAAAGCTTTCGGGGGTATTTTTCTCGCTAAGTGTAAGAAAATAAAAAACAATATCATTCAACATATGAATTAGAAATGGCCATTATGGAGAAATGGGACAATATTCCTGAATATTTCTTTAAAAAATTAAATAACTCTATCCCAAATCGTTTGTTTGAAATTATTCAGAGAAATGATGTAGCAACATTTTACTAAATTTGAGAAAACTGTCTTTCCCAGAGATGGTCCTATAATTTTGTAACACTTCATCTTGACACTTTTTTGTTATATTGATGTTTTATTTTCTCCGAATTAATTTCGTTTGTGTAAGTTGCTACATTTTACGAAAAACTTGATGTACGAACGTAGAATATTCTTTATTATTAAATATTTCTTTAATTATCTAAATAGCAAAATATGGTGTAGTCTTATACTTTTGTAAGAGACTGTACATGTGAATCTATATATCATATACAGAGCTGCACACAAGAATTAGTATATTTTTCGTACTATTCATGGTAATTGTAGAAATTAGATTTTCAAATGCTTTATGCATTTTCTAAATTGCTTATTTAAGCATCTTTCACCTTAATAAAGTGTAAAGTTTTGTTACAGTATTCTGAATGTGTTGGAAAGTGTTTCATAATCTCAGCTGGACGCGTGATTTTCCATTTAGTTCGATTGCGTGTAATCGATTTATTTCAAATATGACTTCTAAGAGAGATTAAGATATATTCAATCAACACAAGTCAAATAAATTAGAAAACTTTTAAAATATCTTGCTTGAAGACAGTTTTTTGCTCTCGCTTTTTGTTTGTTTTATGCGTCGTACTGATTTTTCTATCCCATAAATTTTATGCTATGATTGAAAAATAAATTTACAGTTTGTGAATAAAGCTTATATTTTAACATCTCATTCATTATTAAGGTGTTTATTATTTTCAGAAAATCCTTTTAACATTTTTTTTAAAAAACATTTTTTGAATTTTTTGTTTTAAGAATATATCGATTGGAAGTATTGAAACTGTAAAATTTTATTTCGGCGAATGTTCCTATTTGCTCTTTTAACACTTTAAAATATAGTTGTAAATGTTTTGACTTCAGTTTGTCTGGTTGTATATCTCACCTCTCTGTGCTCCAACTTTCGCAAATATACATGGATTATCATGTGATTTGTATGTGTTATTGAGTTTTACTATAGTATTATCGATATCGAAAATAAAGTGTGAAGCTTTAAATTATTTGAAAACAACGTTTAAACACACAATAAAACAAGCAGATTTGACCATACGTACACGTTTCGTGAGTACTAGGACTCACACCCTCAGTGTAAAAACTTTAAAAACTTTAAAAACAATATCCCCCCAACTGCATGTACGGTGAAAAAAAACCAATTGTCAAAACATAATACCAAAAGACCATCAAGTTCTAACAGTCTATGAAATTAATGCGGAAGTGAAGTGTCGTGACACAACAAATCCATCCAGAAAGTTGAGATGTATGGTGTACTAGATAAATCATTAACCAAGGAGTCTTTAAATTTATGGATATGAATAGCTCAAAAAAGTCTAAATCCAGAGGAGTAATGCATTTCTTGATAATGGTAGCTGAGTCAAAATTAAAATTATGTCCCTCCCCCCAGCAATGAGAGGCGATAGAGGATTTCTGTAATTCTTTTTTCTTTACATAGTTTCTGTGTTCATTGATTCTGTAACGGAGTTTTCGTTTAGTTTGTCCAATGTAGGACAAACCACATTGGCATTGAATGTTGTAAATGCCCCAATAATTATGTGGAGGAATTTGGTCCTTAAGTTGCGAAAAAGATAATTTATTAACCGGTTTAAAAACCACATTAAAATCATAATGTCTTAAGATATTAGCCATCTTAAAGCTAATGCTATTATAAAATGGTAAAATGATAAGGTTGGAAATGGAAACCGTAGTAACAGGAGAATCAATATTATTAACATATTTATTAAAACTATGAGAAATTAAATTATTGATATAAGATAAACTAAAACCTCGATCAATAGCCACAGATCTAATGTAATTTAATTCTGTAATAAGTGAATTATTATCTGAACAAATTAAGCGAGCTCTATTAATCAAATAATGAAAAGCCGAAGCTTTTTGGGAAGGGGGTGACATGAACTGAAATGGGGGGGGGGGGAGTGTGACAGCAAAAGGTTTACGGTAAACGCAAGTGTCAAAGGTGTTAGGCTGACGTGTAACCAACACATCCAGAAATGGCAATCTATTATCTATTTCAACTTCATAAGTGAATTGAATGACTGAATCTATTGAGTTTAAAATCGTTAATATATTGTCAACAGAAAATAGAGAAAGGTCCAAGAGTGCAAAAGAATCGTCTACATATCTACAATAAAATGGGAAGTTGATAAGGTTAAACATTTCAACCTCAAAGTAATGCATATATAAATTTGCTAAAAAAGGGCTAAGGGGATTACCCATTGCTAAACCATCCGTCATAGAATAATATTGATTAGAAAATTGAAATGAATTTTGTTTTAAACAAGTACTGAATAACTCAGTTAACTTCCCATTTTATTGTAGATATGTAGACGATTCTTTTGCACTCTTGGACCTTTCTCTATTTTCTGTTGACAATATATTAACGATTTTAAACTCAATAGATTCAGTCATTCAATTCACTTATGAAGTTGAAATAGATAATAGATTGCCATTTCTGGATGTGTTGGTTACACGTCAGCCTAACACCTTTGACACTTGCGTTTACCGTAAACCTTTTGCTGTCACACTCCCCCCCATTTCAATTCATGTCACCCCCCTTCCCAAAAAGCTTCGGCTTTTCATTATTTGACTAATAGAGCTCGCTTAATTTGTTCAGATAATAATTCACTTATTACAGAATTAAATTACATTAGATCTGTGGCTATTGATCGAGGTTTTAGTTTATCTTATATCAATAATTTAATTTCTCATAGTTTTAATAAATATGTTAATAATCTTGATCCTCTTGTTACTACGGTTTCCATTTCCAACCTTATCATTTTAACATTTTATAATAGCATTAGCTTTAAGATGGCTAATATCTTAAGACATTATGATTTTAATGTGGTTTTTAAACCGGTTAATAAATTATCTTTTTCGCAACTTAAGGACCAAATTCCTCCACATAATTATTGGGGAATTTACAACATTCAATGCCAATGTAGTTTGTCCTACATTGGACAAACTAAACGAAAACTCCGTTACAGAATCAATGAACACAGAATCTATGTAAAGAAAAAAGAATTACAGAAATCCTCTATCGCCTCTCATTGCTGGGGGGAGGGACATAATTTTAATTTTGACTCAGCTACCATTATCAAGAAATGCATTACTCCTCTGGATTTAGACTTTTTTGAGCTATTCATATCCATAAATTTAAAGACTCCTTGGTTAATGATTTATCTAGTACACCATACATCTCAACTTTCTGGATGGATTTGTTGTGTCACGACACTTCACTTCCGCATTCATTTCATTGGCTGTTAGAACTTGATGGTCTTTTGGTATTATGTTTTGACATTTGGTTTTTTTTTCACCGTACATGCAGTTGGGGGGATATTGTTTTTAAAGTTTTTAAAGTTTTTACACTGAGGATGTGAGTCCTAGTACTCACGAAACGTATACGTATGGTCAAATCTGCTTGTCTTATTGTGTGTTTAAACGTTGTGAAGCTTTAGTTGTTCGCTTCTGCATTTCATAAAGAAGTATTTGTAATTCGCCAACAGGGACACTGAAAATAATTCCATTACATTATAATATATAAATCAAAATCGTTTGCTGTGTATTTAAATGATTTTACACAATTTTAAACATAATGAAATTGATATACATTACTGAAGTGCAGTACAACATGTTTTCTATAGTTTCTTCAATCCGTATAATTTGTCGTTTATTTACAGAGACATTCAAAATTATTCGGTGACAGAACTGGACAAGACAGATAATTACTGTCTGTCTGTTTTCAGCTGTGGTATTCATTCTGAAACTTAACTAATTTTTCGCGTACAGCGAGGTATATAGATGATATAGATACAGTGATGCAGAAAAATAATACCTACATTGCCGGGTTTGGCACTGGTTTCTGGAAATTCATTTTTACATATTTATGAGGGTTTTTTTTTCAATTATTTATTTAGATATCTCATTTTATTGTATAAAAAAATAAAGGATCTAAACAATATTTCAATAACGTTAAAAATTGCTTCATAATATGCCCTTTATAATATCAACAGTTATAATGAAATAAACGTTATAAACAATATTTCAATAACGTTGGGAATTGCTTCATAATATGCCCTTTATAATATCAATAGTTAAACTTCAAGATCGAAATAAGGAAAATAAAATTAAAGTATAGTTATTAGAATTATAAAAAATATTTTTTTAATTTCCGCATATGGATTTTGTTTTGTATACAAAAAACTGTACACAAAAGGGATTAAAATGTACCTTTTTAGTTAATATTTCGAAAGTTTCTTGTTTTATTGAAATACCTTCTGTGTGAAAAGTACCTGGAATTTACCGTTTAAAAGACGTCCGTAAAAGATATCAAGACAATTTATCTTTCTTGTAATTTGGGACCACTGTGCCGAGCTACAATGGGGAGATTTAGCACCATCTTACTTAGTGTTTTGACAGCAGATATTTTTTTAGACATACTTTAGAGTGATCGTGGTTTTTAGAATGGAAAAATTAGTTCAACAAAGAGTTTGCCTTAAATTTGATCATTCAAACAAAATTCCGTGTGCCAAATAACTGAAAATGTTGCAAAGGACGTACGGTGAATCATGAATGCCAAAAATACAGGCATATGAATTGTATAAAGCATTTAGAACGAGAAGTAGCAACTCAGACAATCACCTCATCGACTGAATTTCTTCGCGGCTGAAATTCCAGAATTAGTTAAAACTCGACTCACATATTAAAACGCAATTGGTCTGCCAAGTCATATCTTGGTGGAAAACGCCTGAAAACCCGATTTTAGCGTTTGACTCGTGCGTTTAATATTGTGTTTTTCTGCACGCAAAGGTATCAGTGGTGTAGTCGTAAAAAAAGCAGAGGGTATACGCTCAAGGCCGAGCGTATAACCTAGAGTGTATTTACTATAGATTTTTGAGAAACAGAGGGTATACGGTGTTCTTAAAAAAATCCAGAGGGTATACAGCGTATACCCCCGTATACCCTCCACTACATCCCTAAAAGATATTAAAACATAGAAGGCTGGTAGCAGGAAAACACAATAGTAAACCTACGAGTCAACCGCTAAAATCGAGTTTTCAGGTGTTTTCCACCAAGATATGACTTGGCAAACCAGTTGCATTTGAATATGCGAATTGAGTTTTAACTAATCTTGGAATTTCGTTCGTGAACTTGATGAGGTGATTGTCTGTGCTGCCGCCTCCCGATCTAATTCAAATAGGGTCGAAAAATAGTAGTTGATTTTCCTCGTTCTGGTAGACCTTCAACGTCTACCAATGGACATAGATGAAATCAAGAAGCTAGTGCTTGAAAATCGACTTTTGTGTCTTAGACAGTTGGCTCAAGATATCGCATATATATTTTAAGTCAGTTCATAACGCTATGACTTATATTTTTTGCATGAAACGCATCGCCTCATAACGGATTTCGGAAGAGCTGAATTTTCTCCTATTGTTCTGCAAGAGTTTCTGGCCAAAAACGCAAGTAATGGCAACGACCAAGGGCAGTACTTGCCAAATATGGCCTCGTATTACTTTTCACTGTTCACGAAGCTAAAATCACCACTTCGAGGAAAATGCTTTGTATCAATTGAGGCTACAAAAATTAATTCGCAGAAGGAACTAAAGGTCATACCAAAAAAGCATGGAAGATTGGGTCTTGCGCTGGCATAATTGCATTAAATTCTATGGGGTCTACTTTGAAGATGGCAAAATAAATTTTGATGAAAAAAAATTTTTTTTGTGTTTTATTTAAGAATTCTGAGTACTTTTGCCACAGAAGGTATAATACAGAGTTAAAAGACATAGCACATGGAAGAAGTGAAAAATCTAGGAGGGGGGGGGGGGTATCTAAAATTTATGCGGAGTACAATGAAACCAATCGGTCCATAAACAGAATCTAAGTAAACAAATTAACCATATTTGTAGCAAATAAAGGAAAGAAAAAACTAAAAACTTGGCGTTTGTTATTTTATTTCGATTAAATTGAGTGACTCTGACAGCCTTTTCATACTTTACTTACCTAAGATATTGAATGAGAAGAAAAAGTAATGAAATAAAAAATTTTACTTTCATATTCCTAAATTTCAAACCTACTTGAATTAACATCTTTTGAATTAGTTAATGTATTGAAAAAATACACAAACAGAAACACGCACATGGAAAAGCATTTGAAGCATTAAACATTTTTAAATATGTATTTTATGCATATTTTAAGGAATTTGTTCCGTTCTTATTAATTTTTATCTACGAATTTTTTTTTAATTAAAAATTCCGTTTTTGAATAAAGCCCTCCTATAAACATCCTGCTTATTCATACTGCCAATATGCATCTGCAATATTTTTTTTTTAAATTTTCCTAAGGAAAAATGTGGGGCATTCTCACAATCTTTTTACTTTCATGTCCCTGAATAATAATTTTTTATTTAATACACTTTTTTGTGTTGTTTTTATTTCATAGACTGGGGAACATCCCATTGCATAATTGTACAACAATATTAACGAGATAATTAAGGTTTGGACGATGTTGGGGGTCCAAATACAAGGAAAACTCATCTACCGCCCCGTGTCCCTGATGCTGATTTTTAAGTTTGGAGCTGTCTGGATAAAACTGTTTCAATAAAAATAATTCTACGTAATTTTTTTCTGAAACTAGAACTACTGTTTTATATAAATATGTAGCTAAAAATTAACCTGCACACATTTTTAGGGTTGTTATTATTTTTTAAACTCTGTACCTGGGTTTTAGATTCCTTACCATCCCTCTTCTAAAATTATACAGAAAATCATTTCAGATGCAGCTACAGAATTTTTTTCAAGTTTTTTCTCATGCAGATGTATGCTAGAGAAAGAATGTCTAAAATTCTTTTGCAGGAAATTTACTGTAGAATTTAAATCAGCATTTAAATATTCATTTCAAGCATCGTGGCTTTATTGGTAGTCTCACCGTCCCCAAGGTTTATTCCTGCACTTTTCGAGGTAAATAATAATAAAAAAAAAAACTAATTTAATCCAATGTTAACAACTGTTTCTAAAAATCAATGAACATTGTGGCTATCACTTAGTCTTAACATGATTTTCCTAAAAATAGGTGGTAATTTTCCTTACCGTCCCTTTTTTTACCATTTCGTCCCTTTTTTCCAATACCATCCCCTTTTTTTTACCTTACCGTCCCATCTTTAACACCCCTTTAAGACAATGTTATACAAAAGTTCTGTATTAAAAGTACTACATTGTTATTATTTTATTTTTTAATGTCCTGCGTGTACTATGCGAATTCATTATAAATAAAAATTTAGAAGAAAATAAAAAGTTATAGGGGTAAAATGGTAAGGAAAATTAAACTCGCAAGTTTAACTTAAACCTCAGTTAAATAAAAAAATTTTCGCTGCTGACCATTTTTTCTTTATTTTGAATCATTAAGGAATTCGTCTATCAGATTAAAATGTTATTTTATCAAGTTTAATTTTGCCAGATTTTTTCCCCAAAAGTCAAAAGATTGTGAGAATGCCCCATGTATTGAAATTTTCTGAACCATTTAAAATTTCAAGCAAAGTTTTCCTACTGTTCTATTTCCCACCTTCGATTTATGTGTTCGTTGAGAATGATTTTTTTTGCTAATATTAAATATAACACAGTCCGTGAATAGTTTTTTCAGGATGCTTGCATAATTTTTTTATTGTTTTAAGTTTTAAATTAGCTACTGCTGCAGCGATTTCAGAACGTTTTATGCTCCCACCCCCCTTGTAATTTTTGAATTAAAAAAAAAAAACTTCTGTGTGAACAATATCGTCTTAAAAATTAACACCATATCAATTTGCAACTTCCTAGCCCTAAAACTTCTAAGTAAATCATAATTTAGAACGTTTTTGGAACGATTTCCGCACGTTTCACTTTTTTAAATTTCAATTTTTTTAGAAATAGCTGTTAGCGAGCCTTTACATATTAAAACTATCAAATATGAAATACCAATAATACCAATTTTAGAATTATTTTTACTAAACACACGCTATATTAGGGCAGAGTTGGTCATAAATATTTTGACACCATTTCTTTTCAAACCGTCTTCGGTAGTTCCGAAAATTACCTTCCAGAAATAAACAAGCATTTCACTCTAAAACCGCATTTCGTTTATTCGTAGGCAAATGGCTTTAAATACAGGGTGATTCATAATGAATGGGACGAAAAGAAAACATGATTGTGAGCGTTGTAATTAATATATTTAGAAAATTCAAATTTACCTCAAAACTAAATTTATTCAAGTTTCTACAGGCGTTCAATATATGCCCCTCCGGTGACACGACAAATTATAATGACAGATATCTGTACGGCTTGAATTGGAGACGCTTCCATAAAACACGCCACTCCGTTGTCTGAGGGACAGCCAGTTCTACACCTACACGTAGCGTTGATTTTGAAGGACTCCGTAAAAACGAATCACGAATTCTTTCAACCACTTCGAGTTTTGTTTCTTTTCGTCCTGGGCTTTTGTTCTTGCATAAGCAGCCGGTATCCTGGAACTGCTTCACCCACCTGCTTATTTTATGCCGATGCGGTGGTTGATTACGAAATTTCGTGCGAAAATGTCTTTGCACAACAGTTACCGAGGAGGTTTTGGCCAAGGTTTTTCTACATAAGGTTGTTCCATTTGAAGGATAGCCAATCAGAGTAGAGCCGGACTGAAACGTCACGTGGCGGACACGATCGGAGATCGACCGGCCGTGAGAAAGTAAATAGATGAGTAAAAGAACGGAATATGAAGTAAATAATTTTTTTTTAAAGCAGATCTTCGAAAGTAAATTTAACGAAATCACTTTCCTTAAAATAATTTGTTCAAACACTGATTGGAGTTAATTAAATATAAAATACATAATGGTTAAATAATATCGCGATACATTTGTTTACATTAAAATTCGCGAAAAAATTAAATTTTTAATGCGTAAAAGTTCAAATGAAAACTTTTAAACAATTGTAAATAAAATGAATGGATGAATTATATGAATATGACGACACAGCAGTAATAATAAAAAGACTAGAATTGTCAAAGAGAATAAATTAAACAAAATTCACACATCAAAACTTTTAACAATAATCCATTGTCCGATTACTAGATGTAAGTTTTCAAAAGATTTTGAATGTCACTATGCTTATTCAGGATCAAAATCAATATGATTCAAATATCTGTAACAATATATATATATACACAGGGCTTAGTTTCTAGCAAAAAAAAAAAAAAAGTACCGGAGCTCTAATATTCTGCAGTAATAACAACAAAGCGTATAACCACCCCCCCTCCCCCCCCCACACACGCATATTTATATTTCATACACTATTTGTAAATTTTAAAGCAATTTCGTCTATCTAAAAAAGAAATTTTATATTTTTGACACATCTTTAGGATTAATATATAATAAATTCTAATATATGAACAGAGCAAAAACATTAAAATCAGCAGTGGGGAATTTTCAGAAAATCCTACTCGTCACGTACTTCTTTGTATTGGTGCGTAGTATTTATAAACTCTGGCCTGTTCTGAGTAATATTTAAATATTCACTAAAAATAAAGAAGTACTGGACCTGCACTCCTGTGATATTCGGAGCAAATTAAGCACCGCGCGCAACTAGAAAGTTAATCAGAGAGACTATTTTAAAAACACGAACAAAAAGCAGCAAGTAAAAACGGCAGAAACAGTTGCGACTAATTCTGACATTCCTCATCGACGCGCCGTTCTGAAACCATTGGAAAAAAAACCCTACACAGGACACACTATGTCGCATACGTAAATGCTTTGGTAGGAAAGAACGCAAAAGATTTAAAATGGGAGGGAAAGAAATAAAAATTTAGGCTTTGATTTTTTAGAAACACTTTTTCCGCTGAACTCCGGAGTGAGTGCCGGTGAATTCAGATCAATATTTAAATTCTCACTAAAAACAAAGAAGTAGTGGATCTGAGAATCAAACAGAATATATTAATGATAATATCTAACGCAAATTAAGCACTGCTTATAGGCTAAAATACTTCAAACCTGCATTAATTTTCATCTTAAATTTCTGCTTCATTTTATTAATCAGAGTAACACGAACATAATATTTAATAAAATAAATATTATCGTTATTCTGTTTGCGAATCACCGGATTAGCTAGATACGAAGTGCATGTTGCTACATCAGCAGCCGATGTACAACAAAACTACGAAAAATCGAGAAAATCGCACAAAAATCTTTATCACAGAGTCCCCCATCCAGGGTTACACATCCATTTTCAACTGGGATCTGGCTTCAATAGTAAAAAATATACGTATGAAGTTTGCTTCAAATCTATGCCTAACTTTGTATGCCTTCCGGTGAAACAATAATGAAAATGGCCCAAAAATCGCTATTACAGCGCCCTCTCCCGGCGGAATATCCCCAAATTTAACCTGGACCTGATGGAAATAATAAAAAATACATAGCTTCGTATACTTTCCGATGATATAATGAGACATACATGTAAACGGACAGACAGATATTTTGTAAAAACATGTTTTTCGGAATCTCTGACCTTTAAAACGTGTAAATCCGTCGAAAACTGGAAGTCGAGCAAAAATTTGACTACAATACTTTCTTCTGATATAGATAAAAGAAAGTAAAAAAAGATAATGCTAAAGCAAATATTTTAATACAGGAATTTTTTTTTTAAAGGTAAAGAAAAATCCCAATAACAAAAGAAAATTTTTAAATTTTTTTATGCAATTTTTTTTTTTTTTTTAATTTTGCGGCGATCTTCCATATGTATAAAAGGAATCCGGCTTTTTTTTTTTTCTTTTTTTTCTTTTTTTTTTTTTTTTAGCCCACTATAGTATTAAATCTTGTCATTTTTTCAATAAAATTTATTCGGAGTTCGTGCAGAGATTTTCGCATTTTTCTCTAATTTTTTATGCGATTTTTAGAATTTTGTGATTTGTAAAAGGAACTCGGTTACCAACTTTTAGCCGAATATAATAAATTTTCTCCTCTGCGAGTTTTGAACTTTTTTTTTACACTTCATGGTGATTTGTCTGCATTTGTGAAAGAAATCTGGTTTTAATCTTTTAGTCTAATATTGTAAATGCTGTCCTCTTTTTTCTCTTTCATTAAAGTTTATTCTGAATTTTTCGCGATTCTTTTATGCAATTTTTTTGAGATTTTCGCGTTCTGCAGAAGTTTTTTGACGTTCGAAAAAGGAATTCGGTTTTGAAATTTTAGCTTAATATAGTAAATTTTGTCCTTTGCGATTTTCCAGAATAATAATCGCCAGTTATCAAAATGACAATATTTTGAAGAATTCCGAATTTCAACGTCTGGATTTGAGACTCTGTACTGCATTGTTAAATCTGCATACGTGTTCTCCCAGAGTTATTATAACACGTTGATATAGTGCATTCACTAGGGTTTTTTCAAAAGGATGTTAAAATAATATAATAATTAAAATCATTCACAGAAAAAAAATTCCAACGCAGAACAGCATACAGAATACTATTGAAACGAGCGAAGCGAGGCGAATCTGTCCGCCACATGACGTAATGCGCGAGCAGTTAAGAAATCTTTACAGTTGGCGCATCGCACGAATGGTACCCCCCTGGTTTTGGCATATTCGAAAACGCAGTACGCTTTCTGCTGCATGGACGAAATTTTGTTTAACAGCGCCTCTAGCGGCGAGTTCGTCATTCGATGATTTTTCCCTGTTGCCAAATAAAACTTGTATAATTGTAGTTGCAGAATAAATTTGTTTCGGCTGAATAAATCCATTGCGGCAGTCACACTGCGCTATTCTTTTTGGCCCATTCATTATGAATCACCCTGTATATTTTCTGATTTTATTTTCTGGCTGCGAATGAAGTGTCTATCTATACCATGTTTTTTTGGAAATATAAAAATGATATTCAATTCAATTCCTTTTTAAGTTTTGTTTACGCTACGAATGACATTTTGAATGCGGATAGTAAGGTAGTACTGGATATTATGGTCAACTAAACACGAAAATTTGTAAAACATTTAAAATTTTCAGTTCGAAGATAACTTCCTGTTTGTTGTTGTGCATCGTTTTATTCTTAATCTTCCCGTTTGTTAAATTATCTTCTATGATTGAATAATATTTCATAGTTTGTAAACAAAAATTACTATTGTTATCATATTTAATCTTCAGGCATAAATTTCTTTTTTAGACAATTCTACAGCCCACTACATGCTTCGAGGTTGATTTTATAAGGGCACCGTGGAATTTTATTTCAGCAAAAGCCGAAAATTATTTTTGCACGCATTATTATTCTCCAATTTGTTCTGAATCATTTGCAAAAAACCGCATGCAGATGCGATTATTTTTTATAAAGTTACAAGCGTTTGAATTTTGTACACAAACGTATTTTCAGCCCGTTAATATTGCTTTAAATCTATTTTATTCAAAACTGATTTTTCGACGTTTTTAAATATTTAAAATGCTCCATGCATCTTAATTTTTCAACAAAGTTTATGAAATTGATAAGAAAGAAATCTGATACTGCTTACAAAGAAACTGTGCATGCATTTTAAAATTCGGCTTCATTAAGATAATGAAATGTGATTTTTAACTTATTAAATAGCAAAATTTTGATGAAAATCGACGTAAAATTCAGAAAAAAGATCTCTGAAAGATCATCTATTCAAGGGATTAAAACATCGATACACAGATTTGTTTGTAATAAAGTTCTAATTGATTAAAATACAAAATAGACAAAATATCTCAAAAATTAAGAGGCATGTAGCATAATAAAATATCGTTTTATATTTCATTAACCATTTGGAAAAATGGTTACTGTCCTCTGTCATGGTAGGAAATCAAAAACATATCTGAAGCGTTTTATTGGTTGTATCCGCATTTTATTCGTTTTCTGATTGGTCTATACAGCAATCTGTAATTTCCCCTTACTTTCAACAGAGATGGATACTTCTGTTGCCACTATGACAAAAAAGTAATAAAAACTACAAAAAAAATTAATAACTCAGAAACAAATTGAGATACAGCTTTCAAACAAATTGCATTTAAAAGTACATTTTTTTCTCTATACGACGATGTAAAAAGTAATATTGTGGTATGTTTAGAAGTTTAAGAATGAAATTTCATTTAAAATCGGTCCAGGAATATTAATGTTTAATCCATGGCGTACGCAATGTATGACCAGCTCCGTAGAAGTTTAAAAATTTACAGTACCGAAAAATGTAATCCATGGCGTAAGTAATGTATGATCAACTTCGTGCGATTTTTTATGTCTTAAATTTTAGTGTTTGAAAAAATCATTTTCTAAATGGTCGTTGTAATTTGTTAAATTGCATTTCTTTTATTATTATTATTTTTTTTTATCTTAAAATTGTTATATGATTGGAAATTTCTTTTAAGGTGTTCTGAATACTTATGATAAAATGTATATTTCTACAAAAGTTCATATCTCTATGATGAAGATTAAAAAAACAAATTTTTAACGTCCACCGACCCCTTAAATGTTGGTAGATATTAAGTGCAAACCCATGACGCGCACATCAACCAAGCCTTTCAGATTTTTCTGCGATTTTTATTCAAACGATTTGTAAATATGGGTTAGGTTCGTAAATATGGTTTGGAAATATCCCTTCCCCAAACTTGGCCTAACTAATCAGTCGTAACAAAAAGGTATCGGTAAATTCTACTCTTTTTTAGGTACGTTCGTAATTATATAAAAACAGTGCACTCCCGATTATCCGGGTTAATCACCGGGAGAGGTCGCACGGACAATCGAAAAACACGGATAATCCGAAAACTCCTTTTTATTAAAGAAAAATCAACACCAATACAAATATATAAAAATTACTTATATTTCCATGCTGTATAGCATCAAACTAGGAATTTTCCTTTTAATATTTACTGCTTAAAAAAATCTGTAATGCATCTTTTCTTCTGCTGTTTGTTCATCTCTTGTCTTATATCGATACATACTTTACGAAACGCAGTAATATCACCGTAATCAAATTTTCTTTCTCTCGTATAGTCTAACAAAGTTTCTACAGATTGTAGAGCAGTAGAATGAGAAATTGTATTTCCCTCATTTAGTACATCTTTTGCATCAGTACTATCATCACTATTAGATTTAACAACACAGTTAGAAACGATACCTTCATCTGTCAAATACTGCACTGTAAAAAAAAAAAAAAAAAAAAAAAAAAAAAAAAAAAAAAAAAAAAATCTGTAAAGTTACTAAAGTTTTTCTACGAAACTGGGATTCCTAGAACTTTTTATGTAATGGCAACAACAAAAATTCCTGTAACAGCGTCTGTTACACGAATTTTTGTTGTTGCCGTTATATAAAAAGTTCTAGGAATTCCAATTTCCTAGAAAACTTTAGTAACTTTACAGATTTTTTTTTTTTTTTTACAGTATGGAAGTCAGGCTCACATGCCCTCCCATCCTCTTTAACCCCACCCGTCAAATAGGTTTCAGAGCGCTCGATTTTATCTTATTTCACAATACTGTCATCTAAACCTGAAAAGATTCTAATTCACATCAACATCGATTTTACATGCACGATAAAAATGAAAATGTTATTATTATTTTACTTTTTTTTTCTTTTTTGGGAGTCCGGAATGAGCACGGATAATCCGCAAACCGGATAATGCCCGCACGTATAATCGAGAGTACACTGTACGTAGCACCTACACTGTAAAAAAATTTATAAAGTTACTAAAGTTTTTCTAGGAAACTGAGATTCCTAGAACTTTTTATGTAACGGCAACAACAAAACTTTCTGTTACAGCGTCTGTTACATGAATTTTTGTTGTTGCCGTTACATAAAAAGTTCTAGGAATCCCAGTTTCCTAGAAAAACTGTAGTAACTTTACAGATTTTTTTTTACAGTGTGGAAGTCAGGCTCACATGCCCTCCCATCCTCTTTAACCCCACCCGTCAAATAGGCTTCAGAGCGCTCAATTTTATCTCTACGTATTTCACAATACTGTCATCTAAACATGAAAAAATTCTAATTCACATCAACATCGATTTTACATGCATGATAAAAATGAAAATGTTATTATTATTTTACTTTTTTTTTTGTGAGTCCGGAATGAGCACGGATAATCGAGAGTACACTGTACGTAGCACCTACACTGTAAAAAAAAATCTATAAAGTTACTAAAGTTTTTCTAGGAAACTGAGATTCCTAGAACTTTTTATGTAACGGCAACAACAAAAATTCATGCAACAGATATTCTTTTGCACCGAAAATGAAAAAGTCTGTAAGGTTACTAAGAATTTTTTAGTAAACTGGTATGCCTAGAACTTTTCATGCAACTGCAACTATGGTTACAGATAAAATTTTAGTAATTTTAGCAGATTCGTTTGTAAAGCTACAGATTTCTGTAGCTTTACAAAAACTAGTTTTGTAGTTTTACATCTTTTTTTGTACAGTTACAGATGAAAGTTTAGTAAGCATGCAACTTTACATCTGTAGAACTACAGATTTTTTTTACAGTGTATGGTCGTCCTCTGGTTCGTCAGTCTGTCTGTCCGTCTGTCCACATATAACAGTGCAAAAACTTCCCAACCGAATGGTTTGAAATTTAACATATATAACCGTTGCATAATTTCGTCGAGTCATTTCAAATTTTATGAAAATCGAATCAAAACTTTAAAAGATTAATAAAAGTTTTTTTTTTATTCTTTTAAATCCTATCATACGTAATAAATTCAATGATATCCCATTATAGATAATGATTCTAGGTTAACGTGGTGATTACGTCCTACTTAAGGGGGTCCGGGACACAAAAATCTTCAAATTTTGCGAATACATTTTATTTCATAAAAATGTCCTCTGTTTTTTCCTGCTTAAAATGACATTTAAATCATGTTTATATCTGAATTAGAACAAAAAATATTAATTTTTTCGTTTTGGTTTGTTTTCAAAATTTAGCTTTCAAGCAATGGCTGTCATGGAAACGACTTCTTGTAAAAATGCGTTTTTCTTCATGATAGGTGTTTTCATCATTTCTCATATTTAAATTCTTATAACCCGAGAACCGTTAAAGATACAGGGTTCAAACTTGGAACATATCATTATCAATTATTTTACTTTAATTTTGATTCAGCATATTTGAAAAAAATATTTACTTTAGAAAATATGATTTTTTTTTTTTAAAGTTGTACCAGTTTTTTTTAATTTTTTCGTTAAATATTTTTAATTTGTTTTTATAAATTAATATTTTTAAAAATGCTGAATCAAAATTAAAACTTATGCATTTCTGTTTATTTAAATGAAAAAAAATTGAAATTCTAAAAATAATATTTCGAGTTATAACGATTTTAAATTACGTCACTTTTTTAATAAATTTTAAATTTAAATTAAAAAAATTTTCTAAGAAGTTTTATCATGTGATTTTGTTTACAAATTTTAAGGTTAACGATCACAAAAAAATTCAGAATTTTAACTCAATAAATAAAAATTATTTTAAAATGTGTCCGGGACTCCCTTAAGATAGAGTCTTATTATTTCCGTATTACCGAATTTAATATAGATAATCGTAATAAATTTTGTATTCATGCATTTTTGCATAAGAGGGTAACAACTATTGCACCGAAATCTGAATATTTATAAAACTGGTCATAGTACGAAAGCACCCCTTTTGCCATGTATGACCCACAATTTCCGACTTATTTTAATTATGGTTATAAGCTTTGGAATAACTTGAAACTTTGAAATTTCCATTTCAGGTGAAGACTCTTGTTGTTGACGCTTTTTTTCTTTTTACCCGACTGAAAAGAAGGGTTATGTGTTTCACGCGTATCTGTGTATGTGGATTTCTTTATACCCTCGAAACATCCCAACGGCTGGATGGATTTTAATGAATGAGGCCTCTATCGATTCGTCTTAACGGCTCAATGGTTAAAGGCTAGGTTTTGTTTTTATAAATTCAAAATGGCGGCCGTAAAATACAAAATGGCGGTACAGACGAAAAAAATTTTTTACGCACCTTATTGAGTGGCATATCATTGGATAGATCTTTCAAAATGAAGATGTTTCATTGACTATTTTACAGTCAGAAGCTGCGTTTAAATATTATACAACCTGGAAGTTGTGTAGGTAGGATCTCTAGCTTTACTGCAACTCTAACCATCATAGACATCTATAGGCCTCATCAAAACAGTGTTTAAAGTTAGGAACTAACAATAAAACACAACTTAAAAGTCATCAGTACAAGTTAATACAAAAATAGGTAAGTAATATAAAAAATAGTTTCACGCTGATGAGAAGTAATTAATTAGTTCGCTTTTTACGCAGTCGGGTTTTTTTGATTTTTTAAATTTAATTCGATTTGCAATTTGTAAAAATGGTAAAAAAAAAAAAAAAAAAAAAAAAAACAGAAGTAAGTTTTGAAATAATGAACCAACATTTTCTTGAACTGTTTTAACTTAAGATTGAGAAAAAGACATATATATATATAGAAAGAATTAGAAAATAATGCTATAAAAACGCATATATGAGGCACAATGAACCTCTTGGGCATAAATAGGATCGAAAGAACTAGAATAGATGTTAAATTTTAATCGTATTAAAAACAAATTGTAAATTTTACGTCAGACGTGGCAAATGAGGTGCCTTTTTACTATTACTAATTTTATGAATATTCAGATCTTGGTGCAATAGCTGTTGCACTCTTGTGAAAAATGCAAGAAAACAAATTGTATTACGATTATCTATATATGTATTACACTATCGTACGTGGCTTAGAAATGGCGATTATTTGTTAATTGTTTAATGGCAAAGCCCGAATGAAACGCCATCTCATTGGTTATTGAACAGCATTTAATGCATCTCCATACCTATAAGGGGGGTTACTATAGGAGGGACCCTGTCTGTCGCCAAATGCCGCCAAGTGTGTCACCAACTTGGCGATATCTCTAATATTTCTCAAAATTCCCATAGACTTTCCATTGTAAACCAATAGGCTTTACTTTTTTACAAAAAATCAACAAATTGAGATATTTTAATGCAACAAAAACTAATATTAGCTTAAGGCATTCTATTAATTACATTTTAGGGAGCCCAAGTAAATAAATTTATGAATAAAAGTGCTTAGCGTGCTTACAATGCTTAGCATGCTTTCCCAAACATAAATTTTAAGGGAGATTAAACTGGTCGCCAAGGGCGGCTAGTATTTATTAAATTCTGTAATACGAAAATAATACGATTCAATCTTAAATAGGACGTAATCACATGACCACCTAGAATCATTATATATCATTGGATATCATTGAATTAATTACGTATGATAGGATTAATTAGAATAATCATCATAGTAACCTAGAATCATTAGCTATCATGGGATATAATTGAATTAATTATACATGATAGGGTACAATAGAATAAAGAAAACTTTTTAAATATCTTTTTTGAAATGACTCGACAAAATTCCGCAACGATTATATGTATTAAATTTGAAACCATTCAGTTGGATTGTTTTTGCGCTGTTATATGCGGACAGACAAACGGACCAGACGACGACTATAGTTACTACGTATTTATATAATTACAAACACAACTAACAAAACAAATATAGCGTTCTTTACATAATTTTATTTAACATTTTCAATGAATCTGAAATGCATTTAATACTCTTTTTTAAACAAATATATTAACATGAAAAAAAAAAGTTTTTGTTTAAATTTTTTTTTCTAAATAAGCAAATATATTTAAATTCACATCCCTTGAGTTATTCATCAAATTTTACATACACATACACAAGCAAAAAGCATTTGAAGCAGATAATGTTTTATTTATTCATTTTATGCTGGTTTGAAGAGATTTTTCAATAATTTTTGATTTCTTTTGTATTTAAAAAGTATTCGTACCTCCATTATAGAAAAAAGAAAAAAAAAACATTTTCTGAATAAAGAACTTTTTAAACTTCTCATTTATTCTTAATGTCTTTACTAGTGAACAGGAAATTCTACATTATTTAAGGAAATATAAAAATTCGTGAAACATTTAAAATTTTGCTCGTTGCTCTTTTAATTTCTTTGTTTTGTTAATTACATACGAATGACTTTCTCTAACATCTTTTAGTTTTTGCATAATTTTTCAGAATGTTTGCTTCTTCTTTATATTTGAAGTGAAAAAGAGGAACTCTTATGTGGAACTTTTAGCCTTATGGCTTTTCTCTCTCTCTCTCTTTTTTTTTGTTAATTCGGATTTTTCCATCCCGAGGATTTTCTACAATGATCGAATAATCTTTTAAGATTATCACATAATTTAGTTTAATGTTTGTTTAACTGATAATGGTGATAATCGCATTTTCTGAAAATTCTTAAGGCTCTGCTCAACAAGCGCAAAATGTTTTGACGCATTTACAAATTCATTTTTTAACGAAAAGATATAAAATTGGAAAGCCTGCCCATGAAAGCGATTTGGAATTGAATTGTGTTTTGCATTTTTTGATCAATAAATTACCTATTGAGTTATAACCGATTTTGATCACGTGAGAAACTGGTTTTTCGCCCGCTCTTGAGTGTTTTTTCTCCTTCTACGCGAAAATTCGATTCAAAACGTCCAATTTCACACTATTTTCTGAAAAATCTATTGTGTTTGCAAAAAAAATGAAAAAAAAAACTGCTCGATTACATAGTTTTTGAAGAAAAACACCAGCTAGTTTCATGCATTTTCGAACAAAAATAAATTAAAACTTATGTCACAAGGTTTCCCTTTTGGATTTGAGAACAAACACCCTTAAGATAATAATATTGTTTCTAAATAGGAAAAAAAATCATGGTGCATTACGGTAAGTGGGGAGAAATCCTTTGCAGTTGTATTTTAATGAATTTACAGTATTTTAAACATACTGAATTTTTCATATGTCACTGAGGTCTACAACTGTACTACAAGTCGCTTACTGTAAAAAAAAAAAAAAGATGTACATAAAATTTTTAGTTAATTTACATATCAAAGAATTTGGTTACAACCAGAAATTAAACAATAACTGAACTATTGGAGATTATGAACAATAATTGCTGGAAGTGCGTTTATAGTTTATTACGCATTTTTAAATTGAGCTATTGCCTTTTTCATTTATTATTATAAAATAATTTATTAGAAGTATTTTAAAATAAACAGCAGACAAAAATTACTATTAGAGCTGAAGTTATTGCAAAAATAAAATGTATTTTTTTGTATGGTATTGAAATTAAGTTATAACCTCGAGGCAGGCTTTTGAAAAACAACGTTTTCAATATTTGAGCAAATATGTTGAGAACGTAATAGATGGTTAAGAAATTCGTAGGCCCAGCGTCTTTATAGGCGTCTGGTTCCTGCAGTCATTCGGGTCGTACCGGGCTGGGTAACCAAGAGAAGGGACCATTTGGCTCTTCCAGCTGGGTGGTGAGGATTGTCGTTTCGACCAATTCCTCTCTCTTTTGGGAATAGCCGGCATAACGTGCGATGGGCAGTGTGTCGGCTTGGCCGGAGTTTCTGTGAAGTTCCGCTTTGCGGGGCTTGTCTAGCGGCGATCTTCGGGACGCGTCGCGGGGCTTGTCTTGCGGGCGGTTCCGAGCAGGGTCAAATGGGCTTGAAAGAGCCTGGGTACGGAGGACGGCCCACCTTCCGGGGGGGGGGGGGGATTCCCGTTTTTTTTCGGGGCACCCGCCGTCTTCTCACTTATTAACAATCTATTCATTTCTTTTCAGGAAACTTTTTACTTTGTTTTATTTTATTTTAAAAGAAAACGTAAATTGAAATTTCTTGTACATTTTAAATACTCAGTTGAAACTAAGATTTCCGTTAGCTCTTTTTACAAGTAATACATTCGACTTATCTCTACGTTATACAGTTGATTCATGCAAAAGCCCATTCATCCATAATGTATTTATTTCTTTTCAAAAAACTCTAAACGTTCTGTTTATTATTATTATTATTTTATTTGTATTAGTTAAGGAAGCTTTTGAAATTTCCATCTTAAGCGAAGATTTCCAGTTTTCTTTTCTTTTTCTTTTTCTAAATCTGTATACTTTGTGTATTTTTTCTTCGTTTAATTTTATTTATTTTTTATTATTATTAAAAAAATACAAACTGAAGTATTTCAGGATGTTTGCCCCTCTTTTTTTATTTTTTTATGGTGAAAATTGACTGTTACTGAAGATTGTGGGCTATTCAGTAAACAAACGTTAAATAATTTATAAAGCATTTAAAATTTCCTGATTGAAGATAATATTTTGTTCATTTGCATTTATCTAATATTTACATCAAATAGATTTTTTTCTCTGATCGAATAATTTTTTTACAATTTTTAAATAAAGCTTACATTTAAGCATCTCATTAATTCTTAAGATATATATTTTTTATTTTGGAAATCCGCCATTTTTTTCACAGGCAATATGAATTTTTCTCTTTTTTTTGTTTTTGTTTTGAACGAACTATGAAATGAATGGTCTTGAAACTCTAATATTTCTTTTTTGCACGAAGCTTCCGGTTCAAATTTCTCTTCGATTTCCAGTATACGGAATTGATAAACGAAGAGGAAATGTGTTTTCAATTAAAGAACAAGAATATTCTTGAATTATTTAAACTTAATACTCAGAAGAATACATGAATATGGATAATTGCGGAACCATTTAAAAATAAGATACCTTTCCCGCATAAAGGCATTGTTTCTTTTATTTTTAAATCTTGGCACAATTCAGACTGCAGAAAGTGAGATTTATTACCAAATAATATAAACAGTTTATAAAGACAAACATGATGAACTTTTTCCAAAATTTTCTACGAATTCTTTTTTGTTTCAAAAGAAATATGAAATGAATGGTCTTGAAACTCTATCATTTCTTTTTTCTGCGAAGTTTCCGCTGTTAAAATTACTCTTCGATTTTTAGTATATAAAATGGATAAACGAAGAAGAAATCTGTCTTGAATTAATAATCCAGAATATTCTAGGTACTTTTTTAAAAGATTAGCGCAATTCGATCTGAAGAAATTGAGATTTGTTGCGAAATGATATAAACAACTTACGAAAACAAACTTTATGAACTTTTAAGTTTGTTACTTTTAAATTTTATGTTAACTTTTATGTTAACATTTATGTTGTTAAGTTTTAAGTAAAGAAATATGTAATTTTTACATGGTTATCGAAATCATTTTTATTAAGAGTAGATTATATTAAAAATACATTTTTTTATAGTAAAAAAAATAGAGAAACCTTAATGTATATAGGTGTTAGGCATCTCGTAATCATTGACGGAGAAAAAAAAAATGTTTATTTAATTTCATTACATAATAAATTAATAATTAAATGCTATTCATAACATATATTTAATAAATCAATAATTTAATAAATAATATAATAATTAAACTAATGCATAAATTCTGTAAAATGCTATTCAGTTTTTAACGGTTGTATAATAAAAAACACAGTCTGTTTTATCAAAAGTCAAAACCAAAAAGCCAAGATATATATGTGTTCACCGATGCTGGGTTTGTTTGTATCTCATGTTTCGCTGCAGGATTGTGTGTTCATGAAGATTATTCCATCTTCTGCTGCAGTTATAGCCTTTCCAAATATGTGAGTGAGAGATGCTTAGCTGGGCATCGTCCTCGTACCTTAAACGGTAGACCACTTGGAGCGGTATTTCAAGGCTTCCGGGTTCTATTCCCGGCTCGGACATTTTTCACTCTGTTGGTTCTACGCTTAGTTTGCAATCTGACAAATCACGTATTAAATATTCAATAATTTCTAATGTAATTTCCTTGCTAAAAATTAATTGAAAAATTAATTAAATTTGTATATGCGTTCACCGATGCCGGGGTTGTTTGTTTCCCATGTTTCGCAAATGGTTTGTGTGCTCATGAAGAAGATTCCTTTTTATGCTGAATTTGCAGCCTAACCAAGATATTTGAGTTAGGGGTGTTAAGCTGGGCATCGTCCTGGTAGCTTAAATGGTAGAGTACTTGGAGCGCTATTCCAAGGGTTCCGGGTTCGATCCCCCGCTTGTGCATTCGTGGAAATAAAAAGTAAACACCCCCTACTAACTCCTCTACAAATTATAGTAGAAGAAAGTTACTGGTACCGAACGATTGGAAATAAAGTCTACTTTTAAATGATGTATATAAAATTTGCTTAGGGGGCCATCTACGTATTAAAGTGAACCATATCTTTGTTTGTTTGTTTTTTCAATAGCCGTACAAAAGTCTGACAGCATAAATGAACTTTACACTATTCAATTAACCTAAAAACAATTTTTTATGCAATTCGTACCATAAGTTTCCGAGAAATTAATTATTTTAAAACGAGCGTATTTTAAGGGCTGTATCCAAATTGAAGTTCCGTATGTCCCTTGTTAACCGAGAGAGCCCCCTTCTTGATCAAGGCACCTTAAGCACCACTCAATCAGTCAATGAAGCCTGCTAGATTACACGACAGCAGAAGAAATTTTATAATACCTAGTTACTTCTATCACAGACGACCCATTAAAACATCATTTTGCCATTTTTTAAGCATAATTTGAAAACTACTTGGAAGAAAAATGTGAAATTTTGGATTTCTATAAAGCAGGACTTAATAAATCTAAATCCATAAAAAACGGTAGGTTGTAATTCATAATGTTTTGGAATATTAATTTCATAATTCATAATTTATATCATAAAATTATAAAAATTTCAGATTCAACGTATTTATTTTTGGGTATATTAGAATTATTGCTACACAAAAAATTAGCACATTAGGTGCATAATTTCAGGAGATATAAATAAAAATATGAAAATGTAATTTAACATTAGAAGCACTAAATTTTGAATGTTTATAATTCAAAAACTTAACGTTCAAATGATTTGAAATTTGGTGTTTAGGCATAGTTTAATCGAAGATTTGAAATATCTCGTTAAAATGGGGTATTGCTATTGAAAAAAATGAAATTTGGATCAGTTTTAATATGTAGATGGCCCCTAAGCAAATTTTATATACATCATTTAAAAGTAGCCTTTATTTCCAATCGTTTGGTACCAGTGACTTTCGTTTACGATAATTTGTTGAGCAGTTAGTAGGGGGTATTTACTTTTTATTTTCCACGACTACATTTATAACTCTGTTAGTTCTACACTTACAAGGGAGCCACTTTTGATGTTGCTCGCACCTAGCATTGAGACCTGGTGCATTTTAAAGCCCTATATTATGAAGTTTGAGAATCGATAAAATTTTTCTGTTAAAATAATATTTCTTGATTATACAGCAGCATAACTTTCTGAAAATGCAATTTTCGAGACCACTTATCGGACTATTAACATTGAATTTTTTTAGAGAAGAGCATTTAAAAATAAAAATTAGTTAATAATAAGTATAAAATATTGGAAAAAGTTTGAAAATTCCTTCAAAAACCCACGAATTTGATTTTGAAAAATTCCAACTTTATATTCATATTTTTGACGGGGAAACAGTTGGCGTTTATTTTCAAAAGTAGAGCTTTCCGGCAACCTTAGCTAAATGTCGTAGCTGAATTTGTAATAGCTAGAAATTGCAATGTCCGACCTATTTCGCCACAGTAATTTTTCTAAATTGTGTAAAAATATTAATTTAAGATTACTTTTACCGAAGGACTATTTAATACAGCATCATTTCATTTTAAACATACGAAACTTTATTTCATTCGATTTCAAAAGAAAATAGTTTGCTTATTTTGTATTTTTCTAAAAAATAGTTTTCAATGATCTTCGAAGTTTTTATAGAATTATATTTATTACCTATATATTTACCGTCTGCATAGAAAAAAAAAATTGAAACCTAATATTTGTTTCTTATGTTATCAATTGTAAAAAAAAAAAAAAAAAAAAAAAAAAATCGCAATCTGATATAATTCTAGTAATATGTTCTGTATATTTGCTCTTTGGATAAAGCGGGCGGAAAAATTGTAGCGCCCTATTTGGCAACTTAACTCACTTTTGGCGTGAAATAAACAAATAAATATGTAATAATAAAAAATTAAAAGTATAAAAAAGTATATAAAATATTATTTTAACAGAGAAATTTTTTCGGTTGTCTAACTTTTATGTATAGGGCTACAAAACGCACCAGCTCTCGATGCTAGGTGGGAGCAACACCAAAAGTACCCTTACTAGTTGGCACCCCCACCCTTGTTAGTTGGCAATGCGAAAAATCACGTAATAAAATTCAAAAGTCTAAACTTTATACATAAATATCTTTGATGATGGACGGATTCAAACTTTTAATTTTTGTTGGTTTTCATCGCGTTTAACATGCACAAGACCTCTTAACGAAATAAAACGTTTTACTTTCACTTTCACAAATCAGCATACATACTTGAATTCATGAATTTTCGGTTACTTTACTTCGTTACTTTTCGGTTACTATTCGCAATGCACACATGTCGCAAAAGCTTTTGAAGCCTTAAAAAATATCATTTTTTTTTTAATGTATATTTCATGATTTGTTTTTGTACTTTGGTATTTTAAGGGGAAAAAAAAATAAAATTTGAGTTTGTGAATAAAAACTTCCTGTTTCATTTCTCATTCATTCGGAATTTCTTCATTTCTTTCAGAAATCTTTTTACTTTGTTTTATTTTATTTAAAAAAAAGAAATTTCTTGAAACATTTCAAATTTTCAGTTGAAGCGGATATTTCCGGTTGCCCTTTTTACAAAATATGCATTCGGCTTATCATTACACTATACAATTGATCAATATGAAACCCCATTAATTTATAATGTCTTTATATTTCTTTTCAGAAAACTCTTAACGTTCTGTTTTTGTTTTTTGATTTTTTAATTCATTTGCATTAGTTATGGAAGCTTTTTTTATTTTCATTTTAAGCGAAGGTTTCCAGTTTTCTTTTTCTTTTTTTAGCTTCTATGCTTTGTGTATTCTTTCTTCGAATGTTTTTTTTTTTAATTTAAATAATACAGAACAAATTTAAAATTTTCAGGATGCTTGCTTCTTATTTATTTTTTGTATTTCAAAAAGAGACTTTTACAGAAGATTGTGGACTATTCAGTAAACACAACTCAAATAATTTATAAAACATTTAAAGTTTCCTGATTGAAGACAACTGTTTGTTTTTGTGCCTCAATCTAAATATTTAAATCCAATAGAATCTCTTCTCTGATCGAATAATCTTTTACAATTTGTAAATAAAGCTTACATTTTAGCATCTCATTCATTCTTAAAATATACATTTTTATTCAGGAAATCTAGCATTTTTTTTCTTTACAGGCAATATGAATTTTTTTCTTCTTTTGTTTAAAAGGAACTCTGAATTGAATAACTCTAGCATTTCTTTTTTGTGCGAAGTTTCCGCTGTTCAAATTAATCTTCGATTTCCAGTATATAAAACTGATAAAGAAAGTTGAAATGTGTTTTGAACTAATAATCCAGAATATTCTTGAATTATTTAAACTTAATAAAAATCATAAATATGGTTACTTGCGGAACATTTTAAAATAAGGTACATTTCCAGCATAGAGGCCCTAGCGCTTTTTTAAAAGATTGGCGCAATTCAGACAGCGGTGATATTTGTTGCCAAATGATATAGACAGCTTATGAAAACAAACATGAAGAACATTTATGTTTGTTTATATAGGTATACATATACAAGGTAATTCAAAATAATTTGACCAAAATGAAAGGGCAAAGCAGGCATACAAAAGCGTAAAATACATAGGAACCCGGGCTTCGAAACACTATCACAGCTTGCTAGAGGGCGTTTCCATGGAAACGCGAGCTAAGCAAATTGAGCGGATTAACGTATTTCCGTTGAAATACGTTAATTTGGCGTAGAATCAACCGCTTTGATTTAGGGTTGATAGAAAACGATTTTTTCATTATACGATTTTATTTAATTTACTTTAAAAAGCAGAATTGTTGTCCTTTTTTTTAAGGTATGGCAACAGAAAAGAAGAAAAAGAACTTTTTTTAAATCACTTATTCAGGAATTCGAAATTCTTTTCTAAACGTATAAACATAGTTTAATTGATATTAAACTATTAAATGATGAAAGGATATTTAAAAATCTTCGTACACTCTGCTTTTTATTTATATTTTCTACTTTTTATTTTTTTAAATACTACGTTGTTGCTATTTTGCAATCGGTTGGCATACTTTGGCGAACGTTATTTGTTGCATAATTGACATATTCTTTCCTAACTCGTAAATACGTGTAACTAAAAAGATTATTTGATGATTTATCTCCCAAAGTTGGATAATAGAAAGATAATTTATAATTAATTTATTAATTTTTAATTAAGTTCCAAAAATATATAAATAGTGTATTGTTATAAGAAACACACCTGCGTACATAATTTTTAAACTTCCAACACGTAAGAAAGTGAATTAGAAATCGATTATAAAATTCCATCCTTAGATTTAAAAAAAGCGAGCTAAGTAAAAGAGTGTAATATACTGTAGAAAAAAATTGTGACTTTTCCTGCACTTTATGTTGTAATTTTTCAAGCAGCAATGCTCTGAAATCGAATTCAAGCACTGATGCTGTGAGAGCAAATTAACAACAAGTGAAGTAAAATTAGAATTATTTATGTCACGTGCATCACGCAGCCAATAGCAACTGTGTTTGCAGCCGGGGTGCCAGATAATTTTGTTGCAAAATACAGTGATTTTTTTTATTATTATTTTTTTTTTTTTGCAATTTATGTTGTAATTTGTCAAGCACCGAAGCTTCGAAATTGAATTCAAGCACCGGTGCTGTGAAATCGAATTCAAACTGTAAGTGAAGTAAGAAATCGAATTCTTTCTGCCACA
Organism: Maratus speciosus; assembly: GCA_963932465.1. Classification (NCBI taxonomy): domain Eukaryota; kingdom Metazoa; phylum Arthropoda; class Arachnida; order Araneae; family Salticidae; genus Maratus; species Maratus speciosus. The sequence continues at coordinate 132,611,708 of OZ010799.1, forward strand.
TGCAGCACGTAACCAATAGCATCGTGACTTTCCCCAAACTTGAGAAATTTTGCAGCACTCTTAAAGACAGCAGTTTGAAAATTTTACAGCAAAAGTGTTGGTAGCCGGGGTGCCAACACCTTTTGTTGTAAACTGCCGGGTTTTTTTGCATTGTAAATAAAAGTTTTTTTTTCACGCGCATTACAAAATCAAAATTTTACTACAAAATTATAGTTCATTTCGACATTTGGGATTAAAATTTAGTGGTGTCCAAAATCCAGTCAAGGGGTTATTATAATTTAGGGTTAATGCCTATTATTTATTTTTATCACACTCCTTTCAATATCGGAAATATATTAGTTTCTGTGGTTTCTAAAGATATAGAGCGCTTTTCAGAATCGTTAATAAGACGAAAGATTTTTTGGTATATTTTCCTTCATATAGCATAATTTAAAGATAAAAATTATTAAAAATATGTCTCTTATAAATATGTCACTGTAAAAAAAGACAGATGTGTCTTAATCTAGAAAATTATAATGTAAATATATTAGACCGGCAGGCGGCAGCACACACAATCACCTGATCGAGTTCACGGCTGAAATTACAGAATTAGTTAAAACTCGATTCGCATATTAAAACGCAATTGGTTTGCCAAGTCATATCTTGCTAGAAAATTCCAGAAAACGCGATTTTAACGGTTGACTTGTTGGTTTGCCATTATGTTTTCTTGCTCCCAGTTCTCCATGTTTTCATGTCTTTGTGTCCAGGAAAACATAATGGTAAACCTTCGAGTCAACCGCTAAAAACGGATTTTCAGGTGTTTTACACCAAGATATAACTAGGCAGACCGATTGCGTTTTAATATGCGAATCGGTTTTTGACTAATTCTGGAATTTCAGCCGTGAACTGGATGAGGTGATTGTCGGTGCGCCTGCCGGTCTAATAGTTACATTATATTTTTCTAGCTTGAGACACATCTGACTTTTTTTACAGTGACATATTTATAAGAGACATATTTTTAATCATTTTTATCTTTAAATTATGCTTTTCTGAAATTCAAAAACCTTAAAAATGATTTTTCATAAGTATTTGAGCAGCTGAGAATTTACAAAATGTTCTTTAAGAGTGCAGAATATTTAAAAGTCTGATAAACTGCTACTTTACAAATTTTAATAAAATTTTCGTCTTAATCTAAGTCCGTGTGTGCTACTTCAATAAATCTAATTTTTCCATAAAATTTAACTATGAAGTCCAGCAGTTGAATAAATATTCACGTATTCTTCATGAATTTGATTATAGTGTATTAGTCGTTGAGTTTTATTCATAAATACAAATCCTGAATATAATGCACGTAATCTTCTACAGAACGTGTCGTAGAAGACAATTCTCCTTATCCGCATTTCAAGATACTTAATGAAAGAGGTCTTGTTTGAAATGACCATCGTTAAAACTTATCAAGCACATATATCCGTAGTATAAATTTAGAATTTCAACTAATCTCTTCTTATATGGTTTCGGATTTAATATATTTGAAATCCTTCTAAAGGCAATCACAAAAAACAAAACTGTTTTAAGTAAACAAACACAATTATCATTAAAAAATTCTATATTTGATAATAATATATAAACCTATTATTGGTATAAAATTTTTAAATTTTGTTTTATTTACTTTAATTATGACTTTTAAAGACGGTATGTTCGCACATTTTTGTAACGATTTTGACTTTCGCTATGATTTAAATTTAAATGAAAAAAAAATCCATATGGCATCACTTTGGAATAAGGTTTAATTATCGTCTGCATATTTAAATTTTTTCTCTGCTTTAAAATATCCATAAATCGATTATAATACAAATACATAAAATAACTTTTTTCAAAACATTGGCTTATTTGAAATCCTCGTGTAATACTTCAATAAGTATATTTATTTTCTATAAAATTTAACTGTAAATTCAACAATCTAATAAATACTTACGTACTCTTAATTTAATTTTACTATAGTGTATTAGTAGGGTGTTTTAGTTTATAAATGCAAATCCTGAATTAAATTCACGTATTCTAGACTGAGGATATGTCATAGAAGATGTTTCTCTTTTTGCGTATTTCAAAATAACACAAAAGGTGTTACTTGGAAATGACCCATGTTAAAATTTATCATGCACATGTATCCGTATCGTAATTTTACATTTCCAGATAATCTCTTCTTGTATGGTTTTGGATTTAGTATAGTTGAATTCCTTTTAAAGACAAGCACACAAAACAAATCTGTTTTCATTAAGCAAACACAATTATCATTAAAAAAGTACTATATTTAATAATAATATTGCACTATGCTGTGTATTACTTTTTAAAATACTGTTTTATTTATTGTAATAATAAATTTTAGTGGGGGTTTTTATTCATTTTTGTGATGATTTTAACTCTATGTTTTAAATTTAAGTGAAAAAAAATCTATGTGGCATCACTTTGGAATAAGGTTTAATCATCGTCTGCATCATTAAAAATTTTTGCTGTAAAATACCTCTGAATCTTTTATAACACAAAAATATAAACTAACTTGTTTTGAAACATTGTCTTATTTGAAATCCTCGTGTGTCACTTCATAAAATATTTTTTTCTATAAAATTTAACTATAAATCCAGCAATCGATAAATACACACGTATTCTTAATTGAATCTGAACATAGAGTATTAATAGCGAGTTTTAGTTTATAAATACAGATCCTGTATTCAGGATCTATGATTAATGCACGTATTCTTGTTTCAGAACGTGTCCTAGGAAACGTTTCTCCTTATCCGCATTTGAAGATACTTAATGAAAGAGGTCTTGTTTGAAATGGCCATCGTTAAAACTTATCATGCACATATATCCGTAGCATAAATTTACAATTTGAACTAATCTCTTCTTATATGGTTTCGAATTTAGTATATTTGAATTCCTTCTAAAGACGAGCACACAAAACAAATCTGTTTTTACTAAACAAACAAAATCATCATTAAAGAATGCTATATTTAATAATAACATACAAAACTATTCTATGTATTACTTTTTAAAATGCTGTTTTATCTACCTGGGTCGATCCAGAAATAACGTTCCTATCAAATTTACTAACAGACAACATTGTTTATTCTCACAGAAATTTACATAGTTGGAAAGAAGAAAGTTTGCTCCATTTCTCTACACAATCTCCATCTTTCTCTACGCATTTTTGTAGCCAGTGTTCCAATTTCTGTATCCCAGTATCGTAGAACTCCGCCGCCAACCCGTTGAGGAAGCGTTTTACCTCTTCTTTGACGTCATGATGTCTCCGGAAGAGTTGGTTCGAACTCCTATAATAAGAGTCTTAGCATTGGTCACTTAAGTGTTCCTTTAACTTGGGGAACAAGTGATAATAACTAGGTGCGAGGTCCGATGACCGCCATCTCGATAACCGCCTCCGAAACTGACGGTCTTCCATTCCCTTCTTCATCGCGGACTCCTTTCCGACCGGCACTAAACTCCCTGCACCACTTTCGGACGTGTTGAACTGACATACACTTCTCGCCATATACTTCTGTCAAATGACGACGAATATTCACGGGTGGAGTCCCTTTAGCGTGCAAAAAGCGAATTACGTGTGGAATCTCGCACTTGGCGGGATCAACAATGGGAACCCCCATCTCAGACGGCTGCTGAGCCAAGAATTAGCGGCGCAGCAAATCGTGTCCTGGGGATTACGAGTGCGGGAACAGCCGCGCACAGTGCTGTTGCAGTATTTGGCCTCGCACCTTCCCGTGGGGCTGGAGCTCTTTGGAAACCTTACTTCTGGATCGATCCGCGTATTTTAATGATAAATTTCAGAGCACACATTTTTATAACGATTTAGACTTTCACTATGATTTAAATAAAAAATAAAAAAATCTATATGGCATGCCTTTGGAATAGGGTTTAATTATCTCTGCATAGAAAAAAGAAAATAATTTCTTTAAAATGTCGCTGGAAAATAAGCAATGTATCGAAAGTTAGATATTTGTGCTGTACGGAGAGAAATACTGTTATCCCATTAGTAATAAAACGTGTGGAAAGCAAGGTTTCACCCGTAACTGCTGTGAAAAAAATTGTCGCATAACTTCTGTGAGCGGTCTGTGAGACTGCTTAATCTTAAGATAAATAAAAGGGTACATTAACTCATAAAATACTATTTATGTACTAAACTTTATGTATACAGGGATATTATACTTAAAATATACCTATTCAGAAGTCTATAGTGATACTACTAGTGCCTAATAAAAACAAAATTTAACCAGCATCTATACTTTGAAGTCATTCCGAAACTTTGAAGTCATATTTCTCAAAATGACGTTTTTCGGCATAACGCGGACTATACCTCAAAAACTTTTCGACAGTTTTTCTTGTATATTTCAAAATATATATATCATGTTATTCTGTATAAACTGAACCTAAATTTTCCTTTTTATTGTTTAAAAAATATTTTTTTAATGTAATTATACTGTTGAAATTAAAAAAAAAATTGTATTAGATAACTAAAGATTGTATTTAATATATAAAAATACTTTAAATACAAATTTATTTAGGTTTAGTGTAGTTTTCACAATCTGAAGTATTATTAGCAATTAGCACCAAAATTTTCATTCTAGTTGCCAAATATATTTTTTAATCCTGCGCATAAACTATCGTACCAATTTTTTGCTCGACAAATTTCTGGCAATTTGAAGCCCCAATAAATATTAATTATGCATCTTTAATTTTTTAAATATATGAAATCAAAGAATGCGCTTATATCTGTCATCACTTCGATTTTTTTAAATCATATACATTTTAAGGTATTAAATGTTTAAATTTGTCTTTTTTTTTCATTTTTTCTAATTCTAAGAGTCCTCAGACCTCTTAAACTGTGAAAATTATAAAAAGAAAGCAGTCTGTGAGACCGTGAAAGCAATTAGTGGTTCCATATTTCTGCTCGTAAAATAAGTGACATAATTAATAAAAATAAAAGAAACGTCAAATTTTACATATGACTAGGGAAAAGGTGAAAGATGCATACAAAGCAGAGGTTCGTTCACAGCTTAATCTACCCTATATATATAAAATCCTAATGAAAAGAATTTATGAAACGGTTATTATGAAACGACTGAAATGAAACGATTCTATGAAACGACTGATTAAACAACTGATTATGTTTGACGGCGATTTCTCCTAAAATATGGAATACTTTGCGATGAAATTAACACCAAAAATCAGTATTCATCCGCAGATTTCACAACTGGTATTAGAATTTTTAAATTCGAATTAGTTTTCGAAATATTATTTTTTTCTAACTTTAAATACTTTTCTCTAATGATGGCAGCTCAAATTTTAATCATAACATTTTTTTTTTTCATATTTTAGAAAAGGTGATATTATTTTTAACTAATTTGACGACCAGTTTGGCCTCCCTTAAATGTATGCTAAAAGATGTATCATGTTTCTTTTATTCATAATAAAATTTACTTGAACAATCTTTCGCCAAATCGAAAGATTCTGATAGAGAAATCAGGAACTCGGTATTTTTATGTTAGCGGGACGCAGGTGATAAATCGCCAACCATTTTTCCCGTCGCATTTTTTTTTTTTTTTTTTTTTGTATTTCATTAATTTTATTTTAAATATAATGCTTTTATTCATTTTATTTAAAATACAAAACTTTCATTTAAAACTGAAACATTTAAAATTGATGGCTTTCATTTCTTTCTTAAGAAAAAAAAAAAAAAAAAAAAAAAAAAAAACGAAAAGAAAAATATTAGACACAGGTGTCATATACGCACCGGGGTACCTAATTGCCGCCGAAATGGCATTATTTTGATTGACATGGTAACCCAGCTATTCTTGTTTATTTAATAATAAATGTTTATTTACTTTTATTTTCTTTTTTTAATTAGATAAATAGTTTTGCGCTATAGTTATTATTATTTTTTTTGTTATTTTCTTTTAAAAATAATAGAAAATAATTAAAAAATACGGTACTAATTAGTTATTCCGTCGACCAATTTCGCCAAATTATATAAATCGCCAAACCACTCGCCAAATTATAGAAACTGACATAATTTTTATTTTAAATAACGAAAGAATAAGTAAATTAGTATAACATTAATAAATATACAAATAAAACGTCGAAATAAAAATCACTTGATGACGTAAACACGTGTAACTTCCTTAAAGTCAAGTGAATCTGACATTTTCGATCAACCATTATTGGCATTTAATCTTATAGTTTGGCGATAGATTTTTGATCGAAAGGATAACGTTATCCTTTCGATCAAAAATTATTTGATTAATTTTTTTGATAAAACTCTCTGATTAAAAACGGAAATTTTTCTGTAATTTATGGGTAAAAATTCCCGTAAAAAATCGGAAATACTACTGGCGTCTAGATTGCCAGTAGTATTTCCGTTTTTCGGTCCGTTTTTTTTACAGTGTAAGTATTACCAAAAATACATACGTAAATGGTATTCGAAAACGAGGTTTTCACAAAATTTTCGTAAAAGAAAAAAAAAATCACGCCAAACACGGTGCGTATATGACATCTAGCAAAATATTAAATAATGCTACAAACCACGACATTTAATTTCAACTTCAAAGCAATGTTTTAATTTACCACTCGAAAAAAAAAATGCAAACTGGCGAGTTGGAAAAAAGCTATTGGCGAGATTTGCACCCGGCTATCGTTACAGTACCAAAAATTATTTGCGGCCATGGCAGCTTTTATGTAGTTTTATTCGAATAAAAATTGATTTTTTAATAAAAATGGAAAACTTTCGGCACAGATGCCATATACGGCCCCATATTGGCGCGATTTTTTTCTGACGCCAATGTCATATACGCACCGGGCACTTAACTGGCGCCAAAGTATCGTTATTTTGCTTGATATGGTAAGCCGGATGTTGTTGTTTATGCTGTTGATGTTTTCCCCAAATTGGCGTCGGAAAAAAATCGCGCCAATATGGGCCATTATTAAAAATCGCACCATTATTTTAAAAACCGATCAGATTAGCGTGTTTTCAGATTCTGCAGTGTCCGAACGGGGGTTGGCGAGCGTAGCTTGCAGGGGGCAGAGTCCCTAGTATACTATAATACTATACTATAATACGAGCAAAAATTGTGTGTGTGTGTGTGTGTATATGTAAATATTATCTTGAAAATGGCTCAAACGATTGTGACGAAATTTTGCATTTTATCATTTTCAGGCACGAGAAGATCATTGGGCTAAGTCACATGTTCAAGAAAATTTGATTAGTGGGTCATAATGTGTCATAATGGGTCAAGGTCATGCTAATTATATCTAAAAAGTGCCTCGATCGATTTTGACTAAATTTTGTAACCAACCCTTTTATGGGCACGAAAAAACTATTCGGCTAGGTCACATGTTCGAGAAATTTCAATTAGTGGGTCATTTTTGGGTCACTTAGGGTCAAGCTAATTTTATCTTAAAAACGGCTCTAACGATTTTGACTAAGTTTTTTAATCTACTGTTTAGGATTACGAGAAGGCCAATAGGCTAAATCACATGGTAGATAAAATTTGATTAGTGGGTCATTTTGGGGTCACTGTGGGTCAAGCTAAATATATCTAGAAAACGGCTCTAACGATTTTGATGAAATTTTGCTCTATATCGTTTTCAGGCTCGAGAATACCATTGGGCTAGGTCGCATGTTCCAGCAAATTCGATTAGTGGGTCATTTTGGGTCGCAATGGGTCATGTGTCAAGCTAATTGAATCTAAAAAAAGGCTGAAAACATTTTGTCAAAATTTTTTAATATACCGCTCCGGGGCATGAGATGACTTTTGGGCTAAGTCACATGTTCAAGAAAAACCGATTAGTTGGTCATTTTGGGTCACTCTTGATCAAGCTAATTGTATTTAAAAAACGAATCAAACGATTTTCACAAAATTTTGCATTATAAAGTTTCTGGGCAGGAGAAGACCATTGGGCTACGTCACATGTTCGAGAGAATTCCATTTGGGGGTCAGTTTTGGATCACTGTTGGTCAAACTAATTGTATCTAAAAAACAACTCAAAACAATTTTGACAAAATTTTATGTTATACCGTCTCTGGGCATGAGAAGACGTGTTGGCTAAGTCATATATTCGAGAAAATTCGATATCTGGGTCATTTTTGGGTCACTGTGGGTCGAGTTAATTCTATCTAAAAAACGGCTCAAAAACTTTTGAAAAAATTTTGTATTATATCGTTTCAGAGCATGAGAAGACCATTGGGCTAGGTAATATGTTCGAGAAAATTCGATTATTGGGTCATTCTTGGGTCACAGTGTGACAAGATAATTGAATCTAAAAAATGACTCAAACGATTTTGACAAAATTTTATGTTATACCTTTTCTGGTCATGAGAAGACGTGTGGGCTAAATCATATGTTCGAGAAAATTCAATTAGTGGGTAATTTTTGGGTCACTGTGAGTCAAGATAATTGTATCTAAAAAACGGCTCAAAACATTTTGACAAAATTTTGTATTATAACGTTTCTGAGCATACTATTGGGCTAAGTCACATGTTCGAGAAAATTCGATTCGTGGGTTATTTTTGGATCACTCTGTGCCAAACTAATTGTATCTAAAAAACAGCTCAAACAATTTTGACAAAGTTTTTTAATACATCGTTTCCCAGCACGAGAAGGCCATTGGATAGGTCACATGTTCGATAAATTTAGATTAGTGGGTCCGTTTTGGGTTACCGTGGGCAAAGCGAAATTTATCTATAAAACGACTTTAACGATTTTGACTAAATTTTGTATTCTATCGTTTTCGGTTTCGAGAAGAGCATTGGTTACGTCGCATGTTAAAAAAAAAATTCGGTTAGTTGGTCATTTTGGGTCATTATGTCTCAGGATGATGTCAATTGTACTTAAACAGCAAGAATGATACAGTGAGAATAAAATATCGAATTAAACACAGGACTAATTTTGACCGAGCTGAGCTCGCTCGTCCCTGCTAGTTATATAAAAAATCGCATGTCGTGTTTTAAAAGAAAATCCCCGACTCTACAAAGAAATATCACAAAATTATTAAACATGTCTATAGGAACTGTAAAAAAATTAGAAAATCTGATTTAAAGCTAAAAATAAATAAATTAATTAAATAAAACCAGAATGTTCACCGCCTAATAGGAATGCATGTTTCTCAATGTAAAAGTACGAGAAATTTGTCATAGGAAAATTTTTTGGCAGGTGAAAAATGAAAATATGTAGTTACGATTGTTCATGTTTGAATATATTTATCTCATTGCAATAGAAAAGATCGATTTACTACCAAAAAAAAAAAAAAAAAAAAAGGAGTAAAATTCTTAAAAATATTGATTTAGAGAAAACAAGGATACTTTTGCTAAAGATTTTGAATACCTGTTGTGTAGAAAAATATAAACGGGGAACTTTCATGCAAACAGGCTATAATAATTTGTGATCAGAGTCGTTATAATCGATTATAGTTCATGATTTTAAATCACATGACGAAATGAAGAAATCCTTTATACATTTACTTTTGCTGGGAACGATATCATTCCAATAGGTTAAAAGACACCGATATCGTTTCAGCAGTTTAAAAGATATAGTTTAGTGTATATAAAAATGTACCTATATTCATAATTAAGTAATTCAGAATTATTATTATTATTATTTATATGTTGTATTAATTGTATAGTAAAATGTATTGTGATTTTATATTTATTTATGAAAGGAAAGCATCATGTTGACTGAGGAAGTTTCATGCAGGTGGAGATTTATCTCAAAAGGGGATCTTTCTTCCGGAGCCAGTTGGTCTGGACCTATACAATACTTTTGACATTATAGTCAAAATTATATTTACAACCGGCCCCATGGATATTTATGAGGGCCAATAAAGTCGACCACACACGGACAGTGGCAGATGGCCATTTTTCAGAGCGCCCCTTTCAAGGGCGGGGCGCGGTCCGACCCCGCCGGTTCTACTATCGGAAATTGGATTACTAGTGGAATTGTAATGAGATGGAATTACAATAAACTCTTTAAAGATTATGTTGCCTCTATTATTTGATCTAAAAAGAAATTCTTTCCAATGTTTTTAAGTCCTTTTCTACTGTCGCAAGATGTGTACAGATCTAATAGTAATATTCTTAATTCTAAATATGTTAAATTTCACCAGCAAGTACTATTTTTCTGAGAAACAGTTGTCTATTAATAACAAATAGTGAAGGATTGTTATATTAATTTGCAATGTTAAATAAAACTGAAATCATGAAAAAGTGCCTTCACTGTCTTAGATATCAAATTGATAAAATATAGCATAAAAATGTTGTTTGTTGATACTTGTATTGTGCACCTTTATGTACCCCCCCCCCCTTTCGTGTCCAAATTTACTATTTACTATCCACTAATATATTTTCAATCTTTATGTCACTGTATCTCGGGTAATCATATTTAAAGATTTATTTACTGGTAATTTACATATTATGTTATTATCTACATTTTATGATTTACAAAATTTCCACTTATGTTTTAGCAAAATATAAAATACCTTAATTTTAAAAGCAAACCCTCCTACCAAAAGAATGGTACTTGATACAATAATTTCGTTACCATATTTTTATTCAGCAGAGTAAAATCTATAAGATACAGCTATTATTTTTACACGGAGGATTTTTGTGTCGACCAGTGAAAATGAGATTATCAAAACAAAATCCCTTACTGATTTTGCTGTAAGTCCTATAAATATTAACTGAATAAAACTAGTTATACTCTTTCCATTTTATTATAAAAATACAAATTCGACATTATCTCCTTTTCTGTAAATTGATCCTCTTTCAAACTTTCAAGGAAATCTTGTAGAGATTACTTGTTTTATAGATAAAAGCCTTGAAATTGGAAACAAGATTCTAGAGTGATTTGGAATTTGTAAATTCCCCTGTGCAAAGATTTAAATCCTTAAAAAAAAGAAGTTAAGAAAAACATTATCGGAAACATGTTTCATGCATTTTAAAATTTTGAGAAATTATACAATTTATAGAGGGTTAAGAATTTTATTTGTCATGCAACTAAAACAGTTTTTTTTTTTTTTTTTTTTTTTTGTATTTAGAAACTTTACGGAAAAACTGAGTTATATTAAAAGGATTCAGGAACTTTTTGAACCATTTTTAGGTGCGTTCGTAATAATATAAATACGTAGTACCTATAGTCGTCATCTGGTCCATCCGTCTATCCGCATATGTGGCATTCTCACAATGTTTTGACTTACGGGAATAAAAATCTGGTGAAATTAAACTTGCTAAAATAACATTTTAGTCTGATAGACGAATGCTTAATGATTCAAAATAAAGAAAAAAGGGTCAGCAGCGAAATTTTTATTATTTTTTTGGGGGACGGTAAGGAAAATTACCACAATTTTTAGGCAAATCATGTTAAGACTAAGTGATAGCCATAATGTTCATTGATTTTTAGAAACAGTTATTTAGATTGAATTAAATAATAATAATAAATTAATTTAGCTCGAAAAGTGCAGAAATAAACCTTGGGGACGGTAAGACTGCCAATAAAGCCACGATGCTTGAAATTGATATTTAAATGCTGATTTAAATTCTGCAGTAAATTTCCTGTCAAAGAATTTTAGACATTCTTTCTCTATCATACTTCTGCATGAGAAAAAAACTTGAAAAAAAAATTCTGTTGCTGTATCTGAAGTGATTTTCTGTATAATTTAGAAGAGGGATGGTAAGGAATCTAAAACGCAGGGTTCAAAAAATAATAACAACCGTAAAAATGTGTTTATGTTAATTTTTAGCTAGATATTTATATGAAACCCTGTTTCGGAAAAAAAAATTACATCAAATTACTTTTATTGAAACAATTTTATACCGACAGCTCCAGACTTAAAAATGAGCATCAGGGACACGGGACGGTATAGGAGTTTTCCTGGTATTTGGAACCCCTACATCGTCCAAAACGTATTTATCTCGTTACTATTGTTATGCAATCATGCAATGGGATGTTCTCCTGTATATGAATTAAAAAAAACCACAAGAATATATACTAAAATAAAAATTATTATTCAGGGACATAAAAGTCAAAAGATTGTGAAAATGCCCATATAACATAGCCAAAACTACCCAACCGAATGGTTTGGAATTTAGTATATATAATCGTTGCAGAATTTTGTCATTTCAAATTTTATGAAAATCGAATCAGAACTTAAAAAGGATATTAATAAAAGTTTCCTTCATTCTATTTAATCCTATCATACGTAATTACTTCAATTATATCCCATGATAGGTTATGATTCTAGGTTGCCATGATGATGACTTCCTATTTTAGATGGAGTCCTATTATTTCCGTATTACTGAATTTATTATGAATAATAGTAATACATTTTATATTCTTGCATTTTTGCATAAGAGTGCAACAGCTATTGCACCAAGACTATTTATAAAGCTAGTTATAGTACAAACGCACATCATTTGCCACGTTTGACGTACAATTTCCGATTTTCTATTTTTTGAACAAATGAACAAAATTTAACCAAAATCTACACAGCTATAATTATGGATATCTCACCAACATACCTACCTAATTACAAGCTAATCGGATGCTTTTGCTGCAGCTATTGCGAGACATGCACACATTCACACACACAAACCTGAAGACAGAAAAAACTTTTCGTCTCTACAGTAAGCTTTTACTTGTTTACTTTCTTCAATATACAAGAAGAAAGTATTGGATACATATAAAATTTGCAATTCCGTTTTTCGACGGATTTATACGATATAGAAGATCCTGAACACGATTTGGCTGTTGCTAGAAAATATGTGCCCTTTTTAGGTGCGTTTGTAGTTATATAAATACGTAGCACCTATAGTCGTCGTTCAATCTGTCCATCTGTCTGTCCGCATATAACAGAGCAAAAACTACCCAACCGAATGGTCTGGAATTTTAAATGTATAATTGTTGAAAATTTTGTCGAGTCATTTCAAATTTTATAAAAACCTGAAGTATAGTTTAATTACAGGGACAGTCAAATGTTTTCCGTTACATTAAGGCCAATTAAATTATTTCGTGTGCATTTTAATGATGTTACAGCCTTTTAGAACAGAATGAAATTGGTATGCACTTATGAAGTGCATTAAAATATACATTCATCACACTATGCAGTGCAAAAAATATATATAAAACTAGATATAATACGAACGCACCTCATTTGTCACGTTTGACAAGCAATTTCCAACTTGTTTCTTTCTGTACGTGACTCAAATTTTATAGGCGCTGTAACTCACATAGTACTGCACGGAATTTAATAAAATTTAAGATTCATTTAGATCTTCACATAAATTGATGTTGATTAGGTTTTAGTGTATATCGTCCAGTAGGTGGCGCTGTAGTACTGCATTTTTCACTTATTCAAAAATAGCTAAATCTTAAGGACGAATGCACGCAATTTCATTAAACTTCATATTATGTTAGATCTTGCCATAAAAATATGCTGATAAGGTTTTGGTATATATCGCCTGACAGTTGGCGCTGCTATTCTGCATTTTTCATGATTTACAAAATAGCGGTACACCAAGAACTAACAGACCGAATTTCATCAAACTTCATATTATGTTAGATCTTGACATAAATAGATGCTGATAAGATTTGTGATATATTATTCAACAGGAGGAACTGGAGGTAAGCTGCAGGAGACAGGCAACGGGAGGTATGCTGTAGGAGGCAGGCAACAGGAGGTATGCTGTGTTTTCAGGATTTCTGGAATGACTATATCAGGAAATCTAATACACGAAATTTCATAAAACTTCATTTTCTGTTATACCTCAAAATAAATACATGCTCATTCAATTTTGACTTTGATCAATGAACAGGGAGTGCTTGTGCACTGAAAAAAATATGGGCTGTCAAAATTGAGTAAAAAGTACTCATTTTTAAATACGTCACATACTCAAAATAGCTCCGATCCAAATGTACTCATAATTGAGAAACACATGTACTCATTTTTGTGTGTTCAAATACACTGGTGTCCAAAATTAAGGACTAATCACAAATTGCTAATTTTCAAGTACGTGAATACTCAAAAGTAAATAATATAATTCGTATAATTACTATCTTTACAGCACAGCTAGTCCATGTAACATCTCCTTTATGTCACACATGGTCACGAGTGCCAGAGTCACTGCGGTGAAGCAAAAAAATAGGAAATTCCATACATTTCATTATGAGTCTCAAATGATCACTATATGTGACTCCACTGAGACGTCACTGTGACTGCTGCTTTGTAACGGGTCACCATGTGACTTTACAATGTAGTTACATTGTGACTCTCATGTGACTGTCATCTGCAGACTCAATTTCAATGTCATCGTGAACGCTGCATTTTGATAAGTTACCAAATAATGTCACATTAAAGTCACATGATGACTTTCAGGTGACAGAGAGATTACTGTCAAGTCAACATTGTGCTCTTTTGTGAAAAGTCACAATGTGAGTATAATGTGATATTATTTGGTGACTTATCATAATGCAACTTTCATGATGACTTTGAAATTGAGTCTAAAATTGACAGTCACATGAGAGTCACAATGTAACTACTTTGTAAAGTCTCTTGGTGACTCGTCACAAAGCAGCTATCACATTGACGTATCAGTGGAGTCACATACAGTGATCATTTGAAACTCATAATGAGACGTGTGGAATTTCCTATTTTTTGTTTCACCATAGTAACTGTGACGCTTGTGACCGTGTGTGCCATGAATGAGATGCTATATGGACTAGTTGTACTTTAGGGAAATTAATTATTTGAATCATATTATTTCCTTTTGAGTATTCGCTTACTTAAGAATTAGCATTTTGTGACTGGTCCTTAATTTTGGACACCGGTGTATGTACCTTTATGTACTCATTTTTGACTTTATGCATGTATTCAAATATGAAGTGTTTATGTACTCATTTTTGAACCCATGTATGTATTCAAATAAGAACTTGAAAGTAAATGCTGCCTGTTAAATATTCAACACATTTTTTTCTTATGTTATGCAAATATTACATTAATGCAAATAATTAATTATGCACAGTATTTTAAAATAATTTAAAAGTGTTTCAAAACACCGCTTCTGTTATAAAAATACGAACTAAAACAAGATGGCGTCCAAGATGGTCGATTATTAACACGGGTGAAACCAAAATAATATACTGGGCTAAAAGACACACATTTTATAAAACACTTTCAAAACTAAACTAAGTTAGTGGAAAAAAATATTTTTGACCCCCCCCACCGAGACACTTTACTACAGATTAAAGTAAAAATTTTCTGACATTTATTTCCCGCTCAAAATTATTAACAAGAAACATTTAATTGAATATTTACTAAGAAAAAATAGAAAAATTATTATCAAGATACGCTAAAGAATTACTTTTATTACAAGAGCCTTGTTTTCAAGCACTTTTAAATCATTTTAAAATACTGTGCATAATTTGATATTTACATTAATATAATATTTACAGAAGGTACAACTGATTACGTTAAAAAAAAGTATTGAATATTTAACAGAGAGCACTTATTTTCAAAGTTGTCGTCGAAATATTGAAAATCCCATTTTTCTAATTTTTGTTTTTACGAACAAATCCATCTCACTTAGCACACAAACCAGACCGAATTTTCGAATCACTGATAAACAACAACAACAACACAATGTAACCTTACGCATTATAAAAAAGATACGGGATATAGTTCCTTCAAAGGAATAAAAATGTAGCATTATATCTCTGATTTCCACGGTATATTACATTGTTTTTCGATTAAAGGACATCTTTTAAGCCGCCATGAATGAAATAAACTACTACAAAGTACAAAATTATCGTTTCGTTTGGACTTGATAACATGTGATGTATCAGAATTGAGAAAGCATTAGGTTCATTTTTGATCCAAACGTACTCAATTCAATATGAGTACATCGATTTACTCATTTCTGAGTACTTCATTTTTTTCAGTGTGTCCTATGCTTGGCACAAGATTCCTAATTGTGTCCTTAATCAGTTGATGCAATTTAACGATATCAATGATTTTTTCTATTATTATTCGCTGATTACTGTAATTCTATGCTAAATTCAAAGAAAAGCATTATAATTCGTATCCGTTATTGTTTCTGTAATGCAGAGCATGCTTATGGCGTTATAGATTTATTTATCATGCACATGGAAGTTTTCGTACAAAGCCGTGAATTTTAGATGTAGGACATGGACAATTATTTTTGCGTAAAGTCCCGCACAGGTTCTCATCCTGAATGATAATATGCTGGAAATCAAATTACTCAATAATTAGAGTTCAATTCCATGGAAAGAATTTATATTTTGAAGTATATTATATGAGTAGCATAAGGTGTCGTCGCCCCCCCCCCCTTCCAGCATTGATAACGTACAACCTTACACATCCAAGAATAGAGGAATAGTGATTTTTACAAAGCCAATAATAATTTTCTAAATCGAGTCATGGTCTGGAATGAAAAATGTACGTGACGAGAAAATTCATTCGAAAATTTAAAACACTGCCTGCCAAGCGTCAACCAGAATTGGCGCCGTAATCTTTAACCAACATAGTGCGCAGTGACAGGCAGTTCTAAATTAAAGCATTTGAAAAAACGCAGATATCTCATAATAACTTTATTTATTACTTTTGTTGTTATGATAACCGCTGTACGTTACGAAGGCATTCTAAATTAAAACTTCGGCCTGAAACAATGAGCATTTTAACTGGGATAAAATAGAGTAAAATATATCGAATTTTGACAACGCAAAATAGTGTTTTCGTTTAAAATAAAAAGCCTTAAGTAATAAACATTAAAAGAGAGGGGAATTAATTAAATTTTAACAAATTTAAATTAACAAGTTATGCATAATATATAATTACATCATAGTGCTATTTAAATTGATAAATTATAATGATGTAGATGAAAGTTTTGGGATGACCATAATGTCCTAGTTACTTATTTGAGTACTTTATAATACCTTTTTGACATATTATTAAGTTTAAAAAAATAACCTTTTATTTCTTTTGTTTTCTTGTGTTTTCTCTTTTTTCTCCAGATGGTATCTGAAAATGATGAAAGTCCTGCAGAACATGTTTGGTTTTAACAAAATTTTTTAAACTATCGTAAATGTATGGTAAATGTATTATTCGTTAAAAAACGGCTTCCTAATTTTTTTTTTTTTTTTTTTTTTTGCTCAAACATATTCACATACTTTCATTATGTCCTCTAAAAAAATTCACAACATTCTGAACAATAGTTTGGTCTGTAGACAATTTCAAAATAGGGTCAATTAATTATAAACATCCTGTAAATAAAATTTCTAAACTATCTTAATACTAAATGTATTATTTGTTAAAAATAGCCCTCTGGTGGCGAAATTTTATACTATTACAGTGAAACCCCGATTTAACGTAACCCGTATTTAACGATTTCCCGCATATAACGTCATTTTTAGCTAGTCCCAATTAATTTCCTATACTTGTAATGTTAAAAAATCCCGGATTTAACGTTATAATTTTGAATTATTTCCCGCATTTAACGTTTTTTTTAGCTATAAAATCTCAATGAGATTTTTCTAAATTAGTCAGAATTTGTGATTTAAAATTTTTTTTCTTATCAAAACGTTCCAAAATCATTCACAAGCCCTCCTCTTTTTCACCCGCACCTTTTTATTTTATTCGATTGTGCTTTCTGTACTACAACACAAGGTTACCTGCAACGGAGCTGATAGAATTCGTTAGATAGTTTTCATAGCTTTAGATTATATGGCGTCAAAAAGAAAGCTTTTTTCTTTACTTGAAAAATTGGAAGTTATCGCGAGAGCCATAAACTACAATTAATATGTTTAATTTGAATTTCGTATTCAAATTTGTAAACAAATTTACACTAAGTAGAATTAATGGAGGAAAATCGTAAAAAATAGAAAAACAGGCTAAAAAAAGAAAAAAAAGTGAAATCTTCACCGTTTAAGGAATTTGAAAATTGGAAGTCATTAGAACTTCCATAACACTGAAAGCATTCTTCTGAAATACTGAAGACCAAGAGAAAAACTTACACAAACTCTCATACCTTGAGAAAGCGATTCGTGATGTTGCTGTTAAAAACAGGACGCAAAATGAAATAAAATATTTTTTAAAAATATAACTTAGAAACATGATGTCTAAATCATTGTAAATCGAGAAATGAAACGTATCTTACGTAAATTAGTCTTTATTTTATGGTCAGTGTTTTGTTTTCATCTTACCCCGCTTTAACATTTTCCCGCATTTAGCGTTATTTTTTTATGGTCCCTTGAATAACGTTAAATCGGGGTTTCACTGTATTATTTATATTTTTTTAGCTTAACCAAATTCCCATCCCTTTATTATGGTTTTCTCAAAATTTCACAACTTTATGAACAATATTTTTGTCTGTAGACAACTTTAAAGTAGGGTCGTTTAATTATGGACACCCTGTATATGTCCCACTTAAGTTGAATTACTAAATGCAACAATGGCACCAGAAATTTTAAACAAAATTTTACACTTATAGTGTATGTGAAGAAAAAGCTTTTACTTATTATGAAACAAAGTGTTCGTAAAACCTGGTGTCAGTCAATCATTTCAACATTTTAGCAAATGAAGTATTTTGCCCGTGAAAGGGTTAAGAAAAAGAAATAAAATGTCATACTATTGCAGGGTTCGTACGCTTCAAGGACTTTCAAACATCTTTTACCAGAATTTTTGTAAAGTAATATTTGCCTTATTTAATGAAAAAAAACCCTATCTTCAGATACGGCGACCAGTATTTTATGAAATTTTTGGTACTAATACACCAAAAATCCCCCGAATCTAGTGGTGTAGTAAAAAAAGCGCGGGGTATGCGCTCTAAGCAGAGGGTATACGCTCAAAGCAGAGAGTATACTCTAGAGTGCATATACTATAGTTTTTTTTTTTTTTTTTTTTTAAACAGAGAGTATACGGTGTTCCTTTAAAAAATCCAGAAGACATACGCCGTATACCACCGTATACCATCCACTACATCCCTGCCCGAATCCCTTGGTGAGAACGAACTCTGTATGGAAGTCAAGACTCATTTTAATAAAAAAAATATAAACTCGGAATTTTTTAAAGTTATATTGCAAAATAAGGTGTACCAAGTCCCTTTATCACACAGCCTATATTTTTTACAACCGTAAAAAATACGTTAATGAAGTCTGCGCTTTAATAATCTAACTACATTGCATAATGAATTTAATAAGTAAAAATTTAATTTAAAAAATCAAAAATTCCGACTGAGTAAAAAGTGAACTAATTAATTATTTCTCATCAATGTGAAATTATTTTTTATATTACTTAACTATTTTTTTATTTACTTGTATTGATGACTTTTAAGTTGTGTTTTATTGTTAATTCCCATCCATAAACACAGTTTTGATGAGGACTATCAATGTCCATGAACGTTAGAGTTGCAGTAAAGCTAGAGATCCTACTTACACAACTTCCAGGTTTTGTAATATTTAAACGAAGCTTCTGACTGTAAAATAGTCAATGAAACATGGTCTTCATTTTGAAAGACCTATCCAATGATATGTCACTCAATAGGGTGCGTAAACATATTTTTTCGTCTCTACCACCATTTTTTATTTTATGGCCGCCATTTTGAATTTATAAATCAAAACTTAGCCTATAACAATCGGACGATTAAGACAAATTGATAAAGACCTCATTCATTAAAATCCATCCAGTCTTTGGGCTGTTTCGAGGGTATAAAGAAATACACATACTCAGATACGCATGAAACGCATAACCCTTCTTGGCAGTCGGGTAAAAATTCATCTAAACTTTATCGAAATAAAAATGTTTCTTACGCAACAAAAATTTAATCTAACCGCAAACGAAAATCTCTCTCTCTCTCTGTATATATATATATATATGTATTACCCTATCGTACCTGGCAGAGAAATCGCGATTATTTGTCAATACTTTGATGACAACGCCCTTACGCATCTCACTGACGCATGATGAAACGCATCTCATTGGTTATTGTGTAAAAGTCCTTTGGCAGAATTTAGGCCGAGGTAAATTGGGTTTATTTACGTTTCGCTCTTCCTCTACGAAATTGTAGAGAAGCTGCATAATTGGAGCTGCAATTATGCAGCTATTATGGAGCTTCATAATTGTAGCTCCATAATAGCTACAATTATGGAGCTTCAAAATATCATTAGAAACGCCCGTCAAAGATCTCGGCGAAGGCTTGATAGTGAAGAAGAAGCCAAATTAAGAAGAGAAAATTAGAATAGATTGGATCGAGAAAGAAGTCAAACACAGAGCATAAGCGATCGCCATAATAAGCTAAATAACCGTCGCATGTACGAACGAGTTCTTTCTGAACGCGTTGCTTTCTGCCGCGTTGTTTCTGCCATTAAGCAATTATAAATTATCCCGATTTCTATTCCACGTACGATAGTGTAATATATCTATAAAGTGAGTGTAATAATTTTTCCTGACCGTTTCATTTTTTAAACTTAACTGTTATACTTTTGAAATTTTAGTACTTATTTCAATTTTTTTGTAAGTTTTTAGTATTTTATTTTTTATGTCTTTTTTAGGTCTGTTTTCTTTTTGTCTTTTTTAATGAAGTCCACTCCACTGTTACATTTTTCAATGACAGCCTGTCTGGGCAACGCCAGGCGGGACAGCTAGTATACGATAACATATTCCGAGACAGGGTTGCCAGTTTGGAATTCTTTTTTTCATAAAGTCTGAATTCATACCAGAAAAACAGAACAGTAATTTTTGCTTTATTTAACGACAGGCAAGTTCTTTAGTCAGTGTTGCCAGATTGGGGATTTTGTCCCCATTTTGGGGAATATTAAACCTCTAGGGGAATTTTTCGGGGACAAAAAGTTCGTGGGGAAATCTTTGGGGACTAAAAAAATTTTTGGGAAAAAACCTGGGGATTTCGTTTTTCTTACTATTTTCCGTAAAGATATCTTTTTGGTCTTGTAGAAAAACTGGATCTGTCTCGAACTCAATTTCGATTTGAAAAATGAAAATACAATCCAGAAATCGGAAATATCAATCATTATTCTCTTGAATGTGGTCGTGTTCGTTGTGTACTATGTTACACTACAGTTTACAGATATTACAGATGCATGAGACTCTAAAGTCTTAAGCAGCTTAAACCTGCACGTGACTAAATCTGCAGGATTTTAACGAAGAATTTCTTCGCCGTACTTTAAAAAAAAATAATTTAAATATGTGGAAAGTAGATATTTTTCTCTTATGATATACAAAAGTACATCGATTGATACTGCGAAAATACTTTGCATTATGATTATGTACTTCAGTATAGGGAGGACAAAAAGAATTAAAACAGCGTACCATCTCGGATTCATTCAAATCCCAATTGATAAGAGATTGTCTAAAGCTATGGAGCTAATGTAACAATAGTCCAACATTGTTAGACAATACTTTTAAAAACAAACGTAAAATAACTTGTAACTGCAAAATATCTCTCTCATTCTCTTAATGTAGCTACAGAATATGCATTCAGCCCGGTTTAAAAGTTTGTTTTTTGTAAATGGGGAATTTTTTCAAAAAAAGGCTTGATTTGGGGAAAATTTTTGAGCTCAAATTACTTAAATATTTTTTATAGTGATAAACTGAAAATTTAAAAATTCCCTTTTTGAGTAAAAACTGAGTTGGAGACTTTTGCAGAAAAAAACACTGATTTGGGGAAAATTTCAAAAATTTTGGGGAAATTGACTTTTGACTATCTGGCAACACTGATTATACAAGTATAAAATACTTTTTTCATAATTTCAGGTATGAATTCGAAATTTCTGAATAAAAATGGCGCTGAAAATTTCAACTCTGCTGAAAGTTACCCATAATTCCGAAAAACGTTTTTTACCATTACAAACCCCAGAAACCAATTTATGTTCGAGATTTAAAGAATCAATAATAAAAGCAAAGCTCATTTTGTTGATTGACGGAGACGTTTTTCCGAGTAGTTTTTGTAGCTTGTTAATCAGTTTTCCCAAACAGGATTATCGGGTTTCGGATGCTATTAATTCTCCATTAATCAGCTGCGTAATTGAATTTATAGATGCAAGTTTTAAAAAAAATATATATTAAGTTTCTTGATAATGCAAATTTTATATATTATCAATGCTAGATTGTTATGTTTGTCTGCTAACCGTTAAATGCACAGTGTTACTTGGGAATTTTATAATCTTTTTTCACATTTGGAACTTTGCATTGGTCTTTGGTAAACTGTTATGTGTTACTTATGTGAGATAACATATATTTAAGGTTGTGGAGTCTTATTTAGCTCACAAGCTATCAAAGCTCGAGAGCTAATGTGCCCGTAGGTTCTGTATGTACATATGTATGTGCATATGTATGTATATAACGCTATATCTCTTCAATGTAAAAAAATTTCAGAAACGTTTCCGAAAGTAACGGAGACCTGTGTTGCACGATACTAACGGAAAGGTTTCAGATTCGAGCAGAAAACTGTTTCGGTTATAATACGGAACATTTCCGATTCGAAATGAAAGATTTCTGAATATATTTCATTACGGATCGGAAAGGTTTCTGAATACATATGAAATATTTTTGAAGACTAAGAAAGGTTTCTGAATATATATGGAACCTTTCTGAAGACGAGGATTATTTTAAAATTTACATAAAAAAGCACAAATAACTGTACTAAAATTCCTTGCAGGTGCATACATGTAATATAAAATCATTTAAAATACATTAGAAAATCTCAAAAATACATTAAAATTTTTAATGTATTTTTAAGATATTTCTAATATATTTTAAATAATTTTATATTATGTGCAATGCACCTGCAAGTAGTTTTAGTACATTTATTTGAGCTTTTTTATATGAATTTTAATTATTTACTCAAGTTGAATTTAGCACTAGTATTTTAAAAACATTCAATTATTGAAGATTATTTTGTGAAAGGGGCTTAGTTTAGTAAAATGGATTTTGTGAAGAAGCCAGTTTTATTAAATGAATTTTTATGAAAGAGTCTTATATGGAAGTTCATTTTTGAATAATTTTTTTTCTGGTTTTTTCTTATATATATATATATATATATCTGCTTGGATTTATTCTGTAAAAAAAAAATCAATATTATTATACCTTTTTCATAATTTAGATAAAATTTATTGCGTTTTAACATCTTGCAGTGATATTTTTTTAACCATGCGGATTAACAAGTAACATTGAAGTTCCTGAACTGTATTATTATTGAAAATGGAATGATGAATTATTTAGAAAAGCGTTTTATTTATTTTTTTAATCATTTATAGCATTATTTTTACTTATTATTTTAGTTCTTTATTAGCGTTTCATTGTTGCACAGACATTTTAATACATAACATTTTATTATTATTAGTGCATGTAAATAAGATATTATTGCAATTTATGTTATTGTTGATTCAATATCGTATTATGCTTTTCACAGCATAACATTAATAAATTAAAATGCCTTATAACTTAGAGCAAGAAATTTTGTGTACTATATTTCATAAAATAAGCTGATGGTTAATAATCTAGAAATTTTCAATTTTGTTTACTGTAAAGTGCATAAGTTAAATAACAACAATAGTATCATTTTTTTTTCACAATTCTGTCTTGCAAAATCAGAAGAAAACATTTTTCTTTTCAAGCAAGAACATTTAGATGAAAAAGTAAAATTCAAATCGCAAAAAATGCAATGGTTAATTTTTTAGAAGTATTAACAACAACAAAAAAAAAAATGTGTGTGTGTGGGGGGGGGGGGGGGATTTACATATCTGAACCTGATTACTAAACAAGTTAATGATCTTAAAACGATTCTTTTTATTTTTCTATCAAAATTTGAGAAGAAAAACGGGTGAATATAAAAAATGAATATTTGAAAGTTTTTTAGGAAACAGCAAAACAAATGAATCAATTTTATTTAATATAATGATTTTTAAAAATAAATCCTATAATTTTAAGACTAGTTTACTGTTTATTTTTACTCACAATACTGTATTTTTTACATAAAAGCAATCAATAATAAAGAAGTAAAATGACAATGAACCTTCAACATGTTTGATTAAAATATAGTACGTAAATTTTCTTTTAAGTTATAACGCATTTAATAATTTGTTAAGAACACGCTGTGAAAAGGAGAATACGATACCGCAATCAGTATGAACATCAAGTTTAACTATATTATCTTATTTGCATGCACACATGTATCTATATTATAATAAAAAAAAACAGACAAAGCAAAGTCTGATATATTAAAAAATAAATGGGTTATTAATTTCTTTTCGTGTATTGCAACAAAGAAAACTAATAAAGAAGTAAATAATAATAAATAATAGTAAGTAAAAGTAATACTGTAGATGATTAAAAAAAAAAAAAACACTTACCCAGAATTACGAGCATTCCGTGTTCAATAATACTAAATTTCCAAAGCTCTGAAAAAGTCCATTGATAATATCCAAGGTACATTTCTTGCATAATTTTAAAACGCAATAAAAAATACCCACAAAATATAACAAAAATGTTATAATATTGTTTTTTTTTTTTTTTTTTTTTTTTTTTTTTTTTTCAAAATAAAAGCGAATTAAAATTCAAATACACGTGGTAAAGCGTAAAGTTCCCTATGCCGCCATCTCATACACACGAGTTGACTTTCACTTTAGGCGATTGCTTCCGGTTTCAGCATAAGGAGAAATAGTGGTGAAATACTTGGAGCGCATGCGTACACGCGCTTTCGCTGTTTCACGGAAAGTAAACTGAAACACCCACGAACATTCCAGGTTGTTTCGGAAAATAGAAATAGCTCTCACATATCCGATACTATCAGAAATGTTCCTCTTAGAATAGTAAACGTTCCCACTATTTTTTACAGTGTTGATATAAATATCCGATTTGCTTCAATTTCTTTTCTACGTTCATTCTGATAAGGCGCAGCCCTAATTAATTTTGGCGGTTCATTGGTTAAGTATAAAGGGGGGTAGGGGGGCTAATTCCCCTTTACTTAGATAAAAGGGTTTTTCATACAGAATTATGAGATTTGCTTGAAAGTTGGTATACCAGTTAGTTCTGATAAGGCGCTTCCCTGATTAGATTTGGAGGTTCATTGTTTAAGTATAAAGAGGGGAACGGGGGGCTAATACCCACTTAATTTAGATAAATGAGTTTTCCTATCCGATCAGCTTGAATTTCGTATACTGGTTTATTCGGAAAAGGCGCTTCGCTGATTATATTTGGAGGTTCATGGATTATGTATAAAGGGGGAATGGGGCCCTTAATTTAGATTTTTTTCCTGCCCTTAATTTAGATAAATGGATTTTCTATCCGATTTGCTCCAAATTTGGTATACCGGTTTATTCTGATAAGGTGCATAACTGGATGAGATTTGGAGGCTCATTGGTTAAGTATAAAAATGTGAAACAGGCGGCGGGCGGTGGGTAATCCCCCCTTAATTTATTTTTCGAGTGGCATTATTCTTTAAAAAACGAGTATAATATACAATTCGTGTGAATAGTCTGTGAGATCAATGCCACCAGTTTAACCGGACACTTTTCCTTTTATTTCTGATTTGTTATCACCAGGAGTTTATAACATCTTTTGTTGATACTGCTAGCAATTGTGCTCGAGTGGCGTTTTTTCTCAATCTTTCTAAGGTAGCCATTATTAACTCTGCGAACTATTAAAAGCATTATAAACATTTTTATATCGTTGAACAGTTCTTATTGTGCAGTGTAATCACGAGTAAGTATGTAATTTAAAATTATCATATTTTGAACAATTTTTGCGTTTTTATTTAGGAGTAACATTATGACACTATACCCAACAGAAACATAAATAATTTTTTTCACTATTTTTCCAGTGAATAATTAACTCTAGAAAACAGGAATTCTGCTTTTTCAGAATTTAGTGTCGCCCCCTATGAAAAAAAAATACATATGTATATATAAATTGAACAAAGCATGTTTCCATTTTAAGACTTCAAGCACACGCTTTTATTTTATGTAAAATGACGCCATTCGCATCCCGCCGAAGAATTCCACATTTACGATCCACTATTAAACATTACAGTAAAGTAGGCGTAGAACGTCACTATCGCGAAATAATGCAGAAACGAAGCAAAGAGATGCCGTCATAAGAAAAAAAATCGACTATGTAATGATTCACATGCTTTCGTTTGTTTGTAACATTAATATATATACTTAAAATTAAATATAGTTTATAATAGCTCCATGTTTTAACAGAAATGATTCGTTTATATGTTTTGAAAATAGCACGTATTTTACTTGCATTTTCTTCGGTTGTTATGGCAACAAAAATTTATAACTAATATTTTTCAACTATTTTTCCTTTACTTTCTTCAGAAATGGAGTACTTCCGTTACCAGTATTAAGCAAATGGCTCCAAAAACTACAAAAAATTATTATTTCAAAAATAAATGAAGATGCAGTTTTCAAACAAATTGCATTTAAAAGTACTTTTTTCCCCCAATAGGACGGCATAAAAATTGAAAATGTGCGATGTTTAGACGTTTAAAAAATTGCTATAGAGTATTTAATCGTACTGCTTTGTTTTACGGCTGGCTTCCGTAAGGTATTTTTTGAAGACGACACAAAATAAGCTGGGAGAAAGAAATAGCATACCGTACCGGGGGCTAAAAAATAGACTTAAATGTATTTTTTTCCGAGCAAAAAAAAAAAAAAAAAAAAAAAAAAAAAAAATCATGCATTAAAGTGTTACACGTGTTTGTCGAACATGCAAATTTTTACTTCAGAATTGATAGCAACCGAAAAACCTATATCCTAGGTTGAGAAAGCAGATTAAGTGGAGGATGGAGGGGTAAGGTTAATTCTATGAAAAAAAATCACATTTTCAAAAACATTCTTTAGACGATACTGGTAATGTGGTTTATTTAATTAATTCCCATAGAATAATAAACATCTGAACGATATTTTCCTAAATTTTTATTCCAAAATATTGGTAAATAAGCCGTTGGCAACCGATATCCGCAGGTGCCTCGAAAAAAAGCATTGTACGTTAGAACTCGTCACTGGATCATCTGAAACAAAAAAAAAATCAAAATGCGTTTTTTAGATGAGATGTTTCTCGGGGTTATTATTATTATTATTAGTATTAGTATTAGTATTTTACAATAACAAATTCGCCGATTTTTTAGAGAAAATCGCGTTTTTGTCTTTAAAGTGCTACCGTGAATAATAAAGCAGTATATTTTATTATACTCTTAATGTTTAATTTATATTTATTAGCGTTTGAAATAACTCTTTGTTTCAATTACTCAGCGTACAAAGACTAGTTTTCCACAAATCAAAAGATGAAAGAAGAAAAAATAACAGTTTTAAATATTCTTATTTTTAAAGAAGAAATGAAAAATTTCTAAACTTTTGATCTTTGCTTTGCATTTATTTGTGTTAAACTACAGTATGGTCTCTGAAAAGAGTCCCTTTTTTATGCTGGGACTTCCTTTTGGTAACTTTTTCGACTGTCATGGACATTCTAACAATTTTTAATTGTTTTTCTTTTCTATTTTAAATTTTTTACTTGTGGCCACCAGCCGCGTTTAAACTTTATTTTTTCTAAGGTTCCCAATGCATTGAAACACGCAATATTTATAGCCTGGATTTAAAGTTGCAATGCAACTGGGGAATCCAAGAACGCTGCTCACATTGTTCCATTGTTCCATTTGTTGCAAAACATCTGCAAATTTGAGGCTGAAACTTTTCAATTAATCATTTTTTCTGCTTTTACAAAATAGTTAATCCAAATAAAGATAGTGTATAGTAAAAGGGTATTTTATTTTATTGCACTCTTTATTTTTTCATTTATATCTTCTACTTTCAAGTGTTTAAGATAATTCTTTGTTGCAGTTTCACAGCCTATAAAAATGAGTTTCCAATAAATCAGAAGAGAAAAAAGTAAAAATCACATTTTTAGTACTCTAATTTTAAAAGAATACATTCTACGGTATGATACTCTTGCAGGTCTAAAATTGAAACTTTTACATTTATAATTTGTTCTGTTTGACCAAATAAAGATGGTGAATAATAAAGGAGTATTTTTTAATAACACACCTTATTTTTTATTTGTATTCTCTACGTTTTAGTGTTTAAAAGAATTCTTTGTTGCAGTTTCACGATGTAAAAGGTGAGATTCCAAAAAATCAGAATATAAAAAAGTAAAAATCACATTTTTAAGTACTCTAATTTTAAAAGAAGGAATTCAACAGTATAAAACTCTTGCTGATCTAATGCTGAAAGCTTTAGATTAATAATTAGTTTCTGTTTGTCGAAAAATATTTAATCCAAATAAAGATTATTAATAATAAAAGAGTACTTTTAATTACACACTTTATGTTTCATTTGTATTTTCTACTTCATTGTGTTTAAAATATTTCTTTCTTGCAGTTTCACAACCTAAAAGACCAGTTTTCCATAAATCAGAAGATAAAAAAATAATAATAACATTTTTAAATAATTTTATTTTAAAAAAGAGATGCTACTGTATGAATCTCCAGCAGATCTGATACTCAAACTTTTAGATTAATGATGTTTTCCTTTTTATAAAAAGTGTTTAATCCAAATAAGGATGATGAATTATAAAGGGGTATTTTTTTATTACACCCTTTATAATTTATTTATATTTTATAATTTTACTTCTGCTCTCTATTTGAAATAACTCTTTATTGCGATTTCACAGCCTGCAAAAACAGTTTGTTTATTCTGTCACGAACGTTTTGGCGCATAATCAACTCCATTATTTTTGTTACACGTAAATAGTTGTAACCATACAGATTATTTGGCGATTTATTGCGGCGGGCTTTAAAATAATTTATTAATTTATAATGACGTTCTAAAAATATAAAAATATTGCATTGTCATTGTAAATACACCTATGCACACTATTTTTACAATTTTAGACAATCAGGAATCCCAGTAGCGAAGTTGTCAATAAGTTTATCTACCACACCAAAGTTCCATAGTTTGATTCTCGACTGCGGGTAGGACAATGTTCCCTCAGTCTTTCCTTCCTTCGAGGTCAATGAAATGAGTGCTATGCTTAAGAACTTAACACTGTGAGTCCCGCATTGGGCTGACTACCTGGTAGGGAAATACGAGGTGTGTCTGATAAGTATCTTACTTTTATTTTTTCCGCGCGCAATACTGATTCTAAGGCGGCGCCACTGAGAATATTAAAAGGGGACAGCTTAATGCGCATTCTTCAATTTTTTCCACGAATTCGTGCGAGCCAGTCGTTGCCTAGAGGATGCTGAGTGAGGTGCTGTCATAGGTTTTCGTCGGATTTAGTTTTATCTCAAGATGACTGAACGGGTTGAGCAAAGGTACTGCATCAAATTTTGTCAAAGATTGGTGATTCGCAAACCGAAATAATTCGTAAGATTCGCCTATTCTCCAGCTCATTCATAGCACCTAATACAGACTACCTTGACAAAACATGGAATTTCAGTAGTTCGCCAAATTCCCTACTCTTCAGACATGGCTCCTTGCGACTTCTGGTTGTTTCCGAAATTGAAGACACCATTGAAAGGATCCCATTTTGAGAGTAGAGGTGAGATATGCAGAATGCGATGGGGAATAGAACCCCCCCCCCCCAAAAAAAAAGCCTTCTAGGATTATTTTCGGCGGTGGAAGTAACGGTGGGCTAAGTGTGTGGAGACGGAATAGGCCTATCTATAAAGGAATTAGGGTATCAATCCCATTAGGTAACTTATATATTTTTTTCGGACAAAGGTCGGATATTTTTCAGACAGGCCACGTATATTACATATCACATCAGGGATCATGGTGAAAAGAATAAAACAGGGCTGAACACTATAAGCGATGATTTTTAATCGATTGTAGTATCGAAAATTTAGATTAGTTTTTATCATATCATGAAAGGAATGAAAAATTTATTAAAAACTACATCTTTAGATACGAAAACGAAGTTATGTTAAATAAAATAGTGTAAAACAAATTTCAATTCATTTTCATTCCTAAATTTAATTTACCTTCAAGTAACATTATTAAATTACCGTGACTGCGGAATTATTGCGTAGTTGCGTAAGTTTCTGAAATTTCCGCATAACTGGCATAAAACATATCTATCGAATAAGAAATTAACCAATTCTTTAAAGATATTTCATACTTTTACTAGTTAAAATTTCTTTTATAACGCCAAAGGTAGTTATCACATTATTAAAATTAAATCACATAAACCAATTTCATTAATTTAAAAATTCAGGAGTATCTCTACACTTGAAAGGAAACTTTTTCATTTCGAAAATCTATTCTATTCTGTATATTACTCAATACTACTGAATATTCAACAAGTGGATTATATTTAGAGAACGCCTAATAGAATATTAATATTCAAATGCATTCATCATATGAATTTCTTCTTTACTACCATATGCAGTGTTCAATAAGAACTTATGCAAATGCATCAATTTTTTTTTAAGAATTATTTAAAATCGTTCTTAAGATATATAGTTTCTTAAGATACCTTTCAACATTATGGAAAGGAGAAATTTGCAATGAACTTTCCTATAGATATAACGTTAGCTTCCCTATGTCTTTGTGTGATTAGCGTAGTCTCTTAATAACGTTTATCGCTCTATATATTGGATATACCGCGTATTTTAGATTAATCTTTGTATATACATTCAATCAGAAAAAAATAAATGCAAATGAATTCACAAAAAACGTTTTTCAAAATCATGATACAATTAAGCATAATAATGTAATTACAGTGTTATCATTTAGCTGCTTTTAGAGAGCAACTAAAAGTCGGCGTACTGTATCGTCGCTATCTTTCTGTTTTTTTTCGCGATATCTGACTGTCGTTTTTATTAAAGTTGACTATTAAACATGAAAAAAACTTATCGTACGTGCATGCGCAAATAAAAATTATTTCTTACAACTGGTCACATTTCATCAAATGTTTAATAGATTTATATTCTAATTGCATTATAATATTTGTATTAAATTTTGCCATATTTTCTGAAACTGACGTTAAATTTGGTTGAAAACCCTGCATAATATAAGCAAAGAAACTTGCAACAATTTTTTGAATTAAAAAAAAATCGCTATATCTGCATGAACATACGTGTTATTTTTACACAAATGAATTCGCATATTGAGTATTATCCACATATTTGTATGCTGTAGCTATAGATTATTTCGTGAAGTTTATTTTACAAGGTGAATCCATATATTATTATATTTCTTTGAATTTTTGTTGGCCCCCTAAATGCCCTCCTTATCAAATAGACGTTGATAAATATGAGGTCAAAATTATTCTTTATAATCCTGCAGTACCAGAAGAATCCGACTAGTATATCTTTAAAAATTCGGAAACTGTTTAAAACTGAAAGTGTCCGGTGATCAATGGCCATTAGGGTGGAGTGAAAAAACCGAAAATTGGAAACTCAAAATGTAATACCGCGCAAAAGTCGTGTATGATCTTCTGTAATATAACTGCAAAGTTTTTTTCGAAATCAAGTTTTATCTTCCTGTACCCCCGAGCCTCCAAGTTTTACGAAATTCGTCAAAAATGCTTTGTACAACTTATAAATCGAAATAAACATGAACTTAGAAAATAAAAATGTCATACCACGGAAAAGTTGTGTATGGTACACTGTAAAAACAAACTCCAGTAAAAAAACGGAAAAGGTTCTGGCAGCAGAGTTGCCGTATCTTTTCCGTTAAATCACAGAAATTCAGTTTCATGACTTTTCCGTATTGTAGAATGCAAAGTTCCGTTTTGAATACTGCAAAATTCCGTTTTGAATACTGCAAAATTCCGTTTTTCAAACTGCAAAGTTCCGTTTTGTAGATTGCAAAGTTCCGTTTTGTAGATTGCAAAGTTCCGTTTTGTAGACTGCAAAGTTCGTTTTGTAGACTGCAATGTTCCGTTTTGTAGACTGAAATGCTCCGTTTTTGAGACTGAAATGTTCCGTTTTTGAGACTGAAATGTTCAGTTTTTGAGACTGAAATCCTCCGATTTTGAGACTGAAATACTTCGGTTTGAAGACAAATATTGTTTTTCAGAATGCAATTTTCCATTCCTGAAACAAATTTTAGATTTAAGCATGGTTATTTTCCCCTTCACACACTGACATTTTGAAATTTCTTCTTACCTATCGAAACCTATTGGCGCATAATAGATTCGTATTTATGTCGGTAAATAATTATTTGTAACAATTTTTTTCAGTGTACTCTTTTTAAAGAATGTTTGTCAAAATATTTCTAAAATAATAATTGCATGTGTTAAAATATCAAATTAAAATAATACCCAAATAAAATTATATATTAAAAATATTTAGAAACAAAAAGAAAAAAAGCTATTCAAGAAAACGTGCACAGGAAAAAAGTTGAAAATATTAATTTTATTGGAATGTATACATTACACATTCATTGGTTTAACATTACACATTTATTGGTGTAACATTAGAGGTAAAATAGAGATGTCACCAACATTGCAACTGATATTTATGTACATATTTACCCAAGAAATAATTATTTTACTTTTTTTGGCAATATAATTTCCAATATTTAGATTGGGGGGAAAAAGATGCATACACATCAACTGTTTTCCATTGTCATAAATTCTGTTGTCCCTGGTGATTTTGGTGTGAATTGAACACTGCAGAAACGCAATTACTTGTCCCGAAAGGGTTAAATATGTTAATTGTTGCCCTTTTCTTGTGCTTATGTATAATTTACTGAACTGCATACAAGCATTTGATTATTTATGCGTATATAAATATATTTAAAAAATGAAAATGTTTTCACACATGTGCTACAAGTGTAATAAAATAACTGACGATTTTAATTTCTTTTCATATTTAGAGAAATATTGATGCACATAAATCAAGCTATTTAACTGTGATAAAGATAATTTCCTCAGTTACATAAATAATGCGTCGTTTCAACTCTGCCATAAATCTATTCAAAAGAAATTAACCTTGAAAACTTTGATAAAGATAATGACTTGTTGAGTGACTCATAGACATTAAACTGATTTATTATTATTATTATGATATTGCTATTACAATTATTATTACTGATTTATTATCTTATAATGTAAATATTTTTTCATTCTGAAAATGTAGTCATTCCAGAGAAGAGGCATGAAAATGCTCTCTCTTTTTCGCAATTTAAACAATGTTAATTAAATAGCTTAAAGTGTTACCACTGCTTATTTATTTGATATAATAGTCTACAATTTCTTTTGTCAAAGGAGGTTATAAAGAGTGGTTGATTAAAAATATGACAACTAACACATATTGGATTACACAAAGTGTGGATTTACACCGAAATAGATAGGTATCCTGAAGAACGGGTAAGTCCCAATTTTATCTAACTTACTCACGCCTTTTTTCATTGGGATTCAAATACTAACAAGATTATGAGACTGATCACTGAATAAAAATAAATTAATTAAATAGCCTCCACTGAAATCTGAAATGTCAGATATTTGATAAATAAACTTTTAAACTTTCAAAAAGAAATTTGGAAGAACTTTTTACGGTAACACGTAAGTAATCAAAAGTCAAGAAAATGGCAGCTTCTAAAGATAATTTAGCAATTGAAAAACTTACAGCTACAAACTACTCGATTTGGAAATTCAAGGTCGAAATGATGTTAACTAAAGAAGACTTATTTCATGTAATTACGGAAGAACCGCCTAATCCAATTACGGACGCTTGGTCCAAAAGTGATAAGAAAGCCCGTGCTCTAATTAAGCTAACAATTGACGATAGTCAGATTACTCATGTTAAAAATTTACAGACAGCCAGACAAACTTGGCAAGCTTTGCGTGAAATCCATGAGCGACATAATTTGTCTAGCAAACTTTATCTCTTAAGAAAACTTTACGGGATTAAATTAGCGGAAGGTGGCAACGCTGTTAATCATATTACAAAAATAATGGAATTAGTAGATAAATTAGCGGCCATAGGAGAAGTTATAAATGATAACCACATTTCTGCACTGTTATTATGCTCCCTACCCCAATCTTATGATACTTTTATTACTGCCCTTGAATCGAGAGAAGAAAATCAACTCACACCATCATTTATTAAGTCTAAACTTATTGGCGAATATAACCGACGATATGATAATAATGAGAGAACAGAAAATCCTGCCAGAGCATTTAAAGCACAGAAAAATTACAACAACAAAACAAGTAATAAATACTGCTCCAATTGTCGGATGAGAAACCATTATACCCAGGAATGTTGGCATAATAAAGCCAAAACACAAAATACACCACAAAATCAACACATTAGACCAAACAAAAAACATTACTCTACATCACTAGTTTTTCAAAAGAGTGAAAACAATTTTAGAAGTGAACAAACACCAGAATCAAACCGTAGGTACAGTCACTCTGAAAATGAAAACAATACATGGAGGGCGAGCGAAAATAAAAATTACGCCTTTACAACACAAGGAATAGAAAACAAAACATTTATAGTAGGCAGTGGCAGCTCAAGCCATATTGTGGGTTCAGAATCAATGTTTACAGAAATAAAATCAGGCGAAAAAACAAATGTAACCATCGCAAACGGAAAAAAACTTATCAGTTACGGATCAGGTGACGTAAATATAAACACGCGAACATCAGACAACAAAGTTCATGAAATAACACTTAAAGATGTATTACTAGTACCTGAAATCGAAACAAATTTATTATCGGTTAGCAAAGCGACGCAAAATGGATGTGAAATTATATTCAGAAATGACAAATGTATGTTCAAACTTAACGGAGAAATATGCTTAGAAGCGCGAAAAGTAAATAACCTATACGAAGTTCAGTTGGCATTCCAAAACTATGCAAACGTAGCACAAAGCTGCAACAACAAAAATTGCCTAGAATTATGGCATCGTAGGTTAGGACATAGAAATCTAACATCCATTAAAGAAATTACGCAAAAGGAATTAGCTAGAGGAATCCAAATAAACAACTGTAAGCATAACATAGATTGCGAACCGTGCATTAAGGCAAAATTAACTGATGAACCCTATCCAAAAATTGCAGAGTATAGAGCAACTAAAAGACTCCAGCTCATTCACTCCGACGTGTGCGGATCTTTTCAAACACCGACAATAGGGGGGAAATCATACTTTTTGACTTTTATTGATGACTACTCACGATTTACGATCATATACCTATTGTCTAGAAAAAGTGAAGTTTACGAAAAACTTAAAGAATTCATCGCGTTAATTAGCAACAAATTTGGAGAAAAACCGAAAGCAATTAGAACAGATAACGGAGGGGAATTCACATCAGATGAAATAGAAAATTACCTCAGGGCTAATGGGATAAAACATCAACACACAGTTCCATATTGCGCAAGCCAGAACGGTGTGGCAGAGAGGTAAAATAGATCGTTAGTTGAAATGGCAAGGACAATGTTAAGTGAATCAAATTTACCATTAAAGTTCTGGGGGGAAGCAATTTGCACAGCAAATCATTTGCAAAACAGACTACCGACAAAAGCAAATGAAAAGACGCCATACGAGTTATGGACAAACAGACAGCCAAACTTAAGTTACGTTTGGGTATTTGGCTGCAAAGCCTTCGCATATATCAGTAAAGCCAGAAGACAAAAATTAGACGATAAAGCTATAAAGGGAATTTTCGTCGGATATGATAATGAATCCAAAGGATATAGAATATATGTAGGAGGAAATGAAATAAAGATCGCGAGAACCGTTAAATTTCTCGAAAACAAATTTAAATATAAAAACGAGAAAGTAGAAAACAAACCAAAACAAGATGAAAATCGGGTTAACGAAAACTTTGTAGAAATAGAAATTTCAAATAGCAATGAGACACCACCCACGTCCAATGAACCAGTAGCAGAACTTAGACGATCAGAAAGAATTAATAAAGGTGTACCTCCTGATAGGTTAATATACATGGTTAAGAACGAAAACGCTACTGAACCAAAAAATTATGAGGACATCGAAAACATGGAAAATTTTAAGGATAAACAAAATTGGATAGATGCAATGAAAAGCGAAATGAACTCCCTTATGAAAAACAAAACTTGGTCAATTGTAGAACCTCCACCAAATAGGAGAATAATAGGTTGCAAATGGACCTACAAACTAAAACGCGACAACACAGGAAAAATCCAAAAATATAAAGCACGTTTAGTTGCAAAAGGATATTCACAAAAATTCGGGGAGGATTATGATGAAACTTATGCACCAGTCGTGTCATATACAACAATAAGAGCATTATTAATAACAGCACTGCATCAAAATTTAAATGTAAAACATATTGATATTAACACCGCGTTCTTACATGGAGAGCTTGAGGAGGAGATATATATGTCACAACCAGAAGGTTTCGCTAAACCAAATGAGGAAAATAAAGTATGTAGGCTAAACAAAGCCATATACGGATTTAAACAAGCCACGAGAGCGTGGCATAATAAAATCACAGAAACACTAAAAAAGATGAATTTCAGTTACAGCAAATTTGACTCATGCCTTTTTACGCGAAAAAAGGGGCGATAACACAACATACATAATAGCATACGTAGACGACATTTTAATTGCTGGAAAAGACAAAATAATAGAGGAAGTAATCGCGAGCTTAAATAAAGAATACGAGCTAAAAGATTTAGGTGACATCAGTAACTACCTATCTATAAACATTAAAAAAGTAAATAAAAGCTACATGATAAATCAAACTCAGAAAATAGAAGAATTAATCAATAAATTGAATTTGCAAGACGCAAAACCGTATAGCACACCGATGGAAACAAATTACACACGCTTTAAGGATGAGGATAACATTTTAGCAAACAACACATATTACAGACAAGCCATTGGAGCACTTCTATATCTAGCAACTATAAGCAGACCTGACATCTGTGCAGCAGTAAACATTCTTAGCAGAAGAAATGAATCACCAAGAATTAAAGACTGGAATGCAGTAAAAAGAGTGATAAGATATTTAAAGACTACAAAAAATTATAGTCTAGTTCTGAGCGGAGAAAAGAAACCGATACTTGAAGTTTATGCGGATGCAGATTGGGGAGGAGATGTAGATTCACGAAAATCAACGAGTGGGAACCTATACATGTTAGGAAGAAATCCCATACAATGGTCGACCAAGAAACAATCCTGCATTGCATTATCATCGGCAGAGGCCGAGTATGTGTCAGCAGCAAATGCAGCAATTGAAATAAAGTGACTAGTCAACCTACTGGAAGAATTAAACCTAAAGCAAACCTTACCTATAGACCTATATGAAGACAACCAGTCCACGATCAAGATGATAGAATTAGAAAAGCACCCAAGTAAGACTAAACATATTGAAATTAGGTTCCGCCTGATAAAACAACTAAATCAAGAAGGGACTATCAGCCTAAAGTACTGCCCAACCAAATTGATGATAGCAGACCTGTTTACGGAACCAGTTCCCAAACCTGTTTTTCAAACCCATAGAAGGAACTTAAATTTGTGTGAGAATGAAACTTCAGAAATTAAGGAGGAGTTGATGGACATAAATCAAGCTATTTAACTGTGATAAAGATAATTTCCTCAGTTACATAAATAATGCGTCGTTTCAACTCAGCCGTAAATCTATTCAAAAGAAATTAACCTTGAAAACTTTGATAAAGATAATGACTTGTTGAGTGACTCATAGACATTAAACTGATTTATTATTATTATTATGATATTGCTATTACAATTATTATTACTGATTTATTATCTTATAATGTAAATATTTTTTCATTCTGAAAATGTAGTCATTCCAGAGAAGAGGCATGAAAATGCTCTCTCTTTTTCACAATTTAAACAATGTTAATTAAATAGCTTAAAGTGTTACCACTGATTATTTATTTGATATAATAGTCTACAATTTCTTTTGTCAAAGGAGGTTATAAAGAGTGGTTGATTAAAAATATGACAACTAACACATATTGGATTACACAAAGTGTGAATTTACACCGACATAGATAGGTATCCTGAAGAACGGGTAAGTCCCAATTTTATCTAACTTACTCACGCCTTTTTTCATTGGGATTCAAATACTAACAAATATTTTGAAAAATTATGAAAATTTTACATCTCAATTGCATATAAAAGTAGTTTTAGTGTAAATATTTTAAAGTATTTTGATTAACTGTCTACAATTCACTAAGCGTTTACTTACATAAACAGAACACATTGTAAAGAAAAGGGGGGGGGGGATAGCATAATTGCTCTAATAATGAATAAACTGTTTTGACATTTGTCTTTTTAAAAAACCATAACTTGAAAAATTATCGCTTTTTAAGTTTAATACATTTTCTAAGCTTTGAATATGAAATTTGACTGTATAAGTTTAACTGTCATTTCCTTTTTTTTTTTTTTTTTTTTTTTTTGCAAATCTCTCCATAACAGAAACAAAAAATGTATATTAAACATTTTTGCCATATATAACCTTGGCAAATTGAATGATTCAGACATATGCATCAATGAGAATATGCTACAGAAGGTGTTATCCAGATTAATGCTATATATTCAGTAGAGAAATGCATTTTACTTCCTATAAGAGAGTAGATTTTCTTACACTGCAAGTTTATTTTTAGGTAATCCTTGAAAAACATCATGTTATATAAGGTATGCCAAAAACTTTTACTTATTAGTTATATTTTGAAACTTTCAATTACCACAATATAAACATGTCACTAAGTTCTATCCTATACTAAGCTTTCTTAAAAATTATAAAAATACATTGCAGTAAGTGATTATTTTTTTGGAATAATTTTAAACTGTGTTCTTGCTAGCTGCAATAGAATGAGAGGCGTCTGCACGAATCATCACCTCCTCATGTTCATTGTTCAAACTACCTAGATTAGCATAGTAAAATGCCACTGGTCTGCCAAATTATATCTCAGTGAAAAACACCCTCATTCTCGATTTTAGCAGTAGGCACATAGGATTATTATAGTACTTTTCTGAAGCCAAAGGTATGAAAACATGGAAAAATGGGAGCAGGAAACACAAAAGTAAACTTACCAGTCAACCACTAAAATTAGGTTTTCAGGTGTTTTCCACCCACATGACTTGGCAGACCAGTTGTATATTAAACCTTGTGTAAATTATAAAATAACTTTTCTGACGACTTTTCCTCAAATCTAAAGGGTCTAAGATATAACATTTGTTCCGTCACTTTTGTTGTTATTAAAAAATTCATTTTCTGGGAGTAAATTTAAAGGATATTTACAATTGTTTATAAACTCAATAGATAATTCAATTATAAAAAAGAAGAAAAAAACTCATTTTGATTTCTGTTAATTTTAAATGAGTCAAAACATTTCGTCGACTTTTATGGATATGAAGAACTGCCTTAAAAATATAATAGCTCCTAATCCTTTTGATTAAATGAAAGCAAATTTTATTTAAAAAAAATTGTGTTTTATTTAAAAAAAGCAGCATTTTTTTTTATTACAGTCAATTCTGAACTTTACAACATTTTCCTTAATCATTTACAACTACAGTAGAAACTCGATTATCCGAAGTAATTGGGACCGACCCTCTTTCGGAAAATTGAAATTTTCGGATAATCGAGAATGCTTCCATTTTAAGATCAAGGAGAAATATATGCAATATTTCGAATTATGATAACAAGTGCTGAATAAAAGTAAAGCAATAGAAAAATAGAAATAAGAATAAATTACGTGAATTTTAATTTTGAAATTAAGTACCTTTTGCATATTTAACTTCACAAGGATTTGAAAAAATGTTTTGTTTATCGCAGTTTTGATTGCCTTTGCTTTGAAGCTCTATCACGGAGTTTTTTTTAATGTTATTCGTTCACCAGTATCACAGTTTTTCTGCTGCTCCAACCGCGCCAAACTTTTGCAAAACATTCAAAGCTTCAGAATTGTTGATTTGTTCGTTTTCTTCGTTTCAATCCGCAGCTCACGGGAGCTCAAGTTAAATTCAAAGGAACTCTAAGAAAGGGGATCGAAAATATTTATATGTATTCGTAGTTCGGAAAGCAACGCTTGCACACAAAAAATATGATAGTTAAAAAAAAAAAAGGTTTCAAAATGGATTTTGCACACAAGGAATATGATAATAATAAAAAAAGCTTTCAAAATGGATTTCGGTTAATCGAGAGTTTCGGTTAAAAGAGTTTCGGATAAAAGAGGTTGTACTGTATTTTTATCTTTGCATGTTGAAAGGTTCAAGTTGAAATTCAAATTATCAGAAAGTTAATGTGTAAATATGTATATAGTAAAGCATTTTAATTTTATTTTAAAGTATCACTATTATTTGTATCACTACTATTTGCAACTTTAGAATCAATATCAGATACAGACAGCCAAATCATGTGAAGAATTTATCAGCATGACATCAATTTCTCTGCTGCTAAAACTGCCTGGTTTTCAAATTAACTTTTGAAGAACCTTGGTAAATGCCTTTATTATCAAGTAATGAAAATTTTCTAAATCTTTAAAACTGTAAACACAGAATTTTAAAATTATTCTATCTTAAATATTTACCCAACCACAAAATAATTTTTCCTGAAGACCATGTTCCTTAAATGCAATATTACATTTTCATTTGGTTCATCTTAAATTCATGAAAACTCTAGATTGCTTAATTATACACATATTAGGACAGCGCTTGCAACAAGAAAACATAATAGCTGAATGTATACAGATTAATATACAAATGAAAATGCAACTATTTCAAAATACAAAATTTAGACTTCTTGTATCACCGTACAAGATGACAAATATCCTGATAAATTCACAGTAATTTCTTTACTTTCTTACTTCTTAACAATGGCATTTGTGAGAAATAAGATCATAATCATAATTACCCTGGTGAGAATAAATTACATTGAAATTATGAAATAAATATAAAATCAGCAGTAAAGAAAACACTAAATAAAACAAAAATTTTATTGATTGTTGCATCACAAATTAAAATGGCATTCAAAGTCTCTAAGTCCATTCACAAGATTTAAAACTGGCTAGGCAACCATATTATTTTTTTTCCCTTTCACCAAAGGTGCTTTGCTACATTTATCCGGATTAATACTGGCAAAAATTCTGAAAAATGAAAATAGGAAAGTTTTTAATAAAAGACACTGATAAAGTTAAAAACATGTAAAAAGATATATGATACACAATTACCACAGCAGAGATTCCCCCCAGGCAGTTTCAGGAGGGTGTTGCACCCAATCTGCCCTTTGATCTACAAAATAGCACCCTTCTTGCCCCTCATCCAAAGAATTAGCACCCTTCTTGCATCTCCATTAAAAAAAGCGCCTTTTTTTTTCTTTTTTGCATTAAAAAAATTTGCTTACGTAGTAAAATCTTACTCAATGTTGTTTTGAAAAAAGATATCTGAGTTTTAAATATTAAAAATGACTTTAAAAATCAAAAAAATGCTCTTAGAATCCAAAACATACCCTTAAGAATAAAACACGTACCCTTTTCTCACCGGCAGCACCCTGCCCTTTTTTAAACCACGTAAAAATTCTGCCACAGTTATACCTTTTATTTTATTTAACAGTAGCCTTTTGTCTTATAAGAAAATCAGCAAGCAATATAACATACCCCCCCCCCCCCCCCGGCCTCTGAAAAAAAATCAACTTAAAAGATGACTTACAATAACTTATATTCTCACATACAAGGATTAGAATACACACCATTATATAAAAATTAATTTCGGAAAAAAAAGTTTACTTAATGATCAAGCTCAGGAGTCGATGCAGCTTTTTTTCTTGGGGTCCATTTTTTGAAAACTAGAATTTACTTTTTGTAAATTTTATTAAACATTTTGTAACGTAAGATGAAATCCAATTACTCAAATTCGAACCAAAAATTTATTAACAAAAACCTTTTTACATCCCCTTTCTAAAGTTTTTGTTTTTCACTCTTTTTATTTACAAAATTACGCATTTTAAAACAGTTTTTATGAAAAGTAATTTTACGAAGGGAGCCTATTTTATTAAAAGGAATGTTGTGAAGGGGTCAGTTTTATTAAGTTCATTTTTGTGAAGGGGCCCATTTTATTAAATTTATTTTTGTTAAAGGGCCCATTATATTGAATATATTTTTTGTGAAAGGGCCATAAATTTTACCTGGATCGACTCCTGAAGTTGCACTGCATTTATAAAGAAATTGATCTACTATTTTGGACGGGTATTTTCAGATGTTCAAATTGATTCTTTGATGATTATTACAATACATAAACCCTCTTTTTACAATTAAATTCTTATCTTTCACTTTCTATATTTCACACACGCATATATATATACAATCAGTATCGGATATATGGTCACCCTTGCAGTCCTGAAAAATATGACCATATAAGGGGGGGGGGTGACTTTATATGCGGTGTAAACAGGAATTTTACTTTAGACAATAAAATATTATTGTGTTAGTTGTATTAGTAAAATAATGTACAAAGAAAATATGAAAATATAATTTATAAAAGAAGAGGTATAAACCAGAATTTCTTTACACTTAAATTTTTGAATTAGCTGTAATTGCTTGATATTTAGTATTTTAAACTAGATCCATCTACATTAACTAAAATATCAATTATTGATATTCTAATTGTTAAATATATTGTAAAATAATTTTACTAGTGTACTTTTATTAAATTTTGGTAATAAAAAACAATCATAAGAACAATTCGGTATTGCTTTTCATTGGGTGTTCCATTACTTTAATTTTGGTGTACTTCTGTAAATTTATGTATTTTGTGTATTAATGGAAAATGAACTATGAGAATGGCTAAATATTGACAGATTAATATAATATAGAAAAAACTGGAATATGATAATTATAACTATAATTAAAAAATAGTTGTTAAAAATTCCATAAACTTAAGCGATTAAAGAAAAAAATATTATTTATTTTTCAGTAAAAATTAAGGGAAAAAAAGCTTTTTCGGGAAGGAAAAAAAAGAAGAAAAAAAAGCTTTTCTTATAAAGCTTGAAAACACGTGTCCCACTTTACATTAAACATGCTATCTGCACACAAAATTCATAGTCTAACTACTATTACAAAATATATATTGCAAGAAAATAAAGATATAAAATCGTTAAGTAAAACTAATTCTCAGTAAAATTTTCATCAGCAGAAGATTAAACATTTTCTGCTTCCAGGCTGGTAAAGATTGTTAATGTTAACCCAAATTCGAAAACATGCATGAGAGAATCTTTTATACTAGTGTTAGCCTTTTTTACTTTCTTCTATCTTTACAAGAAGAAAGTATTGGATTCGTGAAAAATTTCGACTTCCGGTTTTCGACGGATTTATACGTTTTAGAATGCCCAGAACACGATTTGATGGTTTTTAGAAAATGTCTGTCTGTGAGTCTGTCTGTCACTCTGTCACTCTGTCTGTGAGTCTGTATGTGACAAAAATTTTGTGGGCGATCTATCTCAAGAACTAATGCACGGAATTTCACAAAACTTCATATTTAGTTAGACCTTGATATAAACTGGACCTGATTAGTTTTTGGTGAAAATCGCCCAACAGGTGGCGCTGTTATGCGGCATTTTTCACGATTTCTGCAATAGCTATATCTCAAGAACTACTGCACGGATTTTCATAAAACTTCAGATTCAGTTAGTCCAAGATATAGTTTGGTGCTGATTACTTTTTTGTGAAAATCGCCCAACAGGTGGCGCTGGTATGCTGCATTATTCATAATTATCGCAATAGCTCTAACTCAAGAAAAAATGCACAAATTTTCATCAATCTTCAGATTCCGTTAGTCCCTGATATAAATTAGTGCTGTTTAATTTTTGGTGTAAATCGCCCAACAGGTGGCGCTGCTGTGCTGCTTTTTTCACGAATTCCACAAGAGCTGTATCTCAAGAACTATTGCACGGATTTTCATCAAACTTCAGATTTAGTTAGTCCTTGACATGAATTGACGTATAAATTAGTGGTGTTTAATGTTTGGTGTAAATCGCTCAACAGGTGGCGCTGCTATGCTGTGTTTTTTGCGATTGTCGCAATAGCTTTATCTCAAAAACTAATGCTTGGATTTACAAAAAATTTCAGATTCAGGTATACCTTGATATCGTTTAGTGCTGTTTACTTTTGGTGTAAATCGTTCAAAAGGTGGCGCTGCTATACTACATTTTTTCAGAATTTCCGCTATAGCTCTATCTCAAGAACTAATACACGAATTTTCATCCAACTTCAAATACAGA
This sequence comes from Maratus speciosus, assembly GCA_963932465.1. Taxonomy (NCBI): domain Eukaryota; kingdom Metazoa; phylum Arthropoda; class Arachnida; order Araneae; family Salticidae; genus Maratus; species Maratus speciosus. Next base: position 132,655,952 of record OZ010799.1, read on the forward strand.
TATACTTTCATATGAATTGGTGCTAAATCGTTGTTATTTCTTGTACTATTTAAATGATTTAATTGCTGTGATTTATATAGAAGAAAGTTTTGTGATGGCCACAACATACTAGTTTTATATGTGTAGAGAAAACAAAAATTACTTTTCCCTCCCAAGAATGAATGTATTATACCCGCCGATCTTGGATAGCTTGTAGGCCTAACGTGCAATCGCAGAAATAAACAAGGTTTTATGTAAATCAAACACTTATTTAAAATAAATACAACGTTCATTATAAAAAATAATTGCAAAATAAAGCTGAATAACTTACCCTTTTTTCACACTGTAAACAAAACAACGTGCTGATCGCAGGAAGGCAAACACAATCTGCTTTCAAGGTCGGTATGAAGATGTCTTCAATTTTCTTCTTCTTTCGAACTATGAATCAACGTTATTTATTATTAGTGTGGTTTTTTGGAGCAGCTAAATGTCAGTATAACCTCAAATGATCGCAGAAATCCATTCTAAACGTAGCCCGAACATTGATAACCGATGATAACATAAAATCAACATGGCTGTCACCAGAGTTCTTGTACGGAGATATTCCGTTTTTGGTGCATCTATGCCCAGATATGAAAACTCTGAGAGTTCAAGGCTAACAGGAAACGGAACATTTCCTGGAATTCCACGAAAAGTAAGAGTTTTATCTAAAACGGAATTTTTCAGTTAAAAAGGGGAAAATTCACAGAATAACACCTGTTAATTTCAGGACATTTTTTACAGTGTACGTAGTAATAAGCCTGCACAGTTTTTCTTTTTAAATCAAGTTTCATCTTCCGGTGCCCCCGGTCCCTCCAATTTTTACGAAATTCGTCAAAAATGTCTCATTGAACTTATAAATTGAAATAAATATAAAGTTGGTAAATAAAAATGTCATACCGCGGAAAAGTTGCGTATGGTATGTAATAATATGCCTTCATAGTTTCGAAATCACATAATATCTTCCAGAGCCCCGGTCATTCGAAATTTCTAAAAAAATTGCATTAAATTCCCTTTTATCTGTTGTACATGTGTAATAGACAACATCAAACAAGAAGCAAGAGTGCTATACAAACACTTTATCTGTGAGAAGTACACAAAACATTTAAGTTAATGTATGAAAAACAAATATTTAAATCTATTAAAAGGCTTAAAAAATTTAAAGTTCAGTTAAATCAGTTTGTGCTCTTCAAAACAAAAATTTAAATATTCAAAATGTTTCGGCTTGGTGTTTAACCCCTTGGGGACGAGCGACACGTATACGTGCCGCATGAAGAGCTCAGAATCCTTATTTTTCCTCACCAGTAAAATTTTACTGTAAAATTTGCCTTATTTAATCAGCGCATTTTCTAGATTCAAGGAAACACAAATTTCTGTTTTTAAAAAACGGTGACAAAAGATTAAAAATTTCGTAAAAGGGTCCCGTCCCGAAGGCGTTAATGTTGCTCCTGTTGGAGTTTTGTAACCTTAAAATCTGATTTAGTCTGAAAATACGGTATAATGACTCTTGATTGTTGCATGAAAATGAACTGCCTTTGCGACATCTCCTTCAACAGCTAGACGGATGCAGCAGGGGACTATACAGTTATAGAGGGCCGATTGGGAAAATGTTGGACAAGTGCGAATCTCTTTCCATCGTTTCTTTCTATACTATCTACATTAATTATAACATTGAAACAATTAGTATTGACGTTCTGACGTACCGATCAAAAATACCTGAAGGAAATGATCCTATCTATAAAGAAAGGAAGTTTTTCGGAAGATCTTACAAATAGTCCTGGTAGACTTTCACACGCAGATGGGTTACCACCGCCAACAGAATTTTGAGACTCTATGTGGCAACTCCAGATCCAACGACAAATCTGAAGATACTGACGCAGTTTGTAGTCAAGTTGTGCGCACATGCATGGTTTGCAGTTAAGTGCAAGCCATCCTGCAAAGACGGTGCAATTCATCTTGGGAAATCGTTTATTTTTCTAGGGATATACCCCAGGCAGTTAAAGTTGTCATTGGCCCAGTAATACAACGCAGTGCCTTTTTTGACCATCTGGAAAACCTGTTGATTGCCATAGTAACTGATGATCGGAAACACATCCGCGAGTTAGGAATTCTTAGAATCCTTAAAATGCGAACACTAGTAGAGACGTCAGGCAGTGCCAAGTTCCTGCAATCAATTTTAGTGCAGCAGATTATATTGATCTGAATCAGTGGGATAAGGTAGAAGTGACGGAACCGCATATTTTTTCCAATCATTCACACCATGATTTAAAGATGTACATTGACAAACGTGATATCATTTCATTTTGCTGAGTTTCCATGCCACATTCAAAGCGTGGAAAGGTGTATCAAAGTGGTCACAGAAGCTGCCACGACAGTTTCTAGTGCAAGGAACAAGGATGGATTGATACGATCTCGATTACAATCAAGAAACTTTATGCCATATTTTGAGAATAAGTCAGATTATAAGTTTACAAAACTCCAATAACAGACAAGACGAACAACTTACACCAAGCCGAAACATTTCTGATATTTAGATTTTTGTTTTGAAGAGCACGAACATTAAGTTTTTTGAACACTTTTAGCAGATTTAAATGTTTTTTTTCATTCTTGAACTTTAATTGTTAGTGTATTTTTCATTCTTGCTTATTGTGTAATGCGTTGTTCTATTATACATGTACAACAGATTAAAGGGAAATTACTGCAATTTTTTCGAAATTTCGAATGACCAGTCTCTGGAAGATCATATGTGATTTAGAAAAAGCTGTGCAGGCATATTATTACGTTCCATAAACAACTTTTCCGCGGTATAACATTTTTATTTTCCAACTTTATGTTTATTTCGATTTATCAGTTGTTCAAGGCATTTTTGACAAATTTCTCGTAAATTGGGCAGGCCCGGAGACACCATAAGATAAAATTTGATTTCGAAAAAACTGTGCAGTTTTATTACTGAGGACCATACACAACTTTTGTGTGATATTACATTTTGATTTTCTGATTTTTGTTTTTTTCTCTCCACCCTAATGGCCATATAGTGTGTGCATCCAGCATTGTCAAAAATGTAAAAAGAAAATGAGAGAACAGCCCATGCTTTTTAATCTCACATTAATCACAAGGAAAAGCGAAAACAGCCATTCATTTGGGAATTAATCTATATTTAGTTTATGTAAAAACCGAGAAAAAGAAATAAGGGGTGTATGTCTCCACATTGAAATTATAACAAACAATGAAAATTGCCCATAATTGACAAACTTAAGACCCAGTTTCAACATCATATTTAGAGTTTTCGCTGAATTGTACTACCGGATAACAAGCTGGAAGTGTTTAGATGAAATAGTTCAATAATTATACAGGTGTAACTTCTGGAACTCCTCATGTTGCTTTTTTAATTTCGCCTTCAAACAAACCACAATGTGGGTAGATTTTTAAAGCATAGCTGCAAACATACTTCTCGGAAGCTGCAGTTTTTTATGTTAATGTATTTAAAAAAAAGGAGCCCATTTAGAATGCAAATGGTAATTATTATATTATTAAAATTAAATCGCATAATCCCATTCCATTACATCGAAGTCCAAATCCAGGAGAATCTCCACACCTGAAAGAAAAAATTACATATCGATAATCTTTTCTGTATATTATGCTCTACTGTTGAATATTCAACAAGTGGAATTTATTAAGAGAACGCCTTCCAGAGTATTATTAATCAAATGCATTCTTTCTATGCAATTCGTCTTTAACACTAGAGCCGCACCGGAAATTTTACCGAAGTATTATAAAAATATTTTACACCAAAATTTTTATTTAAAGCAATTTAACTTACTTACTTAACTTGTTTCTCTGTGGTACATATTTAAATTATTTTAGAAAGAAATTTCTGGTTCGAATCGAAATATTTTTATTTTGTACCGGTCAAAATGCCGGTTCTAGTGTTAATACCATGTGCGGTATTCAATTAGATTTTATGTAAATGCGTCAAATGATTTCAAGAATTATTTAAAACCATTAGTTAGAATGTGATACTGTTCAAAATTATGCAAACGAGAAATTTTAAATTAACTTTTTTATAGATTCAACATTAGCTTACCTATGTCTTCATGTAAGCGGGAAACGTAAAAATATGTTTTGTAAGTTGGGAGTAGAAATTATAACTAGTACTGGAAGTTTTGTAAGGATGAAAAAAGAAGTTGTAATCCAATCATGTTTGCTCTACACTGGAAGTTAAGTTGCTGCGCAACTAGGAGGTCCGTCTACCAGCTTACATCATTCCATTGTTGTTTCTTATTGGTTATGAGGAGATTTTATGGGGACCTTCTACATTAGGAAATCAAGAAAAGCACTTTTTTATATTTTTTTGTAAGAAAACTCCATTATGGATCTTTTTGAAATTTTAACAGTTTATTGTACCTACCTTAAGGTATACACAAGAATTTTTTTTGTTCATTAGATTTTGTTGATTATACTCAAAGTTATATACAAATATGTTCAACAGCTTTAAAATATTTCGTCTGGACGGTGGGCATGATAGCGCTTTGTAGAATTATCTGGAACACAAAAAGAAATTTTTTTCGTAAACTTCGTAAGTATAGCTTCTAGTTAAATTAAAGGAACCCATAAATTCATTAAAAAGAGTTTTGTAATAGCTGATTAAAAAAAAAAAAAAAAAAAAAAAAAAAAAAAAAAAAAAACTTTTTTTGTTAAAAAAATTCGTTTTTATTTGTTAAACTTTTTTTTTAAATAATTTTAGTAAAAGCTTTAATTCATTTCGACGGCAATTAAATAAGCTTTAATAAAAAAAAAAATAATCAAGATGATCCATTGAGTTTTTTTTTTTTTTTTTTTTTCACACCGTTTCAAAAAATGTGGTTGATAAAAAAAAAAAAAAATCTTGTGTATACCTGAAGATATGTACAATAAACTGTTAAAATTTCAAAAACAGGCAGTTTTATTGAAAAAAAAATCATAAAAAGTGCTTTTTTTTTCTCTTAATATAGGTCCCCTTAATTTGATTTGGCGTTTGTAAACGTCAATTTCGCGCTCATTTTCCAAAAATGTCCTGCATACAATGTGCAAATAACATTTACCACTCTAAATGCTGCATATATCGCGTATTTTAGATTAATCTTAGTAAATAAATTCAATCAGAAAATTTAACCAAAAAAATTATTCAAAATCATGATAAAATTAAAATTACATAGTGCAAAAACGCCAAGGATCGCATTTCCTCTTAGTATATCCTAATTCATTATGTGGCAGGGATGTGTGTCAAAGGTCTCAGGCTCCTCGTGAAAATGTTAGAAGTAATACTGTTTTTACATTTCTATTAAATTTAGCTTTGAAATATATGCAGTATCATTCAAAACAAAAGAAAAAGAAAAAGAGCCCCCCATGTTTTTTTTTTTTTTTAAGTGAAAAACGAAAAAACACTGAAAAAAATGGGTACTCAGCATTAAGTAAAAAGTACTCAATGTTAAATACGTCACATACACAAAATAGCTCGAATACAAATGCACTCAAAATTGAAAAACACATGTACTCATTTTTGATTCCATGGTTGTGTTCAAATATGATCGTTATGCACTGCCCGCTGAACCTACAAATTAAAGTTAAAATCTACTGGCATTTATTTCCCGATCATACTTATTTACATGAAATGATCATTTGATTATTTATTAAGAAATATGGCAAAATTATTCGCAAGATACCCAAATCGAATATTTTTATGACAAAAGAGTTTTATTTGCAAGAACTTTTTAAATTATTTAAAAATATTGTGCGTAATTTAATATTTACAATAATAAACGTATTTCTGCATAAATGAAATAAACCATTAAAGGGTAAAAAATTATCGTTCTGTTTGGGTATGATAGTATGTGATATATATAAATTGAAAAAGCATACGTTCATTTTTGATCTAAACATAATCATTTCGATATGAGTACATAGATTTGCTCATTTTTGAGTACTTCAATTTTTCCAGTGCAGCCATTTAATTGGGAATTATATCTTTATTCAGGTTCTGTTTTGTTTCTTTTTTTTAAATAGTTGTTGTCTGTCTGCATATTGTGACAACCAATTGTAACAACCAAAACTTCAAACAATTGTCGAAATTAAGATCCAATTTCAAGGTCATATTTAGATTTTTCGAAAAAGTTTACCATCGGATACAAATCTCGATGTGTTTAGATGACGTAATTTAGGATTTATACAGTTGCAAAGTTGGGAATTCCTGATGTTACTTTTATAATATCGTTTCCAAACTAACTACAATGCTAGGAGTTTTCTAAGCATAACTAAAAACCTACTTGTTGGAATAACCCGTGGTTTTGGATTCGAATATTTAAAGCTCCTAGAAATTTAATTCTGTTAAACGAATTACATGTAAAAATTCAATTTTTATTCAAATATTAATTTCAACTAATATATATTTTTGAAAGTTCTTTTACAATGCAAATGGTGGTTATCACATAATTAAAGTTAAATCACATAAACCAACTTCATTAAATCAAAGTAGAAATTCAGGAGAACCTCCAAACCTCAAAGGAAAATCTACATCTCGAAAATCTATTACGTTTTGTATATTATACTCTGCTATTGAATCTTCGACAATAGGAATACATTAACAGAACGCCTTCTAGAGAATTAATATTCAAATGAATTCATCTTATGAATTTCGGCTTTAATACCATATGTGCCTTTCAATTAGAGCTTATGTAATTGCGTCAAATGATTTCAAGAATTATTTAAAATCATTAGTGGGATGCAGTTCTTTGATATGGTCAAAGATCAAAGGTCCCAGGTTCTTCGTGAAAATGTAAGAAGTAATACTGTTTTTACATTTCTATTATATTTAGCTTTGAAATATATACAGTGTTGTCCAAAACAAAAGAAAATAAAAAGTAAAAAATAAAAAAGAGAGCACAACATTTTTGTTTTTTTTTTATTTCAAAATGAACAACGAAAGCAGCCATTTAATTGGGAAGTATATCTTTATTCAGGTTTTTTTTTTTTCAAATATGTGTTGTCTGTCTTCATATTGAAATTGTAACAACCAAAACTTCAACCAATTGTCGAAATTAAGATCCAATTTCAACGTCATACTTAGATTTTTCGAGAAATTTTACAATAGGATAGAAATCTCGACGTATTTAGATGAAGTAGTTTAGGATTTATACAGCTGCAAAGTTTGGAATTCCTGTTGTTACTTTTATAATATCGTTTTCAAACTAACTACAATGCGGGGAGTTTTTAAGCATAACTCAAAACCTACTTGTTGAAAAAACCCGCGGTTTTGGATTCGAATATTTGAAGCTTCTAGAAATTGATTTCTGTTAAACGAATTACATGTGAAAATTCCATTTTTATTCAAATATTAATTTCAAATAATGTATAATTTTGAAAGTTCTTTTACAATGCAAATGATGGTTATCACATAATTAAAGTTAAATCACATAAACCAACTTCATTAATTCATAGTAGAAATTCAGGAGAACCTCCACACCTCAAAGGAAAAAACTGCATTTCGAAAATCTATTACGTCCTGTTTATTATACTCTACTGTCGTATCTTGAACAATAGGAATACATTAAGAGAACGCCTTCTAGAGTATTAATATTCAAATGAATTCTCCTTATGAATTTCGGTTTTAATACCATATGCGCCTTTCAATAAGAGCATATGTAAATGCATCAATTGATTTCAAGAATTATTTAAAATCATTAGTAAGATGGAGTTCTTTGATATACAATATTATATAAATGAGAAATTTAGAATAAACTTTTCTATAGATTCAACATTAGCTAGCCAATGTCCTCGCGTGACTAACATAGACTCCAACTTTTAATGCTCTACATATTGCATACATTGCGAGTTATCGATTAAACTTCTTACTAAATTATGTAAATTCAAACAGAAAAAATAAATGTCAACTAATTAACGGAAAACATTATTCAAAATAATGACATAACTAAAATTATATAGTGCAATACCGTTTTTACATTTGTATTAAGTTTAGATTTGAAATAGATACAGTACTGTTAAAAAATGTATATATATTTTCAAGGAAGAAAATCTAACGATATTAATCCTTAACTGATATTGTTTCGAATTTTAGTCGACATGTTTCTATTCTCGTGTATTTCTTTTAGTAAGATACAAATAAAAAATAAATAATAAAAAAAAAGCAATTTAACAAATTACAATGACCATTTGGAAAAATGATTTTTTCAAAGACTAAAATTTAAGACATACAAAATCGTACGGAGTTGATCATACATTACGTACGCCATGAATTAAACATTAATAGTGTTATTACACGTAAAAATTGCAAGCGACAAAAGTCGCCAGCGACTCGTCAGATTTTCTGAAACTTCCTTATTATCCACCTGAAACTTACGTGTGATCCAAGCATTTCATTGGCTGTTCGGGAAAAGGCTTCTCCATCGTCCAAGAAATCCGACGACCCATTTTAAATGAAATTTCATTCTTAGACTTCTAAACGTCTCACAATATTACTTTTTACACCATCGTATAGAGAAAAAAATGTACTTTTAAATGCAATTATTTTCAAAGCTGTATCTCAATTTGTTTCTGAGTTATTAATTTTTTTTTTTGTAGTTTTCATTACTTTTTTGTCATAGTGGCAACAAAATTATCCATCTCTGTTGAAAGTAAAGGTTAGTGTATAGACCAATCAGAAAACGAATAAAATGCGGATTCGACCAATAAAAAGCTTCAGATATGCTTTTGATTTCCTGCCCTGACGAGGACAATAACCATTTTTTCAAATGTTTAAAAAAAGAGAGAGAGAGGGAGAACATGTTTTTCAGCACCAAAATTAACCCATTTGTGTCTGAATTTTTGTTTTATCATATTTGTTGGTAAAATCACTTTAAAATGTCGCAAAATGAACTGAAAAATTACGAAAAAAATTACGCTAAAATTTTTTTGTATTTATTTGATAAAATGTAAGCGTACTAATTATGGGAATATTCATAATATTTATAATAATATAATTTGAATAATTATATGTTTTGTCTAAATTTTTATGAAATAAGCTTTTAAATTGCATATTATATACTATAATTAGCATTGCTATGAACTACTAAAATAACATATTTATTACTTTATAGAGAGTAATAACACTATAAGTATAACTAATAATAAACTAAGAATAATGGTATTTGAGACTTAAAAACACTTGATTTCATAATAATCTTGAAAAATATTTCACTTAAATAACTGTCTCCTAAATGGCAAATAAAATTATATGCCCATTTGCGCCATTAACGTCCTATATTTTGTACTTTACAAAAATGCATACAAAATAGGCTTGAACATATCCATTCACAATTTGAAAAAATATGTAATTCAAAGAATTCTACAAGCTAAGATTATGATTTATTTTTTTGGATCCTTGATAGAAAAAATACAAATAACTCACTTTTTACATTTCGCCATCTCGAAAAATGAAAAATCTATAAACACCGAAAAAATTCTTCTTTTAAGCAAATAAATATCCATCTTATGCTATCATCTCTCAGTAACAGAGACACATTTATAGATAATTATTTCATATAATTTTCATGTTATAAAAAAGGAGAAAATTACAGGAATTTATCAAAAACCGAAGCATCCCAAAAATGGGACGCTAGGTTTAAAAGAGTTAAAATAGGTAAAATGTAACCAACAATGTAAATTTCAAGCAAAATGTGCCTAGTGATCTAAATTTTGTAAGTTACAAAAATGCATAAAAAATAGGTTTGAACATATAGATTCACAATTTGAAAAAATGTGTATTTCAAAGAATTTTACAAGCTAAGATTATGACTTATTTATTTGAATCCTTCATAGAAAAAATACAAATAAATTCACCTTTTTACATTTCGCGATCTCGAAAAATGAAAAATTTATAAATACCGAAAAATGCCTTCATTTAAGCAAATAAATATCCATCTTATGCAGTCATCTCTCAATAACAGAGACACATTTGTAGATAATTATTTCATATAATTTTCATGTTATAAAAAAGAAGAAAATTACACGAATTTATCAAAAAACCGAAGCGTCCCAAAATTGGGATGCTAGGCATAAATGAGTTAAAATAGGTAAAATGTAACAAACAATGTAAATTTCAAGAAGTTTTCGAAATTAATCCAAATCTCATCATTATGCTTAGATTTCTCGGAAATTTTTACCTTGGGATAACAAACTGGAAGTATTTAGATGGAGTAACTTAGGAATTACACAGATGAACCTTTAGAACTCATGATGTTGCTTTTTTAACCCCTTGAGGGGCAAGCAAAAATGTCTCTAAATATTGAATTTTCACCGGAATAATCGAAAAATTTTATTTTTTAAAAATGAAAAGCAATTTTTCAATGATTTTCCTTGAAAGTCAAAAATCAAAGCGATATAGGTAAGCGTCTTATCTTAAATGGGAGAGGTAACCGTAAGATTAAAGGCGAGGTCACATCAATCAAGGTCGCACGCCACGTAGCGAACGGAGTGAACAACAGAAAGATGCCTGTTTTCTTCTTTATGGATAATCTATTAATTGCACATCTATGAAATAACTGCGCAAGCGCCAAAATCGTGTTTTCATTTGTTTGTAGCATTTATATTCTGACAGTAATAGAATGTTCTATTAATTTTTATTCGTGTTTTTTGACTTATTTATTATAGTTAATTATTTAAATAAAAACAGTTCTTTTTTAGAACTAATATTATTTGTTAAAATGGCAAAATGTTGGCAATCGAATAACTCTAGTTTTCGAAATTGTAAGAAAATTCTTTTTTTTTTTTTATAGAATTCATATGTCCTTTTCCAAAGAGCAAAACAAGTTAGTTACGTATTTTAACTTTAATTTATATATATAAAAAATATATTATTTGATATATATTATAAAATGTTGTTGATTTAAATACGCTTGATTTTAATTATTTTCTTTAATGAAATGAAAAATGACGCATAAAAATTAGTAAGTAGTTAATATGTAAAGATTGAATTTTGTAGTCTTATTTTTTATTAAATTCTTGATGTGCTAAAGTTATAAAAAATGATATACACGGTTCTATTCCAGATGAAAATAGAATATTTATCAAGGTTTAGAATACGTATAGAATTTAATAATAAATAAAATATTCAATTTTAAGTCCTTTTTTAGGTGCGTTCGTAATTATATAAATACGTAGCACCTATAGTCGTCGTTCAGTCCGTCCGTCTGTCCGTCCGTCTGTCCGTCCGCATGTAACAGAGCAAAAACTACCCAGCCGAATGGTCTGAAATTTCAAATATATGATTGTTGCAAAATTTTGTCGAGCCATTTGAAATTTTATGAAAATCGGATGTATAGTTTAATTACAGGGACAGTCAAATTTTTTCTTTACATTACGGCCAATGGGAAAAATTATTGCAAGTGCATTTTAATGATATTAGAGCCTTCCGAATGATCTGAAATTTTAAAGATATAACTGTTGCAAAATTGTGTCGAGCCATTTCCAATTTTAGGAAAATCGGATGTATAGTTTAATTACAGGGACAGTCAAAAGTTTTTCTTTACATTACGGCCAATGGGAAAAATTATTGCAAGTGCATTTTAATGATATTAGAGCCTTCCGAATGATCTGAAATTTTAAAGATATAACTGTTGCAAAATTTTGTCGAGCCATTTCAAATTTTAGGAAAATCGGATGTATAGTTTAATTACAGGGACAGTCAAAAGTTTTTCTTTACATTACGACCAATGGAAAAAATTATTGCAAGTGCATTTTAATGATATTACAGCCTTCCGAATGGTCTGAAATTTTAAAGATATAATTGTTGCAAAGTTTTGTTGAGCTATTTCAAATTTTAGGAAAATCGGATGTATAGTTTAATTACAGGGACAGTCGAAAGTGTTCCGTTACATTACGGGGAATGGGAAAAATTATTGCAAGTGCATTTTAATGATATTACAGCCTTCCGAATGGTCTGAAATTTTAAAGATATAATTGTTGCAAAGTTTTGTTGAGCTATTTCAAATTTTAGGAAAATCGAATGTATAGTTTAATTACAGGGACAGTCAAAAGTGTTCCGTTACATTACGGGGAATGGGAAAAAAATATTGGAAGTGCATTTTAATGATGTATCAGACTATGCGCTTTATGAAGTGCAAAAAAGTATACATTCAGTACAATATGGGGTGCAAAAAATAATTATAAAACTAGTTATAGTAGGAACGCGCCTCATTTGAAACGTTTGACGAGCAATTTCCAACTTGTTTCGTTTATCAAGCGCAGACGATACATCGAAAACTTATTCCAATATTCTTTTGATCGTATTGTATTCATGTTATTTAAATTACAAATAGTTCATTTATTTAATTTAAAATTCATTTTATTTTATATTAGAATCACTTTAATTTAAAATGCATGTATTAAATGTTGTACTATTAAACGAGCAAGTATTGTTAATTTAGTATTTGTTTAAATATTTTGAGAGTCCAGACAATAACTGCAAAAATTTTCCTAAAATCGCCAGATTAGATTTTTTTTTTTTTTTTTTGAAGCAGACAAAGCCGTTTAGAGAATCCCTGTTAAAAATTCTATTACGAATTTCAGATTGTTACTTATTCTCAGAAGATGAATCTTGTTTGCCAGATATATTGCAAAATATTTTTGTTACAGCTTGTTTTGATAAAAATATGTGTATTTAAAAAAAAAAAAAAGTCGCAATGTCATTTTAGTTTAAGGGCTAAAGGCAGTAATGCTTTCGTAGCATTAGTGCTTTTCTCCCGAAATTAAAATTATATTGCGATTTTTTTTTTTTAAATGTGCATAATTTTATCAAAACAAACTGTAATAAAGATATTTTGCAATAAAACTGGGAAACAAGATTCATCTTCCATAAGTGAGTAAAGAATCAGAAAACATGCGCAAGAGATGCGCAGATAGTAGATATTCTGTCATATATGACGTCATACTGAAAACCCGCGTATTTGCATTATTCACTCCGTCCACCAGATGGCGCAGCTGTGTCAATGTACTCCAAATTCCAGTATTGACATTGTACGCTTACTTATATCGCTTTGGTCAAAAATATAAATGTTAGTTACATTTTTCTCTTGAGAATCTTGTTTAAATTAGGTGGGATATATTTTATCCCACCGCTTCTCAAGGGGTTAATATCCCTTTAAAACTAACTGCAATGCGGGTAGTTTTTTAGGCATAACTTAAGACCTACACTGCAAATACAAATTGTTGATTTTACAGATAATACTGGCAACTGAGGCGCCAGTTTATAACGGTAAAATCAGCATTAACATACCATCGTCTAAATGCATTACACAGTATATTACTGCTTAATGGTATATTACTTCATAATTTTACTGTTTATTGCTGTTAATTGTGCAGTAATAAACTGGCGCCCCAGCTGTCAGTATTATCTGTAAAATCAACAATTTGTATTTGCAGTGTACATGTTGGAATAAGCCACGGTTTTGGATTCAAATATTTAAAGATTCTAGAAATTGATTTCTGTTAAAAAAGTTACTTGCTGCAATTCACATTTTCTTTTCAAATATTAATTTCAAATAATATTTTTTTTTTTTAAAAAAAGGTTCTTTTAGAATGCAAATGGTGGTTATCACATTATTAAAATTAAATCACATAAACCAACTTCATTATTTCAAAGTAGAAATTCAGGAGAACCTCCAAAACTCAAAGGAAAATCTACATCTCGAAAATCTATTACGTTTTGTATATTATACTCTACTACTGAATCTTCGACAATAGGAATACATTAACAGAACGCCTTCTAGAGTATTAATATTCAAATGACTTCATCTTATGAATTTCGGCCTTAATACCATATGTGCCTTTCAATTAGAGATTATGTAATTGCGTCAAATGATTTCAAGAATTATTTAAAATCATTAGTGGGATACATTTCTTTGATATGGTCAAAGGTCAAAGGTCCCAGGTTCCTCGTGAAAATGTAAGAAGTAATACTGTTTTTACATTTCTATTAAATTTAGCTTTAAAATATATACAGTGTTGTCCAAAACAAAAGAAAATAAAAAGTAAAAAATAAAAAAGAGAGCACAACATTTTTGTTTTCTTTTATTTCAAAATGAACAACAAAAGCAGCCATTTAATTGGGAATTATATCTTTATTCAGGTTTTTTTTTTTTCAAATATGTGTTGTCTGTCTTCATATTGAAATTGTAACAACCAAAACTTCAACCAATTGTCGAAATTAAGATCCAATTTCAACGTCATACTTAGATTTTTCGAGAAATTTTACAATAGGATACAAATCTCGACGTATTTAGATGAAGTAGTTTAGGATTTATACAACTGCAAAGTTTGGAATTCCTGTTGTTACTTTTATAATATCGTTTTCAAACTACAATGCGGGGAGTTTCTAAGCATAACTCAAAACCTACTTGTTGAAAAAATCCGCGGTTTTGGATTCGAATATTTGAAGCTTCTAGAAATTGATTTCTGTTAAACGAATTACATGTGAAAATTCAATTTTTATTCAAATATTAATTTCAAATAATGTATAATTCTGAAAGTTCTTTTACAATGCAAATGATGGTTATCACATAATTAAAGTTAAATCACATAAACCAACTTCATTAATTCATAGTAGAAATTCAGGAGAACCTCCACACCTCAAAGGAAAAAACTGCATTTCGAAAATCTATTACGTCCTGTTTATCATGGAAGACGGTAGTATTCCGAGTGACGCAGCCTTAAGCCTAAAATCGTATCGTATCGTATCGTTAAAATCGTATCGTATCGTATCGTAGAATTCGTAGATGGCGGAACTCTATATATACAGCTAACTTGAGATCAAAGAAAACGCGAAAAGCCGCCTTTTAATAACTCAGCAGATATAGGTCCTATTGTTCTGAATTTTCTAGAACAGTCTTATATCTGCAGTCTAATCGTATACTGAAATTTTTACATTTCTACGTGCAGTATATTTTGAGATTTAAATAGCCATTTTTAAAGTGAAAACGTTGGTATGATTATCGAGGAAGTTCCTAATATGAAAATCTCGAAAACGCTTCTAACGATTTTCTTCAAATTGATATTATAATATAAATTTGATTAATACGAGGTGAATAACACTTTTCTTTTTTCTGGGAAAACTCGTTTTATTTTAAAAATCGTTATTTTAAAAAATCGCTTTTTTTACTTTTCTCGTCTGTGATTGGTGAATAGGTTTGACGTCACTTCGTATGTAGGAGGAGTCTTAATCCATCTGCTGTGAGTATAAAATATAAAATCAGAAGATTTGCAAAGTCATTTTAGGTATTCTAAGTTGAGTTAACAATCTGAATGTAGGCAGTAAATCTTTTTTTTTTTTTTAAATATTAAAATTTTAAATGTTAATTATTATGTGTTTTAAAATATTAAATATATTAAATGAAATTTCGATTGATATTATCTTTCTCTTTTGTTATGAAGAAATTATTATTCCATATTACTGCTTTTTGTCGAAAAAATATTTAGATTCATTTTTAAAAAAGGAGAATTTTATTTTTAGTTATATGTATTCAATATAATTGTTATTTATCATTCTTTTTCAATTTTCAAAAAAAATTATTTTTAATTTTTTGTTTATGATCGTGACTCGAGGTTTTCGACTTGTGACTCAACTCAACCATTGCTATTTCTCATTGCTTTGCATAAATAATTATTGGATTACACTTTATTAGGTATTTTGTTAATTTATTATTTGTTTTTTAATCTGATTTACGATTCCATTTTTAACTTTTCTTTTGATTTACTTAGATTTAATGTGTCCTTTTTTATTTTCTGCCGATTTAACCTAACCACGCTATCGTTTTGTAGATATTACGAACCTTTTATTTTCTCTTGAAATATCTATTAATGTTTTAATATCCAGCATCAATAATTATTTTTATAATACCTTATGGCTTCATAGTTGAATAGCTTCTTCTGAAAAGGGCAACAGAAATTTCTGAAAACTTTTGTTTACATATCGATTACGATAGGAATGTTTTAATATCCAGCAGTAACTTAAACTTTCGTTTTGATTACATATCGAGTAACAAAAAATATGTTCTTGACTCTTTAGAAAATGTAACTAAAATGATAATTTTAACAATTGAATCATTAATAAAAAATTATATGTTAAATTAAGCCTGAAAATTTTAATACTTGGAAAGGCTGAGACAAATATAAATTTTTAAAGCAGATATCTTACAATGAATGTTTAATCACAATGTTTTAACTAAAATATCTTTAAATATTAACAAATTTAAACAAAATGAAGTTCTTAATTTTGCCGATTGATTTTTCGCGAAAAAAGGTACTAAAAAAACTTAAAACTATTTAGCTAGAACAGATTATAATGTTTCTGATGGGAACAAATAAATGGATTTTTCAATGCTTTCACTAAAGTAAATTTAAAATTCAAAGTCAGAATTACAAATTAATTAAATTGTTTATTGTGGGATACCCATAACTCAAAAAATATTTTAAACTAAGTTATCATTGTTTTTTCAATGTTTGTTGACAGACGGTTGCGATTTGTGTTAAAAACCACCAAAGTGACATTCTCTATGCCCTATCATATGATGCATACCAATAGATTTCTAAACAGCTTCCACTTGAAAATCTGAAGACCATTAAGATTACTAAATCAAAAGAAAAGTTCACGATTAATTCCCAAAAAGTCAGAATAAATAAATTTCAAAATACATAATATGTGTAATCCTATTTTAAAAAGCTTTTTTCCAAAGTAAGAATTCATTCACATACACTGACAATAAAATTATGAGTGTTTTGATTGGTGGAAAAACATTTAATGTATTTTATCAGCGCTGTCCAACATGGCATGATTTCAGGGGGGGGGGGAATTATTTTTTTGCCAATGATTTTCTGAGAACATCACTTTTATTTTCAAGAGCAAGGGGTGATTCTGTTCTGAAATTTCAGCCATTCAGTTCTGAAAAAGAAAAAAAAATCATTCCTTCTTAACCTAAAAACCTCATAATGGATATTAATTATGAATGAATCGTATGTTTTCTCCTACCGATTGGCAATTTTTGTGTGTTTTTTATGTGACCACTTGACAAATTTTATGATTTTTCCCCTAACAACCGACTGTCGATTTTTCTTTTTCATCTGTGACTGATTGATGAATTTTGTGATTTTTTAAGCAGTAGATGGGCAAATTAATCGATTTTTTTTTTTCTTCATGACTAACTGAAGAATTTCTTGTAACCAACTTGTGAATTTTTTGATTTTCTTTTCCTTCACAAGAGCGATTTAGAAATTTCTCTACATACATTTATAATCTACAGTGATGATAGACAAAATTCATGCATTAATAAGATTCCTGTGGTAAGATTCGTCAAATGGTCGCAGAAAAAGACTAATTTTGTCAAGGGATCGCAGAATAAATGAAAATTTCCTCAAAATGTTACGGAAAATTTCGAATTTCGTAAAAAGTCTGTGAGGCTGTGAAAGTTCAGCTTTTTTTTTTTTTGCTGAGCCTGTACCATGTCTGATTTTAAGTCAATACGACCCGAACCTGCAAAAATAATTTTCAAAATATGAAAAATATTATCAATATTTTGTTTTTGATACACACAAAAACCACATGTATCATATTTTTGATAGTTTATGTACACATGTTACATGTGTTTAAATTGAGAGGTGCCTGTTATTCAAACTTATATAAAAGTTCAAATATATAAAGTTTAGGAATTAAAAAGTGTTTGTTAAATAGAAATGTCTGCCTTTTGAAAGAAAAGCCATTATGGAGGTCTTATTGTACATAGACAGGGGTAGGGAAATGCATCATTTTACTCGCCATTGGCGAGTGAATTTTCTAACAGGGCGAGTGAATTTTTAGGTAGTTTTTGAAAACTGCAAACTATAGAGATATACCGAAAACTTTTTTTTTTATTAGTTAGCTATATTTTTCAACTTTCCTAATTATTGCGATGTAAACATGGTACTAAGTTCTATTTTATATTAAACTTTAATCTCTTGTTTATTTTTTTTAAATTTATAGGGAAGAAAAATATGAGAATGCATTATAGTAATAGTAACCAACTATTTTTGAGTTGCATAATTTTGTCATAAAAATTTTCAACTGTAGATTGCATTTTACTGGCTGGTGAAATAAATCCTTGGCTGGTAAGATTTTCTAGAAATTCCCCACCCCTGTACATAGATCTTCAACCTGAAAAAATACTTTGGATATCATTTGAAATTCAGGTCGACCAATTAGAGTCAAAACCCAAACCGAAACAATGAAAGTGAACCCGGCCTGCAACAAAAAATCTACTATTGATCCGATCCGAACCAAGAGTCGGTTCGGGTAAAAGCAAGTAACCCGATCTGATGCAGGACTCTAATGCAGATATCTTTCAGTTAGTGTAGTAAATTGTTTTACATGCTTCCTCAATTAGTGTGTGAAGCACAAAACTGGTTACACTATTTTTTTCCCAGCAAGATGGTGATCATTATTCAGCAATTGGTAAGTTTTCTATTAAATAAATTAACCAGTTTGTAGGTTTGTAGCAATTAAACTGTAATGCAAAACATTTTAATCAAGTCGTGTATTTAAAAAAGTACTCTATGATAAGTAAGCTAACATAATTAAAGAACTGTTGTAATGCAGATTAAAAATTAAGAGACTTTGTACTGTTTCTTGACTGATTGTTTATATTTTTAAAATGTATACATTAATATGCAAGTGCACATATGTGTGCACCAGTGATTTTTTTTTTTTTTTTTTTTTTTTTTTTTTTTAATTGTGTATTTGCAGAGTGCGTGACATCTGGCCGAAAAAGTAGCAAGCAAAACTAAACACTGTATGTACTGTATAAACAAGAAAATTAATCGACACTGTTTGTTTTTAAGCATTTTGCATATTACAGGTCATCACTTTAATCATTGTTTATATCAGTGTTGAATTCAGACACTTTTCTCCAGGAGGGATTGCACTTTTTGACCATTGAAAACACAAAATCTCAAATCTTCTGGGGGGGGGGGGTGAAATCAACACTGATTTATATTTAAAAATTTTATACTTTAATATGCGAGTGCATTTATGTTTGCACAAGTTTTTTTTTTTTTTTTTTTTAATTCGGTATTTGCACAGTTCATGACACCTGGCCGAAACAGTACTCAGTACAATATTACTCAGAAATAAATTAAGATATATTTTAACTCTCTGAGCGGTTTGAGCATATTTTTCTGTTTCCCAAAAACAACTTTAATCTGTTGTAGACAAAAATATTTTCAGCAGAATTGTATTTCAAGATGTCTATCAAATAAAGGAGCATGAAGTGTATTTTAGAAACAAACAGGAAAAGAAAATTTTAATTAAAATTATTTTTATAAGCATTTTTATGAAAATGCCGGAATGCCTTCAAGATGCTCGGAGGGTTTAAAATATATATATATATATATTCCAATCAACCCAGTAGCAGAAACAGTGCAGCACGGAAGCGGGCGCTGCAGATTATTTTAAACCTTGCAGATTAATCCACCAACTTAAAAATAAATGCTGGGCTTAAAAAATAGCTGAAATTTGCTTTAAGTCTATAGATTTATGGTATTTGTTGTATCCTTATATTATATATATTCTTTATAAATGGAAATTTTGCTTACTTTAAGTGTTTCTGTTATTTCTTATGATAGTAGGCTTATTGGGTCACAGATAAATTTTTGTTTGCTGCAGACTGACGCAGAAAATTCTGCTTCTGGGCCAATGTATTTATATATTTATGCATGTAAGCATTCGCTGTTTTCTGTGGTAAAAATCTATATGTACTTTAATGCAAATAACTTAAAAGTAGAGCTGGGCGATATATTGATAAAATTGATATAAAATGGTAATTGTGATAACGATATTAAAAAACCTTACAAAACGGTATATCATGAATATCATAATCGTGATGTAAACCGTGATTATCGTGGTTCTTCATTAAACCGCAACATTAAGCAGCGCTTCTTCAGATTCGACCCAGTCTAAACCGTGGTATTAAATACTGAATCGTCTGTTCCGATTATTATGATACTAACGGAGTGTCTCCTCTCAAGTCTAAACCGTGGTATTAAAAATACCAATTCCTCGGTTTCAGTATTCTTGATATTAACGGTGCGACTTCTGCCAGTCTAAATTGTGATATTAAATACCGACTCCTCGGGTTCCATGTTCATGATACTAATGGTATGTGATTTCGTTTTGGTGGGTGATAAGTATCGTACATGCAGTTTTCTGTGTGATCACTGACATCAGATGATACATATATATATATATATTTATGGTATTGACGGTATAAGCTGAATCTCTGAGCATATGCGTTTTATGCTTCAGACACCATGTCTTTCATTTCATTATGGTATTTAGATTTCAGCGATGTTGATGAATATTTGCTCTTTGTTATCGAACAATGTGTGAATCAGGACGATAAAGAAATGAAATATAACATTTTATTTGCAACAGTGGATTTAATTAGACAAATGAAATAATAATTATATAGCTGGGTCCTCAGGGCCACTTTTCTAACTTTGGCCGAGATCCCTCATGTGGCATATCATTGGAAAGGCCTGTGACCACTTATTCATGTTATGCACCTCCGGTGACCACCCCCCACTTCCACGTCTGGGGGACACTTTTCTAAATTTTACCGAGACCCCTCATGTGACATATCATTGGAATGGCCTGTTGCCGCTTATTCATGTTATGCCCCTCCAGCATCCCTATCCCCCCCCATGGGAGGGCCTTTTCTAAATTTTGCCCCCCCCCCTTATGTGACGTATCTTGCAAAGACCTGTGACCGCTTGATCATTTTATGCATTTCCGGTGCTCCGCCCACCACTTTACCCCCCAAGGTGGCACTTTCCTAAATTTTGCCGACACTCATCATGTGACCATTTATTCATGTTATGCACCTTCAGCATTCCTCTCCCCACTTGTCCCCCCCTTGCGGGAGGGCTTTTTTCTAAGTTTTACCGTCATCCCTCATGTGACATATCGTTGCAAAGGCCAGTGACCGCTTAATCATTTTATGGCCTTCCGGTGCATCGCCCACCACTTGGACACCCCTGGGGGGGGCACTTTTCTAAATTTTGCTGACACCCATCATGTGACATCATTGGAAAGGCCTGTGACTGCTTATTCATGTTATGCACCATCAGGGTCCCTTTCCCCACTTGTCCCTCCCCCCCCCTCCGAGGGAGGGTCTTTTTGTATATTTTGCCATCACCCCTCATAAGACATATCGTTGCAAAGGCCTGTGACCGCTTAATCATTTTATGGCCCTCCGGTGCACCGCTCACCACTTTTCCCCCATGGGGGGCACTTTCCTAAATTTTGCCGACACCCGTTATGTGACATATCGTTGGAAAGGCCTGTGACTGCTTAATCATTTTATGCACTTCCAGTGCTCCGCCCACCACTTTGCTCCCCTCCCCTCCCCGGGGGGCACTTTCCTAAATCGATATATCGGAATATGATATAAAGATGCTGATTTATCATGATATTTAATTCTAGACATTGCCCATCCCTACTTAAAAGTGCTTTGCCATCGATCAGCATGATACCGATATCTATGTACCGATAATATTGTACCGATGTAATGATACCGATAATATTGTACAATACATTTTCGTCATTATCTAACATTAGTGCACACAAAATGCATTTGTATGCACTACATAGTTTATTATCTACCGATTCTAATAAGGATTTTATGATCGTAGTAGGTATGAATGTATTTTATATGAAATTAGTACCAAATAATGAGAGATTTATTGATGTTGTTATGTCAGTAAATAACATTATAAAGAGTTAGACTTTTTTGTTTGGTGCCATCAAGTTTTGACGGGTTCCATCTAGTGAATCTTTAAGACTTTTTTACTGTTGCTATAGAAATATTTTAGATTATTAATAATTTGTCTCGAATGAGTCATAAAAGGCCAACCCTGCCGCATGGCAATTAAAAAATATTATCTATCGCCAAATAAAATACAGCTTTTTCATCTCTAGTTACGTTTAGCTTTTTATTTTTTTAAATGGTGCAAGGACACGGTATCTAAAATGTCACTAATAATATGTGCATCCATTGTCTGCAATTTTCTATAATCTACGTTGCTTAGCAAAAGTAAATATCACAAATTTCACCTATCTGTTTCTGAAAATTATTGTGAACTTCAACCATTGATGGCCAATTTGTGCTGAAGTGGAAAAGACCATCACATCAAAAATACCTTTTGTCACAATTTTTGTTGCTGGCAAAAATTATACTAGTATTTTAAAACAGGGTTTTAAGGATTTTATTTTAACTACATGAGGCAAGAATGAAGAGATACTGATACTTAAAGCATATGGTTGCTCTACTCATTGGTTAAATCTTCTAGGTGACAATATAACTCCACAAACAATTACAAAACATGTCATTGAAATACAAAAGTACTTTCACAATTACCATGCTGTATATGCTTGGTTAAAAGAATGCAATGATCATTTTACACTACTCTTACCTTGCAACTTTTACTAGAACAGTCAGATAACTTGTTTTGAAACTTTTATCAATAACCACAGCCATTATACTAAAATTATTAATACACTATTAACATTTCTTTGAAATTATCAGACTATAATCTTTATAATGTTAAAGATCTTCTTTTGCAATTATAACCAGTTGAAAACACTTTAAATAGTCAGGAATGGGAAATATATCATTTTGCTTGCCACTGGCGAGTACCTTTCCTCGCAGGGCGAGTGGATTTTTAGGCAATCTTTGAAAATACTGCAGGCTATATAAGGTCTGGCAAAAACATTTTTTTAATAGTTGGTTATATTTTTCAAATTTACTTCGATAATGCTAAGTTCTATCTTATACTAAACTTTCCTCTGTTGTATATATTTTTTAATAACAATTAATAATTTCTTAGTTACAGTGACTACTATAGTAACAATTTCTTAGTAACAGTGTAAACTATTTTTGCTGTGTGTTTTCTCATTGTTTTTGAACTGTACGTTGTATCTTGTTGGCTCATAAAATAAATCTTTGTTTGGTAAGATTTTCTGAAAATTCCCCATCCCTGTAAGTAGTAGTATCAATACAAAAACCCTTAATGGGTTAAAAGTTAGTGATGCAGCACTTTATCTTATTCTCTAAGAATTTTAAATATGGAACTTAAAAATAATGATATCAAATTTTGAGTGACGCTATGCTATTAATTAGGGATTGACCGAAGCAGCAATTTTGCCGAATACCGAAGCTTCGGTCGAAGTGTACGCCGAATATTCGGTATTCGGCGACCGAATACTTGAAAATTTTTAATACGCATTTTTGCATATACTAGCTTTTTTAATAAACTTTAATTGAAATGAAATTCTCAATAATTTAATTCAGTTACATTTTTATTCTTAAATCTAATTAATAAAAAATTTAATGACTTTCTACTCACAAATTTATTAACCCATCACTTTTTATTATTTTATCACTAGTCAATACCCAAAAATAACCTATGAAAGTATTAAACTATGCAGGCTATTATTAAGGATAAGGACTACCAGAATAACAAAAGTTCATTCAAATAAAAAGAAACAATGTTGTTAATAAGCTGATTTACTGACTGTCTAATTATAAACATATTGAATAGGAATGTTCTCAAAATACAAAAAATATCATATCAATTTGTACATTTAACTATTTTCTATCAAATTATTGATAGATATTTATATTTTGATTAATATTTTAACACTGAGGTGATAAAGATTACAAATTTGAACGATTTTGATATAACGGTTATAAAAGCTATAGGATAAGCATTGGAGTATACTTATTGGATGTGTGTATTTTCTTTAATAACCTTAGATATACAGATATGAACTCTAATATACTTATTTCATGTGTATATTAAAGAAAATACATATTAAATAAATTTAAATAAAAAAAAAAAACTAATGTAGAAGTAATTAAAATTAAATAAGGGATGCATCTTCCTTACTTTTTTCTTCTTCTCTAGTTGGCAGTTGTTTTGATTTCACCCCTATGTAGACTATTTTAGGAAGGAAAAAGTTTTTTTGAAATAAAAAATGGCCTTTGACTTGTTTTTTGTAGTGCAAGCTGAATTCTGAACTCATGCACATAATATTAAACCTCATTGTTTAGCCTATTCTACTGCTAAGTAAAAGACAATTCTTCTAATTCTAAAAAAATACTTATCTGCAATTATTCGGCCGAATACTTAAAAGTATTCGGCCGGAGCCGAATATTCAGTTTACATGCCGAACCACCGAATACCGAATCAACTATTCGGTATTCGGTCAATCCCTACTATTAATTATAATCTCTGTATATATTTCATCATTTTATTTTTTTATAATCGCATGTGCAAAAATTATGTTCAATTTAAAAAGATGTATAAAAGTTTAATCATTGATGCTTTATCATTCATATCTCTCATAAATTCAAAGTATGAGTTTAAAAAGATATGGGAACTACTTGCGAATTCACCCGGAGTCCGCTATCTTGTTTCTTTGTTGGTCATTTATAATCACTTTATGCTTAATTTAATAACATAACAACAACAAACATAATATAAACAACAGCAAACATAACATAAAATAAATAAATCCAAATAAATAAATTTAACATCGGCGATGATCAACAAAGAAACAAGGCGGACTCCGGGCGAATCCGCAAGTAGTACCAAGATATGAATTAAAAGTATTCTATTTTTCATGCACTTTTTCTAAAATTTTGGTATTTCATTAAGTTTATTTTGTTTCTAGGAAAATTTAATCCAATTTTATCTATGAAGGTGTACTTTTTTAATCTTTTGATCCTAAACCTCAAAAAAGTAATGATATCAATACAAAAACCCTTAACGGGTTAAAAGTTTGACGCAGCACTTTACTTTATGGCTATATGAATCTGAAATATGGGTCTTAAAAATTCTGATATCAAGTTTTAAGTGACGCTGTGCTATTAAAATGAATTTATATATATTTAATTTTTCTTTTTTGTTGTATTTATTTTTAATCAGTGATACTTTTTCATTCAAGATATGAGTTTTAAAAGATATGATATCAAAATTAAAGTGACGCTGTGATCTGACTTAGATTAGTTAAAAAATTACTTTACACATACTTGTGTTTTGTCTTCTGAAATATATTTAGAAATTGAAACATTTTTTTTTTCAATACACTATCAAATATGTCATACATTTTCTCAGCTGATGTTATGTATTAAATGTATTTAATTCAATAAATTTATTTATCTTTTGCGTCACGATATCCAGAACCATCGGTAAAATTTGTGTAAATGTTTTCTTTGCATCACACTATCTATTTGCATACTATTTACTTAGTTTAGATACTATGACGCAAAATAAACGTTTACACAAGTTTTACGGATGGTTCTGGATATCGTGACGCAAAAGATAAATAAATTTATTGAATTAAATACATTTAATACATAACATCAGCTGAGAAAATGTATGACATATTTGATAGTGTATTGAAAAAAAAAATGTTTCAATTTCTAAATATATTTCAGAAGACAAAACACAAGTATGTGTAAAGTAATTTTTTAACTAATCTAAGTCAGATCACAGCGTCACTTTAATTTTGATATCATATCTTTTAAAACTCATATCTTGAATGAAAAAGTATCACTGATTAAAAATAAATACAACAAAAAAGAAAAATTAAATATATATAAATTCATTTTAATAGCACAGCGTCACTTAAAACTTGATATCAGAATTTTTAAGACCCATATTTCAGATTCATATAGCCATAAAGTAAAGTGCTGCGTCAAACTTTTAACCCGTTAAGGGTTTTTGTATTGATTATACTCTACTATCATATCTTGAACAATAGGAATACATTAAGAGAACGCCTTCTAAAGTATTAATATTCAAATGAATTCTCCTTATGAATTTCGGTTTTAATACCATATGCGCCTTTCAATAAGAGCATATGTAAATGCATCAATTGATTTCAAGAATTATTTAAAATCATTAGTAAGATGGAGTTCTTTGATATACAATATTATATAAATGAGAAATTTAGAATAAACTTTTCTATAGATTCAACATTAGCTAGCCAATGTCCTCTTGTGACTAACATAGACTCCAACTTTTAATGCTCCACATATTGCATACATTGCGAGTTATCGATTAAACTTCTTACTAAATTATGTAAATTCAAACAGAAAAAATAAATGTCAACTAATTAACGGAAAACATTATTCAAAGTAATGACATAACTAAAATTATATAGTGCAATACCGTTTTTACATTTGTATTAAGTTTAGATTTGAAATAGATACAGTACTGTTAAAAAATGTATATATATTTTCAAGGAAGAAAATCTAACGATATTAATCCTTAACTGATATTGTTTCGAATTTTATTCGACATGTTTCTATTCTCGTGTATTTCTTTTAGTAAGATACAAATAAAAAATAAATAATAAAAAAAAAGCAATTTAACAAATTACAATGACCATTTGGAAAAATGATTTTTTCAAAAACTAAAATTTAAGACATACAAAATCGTACGGAGTTGATCATACATAACGTACGCCATGAATTAAACATTAATAGTGTTATTACACGTAAAAATTGCAAGCGACAAAAGTCGCCAGTGACACGTCAGATTTCCTGAAACTTCCTTATTATCCACCTGAAACTTATGTATGATCCAAGCATTTCATTGGCTGTTCGGGAAAAGGCTTCTCCATCGTCCAAGAAATCCGACGACCCATTTTAAATGAAATTTCATTCTTAGACTTCTAAACGTCTCACAATATTACTTTTTACACCATCGTATAGAGAAAAAAATGTACTTTTAAATGCAATTATTTTCAAAGCTGTATCTCAATTTGTTTCTGAGTTATTATTAATTTTTTTTTTTTTTTGTAGTTTTCATTACTTTTTTGTCATAGTGGCAACAAAATTATCCATCTCTGTTGAAAGTAAAGGTTAGTGTATAGACCAATCAGAAAACGAATAAAATGCGGATTCGACCAATAAAAAGCTTCAGATATGCTTTTGATTTCCTGCCCTGACGAGGACAATAACCATTTTTTCAAATGTTTAAAAAAAGAGAGAGAGAGGGAAAGAATACCACATGTTTTTCAGCACCAAAGTTAACCCATTTGTGTCTGAATTTTTGTTTTATCATATTTGTTGGTAAAATCACTTTAAAATGTCGCAAAATGAACTGAAAAATTACGAAAAAAATTACGCTAAAATTTTTCTGTATTTATTTGATAAAATGTAAGCGTACTAATTATGGGAATATTCATAATATTTATAATAATATAATTTGAATAATTATATGTTTTGTCTAAATTTTTATGAAATAAGCTTTTAAATTGCATATTATATACTATAATTAGCATTGCTATGAACTACTAAAATAATATATTTATTTCTTTATAGAGAGTAATAACACTATAAGTATAACTAATAATAAACTAAGAATAATGGTATTTGAGACTTAAAAACACTTGATTTCGTAATAATCTTGAAAAATATTTCACTTAAATAACTGTCTCCTAAATGGCAAATAAAATTATATGCCCATTTGCGCCATTAACGCCCTATATTTTGTACTTTACAAAAATGCATATAGGCTTGAACATATCCATTCACAATTTGAAAAAATATGTAATTCAAAGAATTCTACAAGCTAAGATTATGATTTATTTTTTTGGATCCGTGATAGAAAAAATACAAATAACTCACTTTTTACATTTCGCCATCTCGAAAAATGAAAAATCTATAAACACCGAAAAAATTCTTCTTTTAAGCAAATAAATATCCATCTTATGCTATCATCTCTCAGTAACAGAGACACATTTATAGATAATTATTTCATATAATTTTCATGTTATAAAAAAGGAGAAAATTACAGGAATTTATCAAAAACCGAAGCATCCCAAAAATGGGACGCTAGGTATAAATGAGTTAAAATATGTAAAATGTAACCAACAATGTAAATTTCAAGCAAAATGTGCCTAGTGATCTAAATTTTGTAAGTTACAAAAATGCATAAAAAATAGGTTTGAACATATAGATTCACAATTTGAAAAAATGTGTATTTCAAAGAATTTTACAAGCTAAGATTATGACTTATTTATTTGAATCCTTCATAGAAAAAATACAAATAAATTCACCTTTTTACATTTCGCGATCTCGAAAAATGAAAAATTTATAAATACCGAAAAATGCCTTCATTTAAGCAAATAAATATCCATCTTATGCTGTCATCTCTCAATAACAGAGACACATTTGTAGATAATTATTTCATATAATTTTCATGTTATAAAAAAGAAGAAAATTACACGAATTTATCAAAAAACCGAAGCGTCCCAAAATTGGGATGCTAGGCGTAAATGAGTTAAAATAGGTAAAATGTAACAAACAATGTAAATTTCAAGAAGTTTTCGAAATTAATCCAAATCTCATCATTATGCTTAGATTTCTCGGAAAATTTTACCTTGGGATAACAAACTGGAAGTATTTAGATGGAGTAACTTAGGAATTACACAGATGAACCTTTAGAACTCATGATGTTGCTTTTTTAACCCCTTGAGGGGCAAGCAAAAATGTCTCTAAATATTGAATTTTCACCGGAATAATCGAAAAATTTTATTTTTTAAAAATGAAAAGCAATTTTTCAATGATTTTCCTTGAAAGTCAAAAATCAAAGCGATATAGGTAAGCGTCTTATCTTAAATGGGAGAGGTAACCGTAAGATTAAAGGCGAGGTCACATCAATCAAGGTCGCACGCCACGTAGCGAACGAAGTGAACAACAGAAAGATGCCTAACTGTTTTCTTCTTTATGGATAATCTATTAATTGCACATCTATGAAATAACTGCGCAAGCGCCAAAATCGTGTTTTCATTTGTTTGTAGCATTTATATTCTGACAGTAATAGAATGTTCTATTAATTTTTATTCGTGTTTTTTGACTTATTTATTATAGTTAATTATTTAAATAAAAACAGTTCTTTTTTAGAACTAATATTATTTGTTAAAATGGCAAAATGTTGGCAATCGAATAACTCTAGTTTTCGAAATTGTAAGAAAATTCATTTTTTTTTTTTTTTTTTTTTTTTTTTTTTTTTTTTATATATATATAGAATTCATATGTCCTTTTCCAAAGAGCAAAACAAGTTAGTTACGTATTTTAACTTTAATTTATATATATAAAAAATATATTATTTGATATATATTATAAAATGTTGTTGATTTAAATACGCTTGATTTTAATTATTTTCTTTTAATGAAATGAAAAATGACGCATAAAAATTAGTAAGTAGTTAATATGTAAAGATTGAATTTTGTAGTCTTATTTTTTATTAAACTAGGGGGCTCTGCCCCCTACGAGCTACGCTCGTCAACCCCCGTTCAGACACCGCAGACTCTAACAGCACGCTAATTTGACCGCCTTTAAAAAGATTTCGGAAGATTGAATTATAATTTGAATCTGACAATTATAATCTGACGTAATTTTCACCAAACTTTTCTTTCACTTTTTAATATTCACGTCAAAATACTTTTGTTAGAAATGAAATATTATGATCATCTTAAAATGTCAAGTAAATGTCTCGCGCAATTTTTAAATTAAAACTGTTTTGCAATATTATTTTTTGTTCATTTTACGTAAAAAGTGTAATATGACGTAAATTCTCCTATTTAGGACTTCTAACGCATGTTACTGAATTTATTATTTTACAATATTCTTTCTCATTTAAAATTCACGTTAACTATAGTTTTTATGACGTAATTTTCAATGAGTTCCTGCTTTTTATATTTTTTGTTTATAATAGTCACGTGTAAAATAAATTTTTAATTTGAAGCAAACATTATTGGTTGCGCTTTTTATACAGTTGGCAACAGTTTAAATTAATACAATTTTCTAAAATTTGTAAAATATATCTCTCGAAATGCTGAAAATTTGAATTTAAAATAGAAATAAAACCTCGAAAAATTATTCAAATTAAAAAACTAACTGCAATCTGCACACCGGGAAATTCTGACGCATAAAATGATCTAAAAATAATTAAATTCCTATGTACAGTTTTTGCTCCTATAAAACTTTTTTAATGGAACGATTTTGTCCAACTTTGGCATTAAATATCTCTTAAAATAATTCTTCGATTTGAAAACTGTCTGCATCACCGTGTTTATCAAACATTTTTCTATAATACTACCGATTTTCATATTTTTGTATGCAACAGTTTTTTTAATATTAACGAAGAAAGACCTCCGGTCACAAAAAATTCAAAACCGGCGGCGGTGACAGCGGTAGTTACTTTTTTTTAGAATAGAGAGATTCTTGATGTGCTAAAGTTATAAAAAATGATATACACGGTTCTATTCCAGATGAAAATAGAATGTTTATCAAGGTTTAGAATACGTATAGAATTTAATAATAAATAAAATATTCAATTTTTTAAGTCCTTTTTTAGGTGCGTTCGTAATTATATAAATACGTAGCACCTATAGTCGTCGTTCAGTCCGTCCGTCTGTCCGTCTGTCCGTCTGTCCGTCCGCATGTAACAGAGCAAAAACTACCCAGCCGAATGGTCTGAAATTTCAAATATATGATTGTTGCAAAATTTTGTCGAGCCATTTCAAATTTTATGAAAATCGGATGTATAGTTTAATTACAGGGACAGTCAAAAGTTTTTCTTTACATTACGGCCAATGGGAAATATTATTGCAAGTGCATTTTAATGATATTAGAGCCTTCCGAATGATCTGAAATTTTAAAGATATAACTGTTGCAAAATTTCGTCGAGCCATTTCCAATTTTAGGAAAATCGGATGTATAGTTTAATTACAGGGACAGTCAAAAGTTTTTCTTTACATTACGGCCAATGGGAAAAATTATTGCAATGCCTTTTAATGATATTAGAGCCTTCCGAATGATCTGAAATTTTAAAGATATAACTCTTGCAAAATTTTGTCGAGCCATTTCAAATTTTAGGAAAATCGGATGTATAGTTTAATTACAGGGACAGTCAAAAGTTTTTCTTTACATTACGGCCAATGGAAAAAATTATTGCAAGTGCATTTTAATGATATTACAGCCTTCCGAATGGTCTGAAATTTTAAATATATAATTGTTGCAAAGTTTTGTTGAGCTATTTCAAATTTTAGGAAAATCGGATGTATAGTTTAATTACAGGGACAGTCGAAAGTGTTCCGTTACATTACGGGGAATGGGAAAAATTATTGCAAGTGCATTTTAATGATATTACAGCCTTCCGAATGGTCTGAAATTTTAAAGATATAATTGTTGCAAAGTTTTGTTGAGCTATTTCAAATTTTAGGAAAATCGAATGTATAGTTTAATTACAGGGACAGTCAAAAGTGCTCCGTTACATTACGGGGAATGGGAAAAAAATATTGGAAGTGCATTTTAATGATGTATCAGACTATGCGCTTTATGAAGTGCAAAAAAGTATACATTCAGTACAATATGGGGTGCAAAAAATAATTATAAAACTAGTTATAGTAGGAACGCACCTCATTTGAAACGTTTGACGAGCAATTTCCAACTTGTTTCGTTTATCAAGCGCAGACGATACATCGAAAACTTATTCCAATATTCTTTTGATCGTATTGTATTCATGTTATTTAAATTACAAATAGTTCATTTATTTAATTTAAAATTCATTTTATTTTATATTAGAATCACTTTAATTTAAAATGCATGTATTAAATGTTGTACTATTAAACGAGCAAGTATTGTTAATTTAGTATTTGTTTAAATATTTTGAGAGTCCAGACAATAACTGCAAAAATTTTCCTAAAATCGCCAGATTAGATTTTTTTTTTTTTTTTTGAAGCAGACAAAGCCGTTTAGAGAATCCCTGTTAAAAATTCTATTACGAATTTCAGATTGTTACTTATTCTCAGAAGATGAATCTTGTTTGCCAGATATATTGCAAAATATTTTTGTTACAGCTTGTTTTGATAAAAATATGTGTATTTTAAAAAAAAAAAGGTCGCAATGTCATTTTAGTTTAAGGGCTAAAGGCAGTAATGCTTTCGTAGCATTAGTGCTTTTCTCCCGAAATTAAAATTATATTGCGATTATTTTTTTTTTTTAAATGTGCATAATTTTATCAAAACAAACTGTAATAAAGATATTTTGCAATAAAACTGGGAAACAAGATTCATCTTCCATAAGTGAGTAAAGAATCAGAAAACATGCGCAAGAGATGCGCAGATAGTAGATATTCTGTCATATATGACGTCATACTGAAAACCCGCGTATTTGCATTATTCACTCCGTCCACCAGATGGCGCAGCTGTGTCAATGTACTCCAAATTCCAGTATTGACATTGTACGCTTACTTATATCGCTTTGGTCAAAAATATAAATGTTAGTTACATTTTTCTCTTGAGAATCTTGTTTAAATTAGGTGGGATATATTTTATCCCACCGCTTCTCAAGGGGTTAATATCCCTTTAAAACTAACTGCAATGCGGGTAGTTTTTTAGGCATAACTTAAGACCTACACTGCAAATACAAATTGTTGATTTTACAGATAATACTGGCAACTGAGGCGCCAGTTTATAACGGTAAAATCAGCATTAACATACCATCGTCTAAATGCATTAAACAGTATATTACTGCTTAATGGTATATTACTTCATAATTTTACTGTTTATTGCTGTTAATTGTGCAGTAATAAACTGGCGCCCCAGCTGTCAGTATTATCTGTAAAATCAACAATTTGTATTTGCAGTGTACATGTTGGAATAAGCCACGGTTTTGGATTCAAATATTTAAAGATTCTAGAAATTGATTTCTGTTAAAAATGTTACTTGCTGCAATTCACATTTTCTTTTCAAATATTAATTTCAAATAATATTTTTTTTTTTAAAGAAAGGTTCTTTTAGAATGCAAATGGTGGTTATCACATTATTAAAATTAAATCACATAAACCAACTTCATTAATTCAAAATAGAAATTCAGG
This sequence comes from Maratus speciosus, assembly GCA_963932465.1. Classification (NCBI taxonomy): domain Eukaryota; kingdom Metazoa; phylum Arthropoda; class Arachnida; order Araneae; family Salticidae; genus Maratus; species Maratus speciosus. The sequence goes on from OZ010799.1 coordinate 132,688,976, forward strand.
AGAACCTCCAAAACTCAAAGGAAAATCTACATCTCGAAAATCTATTACGTTTTGTATATTATACTCTACTACTGAATCTTCGACAATAGGAATACTTTAACAGAACGCCTTCTAGAGTATTAATATTCAAATGACTTCATCTTATGAATTTCGGCTTTAATACCATATGTGCCTTTCAATTAGAGCTTATGTAATTGCGTCAAATGATTTCAAGAATTATTTAAAATCATTAGTGGGATGCAGTTCTTTGATATGGTCAAAGGTCAAAGGTCCCAGGTTCCTCGTGAAAATGTAAGAAGTAATACTGTTTTTACATTTCTATTAAATTTAGCTTTAAAATATATACAGTGTTGTCCAAAACAAAAGAAAATAAAAAGTAAAAAATAAAAAAGAGAGCACAACATTTTTGTTTTCTTTTATTTCAAAATGAACAACAAAAGCAGCCATTTAATTGGGAATTATATCTTTATTCAGGTTTTTTTTTTTTTTTCAAATATGTGTTGGCTGTCTTCATATTGAAATTGTAACAACCAAAACTTCAACCAATTGTCGAAATTAAGATCCAATTTCAACGTCATACTTAGATTTTTCGAGAAATTTTACAATAGGATACAAATCTCGACGTATTTAGATGAAGTAGTTTAGGATTTATACAACTGCAAAGTTTGGAATTCCTGTTGTTACTTTTATAATATCGTTTTCAAACTACAATGCGGGGAGTTTCTAAGCATAACTCAAAACCTACTTGTTGAAAAAATCCGCGGTTTTGGATTCGAATATTTGAAGCTCCTAGAAATTGATTTCTGTTAAACGAATTACATGTGAAAATTCAATTTTTATTCAAATATTAATTTCAAATAATGTATAATTCTGAAAGTTCTTTTACAATGCAAATGATGGTTATCACATAATTAAAGTTAAATCACATAAACCAACTTCATTAATTCATAGTAAAAATTCAGGAGAACCTCCACACCTCAAAGGAAAAAACTGCATTTCGAAAATCTATTACGTCCTGTTTATTATACTCTACTATCGTATGTTGAACAATAGGAATACATTAAGAGAACGCCTTCTAAAGTATTAATATTCAAATGAATTCTCCTTATGAATTTCGGTTTTAATGCCATATGCGCCTTTCAATAAGAGCATATGTAAATGCATCAATTGATTTCAAGAATTATTTAAAATCATTAGTAAGATGGAGTTCTTTGATATACACTATTATATAAATGAGAAATTTAGAATAAACTTTTCTATAGATTCAACATTAGCTAGCCAATGTCCTTTTGTGACTAACATAGACTCCAACTTTTAATGCTCTACATATTGCATACATTGCGAGTTATCGATTAAACTTCTTACTAAATTATGTAAATTCAAACAGAAAAAATAAATGTCAACTAATTAACGGAAAACATTATTCAAAATAATGACATAACTAAAATTATATAGTGCAATACCGTTTTTACATTTGTATTAAGTTTAGATTTGAAATAGATACAGTACTGTTAAAAAATGTATATATATTTTCAAGGAAGAAAATCTAACGATATTAATCCTTAACTGATATTGTTTCGAATTTTATTCGACATGTTTCTATTCTCGTGTATTTCTTTTAGTAAGATACAAATAAAAAATAAATAATAAAAAAAAAGCAATTTAACAAATTACAATGACCATTTGGAAAAATGATTTTTTCAAAAACTAAAATTTAAGACATACAAAATCGTACGGAGTTGATCATACATTACGTACGCCATGAATTAAACATTAATAGTGTTATTACACGTAAAAATTGCAAGCGACAAAAGTCGCCAGCGACTCGTCAGATTTCCTGAAACTTCCTTATTATCCACCTGAAACTTACGTATGATCCAAGCATTTCATTGGCTGTTCGGGAAAAGGCTTCTCCATCGTCCAAGAAATCCGACGACCCATTTTAAATGAAATTTCATTCTTAGACTTCTAAACGTCTCACAATATTACTTTTTACACCATCGTATAGAGAAAAAAATGTACTTTTAAATGCAATTATTTTCAAAGCTGTATCTCAATTTGTTTCTGAGTTATTAATTTTTTTTTTTGTAGTTTTCATTACTTTTTTGTCATAGTGGCAACAAAATTATCTATCTCTGTTGAAAGTAAAGGTTAGTGTATAGACCAATCAGAAAACGAATAAAATGCGGATTCGACCAATAAAAAGCTTCAGACATGCTTTTGATTTCCTGCCCTGACGAGGACAATAACCATTTTTTCAAATGTTTAAAAAAAGAGAGAGAGAGGGAGAGAATACCACATGTTTTTCAGCACCAAAGTTAACCCATTTGTGTCTGAATTTTTGTTTTATCATATTTGTTGGTAAAATCACTTTAAAATGTCGCAAAATGAACTGAAAAATTACGAAAAAAATTACGCTAAAATTTTTTTGTATTTATTTGATAAAATGTAAGCGTACTAATTATGGGAATATTCATAATATTTATAATAATATAATTTGAATAATTATATGTTTTGTCTAAATTTTTATGAAATAAGCTTTTAAATTGCATATTATATACTACTAGAAAGGTAGCCCGTCAAAAATGACGGAAATTTAGATATAAAGATATATACAACTCATGTGCAAGAATATGAGTTTTCTCGATTGTTCCGCAGTGATAGATGAAAATAACACATTTAAAGAACGAAACACATTTATGAAAAACTGTGTACAGTAGAAGACCACTAATCTGCACAGTTTGGTTCCAAGTGTTATGCAGATTTGAGGCTTTTTGCGGTCATGTCTATTCAATCTTTGTTTACATTTTTTTTAAATTCATATATTGGACAATTTAGATTGTTAATCCTTAAAAATAAATAAATTTCACACTTGAAGTAAGGTAAAAACTATTAAATTATCGTATACGATTTCATGAAATGGTATTATATGGTATTATATGTGTGTGCTTCACGATCTTGGTTACGACGTTGGCGGAATTGGCTGCAACTTGTCATAATCCTAATAGTGTCGGCCGCTATAACAAAAATGTAACCAGTTTTTAGCAAAATTTCTGATATAAAGTAGTTTTCAAAAACTTGTGTAAAATTGCAGGCCGTTCTCATGTTATGTCAGTCCTAAGAATAATATTTCTAACACTGAAGAGTTTCCATGTATATATGAAATTTAGAAAAGCTTCTCCAAAAGAAAGGTCCTGAAATGACATTGTAATTCCTCTAACTTCAAAGTTTAATCGGCTCCTGATGTTGTTTACTGAAATCTGATAAATACAGTTATTTTGAATATTGCAACAGAATTAAACAGTTAAACTCATTTAACTTAAACCCGCTGTTATTTCCCGATGTTATTTTTTACTATTAAGAAGGAAAATTATTTAAATTTTTCAGATCATGCATTTATAATTTTTTTCCGTCTTTAATAACTAAATAATGAAAAAATATGCTTTTGTTCTGAGCTCATAAATATGACAATAAAATAATGTAACTAAGAGACATCGCAAAATTAAATCTTTGTGATTTCAAACCATAAACAAACAATACCGCCACCATCTTACCTACTATGATGTCATTAGAATATTGTCCATTGATTGTTGGAGAACTTACTTTATGAATGATTACCTCAATGATTTAAAAAATTTTTAAGTTTCACGATGAATGAATCACTTGTGTTTGTTTAGGTTTATGGAATGAGATATTAAGCTGTGAACCTATTTTCAATTAAAGTTATCCAAGGATATATGTATTTTTAATTGAAATTAAAAACAATGCTTTGATCTCGAAAGAAAAAGTTTTAGTTTGTATAATTGGTTATTTCTGTTAATTATTTAGGTACTTTTCCGATATAGCGCATTTTTAAAAAAGCTTCGCGCAATCCGGGCATCAGAAAGTGAGATATGTTGCCAAAATATATAAACAGTTATGAAAACAAATCTAATGAACTTTTATTTTTGTTTATATATGCATTTATATACATAAAAAATCGTTTCTAAATATATATAATATTTTTTTATATACAAATTACGGCACAGATTTCAGATATGAACCGGGATACCTAACTGGCTCCAAAATGGTGTTATTTTGCCTGCTATGGTAACCCGGCTATTGTTTTTTATTTATTAATAAATTGTTTATTTACTTTGATTTTCTGTTTTTAATTATATAAATTGTTTTGTTCTATAGCTATTTTTCAAACTTTTATTTATTTATAGTTATTTCCTTTTCAAAATGATAGCAAATAATTTTAAAATATATAAGTAACTGGCATTCGAAAGCGAGATTTCTGCCAAATTTGCGTCAGAGAAAAATCACGCCAACCCCGATGCCTATATGACATCTGTGCAAAAAATTACGGTACAGATGTCATATTCGCCCCATATTGGCGCGATTTTTTTTCGGTTGCCAATTTGGCGAAAACATCAACAGCATAAACAACATAGGAACAGATGTCATATTCGCCCCATATTGGCGCGATTTTTTTCTGTCGCCAATATCATATAGGCAACAGGTACTTAACTTGCGCCAAAGTGCTTGATGTGGTAACCGGATTATGTTGTTTATGCTGTTGATGTTTTCGCCAAATTGGCAACCGAAAAAAATCGCGCCAATATGGGGCGAATATGACATCTGTACCACAACATAATCCGGGTTACCACATCAAGCAAAATAACGACATTTTGGCGCAAGTTAAGTACCTGTTGCCTATATGATATTGGCGACAGAAAAAAATCGCGCCAATAGGGGACGAATATGACATCTGTTCCAAAATTACGGCACAGATGTCATATTCGCCCCATATTGGCACGATTTTTTTTCTGACACCAATGTCATATACACACCGGGTACTTAACTTTCGCCAAAGTGTCGTTATTTTGCTTGATATGGTAACCCGGATGTTGTTGTTTATGCTGTTGATGTTTTCGCCAAATTGGCGTCGGAAAAATATCGCGCCAATATGGGGCGAATATGACATCTGTGCCAAAATTACTTCTGTTTATTATAAAAAATAGGTAAATAGCTTTTTTTACATTAAATAAAGGTACTTGTTAGTTATCCCGTCAACCAAATTACTGTCGCCAAATTGTAAGATTAAATGCCAATAATGGTTGACATTAAACATGATCATGTGTTTCTTACGTCATCAAGTGATTTTTAATTCGACGTTATATTTGTATTTTTATTAATGTTTTGCTAATTTAATTGATCTTTCGTTGTTTAAAATAAAAATTATGTCAATTTGTATAATTTGGCGAGTGGTTTGGCGATTTGTATAACTTGGCGAAACTGGTCGACGGGATAGCTAACAACTACCTAAATAAATTGCATACATATGAAAAAAATTGCTTGTGAGTATGAAGCAGTAAATAGGTTGTCAGAAAATACGTTAGCAAATTTCTTTCTCGCCAAGCAACTTTTCTCCGAAGAATTGCACATAAGCAATGATTGCTAGAAATGCATTTTTAATTATGATATGCGCTTTTATGTTTCACTACATTTATGCATACTATACTGTGTGTATAAATGCTACAGTTCATATGCAGGGCTACACAAAAGAATTCGTAAGGGTTACTGAGTATGAGAGTAAATTGCTTAAAGGTGGTTTTTAAAGGAGTTATGCGTTTTTACGCTGAACTGCATTTAGTTTACTAAGAAATGTTTGTAGAATATAGATAAAATGATATACAGGGTCACGCAAAGAATTGGATACATAACCGTCTATGGATGATAATATCTGGAAATGTGATTTCAGTAGTTTTAAGAGTTGTTTAAATTAAATTTTGGCTAAATAGTGGCATGTAATAACGATAGTATTGGCTATGGACGGTACCTGCTGAAATCAATTTTTAAAAATTTTTATGCGTCTTCTAAAATGTTTTCTTAGTTATCTTATTTCCCCAAATAACGAAGTTTTGTTAAAACATTCAGGATGTGTTGGAAAGTGTTTCATATTCTATGCTTAACGCATGATTTTTCTTTCTTTTTTAGTCTTATTTTGCATTTATTTTATTCTTAATTTTTTAGTCTTATACTGCTTTATAGAAACTTTGGCACAGTTGTCATATACGCCAATTTGGCGAAAACATCAACAGCATAAACAACAATATTCGGGTTACCATATCAAGCAAAATAACGACATTTTGCCGCTAGTAACCGTTGTGTATATGACATTGGCGTCAGAGAAAAATCGCGCCAATATGGGGCGTATATGACATCTGTGCCGAAACTTTAATATTTAATTTTTAAATCCTTCGCTCCACACCCCTTACATATAGTACAAACTATAACACAGATAGCGTAAAATAATAGACAGTTTGGTACTTTTCCACTGTAGGAGATTTGGCGTTTTTTTAAAAAAAAGCTTGGTGTAATTTGGGCATGAGAAAATAAGATTTGGGTTCTTTTCCATTATACGGATACCTTTGTCGCCAAGCGTAATAGATGGCGAAAAATGAAAATCACGTGAATTGAAGGATTTGAAAAATAAAAGAAAAAACGGTACTTTTTGGTTAGCCGAGCGCCAGTGTTATATATACATATATATGTATATATAAATGTATGTATATATACATATATATTTACATATATCTATATGTGTATATATACAATATGTGTATATACATATATATTTATATTTACATATTTGTATGTATATAAATATGTATATATATAGCACTGGCGCCCGGCTAACCGAAAAGTACAGAAAAAACATTGTCGATACTAAAGTGAGCATTTAAAAAATATAACATTTGAAAATTCCAGACTTTTACGAACTATTTCATTAAATCACAATTATATACTTAAAATAAGTGAACAAATAGCTGTTATAAAATAAAGCAATAAAATAAAACTCATATTAAACTGCTGGCATAAAATTACAAATATCTTTTAGCATTTTGAAATAATTGGCGCATTAGCATACATTTTGGCATGGTGTCCGTATAACGGAAAAATATCGAGATTTGTTGTCAAATCATATAAACAGCTATGAAACATGAATATATGAAAACAAACTTCATGAGCGTTTTTGTTTGTTTTATATGTTTATTTTATATGTATATTATTGATGTTTTTATGTACAAATCACATCTGTTTTATTTATAAAATTAAAGAAACGTCTTTTTTATATTAAATAAATCGTATAAATATCGAAAAAAAATGCGTGTGTATATAAAATGAAACAGTGGATAGGTTCCCGGAAAATATGTTGCCAAATTTCCTTTTTCGCCAAGGCATCTATACTGGAAAAGTACCTAAAGCACATTAAAATCGCGCAGTTAGGAGCTCACACAGTACAGCGTCGTCTATTGGCGGTTGTTTTATTAGTAGCATCGGGAGAAAGATGTAAAGATGTACTTTAAATTATCACTCATAGATTTTGAAGAATATCTTAAAAGAGCTGAGTTTAAATTAAATTTCGGTGACCTCCTTTATGAAAGATTAATGGTTTTAAATGGGAATTTTGCCAAATTAGCCAGCTATCACCAAATTGGCTAACATTTGGCGCTACTGTGGTAACCCTGCATTAGTTTTTTTTCAACAATTGCTCATTTCAATGAGGCGGTCCTACCGGTATCGTGAGGGACACACAGAGACTTGGATTTTATATAAATAGATAATTAGCATTGCTATGAACTACTAAAATAATATATTTATTTCTTTATAGAGAGTAATAACACTATAAGTATAACTAATAATAAACTAAGAATAATGGTATTTGAGACTTAAAAACACTTGATTTCATAATAATCTTGAAAAATATTTCACTTAAATAACTGTCTCCTAAATGGCAAATAAAATTATATGCCCATTTGCGCCATTAACGTCCTATATTTTGTACTTTACAAAAATGCATACAAAATAGGCTTGAACATATCCATTCACAATTTGAAAAAATATGTAATTCAAAGAATTCTACAAGCTAAGATTATGATTTATTTTTTTGGATCCTTGATAGAAAAAATACAAATAACTCACTTTTTACATTTCGCCATCTCGAAAAATGAAAAATCTATAAACACCGAAAAAATTCTTCTTTTAAGCAAATAAATATCCATCTTATGCTATCATCTCTCAGTAACAGAGACACATTTATAGATAATTATTTCATATAATTTTCATGTTATAAAAAAGGAGAAAATTACAGGAATTTATCAAAAACCGAAGCATCCCAAAAATGGGACGCTAGGTATAAATGAGTTAAAATATGTAAAATGTAACCAACAATGTAAATTTCAAGCAAAATGTGCCTAGTGATCTAAATTTTGTAAGTTACAAAAATGCATAAAAAATAGGTTTGAACATATAGATTCACAATTTGAAAAAATGTGTATTTCAAAGAATTTTACAAGCTAAGATTATGACTTATTTATTTGAATCCTTCATAGAAAAAATACAAATAAATTCACCTTTTTACATTTCGCGATCTCGAAAAATGAAAAATTTATAAATACCGAAAAATGCCTTCATTTAAGCAAATAAATATCCATCTTATGCTGTCATCTCTCAATAACAGAGACACATTTGTAGATAATTATTTCATATAATTTTCATGTTATAAAAAAGAAGAAAATTACACGAATTTATCAAAAAACCGAAGCGTCCCAAAATTGGGATGCTAGGCATAAATGAGTTAAAATAGGTAAAATGTAACAAACAATGTAAATTTCAAGAAGTTTTCGAAATTAATCCAAATCTCATCATTATGCTTAGATTTCTCGGAAAATTTTACCTTGGGATAACAAACTGGAAGTATTTAGATGGAGTAACTTAGGAATTACACAGATGAACCTTTAGAACTCATGATGTTGCTTTTTTAACCCCTTGAGGGGCAAGCAAAAATGTCTCTAAATATTGAATTTTCACCGGAATAATCGAAAAATTTTATTTTTTAAAAATGAAAAGCAATTTTTCAATGATTTTCCTTGAAAGTCAAAAATCAAAGCGATATAGGTAAGCGTCTTATCTTAAATGGGAGAGGTAACCGTAAGATTAAAGGCGAGGTCACATCAATCAAGGTCGCACGCCACGTAGCGAACGGAGTGAACAACAGAAAGATGCCTAACTGTTTTCTTCTTTATGGATAATCTATTAATTGCACATCTATGAAATAACTGCGCAAGCGCCAAAATCGTGTTTTCATTTGTTTGTAGCATTTATATTCTGACAGTAATAGAATGTTCTATTAATTTTTATTCGTGTTTTTTGACTTATTTATTATAGTTAATTATTTAAATAAAAACAGTTCTTTTTTAGAACTAATATTATTTGTTAAAATGGCAAAATGTTGGCAATCGAATAACTCTAGTTTTCGAAATTGTAAGAAAATTCTTTTTTTTTTTTTTTTTTTTTTTTTTTATATATATATATATATAGAATTCATATGTCCTTTTCCAAAGAGCAAAACAAGTTAGTTACGTATTTTAACTTTAATTTATATATATAAAAAATATATTATTTGATATATATTATAAAATGTTGTTGATTTAAATACGCTTCATTTTAATTATTTTCTTTTAATGAAATGAAAAATGACGCATAAAAATTAGTAAGTAGTTAATATGTAAAGATTGAATTTTGTAGTCTTATTTTTTATTAAATTCTTGATGTGCTAAAGTTATAAAAAATGATATACACGGTTCTATTCCAGATGAAAATAGAATGTTTATCAAGGTTTAGAATACGTATAGAATTTAATAATAAATAAAATATTCAATTTTAAGTCCTTTTTTAGGTGCGTTCGTAATTATATAAATACGTAGCACCTATAGTCGTCGTTCAGTCCGTCCGTCTGTCCGTCTGTCCGTCCGCATGTAACAGAGCAAAAACTACCCAGCCGAATGGTCTGAAATTTCAAATATATGATTGTTGCAAAATTTTGTCGAGCCATTTCAAATTTTATGAAAATCGGATGTATAGTTTAATTACAGGGACAGTCAAAAGTTTTTCTTTACATTACGGCCAATGGGAAAAATTATTGCAAGTGCATTTTAATGATATTAGAGCCTTCCGAATGATCTGAAATTTTAAAGATATAACTGTTGCAAAATTTTGTCGAGCCATTTCCAATTTTAGGAAAATCGGATGTATAGTTTAATTACAGGGACAGTCAAAAGTTTTTCTTTACATTACGCCCAATGGGAAAAATTATTGCAAGTGCATTTTAATGATATTAGAGCCTTCCGAATGATCTGAAATTTTAAAGATATAACTGTTGCAAAATTTTGTCGAGCCATTTCAAATTTTAGGAAAATCGGATGTATAGTTTAATTACAGGGACAGTCAAAAGTTTTTCTTTACATTACGGCCAATGGAAAAAATTATTGCAAGTGCATTTTAATGATATTACAGCCTTCCGAATGGTCTGAAATTTTAAATATATAATTGTTGCAAAGTTTTGTTGAGCTATTTCAAATTTTAGGAAAATCGGATGTATAGTTTAATTACAGGGACAGTCGAAAGTGTTCCGTTACATTACGGGGAATGGGAAAAATTATTGCAAGTGCATTTTAATGATATTACAGCCTTCCGAATGGTCTGAAATTTTAAAGATATAATTGTTGCAAAGTTTTGTTGAGCTATTTCAAATTTTAGGAAAATCGAATGTATAGTTTAATTACAGGGACAGTCAAAAGTGTTCCGTTACATTACGGGGAATGGGAAAAAAATATTGGAAGTGCATTTTAATGATGTATCAGACTATGCGCTTTATGAAGTGCAAAAAAGTATACATTCAGTACAATATGGGGTGCAAAAAATAATTATAAAACTAGTTATAGTAGGAACGCACCTCATTTGCCACGTTTGACGAGCAATTTCCAACTTGTTTCGTTTATCAAGCGCAGACGATACATCGAAAACTTATTCCAATATTCTTTTGATCGTATTGTATTCATGTTATTTAAATTACAAATAGTTCATTTATTTAATTTAAAATTCATTTTATTTTATATTAGAATCACTTTAACTTAAAATGCATGTATTAAATGTTGTACTATTAAACGAGCAAGTATTGTTAATTTAGTATTTGTTTAAATATTTTGAGAGTCCAGACAATAACTGCAAAAATTTTCCTAAAATCGCCAGATTAGATTTTTTTTTTTTTTTTTTTTTTTTTTTTGAAGCAGACAAAGCCGTTTAGAGAATCCCTGTTAAAAATTCTATTACGAATTTCAGATTGTTACTTATTCTCAGAAGATGAATCTTGTTTGCCAGATATATTGCAAAATATTTTTGTTACAGCTTGTTTTGATAAAAAATATGTGTATTTAAAAAAAAAAAAGTCGCAATGTCATTTTAGTTTAAGGGCTAAAGGCAGTAATGCTTTCGTAGCATTAGTGCTTTTCTCCCGAAATTAAAATTATATTGCGATTATTTTTTTTTTTAAATGTGCATAATTTAACAAAACAAACTGTAATAAAGATATTTTGCAATAAAACTGGGAAACAAGATTCATCTTCCATAAGTGAGTAAAGAATCAGAAAACATGCGCAAGAGATGCGCAGATAGTAGATATTCTGTCATATATGACGTCATACTGAAAACCCGCGTATTTGCATTATTCACTCCGTCCACCAGATGGCGCAGCTGTGTCAATGTACTCCAAATTCCAGTATTGACATTGTACGCTTACTTATATCGCTTTGGTCAAAAATATAAATGTTAGTTACATTTTTCTCTTGAGAATCTTGTTTAAATTAGGTGGGATATATTTTATCCCACCGCTTCTCAAGGGGTTAATATCCCTTTAAAACTAACTGCAATGCGGGTAGTTTTTTAGGCATAACTTAAGACCTACACTGCAAATACAAATTGTTGATTTTACAGATAATACTGGCAACTGAGGCGCCAGTTTATAACGGTAAAATCAGCATTAACATACCATCGTCTAAATGCATTAAACAGTATATTACTGCTTAATGGTATATTACTTCATAATTTTACTGTTTATTGCTGTTAATTGTGCAGTAATAAACTGGCGCCCCAGCTGTCAGTATTATCTGTAAAATCAACAATTTGTATTTGCAGTGTACATGTTGGAATAAGCCACGGTTTTGGATTCAAATATTTAAAGATTCTAGAAATTGATTTCTGTTAAAAAAGTTACTTGCTGCAATTCACATTTTCTTTTCAAATATTAATTTCAAATAATATTTTTTTTTTAAAAAGAAAGGTTCTTTTAGAATGCAAATGGTGGTTATCACATTATTAAAATTAAATCACATAAACCAACTTCATTAATTCAAAATAGAAATTCAGGAGAACCTCCAAAACTCAAAGGAAAATCTACATCTCGAAAATCTATTACGTTTTGTATATTATACTCTACTACTGAATCTTCGACAATAGGAATACTTTAACAGAACGCCTTCTAGAGTATTAATATTCAAATGACTTCATCTTATGAATTTCGGCTTTAATACCATATGTGCCTTTCAATTAGAGCTTATGTAATTGCGTCAAATGATTTCAAGAATTATTTAAAATCATTAGTGGGATGCAGTTCTTTGATATGGTCAAAGGTCAAAGGTCCCAGGTTCCTCGTGAAAATGTAAGAAGTAATACTGTTTTTACATTTCTATTAAATTTAGCTTTAAAATATATACAGTGTTGTCCAAAACAAAAGAAAATAAAAAGTAAAAAATAAAAAAGAGAGCACAACATTTTTGTTTTCTTTTATTTCAAAATGAACAACAAAAGCAGCCATTTAATTGGGAATTATATCTTTATTCAGGTTTTTTTTTTTTTTTTTTTTTTTCAAATATGTGTTGTCTGTCTTCATATTGAAATTGTAACAACCAAAACTTCAACCAATTGTCGAAATTAAGATCCAATTTCAACGTCATACTTAGATTTTTCGAGAAATTTTACAATAGGATACAAATCTCGACGTATTTAGATGAAGTAGTTTAGGATTTATACAACTGCAAAGTTTGGAATTCCTGTTGTTACTTTTATAATATCGTTTTCAAACTACAATGCGGGGAGTTTCTAAGCATAACTCAAAACCTACTTGTTGAAAAAATCCGCGGTTTTGGATTCGAATATTTGAAGCTTCTAGAAATTGATTTCTGTTAAACGAATTACATGTGAAAATTCAATTTTTATTCAAATATTAATTTCAAATAATGTATAATTCTGAAAGTTCTTTTACAATGCAAATGATGGTTATCACATAATTAAAGTTAAATCACATAAACCAACTTCATTAATTCATAGTAAAAATTCAGGAGAACCTCCACACCTCAAAGGAAAAAACTGCATTTCGAAAATCTATTATGTCCTGTTTATTATACTCTACTATCGTATCTTGAACAATAGGAATACATTAAGAGAACGCCTTCTAAAGTATTAATATTCAAATGAATTCTCCTTATGAATTTCGGTTTTAATACCATATGCGCCTTTCAATAAGAGCATATGTAAATGCATCAATTGATTTTAAGAATTATTTAAAATCATTAGTAAGATGGAGTTCTTTGATATACAATATTATATAAATGAGAAATTTAGAATAAACTTTTCTATAGATTCAACATTAGCTAGCCAATGTCCTTTTGTGACTAACATAGACTCCAACTTTTAATGCTCTACATATTGCATACATTGCGAGTTATCGATTAAACTTCTTACTAAATTATGTAAATTCAAACAGAAAAAATAAATGTCAACTAATTAACGGAAAACATTATTCAAAATAATGACATAACTAAAATTATATAGTGCAATACCGTTTTTACATTTGTATTAAGTTTAGATTTGAAATAGATACAGTACTGTTAAAAAATGTATATATATTTTCAAGGAAGAAAATCTAACGATATTAATCCTTAACTGATATTGTTTCGAATTTTATTCGACATGTTTCTATTCTCGTGTATTTCTTTTAGTAAGATACAAATAAAAAATAAATAATAAAAAAAAAGCAATTTAACAAATTACAATGACCATTTGGAAAAATGATTTTTTCAAAAACTAAAATTTAAGACATACAAAATCGTACGGAGTTGATCATACATTACGTACGCCATGAATTAAACATTAATAGTGTTATTACACGTAAAAATTGCAAGCGACAAAAGTCGCCAGCGACTCGTCAGATTTCCTGAAACTTCCTTATTATCCACCTGAAACTTACGTATGATCCAAGCATTTCATTGGCTGTTCGGGAAAAGGCTTCTCCATCGTCCAAGAAATCCGACGACCCATTTTAAATGAAATTTCATTCTTAGACTTCTAAACGTCTCATAATATTACTTTTTACACCATCGTATAGAGAAAAAAATGTACTTTTAAATGCAATTATTTTCAAAGCTGTATCTCAATTTGTTTCTGAGTTATTAATTTTTTTTTTGTAGTTTTCATTACTTTTTTGTCATAGTGGCAACAAAATTATCTATCTCTGTTGAAAGTAAAGGTTAGTGTATAGACCAATCAGAAAACGAATAAAATGCGGATTCGACCAATAAAAAGCTTCAGACATGCTTTTGATTTCCTGCCCTGACGAGGACAATAACCATTTTTTCAAATGTTTAAAAAAAGAGAGAGAGAGGGAGAGAATACCACATGTTTTTCAGCACCAAAGTTAACCCATTTGTGTCTGAATTTTTGTTTTATCATATTTGTTGGTAAAATCACTTTAAAATGTCGCAAAATGAACTGAAAAATTACGAAAAAAAATTACGCTAAAATTTTTTTGTATTTATTTGATAAAATGTAAGCGTACTGATTATGGGAATATTCATAATATTTATAATAATATAATTTGAATAATTATATGTTTTGTCTAAATTTTTATGAAATAAGCTTTTAAATTGCATATTATATACTATAATTAGCATTGCTATGAACTACTAAAATAATATATTTATTTCTTTATAGAGAGTAATAACACTATAAGTATAACTAATAATAAACTAAGAATAATGGTATTTGAGACTTAAAAACACTTGATTTCATAATAATCTTGAAAAATATTTCACTTAAATAACTGTCTCCTAAATGGCAAATAAAATTATATGCCCATTTGCGCCATTAACGTCCTATATTTTGTACTTTACAAAAATGCATACAAAATAGGCTTGAACATATCCATTCACAATTTGAAAAAATATGTAATTCAAAGAATTCTACAAGCTAAGATTATGATTTATTTTTTTGGATCCTTGATAGAAAAAATACAAATAACTCACTTTTTACATTTCGCCATCTCGAAAAATGAAAAATCTATAAACACCGAAAAAATTCTTCTTTTAAGCAAATAAATATCCATCTTATGCTATCATCTCTCAGTAACAGAGACACATTTATAGATAATTATTTCATATAATTTTCATGTTATAAAAAAGGAGAAAATTACAGGAATTTATCAAAAACCGAAGCATCCCAAAAATGGGACGCTGGGTATAAATGAGTTAAAATATGTAAAATGTAACCAACAATGTAAATTTCAAGCAAAATGTGCCTAGTGATCTAAATTTTGTAAGTTACAAAAATGCATAAAAAATAGGTTTGAACATATAGATTCAAAATTTGAAAAAATGTGTATTTCAAAGAATTTTACAAGCTAAGATTATGACTTATTTATTTGAATCCTTCATAGAAAAAATACAAATAAATTCACCTTTTTACATTTCGCGATCTCGAAAAATGAAAAATTTATAAATACCGAAAAATGCCTTCATTTAAGCAAATAAATATCCATCTTATGCTGTCATCTCTCAATAACAGAGACACATTTGTAGATAATTATTTCATATAATTTTCATGTTATAAAAAAGAAGAAAATTACACGAATTTATCAAAAAACCGAAGCGTCCCAAAATTGGGATGCTAGGCATAAATGAGTTAAAATAGGTAAAATGTAACAAACAATGTAAATTTCAAGAAGTTTTCGAAATTAATCCAAATCTCATCATTATGCTTAGATTTCTCGGAAAATTTTACCTTGGGATAACAAACTGGAAGTATTTAGATGGAGTAACTTAGGAATTACACAGATGAACCTTTAGAACTCATGATGTTGCTTTTTTAACCCCTTGAGGGGCAAGCAAAAATGTCTCTAAATATTGAATTTTCACCGGAATAATCGAAAAATTTTATTTTTTAAAAATGAAAAGCAATTTTTCAATGATTTTCCTTGAAAGTCAAAAATCAAAGCGATATAGGTAAGCGTCTTATCTTAAATGGGAGAGGTAACCGTAAGATTAAAGGCGAGGTCACATCAATCAAGGTCGCACGCCACGTAGCGAACGGAGTGAACAACAGAAAGATGCCTAACTGTTTTCTTCTTTATGGATAATCTATTAATTGCACATCTATGAAATAACTGCGCAAGCGCCAAAATCGTGTTTTCATTTGTTTGTAGCATTTATATTCTGACAGTAATAGAATGTTCTATTAATTTTTATTCGTGTTTTTTGACTTATTTATTATAGTTAATTATTTAAATAAAAACAGTTCTTTTTTAGAACTAATATTATTTGTTAAAATGGCAAAATGTTGGCAATCGATTAACTCTAGTTTTCGAAATTGTAAGAAAATTCTTTTTTTTTTATATAGAATTCATATGTCCTTTTCCAAAGAGCAAAACAAGTTAGTTACGTATTTTAACTTTAATTTATATATATAAAAAATATATTATTTGATATATATTATAAAATGTTGTTGATTTAAATACGCTTGATTTTAATTATTTTCTTTTAATGAAATGAAAAATGACGCATAAAAATTAGTAAGTAGTTAATATGTAAAGATTGAATTTTGTAGTCTTATTTTTTATTAAATTCTTGATGTGCTAAAGTTATAAAAAATGATATACACGGTTCTATTCCAGATGAAAATAGAATGTTTATCAAGGTTTAGAATACGTATAGAATTTAATAATAAATAAAATATTCAATTTTAAGTCCTTTTTTAGGTGCGTTCGTAATTATATAAATACGTAGCACCTATAGTCGTCGTTCAGTCCGTCCGTCTGTCCGTCTGTCCGTCCGCATGTAACAGAGCAAAAACTACCCAGCCGAATGGTCTGAAATTTCAAATATATGATTGTTGCAAAATTTTGTCGAGCCATTTCAAATTTTATGAAAATCGGATGTATAGTTTAATTACAGGGACAGTCAAATTTTTTCTTTACATTACGGCCAATGGGAAAAATTATTGCAAGTGCATTTTAATGATATTAGAGCCTTCCGAATGATCTGAAATTTTAAAGATATAACTGTTGCAAAATTTTGTCGAGCCATTTCCAATTTTAGGAAAATCGGATGTATAGTTTAATTACAGGGACAGTCAAAAGTTTTTCTTTACATTACGGCCAATGGGAAAAATTATTGCAAGTGCATTTTAATGATATTAGAGCCTTCCGAATGATCTGAAATTTTAAAGATATAACTCTTGCAAAATTTTGTCGAGCCATTTCAAATTTTAGGAAAATCGGATGTATAGTTTAATTACAGGGACAGTCAAAAGTTTTTCTTTACATTACGGCCAATGGAAAAAATTATTGCAAGTGCATTTTAATGATATTACAGCCTTCCGAATGGTCTGAAATTTTAAATATATAATTGTTGCAAAGTTTTGTTGAGCTATTTCAAATTTTAGGAAAATCGGATGTATAGTTTAATTACAGGGACAGTCGAAAGTGTTCCGTTACATTACGGGGAATGGGAAAAATTATTGCAAGTGCATTTTAATGATATTACAGCCTTCCGAATGGTCTGAAATTTTAAAGATATAATTGTTGCAAAGTTTTGTTGAGCTATTTCAAATTTTAGGAAAATCGAATGTATAGTTTAATTACAGGGACAGTCAAAAGTGTTCCGTTACATTACGGGGAATGGGAAAAAAATATTGGAACTGCATTTTAATGATGTATCAGACTATGCGCTTTATGAAGTGCAAAAAAGTATACATTCAGTACAATATGGGGTGCAAAAAATAATTATAAAACTAGTTATAGTAGGAACGCACCTCATTTGCCACGTTTGACGAGCAATTTCCAACTTGTTTCGTTTATCAAGCGCAGACGATACATCGAAAAATTATTCCAATATTCTTTTGATCGTATTGTATTCATGTTATTTAAATTACAAATAGTTCATTTATTTAATTTAAAATTCATTTTATTTTATATTAGAATCACTTTAATTTAAAATGCATGTATTAAATGTTGTACTATTAAACGAGCAAATATTGTTAATTTAGTATTTGTTTAAATATTTTGAGAGTCCAGACAATAACTGCAAAAATTTTCCTAAAATCGCCAGATTAGATTTTTTTTTTTTTTTTTTTTTTTGAAGCAGACAAAGCCGTTTAGAGAATCCCTGTTAAAAATTCTATTACGAATTTCAGATTGTTACTTATTCTCAGAAGATGAATCTTGTTTGCCAGATATATTGCAAAATATTTTTGTTACAGCTTGTTTTGATAAAAATATGTGTATTTAAAAAAAAAAAAAAAAGTCGCAATGTCATTTTAGTTTAAGGGCTAAAGGCAGTAATGCTTTCGTAGCATTAGTGCTTTTCTCCCGAAATTAAAATTATATTGCGATTATTATTTTTTTTTTAATGTGCATAATTTTATCAAAACAAACTGTAATAAATATATTTTGCAATAAAACTGGGAAACAAGATTCATCTTCCATAAGTGAGTAAAGAATCAGAAAACATGCGCAAGAGATGCGCAGATAGTAGATATTCTGTCATATATGACGTCATACTGAAAACCCGCGTATTTGCATTATTCACTCCGTCCACCAGATGGCGCAGCTGTGTCAATGTACTCCAAATTCCAGTATTGACATTGTACGCTTACTTATATCGCTTTGGTCAAAAATATAAATGTTAGTTACATTTTTCTCTTGAGAATCTTGTTTAAATTAGGTGGGATATATTTTATCCCACCGCTTCTCAAGGGGTTAATATCCCTTTAAAACTAACTGCAATGCGGGTAGTTTTTTAGGCATAACTTAAGACCTACACTGCAAATACAAATTGTTGATTTTACAGATAATACTGGCAACTGAGGCGCCAGTTTATAACGGTAAAATCAGCATTAACATACCATCGTCTAAATGCATTAAACAGTATATTACTGCTTAATGGTATATTACTTCATAATTTTACTGTTTATTGATGTTAATTGTGCAGTAATAAACTGGCGCCCCAGCTGTCAGTATTATCTGTAAAATCAACAATTTGTATTTGCAGTGTACATGTTGGAATAAGCCACGGTTTTGGATTCAAATATTTAAAGATTCTAGAAATTGATTTCTGTTAAAAAAGTTACTTGCTGCAATTCACATTTTCTTTTCAAATATTAATTTCAAATAATATTTTTTTTTTTTTTTAAAGGTTCTTTTAGAATGCAAATGGTGGTTATCACATTAATAAAATTAAATCACAAAAACCAACTTCGTCAAAATTCAGTACAATCTCCACACCTGAAAGGATAAAATTGTATTTCTATTCTATTTTGAATATTATACTCTACTAATGAACCGTCAACAAGCCGGATATATTAACCCATTTATGCCTAGCATCCCATTTTTGGAACGTTTCAAATTTTAATAAATTTTTATAATTTTCTGCTTTTTTACAACATGAAAATTATATGAACTAATTATCTATAAATGTTTTTATCTATAACTGAGAGATGACAACATAAGATTGATATTTATTTGTTTAAATGAAGGCCTTTTTTCGGTGTTTATAGATTTTTCATTTTCCAAGATAGCGAAGTGCAAAAAGTAAGTTTATTTGCATTTTTTGTATCAAGGATGCAAATAAATAAGTCTTAATCTTAGCTTGTAGACTTCTTTGAAATACGTATATTTTCAAATTGTGAAATTATATGTTCAAGCCTATTTTTTATGCATGTTTGTAAAGTACAAAATATAGGACGCTAATGGCGCAAATGGGTATATATTTCTATTAACCATTTAGGGTACAGTTATTTATGTAAAGCCCTTTTCAAGATGATTTTGAAATAAATTGTTTTTTAGCCTCAAATACGATTATTATTAATTTATTATTAATAATACTTATAATGTAATTAGTCTCAGTAAATGAAAAAATATATTTTTTAATAGTTAATAAAATTCTAATTATAGTATATAATATGCAATTTAAAAGCTTAATTTATATAAATTTAGACAAAAAATATAGTTATTCTTTTATGCACATATCGATATTCTCATATTTAGTACGTTTACATTTTATCAAATAAATACAAAAATATTTTAGCGTAATTTTTTTCAGTAGTTTTTCTGTTCATTTTGCAACATTTTAAAGTGAGGAGTTTTACAACAAATTTGTGTAAACAAAAATTCAGGTATAAATGGAATAACAAAACGTCTTCTACAATATTAATATTCAAATTCATTCAATTTATGAAATTCGGCTTTAATACAATATGCGATTTTTAATAACAGTTTATGTAATGCGTCAAATGATTTCAAGAATTATTTAAAATCTTTAGTAAGATATCGTTCCTTGTGACACCATTCAATATTATATAAATGAGAAGAAAACAATAAAAAATTCCGTAGGTTTAACATTAACTTCCGAATGTGCTCGCTTCACTAACATAGAGTATTGTTGACACTTATCACTACACATAATGCATATATTGCGTGTTTTAGATTAAACTTCTAACTAAATAAATACAGCCAGAAGAAATAAATGTGAATGAATTAACCGAAAACGTCATTCAAAATTGTAACATAATTAATATTATCTAGTAAAATACTGTTTTTATATTGCTATTAAGTTTAGATTTAAAATACATACAGTACTGTCAAAGAAAAGAAGGAAAACAAATTGGAAATTGCACGTCAAAGTGGCAAATGACTATTCATATTATAACTAGTTTTATAAATATTTTTTGAACCGCATATTGTACTGAATAATATTTTAGTGAACTTCATAAGTGCATATCAATTTCATTCTGTTCGAAAGGCTGTAACATCATTAAAATGCACTTGAAATAGTTTTTTCCCATTGGCCATAATGTAAGGGGAAATTCTGACTGTCCCTGTAATTAAACTATGCATCCGATGTACATAAAATTTGAAATGACTCGATAAAATTTTCCAACAATTACATATTTAAAATTTCAGACCATTCTGTTGGGCATTTTTTTTCTCTGTTAAATGCGTGCGGCCGGACAAACAGACAGAAAGACGGGCGGGCAGACAGACAGACAGTCCGAACGACGACTATAAGTGCTACGTATTTATATAATTACGAATGCACTTAAAAACTGAGAGAGAGAGAGAGAGAATATCCCATGTTTTTTAATCTCAAAGTTGCGTGAAAAACGAAAAAGGCATTCAATTAGTAATTATGTCTAAATTCAAGTTATCCTTCTATATATAAAAAAAAGTAATACTTTAAAAAAGGACCAATGAAAATCTGCGTAGATACCGTGAAATGCATCTGATTGGTCAGAGCTTTGTGACGCTATAAGGGAGGTTACCAAGGGGAGACCCGGTTGTGTCGTCAAACGTCGCCAAGTTTGCCGCCAACTTGCAGATATATCGCCAAATTTGGGACCAAATTAGTCGCCAAAAGTGACGCCAACTTGGCGCTATTTCCAGTATTTCGGCAATTTTCCATAGACTCCCATTGAAATACAATAGGGTTTACTTGTTTGCAGGAAATCAATAAATTGTGATATTTCAATGCAACAAAAACTAATATTAGCTTATGAATAGAGCTTAATTGAGCTATTTACATTATTTTTAAGCACAAGCAATAATCTGGGATTGGCTAGAAAATAGGAATTGCTTCGCGATACTGAATAGAATCGCTAAGCGATTACGCGGGGAGTTGGTGAGCGTAGCGAGTAAGGGGGCACTCCCCTAGAGTTAAAAAAATAGAGAATATTGAAAATGTAACAATCAATGGGAATTTAACGGAATTGTCGATCATACAGATGTAACGTTTGGAATACCTGATGTTGTTATTTTTAATATCGTTTTTAAATAAACTACACAGCAGGCAGTTTTTTAAGAATAACTCAAAAAAATATTTCGGAATAAACTGGAGTTTTTTATTCGAAGAAGTTTCGAAGAATGTTTGAAGCTTCTAGAAATAGATTTGAGTTAAAAAAAATTACATGTGACAATTCACATTTCTTTTTCAGATATTAATTTTAAATAAGATATTTTTAAGAAAGGTTCTTTTACAATGAAAATGGTAGTTATCACATTATTAAAGTTAAATCACATAAATCAATCACATTATTTCAAAGTCGATATTCGGAATAATCCCCACACCTCAAAGGAAAAATTTGCATTCCGAAAATCTTTTATGTTCCGGATATTATGGTCTATTCTCGAATCTTCAACAATATGAATGTATTAAGCGAATGTCTTCTAGAATATTAATAGCAAATGTATTCATTTTATGAATGTTGGCTTTAATACCAAATACGATTTTCAATACGAGCGTGTGTGATGCGTCAAACGTTTTCAAGATTTATTTAAAACTAGCTATTTAACCCGTTCTACGAACGGGAGTTCATGTTCAATAACTATTCGATTAAAACATATATTTTTCTACTACTGTGTATTTTTTAACGAAATTTAATTTATTATGTTGCTAAGGCAGCAGATGATAAAACGATATATTTGGCATAAGGGAATAAGTAGAATAAGTTTTGTTGATATTTGTGATAAAATGCTTTTCTTTTTTTAAACAAAGGTAATAATTAAGCGCAATTAAATAATCTCTAATTATTTGCATGCGAGGTAAAAGAATTATCGTACTAACCGATACAGCTTCTTAATATTGCAGCGTGGCGTACGTAATATGAAATATTTCACATTGCACTAAATATTTAGTACTGGTTAGAACTCGCGCGATTGCGGGTTGAACATAAAAAATGGCAAAAATTCGTTTTTTTTTTTAATTTTTTGACCCAATCGTTCATGGGTCACCTATCAGCAACCCGTGTGCCAAATTTCGTAGCACCCCTCACTGTAAAAAAATCACTGTAGATTTGCCAGGACAAACTCGATCACAGTGAATATGCTGTATATTTCTTTGGTTTCCGGACTATATTAACATGGAAAATACAGTAGTTGCGTAAAATTAACAGCACAATGTGCTGGCAATTTGGACGCATTTTTTTACAGCACAAACTGCTGGCGTCCAAATTGTCAGCGCATTGTGCTGTTAATTTTACGCAACTACTGTATTTTCCATGTTAATATTGTCAGGAAACCAAAGAAAGATACAGCACATTCACTGCGATCGAGTTTGTGCGCGAGATGAGCAGTACTTTGTACTGCAAAAATGTCGTTTTTTTACAGTGCTGTGGTTTCGGAGCTTTTGAGGTTACATAGATACGCGTACGGAATTTAATAGGGTAGATCATTAGTAAGATCTCTTTGAGATACCAATCACTATTACGAAGTATTGAAAGGTAAAGCATTACATTTGTGTTCTCTTTAATTTCGGAAAACTATAATGTGTAGAAGGGGTATATTTTTAGTTATACAACTTTAAATATTTTATTTTAGGTAATACAAACTTCGGTACAGAATATAGATTGAAAATCATTTTATATAAAAAAACCTTAATTGTTTTTTTGCATTATTTTTGTGTTGCCCAATTACAACACTGAAAAACGTTTTTAAATGAAACTAGCTGGCAATCCCAAAACATTCTTATATCTCACATATATTTTAATATTTCAAAATGTTGTTACAAATTTCAATATTTCATTTTTATTAGTTCAATACTATATCAACTTTGACTGTCATTTTAAATTTCTGCTTCCGTCAATTAATCGGAGTAAAAAGAGTTAATCTCGATCACGATATTTATTAAAATCAATAGTTTTCCGTTATTCTGTTGTATATCAACTGTTCGCAAATAGTCGGTTTATCAGGATGTGATGCTTCCGTTGATTCAGGAGCGGCCAAGGTACGATAGATCTATGAAAAATCAAGAAAATTACACAAAAATCGCTATTATAATGCCCCCTGTCGGCGAAATATTTCCAAATTAAGGGAGGACCTTCTTGCCATGGCTAAAAACATACACAAAAAATTGGTTCATTCCTATGCTTAGCTTCATACACTTTTCGATGGTACAATATAGGAAATGGCACAAAAATCGCTATTACAGCGCCCCCTTCCTGCGGATTTTTTACAAATTAAGGGTGGTCCTACTTGCTATAGCCAAAAACTTAAAAAATTTTGGTTCAATTCTATGCATAACTTCATACACTTTTCGATGGTACAATACCGACACACGGACACACGGACATACGGACATACGGACACAAGAACAGACAGACATTTTCTATAAACATGTTTTTGGGGAAATTTGACCCCTAAAACATGTAGATCCGTCGAAAACCGGAAGTCGAAAAAAATTTTGATTACAATACTTTTTTCAATTGAAGATAAAAGAAAGTAAAAATAACTATTTTAAACTTATTAAAAGCGATAATTTCGTTTTAGCGGCATGCCAGGAGATAATAGTTGACGAATTCTCCAAAGAGTTACCAACTTACGATAGTCATTTTTATTCCGATAATTTCATTGATTTACGAGCATAGTTCGATTGCATGTTTGTTAAATTTGTGTTTTATTTATATCATTTTATTCATTTATTAATAAAGTGTTAATTCCATTATGGAATATTAGACGGAAATAAATTATGATCTGTTGATATTGCTTTAAGTACAAATAAGTTATTTATCCATAATCAAGTTGCATTCGATGTATGTGGATTTAAAAGAAAATGCTTAAAAATTATTTTTTAAATCATAAAAATCTGCTAATTAAGATACAGTCTTCAAGCAAATTGCATTTGAAAGAACAATTTTCCCATCTATCCGACGGAGTGAAAGTCTTTTTCCTTAAACAGAAAAAAAAAAAAAAACTTTTGGATATTTTTTTGATGAACAATGAATAAAATATCGTTTCCGTGGACAAGTACCATCTGGCGGTTTTGCCTGATCTCTTTCCTGCCATTTTGCCCGGAATGATACCATTACAAAAACCGTGGCCTTGTATCTAATCAACATAACTTAGCGTTTCCAAAAACACATCATTTAAAAGGTTACTTCTCTCTGATCAAACAGAATAAAAGCAAATAATTACAACACTACATATTATTTAGCTACTAGCTAAAGAACCCGGCGTTGCCCGGAATTTTAAGAATGTATCTTTTGAAAAATCAACGATTGGGTGTTAATTTGCGTGATTTTCACACTATTTTTTTAGGTAGATTTCGTATGAAATACTACCTATTGGGATCGTTCCTATGTTGGAATTTCTGAAAAAATTTTGCAGATCTACACCGTTTTGCCTGATCTCTTTCCTGCCATTTTGCCCGGAATGATACCATTACAAAAACCGTGGCCTTGTATCTAATCAACATAACTTAGCGTTTCCAAAAACACATCATTTAAAAGGTTACTTCTCTCTGATCAAACAGAATAAAAGCAAATAATTACAACACTACATATTATTTAGCTACTAGCTAAAGAACCCGGCGTTGCCCGGAATTTTAAGAATGTATCTTTTGAAAAATCAACGATTGGGTGTTAATTTGCGTGATTTTCACACTATTTTTTTAGGTAGATTTCGTATGAAATACTACCTATTGGGATCGTTCCTATGTTGGAATTTCTGAAAAAAATTTGCAGATCTACACCGATCATGACCCCTAGAACACAAAACCACCCTCAATAAAAAACTTTATGCATCTATCTATCTATCTATCTATCTATATCACTTTCTTCTGGACACGATAACTTTCGTAATTCTGCACCAATCTCTTTCAAACTGATACATAAAATCAAAAGGCAGAAAATCTCGGTCAAGTTCGTTAATGGGCAAAATCGGACCAAGGGGATGGAAATAGGGAGGGGTTTTGTGAAAACCGAAAACCCCCCATAACTTCTTAATTTTTGTACATATCAAATCAGTTTAAAGTTTTTATTACTTCTAAAAATATGGCCAAAATTTTATGTATCATAGATTTTTGAGAGAGTTAAAAATGGGCTCAAGGGGTGCAAAAAATAGGGTTTTGGGCAGAAAAAAATTCATAACTTCGTCAATTCTCAAGATATCAATTCCAATTAATTTTATTATAAATCTCCTCAATATTATCTATAACTTTTATATTCACAAGTTTTTGATAGGACCAATTCGTACCGCAAAAAAAATTAAAAACGAAAACAAAAAGGGGGTTTGAAGAAGTAAAAAATCCATAACTCCGTCAATTCAAAAGATATAAAATCCCCATGAATTTATCATATATCTTCTTAATATTGTCTACAACATCTATATAGACAAGTTTTGGATAGGACCAATTCTTACAGCAAAAGCAAATTAAAAATGCATAGCGGTTGAAGAAAAAAATCATCTAAGTAAGGGTGTATTCAAATCCAAACTGCGTATTTTCTGACTCATTTTACAATTCATTTTTGCTCTCAAAGGCTTCCAGTTGGTACGTTTTCTTACTCAGAAACTATATAATGTGCCGTAATGGTCGATTTTTTTTATAGAGGCAGAATATATTTTAAAAACTGCTGTTAAAGTGGGCATTTTGAACCGAATTTCCTGAAGCGAATTGTGTTGGAAAAATCATTGCATTAAGGATGCACTCAAATCCAAACTGCTTACTTTCTGACTCATTTTTAAATTCATTTTTGCTTTCAAACGCATTTAATCGGTAGATTCGCTTATTCAGAAACTATATGATGTACCGCAATGATCTATTTTTTGATAGAGACAGAATATATTTCAAAAAATTGTTGAAGTGGGCATTTTGAACGGAATTTCCCGAAGCAATTGTGTTATCACTTTCTTCTGGACACGATAACTTCCGCAATTCTGCACAAATCGCTTCCAGGCTGATACATAAAATCAAAGGACATAAAATCTCGGTCAAGTTCGTTAATGGTCAAAAGCGGACAAAGGGGATGGAAATAGGGAGGGGTTTTATGAAAACCAAAAAAAACCCACAACTTCTTAATTTTTGTACATATCAAATCAGTTTAAAGTTTTTATTACTTCTAAAAATAGCGCCAAAAATTCATGCATCACAGATTTTTCATAAAATTTAAAATAGGCTCAAAGGGTGCAAAAAATAGGGTTTTTGGGAGAAAAAAATTCCTTACTTCGTCAATTCTCAAGATATCAAATCCAATAATTTTATTATGCATCTCCTTAATATTATCTACAACTTTTATATTCACAAGTTTTTGATAGAACCAATTCGTACCGAAAAAAAAAAAAAAAAAAAATACAAACGAAAACACAAAAGGGTGGTTGAAGAAGAAAAATTTTCATAACTCCGTCAATTCACAAGATATAAAATCTCCATGAATTTATCATATATCTTCTTATTATTGTCTTCAACATTTATACAGACAAGTTTTTGATGGGGCCAATTCTTACAGCAAAAACAAATTAAAAATACTTAGCGGTTGAAAAAAAAATCTTCTTATTAAGGGTGCATTCAAATCTAAACTGTCTATTTTCTTACTCATTTTTAAATTCATTTTTGCTCTCAAACGCATCCAATTGCTAGATTCTCTTATTCAGAAACTATATAATGTACAAGTAATGATCGATTTTTTGAAAAAGGCAGAATACATTTCAAAAAATGATGTCAAAGTGGGCATTTTGAACAGAATTTTCCGAAGCGATTGTGTTAGAAACGAAAAATATTGCCCTACTGAGAAAATAATTGTTTATTAATCAAGTTTTAATTAATTGAAAGAAAAATAAAAACACAGGTCGCTTATAAATTTTTTCAAAAATCACGTCAGCATGTTTAATATTTTTTTTTTTATTAAAAATGAATCTGAAAATGTGCCAGAAAATTTCGAGTTGTTGAGTATAGAAAGATATTTTTTTTAATATCGCCTTAACATGATTCTGATAAAACCAGCTATTTTATAAAGAGGAAATAAAAACTCGTCAAAAGCAGACAGATAAAATTGTTAAAGTGGATTTATATCTAATAATGATTTAGTTTTTGTTGGTGAAATTAGTATACTTAACTTCGAAATCTACCTCTGCCTGTAGGCCGGGTCGGCAGGGATTTTAAAAAGTTACAACATATGTAATGTCCAATATAAATTTATTTTCATTTAATCTTGACCTCAGATTGCCTACTTACTTAGTAAATATAATCTGTGATCTGGATTGAGACGGAGATTAAAATCTTTTGATGAAAAATTGTTTCCCAGTATATTCTTGTTAAAATTATCTTTTCATGATTAAGAAAAATTGCACATACAAAAATTCTATGAATTTTATTTTTAAAAAGTCTGAAATCTTTATTTGAATTCTTCATTTAGAATGAACTCTAGGGACCTAAACCTTTGTGAAAATTCTAATATACACGCATACACACACGTCTATCTATGGAATAGATTTAAAAATGGCGAAAACAAATTCAGAGAACCTCAAAATGTTAAAATACGCCACTATTCCCTAAATAGGTTTTTTTTTATCATGTTTCAATACGGTTTTGCAAACTGGTATGACGTTATATATTCCGCTGCTGGCTTTCATTTAATTTCCAATATGGCATAATATTCACTTTTCTTTTTAATTCGTCAAACTATTTATTTCATTTCCATTTTTCGCGTGGGAATCTTGTAATAGAAAAGTAATTTTTGTGGAACGAATTTTATTGTGGATTTTCAATTATTGGTAACTGATATAACGAAAAACGATTCAATTGTGTTTTTTTATTAATTAAACATTAACTATAAATTATTTTGACTTCATATTACTTTAGTTGGCTCGACCGCCTATCTATACACATTTACGTAACATTTCACAATTCTGGCTTCCAAACTGTGGATTTGTATAGAATTACAGACAGACAAATTTACATTTTTAAACGTTAGACCAGCTAAAGTACCCGGCGTTGCCCGGAATTTTAAGAATGTTTGTTTTGAAAACTTAATTTCAAAATTATGTTAAAATATACCACTATTTCCATAATTTGGTTTTATCACGTTTCAATAAGTTTTTTCATACTCATATGACGCTATATATCTACTTGCTGACGTCCATTATATTTCCAACATGATGTAATATTCACATTTTATTTAAATTCTTCAAACTATTTATTTAATATTCATTTTTCTCGTGGAAATCTTGTAATAAAAAGTTATGAAGTAATATTCACCTTTTATTTAAATTCTTCAAACTATTTATTTCATTTTCATTTTTCATGTAGAAATCTTGCAATTAAAATGTCATGACGTAATATTAACTTTTTTTAAAAAATTAGTTAAACTATTTATATCATTTTCCTTTTTCACCATGGAAATCTTGCAATAGGAAAACATTTGTTGTGGTAAGAATTTTAATTTGAATTTTTAATTATTGGCAACTGATGTAATGAAAAAAAATTAAACTTGGCGGGAAATTTCTGTGAAATTGTTTTTTTTTTAATTATTAATTACAAATTAACTATAAGGGTCAATCCATTTCAAGTGTTCCAGAAAATCATTTATTCGTTGCTTGACAATTTTTAAAAAAATCTGAAATTCTTTGTACAACAACCCTAACATAATGGAAGTACAAAATGACTATTATTTTAATTTTATTAAATTTTGTTTGTGCATGGCGGCCATCTTTGTTTTATCATCTGCAGCAATTTTCTCACAAGAAGGGTTTACGGAATTGTAAATAATTCATCCTTTATTTCTCCAATTCAAGTGCGGATTAAAGCAATTTGTACAGAATATATTGGGCTAAAAATTTAGTAATAGAGTATTTCCGAAAATAAATCCTTATTGGTGAAATTTAAGCATAAAATTTCAGTTTTGTTCCAAAATTTGTCCTTTTACAAAAGAAAATTTTCTAGCAAGGAAAACTGTGAACATGACATATTTTTTTTTTCAAATAGGCCGAAGGTACTTGTACTCACACGCGAAGTTCCAGATCTGGGACTTGATTTCTCTTCGCTAAAAAAAAAATACTATTTTTTTTCAAAAATGTCAAAAATCGCACTTTTTAGGCTTTGATATCTCTGGTGGGGCGCGAGATAAAAATTTGAAGTTCCGGTTTCTGACAGTATTGTAGTTTTATGCACAAGAAATTTCAGGATGGAGATTTGACTACAAGTTGAGACATGGCAAGGGCAACATGTCAAAACGATACTGCCAAACTATTGTTTTGTTGTAGTCACAGCTAAGTATTTATCGCAGAGTGTCACTTAAATTTATGTTTTTGATTATCTTTAAATAATAGTAACAAAAAATAAAGCCCTTTGCAAAGCTTAGCAGTTAATAAAAAAAATAATAATTATGCCTAAGGCCATACATTTCGTATGGTTTCAGTAATTTTTGTTGTAAGTAATTTTATTAACTAAAAGAAACCTCAGTACTTTTACATAAAGAAAAAAAATTATTTTTATACAAGACCTGAGACAAAAACAGAATAGGAAAAGGGAAAAGCTGTTAAGGTTGTCATACTTGTTGAGGCATGATTAAACGTATCAAAATACATTCTTGCTTGTTCGTTTAAAAACCACAATTTTGATCTTTCTCAAAATTTTATTTTAGGAACAAAGTCCTGTCATCTCTTGATAACTTGATTGAAGATCTTGGTCCTGCTGGCTCATAGAAATAAACTTTGAAATCACTATGTGGAAGTCTCACTTCATTAATAAGTCCTAGCTTACTTCTTAGGCAAAAATGTCATTTTTCTGCAGTATAAATTTTTAAAGAGCTTTGGATATCTTTACTTTCTGAAAATTACTTGAAGCTGACACATGGTAACATCGAATAATGTTTCATTTACAGGAGCATACTTATGGTAGGAACAAGTGTTTTGTAAAATTGTGTAAAATTGTGGTTTTTAAGGGGTCTTGTACCTTTTAAACGCGTCGAACATTAACTGAAAACTTCAAAGTTTGAATTAGTCTATCTTCAAAGCCTTTTTATGTATAAACATGAAATTTTGGATATTGATTAAACAGATTGTGCTTTGTAATATGCTACCATTAAATATTTATTAACCGTTTATAGAATTTGTGTATTGTTGGAATCATAATAGCACTTTTTTTACCCCATCAGTCATTGCGCGCATGATATCTTGAGAAAGTATGTATGGATTGGCATGAAATTTGGTAAAGATGATAAACATATGTGTGTTTAAAATGATCTACTCTTAGGCTAAAATTATTTCATTAACTATATAAAAATAATATTTCCGTAAAAAAAAATAAAAATTTTGTATTTTTAATGAATAAAAATAGTCATAACTAAAATATTACCATTGTAAATACTTAAAAGTAGATCATTTTAAACACACATATTTGTTTAGTATATTTACCAAATTTCATGACAATGCATGCATACTTTCTCAAGATATTGTAGATGTAAATATCGAAATATTATCAGCAACAAATATAGTGTCATGCATCTGGCAACAGAAAAGAAGTTGTAATAAGATATTTTTATTTAGTGTTCGAAGCAAAATGTCAATAAAAGCTTTCTGATATTAAATTAGTAAATGTTATTAAATATTATTTAAATTAGTAAAATGTAGTAGTATATTAAAAGTGTTAGATATTATTTAAATTAATAGATTTGAATATTAGCATTTAAAGAATTCACGCAATAAACCTTCTGAGAAACAGATACTCCTACAATTGGTGACCTTGTACGCGATATAATGCCGGACACTATAGAACAATCAACGTCTAAAGATGAAATAGCGAAAGTAAGTGTTAAAATACCTCCATTTTGGGCAGAAAAACCAGAAATCTGGTTTTTTCAAGTGGAAGCGCAATTTTCTATTTGTGGAATCAATGCCGAGGAAACAAAGTTCAATTATTTAGTTTCCCAATTAGAGCCAAAATTTGTAGAAAGTTTGTGGGATATAATAAGTGATGCAAGTGCAACTAAGTATACTGCTGCTAAAGAGCGACTTCTTAACACTTTCAAAGAAAGTGAGAATAAACGTCTACAAAGATTGTTGACGGGCATTGAGTTAGGAGAAAATAAACCCAGCCACCTATTACAAAAGATGTGAACTCTGGCTACCGATGGAGTTTCCGATAAAGTCCTTAAAACACTATTTCTGCAAAAAAATGCCTGATTTTGTACGCAATATTCTATTGGTTAGTGATGAAGACATAGAGAAGCTAGCACTAATGGCTGACCGTATTGTAGAAATGCAACCAAAACAAGAACTGTATTGCGCAAGCAATTTTTCTTCATCAGGTGCAGATGCTATCACTGAATTACGACAACAAATTGCAGCTTTGGATACTAAGCTGGAAAATCTGAGTGTCACTAGAAATTCGCACCCTCGATCAAGAAGTAAGTGTCGATTTTGGCATGATCGCAGTAAATCTCGCAAACGTTTTAATCCTGCAGGTAAGTACTGTTATTTTCATTTTATGTTTGGTGAAAAATGTTTCCCTGATAAATGTAAAGCACCATGTGCTTGGAAAAACAAGCCTTCGGAAAACCTCACTCAGCAATAGATTTAGCGGCAAGCTCTGCTGCTGCAAATAATGAAGTTTGCCGTAAATTCCGCCTATTTGTAAGAGACAAAAAAACGGGTGTACGTTTTTTAGTTGACAGTGGAACAGATGTAAGCCTAATTCCTCATACCAACAAACACAAATTTCTTAGTGATTATAAATTATACGCAGCAAACAACACTGAAATTGAAACTTTTGGTACAGAAATTTTAGTTCTAGATCTAGGATTGCGTCGTGATTTTCAATTTCCATTTGTTGTCGCAAAAATTAGCAAAGCTATTTTAGGAGCAGATTTCTTGAACAAATTCCATTTATTAATTGATATTAAGATGGTGTAACTAACCTTGCAGTTCACGGTGACGTTGCATCCATCTCTGAGGATGAAAGCGTAAATACGACGAGTAGCTTGTGTAAATATTCTGATTTATTTTATATGTATCCCAGTATCACTAAACCTAATTTTCTTATTTCCAATGTAAAGCACAATGTAAAACACCATATTGTAACTAAAGGATATATGTATATTCTAAAGCTGTATATTCTAAAGCTGTATATTCTAAAGCTGTATATTCTAAAGCTAGACAGTTAGACCCTCATCGTTTGGAAATCACAAAACGAGAATTTCAATATATGCTAGAAAATAACATCATTAGTCCCTCCAATTCAGAATGGGCAAGTCCTCTGCATATAGTGTCAAAGAAAGATGGTTTTTTCCGCCCATGCGGCGATTATCGAAGGTTAAATGATATAACTATACCCGATAGGTATCCAATCCCTAGAATTCAAGATTTTCAACATATTTTAACTAATAAAACTATATTTTCTAAAATTTATCTTTTTAAGGCTTATTTCCATATTCCTGTGGCAGACGAAGACAAACCAAAAACTGCAATTATCACACATTTTGGCTTGTACCAATTCAATGTGATGAGTTTGGGGCTTAAAAATGCCCCTGCAACATTTCAGAGATTTATCAATGAAGTCTTTTATGGCTTAGATTTTGTATTTTCATATTTAGATGATGTGCTGATTGCCTCTTCTTGTGAGGAAGAACATCGCTCACATCTTAAAATAGTTTTCCAACGCTTCGATAAATATGGTCTCCGAATTAATATCAGTAAATCAGTTTTGGGCGTACTTGAAATAGACTTTTTAGGTTATCAAATATCTGCTGACGGGTCGAAAACTCTACCTGAAAAAGTAAAAGTAATTTTAGAATATCCATTACCAGAAACGGTTCAAGAACTCTGTTCGTTCTTAGGAATGCTAAATTTCTATCGAAATTACATTAAAGATGTCGCGAAAACTCAAGCTCCCCTTCATGAGTTTTTAAAAGGAGCAACCAAAAAAGATGGTTGGTCCCATGGACCGATGCAACCAAACAAAATTTTGAAAAATGTAAACAAGATATTGCTCAAGTAGCATTGCTGGCCTATCCCAATTCAGATTACCCTCTGGCACTTCACACGGATGCTTCTCATTGGGCTATTGGATCAGTTCTCCAACAATACGAAACCAATGGATGGAAACCAATTGCATTTTTTTCAAAAAAGCTTAACGATGCTCAAAGGAATTATAGCACTTATGATCGAGAACTTTTAGGTATATATTTATCTATCAAACATTTCAATCACTTACTTGAAGGTCGTAATTTTACAATTTTCACAGATCACAAGCCATTAATATTTGCTTTTAAACAAAAAAATGATAAAGCTTCTCCCAGGCAGTTAAGACATCTACACTATATCTCCCAATTTACAACTAACATACAACCTATAAGCTATCAAGAAAATGTAGTTGCAGACACGTTATCTAGAATCGCAAACATAGATTCTCCTTTCATTGATTATGACCAAATAGCAGATGAACAAATAAATGACGATGAGCTTCATCAGCTTAAATTACATACCAAATCATTATGTTTTAAACAGTATCAACTTCCATCAGGAAAATCTTTGTGGTGTGATACATTTACTTCGAATATTAGACCGTTCATACCCAAAGACTTTCGAATGAGATTGTTTAATACAATTCATGGTTTAGCTCACCCTGGAATTCGAACCACTGTAAAGGAAATGGTTAAAAGATTTATTTGTCCCGAAATGAGAAAAGATGTTAGCCAGTGGGCTCGAACTTGCCTCAACTGTCAGAGAAATAAAATCACTAAACATACAAAAACAGAATATGCACAATTTCAAGCTCCAGATGAAAGATTTAGTGTAGTGCACATTGACTTAATTGGGCCCTATTCACCTTCTAATGGATATATTTATTGTTTGACATGTATTGACCGATTTACCTCTTGGATGGAAGTAGTACCCTTACAAAACATCACTGCCGAAAGTGTTGCAAAAGCTTTTTACGAAAATTGAATTACACGTTTTGGAGTACTCTCTTGTGTCGTTACAGATAGAGGAAAGCAGTTTAATTCTGAATTACTTCGAAATTTAACCTCATTATGTGGTGTCCGGTTGAAACACACGACTTCTTACCATCCTCAATGTAATGGGAAAATTGAACGTCTTAACCGTACTTTAAAATCAGCTATTCGATGTCATAACTTTCTTCGTTGGACAGAGACATTACCAACAGTTCTTATGGGTTTGCGAGCTGCTCTACACGAAGACTGTAAGTATACAATTGCTGAAATGGTTTATGGCAAAACAATCAAATTACCTGGTGAATTTTTTGAAGAATTGAAATCGCTAATATCTACTGATGATTTTGTAAATAACCTTCGAAAAGAGATGGCTCTCTTGAATCCCTATAAGTCCAAACGCAAATGCAAGCAAAATATTTCATACCAAAAGATTTGTATACATGCTCTCATGTTTTTCTACGTATTGATAGAGTCAAAAAAACCATTAGAACCGCCATATGAAGGACCATTTCTTGTGTTGCAAAGAACTCCAAAATATTTTCAACTATTAATTAAAGGCAAACAAATTAATATCTCCGTAGACAGGTTAAAACTTGCCTATATGTTGTAGCTTTCCGATAACGAAATACAGTCTCCTACTTCAAAGACTGATCATACATCAGTTCCCATGAACAGTCAGACTCCACAGCCAACGACGACACGCAGTGCTGTGCCAAGTGAAAAATTAGAGCAATTTGAGAAACGGACACGCTGTGGAAGACAAGTTAAACTTCCAGTTCGTTTTAATGACGTTGTTGACTGTTCCTGATCTATTTAATATATTATATTACTTTATTATTATATTTTTAATTATTTTTTAATGTTTATTCAAGAATTTCGCTATGTTTTCTATGTATTTATTTATTTATTTTGTTGTACATAATTTGTATTTCTGTGTATAATTAAATCAATATATATTAATACCATTACATCCTACCATGCTTTCAAAGTAACGTAACTTCTTTACTGGTAGGGGAGTAATGCAGATGTAAATATCGAAATATTTTCAGCAACAAATATAGTGTCATGCATCTGGCAACAGAAAAGAAGTTGTAAAAAGATATTTTTATTTAGTGTTTGACGCAAAATGTCAATAAAAGCTTTCTGATATTAAATTAGTAAATGATATTAAATATTATTTAAATTAGTAAAATGTAGTAGTAGTTTAAAAGTGTTAGATATTATTTAAATTAATAGATTTGAATATTAGCATTTAAAGAACTCACGCAATAAACCTTCTGAGAAACAGCTACTCCTACAATATCATGCACGCAATGACATATGGGGTAAAAAAGAGCTATTTGGATTTCAACAATACACAAATTCTGTAAAGGGTTAATAAATTTCTGTTGGTAGTATATTACAAAGCACAATTTGTTTAATCAATATCCAAAATTTTACGCTTATACATAAAAAAGTTTTGAAGATAGACTAATTCAAACTTTGAAGATTTTCGTTAATTTTCGACGCGTTTAAAAGGTACAAGACCCTTTACACCAACAAAGATATGTGTTTTGACATGTTTGATCATGTCTCAACAAGTATACCAACATTAACATCTTTTCTCTTTCCCTATTCTGTTTTTGTCTCAGGTCTTGCATAAAAAATTTTTTTTCTTTATGTAAAATTGCTGAGGTTTCTTTTAGTTACTAAAATTACAACAAAAATTACTGAAACCATACAAATTGTAGGCCTTAGGCATAATTATTATTTTAATTAATTGCTAAGCTTTGCAAATGGCTTTATTTTCTGTTACTATTATTTAAAGATAATCAAAAACATAATCGTTTGCAGAGTATTTTAATGACATTATGCTATTTCAAATGTATTGAAACTGATATAAATCACTGAATTTCACTACGATCACGTTAGAACAGGACATTCATAGCATTTTTTATTCATTTACAGGGACACATAAAAGAAATCGGTTACAGAACAGTACTGTCTTTGAGTAATAATTGCTGGAGTGCACGGTTTAAAATTTGGTATGCGCTTTTAAATTTAATTAGTTTTTTATCTTACCCGTTATATATAAATTCTATACCTCAAATACAGGGCTTCGCAAAAGTATTCACGTACCGTTCTCCTTATTAGAGGAAATTGCTGAAGGTAAATTTTCAACTGAAGTATACGTAGCTCTCAAGTGAACTAAATTCTGGCTTGCATGTAGCTAATAGATTTAAATCTATAAATCATATACAGGGCTGCAATTCGCATAATTTTCCGATTGTGGATGGGAACAGCTGAAGTTGGGTTCTGAAATATATTATGCATTTCCATATGGTTGAATTAGACTTATATTTTAATTTTTTAAACAGTGCAGTTTTGTTACATTATTCTGAATGTGTTGGAAAGTGTTTCATAATCTAAGCTTGACGCATGATTTTTTCTTACTTGTTAAAATTGTGTTATAAATATTTAAAAAAATAGTATGTTTTAAGTGTGTGTGTGTGTTATTTTAAGGGCAACATGTAGAAAGTGTTTTGAAAGTATTTTACATGTGTTGTTTTATAGTGTTCTAAATTGTGTGGTGTTTACAATGTATTGTTAATTTGGTGACAAAGTGTTGTGTAGCACAACACTATTGTAAGAAAATATTTTCATCAACACTATTTAGAACACGATTTCAACAGAATTAACAACACTATTTTTAGAATACATTTTTAAATAGCAACACTTTTGCGACATATTAAGAACACATTTCTAGATATCAACACTTTTGCAACATATTAAGAACGCAATCACAACACAAAAAATATTTTGTATATAAAGATTTATAATTCACAACACATTAATGTGTTGTTAATTTGGTGACAAAAATTGTTGTAAAATGTGTTTCTTTTTGTGTTTGAGAATTTGCAGTGTACAAGCTGATATTCTGGTGGATTTTACTAATTCACTGTATAAAAAACTTTAATATTGGTATAAAATTGCTAGAAAATAGAAGTAGAAAATAAGGAAAGTACATGTGCATTTTTCGGGTGATTCGATTAAGTCACTGAATATAATCACTGAAATAAATGATTTTTGTCGTTCCGGTTTTTAATTAATTCACTGAATAAAACTCTTAAATATTCGTTTAAAATTGCACAAAAACGGAAGTGGTAAAATAAGGAAAATATATGCCCTTTTAAATTTTGATGATTTGACTAATCACCGTGATTTAACTGAACAAAACGCTTTAATATTTGTGACAAATTTGCACAAATATAGAAGCGATTAGCGAAATAACGGCACTTTTATTTCCTGGTACTTTTACTAATTCACAGAATAAAATACTTTAATATAGTGATAAAACTGCACGAGTATAGAAATAGGAAGTAAATTACCATATTAACAGAACTTTTATTTTCCAGTGCTTTCACTAATTGATATAATAAAGACATTAATATTGTGATAAAATTTCACAAATACACGAATAGTAAATAAATTTGCGAAATAAATGCACTTTAATGTTCCGATTTTTTTCACTAATTCGCCGAATAAAACATTTTAATATTGGAATAAAATTTTACGAAAATAGAAGGTAGTAAAATAAGCAAAATGTATGCACTTTTATTTCCCGGTGATCTTACTAGTTCACTGAATGTAATACTTTGTAATTGTGACAAAATTGCGCAAATATAGGAATGATTAACGAAATAACTACACTTTTATTTCCTTGTACTTTTACTAACTCACTGAATAATACTCACTTTAATATAATGATAAAACTGCACGAGTATAGAAGTAATAAGTAACTTAGCAAATTAACAGCCCTTTTAATTTCCAGTGTTTTTCAGTAATTCACTGAATAAAACACTTTAATAATGTTATAAACTTGCACAGAAATAGATTTAGTAAACGATGTTGAAACTGTCTCATTTAACATCTGATTTATAAATGTATAGATAAATAAATGCGAAGATATTGGAACCTAACTAAGATAGTGGAACAATGTTGAAACGGTCTCATTTCAAACATCTAATTTATAAATGTACAGTTAAATAAATGCTAAAGATATATTGGAACGTAACTAAGATCGTAAAATTTGTCTATTAAACTTTTAGCTAATTTAATTTTGAGCAGTAGTTTTAAAGTACATTTATCACTGGGGAGTAATCTTTTGTTTGTATTTTTTACAGCAAATGCTCTGTAATTTAAAATTAATCAGGTGTGTTTTTAAATTAATTTTATAAAGAACTAATTACCCCTGCCTTTTTCTTATCTTTTTAATTTCCTCAATTAGTTTCTCAGAGTATAGATATCGAAAGGTATAGGTTCCATTAAAATTAGCGGAAACCTTTGATAAATCAAATTTAATTAAATTTTTCCGAAAGAAAAATCCATCTTTCTTTAGATTTCGAAGAAAATTTAAAACACAATTAGCTGTTAAAGATATTTTTTGTATTATTTTTTCCAATTAAGATAAAACATTTTTTATAACCTGACATTTTAATATCTTAATCTTTTTACAAACTGCTTCTTGTTTTTATGCTGCTAAACAGTTTTTACTTTGGTAATACATTTTTTCTCTGTTAAATAGACTCAGAAGATAAATTTATGAAAAATTGCTGTCAGCTTGAAAAAGTAGATTCAATTTAAAAAGATTTTTCCGAAAGCTATATAACGTTGAATTATCAAATAAAAATATGGATATCTCAGTAAAAGTTATATACCTAGTATTTCAATGCAATGAAGTGAAGGGAAACATGTCAAACTTAAATAATCTCAAAATAAAAGAAAACTGAATATTATAGTTTTGTCATAATAATAAATAAACAATAATAGATATTATTTTTGATTTATGAACTGTACATACTAAATATTACGCACACGGTTTTGCGTTTTTTATTCTTCTGATGGGTTAGTACAAACGGCCAATGTTTCAAATAGGCTTATAATACCAAACAGAAAGTCATGCTGTCTAATAGTTTAGGAATTGTGAAATTTTAAAATTTGGAACTCCAGACATTAATCTCATTTGTAATCTCGTAGCTTGGAAATTTTTTTTAAAGATAACGAAGAAATTACTTGTCGAAATGAGTTATAATATTTGAATTTGTATATTAGGTGTTTCAAGAAATAGATTTTTGTCCGAAAATTCATAGATTATTATTAGGGTATATTGGGTGAAGATGCCTTAGTTTTCGACTTAATTATTTTTAAAATCGCCTGTTGTTTATATTTGTTATTCATTTATTTCTTATTAAAATTTAGACGCTTATGTATGATTTAAAAACTTATTTCATTTTACAGAAGTTATAGAAAGCATTGAAAATTTTGTTTATGTAAACACTTGCATTTCGGCATCTTACCCATAGGTATAGGTAAGATGGCCAACTATCTGGGAGTAAGATACCTTATGGACTTTCAATGTAAACAATAATTTTCGTGAGGCAGTAACAAACATAAAAATATAATGGGACGAATAAAAGTAACTTTAATATTTTAGACATACTAAAGTTGTGAACTTACTTAATATTAGGAAATAACAAAAATATGAATATAACAAACATTGGCAATATAATAAAAGAGCAAACTAATATTTATTTGTTACATAATTATTTATTTTATGTTAATATATTTTTTTGGATAATATTTATTTAGTTTAATATGTTCTAATTCATATTTTAAAGAAATATGGTTCTTAAGTATGCCCATTTTGAAAGATAATAACAAGTTTAACTTACGGTAAAGCCAGTGTAATAAGGGAACGTCAACGGCAGAAAAACGTTTTTGCTGAAATTTTTTTTTTTAAACGGAAATATAAGTGTTATACATCAATTTAAAGCTAAAGAGTTGAAGTATATGAATTTGTATGTTTTAATTTCATAAGAGAATGTGTTTACTGAAAATGAGCTGGATACTAACAGTATAAAACTACATTTGCATTTGAGCTTAAAATACAACTTAGTGAAATGTATGATTTTTTTTTTACTTTTTAGAATTCAATAAAATTACTATGCGTTCATATTAACAAACTACTATCATATCTTTAAGATCTACATAGATAAAATCTTTTAGATAATGTCTTTAATATATTTTTGGCTATATTTAAACGTTAATACTAAAATGTCACAAGAATAACGGAAAAGATACAAAATTTTAATTAAAAAAAAACTGCTTAAAATTTTTACCCAAAACTTCTAATTCTCTGATTTCGAGGTATAAGACATATTTTACATTAAATATTTTGTTTATGCTATGCATGGAAAGGCTCTGGGGAGTTGTCACAAGAGTAACAAACGTCTGTGTCACAAGAGTAACACATAATACTTTTGTCTATAGTTTGATATAAAACTGCGTTACAACCAAAACAAACAGAATAATTAAAGTTTTGTTGGTTTTTCTCTGTTATTAGAGCAGTTCTTGAAATAGTTTTAGCTATAATTAAGGTTATTTTACGAATTTTAAGGAAGATAAATTATCTTTATTAGTGTTTTTTTAATGGGTGGATTTATTTTTATTCATTTTTGGTATTACTTAAGATTATAAAATAATCATGATAAGTAATTAAAGATATAATAAAATAACTCAACTCGTGTCATTTTTGTTTGCTTTCTTTTGGTTTGAAGCAGGTCTTTGATTAGATATTTTATAGGCTTTGTAAAGCTTCGTTTACTAAATTCTGCTGTATTACCTACAGAGGTTCTTATAGTAACTCTTATGGAAAGGATTTTGATAGTATATTTTAAAGGTAAGATTTTAATATTGCATATTATAAGTACACGACGTTGTTTTAAAGAGCAGGAAAAATTCTGCTAAGCGCCAAAAAATATTAGAGAAAAAATAAGAATGAAATTGAATATGTTGTTGTGAGAAAGAAACAAAACAAAATATATTACGATAAGGTGAAGAAAAATCTTAGCTCCAGCAAAAGCTTCAGCAAGAAAATGGAAATATTAAGAAAAGGAAAAAGTAGAGAACTAGCTAACCTGAGACACTGTAACGGAAAAAAGTCTAACTCCACAGCTTTGGAGAATTTTATATCGATGAAGATTTAGGAAGAGGTCAGCTAAATCTACGTTAGTTAAGCGTGAAAAAGATCAGATAATTTCATCAATTCTAGGGGACATTTAATAAGAGAATATTTTTTTTGTTTAAAGAAGCTTTCCTAAATTGAAAAATTGGATATTCCTTTGCAGCTTTAAAGCCTAGTTTCATAAAACAATAGAAAATGACTCATCAGAATATCTCCATTTGTTGCTGTCACGAAAACATTTAAGCAATTCATAATGTAATAACTGGTGTATTTCCTGCATTAAACATTCCTGTGAAGGATTTAATGACTTTGTCTGACGAGATACATGATAATTAGAATTTAGGAATTCAGAATGTCTAATTTGCGGAGATAACATCGAAGAATTATTTGAAACGGAAGTCCATAATACAGAACTTCTTATAACTTATTGTAAATAGCAAAACGTTGACAGACGTTTTGCTATTGACAAAACGTTTATCAACATCTTCTCAATACTGTTATTTTTACAAAACGTTGATAAACGTTTTGAAAAAGTGTCAGTTAAAGAAACTATTTCTGATTGTTTAAAAACTTTCGAAAGCAACTAATTCCATTTCTGTGGCACACATTCATTGAAATTGTACAAGGGATTATTTTCGTAATGTCAAAAAAAAAAAAAAATAATAACCATTTCTCAAAGAATAGTTATGCCAGTGGATTTTCTAAAAACTGCTTTATTTTAATGCCAAGACGAAATTTTGGTATTAAATACAACATTACTGGTCAAATCCACAAGCGACTGTATTTTCAGCTTTTTATTTAGTATGATCCCAATAAAGTAAAATCTTAAGCTATTATTTTAGACAATGTAACTCATAATCAAATTTTTGTAAATGCTTTCGTATGTAAAATTTCAACATCGCATCTTTAAGGGAATTTGTATTTTCCCAAAATGTACCTGTTTTACTTTTTTATATAATGGCTGTGCTTTCCATTTTAAACAAAAATATGACTATGCAAATATGCCTGCAATGAATCAGACTCCTTTCTCAATTAACATAATTGGGCATTTTTTTTTTCAAATACTCCTGGTATAGATGCTGTAGATTTATTTCGTGTTGTTGTATAATGAATGATACATATGGAATGAAGTGCGTCTAAAAAAGCAATTCTAAGACATACTGCTTATTTTATCAAAATAAATAAAATAATAAAGTTTCATTACTTTCCGAGAAAATACCAACAGCGAAGGTATTTTGTTGGTATTTTCTTGATTTGTTGAAGGGCATTCAACAAATACAATTTGTTAGAACCATGAAAAATGACACTATCTACAACAAACCTTACACTAACATGATTCACACAAAGAATTTGTGTTTCATTAAGTAAATCATGAAACAGGAGAAGTTGCAAGCAATGTTATTGATAATGAAGACAATGACTTATTCTGTTAAGTAGCAGAAACTGAGAGGTTGCTATGTGGTTATAGTGTTTGTTAATTTTTGAATTTTTTACATTATT
The DNA here is from genome assembly GCA_963932465.1 of Maratus speciosus. Classification (NCBI taxonomy): domain Eukaryota; kingdom Metazoa; phylum Arthropoda; class Arachnida; order Araneae; family Salticidae; genus Maratus; species Maratus speciosus. The sequence goes on from OZ010799.1 coordinate 132,732,348, forward strand.
TTATGTTATTTTAAAATTAAACCATCATTAAAAGCTGTTCTGTATGGAAAATAAATTTTTAAAACTTATTTTAATTAGTTTGTTTAGTATTTAAACGAAATTTTTGCTAAAATTACATTATGGACAAAATGTCACAAGAGTAACACTTACGATTTTGCAAAATCAAATGTAACTAATTCATGTGTTATCAGGTGAGTTCAATTATTAATGCTTTTTAAAAAGATATAATTACTCTGCTACATTCTGTAAATTTTATTTCTATAGTCTCATATAATTCAAAGAATTTCTGCATCAAACACAATTTTTGAAAATTGCATTTTCTTGTGGTCACAAGAGTAACAAAATTTTCATTTATTTAAAAGTTGCATTTTTAAAAAGTTGCATCAAATTTATCTTAAACATATTTTGTAATAAAAGAATTGGAAATATATATGGAAATTTGCTCTTGTGGTCACAAGAGTAACAGTGGACGTTCCCATAAAATACTTTATTGTCAAGCTTTTTTGTTAATGTTTTTCATATGTTTCTTTGATCTTTTTAGCAATATCTCATGTCTGCCACAAACTGCACATTTGTTTAGGAAATTTGAGCAGCTTTTATATAACATACAGTTTCACTGAATGCACTTGATCCCACCACATTTGCCCGAGGTTTTATTGCACTCTGTTAGACAATCTAAACAATCATTCTCATTCACTTTAAAAAAAATACTCGTCTTCTGAATAATGGGAGGGATTTAATCATCATCCATATCATCGTCAGTTGAATATTCTGTCTTTCTACCCTTTGACTTCTTATCTAATTACTTTTTAGAAGGGCTTGAGACAATTGGAAATTGCTATTGTTACACCGATTAAGTTTGGCTTTTATAAGCATTTACAATTATTTTAATGTGAATTTTTATGACAAAAAAAAAAAAAACTTTGGTGAAAATTACGTCATATTTAAAACGATACATTTAAAATATCTAATTTAAAATAAATTTCTCGTAAGATTTTTATAAAATTGTTTACTTACCTATTTTATACAAGCTAATTTTAAATTGATGTATTGATATTTTTTAATCAAGCACGAAAGTAGCAGTTTGCTGTCTCAATAGCGATTGATTCTGTCTAAAAATCCCTCATCCAAAGGGAAATAAATCGAAACCAGATTACAGGAGATCGCCACTAGTCGTTTACTTACGATTTAATCTTCCGTAATCTCACAACGCAGATCAAATTAGCATGTTTTTCGAGTCTGCGGTGTCTGGATGGAGGTTGGCGAGCATAGCTCATAGGGGTAGATACCGCTAGTTATCTAAAATTATATTGTATACTACCGATATTAAAATTATTTATAACTGCATTTAACATACAATTTTTAACAATGATTAAAAATAATAATTATTAAAACAATTATTTATAAGGTCAATAAAGTTTATTTATAAGGCAGAATACGTATAGAACCTTTCAAATTATGTCCACCTTTGCTTTTAATATTTATTTGTGTCATTTTAAACATTTAGAAAATTTATGATTTTAATCAATGATTTATTTAATCAGTTGATTAAAATCACGATTTAATCACTGATTTAAATTATCTGATTAAAATTGTTGAAAAGTTAGTTAATAGCCAAGAATAATTTAAACAATGAAGAAACAATCAGGCATTTGACCGCAACAGAAAATAACCGGCATCTTACCCAAGGAAAAACAACCGGCATCTTACCCTAAAATTTTTTCGTCTACTCACCCCAAAGTATTGGGCAAGACGCCTGTGCCCCCCACTGACATGAAGAAGCGGGATCCGGCCTTTATGCTTTGCAGAAAGGCCAGGTACCAGTACTCTCTAAAAGCATCAGATTTATTTCTCTAGTATTTAAACTAACATTTATATAGGCAAATAAAGAAGTCACGTGAAAGATTTTTGACACTTACCAAAGTGTTAAGACGAAATAGCAGTAAAAAAGTACCACTTAAAATTTTTTAAAGAGAACGCATTATATTTTTTTAAACAGAACGCAATATTTTTTTAAACGCCACTCATATAAGCGAATTATTTTTCTGTTGTATATAGTCTCGAGTGCGTTTTGTTTGTGCTTGTATTGTGATGTAGAAATAAATATTTTATCCTGAATATTCTGAAAGTTACCTGGTGTAATTGTGAAGTTATTTTAATATTTAATAAGAAAATACCCAATAGTTGTTTCCGTTTTTGATTTTTTTGTTACAAGTTGGAGACTGAAGTGAACGGGGGGTTCTTTTATTTTTGTGGGCGACTTTACTTTTGTTGTACCCCATCCAGTCAGCCGATTTCGACATGAGATGTAAACATCGTATTTTCTGAATATAGCTTATCGCATCTAAACTTGTATCTGTTTATAGACACTATTTCATACGATAGCAAACTGTTTCAGAACATGATTAAATATTGGTAGATTTAAAGCATGGAATAGGAAATAAGATACATTTTACTACATTGAAAACTGAGTTTTTAATAAAAATATACATTATTCAATTATTTAAATGATATTTAATTTTTCATTTTTCATAAAAAAGACCTTTTCCCGAACTTCTTATGGTTTCCATCTGCTTTAATAAAAGAGAAGAAAAAATCTTCAAAGGTAAAAACATATGCTAATAACTAAGAAAGGAAAACAAGGAAGATTTGTCAGACATATTTTTGTTTTGTGTGTGTTTTGGCTTCATTTTACGATAGTGATGTGCAGGATATATAAAAACAACTTGCTACAATAAACAACATCATAAATAGAGAACTATTCCTGAAAATGTCAGCCGTGCTTTACAATAAGTTACTATGGTTATAATAAAGAAAGTTGACTTTGTATACATATTTTTTCGTAAATAAATGTGACAAAAAATGGATTAATAAAAAATAGTTTGAAACAAAATTTTAATTATCCAATAATAATTTGTAAATATCTTCAGATAATTATCTCTTTTGGAAGAAAATGTCACAAATCAGCAAAACGGATTCACAACATATTCAAATATTGGTAGATTTAAACCAAGGAATTGAAAAGAGGATACATTTTACTTCATTCAAGAACGCAGTTTTAAAATAAAAGTATTCAATATACAATTATTTAAATGCATGATTATTGGTCGTTTTTCCTTAAAAAAAAAAAACCTTTTCCTGGAACTTCTTACGGTACCCATCTCTTTTAATAAAAGAAAATAAATATCTTCAAAAGAATGTCTCATCAAAATGTGAAAAGATATATTATCTAATAACTAAGAAAGGAAAACAATGAAGATTTGTCGGACATCATTTTTTTGTGTTTTGGCTTCGTTTATGATAGTCACGTGCAGGATCAAACAACTTGCTACAATAAACAAGATCATAAATATAGAACTATTCCCGCAAATGTCAGTCGTGCTTTACAATAAGTTCCTATGCTAGAATGAAGAAAATGGACTTTGGTTAAGTGATTTTCTTTGTCATAAATAAATTGAACAACATATGAATTAATGAGAGATTGTTTGAAACAAACACTTAATAATCGAATAATAATTTGTAGATATCGACACATAATTATATTTTTTGGAGGAAAATGACATTTTTACTATACAAAATAGAGTTTTTTAATCCTAAATGTTTTTATATAATTGTTTTCCCATACCTTAATGTTTTTGTGCATGTACTTGCGCATGTTACAATATTTATCTAACGTGATTTTGTGTAGTTTTTATATTAAATTAAAACAATAAAGGTAGCTTGAATTAAAAACGCAAAGAAAATATAAAATGAAATGTAATAAATATATTTTTTTCATGCAATAATACACATAATGTTATTTATAAGAGAAATGATTAATGATATATTGTGCATAAAAGATGCACACAAATTTTTGTAATTAATAAAATATACTGAACAAATAGTAATTATTTAAGATTTTATTGATAAAATCAAGTGTGTTTTAAACACATTTTCTCGTACATTTCCCAGTTTTAATGTAATAACATCTATATTTTTCGAATCGTATCTTGACAAATAGATATATGCATATAGATGTACTGATTTTTTAACACTTTTCAACATAGTTGAAAAGTATTTATGAATTCGGTTTGTCTGTCCGTTTGCCCGTGCTCTAACTCTCGTAAATATAGTCCGACTGTCATGAAATGTATATATGTTATTGGATATCATAATGGCATGTTCGGTATTGAAAATGATGTATGTAGTATTTATGGTTCATTTACAGGGACACTCAAACTAATTATATTAGATTACGGCCTATAGGAAAAATCTATTGCAGCGTTTTTTTAATGATATTACGCTATTTTAAATACATTGAAATGGATATATATCACTGAAGTGTACTACAAGGTTCATACTATAGAACATTGTAAACATAGGATTTGTCGTTCATTTACTGGGACACACAAAAGCATTTGGCTACAGAATAAGATGAACAATAATTGAACTATTGAAGTCTAGGAACAATAATTGCTGGAAGTTCGTTTTAAGTTGTGGTATGTACTTTTAAATTCAATTATTTTTTAAATATTACTTGCTGTGTATGAATCCTCTATATCATATACAGGGCTGCACAAAAGTTTTCAACACCTGTAGAACAATTGTAGAACAACGTCTTTGTGTCAGAAAGGATAAAAAAGAACGTCTCATGTATGATGCGATGTCTACTTTCGAATCCTGCTTCAATTCAAATTGAAGACATGCAAATTATTCTGAAGTGTATGTCTGCAAATTCAACTAGTCTCATTCAAACGCTGGATTTAAGGAGGCTGGTCAGTCAGCTTGCGATTTACCCTCACTAATGTAAAGTTTATGGTCATTTGATGCTTTCGTCTATTTAAAATATCTCCTCGGGAAATTAATATTTTTAATTTCTATTTTTTGTGTACACTTCTTAAAAGATGCCTCTTTTTTTCTTAGTTCTCGAAATAATTCTAAAGTATAGACTTAATTGTATACGAAGTGTTAAAATCTTACTCATACTTCGTCCGCTTTTAACACATAAAATATTAAATTCAGCATAGATCCTTTAAGATGAGCACACAGAAAAAAGATGTTAAAAATGTGAATTTCCCGAGAAGATATTTTAAATACACGAATGCATTGAAAGTCCATAGACTTAAGATTACGGAGGAAAATTTCGAAGCTGAGTGACTAGCACCCTTAATGTTTTTACATCCTTGAAAAATCTTTGTAAAATTTATTCAAGACTACATTTTAGCCAACGAATTAAATATTAGCCTCATGACTAAGAACGACGCCATAAAGCTTCAATCACTGACACACTATCAGTTTGAATAAGTTAAGTTTATGCTTGTGTATAAGTATAGAGTAATAATGTGTATAAGTAAGTATAAGTACCGTTGTTAACCCAGCTCAATCCGTTCAGCTGGGTTAACCCCGGTAGGTAGGGGCCTGGTCAGTGGTCTCCGAGGAAGGTATGCTACATGCTACCGAAACCGGTATTCTTTAAATAAAAAAAAATTTGGTGCTTTTAACGTTGTTTATTTGTCATGCTTCCAATATTTTTTTATATTATTCTTGCATCATTAATAAGCAAAAACGTTATTTTATGTTTTGCGCATTTTAATTTTAGAAATGTAAATTCAGGCAAATAAATAAAATTTTCCTCGCCATTTTTTATTTATGATATAAGACTGGTATAAATCTCAGGAGCACAGAGGAAGGTATGCTACATGCTACCGAAACCAGTATGCTTTAAATAAAAAAAAATTTTGGTGCTTTTAACGTTGTTTATTTGTCACGCTTCCATTATATCGCGCCAAGCTCCTTATTGTTAATTATAAAAAATATTGTTACTTTCAAATATTTATCTTATTAAATAATGCTTCGCGAATAAAAAAAAAAGAAAAAAAAAGCATGACCTTTGCTAGTATTCTGAACATCTATGATGTCTAAGTATTACGGTGGCCCTCAATGACTAGTTTCAAATGCACACGTCGTTTTTGGGATACCCCGTACAAACAAACTCTCAGACAGATACTGATTAGAACAGTGAATAACAGAAAAGGTCGAACTGCCGCCGCCGGTAGGAATTCATAGATAATTTAATTTAAAGCTTAAATAAAAAATGCTTTACTCGTAAGACATTTAAAAATTGTCCCTACTTTAGATTATAACTTTTGCTAAATTCTGGTTTTTATATTTTCAACAGTTTTGGATTTGATACTGAATGAGAAAAAAATAATATTTTCACTATGCCCTGTGAGATGATCTTAAATGAATTTGCATTTATGTTTTTCCTAAGTATTTTATATCAATCTTAACGTAGAAGAAACGTTTTTCAAAAGTGTCAATGACATTTACAATTCTATTCATTCATTTATATCTTATTTATTTATTTATTTATTTTTATTTATTATTATTATTATTACAACAGTCTTTTATTTTTAAAATAATAAGATGTTTATTTATCTTAGTTAATATATCCTTATGCAAACTCATTAAAAATTTATAAAGTGAATTATCCATCACCAATCAAAATTACTTCTTAAACAGTTGTAACTGTTCCTTACAATTCTATTTATTTATTTATTTTTTTTATGTATTCATTCGTTTATTTATTATCATTATTCTTTGACCAATCTTTTATTTTTTTTTTAAATGTTATGTTAATCTTATTAATTTCTTAAACAAACACATTAAATAATTATAAATAGCCATCACCAATCAAAATTACCTCTTTAAAAGTGTAAATGATCCTGGAATTATATTTATGTATATATTCATTTATTTATTATTATTATTAGACCAGTTTTTTATTTTTTAAAATTATTATGTTTATTTATCTTAGTAATTCCTTATGCAAACTCATTTAACACTTATAAAGAGAACTATTCATCACCAATGAAAATTGCCTCTTAAAAAGCTATAAATGCCCTTTAAAGTTCTATTTATTTATTTATTTATTTATTATTAGATCCGTTTTTTATTTTTAAGAAAATAAGATGTTTATTTATCTTAATAACTCCTTATGCAAACTCATTAAATACTTATAAAGATACCCATCACAAATCAAAATTACCTGTTAAAAAACTGGATTACGATGTCCTGTATTTCTAAAGTTACATGACCAAAGTTAAATATGGCCCTTAAAGTTCTATTTATTTATTTATTATTAGATCCGTCTTTTATTTTTAAGAAAATAAGATGTTTATTTATCTTAATAACTCCTTATGCAAACTCATTAAATACTTATAAAGATACCCATCACAAATCAAAATTACCTGTTAAAAAACTGGATTACGAAGTCTTGTATTTCTAAAGTTACATCACCAAAGTTAAATATGACCCTTAAAGTTCAATTTATTTATCTATTTATTTATTTATTATTAGATCTGTGTTTTAGTTTAAGAAAATAAGATGTTTATTTATCTTAATAACTCCTTATGCAAACTCATTAAATACTTATAAAGATACCCATCACAAATCAAAATTACCTCTTAAAAAACTGGATTACGAAGTCTTGTATTTCTAAAGTTACATGACCAAAGTTAAATAAATGTTTCCTGAAGTAAATGTCAGAGTGAATAGCACTTTCAATTATTCGAACAATTCTCTTGAAACTCTTGAGTAAAATTACCACAATTCCTTTATTTAGGTTCTATGACTATGTTGGGAATAAGTTGAATTAACTAAGAAATTAAACTAAGCTTAATTAAATGTTTTACATTTAAAAGTTTTAATAAAGTAATTTTAAATAATTTAAATGTAATATATGTATATTTAAATGTAAAATATATACCGGGTGTCCTAAAAAGGACTGACTTATTTTAAAATTCAATAATTTGCAAACGGTGACAGATATATAAAAAATTCTTGCAGGAGGGTTATGCATAAGGTTAAAAGTTTTTTTACAGCGATTTCCGATTTTAGTTCGAATTACCAACAATAGATGGCGTTGTAAGCAATAGGCGCTAAAAACAGGCTCGATTTTTTGGCCGATCTCTTTATCCATGCGGAAAAAGGAGATGGAAATGTCCCGAAGGACCAAAAATCGAGCCTGAATTTAGCGTCTATTGATCGCAGCGCAATCTATTGTTTGTAATTCGAACTGAAATCGAAAATCACTGTAGAAAACTTTTGACCTCATGTATACCGATCCTGCAAGAATTTTTTAAATATCTGTCACCCTGTCACCGTTTGCAAGTTATTGAATTTTAAAATCAGTCAGTCCTTTTTAGGACACTCTGTATATATATATATATATATATATATATATATATAATTATATATAAAATCATTATAAACCAATAAAATTATGAACAACTAATGTGAATGTGCACATTACAAAGGAATTTAATGAATTTTTAAATGATGTATAAACCATTATAAGATTCTTTTAAACAGGTCCTTATAACAAGACCAACGTGGAATTGAAAATACAGTAAACATTGAAACAATAGAAATATTTGTGGAACCAAGGCAGAATCATCAGGCCCTAATTACCTTGATTATATACGTTTTTATCTTCTCATTAGCCATAGCAAGCTAAAGAATGCGAAAAAATGGGTTGCCGCACACAATAAAACCAAAAAAAAAAAAGTTAAAAAAGATATGGATTGAAACGGATTAAATAAAGAAAATCATATTACCAATTGAAGATCCATCCTGGGGTTAAATGTTAAAGCAAAAAAAAAGTATAAGAAGTGATTTGTACATGTTGCCAATAATATTTGATTAAATATGAGTAGGCCCAAGGAGTAATAATATTAAGTATAAGCAGATAGAATTATGTAAAAAAAGTATTTCTAATGGAGAGAAAATGGTGCTACCATCTGTAGTACCCTTAAACATGAATTCCAATGCATTAACCAATGAATCAATAAAGTGCTGTCCTCTCTCATATACACTATATGGCCAAAGGTGACAGGTCACTTCCAATTTTAGACGTTTTGTTAAATATCTAGAAAAATACATGAGGAATTAACCTCAAACTTCAGGTGTGTAAACAGTATAGTATAGGTTATATATTTTCGCGAAGATTTTCCCCTGAAACCCCATAGGGTACCGTCAACAAATTTAAAAATAACGAATATCTTTTGCATAACCCTGTAAAAACTAATGTAGCAAAAGCGTTCAAACTCCAGATTATTAATAAGTGGCTTATTGTAATATACTGTGTTCACTTTTATGAGGGTAGCATGTATACTCGTCGAGAAATTAAGGTTTTTATAAAAACAGTCCCAAATTTCGCCACGTTTTTTGCTTATAATTTGCAGATTTCTTAATATATAAAAAAAAAAGTTATTTTAAAAAAATATGATAAACAACATTGTACAAAACACTCTGCAATTAGAATTAAAAAATAATAAAAATTGGATAAGCAGGTTTACTAAAAAATGTTTCACTGCACATGTGCGAATGCAATCAAAATATAATATGCATAAATTATTAGCTAAGTATATAGAGCACCTTTTGTGAAAATCTCAAAATCATAGCTTGAAAATTCTGAAAATTATCGTCGATAGAATAAGCTCGAAATCCGTTGTTCCCAAAAAGAAATAAAAAGATAAGGGGTTGTATCAAATATATGTTGATTATTACTAAGATAGCGTACACAATATTGCACGTACTGCTATTTTGTTTCAAAAATTTTCATTCGTTTTTCAAATCTAGTTCAAATAATTTTCCATAACTTATCGCGCTACGGATAAATTTTCTTATTGTTGAATAGTTCATTTCTATTTGATTTGCATAAAAAAAAACCCCAACAATTTTGGTCATTGAGTTAAAAAAAAAAAAAAAAAAAAAAAAAAAAAAAAGTTCATATATCTCCGAAGTTCTTCCGATTCATTTGCTAAAATCTCATTCATAATAAAGTTAAACCATTCTTTCAAAACTTTTTGTGGCATATTTGATTTCAAGGTTATTTCACTTATAAGTCACTGAAATAAATGTTATTTTTATGACTGTTATATTATTTTTTTTTTATATTGAATGGAAATATTTTTATACATATTATTTCTTCATATACATTAAGGGGTCTCAGGACTCTTAAAATGAAAAAAAAAAAAAAAAAAAAAAAAGAAGACCATTTTGAACAGTTAATACACTGTAAAAAAACCGCTGTAAATTTGCCAGAACAAACTCGATCACAGTGAATGTGCTGTATCTTTCTTTGGTTTCCTGACTATATTAACATGGAAAATACAGTAGTTGCTTAAAATTAACAGGACAATGTGCTGGCAATTTGGACGCATTTTTTTACACCAAAAGTGCTAACGTCCAAATTGCCAGCACATTATGCTGTTAATTTTACGCAACTACTGTATTTTCCATGTTTATATAGTCAGGAAACCAAAGAAAGATACAGCACATTCACTGTGATCGAGTTTGTGCGCGAGATGGACAGTACTTTGTACTGTAAAAATGTCGTTTTTTTTTTGTTTTTTTTACAGTGTATCTTAAAATGTATATGATTTTAAAACACAACTTTTATTGAGATGAAATATATACGTAGGTTTTTCAAATCATATGTTCAAAAAAATTTCAAGGTGCAGAATTATCATTTAAAGGGGGTTCCAAACTGTCAGGCATTTGGCGACCAGAAAATTAATATAACAGCTTACGGGCAGAATTACAAAATAAAATTTGAAATAAGACTGAAACGTTTGGTGCCTGCTTATACTTCCGATTATAGCAATTACCCTGAACCTAAATAAATTTGTATTTAAATAATTTTTATATTTTTAATACAACGTTGTGTACTAATACAAAATTTAGAAAATTTCAGCAGTATAATCGCCTTTTTATTTTATTTATTTATTTATTTATTTATTTTTTAAAATAAAAAGGAAATTTTAGGTTCAGTTTCTGCAGACTAACATGAAACATGGTTTAAATACAGTAATATCTCGACTTACGTCAGCAATTCGTTCCAAGACTAGCGACGTAAGACGAGGTACATATAGATAAACAAAATAAGATAATTAATAAAAATTCTCCAAAATCTAATGAACATATTCTATTGTATTTAGTGATTATATTACATACATTTAATATAAAAAAATGCGTTTGGAATGCAAGAATTTGGAATAAATCAGGAACTTGTTAACTTACAATTTCTTGTTCTTGTATCTTCTCTGTTCGAGTCTTTGCGGATGTGAAAAAATCTTGGAATGAAATTTGAACCGACAAATTTTTCTTTTTCATTTTTAGAAGAACTTTGTAACAGCAGAGTGAGTTAAAAAAGTTTTTTCAAGTGAATTTTTTTATTTGGTTGTCACTATCATTTGATAGTCGTGGGAAAGTTGACCTTCATGAAACCCTAAATCTCCTAAAAAGTTTAAAGTGCGTCTTAATCAAGGAAACTTTTTTTCCAGCCCAGACGACGTAAATGCGGAGTGACGTATGTCGAGGGTACGTAAGTCGAGGTATTACTGTATTACATGAAAAAACATTCAAAATTTTTTGAGATATCCTGCGCGCTATGCCCAAAAACTTTTTTTGGAGAAAAATGACTTCAAAGTTTTGGAAACACCGCTTCAGCTATTGAGTGGGTATAATTCTGAAAGCTATAATTTCTGTTCTAATGGGAATTTCAAGTAAATAATTATATTAAAATGTTTAGTAAAGATAGTAGTTTAACATCTAGAAAAATTTAAATTAAAAAAATTTTGCAGCTTTAAGTGTCCTGAGACCCTTTAAACATGCACAGCAATATTTAAAATGTAACATTTCCGTAAAAAAATTGTAATAAAATCTGCATAATTGATTCCACTTCCATATGCAAAATCGTTTTATGTTTCTTCTCTTTCATGTTTCATGTTAATTTTTAAGAAAACAGAAGCTCCAAATTTTATTTACTTCCAACTTTCATAACATCAGGAGTCCATATAATGCTTTTACCGTAAGAAATCGATTTTTAAGTTTTGTAAAGTAATTAAACTCATCTCACTGAAATGCCGCGCTTAAGATTTAATGTAGGATATTGAACATGAATATTAAATTAATTTTTTATCTTCTTTTCTTAACATTCGTTTGTTGATGCAATTTAACGAAAAGGAGATCAGCAATATGAGATTGCAATCCACAATTTTAAATTTTAATTTTCTGATTATTTAACTAGTCTGAGTAACACAGCTTAATCCGAAGCACTGCTACTTCTACTTGGACCAGCTAAACGAAAGTGACGTATGTAAAATGAGATCGACAGTTAAATATTTTTTTCCTTTTACAAATGTTTAATTCAGAGCACTACTATTTCTATTTCCAGCTACCCTATGAATTTAGCACTCAAAAAAATTCTGCCTCTGGTATCTAGAAATTAAATTGTGGCTCTGAAAAAATAGTTCCATGTCATCCTTATAAATTCTGCTTTCCTTTGCTAGACAGTTCTAGTTATCCTTATTAAAAATCAAGGGTGTTTTCCTGTATCATTATTGTTCAACTTATTCAAACATCTTTGCAAATAAATGCGAGTACATGAAGTCAGTTTTAGTAATTATAATTACAGTTTATGAAGTAATTCCAGAAATCAAGTGTTAATTTCTCGCAATTCAAACGATTCATAATATAATGTATCGTTCCATCACCTAGAAAACTATAGACTAGGAATTCTGGATCATTTCGTCTATTCAGTTTATTTATTTACCTTATTCGCATAATTCGGAAATATATATTTCAAGTTTAGGGATTTAGAAAATGACTACATATTCCTTCTAGATGAAGATGGTATATGTTAAGTAGATTTCATAAGAAATGCTGTAAGGAACCAGTAATTTTGTTACAAATGCTCTCTAGTGGTTTGATGGTTGGTTGATTGATTGTTGACGACCGATTATCTACACTAGGGATATAGGCCCGAGGGGAGAGTGCCCTTCGTGGGGGTCTTTCTAAGGGAACCTAACCCGTATTTACGCATGGAAATCCATGGCTCGAAGAAAACCACGAAAACTCCGAACGATTAGGCCGACGGGCGCGATTGGGATCGAACCCAGCACCTCCCGTCTACCAGCTTTGAGAGCAGAACTTCTCAGCCACTGGTGGGGCTTCTAGTGGTTTGAAGGGGAACATGCTGTATGACGTAACTCTAATATAGAGGCACTCTAATTGTCGGCGGTGCATTTTTAATTAGGAGTTCACCTTTTCGCGAGTTAGCGGTAACCGTATGCAAATTTATTTGCTCAGTGTTTCAGAGTATAATTAGGGGAGCGAAAATATGTTAAGAAAGTAGTTGGTTAGCCAGTGCAATTAGACGTGGGAGACAGTGTGATTTGGCGTAAATAATTTTGGTGTGGAGAAGCGGCCATGTACGGCTGGAGCTTAGCCTGGGAACAAGAACAGAATCAGAATGAGATGCAATGTAGACGTGGATTTGAAATTAACCCCGCCATCGCAGCTGAAACACCCTCCGGAAAATGAAGTAATGTGAGTTAACTTTTAAGTTTTATATTTAATTAAGACTGTTTTATTGCTATCACGGAGTGAGGGCGAAATTTATTAGATCTTGTCTGCCAACCCTACCCTTTGTCTGTTGTTGAATAAAATATCTATATTTAAAGCTTATAAGACTCGACATGATCTCCCACCACTATAAGTACGCCACAATACTAGCTATTGCTGTCGTTACCATGGTGCGATTTTCGAAAAATCCCTTCTTAACTTTTCATCATATGACCCCAGGAACCCAAAACCACCCCACTTAAAAAGTATATATATATATATATATATATAAATGGGGGAGTGTTAAAATTTTTGAATACCGGGGGGCTTAACATGATTCTGATAAAACCATCTCTGACAGAATATTTTAAACATTTTTCGTTATAGCAGTTGCCAACAATTAAAAAACACAATAAAATTCGTACCACAACAATTACTTTTCTATTGCAAGATTTCCACGTGACAAATGAAAATGAAATAATAATTTGACCAAATTAAAAAAAAAAGAAGTGAATATTGCATCATAACTTTTCTATAGTAAAATTTACACATGAAAAATGAATATGAAATAGTTTGACGAATTAAAAGAAAGTGAATATTATGTCATATTGGAAATATAATGTACGTCAGCGTAGATGAATATATAACGTCATGTGAGTTTAAAAAAAACGTATTGAAACATGATAAAAACAAACTATGGAAATGTTTTCATATTTTAACATTTTGAGGTTCTAATTTTGAATACCGCCTTCACATGATTCTGATAAAACCAGCTCTTACAGAAAAATGAAATTGTAAACTCGTTAAAAACGGCCAGATAAAATTGTTAAACTGTGTTTATCTCTAATCCTGATTTTAGTTTTTGTTGGTGTAATTAGTACTTATCTTCGAAATCTACCTCCGACTGTAGGTCGCGCCGTCATGGATTTTTCTGTTTTAGTGCAGAATCTCACATTTCAATCGAAAAGACGTATTTGAAATGAATAGAATGAAAATTAATGAAAACATTCCCTACAAACGAGGTCTGCGAGGTTGCAGACCGAAAGTACGAGGAAATTTAAATAAGTTTTATATATTAAACTTGTAATATTGTTATTAATAGTAGTATCTGTCACTTTTTATTTAATCAGGAGTTCATACTGTGCAGTTTGTAACATATACACTCATTAATATTCAAATATATAGTTTTTTAAATGTTAATTATTCAGGACTTTATTTAAAAAAAATGTGTTAATGCGAAACCGACAAAAAAGTCAGATTGACACGCTACGAAAAAAATGTGTGAAACATGTTCAGGTTTTATCAGGTTACCTGTGCCCACTCATTAATATTCAAATATATAGTTTTTCAATTTAAAATTATTCAGGATTTTATTTAAAAAACTAGAAAGGTATAGCCCGTCAAAAATGACGGAAATCAAGCAGGACGGTCGTTCTGCCAAGCCAAGCTGAAAAAAAAATGCTAACCCCGCCAAACAAACAAACGCCAAGAATAAGGCAAGACACCGTAACTGCTTATTATACTGATGACAACTTCTCCATGTTAAATGAACGAAATATGTCAGCGTAAAATTTTCCATATCAAAAGAAGCAATCATCGCAGAAAAATAAAACCAAAACTAGAAGGACCTAATAAAGAAGATCTTCAATTTGAGATCAAATGCATCCTCATAAATTAACTATAAACAGAGATATAGATTTTTTAAAATAACGTCGAGATACTGAAAATGACAGATTTATTTTCTTCGTCAAAACTTATGTTTAAATCGAGGTAGAGACTTAAATAATGGACAGAAAAAAGTAAGGATTGAATTTTTGGATAGATATTTACTCAATCTACGTGCTTTTATAAAATTCAGCTTTAAAAACATTAATTTTCTATTCATAATTAGCGAAAAACTGTTAATTAGTTCTAAAGTTTACAAATTATGCCAAATAGCGATAAACCCGCCAAAATATTTTAGAAATCTTATACTTTTCTTTTATATTATCCTTTTGCATTGATTTCATCGAAGATAACTATGGCTGAGATTCAGATAGATTTTTCGCTGTTAGCGAAATGAATTTGACCAATCAGAAGCCTGCATGTTTGAGAATATTTGCTGTTTGTGGATCCCGGCCTATGTCATGAAAGTTTTGAGTCGTTTTTTTTAGTGCCGTGGATGAAGTGCAATGTTTGTAGAAATGTAGGCTAGGCTCCAGATAGATTTTTCGCTGTTAGCGAAACGAGAATCGCCAATCAATAGCATGCATTTCTGCAAACAGCGAAAAGTTCACAAAAATGCAGGCTTCTGATTGATGAATCTCGCTTCTCTGACAGTCAAAAATCTATCTAGATTGCGCACAATGGAGGATATTCCAAATATGGGTTCGAGGCTGAAAATGTCACGTGATACCGGTAATTTATCGAAGGAACTTCTATCTGATAAAAAGGGAAGATACTACTACTTTGCCTCATGAACCGTTTCATTGGCTAGCGGGGATTTACATTACACGTCTACGGAGCCTTCCCTTCTTTACAATAGAAGTTTGTACCTTGACCACGTGATCAAAATGTAGATGGAATATCCTCCATTATGTTGAACACAATTTTGCATTTCCACATCCAGGTAGGGTATTAATTGTCATAACAACAATACATATTCGAAACTATTTAAGGCACTGATTCTGAACTCCTTTGCTATACCTTTCAATATTAAAGAAGTTGCTGTTTCCATAGTAACAGTACTTTTCTGTATTGCTTTCTCTAAAACACAAATATAGAAATTTAACAAAGAGCGCTCAGAATCAACACCATAACAGAGAGCCTTCATACATAAGAGTGGTGATATATGCACAGGAAGCATGCTCATTTCAAGTTTTTGCCGAAAGTATGGCTACAGCGTCTAGAATACCTTGTGTGGAAATATGCTATCCAAACAACGCTAAAAATTTGTATCCCTTAAATGTGCGACGATACTGCTAAAATCCCAAGTATCGATCACAGCGACATCTGCGGGATTTATTATTACATTGTATAGACTAGCAATATCTTGCAGTTTGAGAAAATATCCTGCAGATGTGATCTGTATATTTCAGCAGCATCATTGCACAGTTAAGGGATACAATATTTTAGCACTTTTTAAAGTATTACAGGGATAGCCAATTTCCACACTATATATACAGCGCCTAGAAGATACAGTGTGGAAAACGGCTACAAAATAGTGCTGAAAAATTGAATCCCATAAATGTACAACGATGCTGAATAACAAGATGTCGATAGTAGCGCCATCGTAGTGATTTTAAAAGGATAGTCATTCTAAAAGAGACTCTTTTGCTTTTTTCACGTCATTCCTTAACTAAATTAGCTTATAACAGACCAATATATCTTATATTTATAGTTTCCGATATTTAATATTCTATAATTTTTGAAAACTCAGTGTTTATATTGAAAAGAGTTACGAGATGGCACTCGTATCAGCATATTGCCGCTGAGCATTGTTGGAGATTTATGGGATACAAGTTTTTAGCATTTTTTAAAGCATTATAGGAATAGCCGTTTTCCACACTGTATCTTCTAGGCGCTGTACTATAGCTCCGTTATAGGCCTAGATTATATGTTGTAGAAATCGACTATCCCAGCAATACTTAAAAAAGCGCGGAAATAGTGAATCCCTTAAAACTACAACTATGTTGAATTCCAAACAGCCATTTACAGCGACATCTGCAGGATATTTTTTAAAGAAGAAAGAGACACGTGTAATGCACCGCTATAGCGTCTAGAATACATACTGTGGAATTTTGCTATCCAAGCAGCGCTAAAAAGTTGTATCCCTTAAATGTGCACTGGCGCTGAAATCCAGGGAGCTGATCGCAGCAACATCTGTGATAAACTTTCAATGTAAACATCGTAATATTACAGCGGGCTTGACGCCAAGCACACAGGTCAGATGTATGTTAATAAAATGTAAAAAAAAAAAAAAACGCTACAGCGTCTAGACCAAATTATAGCGCCTAGAATATATAGTGCGGAAATTAGCTATCCCTGTAATACTTAAAAAAGTGGTAAAATATTCTATCCTTAAATGTGCAACGATGCTGCTGAAATATACAAATCGCAGCGACATCTGCAGGATATTTTCTATAACTGAAAGATATTGCTAGTCTATACAATGTAATACGAAAATCCCGCAGATTTCGCTGCGATCGACACTTGGAAATTTTTATCAAAAAATGTTAAATAAGTACCGCAATATAAGCTTGGAAATTTGATATCACACTATTTTTTAGCCACAACTTTCACCTTTTTTCTTTTCTTTTCTTTTTTTTTTTTTTTTTTTTTTTTTGCTTGGCTTATTTTTTACTTTTGAAAAGTTGTTTTTTAGTAGATTTAGATATAATCTTATATACAACTCATGTGCAAGAATATGAGTTTTCTCGTTTGTTCCGCAGTGATAGATAAAAATAACACAATTTATAAACGAAACACATTTATGAAAAACTGCGTACAGTGGAAGACCACTAATCTGCACAGTTTGGTTCCAAGTGCTATGCAGATTTGAGGCTCTTTGCGGTCATGTCTATTCAATCTTTGTTTACATTTTTTTAAATTCATATATTGGACAGTTTAGATTGTTAAACATTAAAAATAAATAAATTACACACGGTAAGGTAAAAACTATTAAATTATCGTATACGATTTCATGAAATAGTATTATATGTGTGTGCTTCACGATCTTGGTTACGACTTTGGCGAAATTGGCTGCAACTTGTCATAATTCTAATAGTATGGGCCTCTATAATAAAAAAGTAACCAGTTTTTAGTAAAATTTCTGATATAAAGTAGTTTTCAAAAACTTGTGTAAATTGCAGGCCGTTCTCATGTTATGCCAGTCCTTGGAATAATATTTCTAACACTGAAGAGTTTCCATGTATATGTGGAATTTAGAAAAGCTTCTCCAAAAGAAAGGTCCTGGAATGACATTGTAATTCCTCTAATTTCAAAGTTTAATCGGGCCCTGATGTTGTTTACTGAAATCTAATAAATACAGTTATTTTGAATATTACAACAGAATTAAACAGCTAAACTTATTTAACTTAAATTTGCTGTTACTTCCCGATGTTATTTTTCAGTATTAAGAAAGAAAATTATTTAAATTTTTCAAATCGTGCATATTTATAATTTTTTTAAGTCTTTAATAACTAAATAATGAAAAAATATGCTTTTGTTCTGAGCTCATAAATATGACAATAAAATAATGTAACTAAGAGACATTGCAAAATTAAATCTTTGTGATTTCAAACCATAAACAAATGATACCGCCACCATTTTACCTACAATGACGTCATTAGAATATTGTCCATTGATTGTTGGAGAACTTACTTTGTGAATGATTACCTCAATGATTTAATATTTTTTACGGTTCACGATGAATGAATCACTTGTGTTTGTTTAGGTTTATGGAATGAGATATTAAGCCGTGAACCTAATTTCAACTAATGTTATCCAAGGATATATGTATTTTTAATTGAAATTAAAAACAATGCTTTGATCTCGAAATAAAAAGTTTTAGTTTGTATAATTGGTTATTTCTGTTAATTATTTATTTAGATACTTTTCCATTATAGCGCATTTTTAAAAAAAGCTTGGCGTAATTCGGGCATCAGAAAGTGAGATATATTGCCAAAATATATAAACAGCTATGAAAACAAATCTAATGAACTTTTATTTTTGTTTATATATGCACTTATATACATAAAAAAATCGTTTCTAAATATATATAATAATTTTTTATATACAAATTACAGCACAGATTTCAGATATGAACCGGGATACCTAACTGGCGCTAAAATGGTGTTATTTTGCTTGCTATGGTATCCCGGCTATTGTTTTTTATATATTAATAAATTGTTTATTTACTTTTATTTTCTGTTTTTAAATTATATAAACTGTTTTGTTCTATAGTTATTATTCAAACTTTTATTTATTTATAGTTATTTCCTTTTCAAAATGATAGCAAATAATTAAAAAATATATAAGTAACTGGTATTAAAAAGCGAGATTTCTGCCGAATTGGCGTCAGAGAAAAATCACGCCAACCCCGATGCGTATATGACATCTGTGCAAAAATCACTTCTGTTTCTTTATAAAAATGGGTAAATAGCTTTTTTACCTTAAATAAATTGTATACATATGCAAAAAATTGCTTGTGAGTATGAAGCAGTAAATAGGTTGTCAGAAAATACGTTGCAAACTTCTTTCTCGCCAAGAAACTTTTCTCCGAAGTATTGTACATAAGCAATGATTGCTATAAATGCATTTTTAATTATGATATGCGCTTTTAGGTTTCACTACATTTATGCATACTATACCGTGTGTATAAATGCTACAGTTCATATGCAGGGCTACACAAAAGAATTCGTAAGGGTTACTGAGTATGAGAATAAAATGCTTAAAGGTGGTTTTTAAAGGAGTTATGCAGTTTTACGCTGAACTGCATTTAGTTTACTAAGAAATGGTACAGATGTCATATTCGCCCCATATTGGCGCGATTTTTTTCGGTTGCCAATTTGGCAAAAACATCAACAGCATAAACAACATAATCCGGGTTGACACATCAAGCAAAATAACGACACTTTGGCGCAAGTTAAGTACCTGTTGCTTATATGAAATTGGCGACAGAAAAAAAATCGCGCCAATATGGGGCGAATAGGACATCTGTACCGATGATAATATCTGGAAATGTGATTTCAGTAGCTTTAAGAGTAGTTTAAATTAAATTTTAGCTAAATAGTGGCATGTAATAACGGGGCACAGATGTCATATTCGCCCCATATTGGCGCGATTTTTTAGGTTGCAAATTTGGCGAAATTATCAACAGCTTAAACAACATAATCCGGGTTACCACATCAAGCAAAATAACGACACTTTGGTGCCAGTTAAGTACCCTTTGCGTATATGACATTGGCGTCAGAAAAAAATCGCGCCAATATGGGGCGAATATGACATCTGTACCAATAACGGTACTATTGGTTATGGACGGTAACTGCTGAAATCATTTTTTAAACTTTTTTATGCGTTTTCTAAAATGTTTACTTAGTTATCTTATTTACCATATTTCCCTAAATAACGAAGTTTTGTTAAAACATTCAGGATGTGTTGGAAAGTGTTTCATATTCTATGCTTAATGCATGATTTTTTTTTCTTCTTTAGTCTTATTTTGCATTTATTTTATTCTGAATTTTTTAGACTTATACTGCTTTATAGAAACTTTGGCACAGTTGTCATATATACCCATATTGGAGCGATTTTTTCCGACGCCAATTTGGCGAAAACATGAACAGCATAAACAACAACATCCGGGTTACCATATCAAGCAAAATAACGACACTTTGGCGACAGTTAAATACCTGTTGTGTATATGACATTGGCGTCAGAAAAAAATCGGGCCAACATGGGGCGTATATGACATCTGTGCCGAAACTTTAATATTTAATGATTAAACTCTTCGCTCCACTCACCTTGCATATAGTATAAACTATAACACAGATAGCGCAAAATAATGGACAGTTTGATACTTTTTCATTGTAGGGACTTTGGCGTTTTTAAAAAAAAGCTTGGTGTAATTTGGGCGTCAGAAAGTGAAATTTGGGTACTTTTCCGTTATACGGATACCATTGTCGCCAAGCGTAATAGTTGGCGCAAAAGGAAAATCACGTGAATTGAGGCATTTGAAAAATAAAAGAAAAAATATTGTCGATACTAAAGTGAACATTTAAAAAATTTAACATTTGAAAATTCCAGACTTTTACGAACTATTTCATTAAATCACTTAAATACTTAAAATCACATTAAATACTTAAAATAATTGAACAAATAACTGTCGTAAAATAAAACTCATATTAAACTGCTGGCATAAAATTAGAAATATATTTTAGCATTTTGAAATAATTGGCGCATTAGCATACATTTTGGCATTATGTCCGATGTCCGTATAACGGAAAAATATTGAGATTTGTTGTCAAATCATATAAACAGCTATGAAAACAAACTTGATGAGCGTTTTTTCTTTTTATATATATATATGTTATTCATGTTTGTATGTACAGATTACATCTGTTTCTGTATAAAATTAGAGAAACGGCTTTTTTATGTTAAATAAATCGTATAAATATCGAAAAAAATGCGTGTGTATATATAAAATGAAACAGTGGTTAGGTTCCGGGAAAATATGTTGCCAAATTTCCTTTTTCGCCAAGGCACCTATACTGGAAAAGTACCTAAAGCACATTAAAATCGCGCAGTTAGGAGCTCATACAGTACAGCGTCGTCTATTGGCGGTTATTTTATTAGTAGAATCGGGAGGAAGATGTAAAGATGTACTTTAAATTCTCATCCATAGATTTTGAAAAAATATCTTAAAAGAGCGGAGTTTAAATTAAATTTTGGTGACCTCCTTTATGAAAGATTAATGGTTTTAAATGGGAATTTCGCCAAATCAGCCAGCTATCGCCAAGTTGGCCAACATTTGGTGCTACTGTGGTAACCCTGCATTAGTATTTTTCAACAATTACTCATTTCAATGAGGTGGTACTACCGGAATCGTGAGGGACACACAGAGACTTGGATTTTATATAAATAGATAGGGTCAACACGAAACCGACACAAAAGTCAATCTTACCCGCCAGGAAAAAAATGTGTGAAACATGTTCGAGTTTTATCAAGTTACCTGTGCCCACTCATTAATATTCAAATATATAGTTTTTCAATTTAAAATTGTTCAGGAATTTATTTAAAAAATTGGGTCAACGTGAAACTGACACAAAAATTCACCTGACCCGCCACGAAAATAATGTGTGAAACATGTTCAGGTTTTTTTCAGGTTACCTGTGCCTACTCATTAATATTCAAATATATAATTTTTCCGTTGAAAATTATTCAGGACTTTATTTAAATAAACGGTGAAGTGCCAGTATTACTCGCGCTCAAAGGGTTCCGTACAATAAATAGATGAATTATTAACTATTTTTAAATGAATAATATGACTTTGTAAAAAAGTATACAAAGTGGAGTTGGGTATAGCTAGTATACAGGGTGTCCCTAAACTCATGGTACATACGCTAGGGGGTGATAGAACACATCAAGACGATGAATAGTAAATAGGAAATCAAGTGTCCCAAACGTATTCCAAAGGTGACAGGCGCCATCAAAGTTTAGGGTCCCAAATTGCAAGTGATGATAAAAAAGGGAAAAATGGGTCGATTTATTGTACGGAGCTGCACACGGCAATGCAACAGAAGCTCAAAGATTGTACCGAGAGCGTTTTCCAACCAGACGTGTTCCTGATGCGAGGATATTTCAACGACTGCACCAACAACTGTGCGAAAGGTGTTCCTTTGCATGTTGCATGCAGGATACCGGACGTTCCAGGAGTGTAAGAACGCCATCCGTTACGGATAACATTTTGGATCGTATCAGTGAGAGGCCTGAATCTAGCACGCGGGAACTGCCCAAAGAAGTTAACATTCCCCGTAATACCGTGTGGCGAGTTCTGCGAGATGAAGAAATGCATCCATACCATGCGCAGAGAGTTCAAGGCCTAGAACCAGCGGATTACCAGGCACGTGTCAATTTTAGCACGTGGTTACTCCAACAAACGCCTGTGGACCCTGGTTTTTGTGCACATGTGTTGTTCACGGATGAATGCACATTCACACGCGAGGGTATTTTGAATATCCACAATTATCATGTGTGGTCAAATGAAAACCCATACACAATACGTCCACGTTCGTTCCAGCGACGTTTCGAGGTCAATATTTGGGCCGGAATCGTTCACGATTATCTAATTGGGCCATACTTACTGCCAACGCGTCTGTATGGAGATTCATATCTTGTGTTTCTGAAACAGGTGTTGCCAGAACTATTAAACCATGTTCCAGCACCCATCAGACGACGTATGTGGTTTCAACACGACGGAACACTGGCCCATTACAGCCTGGATGCCCGTAACGTCCTGAATATCATGTATCTGGGGCGATGGATAGGTCGTGGCGGTCCAATCAGCTGGCCGACCCGTTCACCCGATTTATCCTGTCTCGACTTTTTCTTGTGGGGTCATATGAAGAGCCTGATATACGAAGATGGTCCCGTAGATTCTGCTGAAGACTTTGTTGCCCGGTTATCCGTTGCTTCGGCCACCATAAAAGAGATGCCTAATGTTTTCGCCAATGTACGGCGGTCAATCCATCGACGGCTTCAAGCCTGCGTTCGTGTTGGAGGCCGCAATTTTGAACAATTCCTGTGATGGAGTACTTCGTGTTGCTTATTTTCATTTGATTGAATAAAGTGTTTTTCTTCCTTTTGTTGGTTTCTTTTCGTTTCATCTCTGTCTGTCCTGATTTCCATCATTTTGTTATTATTTTGCTCATTACATACTATCCTTCAAAAATCAACCCCCTGAACACAGTTAAATTTGATCCACTTAACCACTCCCGATGATTTCACTTGTGCACACAAAATTTAAGTTAAGCTCTAAGCTTTAGAAAACATTTAACAGTGTTAAAAAAAAACCGATAAAAAGTAGTTATTCGGTACTCCAAAGTCTAGAGCGCCCTCTACCGGCATTTTTATAACTTTCTCTTTAATTTTTTTTTTTAAAGAAAATACTAATTTAAAGAAGGATTTTAGCGAAAACCGCAAAGAAATCGACCCATTTTTCCCTTTTTTATCATCATTTGCAATTTGGGACCCTAAACTTTGATGGCGCCTGTCTCCTTTGGAATAAGTTAGGGACCCTTGGTTTCCTATTTACTATTACTCGTCTTGGTGTGTTCTATCACCCTCTAGTTCATGTACCATGAGTTTAGGGACACCCTGTATATTAGAAAAGCATGAATGGGTATACCATAAAAGTTCAAAGAGATATGAAGCCCAAATAAAATCAAATATTGCTATTCTGTATAACTGTTTTTTTAAGTTTATCTTAATCTGTTTATGATGAACTTAATTCGGTACTAACAAAAAAAGTACTGCATATTTATACTTCATTTGGCATTTCATAAAACTAAATTCAACGTAGTAATAATCTTTTCTTTGTACAGCGTAGCTGAAAAAAGTCCTTGTTCAAAGTTTAAACGTGGCGTTCTACTAAGCGCGCTTCGAAAAAAAGTCGCAAAGTTGCAACTGGCCTTTGTATGTGCCGCGTTTTCCCAGATAGTCTTTTAATTAACTTTAAAACACACGGGAGGCTACTGAGAGATCCATTCAACGCAAATTAGTCGCGAATCCCATACTATTTATGTGATAAATTCAAATTAAATTAGTCTGGTATTACTCTGAAAATATCGCTTGACTAGCGTTTTCATGCGCAAACAAATAAATCGAATTAGGGTTCTACTGTATTTTAAAAAATACTTGCGTACTTTACCGGGAGCAAATGTCAACTTCGGAATTCCTTGTTCTTTAGAATTCAGCTAATAACGCATGCAGTTAAAATTCATTGTACCTAATTATAGAAGATTCCCAGTATTCATCAATTCTGAATTTTACAGTGAATTAAAAAAAAAATCTTGAGCTATCGCCAAATTGGCTTCATTTATGGTGGCCTATTTTTACCGCGAAATTTAGCGATATTTCGCCAAGAATCGCCAAGTTTGGGGAGAATTTGAAGTTGGAAAATGTGATTATACAATTTTAAGGATATGAGAGTAGCAACAGTGGTCCAAGCAGTTAAAAGAATTGTTCGAGAAACCCGAAACATTTAAAATTACCCCTACCCGCTACAAAAATAAAAAAGCTTTAACGAGGTTCTGGTTAAATCGGGTTAGTTAACCCGATGCAAGGTAATTCATATAACATTATGAGTACAATTAGAATCATTTGCTAAAAAAGCAGACGCAAACAATATAAACAGTATTGTTTTGGAAGTCTTTATTTTCTTATATAAAATATCACTGAAAAATTAAAAACCCATGCAAACAGACAAGATCTAAAACAAAAAAAAGTACTTTCCTTTCTATAATACTTTGGGATTCTATTTCAGACGTAATATACTAAACAATCTATTACTGTGAAAATATTGCTTCTCTTGCATTTTCATGCGCAAACAAATAAAGCGAGTAACGCTATATCTTTCTCATGGTTTATTAAACTGGGTTTTCTTGCTACATTAGCTTCATACTTATGCTCGCCGCAAATGAGAATTTATGTTTGTCACGGCATGAAACTTATTCGGAATACATTCCTTGAAATTCTCCAGTTGAATTATTTTCATTATACACAAACAATGCTTGATTAAATAGACATTTGCCTAACATTTAATTTATATTTCATTTTATTGTGAATATGCGGCTTACATGATAAAAAAATGATACACCCGTCATAATACGCTGATAGTTTAGAATAAAGTCACATGAAAAATGTTTTTAGGCACGAAATACTATTTTTTTTTTCCTTCAAATATGAATACTTTTTTTTAGAATTAGGGTTCGACTATATTTTAAAAAATCCTTACGTACTTTACCGGGAGGAAAAGTTAACTTCGGCATTCCTTGTTCTTAGGAATTCAGCTATGAATGCATGTAGTTAAAATTCGTGGTACCCAATTATAGAAATTTCCCATTATTCATCAATGCTGAATTTTAAAGTGAATTTAAAAAAAATCTTCAGTCACAAATTCATTAAATTGCCTTCATTTATTATGACCCATTTTTGCCGCCAAATTTTGCGATAATTCGCCAAGTATCTCCAAACGTGGAGAGAATTTGAAGTTGAGAATGTGACTATGTAGTTTTAAGGATATGAGAGTAGCAACAGCCGTTCAAACAATTAAAGTAAATTTTCGAGAAATCCAAAACATTTAAAGTCAAACTGAGCCACTACGAAAATAAAATAGCTTCTACCAGGTTCGGGTTAAATCGGGTTAGCCGACCCGATGCGGGATAACTCATTGAGTACAATTACAATAATTTGCTAAATAAAAGCAGAAGCAAAGAATAACAACAGTATTGTTTTGGAAGAGGTTTATTTTTTTCTCACGTATAACAAGAGTCTTAAAATGCTAAAGACCCATACAAACAGATAAGATCTAAAAGAAAATAAAAAAACTTTCCTTTGTGTACTACTTTGGGTTTCTATTTCAGACGTAATATATTAAACAATCTATTACTGAGAAAATATCGCTTCTCTTCCGTTTTCATGCGCAAACAAATAAGGCGAGTAACGCTTTATCTTTTTCATGGTTTATTAAATTGGGTTTTCATGCTACATTAGTTTCATACTTATGCTCGCCGCAATTGAGAATTTATGTTTGTCACGGCATGAAACTTATTCGGAATACATTCCTTGAAATTCTGCAATTGAATTATTTTCGTTGTAGACAAACAATCCTTGATTAAATAGAGATTTTTCTAACGTTTAATTTATATTTCATTTTATTGTGAATGTGCAGCTTATGTTTAAAAAAGATACACCCGACATTATTTGCAGATATTTTACAATAAAATGAAATCAAAAGTACCGTTAGACAAGAAATAATGTCTTTTTGCAAATATGAATGCATTTTTCGAATAAGAGGTGAATTATATTTTATAAAGTCCTTCTGGCCTACACCTAGATTAAAAAATAGGTTCCTTTTTCTTTGCTTTTAAGAATTCAGTTAACATTATCAAAAAACATAAAGGTAAACTGCGTAGAACCCGATTGTAAAAAGTTTCTCAATTTTCGTCATAACAGAATTTGAATGGGAATATCGAAAAATTAGTCAGCTATCGCCATGGTGGCTTTATTTATGTCAATAAATGTTAGTCGGCAAAATTGGCAATATTTCAACAAGTATCGACAATCTTGACGAGAATTTGACGATTAATGATAACACTTTGTAGTTTTTAAGCATATGAAAATAGCAACAGTGGTTAAAATAAAGTAAATTTTCGAAAAACTACGTTTTCGAAAGCTCATAAATGAAACCCGATTTTGGAAAAATCAGCCACCTTAGAAATGCAAACGGATCTAATTCAAATATCAGCCATTTCTTGAGATAGAGGCAAAACTAAAAATGCTTCAAAATCAATTTATAAAGGAAAAACACTTAACAGCAAAACCTTTTTGGATTTCTAACTTTTCCCTACTTCCTTTTCAATTCGAAATCCTTAAGTACCTGCCATTTTGAAATTAGATTGCTGATGCACTGTAAAAAATATCCGCCAATATGCTCAAATTTTTCCGTAAAATTTTACGGAATAGTTTCATTTTTCCTTGAAAACAGTACAATTTCCGGAATCGGCATTTTGATGTTACAAATCAGCATAAATCCAGTAAATTTTTCGGAATATTTATGTATTTTTTTAAAACAGTACAATTTCCATAAACGATGTATAGAAATAATTGTTCTGTTTGGAAAGCGAAGTAATTAATTCTTGTATCCCTCCGAGTGTCTTGAGGGTTATCTGCATTTTCATAATAATGCTTATAATAATGATCTTAATTAAAATTTTCTGTACCTGTTTGTTTTTGAAATACACTTCAGTCTCTTTATTTCATAGACATATTGAAATACAATTCTGTTGAAAATATTTTTATCTACAACAGATTAAAGTTGTTTTTGGGAAACGGAAAAATACGTCCAAACTGCTCAGGACGATATACTTGTACACTGTAAAAAAAAATAATGCCAGTTTTCAGGTAAGAATCGGAAAAATAGTTGCCCTTATCGTACCGGAATAATTTCCAACCCAGCTCGGAATAAAATCCGCAAAATACCGTTTTCCTGACTATTTCCTTATTTTTACGGAAATGCGGAAAAGTGGCATTATTTTTTTTACAGTGTACACTGTAAAAAAATACTGCCAGTTTTCCGGTAGGAATCGGAAAAATAGTTGCCCTTATCGTACCGGTATTTTTTTTACAGTGTTACACTGTAAAAATATACTGCCAGTTTTCTGGTAGGAATCGGAAAAATAGTTGCCCTTATCGTACCGGAATAATTTCCGACCCTTTTAATAAAATCCGTAAAATTAAGGAAATAGTCGGTAAAATGGTATTTTACGGATTTTATTCCGATTTTACGAATTTTATTCCGAGCTGGGTTGGAAATTTTTCCGGTACGATAAGGGCAACTATTTTTCCGATTCCTACTGGAAAACTGGCATTATTTTTCTACAGTGTATTACAGTGATATTATTTTCAATGAAACTCCTACAATGTTAATGTAGGAGTTTCATGCTAAATGTCATTCTATGTTGAAAATAAAGCCAATCCTTCCCGAATATATACTAAATAGTTTTGGTGTTATATTGATTTTTAAGCCAATAAAAGTTATAGCGCCATCTGTTATATGTATTTTAAACAACTTCGCTATAATGTTTTTCTTTCTTTCTTTTTTTTATTATAAAAAGCTAACATCTATCTACGATATTTAAAAAAATAAATAAAACTTTTATTAATTATCTTTAAGTTTGGGACAGATGAAAATTAAAGTTACAGTTTATTTTTCATTATAATTTTAAAATAATGTTTGTCTTATTTATAGCATATTTTTTTTTAAGTCTGTAGGATATTTTAAAATGGAAAAAAAATCTATTTTTAATTATTTTTTTAATCTATCCCTTTAATGGATTCGACATAAAACGCAAAACATATTGGAAATATAATAACGAAATTATAATAAAATTGACGTTTATCTAAGTTATAATAAGCAATAAAGGAAAT
Source organism: Maratus speciosus (assembly GCA_963932465.1). Classification (NCBI taxonomy): domain Eukaryota; kingdom Metazoa; phylum Arthropoda; class Arachnida; order Araneae; family Salticidae; genus Maratus; species Maratus speciosus. The sequence goes on from OZ010799.1 coordinate 132,761,421, forward strand.
CTATTTTAATACCCTGTAGTAATTATCTTTATTGAGTTTACAATAGATCGTCATACAAATAATTTGTTAAAGTACATATTGGAAAAAAATATGTTAGTATCCTTTCAAAAATAAATAAATAAATAAATATGAATAATATTACAATAAAATTTTAAAACGGAAATTTAAAAGAAGGAAACGTCACTCTTAATACATACTTTCATGCATGTAATATTTTAAAAACTAAAATTTATCTTTTATATAGCATGAAATTAAAAATCTAAATATTCAAAATTGCGGAAAGAAAATGTGTAAAACATTCAGAATTGTATACTCAATAGAAAAATATTATCTCTACTAAAATAAGACTTTTGTTTAACATCTAGCTTTTGCTTTATAAAATGCATCTGAAATAAGTAAAGATATTTGAAAAAGTAACTTGTGTCACCTTGGCGTAACGGTAAAACACAGCAAGCTGGAAGGGGATAGTTGTCTAGTTCGATCCACGTGGGGACCACAAGCCACGTGTTACTTCTGCATTGTTGCTTGAATTAAATGTAGGTGTTCTGTCCTTGATGTTAACGTTTCCTTGAAAAGTGAATATTGGAAAGAATAAAGATGCAAGTTTGCCCTTTAAAAATTATTTTTTTTCTTTCGAAAGGAAATTTTAAATACGGAAATATATATATAATACCGCCGCCGAGATCCGCTGACCTTCCCAACGTGTGTATTCCTCGTAAAGATAGCACTCCTTTTTTTTAAACATAAAATATTTAGTTTATTCATAGAACACAAAAAAACATGATGCGACGACACAAATGATGATGACTTTTTACAATGAAAAAATAGGTTATAGAAGATGCACAACTACTTCACATTTCACTTCATAACAACCACTTCAACATATTATTAAAATCACTCATAAACTCAAATTATATTACTTCCGTTTTTACTACAATCCCTTTTATTTCTCATAAAAAAACACCTGCCGCGCTTACATGCCGGCCTTCACACTACTTCTACTTTCCCCACTCTCAATAAACAGTCTCCTTCCCCTCTCTCTCTGCGCGCGCTTACGCATCACGTGTCAATGGCGCCAAAGGATACTCTCCAGACATCACACCCCTCACCCAAGATTGAAAATGGGGAAGGGGTCCCTCAATTTTCTATCTGAAATTTAGTCTGGAGAAGTCACCATACTTCACTTTTTTAACAAATTACCCAAATGAAAATACAAATTAATGAATACATATAAAAAAGTATACAAACTACATGTCTGAAGTATCTGGGCACACTGCCTAAAACTCGTCTTACCTACTAATACAAAACAGAATTAATACTTAATAATAACAATAATAAATGCAATAACAAATAAAACATATGTAAAAGGAAACAAAAGCTGTAGTAACCCACTAAATCAATCTTTTAAAGTCACTAAAAGAAACATAGTCAATTTTCAATCAGTTCAAGAAAGTTTTTTTTTTTTTTAAGTTTATTCTCTTATCCAATAGTTTCCAGTCTAGACAGTGCATCTGCATTTATCAACTTGGCACCAGGTCGGTGGAAATCGGAAGGTCATATTTTTGCAGTGCTAATGCCCATCGTTGCAGTTTGGAAGATTGGGGTGCATTTTTGGTGATGAAATTTAGTGTGTTGTGATCGGTGATAAGTTCCACAGGTGATCCAAAAATCCACGTTTCGAACTCCTTGAGACTCCAGATGACCGCATAGGCCTCTCTTTCGATCGTCGGCCAAGACTGTTGAGTTTTGGTGAGCTTTTGACTGGCATAGATCACTGGGTACAGTACTCCGTCTTTTCGCTGCGATAAACACGCGCCGATGCCGACTGCAGATGCGTCGCACTCGATGACAAATGGTACTCCTATAACGGGAGTATGTAGACTAGGTGCTTCGATAAAACCTCTTTTCAACTCATTAAACGCCCGATCATGGTCTTCTGACCAACACAACTGTTCTGGACGCTTCTTCTTCGTCAGTTCAGTTAGAGGATATGCTACTTCAGCATATTCAGGAATGTAATCTCTATAATAATTACAAAGACCGAGAATACTTTTCAACTGTTTCTTCGTTTGAGGCACAGCTAGCATTCGAATAGCTTCCACTTTTCCGGGGTCGGTCCGATGGCTGCCGGACCCGATGATATGTCCTAAGTACTTGATCTGCGGTTTTGCGAATTCACATTTTTTCAAGTTGACTGAAAATCTTAAATCTGACAATTTAGAAAATATCTTTTCCAGATGCTTCAGGTGTTCAGAAAATGTTTCAGAGAAAATGGCTATGTCGTCTATATATGCTCTGGCAATCTCCTTGTAATCGGACAGTGCTCTGTTCATTTCACGTTGAAAAGTCGCAGCTGCGTTTTTGAGCCCGAAGGCCATTACTTTAAAGCGATACTGAGCCCTGTGAGTTTTAAAACATGCTAAATTTTGACTCTCTTCTTCCAGTGGTATGGCCCAATACCCTTTGAGTAAGGCTATCGTGGTTATCACATTGGCCCTGCCAATACTGAACAACAAATCGGTGGCATTTTCCATTGGGAAATCATCAGTCACTATAACAGCATTTAGTGCTCGAAAATCTACGCATAGGCGCAAGGCCCCATCCTTCTTCATTACGCACACTACTGGGTGTGGCGCCTCTGCCTCACTTTCTTCAATCAGACCTAGTTCCAATAACTCCTCAATTTATCTACTTGTGGCTTCAAGGCCTCTGGGATTCTGTAAACATAGGGCTTTTTCTTTTCTGCGTCACTTATTCTTATTTTATGCTTTCCTACCTTAGCTATTTGCACTTTTCTAGAAAATAATTCTTTATATTTATACAATAAATCTAACATTTTTTCTTTCTCCACTTTTCCTAAATGACTTAGATCAACTTCCTCAATATTGAACAGGTCGGAGTTATCTTTCGTACTGGGGGTGGGATGGACCTCCCCTAATTCTTCCTCATTTTCGAAGATCACCCCCACCGCCTGTACCCTAGGAGTAAATTTTCTTATCTTATTTACGTGGACATTTCTAACATTCCCGCTCATTAATTTCACTTTGTAAGAATCAGGGTTACAACGCGCCACTATTTCGGCTGGCCCTGTCCACCTCGCGTAAAGTTTGTTCGTGGAGTCCGGAATTGATAAATATACCTGGTCCCCCGGTCTAAATTCCTTGTAAATCGCTCTTCGATTAGATTACTTCGCATACGAGCTTTGCTTAATCTCCGACACTATTGCCGCTTGTTCCGCCGCTCTTTCTAAATTAATTTTTAACTCCTGGAGGTATTCAGTCGCGCTCTTTTCTAGATTTATAGGAAGTGGGATTTTGCCTGCCCAGGTAGATTTTAATACCGCCAGTGGCACCCTGGCCTCTCTTCTGTACATCAATTTGAATGGCGATACGCCCGTAGTGCTATTCGGAATTTCTCTGTACGCAAATAATAGATAGGGGATGTGTTTATCCCAATTTTTAGGGTCGCTACGAATTATATGGTGCAACATACGTTTCAATACCTGATTATATCGTTCAACAAGTCCCGAGCTCTGTGGGTGCCCCGGCGTAGCAAATCTAGGAGCCGCCCCCAGCCTAGCATCAAAGTCTTGTATTAACCCTGATACAAAATTTCTGCCCTGATCACTCGCTATTACGCGAGGTATTCCTGCTTGCATAAAAATCGCTCTAACAATGCATCGCACGTAGCTTTAGCCGTAATTGTTGAAATTCTTTTAAAATTAAAGCCTTAACCTTCGGATAACTCTTCATTTGATTTGTATTTACATAAACTAATAAATGTGCCGCTCGTTCACCTACTAAATTTAGTAAAATTTCAACTTTTAACTCCTCCGCAACATTTTTCATTTCGAATGCTTTTTCGAGCGAACTAAAAAATAAATTCCACGCTTCCGGTTTAGTCGGGACTGGCATACTCAGAGTTCTAACACTTTTAATTAAAGATTCTAACGAATTAGTATGGGATTTTTGTCCATTCTCCCCGGAATCAGAATTCTTATAATCAGTTTGCATTTTCGCCATTTCTAATTGGGCTTTTATCACTTTTAATTTTGTTCTCTCTAATTCTAGTGCAGTGTTCTGTTCCGATTTCACATTTTCTTTTTCAATTTTTAGTAGCTCGGCTTCCCGTTTTCCTTTTTCTATTCTATCTGATACCGTGGTAATTAAAAATTCTTTTACAAATTCAGCAACCTTAACAAATTGGTCGCTTCCCTCAATGAGTGTTTTCAAATCTACAATTCTATGCTCAACCTCTACTTTTAAACCTAATTCGGATGCGACCACAACTAAATCTTCTTTTTTCAGCCCTTTAATGCTAAACATTTTTCTTTTTCAATTTCAAACACTTTTATAATAAATTCTACTTATAACCGATACTATCATCTTAAATAAATAAATCAAGCAATAAATGTCATACTATAAATACCATATTTCTTCTTATATGCTTAAATCAAACTCATAAATAATAAATTATTTACTTTCCTTTCATCTACTTATAAATATATAAACTCTTAATAATAAATTGCATTCTATTTATCTACTCAAAATATCTTCAAATACTATCTTCAATTTAAAATACGTAAACATGCATCTTACTTTTTATAAGAGCTCTGTTTCTCGAAATTGGAGAGCGTGTAATACCGCCGCGGAGCTCCGCTGACCTTCCCAACGTGTGTATTCCTCGTAGAGATAACACTATTTTTTTTTAAACATAAAATATTTAGTTTATTCATAGAACACAAAAAAAAAAAAACATGATGCGACGACACAAATGATGATGACTTTTTACAATGAAAAAATAGGTTATAGAAGATGCACATCTACTTCATATTTCACTTCATAACAACCACTTCAACATATTATTAAAATCACTCATAAACTCAAATTATATTACTTCCGTTTTTACTACAATCCCTTTTATTTCTCATAAAAAAAACACCTGCCGCGCTTACATGCCGGCATTCACACTACTTCTACTTTCCCCACTCTCAATAAACAGTCTCCTTCCCCTCTCTCTCTGCGCGCGCTCACGCATCACGTGTCAATGGCGCCAAAGGAATACACTCCAGACATCACAATATATATATAAATATATATACAGTAAACCCTCGATTTAACGGACCTCGGTTCAACGGACTTCGGATTCAACGGACTAATTCTTAAAAAAATTTTAAAAATTAAAGTAACAAAAATTAAAGTAAAACAAGTGGGTTAGTGTGATCGCAGATCGGACAGAGGGTTTCGTTTAATATCCCTTTTAAAACACTTTATCCTTAAATTAACAAATCAAAATCGTTAATTTAAAATTATTCCCCTCTCCCTAACCTGAAATTTAACGCCCGTATTTCAAATTTTTATATTTGATAAATGTCAAATATTTATTTATCACTATTATTTACTGGAAGCCTCCATGATAAAACAGCTTCTAAAACGATGAAACACGCTTCGAAAAAAAAAAGTATTACTACCCCCCTCCCCTCCCCTACTTGAGAATCAACACGCAACCCTCTTTTAAGCTTTTATATGTAAAAAATCAAGCAATGAACAACGACAAAGCATTTCTTTTTACTATTTTTAAGAAGCGATTTCTCGGTAAAATAAAAAAAATATTCATTATATCTGTAGCGACACAATGTCTCGTGATCAAATGAACGAAACCTTAAAAAAAGGGAAAGAACACGAAACGCCGAAAGCGCGCGCTTTGATTCTCACTGCAGTGTGGTTTTCGTTCTAAGCATGCGCAATGATGCTGGCAGCCTATGCAGCCATGTGATATACTTTTCGTTCTATGCATGCATAAAAGTTGCATATGCGTTAATTCGTTTGTATTTCATTACCAATATTGTATTATTAAAAGTAATGTATTGTGTTTATATATACATATACAGTAGTATATATGTATATACAATATATATTTATGTATATACATATATTGTATATATACAATACATGTATATACACTGTATATATTGTATATATATATTATATATATATATATGTAATTTGCACTGTAATAATATATGTAATTACAAGTACGTAATAATATATATATGTACTATAATTATAACAAAATAATATTATAAATAGTACTTTGCGATTTAACGGACTTTCGATTTAACGGACACATCTTAGTCCCAATTAGTCCGTTAAATCGATGGTTTACTGTATATATATATAAAGGAAATATTTTGTGAAAAAAGGAAAATTTTCTGGAATTTACGGGAAAATTTTTTCGTTTAAATACGGAAATAGTACTGGCGTATCGATTGCCAGTACAATATCCGTATTTTAACGGATTTAAAAAATTTTTACAGTGTGCAGCTGACCAACGAACCTAAGTCCTCTATACATTCTCAGTCACATCCAAATCTGTATAAGGAGAAACTATATATACATATATATATCAACATTGATGAGTGATTGAAATAATAACGCGCATTTTTGACACTTTATTTGAGTTCGTCGCATCAGCTTGTAAGTATTGTTCATGCATTTTTCTTAAAATTTCGTATAGTAAAAAGTTGTCATCATTTGGGATTCTATTTCGTTTGCAATATGGTAAATAATTTATTTATTGTATAAGTAACTGCTTTCTGTGTCTTTTTTATCAAACAAATAAAACGAGTAAGGCTGTATCTTTCTCATGGTTTATTAAATTTGGTTTTCGCGCTAATATAACTTGATATTTATGAACGATGCAAATGAGAACTTATGTACGCCACGACATGAAAGTTATTTGGAATACTTTCCTTGAAATTCTGTGATCGAATTGCTTTTATTGTATACAATAAATGCTTAATGAAATAGAGATTTGTCTTTTTAAAATTTATATTCAATTTTATTCTGAATGTGCAGGTTCTTAAAAAAAAGATAAGCTAGTCATTATTCACTTATTGTTTGCAAAAAATAACATTAAAAGTGTCATCATGTTCGAAAAAAAAAATCGTATATGATTGCATTTTTTAATAAGGTCTACAGATAAATAAAAAAAAAAAACTGCATTACGTTTCATTTTTCAAATGGTAACACCCACTTTTAACAGTTAATTTGAGAGTCTTGGACAAGCTCGTAAGTATTGTTTATGCATTTTTTTCTTAAATCTACATTTAGTTAAAAGTTGTCTCATATGAGATTCTATTTCAGATGCAATATAGTAAAAAAAATATTATTGTAAAAATATCAATTGTCTGTCACTTTAATACACAAACAAATAAAATGTGTAATGTTTTATCTTTCTCCCTGTTTATTAAATTTGATTTTAATCTGCATTAGCTTCATTCTTAATCTTGCCAAAAATGAAAATTTATGTGCGTCACAGCATGAAACTTTTTCGCAATACCTTTCTTCAAATTCTGCAGTTGAACTGTTTCTATTGTCTTCAAATCATATCTGAATAAATATTTGTCTGTTTTTAATTTATATTTTATTTTATTCTGGATGTTTAGTTTGCTTCATAAAAAATCCTTCCGGTACAGGCCGGAAGTAAGAGGTAGCTTTCATATTCCTTATTTTTTAAAAGCCAGCTTATATAATTCCAACACAGGAACCTCAAATTAGTGAAACCTGATTATAGAAGATTCAATATTAGTTTTTGTCAATACTGAATATGAATGGCAGTTTCGCGAAATTAGTCAGCTTTATTCAAGCTGGATTTATTTAAAGTCATTTATATTCGGTCGCCGAAGTGTACTCCATTTTACAACAACATGATGGGTGAAGCTAACCAATGAACTTGCTCCAGACCTTAGTATTTCCTGCGCACATGCTCCCTCACATCGAAATCGGTTGATATATACGACTGTTGTCGCGGGCAAAAAAATCAGACTTTTCAAAATGTCACCGTCACTAGAAATTCAAATTGCTATATCTCAGCCATTTTTTAAGATAAAGACAAAACAAAAAATACTCCGGAATCCTTGTATCATGGTCAAATACATAAGAAAAAATATTTTTCAATTTCTAATTTTTTTATACTGCATTTTAAATTGAATATTTTTGTAAGGATTTTAAATGGCCACCATTTTGAAACAAGATGGCGGATGAAGCTGGCCAACGAACTTGGTCGAGACATTACTATATAATATGCACATGCGCAGCCGCATTCAGATCGGTTAATAAATACGCGTGTTATCGCGTGACAAATATCAGATCATCTCAGAATGTTAGCAACTCTAGAAATTCAAAGTGCTATAACTCAGAAATTTTTTTAAAATGTAGACGAAACTAAAAATGCTCCGAAATTTTTGTAATAAGGTCAAACACACAAGAAAAATACCTTTTTCAATTTCTAATTTTCTTGTACCCCATTTTAAATTATTTTTTTTAATATTAAATGGCTGCCATTTTGAAACAACATGGCGGATGATGCTGGCCAACGAACTTGGTCTAGACATTGGTATGTGCTATGTACATACCAAGTTACATCCATATCGGTTCATAAATACGCTTGTTATCGCGTGACAAAAATCAGATCCTTTCAATATGCCAGCCACACTAGAAGTTCAAAGTGCTATAACGCATCCATTTCTTAAGATTTAGACGAAACAAACAATGCTCCGAAATCTTTGTAACAAGGTTAAATTAATAAAAAAAAATATGTTACAATTTCTAATTTTCTTTATGCTTAACTTTAATCCTATTTTTTTTTTTTTTATTCAATGGCCCTCATTTTGAAACAAGATAGCGAGTGAATCTGTCCAACGAACTCGGCCGAGACACTGGTGTGTATTATCTACACACCAAGTTATATATGTATATGTATCAACATTTGAACGGAGGGTGGTTTTGGGATCCGAACGGCACCAATAGGTAGCTTTTTGTGATGAAAGCTACCTAAAAATGATACACCTGTCATTATTCGCTGATATTTTCCAAAAAAATCGCATCAAATGCGTCATTAGGCACGAAATAATTTTTCTTTCGAACATATTTGCATTTTTTGAATAAATGCTCGTGTATACGATTTTTTACTTAAACCAGCTTTCAATTTTTAAACGGTAACACGCATTTTTGACACTTTATTTGTGTTCCTTGGATCATCTCGTAAGTATTGTTTTAACAATTTGTTCTTAAATGTTTATATTGTTAAAAGTTGTCAACATTGGGGATTCTATTCAGCATGTTATACGGTAAATAATTTATTATTGTAAAAATATTAATTACTAGGGAGCTAATCCCCCTCCCCTGAAGCTACACCTACCAAACCTTCGCAGCCTCTAAAAACATAGTAATGAGCCCTGTTTAAAAAATATTACCAGGTTACAGAAGATTGAATGATAATATCACTATAAAGGCGGCTATCTTCAGTAATCTGTCTTTTTCGATAGAATGGGGCATTTTTCCGGTTATCATGGCCTTATCCGTCGCTATCGTAACGACTGACGGCTGTTTTCGGGATTGATAAGTAAGATCAATTACGCATTTAAAATTCAGCTTGTATAAAATGGTTAAGTTAAAAATATCGCTATCTTTCTGACTTTTATACCAAAGCTATGAACATTATTCTTCCTTTAGGTGCAAGGTTAAAAAACTCCGTCTGCTTGGGAACAGTTTTCAGAATCAAGATATTGAAAAGCATTGTGTTTTCAAATTTTATGCTTCTATTTTAAGTTTTGATGGAATTTTATATATTTTCAGGAACAGGTAGGGGAGACTAGGGAGGGTTGATCATGCGGGAGGCTTGACCCACTAATCAGTTTTCATATTTAAAAGAAGTTCAGAGTTTTATCAATAGGTGTCAACCAAAGCTACTGGAATGCTCAAACAACAGTCTTTGTTTAATGAAGAGATAATCGAAAAAGGTGTAAAATTCAATTGTGAAGCGTTTTCAACCTGAAAGTTGTGTTTTTTAGAAATATTTTGTAAACTTTTTTCAAGAGAAAATCATAGAAATTCGAGAAAGTAGCTGTTAAGTAATACAGAAATATCGAGCTTTCATTCCAGGCATAAAGATTGTACAGTAAGTTAGGCTTAACATAACAATATGCTATTCTTTAGAAAAGGGCTATGTGGGGAGGCTTGACCCAGTCAATGTGATGGAGGGTTGACCAGATGCTCAAGGCTCCTTTAATTAAGTGGTTTTGGAAATCGTTTTATTATACACTGTGCATAATGGAAGGTTAATAATTATATATATAAAAGAATGTAAATTTATTCTGTAAAGCTACAGTACAATGGATTGATGGAAAAGAAAATGTTTAAAACTGATTAAAGAAAGATTTAAAAAATTGCTATAGTATCTCCTGCAAAGATAAATTTAATGAAATAAAAATGGGAAAAGTTGATAGGAATTGTTCTCCATCTAATTATTACTTGCAATAGGTAAATAGAAACAGTAGAAAAGACTAGAAAGGACTAGAAAGTATGAAATCAGCAGTCTTAACCCTTTTTGGGGCAGTGGCATGTTTATGAAACAGCTTAATTTTAATTCCCAAACGCCCCATTGGAACCAGAATTTTGTTAAAATCTTTTCATTTAATATGAATGTGAAATATAGACTTTTTCTTATTTCCAAATAAATTTGTTCATAAATTCCGTTGCCAGTCATTTATTTCAACATATTAGTACTGAAAGTATACTTTGTACCTGAAAGGGTTAAAAGATGTTAATGATGCGTTAAGTGCTCATGCGGCTGAAAAAGTACATAGCATTGATCGAAAAAACTTTAGAAAGGTATGTAGACAATGAGAATGAATACAACAAGATGAAACTAAACTGTGTGGTAACTAGTATTGTCAAGTCGAGTGTCACAAAAAGTAGGACAAGGAGACAAAAAAATGCGGGAGAGTGGTTCCTAAATCCGGTCATAATAATACATGAAACCGTATGAAAACGGAACCTGTCTCTAACGGAATATTGCTTTAAATGTTAAAATTTCATTTTCCCTGCTGTACAATTATACCTGCTCGGACAAAATTAAGTTTAAAACAAGTTTTCTCATCTGACTTGCGATTGCGTCTAAACCGGTTTGTTTAAGCGTCATAATTTCAAAAATATATTTTTTATAATATAAAGCATGTAGCATAAAATTATTTTGCTTTTTTAAAACTGATTTTACTTCTCTTCACAAATATTTCAATATTAAACAAAGTGGGTCAAGCCTCCCATATATTGGGGAGCCTTGACCCATTATTTTTTCATGATTAAAATCACTCATTTTTCAAATAATTTCTTATATATTGCACTTATGTAGCAATTTTATTTTGATAACCGATTGTTTAACGAATAAAATGATATATAAAACTTTATTCTACGTTCAATATTAAAAAAATAAAAAATCATTTTGTAAAAAGTAGGTCAATCCTCCCTAGTCTCCCCTATACTTAGTCTAGAATTATTTTCATTATTTTAATACACCGCCAGGCATATTTTCATGTTATTTTTACAACCTATATTGTTTATATTAATTAATAAGAATATCCGAATCTTCTAATATGTATTTATCGAATGGTAATTCATACAAAATAAATCGAAAGCATTTTGCGTATACATTTACCTGTATTTAGGCTGCATCAGGCGATGAAATGTATAATCAAATTTGCTGGCCGCATTACTTTTATAGCATGTGACGTCACACAGTCAGAAAAACTCGTCAATATACACTAAATTATTCCTCATTTTTTATCAAATAATTTCCGTTCTCCAGAAAAAATGTTTTATCCATGAATTCTTTGCAAACGTCTAAAAAAGATGAAGAAATTCCGTTCATTTCTAGCACGCATGCGTATTGGATTTATTTTAAAAAGGAAAAACAAAAAATTCTATAAATTAAGATTTCTAATTTAATTACAAAAGTAAAAGTGTTTGAATTTAAAAATAAATAACAAATACTTTTCTCATTCATTCAAAAGTACTCACAATTTATTTTTTAAAGTTAAATATTTTGAATAAAGTTAAATAAAGTTGAATTTATAAAGTTGTTTATAAATAAATATTCGCATTTAAAATATAATTTAAATGAACACATTTAAAAGATATTTCAATTTAAAAACTTGAATGGGAAAAAATCGATATTACTCAAAATAAAATCTTATCGAATAAAAATATAATATTCATATTTTACCTCTAGAAATTTACGTAAAAATATCTAAAATTCATATTTTTTATCCTATATTAATACTAAAATTTAACCACAGCCACAATCTCATATAAGGCGAAATCTTCCCGAAATTAACTTCAAAATTAAAATATTTTTAAAGAAATTGATCAAGCCATACACATCTGAAAAGAACATATTTACTTCAAAGCGTTTTTCTGTTGTATAGCTATGGCTCCGTGCTGGCGTGCTTGTCTCGTAAGGCTAACATGGCTGGTTCGAATCGAACGTCTACCGCTTTTTCTTCTCCCGAACTTTCTACAATTGACGGATATTTACCTCCAATAACGGAGGGGAAAAAGAATATTCGTCAATTTACGGAAATAAGCCGGCAGCGCTACTACTAGTAGAATTTCTGTGAATTGAAGAAAGTTTTTTTTAGAGTGTACATTATAGTTTTATGGAGTGAATACGTTTCAAATGTATATTTTTACTAAATTACGCAATTTTTACTATTAAATGTATTTCTCACGTAAAAATTTACTTATTTTAAAGTTTTTTTTGTCTCTTTTAAGATTCATATATTATTTAATTTAATAGTGTTTGCGAATTTTATTACTTGAACTTTTTAAATATAACCTAATATTCATCATTAAAAGTTCATGCGTAATATTTCAATTATTTTTTGGCATTTTATATATGACCAATATTTAATATTTGGGAATTTTGCATATGTCGTAATTATCAACTTTAAAAACATTTCGTGAGTAATAATTTTATTATTGAAAAATTTGTGTACTTTTTTTAATATTACGTGTAAGTATTTTAACGCAATTTCCCCTATTTTTTGCTTTTAACACCAGATCGTTTAATTTTATTTTCAATTTTTCTTTCCGTTTTTAAGAATTTTTCTTTTCAATTTCAATGTGAAAACGAAGACAAAAAAGAAATCAAATAATCCTTTGGTTTTCAATTTCAATTTGAAAATGACGAGAAAAAAGAAATCTAATAATCCTTTAATTTTCAGTTTTCTCTCTTTTTTCGCCCTCAAAAATGGACTTTTTTTACGCCTGTGGAATTTGTGCCAAAGTTAAAGATGACAGATGATTTTTAATTTCTAAAAATTAACTGATTCCTTGTGATCATAATGTGATTTTTTTTTTTTTTTAATTCTCCTGAAAAATATAATTTAATCACAATATTGTCTTCTCTATCGATTAAAATAAAAGATAATTTCAAAGATAATTTCAATTTAAGTTTGAAAATGATGAAAAAAAAATCTAATAATCCCTGTCCTCATCCATTTTCTCCACAAAAATGGAGTCATCTTGTTGCCATCATTAGAGTAATGTCATTAAAATTATTTCCTTTTATTGTGATTTGAATAAGGGGTTATCTACATTTTCAAAAATTGCACTAATTTTCATTTTCCAAATAGTAACACCAACTTTTGAGGCTTTATTTGAGTTGCGAGCATCAGATCATAAGTGTAGTTTATGTAATATTTCACAAAATTTTCTAATAGTTAAAAGTCGTCGATTCTGTTTCGAATGCAGTACTGTAAATAGTTTATTATTGTGAAAATATCAGTTATCTAACTCATTCTTTCGGAAACAAGAATCTAGCAAACTTTTATCTTCCCCATGGTTTATTAAATTTGGTTTTCATGCTACATTTACTTCATACTTATGCTCGCTGCAAATTAGATTTTATGTTTACAAGGCATGAAAGTTATTCGTAATATTTTCCTTGAAATTCTGCAGTTGAATTGTTCTCATTGCATACAAATAATGCTTGATGAAATAAGACATTTGTCTACGTTTAATTTACATTTAATTTTATTATGAATGTTTAGTCAATGAATAAACTACGCATAATTTTAAGATGCATAAATTACACACAAACATATGAATATATTTATATATGTAGTAAGGTCAGGGCCGAAACTAGCCTTTTTTGCACGCGGGGCAAACATGGGTTTTGGCGCACCCCCCCCCCCCTCTTCCACAAAGTATATTTACAAAGAGAATTTTACTAATTTTATAATAGAAGACAGCTTAAAATTTAAAATATGTAATCATAAAATATGTAATACTGAACTATGTAATCTACAGTGGCGTATCCAAGGGGGAGGTCCCTCTGAACATCAACAAAAATATTCTAAAGATCATTTTTAAAATGACATATTCAGTAGAGTCCCGATTATCGGAGTCCCGCCTAACCGAGTTTCCGCTTTCACCGAGTTATTTTCTTCTGATGGACTGATGGCTTTCATTATTATGAAACAGCCATTATAAATGAAGTGTTAGGTGAAGATGAAAGAGCATTCGTAAAAAGTTAGAACTCTGATTTTTTGAAATGAAAAAAAAAATTATAGCCATTTCTTTTATCCCATTCGGACCAGAAAAAAAAAGAGTTCTATCTTTTTACGGCTGCTCTTTCATCTTCACCTAACACTACATTTAAAATGGCTGTTTCATAATAACGGAAGCCATCAGTACATCAGAAGAAAATGATCCTTTCCAAAGGTATAATCCTTCATTTGGCGACCCTTTGTTCTGGCGCCCGGGGCACATGCCCCTCTGTCCCTTCCCCCCCTTAGTTTCGGCCCTGAGTAGGGTAATTGAGAAATCATGCTCATTGCAAAGAACTTGGCTTAATTGGAGAATCATCTGTCTTTTCTAACTTGTCTAATATTTTTCAGGCTTATTGCAAAACGTAAAATATAAACACACCCATCCATTTATTTCCATCCATTTTATTATATTTAATTTGTTATGAATGTTTAGTCAATGGATAAACTACGCATAATTTAACGATGTGTAATTTACACACACATATATATGGAAGATTCTACGCAAATAGACCATATTCATCATAGTGATGAAGAAAGAATAAATCCAGCTGGAAGTTTCGAATTTTTTGTAACAAGACACTAGAAATGATACTTATTGGGAAAAAAGTAGCACCAGGCTTAATATTAAGAAATTCTACAATTATCAGATTTTTAAATTTTTATTAGAATGAGAGGATGGTTACAACGTGAGGAAATTACAATTTTGTGAAAAGCAATTTCAAATAATATTTTTAAGAAAACTTTTGTCCAGAAAAATTAAATCTCCTTCCTCTATTATCTAAAGCATCAGCACTGTAAAAAAAAGACTGTAATTCTTAGCGAAAAAAATTGTTGCCTTTACAGAAAAATCTGTTTTAAGGAAAAAAGTTTATTTTTCTGTAAAAAAGTGGATTTCGTAAGTTTTACAGAAGAAATCTATATTTTTTTCAAAAAAAAAAAAAAAAAAAAAAAAAAAAAAAAAAAAAAAAAACTGTTTTACCGAAAAATTACAGATATTTTCTGTAAGTTAGATGGTTTTCCACTGTCGCCAAAATTGCGAGTTTTTTTCTGTCAATTTGAGGAATTTTTTATTTCACAGTGTAGATGTTCATTTTTTTTTAACAATGTCACATATTGGGTAGTCATAAATATCGTCTTAAGTATGCCACACTGTAAAAAAAATACCGCCAGTTTTCCGGTAGGAATCGGAAAAATAGTTGCCCTTATCGTACCAGAATAATTTCCGACCCAGCTCGGAATAAAATCCGTAAACATAAGGAAATAGTCAGTAAAACGGTATTTTACGGATTTTATTTCGATTTTACGGATTTTATTCCGAGCTGGGTTCGAAATTATTCTGGTACGATAAGGACAACTATTTTTCCGCTTCCTACCGGAAACAGCATTTACTTTCACCGATTCGTCATGAATTTCCGATAGTTCATAAATATACATTTCAATTTCATCCTCCAAAATTATCCAATATAAATGCTTTAAAGGCCCTGTTAAATAAAATTTATTGAGTCCCCATTGTTTGTATGCATAGTACACAAATGAAAAATTCTTTGTTGCCGATTTCTTTCGGAAGGTACAACCAGAATTTCTTCAATGAATTTACAAATAAAGTTTTAGCTGAAATCTATATGCAGTATGATATAGTTTTGTTTTTAAGATGACTTTATTTTCTTAATTGCTTTATATTGATAAACTATATTTCCTCTGTATACCAGGAATATTTTCACCTGAATGCTAAATTCTTTAGAAGTTCTTTTGAGGAAATTTCTCCACGAACGTTTCTTTTTTTTTTTTTTGTTCCCTTGCTGATTTTTTTTTTTTTTTTTTTTACCTTTTACATAATAAATAACATTTTATACACCGATTTGCTTAAAAATACGCTTTTATGTCCGTCAAAACCATTAAAATTTCGGCAAAAATATCTTTTTTTCAAGTTTTTAAAAATAATAGAACAATTCTCTCACATAGGAACCTCACATAAGCCTCACATGAGGGAAAGACTAGTGAAAGAATGATAAAATGTACAATATTAGCTTTTAAAATTTGTACTCATAATGTAAATTGGAAAAAATAATACATGTTCTAAAATTAACCAGCCATCTCATATTTCCAGAATTATTAATGAGCGAGGGAATGATCTGAAATATGAGTTGAAAACTTTTTCGCCAGATAGAAATTGCATGTGCAGACCAAAAAATTAAATCTAATACATAGAAATAACAATTTATGTTAAAGGTATATATAAATACTTTACAGACATACATACAATACATACAATAAACCCTACTGGAGTGAAAAATTAGCCAGAGCCAGTAATCGAACCCCGGACCACTGCATTCCAGGCAGTTCTTCACTCCAGTTGGGTTTATTGTATTTATTGTATGTATGTCTGTAAAATATTTACATATACATTTAACTGTTGAATGCAGGCGTTATTTATGTGTGTATGTGTGTTTTAATATGTATTGTAGTATGTGTGTTTTATTATAACACTTTAAGTGTTCATATTAAAAGACAGAAGTCAAACAAAAAATATATATGAAACGATTTCACTCGTATCATATAAACATGTAGATCTTAAGCACCAGCATACCCACATTAAGTATACTCAATGAAGAAATCATGGTTTTTTGCAGTCGTACAATCGTGGTGGAAGAGTGGAAGGTCAGGCTGTCGCCCATTGGAATGTTTTCCGAAGCATAATAATCGAAGCCTATAGATGCATCAAAACGTTTATTAATCGACCATATAATGCACCACTAGTTATAGGTGATCCATGTGCGGGCAGTTGCTACGTAGTAAAATGTACCACTAGATGTTACGTATTAGAACAAATGATGAAGATTCAGGAAAAAAAAACACTCCAGGTGGCGTGGTTTAATTAAGCAACTCAATAATCGTAAAATTCCACCTCTCCTAGCCCATGCAACGGGTTATATACTTGCCAAAACTGCACGCGTATGAATGCAATACACGATAAATAACAAATGCCGTACAAGTAGCCGGAAGGACGTGATAAGAGCATCGTACGATAGTGCTAGCTCCAGGGGGAAGGGGAAAGGCACGCGTGACAGCGATGCGATCTCTTTAGCTTCGGCGTCAGAATTATTGCGCAAACAATGGCTGGCGGGATTTGCAAGGAATTGTGGGAAAAAAGAACATCATCGAACAATTCTATTAAAAAACATTCGAAAGAAAAAGAATTTAGTTTTAGAATGAAATGAAAAAAGTAATTTAATGGGTTTTATGAGATGAGGCGAATGGATTAAGGTTTTTAGACTAATAAATGAATACGCATTTAAATGAGACTTTTTGAGACTCATTTATGAATCACTGAATGAGACTTTTTGTCTTACTTGTTAGTATCACGGTAAATTTTTACTAAATATCACTTATAGGACCAGGGGACCGTATAAAAATTTAAATTTCGTAATCTTTTAATAAATGTTTTTCTTGACCCAAATCGCTTTAAAAATAATTCTTTACCTTATTTAAACCATTTTTGTAATTGGAAGTATGCATCTAGGACCACCGATTGCGAAATTAAAGGTCGGTCAGGTTATACGTGGACACACTGTATAATAGGCTGGAATGTAGAATAAAAATTTTTGAATTCAAAATCGGCCCGGTGTGCTAAAGTTGCATATTGTATTGCTTATAATGCAAAAAAAATTCCGGCCCCTGAATTGATATCTTCTTGCACCCCAAAGTGCTCGAAATCCCCGAATTTTAGCTAAATTACACTAATTTTCCTGAATTTTAATAGCTATTAAAAACATTAATTTGTTATTGGACCATTGTAGATACAATTTTATTATGTCCCGTTACCATATGTAAAAAGTTTCAAATCCCTACATCATCATCTTCATGCGCCCCAACAGGGTTAAAAAATTATGAAATCTGACAAAATTTGACTTGTTTTGGGTTTTCTTGAAGATACTGTTACATAATAAAAATCAAGATTTACTGAATTGTTTATTAATTTCGGCTATATATGTTCCTTTTCCATATTTACATTTAACTCCTCAGTTTTACTAAGCATCAAATAAATAATAATAGGTAAGAGTAATATGAGTTTTTAAACACTTTGAGTTTGTACATTGTAATCGCGTTTTTTATATGAAAAATCTCTCTCCTGGAACGTGACTCAATTCAGTCCGAATGCATCCATCACTTCCTTCATATCCTCATTCTGCTTCGGAGGCCTCTGTTACAAATATAACAGTTCTCTCAGTTGCTTGTGCGTGACTTGGCAGTTTCAACATGCTTGAAAGAGTTTTAATGCCTCCACCTAGTGCATCATTCTTGAACCTTTCAAATTCTTCTGTCCCCAATCTCCGGGTAATTGGAGTCTCCATTCGTTCTTTCACATCCCTCTCTAATTTTTGATTCCCATCAATTGAATTGACGCAGTCTTTTGCTTCAAAATTTATTTTTGGAACCGTAATCTTCCTAAAATTCCTGTTTTATAGATGACTTCGCTGCTGGCTTTGACATCATCCACGATGCTGATGCTGATACTTCTCAAATAAAGTAAGACAGGAACGTGAGAAGTTAACCCTCTCGCTGCGCACCCCGAGATATACTCAGGCATGCATTTTTCCGTCAAATTAATACTATTTGCTTGTTCCCACCAGTTATTTTTTAGCAAAAACTTTGATTTAATCAGGACATCTCCCCCCCAATTACGATAGTCAAAATTTCTCCTTTAAAGAACCGGTGATAAAGATTAAAAATTCTGTAAAAGACGCTCATCGCGAAGAATTACTTACGCAGCGAGAGGGTTAAGGACATCAGGTGTCATCATCACAGTGGATTTTTTTTTATTAACTGCAATGCTTTTTTTGGCCGTAAGGACAATACGTCAAGAAAAAATAGGAAATTATTCCGAATCATCCCAAGAAAAGAAGAACACATATCAATGTTACAAGAGCTCGTTTCTGTTTATATTCTGTTTATATTAATTCCAGGTATCTGGGGTCGGATTTGAGGGTTAATATTAACGTTCTGATCCAGAGAAACAACTATTACCCTCATGAGGAAATCTCATTGCTATGTTAGCAGATGAGAGGAAGCGCAGTAGGGAATTCGCATTTAGGAGCATAAAAGTAGAAAAAAATGAGAGCCAGCAGAGAAGACCGCTGCAAAACAGGAATAAAAGGAAGTTTAGAGTTCCAAAAATAGATTTTGCAGCAGCAGACTATGTAAATTTAATTGATGGGAATCAAAGATTAGAGAGAGATGTGAAAGAACGAAGGAAGACTCAAATTACCAGGAGATTGGGGGGCAGAAGAAATTGAAAGTTTCAACATGGTTCGTACGGGTACCGCTATTTCTCCAGGACAACTACCAGTATCTTTTTATAGAAAAAGAAATCTAGATTAAACGCGCAAAATTTCGCCTTCTTTTAAGAAGAGATTTTCTATAAGATAATACTGGTGCCGAAAAATTTTCTAACCTGAAAAATTCAAGGAGGCGTATGAATCATGTTCAAGAATGGTGCACTAGGTGTGGGTACTGAAATTTTTTTAAACCTGTTGAAATTGCCATGTGACACACAGGTAACTGAGAGAACTGTTAAATTAGTAACATACCCCTTTGAATCAGTATCTAGATATGAAAGAAGGGAAGGATAAATTGGGATTCAAATTCAGTCATATTACAGAATGAACACTTTTGATATAAAACGTGATTACAAAGTACAAACTGAAAGTATTTAAAAACTCGTATTACTCTATTATAATTATTATTTGCTTATTAAAACTGGGAAGTTAAATGTAAACATGGAAAATAAACATAAATTATATCATATTGTAGTCGAAATTAATAAAAATGTCAAACGTTTATGTATATATTGGTTTTTATTATTTAATAATATCTTCAAGTAAACCTGAAATAAATCAAATTTTGTCAGATTTCATAATGTTTTAGCCCTATTGGGGGCGCATGAAGATGATGTTCAAGGGATTTGAAGCTTTTTACATATAGTAAGGGGACACATAATAGCATTGTATCCACAATGGTCCAATAACAAATTGATATTTTTTAATAGCTATTAAAATTCAGGAAATTTAGCGTAATTTAGCTAATATTCTGGGATTTCGCGCCCCTTGGGGCGCATGAAGATATCCATTCTGGGGGCAGAATTTTTTTTACATAATAAGCAATACAATACGCAACTTTCGCACACCGGTCCGATTTTGAATTCAATTTTTTTTATTCTACGCTCCACCGTACTGTATATATTACATGTTGGAATGGGAACTCCTGTCCATTTATTTTAAATTCATAAAAACTATCTCGATATTTGAAAATTATATATTTGATTGAATTAAAAAATATATAATGAATATTTATTTACCTAATGAGTTTTTAAAAATAACAGTTCATTTAATGATAAGTGAGATAAAATTTATTCACAATATCTCGTTAAACTAATATGTCTTTTTAACAGAGTTAAAGAAACAGCTTGTTCAATTCAATAGAACCTTCTGTGTAGTCGCTTTAACATCAGATATTTGCATTTTCTAATTACAAACTTCCGTTGTTAACTTAATCATATTGTCTTACAATGTAGTTATTTTTGGTTTAAAAGCAAGAATATGAATATCACAAACTTAATTACAAGAAAAGAATTTTATAAAGAGGAAACACGAAAGTTTTAAAGAAAATAATAATTTCTATTTAGTATAGTTACATACTTACAGTTGAAAATTGCAGGAAAGATATTTAAAAATTATATTTATAAGAAATGCTATGGAATATAAGAAATGCCACAAGGGAAAATTCTATTATAATTTTCGCTTTCAGATACTTTTAATCACATACTTAAAAAAAAAGTCTATATATCTAGACAAGCATTACTAATTAACCATTAGTTAGGGAATACTGCAATATTTGCGACAACCAATTTCGATAGTCCAATTGAGTGCTTCCAATTATCATTGTTTTGGAACCACTTTTTCTAATTTTTTTTTTTTTTTGCATTTTTTAAGTGCTTAAGAGCACTTAACAGTGTAAAGTTCTTGAGGGGATTCCTAGTTGTCAGCAATTTTACGCCCAGTCTTCAATTGAATTTCTTCTTAAGACTCCTCTGCACTGAAACTCCCCGATCGCGAAATCCCATGTTAGCCTATGGGAAAACTTTGAAACGCGATTACTCATTACCTAATATAATTATTAAAATACCATTTTCACCATCAGAAAGTAGACGTCAGATGCCGATAATATGTGTTTTAAAAAAATATCTCTGTAAATATTAAGAGCATAAGACATTTCTATAAACTTTGAAATTTCCATTTGATTAAATTTTATCATCTTCTTAAAAATACTTAAAATTTACGTAGATAATTTCTTAAACGTGTAATCGCGCATCAAATATTAACCATAGGCTAGCATGGGATTTTGCGATCGCGGAGTTTCCGTGCAGTTGCCTCTTAATAGTGAGCAGTTTGGAAAAACAAAATCTAACTCTAGTTTATAAACTAGATAAATAATTTCTTTAAAAATAAGGATTAAACATATCCATTCTAATAAAATAATAATAATAATAATAACGTTTGTGTGTTGGTAGGGGTACTCTGTGGAACTAACAAACCTGCTTCAAAACTAATGGCGGCAAATTGATGGTGACAATCTCTGTTCCAGCATAGGCTATATTTTATGTCGGTGCCACTACCCTAAAGGGCGTGCAGGAGCATGAAACGTTCTAAAAATGCAATTTTTGTGAGTACTTTTCGGTTAGCTGGGCGCCAGTGTTATATATACATGTATATACAGATGTATATATATATATATATATATATATATATATATATATATATATATACATCTAGCTCTAATAAAAGTGAATGATTATGAAAATTATTATGAAAAGAGGGTGCAAAACAACAATAAAAATCCATGAAAATTTATAACGAAAAAACAACAAACAAACCACTCCCTGCTCTTCAGAAAGTGGGAGGAGTGAAAAAAGCAGGTATCAAAAACAGAAATTGGATCCTCACGGGTTTCGCAAGATATGGCCAACCCACATACTCCAAAAGTATAACAATAGATTTAAACTTTCAAAAACACAACATAACAAAGCTATTTTATAAAATAATTTTTAACGAATCAAAACTGCTTTAAAAACAAATATAACCAACCAATTCAAAATCCAAGAAAACCGATTTAGCTTATAAAACGTAAATAAAATTAATAAAAATTTTAATATGACTAAATCATTAAGCAATTAGAAGTATTGAACATGTGAGAAGGCCATATCCCCACCTTTACCCATGAAGACCTGAAAAAAACTTGCTACCTTTAAAACAATCACTACGCTCCACTTCTTTCCATCAGCAGGAGTTGCAAGAAAGACCATAATCCAAGTTAGACCAGCGTCCTAAAGACTTGTCTTTCCATTATCCTCATAATCATTAATTTTCTTTCCAAGTCACCGCAGTTTCTACTTGAAGCACATCAACATGCAGACGTTCTTAAAGACTTTAATCCACACCCTTCATATATTCAAGCAGCTACCTTGGCATCCATTACGGTGTTTGGCCGCTTAGCTGTTGCCACTTTAAAAAACTCTTCTCAAGTTGATTTACATAATGAAAAATAAACTGATATGGAAATAAATTATTATAAAAAAGATTAGCAGTAAATTTAAAAATCTGTGAACTCAAAAATTCTCTATTACTACAAATTCTATAAAATCTATTAATTTGTCCCACAATAATGTTATTAAAAACCTTCTTACTTAAATTTGAATACCAGTGTGGCATCGATTGAGTATTAAAATTAAAAAAAATCCCGTTTATCAAAAAGCTTAATTAGTATATTGCTATCTTTAATTAAAATGTCTAAATCCAAAAAATTAACATGTAAATTATCAACAGAAGCCTTATTTAATTTTAAACATGGAGGATAGATATCGTTAATCGATACCAAAAGTTTGTCATCGAATATTATTAAATCATCGATATACCTTAAAACTGAGTAACTCTTATTACTGTTTAAAACATAATTAAATTCATAATAAAAAAGAAACAGATTTGCAGCAGAACTCGAAAAATTAGTTCCCATACCGATACCACATACCTGGTAGAAAAATGAGCTATTGAATGTAATGAAATTATTAAGAAAACAGAAATTACATAAACTCAAGAAAAAATCTCTTTTAATTCCAAGCTCCTCCTCAATACAAAACATATAAAAATATTTTTTAGTGTATCATAAAGTAAATCTATAGGTATATTAGAAAAAAGGTTTTCAAAATCATAGGTATACAAATTTATGGGCGTTATGGGCGTTTTTTTAATTTTATTTAAAACCTCATTACTATTATCTATACACCAAAAATAGCTAGTATTTCTATATTTAAACTTCAAAACACCATAAATGCGCTTCAAAAACTCCTGTAACTTAACATTTAAACTTTTACCTATACCTCTTGAATTACAACATATAAATCTGAATTTAATAGGTGTCTTGTGAAATTTTGGGGTCATAAACAGAAATGGAAAAGTATGATGATTATTAATAGCAAAATTATATGAATACATCTTTCTAGCCTTCTTGGTGTATGCATTAAATTTGTTTACAACAACCTTGTGACTTAATTTACATTCTTTATAAAATTTACTATTATTTAACTCATTTTTAACTTTGTCAATATAAAAAAGCTTTCAAATAATTGCATAATTTGAAGCCGCTTTGTCCACAGGTACTATTACAAAATTGTTATGTAAAAATTGAATATAATTTATATCTTCTTTATTGAGACTATGATAAACATAATCCTTACTGTTCAAATAATTATTAACAAAAAACTCAAATTCCTTTAATATATGCCACTCCCATTCAAAAAAAGCTTCAAAGGGGGTGTTAAATCTGTAACATAATTGCATAATGAATTTTTTCAAATCCCTTTTAAAAATCTGAATAGCCGTTTTCTTGCTAATTGTTTTATTTAATCTAAACTTAGTACCTAATCCCATCATAAAATGTAAATTTTTGTTCTTTATAATATCTAAATTTCCAGTAATAACATGTTTATGGAAATCATCAATAAAATCTAAGAAATCTGTGCCACATTTACATGTTTCAGGAATTTCATCAGAAAAAGCAAGAGATCTATAATTGAACAATTTTTTACAAAGAGGAATGTTATATTTATAAGCAACAGCTATATTAATATCTCTAAGAGGGAAAAAAGTGTCATAATATCTGAAAAAATCTTTAATTTTAAAATTGTCGAAAGACTTCTGTTGAAAATTCAAAGTAAAGAAAACCCTGTCAGTTTTGGAATCCAAAAAATTCTTTAAAGCAGGTCCCTAAAATGCAAATTAGAAAATTTATAAATTTTACTAGCTTTCCTAATTTTGTTTAAAATTTTAAGCTTAAGTGTGAATACCGCTTTTTTTTTACATTTTTAATACTGAAATTTACTACAAAATCTTTTTCAACATTACAGATCCAATCCTCTGGCACTAAACAATTTAATTTATTGGATAACATATGTGATCCCCTGGTATCTCTTTTAATTTTCAAATTACTAAACAAATTTAAAAAACTATAAACATTATCAATACTTTTTATATTGTAAGAATTTAATGCTGTATTTAGGCCATAAGGATATAAAGTCCTGTGTTTCAAAATGAAGTCATTTTCTATTTTCAAACGCTCATTCTGATTCTCAACATGTGCCAAAATTTCAATCAAAATGTTATCAAAAGTATGCAACTTAAAATGCATAATTTCAAAAGATGGATATTGTAAATCATCATTGTAAACATTTGATCTGTGATTGTTAATTCTAATATTAAGAGAACCAGAAGTCTCACCAATATAAGCCTGCCAACAAGTCATACATGTAATTTTATAAACAACATTATTAAACTTGCAAAATGTACAATAACCTGATGGTATATCAACAGCCTCGGCACGACTCACCAATCATGTTTTACAACGTTTATCTTTTCATTTAATGTATTTCATAATTTCAATGAGGAATTTATACAAAATTCCAAAAAAAATGTTTTTATATTATAACTTTTTGTAGGCACTTACACCTAATTGCATAACAAACTACACCCAATTCAACATATGACATGAAATGACTAGTTGAATACACAGCAAAATAAGCGCAAAGCAGCTTATCAAATTGCCAAAGTATATAATGCTTTCAAAAAAAAACAAAAAAAAAAAACAAATAACCCAGTGCATCAGGCGCAACGCAGCTTCTTATATGCACTAAGTGAATATAGCTCTAATAAAAGTGAATGATTATGAAAATTATTATGAAAAGAGGGTGCAAAACAACAATAAAAATCCATGAAAAATTTATAACGAAAAAACAACAAACAAACCACTCCCTGCTCTTCAGAAAGTGGGAGGAGTGAAAAAAGCAGGTATCAAAAACAGAAATTGGATCCTCACGGGTTTCGCAAGATATGGCCAACCCACATACTCCAAAAGTATAACAATAGATTTAAACTTTCAAAAACACAACATAACAAAGCTATTTTATAAAATAATTTTTAACGAATCAAAACTGCTTTAAAAACAAATATAACCAACCAATTCAAAATCCAAGAAAACCGATTTAGCTTATAAAACGTAAATAAAATTAATAAAAATTTTAATATGACTAAATCATTAAGCAATTAGAAGTATTGAACATGTGAGAAGGCCATATCCCCACCTTTACCCATGAAGACCTGAAAAAAACTTGCTACCTTTAAAACAATCACTACGCTCCACTTCTTTCCATCAGCAGGAGTTGCAAGAAAGGCCATAATCCAAGTTAGACCAGCGTCCTAAAGACTTGTCTTTCCATTATCCTCATAATCATTAATTTTCTTTCCAAGTCACCGCAGTTTCTACTTGAAGCACATCAACATGCAGACGTTCTTAAAGACTTTAATCCACACCCTTCATATATTCAAGCAGCTACCTTGGCATCCATTACGGTGTTTGGCCGCTTAGCTGTTGCCACTTTAAAAAACTCTTCTCAAGTTGATTTACATAATGAAAAATAAACTGATATGGAAATAAATTATTATAAAAAAGATTAGCAGTAAATTTAAAAATCTGTGAACTCAAAAATTCTCTATTACTACAAATTCTATAAAATCTATTAATTTGTCCCACAATAATGTTATTAAAAACCTTCTTACTTAAATTTGAATACCAGTGTGGCATCGATTGAGTATTAAAATTAAAAAAATCCCGTTTATCAAAAAGCTTAATTAGTATATTGCTATCTTTAATTAAAATGTCTAAATCCAAAAAATTAACATGTAAATTATCAACAGAAGCCTTATTTAATTTTAAACATGGAGGATAGATATCGTTAATCGATACCAAAAGTTTGTCATCGAATATTATTAAATCATCGATATACCTTAAAACTGAATAACTCTTATTACTGTTTAAAACATAATTAAATTCATAATAAAAAAGAAACAGATTTGCAGCAGAACTCGAAAAATTAGTTCCCATACCGATACCACATACCTGGTAGAAAAATGAGCTATTGAATGTAATGAAATTATTAAGAAAACAGAAATTACATAAACTCAAGAAAAAATCTCTTTTAATTCCAAGCTCCTCCTCAATACAAAACATATCAAAAATATTTTTTAGTGTATCATAAAGTAAATCTATAGGTATATTAGAAAAAAGGTTTTCAAAATCATAGGTATACAAATTTGTGGGCGTTATGGGCGTTTTTTTAATTTTATTTAAAAACTCATTACTATTATCTATACACCAAAAATAGCTAGTATTTCTATATTTAAACTTCAAAAAACCATAAATGCGCTTCAAAAACTCCTGTAACTTAACATTTAAACTTTTACCTATAATTCTTGAATTACAACATATAAATCTGAATTTAATAGGTGTCTTGTGAAATTTTGGGGTCATAAACAGAAATGGAAAAGTATGATGATTATTAATAGCAAAATTATATGAATACATCTTTCTAGCCTTCTTGGTGTATGCATTAAATTTGTTTACAACAACCTTGTGACTTAATTTACATTCTTTATAAAATTTACTATTATTTAACTCATTTTTAACTTTGTCAATATAAAAAAGCTTTCAAATAATTGCATAATTTGAAGCCGCTTTGTCCACAGGTACTATTACAAAATTGTTATGTAAAAATTGAATATAATTTATATCTTCTTTATTGAGACTATGATAAACATAATCCTTACTGTTCAAATAATTATTAACAAAAAACTCAAATTCCTTTAATATATGCCACTCCCATTCAAAAAAAGCTTCAAAGGGGGTGTTAAATCTGTAACATAATTGCATAACGAATTTTTTCAAATCCCTTTTAAAAATCTGAATAGCCGTTTTCTTGCTAATTGTTTTATTTAATCTAAACTTAGTACCTAATCCCATCATAAAATGTAAATTTTTGTTCTTTATAATATCTAAATTTCCAGTAATAACATGTTTATGGAAATCATCAATAAAATCTAAGAAATCTGTGCCACATTTACATGTTTCAGGAATTTCATCAGAAAAAGCAAGAGATCTATAATTGAACAATTTTTTACAAAGAGGAATGTTATATTTATAAGCAACAGCTATATCAATATCTCTAAGAGGGAAAAAAGTGTCATAATATCTGAAAAAATCTTTAATTTTAAAATTGTCGAAAGACTTCTGTTGAAAATTCAAAGTAAAGAAAACCCTGTCAGTTTTGGAATCCAAAAAATTCTTTAATAAAGTCACAAAGCAGGTCCCTAAAATGCAAATTAAAAAAATTATAAATTTTACTAGCTTTCCTAATTTTGTTTAAAATTTTAAGCTTAAGTGTGAATACCGCTTTTTTTACATTTTTAATACTGAAATTTACTACAAAATCTTTTTCAACATTACAGATCCAATCCTCTGGAACTAAACAATTTAATTTATTGGAAAACATATGTGATCCCCTGGTATCTCTTTTAATTTTCAAATTACTAAACAAATTTAAAAAACTATAAACATTATCAATACTTTTTATATTGTAAGAATTTAATGCTGTATTTAGGCCATAAGGATATAAAGTCCTGTGTTTCAAAATGAAGTCATTTTCTATTTTCAAACGCTCATTCTGATTCTCAACATGTGCCAAAATTTCAATCAAAATGTTATCAAAAGTATGCAACTTAAAATGCATAATTTCAAAAGATGGATATTGTAAATCATCATTGTAAACATTTGATCTGTGATTGTTAATTCTATTATTAAGAGAACCAGAAGTCTCACCAATATAAGCCTGCGAACAAGTCATACATGTAATTTTATAAACAACATTATTAAACTTGCAAAATGTACAATAACCTGATGGTATATCAACATCCTCGGCACGACTCACCAATCATGTTTTACAACGTTTATCTTTTCATTTAATATATTTCATAATTTCAATGAGGAATTTATTCAAAATTCCAAAAAAAATGTTTTTATATTATAACTTTTTGTAGGCACTTACACCTAATTGCATAACAAACTACACCCAATTCAACATATGACATGAAATGACTAGTTGAATACACAGCAAAAGAAGCGCAAAGCAGCTTATCAAATTGCCAAAGTATATAATGCTTTCAATTTTTTTTTTTTTTTTTTTTTTTTTTTAAACAAATAACCCAGTGCATCAGGCGCAACGCAGCTTCTTATATGCACTAAGTGAATATAGCTCTAATAAAAGTGAATGATTATGAAAATTATTATGAAAAGAGGGTGCAAAACAACAATAAAAATCCATGAAAATTTATAACGAAAAAACAACAAACAAACCACTCCCTGCTCTTCAGAAAGTGGGAGGAGTGAAAAAAGCAGGTATAAAAAACAGAAATTGGATCCTCACGGGTTTCGCAAGATATGGCCAACCCACATACTCCAAAAGTATAACAATAGATTTAAACTTTCAAAAACACAACATAATAAAGCTATTTTATAAAATAATTTTTAACGAATCAAAACTGCTTTAAAAACAAATATAACCAACCAATTCAAAATCCAAGAAAACCGATTTAGCTTATAAAACGTAAATAAAATTAATAAAAATTTTAATATGACTAAATCATTAAGCAATTAGAAGTATTGAACATGTGAGAAGGCCATATCCCCACCTTTACCCATGAAGACCTGAAAAAAACTTGCTACCTTTAAAACAATCACTACGCTCCACTTCTTTCCATCAGCAGGAGTTGCAAGAAAGGCCATAATCCAAGTTAGACCAGCGTCCTAAAGACTTGTCTTTCCATTATCCTCATAATCATTAATTTTCTTTCCAAGTCACCGCAGTTTCTACTTGAAGCACATCAACATGCAGACGTTCTTAAAGACTTTAATCCACACCCTTCATATATTCAAGCAGCTACCTTGGCATCCATTACGGTGTTTGGCCGCTTAGCTGTTGCCACTTTAAAAAACTCTTCTCAAGTTGATTTACATAATGAAAAATAAACTGATATGGAAATAAATTATTATAAAAAAGATTAGCAGTAAATTTAAAAATCTGTGAACTCAAAAATTCTCTATTACTACAAATTCTATAAAATCTATTAATTTGTCCCACAATAATGTTATTAAAAACCTTCTTACTTAAATTTGAATACCAGTGTGGCATCGATTGAGTATTAAAATAAAAAAAAAAAAATCCCGTTTATCAAAAAGCTTAATTAGTATATTGCTATCTTTAATTAAAATGTCTAAATCCAAAAAATTAACATGTAAATTATCAACAGGAGCCTTATTGAATTTTAAACGTGGAGGATAGATATAGTTAATCGATACCAAAAGTTTGTCATCGAATATTATTAAATCATCGATATACCTTAAAACTGAATAACTCTTATTACTGTTTAAAACATAATTAAATTCATAATAAAAAAGAAACAGATTTGCAGCAGAGCTCGAAAAATTAGTTCCCATACCGATACCACATACCTGGTAGAAAAATGAGCTATTGAATGTAATGAAATTATTAAGAAAACAGAAATTACATAAACTCAAGAAAAAATCTCCTTTAATTCCAAGCTCCTCCTCAATACAAAACATATCAAAAATATTTTTTAGTGTATCATAAAGTAAATCTATAGGTATATTAGAAAAAAGGTTTTCAAAATCATAGGTATACAAATTTGTGGGCGTTATGGGCGTTTTTTTAATTTTATTTAAAACCTCATTACTATTATCTATACACCAAAAATAGCTAGTATTTCTATATTTAAACTTCAAAAAACCATAGAAATACTAGCTATTTTTGGTGTATAGATAATAGTAATGAGGTTTTAAATAAAATTAAAAAAACGCCCATAACGCCCACAAATTTGTATACCTATGATTTTGAAAACCTTTTTTCTAATATACCTATAGATTTACTTTATGATACACTAAAAAATATTTTTGATATGTTTTGTATTGAGGAGGAGCTTGGAATTAAAAGAGATTTTTTCTTGAGTTTATGTAATTTCTGTTTTCTTAATAATTTCATTACATTCAATAGCTCATTTTTCTACCAGGTATGTGGTATCGGTATGGGAACTAATTTTTCGAGTTCTGCTGCAAATCTGTTTCTTTTTTATTATGAATTTAATTATGTTTTAAACAGTAATAAGAGTTATTCAGTTTTAAGGTATATCGATGATTTAATAATATTCGATGACAAACTTTTGGTATCGATTAACGATATCTATCCTCCATGTTTAAAATTAAATAAGGCTTCTGTTGATAATTTACATGTTAATTTTTTGGATTTAGACATTTTAATTAAAGATAGCAATATACTAATTAAGCTTTTTGATAAACGGGATTTTTTTAATTTTAATACTCAATCGATGCCACACTGGTATTCAAATTTAAGTAAGAAGGTTTTTAATAACATTATTGTGGGACAAATTAATAGATTTTATACAATTTGTAGTAATAGAGAATTTTTGAGTTCACAGATTTTTAAATTTACGGCTAATCTTTTTTATAATAATTTATTTCCATATCAGTTTATTTTTCATTATGTAAATCAACTTGAGAAGAGTTTTTTAAAGTGGCAACAGCTATGCGGCCAAACACCGTAATGGATGCCAAGGTAGCTGCTTGAATATATGAAGGGTGTGGATTAAAGTCTTTAAGAACGTCTGCATGTTGATGTGCTTCAAGTAGAAACTGCGGTGACTTGGAAAGAAAATTAATGATTATGAGGATAATGGAAAGACAAGTCTTTAGGACGCTGGTCTAACTTGGATTATGGCCTTTCTTGCAACTCCTGCTGATGGAAAGAAGTGGAGCGTAGTGATTGTTTTAAAGGTAGCAAGTTTTTTTCAGGTCTTCATGGGTAAAGGTGGGGATATGGCCTTCTCACATGTTCAATACTTCTAATTGCTTAATGATTTAGTCATATTAAAATTTTTATTAATTTTATTTACGTTTTATAAGCTAAATCGGTTTTCTTGGATTTTGAATTGGTTGGTTATATTTGTTTTTAAAGCAGTTTTGATTCGTTAAAAATTATTTTATAAAATGGCTTTGTTATGTTGTGTTTTTGAAAGTTTAAATCTATTGTTATACTTTTGGAGTATGTGGGTTGGCCATATCTTGCGAAACCCGTGAGGATCCAATTTCTGTTTTTGATACCTGCTTTTTTCACTCCTCCCACTTTCTGAAGAGCAGGGAGTGGTTTGTTTGTTGTTTTTTCGTTATAAATTTTCATGGATTTTTATTGTTGTTTTGCACCCTCTTTTCATAATAATTTTCATAATCATTCACGTTTATTAGAGCTATATTCACTTAGTGCATATAAGAAGCTGCGTTGCGCCTGATGCACTGGGTTATTTGTTTTAAAAAAAAAATTTTTTTTTGAAAGCATTATATATACATCTATATATATATAAAAATATGTGGATACACATGTATATATGTGCATATATACAATATATCTATATCTATATCTATAAGAATATTATAAAGAAGTAAAAATTATGTGTTTGTTAGAGGTAATCTCTGGAGCTACCGAACCGATTTCAAAAGTAATGGTTTCAAAATAATCGTGTTAGTCCAACTTAGAACATATTTTATGTCGGTGCCACCACACCAAACGGGGTGCAGGAGCTAGAAACTTTCTAAAAATACGATTTTTGCGTTACTAAAGGGCCTAGAAATATGAAATTTTAAATATTAGTTACTTAATAGATATGATATCTAAGAACAGTTCTTAAAAAATTCGAAATTTAAAAGCGGTGAAAATGAACAAAAAGCATTCTAAAAACTGTTTTAAATGGTGGTTTCTATACAATCTCGGGAAATACCAAGCGGATTAAAAAAAAATAATGATGTCAAAATGACGGTGACAACATTTGCTCCAAGATAGACTATATTTTATGTCGGTGCCACTACCCCAAAAGCATAAAACGTTCTAAAAATGCTATTTTTGCGTTACTCAAGGGCCTCGAAACATGAAATATGAATGGTAGTCAGTTATAAGAAAGATATAAATGATCTCTAAGAACATTTCCTAAAAACTCGAAATTTAAAAGGGGTGAAAATGCACGAAAAGCGTTGTAAAAAACTTTCTAAATTGCGATTTAAATGCAATCTCAGGAAGTACTGAATCGATTTCAACTATAATGGTGTAACAATGGTGGTGACAGCTGTTGCTCCAAGATAGGTTATATTTTATTTCTGCTACCACTACTCCAGAGGAAATGCAGCAGCAAGAAACGTTCTAAAAATGCGATTTTTCAATTGTGGAAGGACCTAGATTCATGCAATTTTGCATGGTATATATTTATTACATATAAATGATATGTAAGAACATTTCCTTAAAAATTTGAAATGTAAAAGGGGTGAAAAAGCGCGAAAAGCGTTCTAAAAGCGTTCTAAATGCTGATTTGTGAGCAATATCAGGAAGAATCAAATTGATTTCAAAAGTAATGGTAGGAAATTGATGCTGATAGCCTCAGCTCTAATATAGACACGATTTCATGTCGGTATCACTATCACCTA
Organism: Maratus speciosus; assembly: GCA_963932465.1. Lineage (NCBI taxonomy): Eukaryota > Metazoa > Arthropoda > Arachnida > Araneae > Salticidae > Maratus > Maratus speciosus. The sequence continues at coordinate 132,794,809 of OZ010799.1, forward strand.
GAGGCTGCAGATGCAAAAAACTTTCTAAATTTCGATTTTTGTGATCGGTAGGGGCTAACAACTTGACATTAGGCAAGGTACATATTTATTTAGATATAAATGATCTTTAAGAATAGTTTCGAAAAAATTGAAAATTTAAAAAGGGGGTGAAAATGCGCGAAAAGCGCTCTAAAAACGTTCTAAATTGCGATTTCTACTCAATCTCGGGAAATAGCAAAGCTATTTTAAAAGTAATGGTTGCAAATTGATGGTAACAGTCCCTGCTCCATCATAGGCTATATTTTATGTTTCTGTCTCTACCATCTGGGGTTGCAAGAGCAAAACATGTTCTAATTTGCGTTTTTTGCATAACTGAGGGGTCTGACATTTTGAAATATGGCATGGTATTTAATTACAAGATGCAACTGCTTTCTAAGAACAGTGGAAAGAAAATTCTAAATTTAAAAGGATGAAGTGAGCGAAAAGCGTTCTAAAAACGTTCTAAATTAAAATTTTTATGCAATCTTATCAAATACCAAATCGATTTAAAAAAGACCTTCCGGCCAGTGCCGGGAGGAAGATGTAGCTTTCATATTCCTTATTTTAAAAAATCCAAATTATATTGTTCAAACACACGAAGCTCAATTTAGTGGAAACCGAATATAGGCGATTCAATACTAATTTTTATCAATACTAAATCATTATGAATGAGAATTTCGTGAAATTAGTCAGCTTTATCCAAACTGCTTTTATTTAAAGTAACTTATATTTGGCTGCCAAATTCGACGATTTCTTAAAGTGCCTGCCATTTTAAGACAACATGGTTGATGAGGCTAACCAGTGAACATGGTCGAGACCTTAGTAATTGCTGTGCACATGCTCACTCACATCGGAATCGATTGATATATACGAGTGCTTTCGCAGGCAAAAAATCAGATTTTTCAAAATGTCACCCACATTAGATATTGAAATTGCTATATCTGAGCCATTTTTTAAGATAAACACAAACAAAAAATGCTCCTGAATCCTTATATCAAGGTCAAATACTTAAAAAAGAAACCTCTTTCAATTTCTAATTTTTTTGCACCTCACTTTAAATATAATTTTTTTCTAATTTAATGGCCGCCATTTAGAAACAAGATGGCTGATGAAGCCGGCCAGCGAACTTGGTCGAGATATTGATGTATACTATCGACATCCCTTCTTACATCGAAATAGGCGAATACGTGTGTTATCGCGTGACAAATGCAAGATCGTTTCAAAATATTAACCATGCTAGAAATTCAAAGCGCTATAATTCAACCTTTTTTTAAGATATAAACAAAAGAACAAATTTTCAGAAACAAAAACTGCTCCGGAATCCTTGTATCGAGGCCAAACACATAAAAAAAATCTTTTTCATTTTCCAATTTTTTAATACCTCATTTTAAATGTTAAATTTAATTTTTTTTTAAATGGCAACCCTTTTGAATTAAGATGGCGAATGAAGCTGGCCAACGAACTCGGTCGAGACATTGGTATGTACTATGTACAGACCAAGTTACATCCAAATCGGTTCATAAATACGCCTGATATCGCATGACAAAAATCAGGTCGTTTTAAAATGTCAGCCACAATAGAAATTCAAAATGCTATAACTCAGCCATTTTTTTAGATATAGACGAAACAAAAACTGTTCCGGAATCTTTGTATTAAGGTCAAACACATACAAAAAATCTTTTTCATTTTCCAATTTTTTGGTATCTCATTTTAAATTTTACATTTTTTAAATTTTTTTAAATGGCCGCCATTTTGAAACAAGATGGCGGATGAAGCTGGACAACAAACTCTGTCGAGATATTTGTACGTACTATATACACACCAAGGTACATCCAAATCGGTTCATAAATAAGCCCGTTATCACGTGACAAAAATCGGGACGTTTCAAAATGTCATCTACGCTAGAAATTCAAAATGCTATAACTCAGCCATTTTTTAAGATATAGACGAAACGAAAACTGCTCCCGAATCTTTTTATCAAGGTCAAACACATAAGAAAAAAATATTTTTTCAATTTTCAATTTTTTGGTACCACATTTCAAATTTAAATTTTTCTTAAAAAATTAAATGGCCGCCATTTTTAAACAAGATGGCGGATGAAGCTGGCCAACGAACTCGGTCGAGACATTGGTATGTACTATGTATAAACAAAGTTACATTCAAATCGGTTCATAAATACGCCTTTAATCGCGTGACAAAATTCAGGACGTTTCAAAATGAAACGTTGGTATGTACTATGTATGAGACATTGGTATGTACTATGTACACACCGAATTACATCCAAATCGGTTCATAAATACGAGAGTTACAGTGTGACAAAGGTCAGATATATATATATATATATGTCAATTTTGAACGGAGGGTGGTTGCGGGTCTGAGGGTCATGATCGATGAAAATATACCAAAATTTTTTGAAATCGCTTTCCTCCGAACGGCTGCAATAGGTAGCTTTTTGTAATGAAAGCTACCTAAAATAATGGTGAAATTTTTTTTGTAATAGAACCTGCTCAAATATAAGCTATATTTTATGTTTGTGCCACTACCACCAGAGAGTTTCAGGAGCAAAACACTTTCTAAATTGCGATTTCTGTGATACTGAAGAGGCTAGAAACTATAAATATGGCATGGTAGTTACTTATAAAATATAAATGCCCTCGAAGGATTCTCGAAAATAAATTCAAAATAAAAAGAGGTGAAGCGAAGGGGAGGTGCGAAATGCGTTCTAAAAAAGTTCTGCATTATGATTTCTATGCAATTTCAGGGAATATAAACCGATTATAAAAGTAATAATTTCGAATCAATGGTAACAGTTTCTGATCCTACACAAACTATATTTTATACGGATGATTCTACCACCTGAGGTTCACAGGAACAACAAACGTTCTAAAAAAGGCCTTTAAAAGCTTTCTAAATTAAGTTTCTGTGGAATATTAGGAAATAACAAACTGATTTAAAAATTAATGTTGGCAAATTAGTGGTGACAGTTCTTATTTCAGCGTAGCCCTTTATGTTGAGAGAGGTGGTAGGACTTGGAATTTGACATGATAGTTAATTTTAAGATGTAAGAAGATGGTTTCGAAAAAATTCAAAACTTCAAATGAATACTGAAATGAGTGTATTAATTGAGCATAAAAGTTTCAAAATATTTTCTAGATTATCATTTATTTGGTTTTATTTCGTTTTATTGTTTATTTCCTATATTGTTTCTACTATATTTTGTCAATTTGTCTGAAAACTACGTTAAATTTGGTTGAAAACCCTGCACGTTATGAGCAAAAAACATGCAAGAATTTTTTATTTTTTTTAAATAAATCGCTATATCTCTATTAATATACGTGCTTTTCTTAGATAAAATAATACACGTATTGCCCAATGTCTGTTTATTTATATTCGGTAGCGGTAGATCATTTCGTGCATTTTATTTTACAGGGTGATCCCAAGTATTATTTTTTTCTTTGATTTTTTGTTAGCCCCCTATTGCCCCCCTTATCAAATCGAGATTGCTAAATAGGAGGTCATACCTGTTCTTTTCAATCCTGAAATTCCAGAAGAATCTGTCGAGTATATTTCTAAATATTCGACAAAATGTCTAAAATTGAAAGTTGCCGGTCATTAATGGCAATATAGTGTATATAAAACACTGGAGCCCGGCTAACCGAAAAGTACCTATTTGTGTTACTGAATGTCCTAGAATCTTTATATTCGACATGGTAAATGTAAGATATAAATGCTCTCTAAGAACAGTTTCTACAAAATTTGAAATTTAAAAGGAGTGAAAATGCGCGAAAAGCGTTTAAAAACGTTCTAAATTCTATTTTTGACGAACTGTTCATGACTTTCTTGAGCATTTTTCAATTTCTTAAATTTTGATAATAGACAAGAAGTAGAGTGCTTGTATCAGAGAAACTGTGTTTACTGTAATGTTGGTCGTGTTGTTATAATTAAATATCTGAATCTAGGCGCATTGCTAAATGAGTGTAGAGAGATTCCTTCTCTACATGTGTGGCGCTACCATTCAAAGTTTATTTAAGGCTGTTCTCAAAACTAAAAGGGCAACCTCCTGACATAAGTTTTAATTTATTTTTGTTCGAAAATGCATGAAACTAGCTGGTGTTGTTGTTCAGAAATTATGTCATCGAGCTGTTTTTTCCATTTTATTCCAAACGCAATAGATCTTTCAGAAAATAACGTCAAAGTGGACGTTTTGAACCGAATAGTCGCGCAAAAGTAGAAAAATCGCTCAAGAGCGGGTAAAAAACGGGTTTGTCACGTGATTGAAAACGCTTATAATTCAATGGGCAATTGATTGTTCAAAAAATGGAAAAAACGGTTGAAATCCAAATTGCTTCCATGGGAATTTTATATCTTTCCTTTAAAAAATGAATTTGTAAATGTGCCTGAACGTTTTACGCTTGTTGAGCAGAGCAGTTAAGAACAGCCTTAAGGATTTGAATTACATAATTTTATAAAATATTTTTAAAATTTTATTATATAGGTTAATTGTGCTTCTAAAAGATTTACAGAAAATAAAATAAAATTTTACGATATATTATTTCGAAAGATAAAAAATATTGAATACTTTAATTATTTAAAAAATAAAGAAAGTTGTGTATTATTTAAGTGTATAATATTTATTTGTAATTAATTCAACAATTTCAAATTTATGTTTAATTAAATAGCTTAAAAAACAAAAAGATTTTACAAAAAAGGTTGTTATTTTAATTATATGTATTTGTTTATTTTTATTTGTTTACGTATATATTGAGGATTAAATAACAATAAAAATCTAGTAAATTCCCTTTACTCATAAAAAAAAAAGGTTTATTCTAATTTAATATTGAAGATATAAATTCTACTGTTTTTAATAATTTTTCCATTAATTCAGTCGTGTCTTCAGTAAAATGATTTAAAGTAGTTGGTAAATTTAATATAAACTTTTAAAAACTGTGTTTGCTGAGAGCTTTACTGCTTTTGTTGGACTATTGTGAAGGAAGATTTGAAAAAAAAAAGTATTACATTTGCAGAGTTTAATCAAAAATAATTTTCCTCTTTTTCTCGAATAAACATTGTGTTCGGTGTAAAAGCTGCACTTTTTCCCGGAAAATGTACCTTGAAAATTGGGTGCGTTTAATAACATGAAGGTACTTTTTTTTTTTTCGAATTTCCTTTCGTATTTTTCATGTTTGTATGAAGTATTTTTCGATAATGTTAGCAATTTATGAAAAAAGGGGTAAAATAATATAATTAGCTACAGCTAATTATATTATTTTTACCCCTTTGACTTTTAATTGATTGATTTTTTTTTGACTACCCCTTTAATTATATTTACCCCTTTGACTAATGTAATTTATGTAGGAAAATAATATGTAAGTAAAAACAAGAAAGAAAAATCATGCATCAAGCATACATTATGGAACACTTTCCAACACTTGCAAAATACTTTAACAAAACTTCGTCGTTTAGTAATGCAAGTAATATACCAAAGAAAACATTTTAGAAAATACATAGCACATTCGAAAATCGAATTTTAGTAATTAACGTCGATAGCCGGAAAACTACTTTAAATCTCTGTATATGATCTATAGATTTGTATATATTTTACATAATATGTTCAAATTTAGTATTGTAAGAAAGCGCATAACGCAGTTAAAAATTCACCTCACAAATTTCTACCAATAGATGGAAACAGACTTAAATTATTTTGCATTGATCTGTATATCACCTATAGATTTTTTGTACACTTCACACATTAAGCTGAAACTTAATTCAGGGAAAAGCACGCTTAAAAATACTGAAATCATACTTCCAAAAATTATCGTCCATAGACGGCCGGCCGTCTTTGCATTGTCCTGTGTATTTTTTTATTTATATTCTACAAACATCTCTTAGAATACTAAATTTAGTTGAGCTTAAACATGCATATCTCAAATTAAAAAATACATTTAAGCAATTGACGCTTATTCCAAGAAGTGCTTACGCATTCTCTTGTCTAGCCTTGTATATGGTTTATAAAATTTATACACAGCACGTAGCATGCAAAAATGTAATAAAACTTAATTCTGCATACCATAAGTGAAAGCGCATTTTCACCATTCTTCTCTAATAGGCAATACATCGGTTACAACATTGTATCCAAAATCTGTTATGCGTCCTTCTAAATAAACGATACATACTATGCATATCATATTCTACTACAAGCATCTTTTATTAAACCCTTAGCGATGTATACCAATTTCACAGTGCAACGTAATTAAATACGATAGTTTTTCCCCCAAGACCAATACATAAACAAATTCTATTGTGTGACCCTGTATATGAATGATAATTTTTTTACATCCCATGTTAAACAGAAAGCATGTTTTAGTGCACCTCAGCAATTCATGCCAATTGCATTATGTTTATACAGAGTAACATAATTAGAAAACCATTTTTATTCATAAAGCATAATATAACGGAATACTTTTGCGTTCCTTCGTATACATACTGTAAATGCTACAAATACATGTTCTAGGATAATCATCTTCTAGTTCTCCGCAATAATGTAAACAAACTTCATTGTTTTTAAAATACTGTAACATCGTTAAAATACCTGACAAATGATTTTTCTACAAATAATAAAATGAAAAACTTGTGTTCCCTTGTAAATAAATGATTACCTCTAAATATTTCATTTTCAGTACCGAATATGCAAGGTTAAAGGAGCCTCGGACCTTTATTTGAACAAAAATCGACCCCAAAATCGACATTTCTTTTTCTGTGTGTTATTATTCTCCAACCAAATTTTAAGCCCCACCAGTGGCTGAGAGGTTCTGCTCTCGAAGCTGGTAGATGAGAGGTGCTGGGTTCAAACCCAATCGCACCCGTCGGCCTAACCGTTTCGGAGTTTTCGTGGTTTTCTTCGAACCTTGGATTGCCATGCGTAAATACGGGTTAGGTTCCCTTAGAAAGACCCCCCACGAAGGGCACTCCCCCCTGGGGCCTATATCCCTCGAGTAGATAATCGGCCGTCAACAATCAACCAAAGCCGCCTCAAGACTACAAGCCAGACACGCCCTTCATCCCCCCACGAGGCTAACGAGAAAGACAGGCTGCCGCGGTGGATCCGATTCATCTTTTTTTACAGACCGCTGGAGTCACGTGATGCTCTTTTCGCACACCTTCATTGGTGCATTCGTGCATCACGTGACTCCAGCGGTCTGTAAAAAAAGAAGAATCGGACCCACCGCGGTAGCCTGTCTTTCTCGTTAGCCTCGATCCCCCCACATGTGACGTCACAGCCCGGGGCTGGCTAACTGCCAACGCGCCAGCCCCGAACATTTGAATTTTGTACCTTGCAATTTTACGTGCACGTGCGTTTTACTTAGCCTAATAACATATTTTTTTCAAGGTAAGTTTTATTTTCAAATTATATTTACATGTTATCAGCACAAGTTTTATTTCTTGTGTTCAAAATCTTTTATTTTTAATTTCTTTGAAATAAATTAACTAGCAAATCCTAGTACGATTCTATCAATAATACCGTATCTCAAAACGTAACGATATTATTGTAGTTCTGCACTGTAAACTGAAATGTCTGAAATTCAGACATTTAAGTGTCTGAAACGCAGTGTTCAATTTTCAGACGTTTTAAAATGTCTTAAAATTTTCAGACACTTCTTGTGTCTGAATTTCAGACACTTAAGTGTCTGAAACAAGAGTGTTCAATTTTAAGACGTTTTAAAATGTCTAAAATTTTTCAGACACTTCTTACGTCTGAATTTCAGACATTTCAAATGTCTTAATTGCGGCCATCTTTGAACCCTCCCCTTTTTTTTGGCCAATATGAAGCCATCTTTGACCACTTTTCTTTCTAAGCCACATACGCAACCATGTTTGACCACATTGAATCATTTTTTATCAAATTGAATCATTTTTATAAATGGGAATACTTTGTTGCCATAAAGCAGAGCTGAGTGCAGCGTGGGAAAAATGGGGTGCTTCTCTACCCCCTGATTTTAGGGTACCCCAAATTGGATATGAAATTTTCATAAAGCTGATATTTTAAATCAGTTTTGACCTTATGAGGATTGTAATCAGTATTTTGTAGTTTTAGAATAGTATAATTATATGTATATATATATAAATATGTATTTATGTGATATATATGCCCTACGACATCAAAAATGTTTATTACTTTTAGTGAACTTCAGATTAATTCTAGTAATAATTAATCTGTAAATAATTTATATTCTATACAATGTGCTATTAAAAAATGAAAATTTCGAAAACTGATTTTACATATAATAATCACAAAATTGCAGTATTTTTTTTCCTTTCAAATGTATAGTTTAGAGAATATACGGGTGTGCCATATAATTAAAAATTGCTTTGAAACCAAATAATATCATGCAGAATATATATCTATATATATATTTAAGGTGACACAAAAAAGTTTTGACAAATCGGATTTCAAAACACAAATCAATTTTGCCAAAAACAGATTTTTGGATAAAAAGGTTTTCCTCGAAAATTATACATCTCTAATTATAAAATATAAAAAATAAATCACGATAGATGTTTGTTAATTTTCCAATTTTTATCCAATATTAAACTTCGAGTAAATTGCATATCCTTCATAGCGAACAAACAATTAATTTAAAAGTAAGTTTAAAATAAAATGTGGTTATAACTGCGATAGAAAACGTTAGAAGGAATTCAACATGTTCATCAAAACGCTAAATTAACCTTTTAAAAAGAACCTTTTTTTTTTTTTTTTTTTACTTCTTTTAAATCCAAACAAAGTATTTCTTCTTCAACAAAAGTTTCGACAATTTTACGTTTTTGCTTTATTTTTATAGACATTCTAAGTTAACCAATTTTTTACATAATATTACTGATGTTTTTACATAATCAAATTAGCCTACACTCACACAAAAAATATAATATATAATTCTGGAGCTGCAGTTCTAGAATTACAAGTATGTAAAAATATATATTTCTAGAATTAGCTGTTTTCTTCGCAAACAAATTCAAACCTAAGTTATATTTCATGCAACATTTTATGTGGCACTATAAACAAAATATCAAAAACACTTACTGATATCGATATGACTTGATTTAAAATAACTGTCATAGTGAATGGGAGACAAAAACTTGCTTCTTTTTTTGAAGAAAACCCCTTCCTATATCCTGCTAGCTCTGTTAAAATAATGGAAATTTCCCATTCTGAAAACAGAGCCCGCGGGACTAGTTTGTAGGTCTGGGGTTAGTTTTCTTGTTTAACGAGATGAATAACTATATTCTTGACGAAAAGCAATGAAAAGTAATACTGTCTCTGTTGGGAACTATTTGTAGAGTCATCCGGATGTAATTTCAGTCGTTATATCCATATATGAAGCACATAAGATCCCCCCAGCCATCCAGAATGCAAGAAACTTCTAAATATAACGCTTCCACTAATAACGCAGCCGCAGTAATAACATAATGACAACATTTTTCACAGTAAAAAATCCGGACCGGTCAAAGATGCGAACTGTTAAAGAACGTTTAAATTTGAATACGACAACGGACTCCGGACTCACAACACAGATTCGCTTCATAAAGAAAACTAGTCGGATGTACCAATCCCAAAACTTTCTTCTATCTCATACATGTTAATACTTCAAAATTCGCTATCACACTGCCAAAATTAAATGGCAATCTATGCATCTCATGAGGATTCTAACGATATGAAATTCCGTGCATTAGTTCTTGAGATATGACTATCGCTGAAATCGTCTAAATTCAGCAAAATGCTGCCTAGCAGCGCCACCTATTGGGTGATTTATACCAAATCCTAATCAGCAACAATTTATGTCAACGTCTGACTGAATCTGAAGTTTGGAGAAAATCCGTACATTAGTTTTTGAGATAGAGCAATAGCGAAAATCGTGAAAATTTCTGCATAGCAGCGCCACCTATTGGGTGATTAACACCAAAACCTAATTAACAACAACTTGTGTCAACATACAACTAAATCTGAAGTTAGATGAAAATTGGTCCATTAGTTCTATTGATAGAGCTATTGAGGCAATCGTGGAAAAGGCAGCAGAGAAGCGCCACCTGTTGGGCGATTTACACCAACACCTAATCAGTAGCAAGTCATATCAAGGACTAACTTAATCTGAAGTTTGATGAAAATCCGTGCGTTAGTTCTTAAGATAGAGCTATTGGGGAAATCGTGTAAATCCTGCAAAATTCATCATAACAGCGCCACCTGTTGGGCGATTAACACCAAAACGTAATCATCATCAATTCATATCAAGGACTAACTAAATCTGAAGTTTGATCAAAATCCGTGCATTAGTTCTTGAGATACAGCTATTGCAAAAATCGTGAAAAATGCAGCATTGCAGCGCCACCTGTTGAGCGATTTACACCAAAAACTAATCAGCATCAATTTGTATTAGGCACTAACTGAATATCAATTTTTATTGAATTCCGTGCATTAGGTCTTGAGATAGAGCGCCCACAAAATTTGTGTCACATACACACAGACAGACAGACAGACAGACAGACAGACAGACAGACTCACAGAGTCACAGACAGACATTTTGTAAAAACATGTTTTTTGGAATCTCTGACCCCTAAAATGTGTAAATCCGTCGAAAACCGGAATTCGAAAATTTTCATGAATCCAATACTTTCTTCTTGTAAAGATAGAAGAAAGTAAAAAAAAGCTGCGAGTCAGCATTTCCATTGGAAACAGATGGCTTTATTCATTACGTCAGTCTACGGGTTACAGTATGATAAGTTGTTAAAACTTTTTTTATCAGCGGGAAAAGTGGAACGTTGTATAAGAAGAAATCAGAAGCATTTTATTTTCTTTATTTGGCGTTTTTCGTAATGTTTACACTTATAAATTATATGAATATAATTATTACAGTTTTTATTCTTTGAGTAAGAGGGTAAAAAACATATTATAAATTAAAAAAATCGTCGTAACGCTAGTTAAAAAAATAACATTTATTCTTCGAAATGATTACATAATTGAACACTAAGAGAAAAAAGAACTAAGAAATTTTCGTAAGAGGAGCACTGCCCCCCCCCCCCCTCTCTTCCTAAACCACTAATAGAAATCAATTTTTAAATATTTCCTTTTGACGTTCGTATATTTAAAATTTATCTTAGATAAGGGGTGTTCAGAAGGGCAAAACCTTCCACTAGAGGGAAAGAAATGTTCTGCATTTTGAAAAATATTGTTCGAAATTTATTTTTATATATCTATTTAATATTTAATACTTCTTACTTGTTAATTTTTTTATATTCCTTTTATATAAAAATTATCTTGTACAAGATGTTCTCACAAAAGATTCTTGGTTTAGCTTATTTGATATTTATATTTTGCGTTTTAGTTAGGCGAACTAGGTAGGGGACTCCAGACACATCTGTCCATCCTCTCCCCTTTCTACATTTTTTTCTAAGAGCAATCATATCTCTTTGTATTTAGGGAACGGCCTATGAGTGAGCCATGAGCATACCTATGAGTGGAAGTAGTTTTTGAGAAATTTATATTTTGAGAAAAGTTTCTTTAGCTTGTACTTTTGCACTAAAAATAATTTAGTTCGAAAGTTAGTAAACGGGCATTTACAATTTTGGCAGACGTCCCCATGGTCAAATTAAGTTGCTTATTTTATACACTAATACCAAATTTAGTGGATGGCAAAGCATTTCATCCATTCGAAAACGTTTTCTGACGGTGCTGCCAGATATATTGCGATACAATTGCATATGAGGACACCAGAAGCGAAAGGCTATAAGTGACAAAATTGAAAAAACTAAGATCAGTATACAGGCTATCTGGAAATAAGGCTATTTCTTTTATGATTGCTCTCAGAAGGAAAATATAGGGAGGGGAAACGTTGGACAGATGTGCCTGAAGTCCCCTGCCTTGTTTGCTAAACTAAAACGCAAAATATAAGAGATTTCCTAATTATGTGTTGCATTCTGGAGGTCAACTACTTAAGCTCTATAAACTACTTAACCTCTTTAATCTGTACTTAAAATTTAAAAAATATATTGTACTTCACTTACCTTCCACAGTTATTGAAATAAGAATTGAAAGACCGCTATGAAATTAGCAACAGCTTCATATTTTAAGTCAGTCACTTACTATTGATGTTAATCGTTAAATTCAATTTATTCCAAATCTAAATTTTTTCACTTATATCCTTTGGCCGCAGGGGTCCTCATATACAATCGTCGTTTCATCATACATATGATACAATTGTATTACATTCAGACATATAAGTGTCTGAATTTCTACATGTCTTAATTTCAGACACATGATCATTATTCAGACATTTTTCTCAGTTCATTTATACCATGATCACAGTAAGACACTTAAGGGTCTTAAATTCAGACACTTATGATGTCTGAAATTTCATATTCAGACACTTAAGTGTCTGAATTTCTTTTTCAGTCACATATGTGTCTGAATTTAAGACCCCTCTATTTGCAGTGTGTTTCTTTCCACATAGAGCAATAATTTAAAATGGCAAACATCCCTAAATCGTGTCAAGACTTATATCATTTAATTTGTATCTTGTCACACCATCCTCTCTTTATAATTTGTTCTGTTTTCTCTAATTCATTAGAGTGACCTTTAATTAACGCCCCTTTATTAAAAGACACTTGTCGTGTGAATAGTAACTCGAGTTATTTTGTATGCAAAATTAGTTGGACTTTAATTTGACAACAAATTTATGTATTTATATATATATATATATATATTTATTCATACTTAAAAATTTAAATATTCTAGAAATTTTCATAAAAGTCGCTGTGAATACATAGCATTTTTATCTTGTTTACTTCTTTTAAAGCAAACCCCGATCGATATAATTGTATCAATTTATTGTTGTTTTTTAATCTTAAACGTTTGCTATCTTAATAAAAATTCTTTTTATAATTTTTTGTTAAATTATAAATGCTTATGTACTGTGTAAATAGAGCTATGGGGATAATGTTTTTGAATCTCTCTATTTTTGCCACAACTGTAAACAATTTATTTACAAGACTAGAGGAAGGGTTGTTAGTACCCTTATGCAAAACAGTAGTCCCCCCCCCCCACACACACACACAGACACACACACACCTTCTTCGCAAAAATCCTATGTGTTTTCAATACATTTTAATGTTTAATTAAAAATAACAATAAATAAAATTATTATTCTATAATTATAAATTTACTTTTAGATCTAGTCAGGAAATACTTTTCATCTCATAAAAATTGATTATTTTAAGCTTAAAAGATGTGAACAAACATTTAAGAACCCACACAATATTATTTTGGAAATGAAATATTTTCGTGGAAGGTTTTTGTCTTTTTCGATGTTTCTTTTTTATCAGCTATTACCTAAACATTCGAGGAAAATTAACATAAATTAAGAATATTTTAATTCCAATTGATGAAAGTCTTTTCTTTCTTTCTTTTATTTTCTCTTCATATGTCAATACATTTTTTAAAAAATCTATTGCTTGTACCTTGCATAATATATCAAACTAATACAAAACTAAATAATAATTTTCTGTTTCATGAACTTGTGTTGTTTTAGTATTATGACAGTTTTATGTTTTTTAATTTAATGGATTTTGTGTGAAAATTACCCATTTCTGATAAGTAAAGTTTACAGTACGAAAATTTATTTATAAGAATACTGAATTTCATGTATACTTTAATTTTACTATTTATTATATGCAGGTTTCAAATCACTTAATATTTAATAGGATATTTACTGTATAATTTCAAGCCCAATTAAAAATAAAAATAGAACACAACTTGAATTTGTTTTCATTTAACATTCACTTTTCTTCCACTTTAATTTAATTTTTAAATGTGGCTTTTGATTGGCACACTTATTGTTACTTATTTATTTTGAAATAATTGAAAGGAAAATAATTCAATTTATGTGTTTAAACTGCAAATTTATATATATATATATATATATGTAACGAATTCGCCGCTACTCCAGTTATGGATCTTCTGTCGTTGCGTCGGTCAGTGCCCAACCGATGGGGACAGGGGCGCGAACCGCGGCCGCGTGCGTGCCGAATTCTGAGCGAACCTTCGGAACTTTTAGCATAGTCAGGTAGTCGCAGGCCGGGAGTGGTGTCCGGGAAATCAAAGTCAGGTTATGATAGTAGTCGTTCCAATAAAGACACGGTTTTTCCGGGGACATGATTTATTGTTCCTTTGTTACATCCTTTTGAGAAATCAGGCCCCTTTTGGCTTGAGAGCTGCTACTTTACTTTATGGACATCGGGCTTGGGAATTGTGTACCGCCAAGCGATACTTAAGAGAGCCGAGTGACGTGGAGTTAGTGCATTCTTTTGATGGTAAAAAAACTCTGTCCGGGGCCCTGTGCATCGGTATAAATATGCTGTATTTCGCATTATTCCTGCTAGGGGCCGTTGAAGTCAAAGGAGGCGTCTTTAAACTATAATTGGTCGTTAGCTGAATGATTGACTGCCCGGGATAAAAGCTGTGGTTTGAGTTTGGCCGATCGAATGCAGTAAGACTTACGAATTGCACTTATTCAGCAAAAATACTCTTATGAGATGTGCCAAAACGATCTTTAAAAGTTATAAGATGTGATGCGGGAAAGTTAATTTAACAGGGGCAGATGCATCCTCTCAACTGAGACACAATTACAAAAGCCTTTTAAAAGTTTTAATTTCTAAATTTAAATTTTAAAAAGGGACAAAAGGGGGATTTTAAAAAGGGGCTTAGTCTTTATCGTTTCATATATATATATATATGTAATAATGTATAATGTCTTGTTTTTGAATATATACCAAATAGATAATTGATATTGTTTCTAAATTTCAAAGTAGAATAAATAATAAAAACTGTCTACTAAAATTAATTTAATACTTGGGATTTTTTTTTTTCATTAACGAACGAATTTTCTTTAATGTATCTTTAATTCTGATGCACATTTTCATTGACACAGTGATATTATTTCATAAATATTGTTTTTGTGTTATCGTTATTATTATTGTTTCGAGTGATCGAAATTAATTAAAAAGCACTTACTTAGCGTCTTTAAACTATAAGATTTTTTTTCCATATGCTGTGATAATCAGTTGAAATATGGAGGAAAGAATTAATGTTTTAAATAACGCATGTGCTCTCCACGGCTGATCTAAGCCCCGCGTCGTGACGTCACGAAACCTTGTGTTTGGCTTGTAGTCTTGAGGCGGCTTTGAATCAACCCAACCCAACCCAACCAATTTGTACTACGTCATTCATGGAAAACCGCATGCAAATGCGATTATTTTAAGCAAAGAGACAAATGTTTTTTAAATTTTGTTCACAAACAATTTTTGGCCTTTCAACAGGTTGAGTGCCACTGTGACTGACACTGAAGCGCTGAAAAATTTTCAATGTTTTAAGTAATTTTTAAGAAAATATAATCCTGTAATAAATAAAAGGTAAGTAAATTTTAAATACATTTTCAGTAATTAATTAAAACAATATATATACCTTTAGTTTTCTATCATATTTTAGATCGTATGTCATCGGTGAATGACGCGCTCTAAACGAAAAGTACAGTGTCAGTCACCGGTGGCTGACATGGCGCTTAACGTGTTAATATACTTTAAATCTGTCTTTCTCAATGCTGATGTTTCAGCTTTTATTTAATTTTTGAAATGTTTCTTGCTAGATAATTTGTGATCAAAATCCATGAAGCTGATAAGGAAGAATCCTGATATTGCTTAAAAGCAAACTGTGTATTTATTTTAAAATTCGACTTCATTAATATTGGAATCCCAGGACTTTTGCACTTATGTTTTAGACCTAAACACTCCCATTATCTCCATTTGTTTGAGAAATATGACTAGTGACATATACAATCTTTCTTTTAACCATATTTTGTGCGAACTACGTAATAGTGTAAAATATAAACCAAGAACATTGAATCAAAAAACAATACTGAACTGTGAACTGAAGAACTATAGTATCATCGAGCCCTATTAGAGGACAGCACCACAATTCGGATTGCTTTACCCATAGAGAAGAGATAGGGGTGGAGACTGCTTTGGTAATCCTAAAGTGGAACCAACATAACAGTCACGTGTTTATAATAGTCACGTGACTTTTACTGCCAAAGGCTAGCATATGTTTGTGAAAGGAAAATAAACAAATTACCGTATCGTTAAATTAAAGTGAGAATCTTCTTTTACTAATTTAAAACAGATTTTAAGTTGCTTTGTTTTACTTCGTTTATATTTTTACACTACTTCACATGCATAATGTGCATGCTGAGTATTTTTATATATTTGTTTCACGACCGGCAAAAATTTTCAGATTGCCAAGCAAGCGATAACGACCGAAATCTGGAAACCTTTACATGAGTAGGGCCGGTCATGTTGATGCCGCTTTTCAACGGAATTCTCTACGGAAAGCAGACTCCACCCAAAGCCGCCTCAAGATTACAAGCCAGACACGCCCTTCATCTCCCCACGTGTGACGTCACAGCCCGGGGCTGGCTAACTGCCAACGCGTCAGCCTCGAACATTTGAATTTTGTATGTTGCTATTTTACGTGCACGTGTGTTTTACTTAGCCTGATAACACATTCTTTTCAAGGTAAGTTTTATTTTCAAATTATATTTATATGCTATCAGCACAATTTTTATTTCTTGTGTTCAAAATCTTTTATTTTTAATTTCTTTGAAATAAATTAACTAGCAAATCCTAGTACGATTCTATCAATAATACCGTGTCTCAAAACGAAACTATATTATTGTAGTTCTGTTTCGTTCCACATAGAGCAATAATTTAAAATGGCAAACATCCCTAAATCGTGCCAAGACTTATATCATTTAATTTGTATTTTGTCACACCATCCTCTCTTTCTAATTTGTTCAGAAATTTTCATAAAAGTCGCTGTGAATACATAGCATTTTTATCTTGTTTACTTCTTTTAAAGCAAACCCCGATCGATATACATGTATCAATTTATTGTTGTTTTTTAATCTTAAACGTTTGCTATCTTAATAAAAATTCTTTTTATAATTTTTTGTTAAATTATAAATACTTATGTACTGCGTAAATAGAGCTATGGGGATAATGTTTTTGAATCTCTCTATTTTTGCCACAACTGTAAACAATTTATTTACAAGACTAGAGGAAGGGTTGTTAGTACCCTTATGCAAAACAGTAGTCCCCCCCCCCTCCACACACACACACCTTCTTCGCAAAAATCCTATGTGTTTTCAGATACATTTTAATGTTTAATTAAAAGTAACAATAAATAAAATTATTATTCTATAATTATAAACTTACTTTTAGATCTAGTCAGGAAATACTTTTCATCTCATAAAAATTGATTACTTTAAGCTTAAAAGATGTGAACAAACATTTAAGAACCCACACAACATTATTTTGGAAATGAAATATTTTCGTGGAAGGTTTTTGTGTTTTTCGATTTATTTATCTATTTACTTTTTTTTATCAGCTATTACCTAAACATTCGAGGAAAATGAACATAAATTAGGAATATTTTAATTCCAATTGATGAAAGTCTTTTTTTTTTCTTTCTTTTATTTTTCTCTGCATATGTCAATACACTTTTTAAAAAATCTATTGCTTGTACCTTACATAATATATCAAACTAATACAAAACTAAATAATAATTTTCTGTTTCATGAACTTGTGTTGTTTTAGTATTATGACAGTTTTGTGTTTTTAATTTAATGGATTTTAAGTGAAAATTACCCATTTCTGATAAGTAAAGTTTACAGTACGAAAATTTATTTATAAGAATACTTAATTTCATGTATACTTTAATTTTACTATTTATCACATGCAGGTTTCAAATCACTTAATATTTAATATGATATTTACTGTATAATTTCAAGCCCGATTAAAAATAAAAATAGAACACAACTTGAATTTGTTTTCATTTAACATTCACTTTTCTTCCACTTTAATTTAATTTTTAAATGTGGGTTTTGATTGGCACATTTATTGTTATTTATTTATTTTGAAATAACTGTAAGCAAAATAATTCAATTTATGTGTTTAAACTACAAATTTATATATATATATATATATATATATGTAATAATGTATAATGTCTTGTTTTTGAATATATACCAAATAGATAATTGATATTGTTTCTAAATTTCAAAGTAGAATAAATAATAAAAACTGTCTACTAAAATAAATTTAATACTTGGGATTTTTTTTTTTTCATTAACGAACGAATTTTCTTTAATGTAACTTTAATTCTGATGCACATTTTCATTGACACAGTGATATTATTTCATAAATATTGTTTTTGTGTTATCGTTATTATTATTGTTTCGAGTGACCGAAATTGATTAAAAAGCACTTAATTAGCGTCTTTAAACTATAAGTTTTTATTTTTTTCCCATATGCTGTGATAATAAGTTGAAATATAGAGGAAAGAATTAATATGTTTTAATAACGCATGTGCTCTCCACGGCTGATCTAAGCCCCGCGTCGTGACGTCACGAAACCTTGTGTTTGGCTTGTAGTCTTGAGGCGGCTTTGCTCCACCCCTATCTCTTCTCTATGGCTTTACCCATATCGGATCTCAGGAAAGAGCACAGTTAGTTTAAACTCTCGCAGATGGAGCCATCAAACGGAACTGATTTTGATAATTTCCAATTTACGGAATATCCAACAAACTTACAAAGGAATATCGCTGAATCGGCAATCCTTTTTTGTCTCTACAAAATTATAAACTTTGCAAGCACTTCTGACTGCCCCAAGTTCGTCAGTTGCTTGCTGAACTTCGATCATAAAAGACCTTTAGCTGATAAAATACGAGTCTCATTTGTTTAAAACGAAAGCTGTGTTTAGCTTCGTAATGAAATGCCGGCCAGTATTTAAACTCCATATTAACCAGTTATATGCTTAATATTAACTATAACTAATCTGTGTTTTCTATTTTCCATTGAACCAGGATAAATTTCTATGCAAATAAAACAAGGTGTGCAGCTCTTCACGCCGTTCCATTCCTGTGTGAAAGATTCAGTTTCTTCTCTTACAAATGAATAAATAAATAATTACAGGTACTTGTGAAGGAGAACGTAGCACAACCAACAGCGGCAACTGCACTTGCAGATTTACACAGGTTGGAGAAATAATTACTCCAATATATTGAACCAAATTTTATAAATTGGGAAAAAAACTTTTCTTTTTCCAACTGAGCAGTATAACTCACGCTTCATCACCCCCTCATATTTTTGTCAATTAAGACAATTAAATTTGATTATTAACTTATTATCAGTCTGGATTTTGAGGAAAATTGACATGAAATTCAGAAAAATATCTCTAAAATATTAACTATTTAAAAGATAAAAAAATAGATACACAGATTTATTTGTAATGGAGTTTTACGTGATTAAAATCAAAATCGAGGAAATACCTAAAAAATTAAGACGCCAGGAGCAATTTAAAATTTCGTTTTAATTTTTTTAATTTTTTAAATGATCTTAATCTAATAATAAGAGTCTGAATTAATTTTAAGGTTTTCAGTATACTTGTGGTGAAATGTATATTTGCACAAAATTTCAAATCTGAATTAGGAAAATTAAAGGACATTTTTTAAACGTCATCCACCGTCTTCTTAAACCTAAATAACGCATATCAATTACGTGGTAATTTGAATATATTTACGTGAGATAGAACTCGGACAGTCAGATTCACAAACAGACCCAATTCATAAATATTTTTCAACTATGTTGGAAATTGTTAAAAAATGAATGCTTTATTGATTAATTCTATTAGTTGCTTATTTATGTTTTATTGGAGGTTTCACATAAAACACTTTCAAATGTTTCACAAGAAAGAAAAAAGGAGATATAACTAGAAAACAGGAATTCTGCTCTTTCAGAATTTAGTGTCGCACCCGATTATAATATATATATATGTATATAAATATAGATAGTACAAAGTATATTTTAGTTTTAAGACTTAAGACACATGCTTTTATTTTATATAAAATGCCGTCATCCGCATTCGCAGATGAATTCCTCATTTACGATTCAGTTTTAAACAACATCTATAGGAAAGTATGCATAGGACGTCACTATCGATGAATAATACACAAATCCTAAAAAGATATGTCGTTATTCAAGAAACTCGACAATAAAATTCGCTGTATAATGATTCGTATCCCTTCATTTGTTTGTAATATAGTTAATTAAATTAAATATAGTTTATAATAGTTCCATGTTTTATCAGAAATCTTTCATTTATATTTTTTCAAAATAGCACATATTTTAATTACATTAAAAAAATTGTTATGGGAAAATAGCAACAAAAATATATAATTACTAATTTCCAACTATTTTTCCTTTACTTTCTACAGAAATGGTACTTGAGTTGACAAAATTAAATAAATGGCGTTAAAAACTACAATAAATTTAATATTTCAAATCTAAATTGAGATGCAGTTTTCAAATAAATTGCATTTAAAAGTACTTTTTTTCCCAATACGATGGTACAAAATTTTAAAATGCACGATGCTTAGAAGTTTAAAAAAATTGCTGTAGAGTATTTAATCGTACAATGATACATCTGTTTTGTTTTACGGCTGGCTTAGACAACGGAACGTTATTTTTTGGAGAGGACATTTTAATTGCTGGGAAAAAGAAATAGCTAACCGGGGGCTAGCAAAAACTTAAAATCAAGCGTTAAACACATATTTTGAAACTCTTTTCATCACATTTAGGATTCTATAATAAAACTTCACAGTTTAATAAGGTGAAATAAAATGTATGAATAAACAATTTCTAAAACGCTCACATTAAATCTGTTCATATTAAATCACATTTGAAAACACAGTTCCACCAATTCCCATCAAAAGTAAAATAATAATAATAATAATAATAATAATAATAAATAAATCTGAATTTTTTGCGCAGCCCTGCATATGAAATATAGATTTATCATATAATTCATAGAATGTTAAAATTTAATTCGATTAGAAAACGCATGGCACAGTTGAAAATTTCCCTTCTGCAATTTCCATCAATAAACGGAAATGAACTTCAGATATTTTGTGCAGCCCTGTATGTGATGCGTAGAATTTATATGGACTAAGAAATATTTTTTTTTTTTTTTAAGTTTAATTTAAAAACAAAATCGCACTCCGAGCAATTATTGTTCATAGAGAGTACTGTACCTGAATTATTTTTTGTGTCCCTGTATATCAATGAAGAATGCTTGCATATCATATTTTATCGTAAATATCTGCAGTGCACCTCATATATATATATATCAGTTCGAATATGCTTAAAATAAAGTAATATGAATAAAATACACCGCAAACGATTTTTTTCCCGTAGACCGTAATGCAATGTAATTCTTCGAGTGTCCGTGTAATTAACCCTTATCGGCGCGGAGTAATTCTGCTTATAAACTAGGACTTCCCTCAGAGGGATTAGTCTGAGCGATATTGCTGAGAACATAGATTTAATAATAACACGTGGAAGCAAAGAAAGTGAGGTGTTATCTTTAATTGTCCATATACTGCGATAAATTGAAATGATGAAAATAAACGAATCGTAGAATTACAAAATCTCATATATAAATTCGTATACACTGTTTAAAAAAATGGGAAATCAAACCATGCAAGACAGCCATGCATGGATATAAAATTGAAAGTAGGCAATATATTAAAAGTAAAATAGAAAATGAAACACTAAATTATCTTATATCGGAATTTTAACTGTATAAAATGATGTCAAGAGCATAATTAGACGCTCCGCAACAGTTTGAATAGCTTTAAATGACAAATATATGATGTTTAAAAAGAACAGACTATACTTTATATGGTTTGTGCTCCCCCGGAATAGTTAATATTGTACAATATCTGTTTTCCACGGATGCAATGAGGTGGTCGATAACAGTTAAGGAATTCTCTCCTAAAAATCTGATATAGTATAAAAGTACCGAATACATCAACAGTGGCATGCAATGCTTCGTTAGAGTGTGTTTTAGATATGCTCGATCGGGTTTAAATGATGAGTGTGTGCTGGCCACTACATATGCTGTTTTGTTTTGTTTTCAAACATATTCTGCACAAGTTGAGCTGTATTTAGCATGTATTAAATAAAAGAAATCGGCAATGATTGCAACATAAAGTATGACACAAGATCTGAATATATCGTCTGCATAACTTTTGAGCTGTCAAAGTGTCATTTGAAGTAATTTACAAATCCATACATATTTATTCAGCAAATCATGCAAGCTAACATACGCCAATATGAACCCGATTATGAAATTTCACCAGAATAAATTAATGTATAAAAAATCTACTAATGATAATTGAGAATATGACCTTATGATAAAATGTCTAGAAAAATGAATCAGATGAAAAATTCATGTCACATTTAAAACGGCACTTCCCTCTGTTAGTGGCCTTGGCGGGAGAGAGAAAAGCCTAGAGAAGGAACACTTTAACAAGTACTTTCGGGCAACCTACTCACTGTTTCATACAGGTCTTTATTCAATATTTACACAATTTATTTAATGCTAGGTGGGTATCTATCAGTTTTGTTGCATTTAAATTGCATGTTTTGCGGAGGCAATGCAGCATTATGAAATATTTAAAGTTGCTATACCTAATAATTCCAAATTAATGGTAATTGAGATCGCTTTCCGTTCATTTCATCTTTTTAAATTTAAAATTTTTTTAAAACCATTCATAGAGACAATTGTATATTTTAAAACTAACCCGAAGCAAAATTTAAAGATTTTGGGCTCAGCAGTAACACAGAAATAGAAAATTTCGAAAGTTTTTTTGTTTCTGCACTATTTTATATAGCGACATTTTTAGAAATTGTTCTATTGCGAGAATTTACGTCATGATAAATACAGCCATGTCAATTTTCATGTTCATATTCCTATCAATTCCATGTACTTCGTTACTTAGGTCATCTTCAGATCTTTTCCCGCTTTGTTTAGTCTTTCGATTTTTTAGAATTCGTTCTACAACGAGCATTTACATCTTATAAATTACTACCATGACAAAGTTCTAGTTTCTAACCCCAACAGTATCCCAGAAATTTCAGTATTCCAAATAAATCATAATTTAGAACCTTTCTAGAAATTTTTACGTTTTTCTGTCAAATTGAATTTTTGAACCTTTTAGAGAGCGTTCATAACGAGTATTTACATCCTAAAAGTAACCACCACACCAAATTTAAAGTTTCTAACCCAATAAATATCACAGAAATCGCAATTTTAGAACTTTTTTGCTCCTGCAGCGATGTAGGTTGCTGCACCGACATAAAATATAGTCTTTTTTTCGGAGTAGAGATAGCCACCAACATTTTTTTAAGTTGGCTATATAGTTTCAGAGATAACACATCTCAAACGCACAAACATTAATAATATTATACACTTTATAATATTATAGCGCTTTATTATATTAGCATTAGATGTACAGATACAAAAGACATTTATCTGTTAACTAAAGTGCCCGGCGTTGCCCAGAATTTAAAGGATGTTTGTTCTGAAAAATCAATTTCAAAATTTAACATACAACACAAAACAAACATTAAAGAAAGCAGTCGAAATGTTGTATGAATGAATCATATGAAAACGCTACATAAAAATGTATAAATGTATATAACAGACGCAAAAGAACACAGCAATAAATGAACTTATTTCAATTTATAAAATAATAATGTTAAAATACGCCAATATTTCTCTAATCGGGTTTTTATCATGCTTCAATACATTTTTCACACTCATATGACGTTATACTATATCCACCACGTCCTTTATATTTCCAATATGACGTAATATTTTCCTCTTTCACGTGGAAACCTTGAAATAGAAAAGTTATGAAGTTATATTCACTTTCATTTAAATTCGTCAAACTATTTATTTCATTTTCATTTTTCACGTGAATATCTTGCAATAGAAAAGTTATGATGTAATATTCACCTTTTTTTTTTTAAATTTAGCAAACTATTTATTTCATTTTCAGTTTTCACGTGGAAATCTTGCAGTAGAAAATTAAATGTTGTAGTAATAATTTTATTGTGTATTTTAATTGTTGGCAACTGCTATATCGGAAAATGTTTAAATTTGATAAGATATTGCTGTTAAATTGGTGATTTTTTATTAATTAAAAATTAACTATAAATTATTTCGATTCCGGATTACTTTAGTTGCCTCGTCCGTGTTTTAATACACATGTACGTGGGAGATTCTCAAAAGATGGGATAATTAAACGTTAATTATATGTAATTTTTAAAATTTTCAAATTTAAGGCTAATTTTTTTTAATAGTATAGTATTTTGTCTATAAATATAATATATAAATATTTTAATAGTATGTCTACAAAATTATACACAAACATTAACAGACAGCAACTATTCTGGAAAATTAATGATTAAAGCATTTAATTAACAGTTGTGTACGTTACAAATTTTGGACATTTGTAGATTTTGGACTTAAAGATTTTGGACGTTGCTCTTAGTATTTAAAAAATTCTTAAGACTAAGAATGTAGTAAATGTGTCTGTATACATATATATATGTATAATTATTTTTTTGTTATCCAGTAATAATAATAATAAAATCAAATACTTTGTTACGTACGTTACTTTCGGACATAACAAGATACAGAAAAATGCTTTATAGAAAAGTCCTTCTATCTTCAAAACAGCAGTAAATCAGCCTGCCATCTCTTAACGAAATTATCAAAAAATCATCCGTTTCCTTTATGCATTCGTTGTTTACCGTTAGAACCACCTGGAAAAAAGTTAAAACTATTTTTCTTGGTGGTACATTGGAGCAGTTAACGTTATGAATATCCGAAATTGGCCTCTTTAGCATAAAATAATAAAATTTTACGATATCTATGCAAAGCTTTTACAATAAATTATGTCATTTTCTCTGAATAGAATTAAAAACTTAGTGTAAAGAAAAAAAAAAAAAAGTGAATGATAATTAAAGTTATGTTTGAAAGGGTTAAGTTATGACTTGTGCCGAGTGTTTGGACACACCTTTTGAGAATCGCCCACGTATCTTTTCACAATTTTGGCTTCCAAATTATGGATTTTTATAGAATTACAAACAGACAGAGAGACAAGTTTTCATTTTTACATATCTCTCTATTCTAAAAAAAGTAACTAACGCTGTCCCCGCCGCCGCCGCCAATTTTGAATTTTTTGTGACCGGAGGTCTTTCTTCGTTAATATTAAGAAAACTATTGCATAAAAAAAAAAAAAAATATGAAAATCGGTGATATTATCGAGAAATGTTTGATCAACACGCTAATGCATACAGTTTTCAAATCGAAGAATTATTTTAAGAGATATTTAATGCTAAAGTTGGACAAAATCGTTGCATTAAAAAAGTTCTATAGGAGCAAAAACTATACATGGGAATTTAATCATTTTTACGTCATTTTATTCAATAGAAGATCCCGGTGTGCAGATTCCATTAATTTTTTTTTTAATTTGACTCATTTATTGAGGTTTTATTTCTATTTTAAATACAAATATTCAGCATTTCGACAGATATTTTTTACATATTTTAGAAAATGGTATTAATTTAAACTGTTGCCAACTGTATAAACAGCCCAAACAATGATGTTTGCTTTAAACAAAAAAAAATATTTACACGTTACTATTATAAACAGAAAAAAACCTTCAAATTAGAATTGAATAATTATGTATAAAAAGCAGGCACTTATTGGAAATTACGCCATAAAAACTATATTTACATGTGAATTTTAAAAGAGAAAGGATATTGTAAAATAAATTCATTGACATGCGTTAGAAGTCTTAAATAAAAGAAATTATTCACATTACCCTTATTATACAAAATGAACAAAAATAATATTGCAAAACAGTTTAAATTTAAAAATTGCGCAAGACAAAATATTAGAGGTTAAATGTTAGACCTTTTTCAAAATTTTATTATTTGTCGTTTGATGTGAGGCGTTCAGCTATAAGTATGCAAAATTTTATGTCTCCAACATAATTAGGGGCTGAGTTAGAAAAATTGCTTAAAATACACAAGTTAGAGACCAGAGGGTTAAATAATAGACTTTTTCAAAATTTTATTATTTGTCGTTTGATGTGAGGTGTTCAGCTATAAGTATGCAAAATTTCATGTCTCCAACTTAATTAGGGGCTGAGTTAGAAAAATTGCTTAAAATACAGAAGTTAGAGACCGGAGGGTTAAATATGACTTTTTCAAAATTTTATGATTTATTGTGTTATCGCAAGTGTTCAGCTATAAGTATGCAAACTTTCATATTTCCAACTTAATTAGGGGCTGAGTTAGAAAAATTGCTTAAAATACACAAGTTAGAGCCCAGCGGGTTAAATATTAGACTTTTTCAAAATTTTATTATTTGTCGTTTGATGTGAGGTGCTCAGCTATAAGTATGCAATATTTCATGTCTCCAACTTAATTAGGGGCTCAGTTAGAAAAATTGCTTAAAATACACAAGTTAGAGCCCAGAGGGTTAAATATTAGACTTTTTCAAAATTTTATTATTTGACGTTAGATGTGAGGTGTTCAGCTATACGTATGCAAAATTTCATGTCTCCAACTTAATTAGGGGCTGAGTTAGAAAAATTGCTTAAAATACAGAAGTTAAAGACTGGAGGGTTAAATATTAAACCTTTTTAAAAATTTTATTATTTGTCGTTTGATGTGAGGTGTTCAGATATAAGTATGCAAAATTTCATGTCTCCAACTTAATTAGGGGCTGAGTTAGAAAAATTGCTTAAAATACACAAGTTAGAGCCCAGAGGGTTAAATATTAGACGTTTTTCAAAATTTTGTTATTTGTCGTTTAATGTGAGGTGTTCAGCTATAAGTATGCAAAATTTCATGTCTTCAACTTAATTAGGGGCTGAGTTAGAAAAATTGCTTAAAATACACAAGTTAGAGCGCAGAGGGTTAAATATTAGACTTTTTCAAAATTTTATTATTTGCCGTTTGATGTGTGGTGTTCAGCTATTAGTATGCAAGTTTTCAAGTCTCTGATATATATAGTTTCTGAGAACGGTCTCTGTGACAGACGGACAGACAGACAAAGGAGTGAGACAGGTAGGGTTTCGTTAGATGAACGAAACTCTAAAAACATGCTGCGGATGACTGCAACAGCATCCTAAAATTACATTACCATCAGCGATCTACCAATCCCGAATTTAGTTTATATTCGTTTCATATATTCATATTCTTTTGTGCGGCCCTCTAAAATAAGTATCGATAATATATACAGTAAAACCTCTAAATAGCGGACACCTCGAGAATGCATAATTTGTCCTCTATTTGGAAGTGTCCGCTACTGAGAGTAAAACATATACAGTTATTTAAGTGTTGGTAATCGAAAAAATATCCGCTAAATAGAGGTATCCGCTAATCGGGTGTGTCCGTTATGGAGGTTTTACCAGTAAAACCTCTGAATAGCGAACACCTCGGGAGGGCAGAATTTGTCCTCTATTTGAGGTGTTCGCTGCTGAGAGTAAAAAAATGTACAGTTATTTAAGGGTTGGTAATCGAAAAAATGCCCGCTAAATAGAGGTGTCCAATAATAGGGTGTGTCCGTTATGGAGGTTTTACTGCATAATAATATAATCCTTTACAAGAAAATCGCATGCTGTATGATACACAGACAGACACCCAGAGAAAGATAACCTCCCGGAGCAATAAACTCTCATGTCTTTTGTTTTAATCATCCACAATCGTTTCTAAATTTCGTTATACGAGTATTAAAAAAATCTGTTAATTTCCAGTCGATAGACTGACAACTATCTTTTAGCCTGAGATTTTAGCCGGATTTATCCTCTTGCATGTCATACAACAGGCTAAAAACGGTCACCGTGGTACGGAGTACTGTATTATTATTTGTTTGCCCACCAAAACTGGTTGCCATGGGTTGTTGCAAGGTTTGTGATCACGTGGTTGAAACTGATCTATTCAATATTACTCCGTTCGTATTTTTTTTTATTTGCTCCATGTGTTCAAACCAGTTGTCTGTGAAAACATCCACCGGGGAATGTGATGCACACCAAATTTCTGTGACGTATTTATATAAATTGTGCTTTTTTATCAGTTTTTTCAATATAATTTTTAAATGGTTTGGAACTTATTTTTCATAGTAGGTGCATTCAGTAGGTGGCCCTCATAGGTACCTTCTGGTGCAATCAGAAACGAAATCCGACAAATATTTTTTGAGTTATGCTTGACGAAATGTTTTTATTAGGCTTTTTTTAGTAGCACATGGCGTTAATATCCATCGTAGTTGTAATGTGTTCGGACTGTAATATTTCGCTGAGTATTAGCCTTCGCTTCGCTCAGACAACTAATGAAATAATGGACTGACACCGCAATTTATAAAAGAATTGATTATAAAATACGAACTTGCTTATTTTCATGCACATTATAATAGGAAAATTTTAGTTAAATATTCTTGGTGCCGTTTGTCAGTTTTGGAATTAAAATTATGTGTCCTTTTTTAAGGACACCGCGCCTTAGAGTGGGGTGAAATGAAAAGGGTTAAATGATGAGTGCTAGCCATACCATACCGTATAGTAGGCATCTTGTTGTGTAGTTCACAGATATATATAAATTTCAATGAGTTTGAAACTGGGCACCATTATTAAAAATCCCCGCAAACAATTTTTCCTCGTATACTATAATGTAACGAAATTCTTTTGAGTGTCCCTGTAAGGGAACTGTAATTTCTAAAAGATTCATTTTCAATACCGAACATGCCATGGTGAATATCAATAACATGTATCAATTTCATGGCTATCCGACATTATTTACTCCAGTTAGAGCTCGAAAGAGTCAGACGGCAGACAGACAAACCGAAGTCATAAGGGTCAATATCTGGAAATTGGTCAATTTGCGTCCAATGCCAATAATATTTCATTAATTTTTGTAAAACCAAAAACTGAAAACTATATTATGTTGTAACATTTGTTATAACGATTACCAATGATAAATCTACCCAATATATATAAAATCCTAATGAAACGAATTTATGAAACGAATATATGAAACGGCTGAAATGTATCGATTCTTTGAATTGAATGATTAAACAACTAATTTTATTTCACGGCAATTTCTCCTAAAATATGGAATACTTTGCGATGAAATTAACACAAAAATCAGCATTGATCCGCAGATCTCAAAACTGGTATTAGAATTTTTAAATTCGAATTAGTTTTCGAAATATTAATTTTTTTTTTCTAATTTTAAATACATATTCTCTAATGATGGCAACTAAAATTTTAATCATAACAGAATTTTTTTTTCATAATTCAGAAAAAGGTTACTATCTTAAATTAATTTGGCGACCAGTTTGGCTTCCTTTAAATCTATGCTAAGAACAATGCTTTTTTTGTATTTCGTTATCATTTTATTAAATACAAAACTTTCATTTAAAAATGAAACATTTAAATTGATGGCTTTCACTTCTTCTTCTTCTTCTTCTTTTTTTTTTTTTTTTTAACAAAACGAAAAGAAAAATATTAGCATTATATATATGTCACATACGCACCGGGGTACCTAATTGGCGCACAAATGTCATTATTTTGATTGACATGGTAAACCGGCTATTGTTGTTTATTTAATAATAAATGTTCATTTACTTTTATTCCTTTTTTAAATTTATATAAATTATTTTGTTCTATAGTTGTCTGAGCGAAGCGAAGGCTAATACTCAGCGAAATATTACTGTGCGGACACATTACTACTACGATGGATATTAACGCGATGTCCTACTAAAAAAAAAAAAACCTAATAAAAACCTTTCGTCAAGCATAACTCAAAAAATATTTGTCTGATTTCGTTTCTGATTGCACCAGAAGGTACCTATGAGGGTCGCCTACTGAATGCACCTACTATGAAAAATAAGTTCCAAACCGTTTAAAAATTATATAGAAAAAACTGATAAACAAGCACAATTTATCTGCATACGTCACAGAAATTTGGTGTGCGTCACTTTCACCGGTTGATGTTTTCGTAGACAACTGGTTTGAACACATGGAGCAAATAAAAAAAAATACGCACGCATTAATATTGAATAGATCAGTTTCAACCACGTGATCACAAACCTTGCAACAACCCGTGGCAACCAGTTTTGGTGGGCAAATAAATAATAATACAGTACTCCGTACCACGGTGACAGTTTTTAGCCTGTTGTATAAAATCTGGCCTGTTGTATGACATAAAATTGTGGATGATTAAAACAAAAGACATGAGTGTTTATTGCTCCGGGAGGTTATCTTTCTCTGGATGTCTGTCTGTCTATCATACAGCATGCAATTTTCTTGTAAAGGATGATATTATTATGCAGTAAAACCTCCATAACGGACACACCCGATTAGTGGACACCTCTATCTAGTGGGCATTTTTTCGATTTCCAACCCTTAAATAACTGTACATTTTTTACTCTCAGTAGCGGACACCTCCAAATAGAGGACAAATTCTACCCTCCCGAGGTGTTCGCTATGCAGAGGTTTTACTGATAAAACCTCCATAGCGGACGCACCCGATTAGCGGATACCTCTATTTAGCGGACATTTTTTCGATTACCAACTATTAAATAACTGTACATGTTTTACTCTCAGTAGCGGACACCTCCAAATAGAGGATAAATTCTGCATTCTTGAGGTTTTACTTTATATAATATTGATAGTTATTTTACAGGGCCACACAAAAGAATAAGAATATATGAAACGAATATAAACTAAATTCGGGATTGGTAGATCGCTGATGGTAATGTAATTTTAGGATGTTGTTACAGTCATCCGCAGCATGTTTTTAGAGTTTCGTTCATCTAACGAAACCCTACCTGTCGCACTCCTTTGTCTGTCTGTCTGTCCGTCTGTCTCAGAGCCCGTTCTCAGAAACTATATATGTCGGAGACTTGAAAATTTGCATACTTAAAGCTGAACACCACACATCAAACAGCAGATAATAAAATTTTGAAAAGTCTAATATTTAACCCTCTGCGCTCTAACTTGTGTATTTTAAGCAATTTTTCTAACTCATCCCCTAATTTAATTAAGTTGGAGACATGCATACTTATTATACAATTTTGCATACTTATAGCTGAACATCTCACATCAAATGACAAATAATAAAATTTTGAAAAAGGTTTAATATTTAACCCTCTGGGCTCTAACTTGTGTATTTAAAGCAATTTTTCTAACTCAGCCCCTAATTAAGTTGCAGACATGAAAGTCTGCATACTTATAGCTGAACACTTGCAATAACACGATAAATCATAAAATTTTGAAAAGTCATATTTAACCCTCCGGTCTCTAACTTCTGTATTTTAAGCAATTTTTCTAACTCAGCCCCTAATTAAGTTGGAGACATGACATTTTGCATACTTATAGCTGAACACCTCACGTCAAACGACAAATAATAAAATTTTGAAAAAGTCTAATATTTAACCCTCTGGGCTCTAACTTATGTATTTTAAACAATTTCGCTAATTCAGCCCCTAATTAAGTTGGAGACATGAAATTTTGCATACTTATAGCAGAAATCCTCACATCAAACGACAAATAATAAAATTTTGAAAAAGGTCTAATATTTAACCCTCTGGGCTCTAACTTGCGTATTTAACCCTTTCACCGTCCGAGGGTTTTGCTGTAATTTTATAAAAATGCTTGTAAATCCCAGGATATATATTTTTTAAATCTCAGTTTGATGCTATAATATCTTTAATATCACTATTTTCTATATAAGGTTAAAAATAAAATTCTGTTTAAAATATTTTGTTCTACAGCCATTTTAACATGATTTCTAGGAACTCGAAAATCCGGGCCAGACGGTTAAAGGGTTAAAGCGATTTTTCTAACTCAGCCACTAATTAAGTTGGAGACATGAAAGTTTGCATACTTATAGCTGAACACTTGCGATAACACGATAAATCGTAAAATTTTGAAAAAGTCATATTTAACCCTCTTTGCACTAACTTGTGTATTTTAAATAATTTTTCTAACTGAACCCCTAATTAAGTTGGAGACATGAAATTTTGCATTCTTATAGCAGAAATCCTCACATCAAACGACAAATAATAAAATTTTGAAAAAGGTCTAATATTTAACCCTCTGGGATCAAACTTGTGTATTTTAAGCAATTTTTCTAACTCAGCCCCTAATTATGTTGGAGACATGAAAATTTGCATACTTATAGCTGAACACCTCACATCAAACGACAAATAATAAAATTTTGAAAAAATCTAATATTTAACCTCTAATATTTTGTCTCGCGCAATTTTTAAATTTAAACTGTTTTGCAATACTATTTTTTGTTCATTTTGCTAAATAAGTGTAATGTGACGCAGTTTCTTCTATTTCAGACTTCTAACGCATGTTAATGAATTTATTTTACAATATCCTTTCTCTTTAAAAATTCACATGTAAATATAGTTTTAATGGCGTAATTTCCAATAAGTGCATGCTTTTTATACCTAATTATTTAATTCTAATTTGAAGGTTTTTTCTGTTTATAATAGTAACGTGTAAATAATTTTTTTATTTGAAGCAAACATTATTGTTTGTGCTGTTTATACAGTTGGCAACAGTTTAAATTAATACCATTTTCTAAAATATGTAAAAAATATCAGTCAAGATGCTGAATATTTGAATTTAAAATAGAAATAAAACCTCAAAAAATGAGTCAAATTAAAAAAAAATTAATGAAATCTGCACACCGGGATTTTCTATTGAATAAAATGATCTAAAAATGATTAAATTCACATGTATAGCTTTTGCTCCTATAATTTTTTTTAATGGAACGATTTTGTCCAAATTTAGCATTAAATATCTCTTAAAATAATTCTTCGATTTGAAAACTGTATGCATTAGCGTGTTGATCAAACATTTCGCTGTAATACCACCGATTTTCATATTTTTGTATGCAATAGTTTTCTTAATATTAACGAAGAAAGACCTCCGGTCACAAACAATTGAAAACCGGCGGCGGCGGCGGCGACAGCGTTAGTTACTTTTTTTAGAATAGAGAGATATTGTTACGGCTTTTCTTAACCTTGACTGTCTCGCGCGCCTCCATGGCGCATTCTTCTGTAATTTAGGTTTGGCCGTTTGGCAACCTTTAAGAATACTTCAGTTGTTTGGTTTTCGACGATCTCTGCGGACCTATGGTGCGTTCGCTGGATCCAATATTCTTCAAATAATGTATATAATGCTTCGAATAATGTATAAACTGTAAATAATATTCTTGTATATAAAGTAAATTAAATTAATAAGTGTAGTTAATGAACCAGCGACTATGAG
Organism: Maratus speciosus; assembly: GCA_963932465.1. Lineage (NCBI taxonomy): Eukaryota > Metazoa > Arthropoda > Arachnida > Araneae > Salticidae > Maratus > Maratus speciosus. The sequence goes on from OZ010799.1 coordinate 132,828,125, forward strand.
TATTTCGTTACTCGCACCATCGACACTCGACACTTGTCCGCTCACCGGAAGTGGTTTTGGTTTTAATTCTTCGTTTACATTAGGATTGTATTTTAGTTGTTGTGAAATTACCAATTGAAATGGTCACATTAGTGTCCTTAAACAGATCGAGGGGCTCGTTAAAAGCTCAGCTCACTAGGCTAGAAACTCTACGAAATGATGAGACCGTTACGTGGTCAAATATCAAAATCGATACAAAACTCAAGACTCTTGAAAAGGTTTCCAATAACATCGATTCGTTACGTACCGACTATTATACAACAGCTCCTGACGATCATGATATGACGGAAATCGACTCTTCATTAATGGAGTTGGAAGAACGAGTGGAACAGATAGAGGTAAGTTTCAATCTATTATTAAATTCTGATAAAAAGGAAACTAAAAGTCCTGAATTAAAATTTAGTAATTGTAAGATCAAATTGCCAGAAATTCCACTTCCTCAATTTAGTGGAAAGTATGAGGATTGGAATATGTTCAAAATCGAATTTAACAATATTGTTACGAATAACGAACAGCTATCTGAAATTCAGAAATTACATTATTTACATTCCGCATTAAAAAATGAAGCTAAACAATTAGAAACTCCAGAAGACACATTTGATTCATTGTTTAAAGCATTAGAAAATAGATTTGAGAATGAACGAATTATTGTGAATATACACTTAAAGGCTATATTAGATTTCGAAAGAATTGCACACGAGTCATCTAAAGAACTAAGGCGATTAGTAGATGTTATAAACAAAAATATCAGGGCTCTAACCAACTTAGGATTTGAGAGAAATAAACTCTCGGACATTTTGTTTACAACCATAATTTTAGAAAAAATGGACAAGGAGTCGCGGAAACAGTACGAATTGTCAATAAACACATCTGAAGTCCCAAGCTTTGACAGTTTAATGCAGTTTTTAGAAAAAAGAAGTCAACCGCTCGAAAGTATAAATAGAAACGTAACTAGATCAAAAATCAGTAGTGAAATAAAATCGAAATCTTTGTTAGTAAATTCGAGTTCTGAGAGGCAGTGTGTTATTTGTGATCAATTTCATCCTCTATATAAATGTAAGAAATTTCTTAATATGCAGTTTGGTGAACGATATGCTATCGTTAAAAAGCATAAGCTTTGCCTGAAATGTTTTTCGGAATCTCATTTAGTTTCTAATTGTGTGTCAAAACATATGTGTAAACATTGTAAATCACCTTCATCTCATAACACTCTATTACATAGAGATAAATCAATTGCTTCTAATAATGAATCTCGAAATCAAAAGGCAGGAAAAGAGCAGACAGTGGACCGGGGGGAAAAAAATGCGGCGCCTGATGTAGCAGTTTCGCAAAGTCTTTCAAATTGTTTTCCTTCTTCGAATAAAAGCGTCATTTTATCAACTGCAATAATTGAAATTAAAACGAGTAAAGGGAATTTTATTCAGGGAAGAAGTTTATTAGATTCTTGCAGTCAAATTAATTGTGTATCATTTGAGTTTGCAAAAAAATTGGGTTTAAAGAAAACAAAGGTTTTTGCTCCTATATCTGGGCTGAATGGCACAGCTACGACACTGAATTATAAAATTGAAACTGTGATTTCAAATAAAAATAGAGATTTCACAAGGGAACTGGAATTTCTTTTAGTGCCAAAAATTACAGAAATAACCCCACTTACGCCCATTCGAGTAGACTTTACTGATATACCCACAAATATCTCGTTAGCAGATGCTAAATTTAATATACCAGGAAAAATACATTTATTATTGGGTGCTCAATGCTTTTTTGATTTATTGAAATCCGGTCAAATTCGCTGCTCATCACAAAACTTGTTATTTCAAGACACCGTGTTTGGATATGTAGCTAGCGGTGTTGTGAGTAATTCCCCAAACAATTCTCAATATTGTGGTCTACTCACTCAAAATGAAAAAATAGAACAACCCTTGCGACAATTTTGGGAAATCGAAAATATTAATGATTCCAGTTCGTTGCTTAGTGAAGAAGAGAAATTTTGCGAAAATCATTTTAAAACTACGCATTATCGAACTGCCACTGGTCAGTACGTTGTGAGCATGCCTATGGAGGATGCTACATTTTTAGGAGAATCAAAAACATTGGCCGAAAAAAGACTCGATCAAGTTTGGCACCGATTAAATAGGGATTCGAACTTGCAACCTCTGTATTCGGAATTTATGGACGAGTATAAAAATTTAAATCATATGGAGTTAGTGGAGGAATCGGAACCCGTAAAGGACTGTTATTATATACCTCATCATGGAGTTTACAGACCAGAAAAAAGTACTACACGCTTGCGTGTTGCGTTTAACGCGTCAACGCCAACGACGTCTGGGTTGTCATTGAATGACCTCCTTTTAAAGGGTAAAATTCCACAACAAGAGTTATTCTTAATTATGATTCGTTTTCGAAAACATAGATATGCATTCACTGCGGATGTAGAGAAGATGTATCGAATGGTATTAATTAATCCTTCGCAAAGAGACTTTCTTCGAATTTTGTGGAAGAACAATATTGACGCGCCAGTACAATCTTATAAGCTCAATACAGTGACTTATGGGACATCTAACGCTCCTTATTTAGCTACTCGTGCTCTTAAGCAATTAGCTCTAGATGAACAAAAAAACTTACCTCTAGCATCGTCAGTCGTCTTAAAGGACTTTTATGTAGATGATCTTCTTTCCGGGGAATCAACTCTCGAAAAAGCTAAAATCCTTAAATTACAATTAATTCAACTTTTGAATCGTGGAAACATGAAATTGCACAAATGGTGTGCAAATCATCGAGAATTAGTTGAATCTCATACTAGGGTTGCCACCGAATATAGTTTTGATGAGCAACCAGATTCTACTTCAGTAAAAACATTGGGTGTTCTATGGGGACCACAGAGTGACTGTTTTCTGTATAAATTGAAAATTCTTAACAAGGAATTTTATAGTAAACGAGATGTTCTATCTCTAATTTCAAAAATATTTGACCCGTTAGGATTAATTGGGCATGTAGTAACAAGGGCTAAGATATTTATGCAGAAGCTCTGGATAGCCAAAATCGATTGGAATGAGCCATTACCGGATTTTCTGGAGAGAGAATGGAATGACTTTCTATCCACCCTCTCAGAGTTAGATAACTTAAAGATTTCTAGATTTGTTTTTCATGAAGATCGCATGATCATACATACGAGCCGTTAATTCCCAAATTGGCTCAGCCGAACTCAGCAATCTCATTGTTCGTTAATATTAATATTCTGGATTACTTTACTGTGATTTTGATCAAATTTAACAAAATAAATCAATTCCAGTCATTATAATTGCATTCTACTTTACATTACACTACTTCGTAAGAAAATAAATATAATTTTCTACTATATAAATATCAGTTTTAGCCAATCAGATTGCTAAGTTCGGCTGAGCCAATTTAGGAATTAACGGCTCGTATCACACATGGGTTTGCTGATGCCTCTTCGTTAGCCTATGGAGCTGCAATTTATGTTCAGTCTTTACCAGTTGAAGGATCTCCTGTTGCGCAACTATTGTGCAGCAAATCCAGAGTCTCTCCTATAAAAACAGTGTCGATTCCTCGCTTAGAATTATGTTCTTGACTCCTATTAGCGAAACTAATTCATAAAGTTCTACCGTCACTGGACATTCGAATAGAAAATATCGTTCTCTGGAGTGACTCCACGATCTCGCTTGCTTGGATTAGAAAACCACCCCATTTGTTAAAAACATTCGTGAGTAACCGAGTCGCTGCTATACAAGAACTTACAGACTCTTACCAATGGCAGCATGTGACATCGGATAATAATCCAGCTGATGTAATATATAGAGGACTGGACGCTAAGGAACTTTTAAATTGCAACCTTTGGTTTTGTGGTCCGAACTTTCTTCGTGACAAAATTCAGCATGCAGAAAATAATCCAGTAGATCTAGAAACAAATAATGACTATGCGTTAGAATTCAAATCAGTTCAGGACATTAACCTCGCAGTTAAGACTGAAAATTTACTGTATAATTGTTTGTTTACTTTGACTAATGATTTTTTGAAATTGATTCGATTTATTAGTTATATTTTTAGATTTATAGAAAATTGTAAAAATGATAAAGAAAAAAAAAGTGGTCCTTTAACAATTGATGAGTTGAAAAAAGCGGAAGTTGTCCTGATTAAACAGGTATAGTATTCTACATTTTCTGAAGAGATAAAACAACTGAAGAACGAGAAGAGCCTGTCAGGTAAAAGTCAATTAAAATTTTTGAATGCATATTTAGATTCTGCAGGAGTTATCAGAGTTGGAGGTCGCCTAGACAACTCCAGTCTGACTTTTGAAAACAAACATCCTGTTGTTTTACCCCATAATAATAAATTAAGTGAAATTATTTTTGAATATTTTCATAACAAGTATTTCCATCTAGGGCCACAATCCTTATTACATCATGTCAGGCAAAAATATTGGGTAATAAATGGGCGATCTTTAGCGCGTAAAATAGTTCATAAATGCATAACCTGTTTCAGAAACAAGCCAATAAGTGCGAATAAATAATGGTAAATTTGCCTTCAGAACGAGTAAACCCTAGCCCACCATTTAAAAAATGTGCGATTGATTTCTGTGGTCCCTTTATGATTAAGTATAAAAATCAGAGAAAGGGCAATTATAATAAAATTTATGTTGCAATTTTTGTTTGTCTCGCCACAAAGGCAATTCATTTGGATATAGTAACAGATTTAAAATCTGAATCCTTTATTCCCACCCTGAAAAGATTTTTCGCTAGAAGAGGTAAAAGCACAACTATAATGTCAGATAATGGAACTACATTTGTAGGTGCAAATAAAGAGTTGAAGAAATTACATGCCCTGGTATGTAAACCCGATGATGCTTTGTCTAATTATTTGGCCTCTGAGGCTGTTAACTGGAAATTCATCCCTCCTCGTTCACCCAATTTTGGTGGATTATGGGAGGCTGGGGTGAAATCCTTTAAATATCATCTCAAAAGAGTCTTAGGCAATTCTCGAGTCACACTCGAAGAATTTTGGACATTAACCACAGAAATTGAAGCAATTTTAAATTCTCGACATTTAGTCCCTTTGTCGTCAGATCCAAATGAAATTGAAGTCTTGGCCCCTGCCCATTTTTTAATAGGCCGATCAATTACTTTAATTCCTGTACCGGATTTGACCAAAATTAATGATAATAGGTTGTCTAACTGGCAAAAATTAACCCAAATGACCCAACTTTTATGGAAAAAATGGAACACGGAATATTTAGCTAATTTAAAACAACGCACAAAATGGTACATTGAAAAAGAAAATCTAAAAGAAGGATGTATGGTCATCCTAAAGGAGGATAATTTACCTCCTGGCAAATGGGCATTAGGTCGTGTCCTTAAAGTAATACATGGCTCTGATAAAAAAGTCAGAGTTTTACACCTCAAAACAGCAACAGGTATAGTTACGAGGTCCGTCTCAAAAGTGTGTCCTCTTCCATTAGATGATTGCTGATTTCTATTATCTTAAAACATTTAACTCATTGCATTATTATCATCACTATTGTATATTTTTATTTTGAACATTTTATTATGTATATCAAGTTAAAATTGGGATAACAGAACGCAATTCTTTGCTTCAGTTTTCACGTAGAATCTAAATCTAACTGTTACCGTATCTATATATTTTCTTTAATTAAATATTATGAACTTTGTTAATTTTATTAGTTTGCTATGTGTATTGAGTGCTAATTTTGATAATAGTCTTATATGATATTCAAGTGTAACCCCTGTTTGCATTATAATTTATCTAATTCTCATCTTTGAAAAACTTAAGTGTATATTATTGGAAGTAGCATATTTGTAATTTTTTTTAAAACTAGTGTATATTGTTTTTAGAAATTTAATTCCTATTGTTTATTGTTATATTTAGTATTATTATGTTGAATGTTGACACATGTCAACGGGGGCCGGTATGTTACGGCTTCTCTTAACCTTGACTGTCGCGCGCGCCTCCATGGCGCATTCTTCTGTAATTTAAGTTTGGCCGTTTGGCAACCTTTAAGAATAGTTCAGTTGTTTGGTTTTCGACGATCTCTGCGGACCTATGGTGCGTTCGCTGGATCCAATATTCTTCAAATAATGTATATAATTCTTCGAATAATGTATAAACTGTAAATAATATTCTTGTATATAACGTAAATTAAATTAATAAGTGTAGTTAATGAACCAGCGACTATGAATATTTCGTTACTCGCACCATCGACACTCGACAGATATATAAAAATGAAAACTTGTCTATCTGTCTGTTTGTAATTCTATAAAAATCCACAATTTGGAAGCCAAAATTGTGAAAAGATACGTACATGTGTATTAAAACATGGCCGAGGCAACTAAAGTAATCCGGAATCGAAATAATTTATAGTTAATTTTTCATTAATAAAAAACCACCAATTTAACAGCAATATCTTATCAAATTTTAACATTTTTCGTTATAGCAGTTGCCAACAATTAAAAAACACAATAAAATTATTACTACAACAATTAATTTTCTACTGCAAGATTTCCACGTGAAAAATGAAAATGAAATAAATAGTTTGACGAATTTTTAAAAAAGGTGAATATTACGTCAAAACTTTTCTATTGCAAGATATTCACGTGAAATATGAAAATGAAATAAATGGTTTGACGAATTTAAATGAAAGTGAATATAACTTCATAACTTTTCCATTTCAAGGTTTCCACGTGAAAGAGGAAAATATTACGTCATATTGGAAATATAAAGGACGTGGTGGATATAGTATAACGTCATATAAGTGTGAAAAATGTACTGAAGCATGATAAAAACCCGACTAGGGAAATATTGGCCTATTTTAGCATTATTGCTGCAATTATAAATTGAAATATGTTCATTTATAGCTGCATTCTTTTGCGTCTGTTACGTACACTTATACATTTTTATATAGCGTTTTCATATGATTCATTCATACAACATTTCGACTGCTTTTTTTTAATGTTTGTTTTGTGTTGTATGTTAAATTTTGAAATTGACTTTTCAGAATAAACATCCTTCAAATTCTGGGCAACGCCGGCACTTTAGTTTGTAACAGATAAATGGCTTTTGTATCTGTACATCTAATGCTAATATTATAAAGCGTTATAATATTATAAAGTACATAATATTATTAATGCTTGTACGTTTGTGAGGTGTTATCTCTGAAACTACATAGCCAACTTAAAAAAATGTTGGTGGCCATCTCTGCTCCGAAAAAAAGACTATTTTATATCAGTGCAAGAACCTACATCGCTGATGGAGCAAAAAAGTTCTAAAATTGCGATTTCTGTGATATTGATTGGGTTAGAAACTTTAAATTTGGTGCAGTAGTTACTTTTAAGATGTAAATACTCGTAATGAACGCTCTCTAAAAGGTTCAATTTGACGTATAAACGTAAAAATTTCTAGAAAGTTTCTAAACTATGATTTATTAGGAATACTGATATTTTTGGGATACTGTTGGAGTTAGAAACTAGAACTTTGGCATGGTAGTAATTAATAAGATGTAAATGCTCGTTGTAGAACGAATTCTAAAAAATAGAGAGACTAAACAAAGCGGAAAAAGATCTAAAGATGATCTAAGTAAAGAAGTACATGGAATTGTTAGGATTATAAACATGAAAATTGACATGGCTGTATTTATCATGACGTAAATTCTCGCAATAGAGCAATTTCTAAAAATGTCGCTATATGAAACAATGCAAAAACAAAAAACTTTCAAAAATTTTCTTTTTCTGTGTTACTGCTGAGCCAAAAATCTTGAAATTTTGCTTCGGGTTAGTTTTAAAATATACAATTGTCTCTATGAATGGTTTCTAAAAAATTTAAAATTTAAAAAGATGAAATGAACGGAAAGCGATCTCAATTACCATTAATTTGGAATTATTAGGTACAGCAACTTTAAATATTTCATAATGCTGCATTTCCTCAGCAAAACATGCGATTTAAATGCAACAAAACTGATAGATACCCACCTAGCATTAAATAAATTGTGTAAATATTGAATAAAGACTGGTATGAAACAGTGAGTAGGTTGCCCGAAAGTACTTGTTAAAGTGTTCCTTCTCTAGGCTTTTATCTCTCTCGCCAAGGCCACTAACAGAGGGAAGTGCCGTTTTAAATGTGATATGAATTTTTTATCCGATTCCTTTTTCTAGACATTTTATCATAAGGTCATATTCTCAATTATCATTAGTAGCTTTTTTATATATTAACTTATTCTGGTGAAATTTTGTAATCGGGTTCATATTGGCGTATGTTAGCTTGCATGATTTCCTGAATAAATATGTATGGATTTGTAAATTACTTCAAATGACACTTTGACAACTCAAAAGTTATGCAGACGATATATTCAGATCTTGTGTCATACTTTATGTTGTAATCATTGCCGATTTCTTTTATTTAATACATGCTAAATACATCTCAACTTGTGCAGAATATGTTTGAAAACAAAACAATACAGCGTATGTAGTCGCCAGCATACACTCATCATTTAAATCCGATCGAGCATATCTAAAACACACTCTAACGAAGCATTGCATGCGACTGTTGATGTATTCGGTACTTTGATACTATATTAGATTTTGAGGAGAGAATTCCTTAAATGTTATCGACAACCTCATTGCATCCGTGGAAAACAGATATTATACAATATTAACTATTCCGGGGGAGCACACACCAAATAAAGTATAGTCCATTCTTTTTAAACATCATATATTTGTCATTTAAAGTTACTCAAATTGGTGCGGAGCGTCTGATTATGCTCTTGACATCATTTAATACAGTTAAAATTCCAATATAAGTAATTTAGTGTTTCATTTTCTATTTTAATTTTAATATATTGCGTACTTTCAATTTTATATCTATGCATGGCTGTCTTGAATGGTTTGATTTCACATTTTTTTAAACAGTGTATACGAATTTATATATAAGATTTTGTAATTCTACGATTCGTTTATTTTCATCATTTCAGTTTATCGCAGTATACATTTAAAGATAACATATCATTTTCTTTGTTTCCGCATGTTATTATTAAATCTATGTTCTCAGTAGTATCGCTCAGACTAATCCCTCTGAGGGAAGTCCTAGTTATTAATTATTTTTTTGCTATTTCCTTTTGAAAATATTAGAAAATAATTTAAAAATACGGTACAATGTAGTAGTTATTCCGTCAACCAATTTCGCAAATTATATAAATCGCCAAACCACTCGCCAAATTGTACAGATTGACAAAGTTTTTATTTTAAATAACGAAAGAACAAATAAATTAGTATAAAAATACAAATGCCAATAAAACGTCGAAATAAAAATCACTTGATGGCGTAAACACCTGGGAACGTCCTTACAGTCAAGTGAATGTGACATTTACGATCAAGCATTATTGGCATTTAATCTTATAGTTCGCGATAGATTTTTGGTCGACGGGATAACTAAGTAGTACCAAAAATACATATGTAACTGGTATTCAAAAACGTTGTTTTCGCCAAATTTTCGTAAAAAAAAAAAAAAAAAAAAAAAAAAAAAAAAAAAAAAAAAAATCATACCAAACATGCATGTATATGACATGTGGCGAAATCTTATACTATAATGCGAGCAAAAATTGTGTGTGTGTGTGTGTGTATGTAAATTTTATCTTGAAAACGGCTCTAACGATTTTTATTAAATTTTGCATCCTACCGTTTTCGGGCACGAAAAGAACATTGGGATGGATCTCGTGTTCGAGAAAATTCGGTTAGTGGGTGATTTGGGTCATAATGGGTTAGGATCAAGCTAATAATATCTAAAGAACGGCTCAATCGATTTTGACCAAATTTTGTATCCAACCATTTTTGGGCACGAGAAAACTATTGGGCTAGGTCACGTGTTCGAGAAATTTCGATTTGTGGGTCATTTTTGGGTCACTGTCGGCTTAGCTATTTTTATATAAAAAACGGCTCTAATGATTTTCACTAAACTCTATATTCTACAGCTTTGGATTACGAGAAAACCATTGGGCTAAGTCACATGTTCGAGAAAATTCGATTAGGGGCTCATTTTTGGGTCACCGTGGGTCAAGCTAAGTTTATCTAGATAACGGCTCTAACGATTTTGACGAAATTTTGCACCCTACTGTTTTCGGACACGAAAAGACGATTGGGGTGGGTCACGTGTTCGAGAAAATTCGATTAGTGCGTCATAATGTGTCAGGGTAAAGCTAATTATATCTAGAGAACGGCTCAATCGATTTTGACTAAATTTTGTATCTAACCATTTTCAGGCACGAAAAAAACCATTGGGATGGGCCTCATGTTCGAGAAAATTCGATTAGTGGTTCATTTTGGGTCGTAATGGGTCAGGGTAAAGCTAATTATATCTAAAGAACAGCTCAATCGATTTTGACTAAATTTTGTATCTAACCATTTTCGGGCACGAAAAGACCATTGGGATGGGTCACGTGTTCGAGAAAATTCGATTAGTGGGACATTTTGGATCATAATGGGTCAGGGTAAAGCTAATTATATCTAAAGAACAGCTCAATCGATTTTGACTAAATTTTGTATCTAACCATTTTCGGGCACGAAAAGACCATTGGGATGGGTCACGTGTTCGAGAAAATTCGATTAGTGGGTCATTTTTGGGTCACTGTGGGTCAAGCTATTTTTATCTAAAAAACGGCTCTAAAGATTTTTACTAAACTCTATATTCTACAGTTTTGGATTACGAGAAGACCATTAGGCTAAGTCACATGTTAAGAAATTTCTATTAGTGGGTCATTTTTGGGTCACCGTGGGTCAATCTATCTAGAGAACAGCTCTAACGATTTTGATGAAATTTTGCACCCTACTGTTTTCGGGCACGAAAAGACGATTGGGATGGGTCACGTGTTCGAGAAAATTCGATTAGTGCGTCATAATGTGTCAGGGTAAAGCTAATTATATCTAGAGAACGGCTCAATCGATTTTGACTAAATTTTGTATCTAACCATTTTCAGGCACGAAAAAAACCATTGGGATGGCTCTCGTGTTCGAGAAAATTCGATTAGTGGGACATTTTGGGTCATAATGGGTCAGGGTAAAGCTAATTATATCTAAAGAACAGCTCAATCGATTTTGACTAAATTTTGTATCTAACCATTTTCAGGCACGAAAAAAACCATTGGGATGGCTCTCGTGTTCGAGAAAATTCGATTAGTGGGACATTTTGGGTCATAATGGGTCAGGGTAAAGCTAATTATATCTAAAGAACAGCTCAATCGATTTTGACTAAATTTTGTATCTAACCATTTTCGGGCACGAAAGACCATTGGGATGGGTCACGTGTTCGAGAAAATTCGATTAGTGGGTCATTTTTGGGTCACTGTGGGTCAAGCTATTTTTATCTAAAAAACGGCTCTAACGATTTTTACTAAACTCTATATTCTACAGTTTTGTATTACGAGAAGACCATTAGGCTAAGTCACATGTTCAAGAAAATTCTATTAGTGGGTCATTTTGGGGTCACCGTTGGTCAATCTATCTAGATAACGGCTGTATCGATTTTGACAAAATTTTGCACCCTATTATTTTCGGGCACAAAAAGACTATTGGGTTGGGTCTCGTGTTCAAGAAAATTCGTTTAGTGGGTCATTTTGGGTCATAATGAGTCAGGGTCAAGCTAATTATATCTAAAGCACGGCTTAATCGATTTTGACTAAATTTTGTATCTAACCATTTTCGGGCACGCAAAGACCATTGGGATGGGTCACGTGTTCGAGAAAATTCGATTAGTGAGTCATTTTGGGTCACTGTGGGTCAATTATTTTTATCTAAAAAACGGCTCTAACGATTTTTACTAAACTCTATATTCTACAGTTTTTGATTACGAGAAGACCATTAGGCTATGTCACATGTTCAAAAAAATTCTATTAGTGGGTCATTTTTGGGTCATCGTGGGTCAATCTAAGTTATCTAGATAACGGCTCTAACGATTTTGACGAAATTTTGCACTCTTCTGTTTTCGGGCACGAAAAGACCATTGAAATTGATCTCGTGTTCGAGAAAATTAGATTAGTGAGTAATTTTGTGTCATAATGGGTCAGGGTCGAGCTAATTATATGTAGAGAACGGCTCAATCGATTTTGACTAAATTTTGCATCTAACAATTTTCGGGCACGAAAAGACCATTGGGATGGGTAACGTGTTCAAGAAAATTCGATTAGTGGGTCATTTTGGGGTCACCGTGGGTCCAGCTAAGTTTATCTTGATAACGGCTCTACTATTTGACGAAATTCTGTAAGCTATTGTTTTCGGGCACAAAAAGACCATTGGGATGGGTCACGTGTTTGAGAAAATTAGATTAGTGGGTCATTATGAGTCAGGGTCAAGCTAATTACATCTAAAAACAGATCAAGACATTTTCACATTTTTTTTTTTTTATATACGGCCGTTTCTGGTCATGAGATGACGTTTGGGCTAAGTCACATGCTCGAGAAAATTCAATTAGTGGGTCATTTTGGGTCACAATGGGCCAGAGGCAAGCTAATTGGATCTAAAAAGTCCTTCCGGCCAGTGCCGGGAGGAAGAGGTAGCTTTCATATTCCTTATTTTAAAAAAGCCAACTTATATTATTCAAACACACGAAGCTCAATTTAGTGGAAACCGAATATAGGAGATTCAATACTAATTTTTATCAATACTAAATCATTATGAATGAGAATTTCGCGAAAATAGTTATTAATTTCGCGCTTAATTAGTATGTTTATCCAAGCTGCTTTTATTTAAAGTAATTTATGTTTGGCTGCCAAATTCGGCGATTTCTTAAAGTGCCCGCCATTTTAAGACAACATGGTGGATGAGGCTAACCAGTGAACTTGGTCGAGACCTAAGTAATTGCTGTGCACATGCTCACTCACATCGGAATCGGTTGATATATACAAGTGTGTCGCAGGCAAAAAATCAGATTTTTCAAAATGTCACTTACATTAGAAATTGAAACTGCTATATCTGAGCCATTTTTTAAGATAAAAACAAACAAAAATGCTCCTGAATCCTTATATCAATGTCAAATACTTAAGAAAGAAACCTTTTTCAATTTCTAATTTTTTTGCACCTCACTTTAAATATAATTTTTTTTAATTTAATGGCCGCCATTTTGAAACAAGATGGCTGATGAAGCTGGCCAGCGAACTTGGTCGACATATTGATGTATACTATCCACATGCCTTCTTACATCGAAATAGGCGAATGCGTGTGTTATCGCGTGACAAATACAAGATCGTTTCAAAATGTTAGCCATGCTAGAAATTCAAAGTGCTATAATTCAACCATTTTTTAAGATATAAACAAAAGAACAAATTTTCAGAAACAAAAACTGCTCCGGAATCAAGGCCAAACACATAAAAAAAATCTTTTTAATTTTCCAATTTTTTAATACCTCATTTTAAATTTTAAATTTAATTTTAGGTAGCTTTCTTTACAAAAAAGCTACCTATTGCAGCCGTTCGGAGGAAAGCGATTTCAAAAAATTTTGGTATATTTTCATCGATCATGACCCCCAGACCCCGGAACCACCATCCGTTCAAAATTGATATATATATATATATATATATATATATATATATATCAATATATATATATATATATATATATATATCTGACCTATGTCACACTGTAACTCCCGTAATTATGAACCGATTTCGATGTAATTCGGTGTGTACATAGTACATACCAATGTCTCGACCGAGTTCGTTGGCCAGCTTCATCCGCCGTTTTGTTTCAAAATGGCGGCCGTTTAAAATTTTTAAAAAAATTTAAAACTTGAAATGTGGTACCAAAAAATTAAAAATGGAAAAATATTTTTTTCTTATGTATTTGACCTTTATACAAAGATTCCGGAGCAGTTTTTGTTTCGTCTATTTCTTAAAAAATGGCTGAGTTATAGCATTTTGAATTTCTAGCGTGGCTGACATTTTGAAACGTCCTGACATTTGTCACGCGATAAAAGGCGTATTTATAAACCGATTTGGATGTAATTCGGTGTGTACATAGTACATACCAATCTCTCGACCGAGTTCGTTGGCCAGCTTCATCCGCCGTTTTGTTTCAAAATGGCGGCCATTTAAAAATTTTAAAAACATTTAAAACTTGAAATGTGGTACCAAAAAATTGAAAATGGAAAAATATTTTTTTGTTATGTATTTGACCTTTATAGAAAGATTTCGGAGCAGTTTTTGTTTCGTCTATATCTTAAAAAATGGCTGAGTTATAGCATTTTGAATTTCTAGCGTGGCTGACATTTTGAAACGTCCTGAAATTTGTCACGCGATAAAAGGCGTATTTATAAACCGATTTGGATGTAATTCGGTGTGTACATAGTACATACCAATGTCTCGACCGAGTTCGTTGGCCAGCTTCATCCGCCGTTTTGTTTCAAAATGGCGGCCATTTAAAATTTTTAAAAAAATTTTAAACTTGAAATGTGGTACCAAAAAATTGAAAATGGAAAAATATTTTTTTCTTATGTATTTGACCTTTATACAAAGATTTCGGAGCAGTTTTTGTTTCGTCTATATCTTAAAAAATGGCTGAGTTATAGCATTTTGAATTTCTAGCGTGGCTGACATTTTGAGACGTCCTGAAATTTGTCACGCGATAAAAGGCGTATTTATGAACCGATTTAGATGTAACTTCGTTTATACATAGTACATACCAATGTCTCGACCGGGTTCGTTGGCCAGCTTCACCCGCCATCTTGTTTAAAAATGGCGGCCATTTAAATTTTTAAGAAAAATTTAAATTTGAAATGTGGTACCAAAAATTGAAAATTGAAAAAATATTTTCTTCGTATGTGTTTAACCTTGATAAAAAGATTTGGGAGCAGTTTTTGTTTCGTCTATATCTTAAGAAATGGCTGAGTTATAGCATTTTGAATTTCTATCGTGGCTGACATTTTGAAACGTCCTGATTTTTCTCACGTAATAACAGGCGTATTTATGAACCGACTTGGATGTACCTTGGTGTTTACATAGTACATACAAATATCTCGACCGAGTTCGTTGGCCAGCTTCATCCGCCATCTTGTTTCAAATTGGCGGCCATTTAAAAAAATAAAAAAATTTAAATGAGATACCAAAAAATACGAAAATGAAAAAGATTTTTTTTGTATGTGTTTGACCTTAATACAAAGATTCCGGAACAGTTTTTCTTTCGTCTATATCTAAAAAAAAATGGCTGAGTAATAGCATTTTGATTTTCTCTTGTGGCTGACATTTTAAAACGACCTGATTTTTGTCACGCGATAACAGGCGTATTTATGAACCTATTTGGATGTAACTTGGTCTGTACATAGTACATACCAATGTCTCGACCGAGTTCGTTGGCCAGCTTCATTCGCCATCTTGTTTCAAAAGGGTTGCCATTTAAAAAAAATTAAATTTAAAATTCAAAATGAGGTATTAAAAAATTGGAAAATGAAAAAGATTTTTTTTTATGTGTTTGGCCTTGATACAAAGATTCCGGAGTAGTTTTTGTTTCTGAAAATTTGTTCTTTTGTTGATATCTTAAAAAATGGTTGATTTATAGCACTTTGAATTTCTAGCATGGCTAACATTTTGAAACGATCTTGTATTTGTCACGCGATAACACACGTATTCGCCTATTTCGATGTAAGAAGGCATGTGGATAGTATACATCAACACCTCGACCAAGTTCGCTGGCCAGATTCATCAGCCATCTTGTTTCAAAATGGCGGCCATTAAATTAAAAAATATATATATATTAAAGTGAGGTGCAAAAAAATTAGAAATTGAAAAAGGTTTCTTTCTTAAGTATTTGATCTTGATATAAGGATTCAGGAGCATTTTTTGTTTGTCTTTACCTTAAAAAATGGCTCAGATATAGCAGTTTCAATTTCTATTGTGGGTGACATTTTGAAAAATCTGATTTTTTGCATGCGACAGCACTCCTATATATTAACCGATTCCGATTTGAGTGAGCATGTGCACAGCAATTACTAAGGTCTCGACCAAGTTCACTGCTTAGCCTCATCCACCATGTTGTCTTAAAATGACAGGCACTTTAAGAAATTGCCGAATTTGGCAGCCAAATATAAGTTACTTTAAAGAAAAGCAGCTTGGATAAAGCTGACTAATTTCGCGAAATTCTCATTCATTATATTGATAAAAATTAGTATTGAATCTCCTATATTCGGTTTCCACTAAATTGAGCTTCGTGTGTTTGCATGATATAAGTTGACTTTTTTAAAATAAGGATTATGAAAGCTACCTTTTCCTCCCGGCACTGGCCGGAAGGACTTTTTTTAATGGCAACCCTTTTGAAACATGATGGCGAATGAAGCTGGCCAACGAATTCCGTCGAGACATTGGTATTTACTATGTACAGACGAAGTTACATCCAAATCGGTTCATAAATACGCCTGTTATCGCGTGACAAATATCAGGTCGTTTTAAAATGTCAGCCACAATAGAAATTCAAAATGCTATAACTCAGCCATTTTTTTTAGGTATAAACGAAACAAAAACTGTTCCGGAATCTTTGTATTAAGGTCAAACACATACGTAAAATCTTTTTCATTTTCCAATTTTTTGGTATCTCATTTTAAATTTTAAATTTTTTACTTTATTTTAAATGGCCGCCATTTTGAAACAAGATGGCGAATGAAGCTGGCCAACGAACTCGGTCGAGACATTGGTATGTACTATGTATAAACGAAGTTACATCCAAATCGGTTCATAAATACGCCTTTTATCGCGTGACAAAATTCAGAACGTTTCAAAATGTCAGCCACACTAGAAATTCAAAATGCTATAACTCAGCCATTTTTCAAGATATAGACGAAACAAAAACTGCTCCGGAATCTTTGTATAAAGGTCAAATACGTAAGAAAAAAATATTTTTCCATTTTCAATTTTTTGGTACCACTTTTCAAATTTTAAATTTTTTTAAAAATTTTAAATGGCCGCCATTTTGAAACAAAATGGCGGATGAAGCTGGCCAACAAACTCGGTCGAGACATTGGTATCTACTATGTACACACCGAATTACATCGAAATCGGTTCATAAATACGAGAGTTACAGTGTGACATAGGTCAGATATATATATATGGATATATATATATATATATATATATATATATCAATTTTGAACGGAGGGTGGTTTCGGGGTCTGGGGGTCATGATCGATGAAAATATACCAAAATTTTTTGAAATCTCTTTCCTCCGAACGGCTGCAATAGGTAGCTTTTTGTAATGAAAGCTACCTAAAACATGCTCAAAACATTTTGACCAAATTTTATATTATACAGTTTCTGTGCATGAGAAGAGAATTGGGCTAAGTCACATCGAGAAAATTTGATTATTGGGTCATTTTGGGTCACAATGGGTCAAGGTCCAGGTAATTTTATCTAAAAACGGCTTAAACGATTTTGACTAAATTTTGTATTCTATCATTTTCGGGCTAGAGAAAATCATTGGGATAGGTCGCATGTTCAAGAAAATTCGATTAGTGGGTCATTTTGGCTTACAATGGGTCAGGGTCAAGCTAATTGTATTTAAAAAGCTCTTCAAGACATTTTGAAAATAATTTGTATAATACCGTTTCCGAGCCTGATAAGACCATTGGGCAGGGTCTCATGTTCAAGAAAATTCAATCAATGTGTCATTTTGGGTCCTAATGGATCACGATCAAGCTAACTTTATCTAAAAAACGGCTCAAAACATTTTTACAAAACTTTGTACTACACCGTTTCTGGACAATATAAAACCAGTGGGCTGGGTCGCATGCTCAAGAAAATTCTATTAGTGAGTCATTTTGGTGATAAGGGGTCGGGGTCAAGCTAACGGCATCCATCTCAAAAATGTTCAAACAATTTTGACAATTTTTTTTATTATACCGTTTCACAGAACAAAATGACCATTGAAATAGCTCACACGTTCGATAAATTTCGGTTAGTGGTTTTTTTAATCAACGTGGGTCAAGCTTATTTTATCTAGAATATGACTAACGATTTTCACTAAATTTTGTATTCCATCGTTTTCAGGATCGAGAAGAATCATTGTATTAGGTCGCATGTTCGAAAAAATTCGATTAGTGCGTCATTTTGGGTCACTATGTCTCAGGGTCAAGCTAATTGTATCTAAAACAGCAAGAATGATTTAGTGAGAATAATATATCGAGATAAACACAAAGCTAATTTTGACCGAGCTTAGCTCGGTCATTCCTGCTATTATTAAATTATGTAACAAACCATGACATTTAATTTCAACTTCAAATCAATGTATTTTTTTCTGACGCCAATGTCATATACGCAACGGGTACTTAGCTGGCACCAAAGTATCGTTATTTTGCTTGATATGGTAAGCTTGATATAGATGTTGTTGTTTATGCTGTTGATGCATTCCCCCAAATTGGTGTTGGAGAAAAATCGCGCCAATATGGGGCGTATATGACATTTGTTCCAAACCTTCATATGAAAGGCGAAGGGATCAGACGGTATTTGTTTATGGCATTTGATGACTTGAACTATTATAATATAGATGAAATGATGGGGAGAGAATAATATTTGGCGACTTATCACCTGTGCCTGAATATCATTAAAGTATCAAAATGGCACCTAGCGTATAAAAAGGAAAGTGTTCCGCCCGGAACTGTTGATGATAGTCATATGATTTAGGCTATTGTTATAGAGATTGTTTTAAAATATCGGTTGACAAAGACTCTGAATACTTAATTTATTTTATTTTAGCTTCTTTTCAAATGTTTAACTGATCCTCTTTAATCAAAAACGAAAGCAACAATTGGATGTCTTAGCAGCAACTGATTCTCCGTTAAATTTTTGCAATCAAAAGGAATTGAATGGAAACCCGTTTACAGGGAGATCTGCACAGCTTTTTTCAGTATAATTCAGTCTTCTCTAATATTTTTAAAACCCATCAGATTAGCGTGTTTTTAGATTCTGCGGTGTCTAAACGGGGGTTGGCGAGCGTAGCTTGCAGGGGGCAGAGCCCTCTAGTGGATATATAATGATGTATAAATAATTAATTTTAAGCTTTAAACAAAGTAAATCGTCATTTCAGTCCCTGTCCCCAGGTACAAATTTCTAATTTTAAATGCATGCCGTAATCATTTCTATAAATATTATTAACTTTTGCTATTATACAGGATGTTTATAAAGTCCCGGACCCATTTTGATGTTTAATAACTCATAAAATAATAAAGATAGATTAAAATTAATAACATAAATGGTTAGATAGACTCAAAAAGTTTCATGACCCTTGTCAATGAACTTCCACGTGTGCCCCCTTCGTAGCACGGAGAATATCAAGTCGATAGTCAATTTCACGCCAGGTAGCGGCAAGCATGTCGGCATCCACAGAGGCTATTGCGGTTGGTTTCCAGGAAGATGGATTGGGGGAGGAGGTCCGATTCCTTGGCCACCCAAATCACCTTATATAACGCCGCTGGATTTTTTCATTTGGGGATTTGTAAAGGACAATGTTTACAGGAGGAGAGTGTCAAACATTAATGACTTAAAAGCCAGAATTACAACCGCAATAGCCTCTGTGGATGCCGACATGCTTGTCGCTACCTGGGGTGAAATTGACTATCGACTTGATATTCTCCGTGCGACGAAGGGGGCACACGTGGAAGTTCATTGACAAGGGTCATGAAACTTTTTGAGTCTATCTAACCATTTATGTTATTAATTTTAGTCTATCTTTATTATTTTATGAGTTATTAAACATCAAAATGGGTCCGGGACTTTATAAACACCCTGTATATTTATACCTATATATATGTACAGTAAGGGAAAATAATATTCTCCATTATTAGTATAGATTGTGTAGTAAAATATTGTTGTATGTATATTTGTCCCTGGGGTTGACCATCATCTCAGTCCCTCTAAACACACATTTAGGTTAACAGATACTAGATGGCGCTGGCAGAATTATTTCCATCGCAACAGCAACTAAAGTTCAACTAGCCATCAGGGATGAAGGTAAGTTGCTCATCTCTTTGTTTCATATTTATAAATATTTAGTTTTTGCTCTGAATAGAGATGAGTATTTCTTTTTTTTTATAGCATCATTCATGTCCCCTTACTTAACTTTTTATTCATAAGAATAGCTTATTGCAACTTTTTTTATGTAACATGCAAATGTCACATGGCATATTTAATAATTTACATGTATGCAAAATGATTGTAAAAATGGCTGTGCAGGTGTTAAGACAAAAGCATCACCCCAGTTTCCATCATCTCAGTCCCAATTATTAGACACTGATTATGATGTTAACCAACACTTTCTTCCATAAAAGTATGCATAAAATATACATTCTTGATCTCAAAACACTATAGCGTTTAAATGGCAAAACATGTATCATAGTATACAATTGTATGTATCTACATTTGTCCTATATATATAAAATCCTAATGAAACGAATTTATGAACCGGATTTTATGAAACAGCTGAAATAAAACGAATTTATGAAACGATTCTATGAAACAACTGTTTATGTTTCCCGGCGATTTCTCCTAAAATATGGAATACTTTGCGATGAAATTAACACCAAAAATCCGTATTGATCTGCAGATCTCAAAACTGGTGTTAGAATTATTAAATTCGAATTAGTTTTCGAAATATTAATTTTTTTCTAATTTTAAATACTTTTCTCTAATGACGGTAACTCAAATTTTAACCATAAAAGATATTTTGTTTTCATATTTTAGAGAAGATTATTATTTTAAACTAATTTAGCGACCAGTTTGGCCTCTCTTAAATGTATGTTAAGAACAATGCTTTTTTTTATTATTATTTCATTTAAAACTGAAACATTTAAAATTATGGCCTTCACTCCTTTCTTTTTTTTAAACGAAACGAAACGAAAAATATTAGGTGCAGATGTCATATACGAACCGGGGGTACCTAATTGGCCCCAAAATGGCGAAATGGCGTTATTTTGCCTGACATGGTAACCCGGCTATTCTTGCTTATTTATTAATAAATGATTATTTACATTTATTTTCTTTTTATTTAAATAAAAAGTTATAAATTGTTTTGTTCTATAGTTATTTATTTATTTTTATTGTTATTTCATTTAAAATAATAAAAAATAATTTAAAAATACATATGTAACACGGTATTCAAAAACAAGGTTTTCTCCAAATTGTCGTAAAAAATTCCGCCAAAACCGGTGTGTATATGACATCTGTGTTAAATATTAAATAATGCAACAAATCGTGATATTTAATTTAAAATTCAAAGCAAATGACCAAAATCGGTAAATTATGTAAATCGCCAAATCACTCGCCAAATTATACACGTTGACGTAATTTTTATTTTAAATAACGAAAGAACAAATAGATTAGTATAAAAATACAAATGCCAATAAAACGTCGGAATAAAAATCACTTGATGGCGAAACACCTGTAACGTCCTTACAGTCAAGTGAATGTGACATTTGCAATCAACCATTATTAGCATTTAATCTTATAGTCTGGCGATAGATTTTTGGTCGATGGGATAAGCAAGTAGTACCGTTTTAATTTACCACTCGAAAAATAAAAAAAATGCTAACTGGCGAGTTAAAAAAAGGCTATTGGCGAGATTTGAACCCGGCTAACATAAAAGTACCAAGAATTCTTTGCGATCATGGCAGATTTTATGTACTTTTATTCGAAAAATTAACTTTGATTCTTGAATTAATTTTGAAACCTTTCTCATGAAAAGCGAAGAAACTGTTGATGATAGTCACATGACTTAGGCTATTATTAGGGAGATTGTTTTCAATTCTAAAAATAGCGCAAAGAATAATATTCCCTAACGATTAAAAATTTATTTACACATGACTAATAAAAACAAAACAAAAAAAAAAAAAAAAAAAAAAAAACAACAACTTTAAAATTACTATTAAATGAGTACGTGCTAAAAGCAGGAATCTATTGAAAATTATTTCTTGAAAATTGTATTTACACGTGAATATGAAAGGAGAAAGGAAACTTTCAGATAATAATAAATACTTTAATATGTGTTTAACCCTTTCATGGACAAGTTACTTCTATTCGTAAAATGTTGAAATCAGTGATTGGCACCAGAATTTACAAACAAATTTCGAAATACGAAAATGCTTTTCTTCACTTAATAAAAGGAAAATTTTCATCCCAATATTCTGGTATCAATGTGGCATTTAAGAATTAAAATTAAGTGGTCCAAAAATGAATCACTGCCCTTCAAGGGGTTAAAGCAGTAAATTGTTATAATTATATTACGTCAATCGTTTTATAAAGCTGTTAAAAAATACCGGTCGGCAAAGACTCTGTTGGATTAATTCATTTTATTTTAGCTTCTTTTCAAATCTTTAACTGATCTTCTTTAATCAAACAAGAAAACAACCATTGAATGTCTTAACAGCAACTGATTTGGCCTTAAATTTTCGCAGTCAAAGGGAATTGAATGGAAACCCGTTTACAGGGATATCGCTATAAGTTTTTTTCATTGTAATTCAATCTTCTCTAATCTTTTAAAAACCGATCAGGTTAGCGTGCTTTTATATTATGCTGTGTCTGCGGGTTGGTGAGCGTAGCTTGCAGGGGGCAGAGCCCCCTAGTTAAATAATGTTAATTACATTAATTTAAAAAAAATGAAAATTTTGGAATGAAATTGTCCGTTTTTCAGATATTGACTCATAAACATTTTTCAACTATGTTGGAAAGTGGCAAAAAAATAACATGTCAAACATAGATTATGAAACTCTTTCCACCACATTCAGAATGCTGTAACAAAACTTCGTCGTTTAATAACGGGAACGGGAATGTATATGTAAACAATTTAGAAAATGCGTAACACATTTGAAAATTGAATTTCCCCAATTACCTTCTGTAGTTCGAAAAATATCCGAATTATTTTGTTCAATCCTATATATGAACTATAGAGTTTATAAATACCTAGTAATATGCAAAAAATTAGTTACATTTAAGCACACATAATGCAACAGAAAACGCACTACCAGAAAATGTTGCTGGAATAGTAATCGAATTCTTTTGTGTGCCCCTGTAAATGAACGGCTAATGTTATATACTCAATATTGTATAGTACGCATCTTGTAGTGCACTTTATGGCACATTTAATACGTTTTAAATAGTGTAAGATCATTAAAAAACTCTGTGCCCGATTTTTACCCGTGGACCACAATGTAACGGCGCTCTTTTGAATGGCCCTGTAAACGACTTGTAAGTGCTACACATTTACACTTGTCGCATGGTAAACGTCAATAACATATATCAATTATATAACGATTCGAGCATATTTACATGATTTATTCACGGACAGACAGACAGATGACCAGACAAATTGAATTCATAAATACGTTTTAACTATTTTAGGCGGTACTAAAAAAGTGCAAAAGGCGCAATTTTAAATAACAAATAATGCAAACTTTATTTTATAGATCAGTAGTGCGCAGATATCTACATTTTACTACTTTGATCTTAGATATATAAACAAAAAAACCTTAACAAATTACACTTTTTTTTACAGACGAAAAACTCCCACTTTCCTTACAGCAAAAATAGGATTTTCGAAATAAAAAATTGTTTAATAAAAAGGTTTATTTAATCATATTTTTCTCTAGAAAAATTTTAAGCGAAATGTTCTTTTATTTAAAACGTTCTTCCCTGTGTCTGAGGCTTTATAATTTAAAATGTATTTTACTTTATTTCAATGTATCGTCATTATTTATTCATGCATTAAATTTTACTAAAAGCTTCACAGAATTATTTGAAATTTATTCACTAAACTACGGGTGTTGCATTAGTATAGTTTTCGATATTAATATTTAATCGTGCATGAATATATGCAAGATAAAGTTTCCGCAGTGAAAGGTTTATTTCATTTTATTTTCTGGAGTTAACTGTATGGGAAACTGTCATTAAAAAGTAAAAGAAAAAAGAAATGTATTTTTATTATCTTTAATTATTTTTAAAATAATGTAAACTGTATTTACTTTATGCACTATTTCACAATAATAAATACGGCGTTTAATCCAAATTTCAACATTTACACTAATATGTTTTCTTCCTTGTTTCGTTTTAAACATGTTTCTTCTTCTGCAAAATTCAATTTCAAAATTTAATGATTAAAGATAATAGAGTAACAAAAAAAAAAAAAAAAAAAAAAAAAAAAAAAAAAATACTGTTACATGGAGATTTGTATATTATTGGTTAAATTATCGCACCGTTTAAATAATCTACTTCAAATTAATATGATTAGTTCAAATTCTAATTTTAATGATAGTTATTATATACAATAACAAAAAGACATTTAATAAATACTTTTATTACGTATATATTGAGCATTCTCACAATCTTTTCACTTTTAAGTTCCTGAATAATAATTTTTATTTTATTACATATTCTTGTGTATTTTTTATTTCATATACTGGGGAACATCCCATTGCATGATTGTATAACAATATTAAGGAGATAACTAAATTATGAACGATGTCGGGTGTTCAAATACCAGGAAAACTCCTATACTGTCCCGTTTCCCTGATGCTGCTTTTTAAGTTTGGAGCTGTCTGTATAAAATTGTTTCAATAAAAGTAATGCGATGTAATTTTTTTCAGAAACTGGGACAATTGTTTTATATAAATATGTAGCATAAAATTAACCTGCACACATTTTTACGGTTGCTATTACTTTTTGAACTCTGTCCCTGGATTTTAGATTCCTTACCATCCCGCTTGCTAAACTTATACAGAAAACCACTTCAGATTCAGCCAGAGAATTTCTTTCAATTTTTTTCTCATGCAGAATTAAGCTAGAAAAAGAATGTCTAAAATTCTTTAGGAAGAAATTTTCTGCAGAATTTAAATCAGCATTTAAAAATCAATTTCAAGCATCGTGGCTTTATTGGCAGTCTCACCGTCCCCAAGATATTCCTGCACTTTCGAGTAAATTAATTTTTTTTTTAATTTTAAACCAATGTAAATAACTGTTTCTAAAAATAAATGAACATTATGGCTATCACTTAGTATTAATATGATTTGCCTAAAAATAGTGGCAATTTTCCTTACCGCCCCATCTTTACCATTCCTTTTTTTTCCATTACTGTCCCTTTTTACCTATACCATCCCCATTCTTTTTCCTTCCGTCCCTTCTTTAACACCCCTTTAAGACAATGTTATACCAAAATTTTGTACTAAAAATATTACATTGTTATTATTTCTTATTTGAATGTCCTGTGGGTACTATGCAAATTAATTATAAGTAAATATTTAGTAGAAAATAGAAAGTTATAGTGGTAAAATTGTAAGGAAAATTAAACTTCAAAGTTTAACTTAAACCTCAGTTAAATAAAAAACATTTTCGCTGCCGACCATTTTTTCTTTATTTTGAATCATTGAAGCATTCGTCTATTAGATTAAAATGTTATTTTAGCAAGTTTAATTTCACCAGATTTTTATTTTCGAAAGTCAAAATATTGTGAGAATGCCCCATATATAGGGTTAGCATAAGTTACTGGACGTATTTTAAAAACTTATATTTTAACTTTATCAGTCCTATATCTCTTCCCACGTGACATCGGAACCTACAACTGTTATACTAATTTTACTCACTTGGCACCACATATTTTAAGAAACACTTTATTCATACTTGGACAACATGTTCAAATTACATCTTCTGCGTGCGCCAGCGAAAGCACCGGCTGTTGTAGGTTGCTACACAACAGCCTTTTCCAGTTTCAATTATTTTTATAGAAATTGAAGTCCTTATATTTGTAATTTATTTTATTTTTCTATTCACAACGTGAGCACAAGAAAATTTTTGTTTTTTCTCCCCCCCCCCCCCTTAATGTTTAGTTTCTCGTTGCTGCCAACGTTCGCATTTCCTCTTCGTATATACAAGTTTATTACGTGACAGGGATGTGGGACAAAGGTCCCAGTGTCTTATTGAAACAGTAAGAAGTGTAAGAGAAATATTCTACAAAAGTATTTTAAAAATATATAGTGGTGCAAACAGAATATAAAAATAGAACATGTATAAAAAAAGATAAACAGGATCATAAAGTTATTAAGAGTAAATATTAGTATGTAACAATGTGTTTTAGTTTGTTTAGACGTAAAGTAAATAAATATCATGAGAAAAATACATAACAATGTGTAGTTTCTTTGGAATTTTATGGGATATATTTTTGCATGTGGAGTATAAAAGGTAACACAAATTAGAGTTAGGCTTATTATTCAATGTCTTTTATTGATTGGTTTATTATAACAAAATATGGTACTTGTTAGTTATCCCGTCGACCACATTATTGCCCCCAAATTGTAATATTAAATGCCAATAATGGTTGATCGTAAATGTTACATTAACTTGACTTACACGTGTTTACGTCATCAAGTGATTTTTATTTCGACGTTTTATTTATATTTTTATTAATGTTATACTGATTTACTTGTTTTTTCGTTATTAAATATAAAAATTATGTCAGTTTGTATAATTTGGCGATTGGTTTGGCGATTTATATAATTTGGCGAAGGGATAACTAGCAAGTACCCAAATTATGATATTCTAAGAAGCAATTTCTTTGTGAAGCAATGATGGACACTGCACATAGCATACATTTTATGCGTCCTATTTTCTATCCGGCGTTTAGCACAATTTCCACATCTTTTACGAATTACGTTCAGCATAAGTTTTGTTTTGACATTCTGTATAAATAAATTCAGATTATTATTACGGGGCAAGGGCCTTCAAACTCATTTTTTGTTAATTGTAACTTGAATACTATTCAAGGGCACATTATAGGAATTATAACATATATTTATTACACAAGAAATTAAAAAAAAAAAATTGGAGAAAAATAAGGAAAATTCCTGAATATTTAAAGCGCCACGAAAAACTTTCCAAATGTCCCAACCGCACTCCATATCAGTTAAAGTCCCGTATATTTTTATGCAAAGTTTGGTTTACATGTACAAATAAAACTGTACATAGAATTTTATATACACTGGTTAACAAAAATTAAGGAAAAGTCACAAAATGCTAATTTTCAAATACGCGAACACTCAAAAGGAAATAATATAATTCGAGTAATTACTATCTCTACAACACAGCTAGCCCATATAACATCTCATTCATGTCACACATGGTCACAAGTGTCACAGTCACTACGGTGAAAAAAAAAAATAGGAAATTCCATACATCTCATTATGAGTCTCAAATGATCACTATATGTGGCCCCACTGAGAAGTCAATGTGACTGCTGCTTTGTGGCGAGTCACCAGGGGACTTTACAATTTAGTTAAATTGTGACTCTCATGTGATTGTCATTTTTAGACTCAATTTCATAGTCATCATGAACTTTGCATTATGATAAGTCACCAAATAATATCATATTATAGTCACATGGAGACTTTTCCCAAAAGAGCACAATGGTGACTTCACAGTAGTTTCTCTGTCACCTGAAAGTCATCATGTGACTTTAATGTGACATTATTTGGTAACTTATCATAATGCAGCGTTCACGATGACTTTGAAATTGAGTCTACAAATGACAGTCACATGAGAGTCATAATGTAACTACATTGTACAATCGCATGGTGACTCATCACAAAGCAGCAGTCACTGTGACGTCTCAGTGGAGTCACATATAGTGATAATTTGAGACTCATAATGAGATGTATGGAATTTCCTATTTTTTTGCTTCACCGTAGTGACTGTGACACTTGTGACCGTGTGTGACATGAATGAGATGTTATATGGACTAGCTGTGTTGTAGAGATAGTAATTACTCGAATTATATTATTTCCTTTTGAGTGTTCGCGTATTTAAAAATTAACATTTTTTGACTTTTCCTTACTTTTTGCACACCAGTGTATTTGAATATAAAGGTAAGAAAAAAAAATACTTTCTAAATTTTATGAAATTTTTAGCATTTTTGCATAATATGTCTGCAATTAACTGCCTTAAAATTTTCCAATTATATTTAGTTGAAAAAAAAAATATGAGGTATATGTAAAAATAAATATAAATAATAATTAAATAATAAATATAAATAAATATAATGTATAAAAAAAATATGAGGTTGTGGTATATGAAAACCAAACCTGGCGTAAAAAAATTTTAGATTTTAATTGATAAGGAATGAGGTTTGGGACATTTTGAAAGCTCTTAATAATGCTTAAAATATACAGAAAAATTCCTTATTTTTCTCCATTTTTTTGTGATAAATATATGCCATAATTCATACAGTGTGCTCTTGAATAGTAATAAAAGTGCAATTAAAAAAAATGAGGTCCCTTTAAAAAGGTCCCTTTAAATACGACAATCGCTAATTTTAAAATGCAGGGAAATGTTTCCATTAGACTTCAGAGGGCGTAAAAAATATTTAGATTTTAATTGATAAGGAATGAGGTTTGGGACATTTTGAAAGCTCTTAATAATGCTTAAATTATACAGAAAAATTCCTTATTTTTCTCCATTTTTTTTTGTGATAAATATATGCCATAATTCATACAGTGTGCCCTTGAATAGTAATTAAAGTGCAATTAAAAAAATGAGATCCCTTTAAAAAGGTCCCTTTAAATACGACAATCGCTAATTTTAAAATCCAGGGAAATGTTTCCATTAGACTTCAGAGGGCGTAAAAAAAATTTAGATTTTAATTGATAAGGAATGAGGTTTGGGACATTTTGAAAGCTCTTAATAATGCTTAAAATATACAGAAAAATTCCTTATTTTTCTCCATTTTTTTTTTTTTTTTTTTTTTTTTTTTTTGTTGTGTGATAAATATATGCCATAATTCATACAGTGTGCCCTTGAATAGTAATTAAAGTGCAATTAAAAAAAATGAGGTCCCTTTAAATACGACGATCGCTAATTTTAATATGCAGGGAAATGTTTCCATTAGACTTCAGAGGGCGTAAAAAAAATTTAGATTTTAATTGTTAAGGAATGAGGTTTGGGACATTTTAAAAGCTCTTAATAATGCTTAAAATATACAGAAAAATTCCTTATTTTTCTCCATTTTTTTTTGTTGTGTGATAAATATATGCCATAATTCATACAGAGTGCCCTTGAATAGTAATTAAAGTGCAATTAAAAAAAATGAGGTCCCTTTAAAAAGGTCCCTTTAAATACGACAATCGCTAATTTTAAAATGCAGGGAAATGTTTCCATTAGACTTCAGAGGGTTAAAAATTATAAACTATAAACATCCGATAAAGGTTAAAAATCGTTATACAGATTATAATAACTGATATATGAAAATAAAGCAAAACGTTCCAATTTTTCTCTTCTGTTGCTCAATGCTGGATTGGACGTGTTGGGCGTGCCGGTAACGATGATTTACCCTTATTCGCCGGGTCACCGAGAACCCCGGATGTTACAAAATGTCATTTCTTTGTATGGGGTTGCATCAAAGATCTTGTTTATGAACCACCATTTCCAATAAAAAAAAAAAAAAAAAAAACGACTGTGTAAAAAGCGAACTAATTAATTATTTCTCATCAATGTGAAACTATTTTTTATATTAGGTACCTATTTTTTTATTTACTTGTATTGATGACGTTTAAGTTGTGTTTAATTGTTAGTTCCTATCTTTAAACACTGTATTGATGAGGCCTATAGATGTCTATGATAGTTGGAGTTTCAGTAAAGCTAGAGACCCTACCTCCACAACTTCTAGGTTGTGTAATATTTAAACGGAGCTTCTGACTGTAAAATAGTCAATGAAACATCGTCTTCATTTTGAAAGACCTATCCAATGATATGCCACTCAATATAGCGCGTAAATTTTTTTTCGTCTCTACCGCCATTTTGTATTTTACGGCCGCCCTTTTGAATTTATAAAAACAGAACCTAGCCTATAACCATCGAATGGTTAAGACGTATCGATAGAGACCTCATTAATTAAAATCCATCCAGCCGTTGGGATGTTTCGAGGGTATAAAAAATCGACACACCCAGATACACGTGAAACTCATAACCCTTCTTGGCAGTCGAGTAAAAACTCTCAAATAACCTAAAAAACGGATCAGTGCTGCATTAAGAAACGTTGACGCTGTAAAACTGCAAAATGTGTGGAACGACTATGAGTACGTATGAGATGCTTGTCGTATTACGAAAGGTACACACATCGAACATTTGTAACTGAAATGTCACTTGGAATGCTTTCCTTTATTTTCTATCTATTGCTTATTATAATGTGTATAACAGTTCTGAAAATATACTTTTTTAAATTAGGTCATTCATTTATGCTAACCATGTATACAAGGTGCTTAGGAAAGGCCTTTTACCGTGAAATATCTCTTTAAGGGGTCTCAGGACTCTCAAAATTGGAAGAAATGAAAAAAAAAACATTTTCAACATTTAATATCTTAAAATGTATTTGATTTTAAGACACAATTTTAACTGGGATGAAAGATATAAGTACCAGGTGTCCTAAAAAGGACTGCCTGATTTTAAAATTCAATAACTTGCAAAGGGTGACAGATATTTAAAAAAAAATTACAGGAGAATTATGTCAGATGTCAGGAGTTTTTTTTTTTTTTTTTTTTTTTTTTTTTTTTTTTCGCAGTGATGTTAGATTTTAGTTCGAATTGCAAACAATTGATTGCGCTCTGATCAATATACGCTAAATTCATGCTCGATTTTCGGTACTTCGGGACTCACTCAATACATTTTAATCTCCTTTTTTCCGCATGGAAAAAGAGAAAGGCAAAAAAAATCGAGCCTGTATTTAGCGCCTATTGCTTACAGCGCCATCTATTGTTTGCAATTCGAACTAAAATCGAAAATCACTGTAAAAAAACTTTTGACCTTATGCCTAAACCTCCTGCAAGATTTTTTTAAACTTCTTTCATCGTTTACAAGTTATTGAATTTTAAATTCAGTCAGTCCTTTTTAGGACACCCGATATGTTCTTTCATTTCATGTATTTAAAAAAATGCAAGGTTCAGAATTAGCATTTACAGGAGGCTCCAAACTTTCAGACATTTGAAGAGCAGAAAATCGGCATAACATATTACAAAATAAATTTTGCTACTAGAATGAAAATTTAGGGGCCTACTTATACTTCAGATTATGAAAATTACCCTGAACCTAAATAAATTTGTATTTAAAGCATTTTTATATTTGTATTACAAAGTTGTATTTAGCTAATGCAAAATTTTGAAAATTTCAACAGTAATAATCTCTCGATTCTAAAAAAGTAACTACCGCTGTCACCGCCGCCGCCGCCGCCGCCGGTTTTGAATTTTTTGTCACCGGAGGTCTTTCTTCGTTAATATTAAGAAAAATATTGCATGCAAAAATATGAAAATCAGTGGTATTATAGAGAAATGTTTTATAAACACGCCGATGCAGACAGTTTTCAAATCGAAGAATTATTTTAAGAGATATTTAATGCTAAAGTTGGACAAAATCGTTCCATTAAAAAAGTTTTATAGTAGCAAAAACTATACATGGCAATGTAATCATTTTTAGATCATTTTATGCGTTAGAATTTGCCGGTGTGCAGATTGCATTAATTTTTTTAATTTGACTCATTTTTGAGGTTTTATTTCTATTTTAAATTCAAATTTACAGCATTTTGAGACATATTTTTTACATAATTTAGAAAATTGTATTAATTTAAACTGTTGCCAACTGTATAAACAGTGCAAATAATGTTTGCTTCAAATTAAAAATTTATTTACACGTGACTATTGTAAACATAAAATATAAAACACAGTAACTCATTGAAAATTACGTCATAAAAACTATATTAACACGTGAATTTTAAAAGAGAAAGAATATCGTAGAATAATAAATTCGTTAACATGCGTTAGAAGTCTTAAATAGGAGAATTTACGTCACATTGCACTTATTACGTAAAATGAACAAAAAATAATATCGCAAAACAGTTTAAATTAAAAAAATTGCGCGAGACATTTATTTGATATTTTTCAACTATTTTTGTTAGGACAGCTTAAATATTTCATTTCATAACAAATGTATTTTCACGTGAATATTAAAAAGAGAAATAAAAGTTTAGTGAAAATTACGTCAGATTATAAACGATATATTTAAAATGTCTTATTTAAAAAAACTTTCTTTTCGCTTTGTTAAAAAATACCGGGAGACAAAGACTCTGTTTACTTAATCCATTTTATATTTTGAAATGTTTAACTAAAATTCTTTAATCAAAGACGGAAACAGCCATTGTATCTCTTAACAGTAGCTGATTTGGCCAAATTCCCCAATCAAAGAGAAATGAATAGAAACCCTTTTATAGGGAAATCGCCACTGTTTTTTAAGTTATAATTCAATCTTTCGAAATCTTTTTAAAGCCAATCAAATTAGCGTGCTTTTAGAGTCTGCGGTGTCTGAACGGGGGTTGGCGAGCGTAGCACGTAGGGGGCTGAGCCCTCTAGTCACCTAAAAAGTAGTTTTTTGAACAATAAAAAGGAAATTTTAGGTTTAGTTTATAGACTAAAATAAAACAAATATTTTGAAAATTTCATGAAAAAATATTCAGAAATTTTTGAGATATTCTGCGTGTTATGCCTAAGAACGTCAATTGGAGAAAAATGACTTCAAAGTTTCGAAAACGCTGCATCAGCTCTTTAACTGTATAATTCTAAAAGCCATAACTTTTGTTCTAATAGGAATTTCAAGGAAACAATTATATCAAAATGTTCAGAAAAGATAGGAGTTTAACAACTATAAAAATTAAAATTTCGGGAATTTTAAAGCTTTAAGTGTCCTGGCACGCCTTAACGGATAAAGCGTCAATAGAGGGCCAAGTGTCAACGTATAGTACAACTATGTGAAATCATATGACAGCAACCACAGCGCCTTTTTCTATATATATATATATATATTTTCAAAATTCAAATTACCCAACATTTAAAATTTATATTTTTTTTTATTATTTGATTTCCATTTTATTTATTTATTTATTTTTTTTGGCTGGTAATCAATAAAAAAGTTTTAACCATTATATGTTTTCCACAAAATTACTTTTATGATATAATGTTCTAATATTGCACATTTTTTCTTTTATTTTCCTCATTGTGTTCTTTTTCTTTTTGAAAACCTTTCAAAATAGTTCAAAAGTATTTATTTATGCGCCTTACTTTTCGTTAATAAACATGGATTGTCCTAAAATTATGCATGTTATTCAATTTTACATCAGCAAGTGACATGAGAATGGAAATAACGGGTTTAGTAATTACAGCTTGTTTAAAGGGATTCTAAAGAATATTTATGCATTACGGTCTGTGGGCGATAACTCTTTGAAGAACATGTTAATGATCATGCAGTACTTCAAACATTTTGAAAATAATATGCATTGCTTGTATGCATTAAGTAAATTGCCCTGGTAGTTTTTAACACAAATTGCACCCTGTTTACAAGTACTCCCAGATTTTACATTTCCCCAGAGATTAAGTAATAAATGTAAGCAGAAATATCAGAAATATAGTATTTTTTTTTTTTTTTTTTTTTTTTTTTTTTTTTTTTTTTTTTTTACAGTCGAAAGAAAAATCAGTTACTGATGTATGAATATCGCAGGGTAATTGACTATCATTCTAATTTTCACCGTTTAAACATGATATTTAATTTTATGCCATTTAATAGTCTAAAATTACTCCAGTGTTCATCTATCGATGTTTCCATAGATATAAAGTAAAAAATAGATTTTGTTGACAGCTGAGTGCAGTAAGTAATAGGCATGGTGTAAATGATTGAAAAAATATAACATTTTAGACTTTTTCTATTTAACTATACTTAAATAAAATATGCAAGATTAAAATTCTGATATAATTTATTTAAAAGGTGCTAAAATAAACATTAAAAAGTTCTTTATAGCATTAAAAAAACCGTCAAAAGATGTTAAAAGCATCTAGTGCATTTCAACTGCATTATAACAGCCGTCATCAGGGGTAAAGATCAGAGGAGTGAACGTTCGTGAAAGTTCTTTGCTTTAAGGTGCCTGCCTACGTACGGAGCAATTTTTTCCAAAAAAGCTATTTAATTAGTTTTTAAACTTATTTTTACTAAGATTAGGGGTAGAAGTAGAAAAGTAAAAAATATTTCATTCATTGATAAAATTTTGATAAATGGAGGAATTTATAGTAAAATTTAGTGAAATTTGCCCCGAAACGCAAAACGCTCTAAAGGAAATTCTACTGTATGTATCTTAATTTCCTTTTTACACTTCATATTTATGACATTGGTGAAGGCAATGAACTAAAATCTAAGAGATACTTTAAGTATTTCAAAACTTATAGCATATCGCACCTGTTTACATGTTAATTTTCATAAAATTCATCGATGTCATTCCACAAAAACATCCATAAAACAAAAAATATTTATTCTAAATTTAAATCTGTAGTTCATTGCCTTCACAATAGTGTAAATAACATATATTTTAAATTTCATAGTGATATTCCAATAACTTTTTCAGAAATCGTGTTTTGCGTATGGAATTTTCACCGAAAATCACATTTTCCAAAAAATGCATTTAAAGTTTAGATTTATGTTTTACTACAAGAATTTACAGTAACATACATCTAAATTTCATGAAGCATATTATTTACATTTCTTATTATTAAACAAATGCATCCAAAATCGCGAAATTTCTCCAAACATACGACCCTTTAAAAGCAATTTAAAAATTTAAAAATTTTAAAATTTAAAGCCTTTTAAGCAGCACTTCCGGCTTGAGTAACAGCTGTTGAGTAGTTTTAAAACCGCTATAACGTCGGATCTATTTGTCGTACAATAAAAACAAATACAGTTTTGGAAAGGTAAAAAGTTGGTCTTTAATAAAATAAAATAAAATAAATTTGACAATTTTGGTCGAAAAATGCATTTTTAACGTAGTGTAGCTATAGACGAGTCTATTTGAAAGGAAGGGATGAGGAGAGGAAGGGGTGATAATGTGATAATTATGTTTCAAAATCGTTAAAAATATTTAGTATTCTATACCAGATCTTGGATATGTTGTAGGACAGTGCATCATTGCATGTAAGCGTCCTACAACATATCCAGGATCTGGTATGGAATACTAAATATTTCTAACGAT
The DNA here is from genome assembly GCA_963932465.1 of Maratus speciosus. Taxonomy (NCBI): domain Eukaryota; kingdom Metazoa; phylum Arthropoda; class Arachnida; order Araneae; family Salticidae; genus Maratus; species Maratus speciosus. Next base: position 132,863,230 of record OZ010799.1, read on the forward strand.
TTTGAAACATAATTATCATATCTCCCCTCCCTCCTCTTCTCTTCCTTTGAAATAGACTTTGAAATAGGCTACTTAAGCAAAGAACTTTCAGGTACTTTCACTCCTCTTATATTTCCCCCTGATCACGGCTGTTATAGTGCAGTTAAAAGCGCTTGGGGTTTTCAAAATCTTTTGACGAGTTTTTACGCTATAAAGATTTTTTTATGTATATTTTTGCACCCTTTAAGTAAATTATATCAGAATTTAATCTTGCATATTTTATTTGTTAATCAAGATGAACATTGCGTTCAATAATTATAGTTTAAGCTACATTTTACAACTATATTTAAGTCTAAATTGGTTAACCCTTAAATGCATATTTCTTTATTTTGTTTAAAAATAATTATATATGATTCTCAGAAAAGTTTATTACACAGAAAAATAATTAAAAAATAATCAGGGATACATTTTGCGTATAATACGCCAACCTTTTCTTATGTCGCGCATGTGCAATGCAAGTAGAAACTACTGTCACTACTAAAGTATTGAAAATTAGTAAATATTTTAATAAGTATGAATCTAAATGCCCTGTTTTACATAAATTTTTATTTTGTAAAATTTAACCCTTTAATGCATGAATTATTCTTTTAGAATTGTGTTTTTTATATTTATATTAAGGATTAGACGCCAGAGAATTTAAGGTAGATTTCTAACTTTATTAAGCAGCCTATTTTTTGTAACTTTTACAGGATTAATGTTTCTATATCTATATTATAATGGAAAAACATATCTGTGCGTAACGCATACGTCATTCTGCGTATGGCAACCCTTTGAAATTTCGGTTTTGCAATTTTCGCTACTGCAAATTTTTAAACTTCTAAACGTTGCACATTTTCAAATTTTACAGCGCCGTATAGGGAAAAATGTACTTTTAAATGCAATTTGTTTGAAAGCTCTACCTCAATTTATTTTTGAGATATTAATTTTTTTATAGTTTTTAGCACCAATTTTGTAATTGGGGCAACTGAAGTACTCCATTTTTAGGTGCGTTCGTAATTATATAAATACGTAGCACCTATAGTCGTCGTTCTGTCCGTCCGTCTGTCCGTCCGTCTGTCCGTCTGTCCGTCCGTCTGTCCGTCCGTCCGTCCGTCTGTCCGCATGTAACAGAGCAAAAACTACCCAACCGAATAGTCTTAAATTTCAAATATATGATTGTTGCAAAATTTTGTCGAGCCATTTCAAATTTTATGAAAATCGGATGTATAGTTTAATTACAGGGACAGTCAAAAGTTTTTCTTTACATTACGGCCAATGGGAAAAATTATTGCAAGTGGATTTTAATGATATTAGAGCCTTCCGAATGATCTGAAATTTTAAAGATATAATTGTTGCAAAAGTTTGTCGAGCCATTTCAAATTTTAGGAAAATCGGACGTATAGTTTAATTACAGGGACAGTCAAAAGTTTTTCTTTACATTACGGCCAATGGGAAAAATTATTGCAAGTGGATTTTAATGGTATTAGAGCCTTCCGAATGATCTGAAATTTTAAAGATATAATTGTTGAAAAATTTTGTAGAGCCATTTCAAATTTTAGGAAAATCGGATGTATAGTTTAATTACAGGGACAGCCAAAAGTTTTTCTTTACATTACGGCCAATGGGAAAAATTATTGCAAGTGCATTTTAATTATATTACAGCCTTCCGAATGGTCTGAAATTTTAAATATATAATTGTTGCAAAATTTTGTTGAGCTATTTCAAATTTTAGGAAAATCGGATGTATAGTTAAATTACAGGGACAGTCAAAAGTGTTCCGAAAAAATTATTGGAAGTGCATTTTAATGATGTATCAGACTATGCACGTTATGAAGTGCAAAAAATTATACATTCAGTACAATATGGGGTGCAAAAAATAATTTTAAAACTAGTTATAGTACGAACGCACCTCATCTGCCACGTTTGACGAGCAATTTCCAACTTGTTATTAGGTGCGTTCGTAATTATATAAATACGTAGCACCTATAGTCGTCGTTCAGTCCGTCCGTCTGTCCGCATGTAACAGAGCAAAAACTACCCAACCGAATGGTCTGAAATTTCAAATATATGATTGTTGCAAAATTTTGTCGAGCCATTTCAAATTTTATGAAAATCGGATGTATAGTTTAAGTACAGGGACAGTCAAAAGTTTTTCTTTACATTACGGCCAATGGGAAAAATTATTGCAAGTGCATTTTAATGATATTACAGCCTTCCGAATGATCTGAAATTTTAAAGATATAACTGTTGCAAAATTTTGTCGAGCCCTTTCAAATTTTAGGAATATCGGATGTATAGTTTAATTACAGGGACAGTCAAAAATTTTTCTTTACATTACGGCCAATGGGAAAAATTATTGCAAGTGCATTTTAATGATATGAGAGCCTTCCGAATGATCTGAAATTTCAAAGATATAACTGTTGCAAAATTTTGTCGAGCCCTTTCAAATTTTAGAAAAATCGGATGTATAGTTTAATTACAGGGACAGTCAAAAGTTTTTCTTTACATTACGGCCAATGGGAAAAATTATTGCAAGTGCATTTTAATGATATGAGAGCCTTCCGAATGATCTGAAAATTTAAAGATATAACTGTTGCAAAATTTTGTCGAGCCCTTTCAAATTTTAGAAAAATCGGATGTATAGTTTAATTACAGGGACAGTTAAATTTTTTCTTTACATTACGGCCAATGGGAAAAATTATTGCAAGTGGATTTTAATGATATTAGAGCCTTCCGAATGATCTGAAATTTTAAAGATATAACTGTTGCAAAATTTTGTCGAGCCCTTTCAAATTTTAGGAAAATCGGATGCATAGTTTAATTACAGGGACAGTCAAAAGTTTTTCTTTACATTACGGCCAATGGGAAAAATTATTGCAAGTGCATTTTAATGATATTACAGCCCTCCGAATGGTCTGAAATTTTAAAGATATAATTGTTGCAAAATTTTGTTGAGCTATTTCAAATTTTAGGAAAATCGGATGTATAGTTTAATTACAGGGACAGTCAAAAGTGTTCCGTTACATTACGGGGAATGGGAAAAAAATATTGGAAGTGCATTTTAATGATGTATCAGACTATGCGTTTTATGAAGTGCAAAAAATTATACATTCAGTACAATATGGGGTGCAAAAAATAATTATAAAACTAGTTATAGTACGAACGCACCTCATTTGCCACGTTTGACGAGCAATTTCCAACTTGTTAAATACGGAAGGAAAAATAGTCACGGTTTATTTATTTTTATTGATTATTTCCTTATTGATGCCATTTTCACATTACAAATAAAAGTAACTTTTTTCTAATTTTTGAACAGAAAATGACGTCAGCCATAAAAAAAAAAAAAAAAAAAAAAAAAAAAAAAAAAAAAAAAAAAAAAAAAACACGCATTCTTCTTTATAAATCAAAAGATTGGAGAAGATATTTCAATATTTTTACATTACGCTGATACAGAGTTTCTGACGCTAGGCAAATATATAATTCAGTGAGCAAAAATGATGTCATATTTAAAACAATACGATCATTTTCTTTGATAAAACTAAATATTTGACCAATGCTAAATGGTTAATACTATGGCAACTAAAGGCAAATTTCTGAATGGTAAATTTCCACGAGTACTGAGATTAGAACTTAAAGTTTGTGCGAATGTTCACATGAATGCTAATGCAGTTTAATTTTTCAATAATTTAAGCAGTTGAAGTTTGTGGAAATAATATTTTGGTAATTTTAGGTTAAAGACATTATTTGTTTTAAGAGTTAGACAACCAATGCAAGATGAATTTTTAATTGCAATTATTTTTGTAGGTTTATTATAAATTTGATCGAGTAGTTCCATCCTAAACATTTCAATTCGTTGAATTTCGACGGGTTCCAACTCGTTAATATAATGGTTGATGAGAGTTAAATAAAAAGGGATGCAGATATACATTACTATGCATTTAAGTTTAAAGGATTTTTTAGAAAAGGGACGCTTGAATCTACTTAACTTTACTAAACCAGGCACAACATGGCACCCCCGCTTGGATACCAATTTAAATCGCACAATATTGTGAATAGTGTCTACGGGTGCGTCATTACTTCAGTTGTAGCAGACAACGTCTAATTGTTCAAACTATACTGCTAATGTCCGGGCCCTCTTCTGTAATTCTAATTTTTTTCCCCTTGGAAAGTATGACGCAACATATTAAGAAAATTTGTGTTCCTAAAATGTTCGAGAATATCCTTTTAATTAAAAGCCCCACCAGTAACTGAGAGGTTCTGCTCTCGAAACTGGTAGACGGGAAGTGCTGGGTTCGAACCCAATCGCGCCCATCGGCCTAATCGTTCGGAGTTTTGAGGTTTTCTTCGAGCCATGGATTTATATGCGTAAATACGGGTTAGGTACCCTTAGAAAGACCCCCACGAAGGGCACCCCCCACTCGGGCCTATATCCCTAGTGTAGATAATCGGCCGTCAAAAATCAACGAAACTTTTAATCAAAGAAATGGTAGAATAGATTTCATCCTTTCTATAACAGTTCAAGTTTTTTTCTCACTTACCCATTTTCGTTACTTGGCAGTCTCTAGATCTTTAAGTTCAACAACTTAATAAGCTATGGTGATATATTTTTGTCGTTCTTATTTTCGGTCAGGTGAACACTTTTTTTTTTTTTTTTTTTTTTTTTTTTGCTTCTTTCGAGATTTGCTGAAATTTTATCTTCTTAGCTTTCGTCATGTAACTTTTTTTTTGTTGTTGTTAAGGAAGAAGCTGAGACTTCTTATAAAATCTTAAACACTTCTTCTTTTAATCGGGGAAAAAAAAATCTTCAAAAGTTGACGCTTCTCCGTACAAATAACGCTTCACACTTTGACCCTAATTTCTTTGAAAGAATAGCTGGTGATATACTAGAAGCAGTATTCATTGATATATGACCAGAGAAAAATATTAATTAAATCCATGAAACTTTTGGGTAATCCGAAACTCACGTTTAGAAATATCCGGCAGCTTAAGTTTAGAAAGAAACCAAAGTCTTCCTTTTATAACCAAAATTGATAGTTGAAAGCTCTTTGTACGAAATAAGATAGACATAAATATTGTTTACAATTACCCTGTAATAAAAACAATAAGGCTGGGCAACGTTCCAGGGACCATTAGAAATATTCAGGAGCAAATACTGATATGAAATTGATCGAGAAAATCTGTTACCGATAATTATAAATATTAAAAATAACTTTCTTTTATTTATATCCAACATTAGAAAGGAATAACGAGGAGTAAAAATTCAGTTTGATTTTTTTTTTTTCTGAACGAGTCTGCGAGTTGTATCACAAAAATTGAGTAAATTAAGGGGTCTCGAGACTCTTAAAATATGATAAAACGAAAAAAAGGACCATTATCAACATTTAACATCTTAAAATGCATATGACTTTAAAACACAATTTTTATTGGGATGAAAGATATAAGTATGTTCTTTAATTTCATGTATTTAAAATATTGCAAGATTCAGAATTCACATTTATAGAGAGATCCAAACTGTCCGACATTTAACGAACTGAAATTTGGTATAGAAGCTTAAGCTCACGATTACAAAATAAATATTGCAACTGGAATGAAAATTTTCGTGCCTACTTATACTTCAGATTATTATAATTACTCTGAACCTGAATAAATTTGTATTTAAAGCATTTTTATATATTTAAAACAAAGTTGTATTTGGCTATTACAAAAAATCCCTGTTGGCCCGGCCGTTTTTTCAAGAAGGCTCACGTTTTGAGCACTTTATCGCCAGAGTAACGGTTGGCGCGGGGATGAATTCAATGCTACGCACCCTTTCTTGTTCCTCACGTCTTACGCGTAGCGAACAGCAACCCCATTCCTTTGCTGACAGCTTTTTGCTTTTAAAACAAAGATCTTTTTCGCATTAAAATGCTTTTAATTGCACAATATATATAATACTTCAAACATGAGTTATGTTTTTCAGTTCAATAGTATTCATTTGTTTCATTAATTCGCTATGTTCGAAGAAATTGAGGACGTATTTTATTTTTTAGGAAAAATGGAAGCAGACGTAAAGATTTTTTTGTGATAAATATAATTCTATTGATCATGTTTTTATGACACAATTGAACTTAGTTTTATTAGCATTACTACTGAATTAATTTAATTTTTTTATTTTATTTTTTATTTTATTTTTAAATTAAGCGGCATAATTGTGTGGCGTGTTGATTGCATTAATAAAACATATTTTCACTTAAATAATTCATTAAAAATTAGTTGTTCTTAATTTAATTGCGATTAGACGTTAATAGGTAGTTGAAACTAAAATCAATTCGATTGTAATTAGATTGTACGGTAAATCAAATTATTTAGCTGTACACTGCAATTAAATCAATCAGTTAAAATAATTGCAAGTTGATACATGCAATTAAATCAATTACTATTACATTTTAATGCTGTTAAATCTTTATCATTATTTGAGTTTTTATGAAAAAAACATTGGTCTGCCCCTAGTGCACAAAATTAAAAATCTTTAAAATTATTCAGTTTTTTATTTTAAAATTTTTGCCATATTTTTAAATATTATTTTGTCCTAGTTGTTTTATTTGTTATTTTAAAATAGTCATTCGTCATATTTGAATAACTCCCCCCCCCCCCTACACACACACTTCATTTTTCGTCATTCAGCACACATATTGCACTATTTATTAAGTTGAAGTGGCAATAAAATAATGATCAAAAAAGAAAAGGAAAGAAATAGAATGAAAAATTAAAAAAAAAAAAAAAAAAAAAAAAAAAAAAAAAAAAAAAAAAAACAGGAATAACCTTTTGTACATACGCTTTCATTTTTTTTTTTTTTAATTCTTTACATTTTTAAAAATTTTAAATCTACAGCTCCTCACTACCATACATAATTAAAAAATTTCTCTAGTGATTTTATTTGTTACTTTGAAGTAACAAAAGATAGTCATTCAATATTCCTTCTCCCCCACCTCCACTTAAGAATTTCATGTCACATTAAAAAGGCAATTTCTAAACATCCTGGTTGGGAGTGTGATAGGTTTTTTTTTTTTTCCTGGTTTAGCTTATTTTCACTCGACTTTAGGTACTGTTTCTGCAGAATGATTTGGTATTAAATTAATTATATAAGTTCATCGCAGAAAATATAGTAATTTTCTGCCACAGGTATTTTTTTTTAATCTGCGTTTATATACATCAAAATGCACTGAAACTGCATTAATTCGTCATCCCCATAAATCCAAGTTTATATGTAAATATCTAGATTTATGAAGGTACTGAGTTTTTGTTTAACAGGTGTGGAATTAATAATACTCAATTGAATGATAATGTAGATTTTTAAGAGGATCAAAATTTTAGTCTATATCATCAAAAGTAATAAAGGCCTTTGATAAAACAGAGTATAAGAGTTCGTAATACAATTTCTTTCGAAGAAGATTTTTTTCATCTAGAACACAGAATTGAAAATATTTCTTTAATTTAGATGGGACCTTTATTCTAAAATACGTAAGTTCGTCTTCCGCCATTTCGGTTCAAAACAAAACACAAGACGACGATTGGCGTTAGAGCTGGCTGAACGTTCTCGCTTTCGCCAACTCGCCAAGTCTGGTGCTGAAAACGTGAGCCTTCCTAAGAAAGCCGCCCGGCCTGCAGGCGGAGGTAGATTTTGAAGTTAAGTATACTAATTTCACCAACGAAAACTAAATCATGATCACAGATAAACCCACTTTAACAGTTTTATCTGGCCACTTTTGACGAGTTTTTATTCATTTTTATATAAGAGCTGGTTTTTATCAGAATCATGTTAAGGTGGTATTAAAAAAAAAAAAAATACTTTTCCGTGCTCAACAACTCGAAGTTTTCTGACACATTTTCAGATTAATTTTTAATAGAAAAAATATGAAACTTTCTGACGCAATTTCTGAAGGGATTTATAAGCGACCTGTGCTTTTATTTTTCGTTTAATTAATTAAAACTTGATTTATAAACAATTATTTTCTCAGTAGGACAATATTTTTCGCTTCTAACACAATAGCTTTGAGAAATTCTGTTCAAACTGTCCACTTTGACATCATTTTTTGAAATATATTCTGCCTCTAAAAAAAAAAAAAAATCGATCATTACGGTACATTATTAGTTTCGAATAAGATAATCTACCAATTTGATGCATTTGAGAGCAAAAATGAATTTAAAAATGAGTAAGAAAATAAGCAGTTTGGAATTGAATACACCCTTAATACAATGATTTTTTTTTCTTGAACCGCTATGTATTTTTAATTTGTTTTTGTTGCAAGAATTGGTCCTATCAAAAACTTGCCTGTATAAATGTTGTAGACAATATTAAGAAGATATATAATAAATTCAAGCGGTTTTTATATCTTGTGAATTGACGAAGTTGAGGATTTTTTCTTCTTCAACTCCCCCTTTTTGTTCTCGTTTTTATTTATTTATTTTGTGTCGTACGAATTGGTCCTATTAAAAACTTGTTAGTATAAAAGTTGTAGATATTATTAAGTAGATTTATAATAAAATTAATTGGATTTGATATCTTGAGAATTGGCGAAGTTATGATTTTTTTTTTCTCCCTAAAACCCTATTTTTTGTGCCTCTTGACCCCATTTTTAATTTTATCAAAAATCTGTGATACATGAATTTTTGGACCAATTTTTAGAAGTAATTAAAACTTTAAACTGATTTGATATGTACAAAAATTAAGAAGTTGTGGGGTTTTTACGGTTTTCACAAAACCACTCCCTATTTCCATCCTCTTGGTCCGATTTTCCCCATTAACGAACTTGACCACGATTTTATACTCCTTGATTTTATGTATCAGTTTGGAAGAGATTTGTGCAGATTTATGGAAGTTATCGTGTCCAGAAGAAAGTGATATATATATATATACAGGGTGGTTATAATTAAACTTCCCCTATAAACAGCATCCTACAGCGCAAATGGGTGAACGGAATGCAACGAAATTTGGTATATAGACTATATGCGAGATGCGCTCACGGCATTTCGAAAAAAAAAAATTAGTTCCAAAATGTCCACCAGAGGGCGCGTTTTCAGGAAAAAACATTACATTTAACACAATAAACGACCAAAACGGAATACAGAAACAAAGTTAACAATCCAGAACAAGAATTATGAGTAATAAAATGTGAAACTGGCTGTTTTGGCAGTTTATTGTGTTAAATTTAATGTTTTTCCGGAAAAGGTGCCCTCTAGTGGACATTTTGGAACTATTTTTTTTGTCGAAATTCCGTGAGCACATCTTGTGTATAGTCTATATACCAAATTTCATTGCTTTCCGTTCACTCGTGTGCGCTGCAGGATGCTGTTTATAGGGGAAGTTTAATTATAACCACCCTGTATATATATGTATAATGTAATAGGTACTATTTCATACGAAATCTACCTAAAATTTGAAAATTTCAACAGTATAATCACCTAAAAGAACATTTATTTCAACAATAAAAAGAAAACTTTATGTTCATTTTATACAGACTAACATGAAACATGTGTTCTAAAAATTTCATGAAAAAATTTTCAGAATTTTTTGAAATATACTATGCGTTATGCCCAAAAATGTCATTTGGAGAAGGCAATGTGTCCCTTGCCAGAAAGCTAAAGTAAAAAGGCATACTAAAACCCCATTGGATTCATTCACTAACCAATGCAAGAGATTTGATCATGTGCATGTTTATCTTGCCGCCCCTCTTCCACCTTCCCAAGGCAGCTCCTATTGTCTCACAATGATAGACAGATTTACACAATTTCCAGAAGCTGTGGCTATCCCCGATATTAGCGCGCATACTGTGGCCACAATCTTTTACAATCAATGGATCACGCGATTCGTTTGCCCTTCCCCTATCACAACAGACCAGGGAAGGCAGTTCGAAAGTCTACTGTTTCAGCCGCTATCCCATTTCCTGGGAATAAAAAGAATAAGATCCTCGTCATACCACCCCCAAGCGAATGGAATGGTCGAGGAATTCCACCGCCCACTTAAAGCCGCCTTGAAGGCACACAGCACTGAACAGAGGACTGCAGCATTGCACACCATCCTACTGGGTTTTCGCACATTGTTCAGAGAAGACATTCAGGTGACAACATCAGACCTGGTCTATGGGACAGGCCTTCGGCTCCCAGGAGAATTCTTTGTCCCCACTGCAACAGATTCCTCACCTCAACAGTTTATTGAAGATTTGAAACTGCACTTTAGGGACATTCGTCCCACACCTGCATCTAGGCACGGGGCCAGGTCAATTTTCATTCACCGCCATCTAAAAACTGTTCTCATGTGTTTGTTTGGCATGATGTGGTGAAGAAATCTCTGCAAAACCCATATGATGGATCTTTCGTGACGACCGGTTTTTCTCCTTTATCGCGGTGTTGCGTCCGAAATTCAGTACAAAACACCAACTGAAGTATATTATACCTTTACCAAAAAATGGAAACTATCTTTCGATTACATAGTTTTTAAATAAGAACTCCTGCAAATTTCATGCGTTTCCGAACAAAATTGAATTAAAAAATATGCCAGAAAGTTGCTTCTTTGGATTTGAGAACAGCCTTAACTTGACGTTCATGAAAAAATTCACATTTAGCTCTAATTTTGGAACTCGAGAAATTTAAATTTAGAAAAAGGATGTTATTTTGACACAATTGTGGTATTTTTTTAACTTTTAAAATTAAAATGCATATGTTTTCTTTGACACGCGTAACAGAAGTAAACTTTTTCTCACAATAAGGGGAAATATACAATAAATGCACCCAACTGATGTATCAGTTACTGAAATTTTATTTGGAATTTGAGATTTTATTTGCTTAAAACTAAAACCTTCAATTTACGTATAATTATAAGCTTTAATTAAAGTATTAGATCAAGAGGGTTTCCACTCTAAGTACAACATCACTCTTAAACGTAAACTTAAATTTTTCATTAATAGAAATTAAATCTACAATGATTAGATGAAATTATGTCATTTTCCATAGATTTTCAATCGTGACATCAGTCAAGAATTTTTTTGAAAAGGAAAATAACTTCTCTGTTTTTACTATAAATCACAGAAAATGTTACCACTGAATCTAAACCAATACAACACTTAGCTGTAACGTATAGCTATAAGATATGGCTGTAGTATACAATCGAATTAGTAAAAAAAAATATAGGAGCCATTTATTTACAGTGAGTTTGACTACACGTTGAAAATATTTGATAGAATGTTATGTCACATATAGCCTTTTTTTTCTTTTTCCTAAATTGTTTTCATGGAATTTGACTGTCTGTATTAAAGTAGATGTTTTAATTTTAAAAAACCCATTCAAATTGAGGTACTACGTCATTTTACCGCTCTTATAGTTAAAGTTTTTATTTTTTATATTAAAAAAATGTGCACTTTCTGTTTAGAATGGCGTCAATTTCAAAAATGAATTCTTTTTTTTCATATTATTGTGTCACTTTTTAGGGTGTAGCAACAGGAAAGAAACGATTGAATTAAAAGATTTAAAAAGAGATATTTCTATAACATTAAATTCTGGAAGGTGGTAGAAAAAAGGGGATAAATAGTTATCTGATAATTTTTTAAAGTAGACAGAGATCTCTTCCACGTTCTAAAACGTATGTACATCAAGTTTCGTGCAAATCGGACAAAAATTGAAGATTTGTATAAAGGACATACACTCAGAGAACGGCTTATATATATATAGATATTATCGTGTTATTGTATTACTATTATATATTATTGTGTCCCTTACTATTGTATATTTGTTTAAACGGAACATGTTTTCACTAAACAGTGCAGAAATAAATTTTGAAACTGATTTTTTATAGTACCAATAAGTAAAAACCACATAATATTTTTTTTTTAATGTAAAACATCGCACTGAAACTTATTAATTTGAGACATAATATTTTTTCCTAAATAAGTACCTTTCATAACTGAATTAGGACTAACTTTATCAAAGTATTAAGAGCAGAAAGTTAAACAAGATAAACAGTAATTAATTCTGTCATATTTGCTGTGAAAAAGATTCCATCTGAAGAGAAACATTATTGAGCAAGAAAGTAACTGAATAAAAAAGTCCTTCATGAAAATGATTTTGAAATATAAAAAAAGTAAATAATATCAAGTATGCAGTTTATTAAAATGCAGTTATTAGATTAGCTAGATTATTGAAAGGTTATACAGTTTATTAAAACGAATTTTGCTGTTTGTTTTTTATCACATGCATCGTATAAAATATTAAAAAATAAGTAAACGACTTAAAAAAATACTTATTGTGTATTTTTTACTTTAATATTTATATACATTATTTCTTGGGAAGAACGTGTCATGTCAATTGTAACATGTATTGCTACATTTTTTTTCTGAAAATTTTACAAAAAAAATTATAGGTATTCAAATATGTATATTTTTTGCAAATATAAATATCTGATAAAACCACCGTAGAATCTTATATGTATATACTAGGGGGCTCAGCCCCCTGCAAGCTATGCTTGCCAGCCCTTGTTCAGGCTTTACAGCCTCTGAAAACATACTAATATGCCCTATTAAAAAAATATTACCAGGTTACGAAAGATGTAATGATATTATCAATACAACAGAGGTAGGGCTTAATTTTTAACAAAAAAAGTACCGGATCCCTAATATTATACAGTACTAAAAAACGTAGCAACCCCCCCCCCCCCACCCCACCCCGTCACTCACATTTTCGCATTCATATTTCATACATTATTTGCAAAATCTAAAGCATTTTTTTTTCTTTAGCAAAATAAATATTTTATATATCACTATAAGCATATTTAGCTCTTAACTGCTCCACTTTTTATTTATTAATCCTTCCGAATAGAAATCTAATTTTAATGTTAATTAATTGCAGGATTCTGGGATTAAATATGGTAAGCATTATGGTTAGGAAATAATGTTAATACAAAAAATGAACTGTTCGGAGCTAAGCATTTTTATGAAAAAATTAATGAAATTTATAGAAATTAACAATTATATACTTAAGAATGGAACGACGTTTTTCAATTTCCTATAAAAAGATGCATATCTTAAACCATAATCGGTTCCTTCCGCTTAACACTCTTTTGTGGTGAGTTCCTGAAAGTCAGATTAAATTAAAAAATTGACACCGTTACCGAAAAGATTCGATGCTTTTATAGGAAAAGGGGAAACACTGCTCGATTTCTTTCTATCAGAATAACAATAATGGTAATCATATCTACTTATAAATGAAAGTGACTTCGTAAATGTGCAGAGCAGAACCTTAAAAAAGCAGCGTTCATGATACACAAAAAGCGCTATTGCACTGGGCTCCTGAGCTCTGTATTTATGAATTCCGGTGATTTCCGATCAATATATAAATATTTACTAAAAACAGAAAAGTACCGGAGCTCAGCTCCAATCCGGTGCAAATTAATTTCTGAACAGAGGCTATCTTCCGCAATCGTGTTGTCATACTTTTCAGTTTGAATGGGCATTTTTCGTCACCATGATTTCATCCATAGCTCTCATAAAAAATGAAGTCCGTTTTCGGGATTGATAAGTAAGATCAATTACACATTTGAAAATCCGCTTGTATAAAATGGTTAGTGTCATATCTCAATCCAACAATAGTTAAGATCTATGTTAATAGATGGCAGCACTACACAGTCTGAATGTGAGGCTTTGCATGTAGCCGAGAGTATTCCACGCAGTTGTAAGATATGTTTTGTTCTGAGAGCTGCGGTTAGCAGCTGCTGTAAATAATGTAAATAAAAACTATAAGTAAGCAATCTTATAGTTATGCCTTCTTCCTTAGTTGAGAGTAATTAGTTAAGAGTTATAATAAGAGTGTGGCAATATAAAAGTGGCAACGAAAATGGGGTTTAACTAAAATTGAAATGTTGTGAGAAAAAAAAAAATTTCGAAAGAGAAAAAGAAAAAGTGGCACGAAAAATGGCCGATAAGGAAATAATTTCTCTGGGACGCTTAGAAGAATATAATGCGAATGTTCCTTGGACTATTTACGTCGATAAATTGATTTTTATTTCTCAGCGAATAGCATAAAAAATGATGATATGAAGAAGAATATTTTATTAAGTTCTATTGGAACAACAACGTTTGCTATTTTATGACATATTATTGTTCCGAATACGCTGAAAGAAATCAGTTACGAGGATCTTTTAAAGAAAGCAAAAGATCCACGCCCTAGTGAAATTATGGAACGATTTAAATTCCGGAAACGACTAAGGAAGCAAAGAGAGAATATAGCCGATTTCATAAGAGAGTTATTTCGTTTATCCGAACATTGCAACTTCGGAAATACGCTTAATGACCGCCTCCGTGATCAGTTGGTGTTTGGGATCCAGGATGAAAAGATACAGCAAAAATTAGTGGATTCTAGAGACTTAACGTTCCAAACAGCGATAAAAATAGCTGAGTCATTTGAGATAGCTGAGGCTGGAGTGAAATCCCTACACATCGGAGATAGTACGATTTTCAATCAAGTGCGTGTTTCGAAAGGAGAGAAATCGAAAGTGGAGAAGTTCGCACATGCACCTAAGCCTAAAGAAGATAAATTCGCGCCTGAGAATCCGTGTTACAGATGTTCTAAAAATCATAATCCAAAATTATGCCATTTTAAATCTGTACAATGTCATTTCTGCCATCGATTGGGTCATTTAAAAATTTGTTGTCGAAATAGAAAATTTGGAATGAATAGTGAGAAACCTTTTAAGAACAGAAAAATGAAAACTGTTCAGGAAGAATATTGTTTAAATTTCATGGACGACAACTCCAATAACGTATCATGGTTAAAATCTGTTAAAATAAATGGTGTAAATATACAATTAGAAATCGATAGTGGTGCGGTTCATACTATCGTAAGTAAAAGTGTTGCTCATAAATTGTTCTCAGGTAAGCTGCCTTTAATTAAATCTAATATTAAATTACAAACTTATACTAAAGACTCTTTAACTGTTTTGGGGGAATTAAAAGTAAATGCTGTTGTTAATGATTATTGTATTCCGGATTTAAGAATATTAGTTATTAAAGAGGAGGGACCGAGTCTAATTGGAAAAACTTCGTTAAAAGCATCAAAATTATTTTGGCCTAATGTAAATATGATTAAAATCATTTCGAAAGATGATTTAATTAGAAATTTTCCTAATGTTTTTGCTGACGGGATCGGGACAATAAAGTGTTCTCCCGTGTCAATAAAATTGAAAAAGATGCAAAACTAGTTTTTCTTAAGTTTCGACCTGTTCCTTTTGCTTTAAGAAAAGCGACTGATGTAGAATTGGAACGATTAACTAATGAGGGTATTTTGAAACCTGTTGATCATTCAGAATGGGCTAGTCCTATAGTAATTGTTCCTAAGCCTAATGGTTCTGTTAGAATATGTGGTGATTATAGAGCAACAGTTAATGCTAATACTGAAAATGATAATTATCCTCTTTCTAGAATGGAAGAATTATTTTCTAAATTATCAGGTGGTAAATGTTTTACCGTTTTTTTATTTAAAAGATGCTTATTTACAACAACCTGTAGATAACGAAAGTAGTAATATTTTGACTATAAATACACATAAAGGTTTATTCAATGCATTTCATTAGCATTTGGGGTAAAATGTGCTCCTGGAATGTTCCAAATTAAAATTGAACATATTTTTTAAAAAAATTGAATATGTTGGTGTATTTTTAGATGATGTTATCATTAGTGCTAGTAATGAATCAGAACATTCTGAAAGAGTTGAAAGTGTTCTGAAATGCTTTTCTGAGCATGGTATAAGATTAAATAAGGAAAAATTAAAATTTATGGTTTCGGAAGTTTCATATTTAGGACATAAAATATCTCAGGAAGGAATTAGACCTATTCCAGAAAAAGTTAATACTATTTTGAATGCTCCCATTCGAAATAATGTGTCACAATTGCGTTCATTTTTAGGCTTAATTTCTTATCGTAGAAACTTCCTGCCTAATATTTCAGATAATTTAGAACCTTTACATAGATTATTAGATAATATTGTAAACTGGACATGGTCAGAAAAGCATGAAAAAGCGTTTCAAAAAGTGAAACAATTATTATGTACATCTCCTGTTTTAGAATTATATGATGTTAACAAAGATATAGTGTTAAACTGTGATGCTTCTGAATATGGTATAGGATCAGTTTTAAGCCACATTGTTGATGGTAAAGAGAAACCTATTGCTTATGCTTCTAGAACTTTAAATAAAACTGAAAGAAATTATGCAATGATTGATAAAAAATTTTTAAATTATAACAGATCATAAACCTTTAATTAGATTATGTGATCCTGTTAAAAAGGTACCTGATACATTATCACCTAGAATGCTGAGATGGTCGTTAATGTTAGCTGGGTATGATTAGACATTTGAGTATCACGAAGGTAAAAATAATAAAAATGCTGACGCACTAAGTAGATTACCTCTAACAGAAACTGTAAATATATTGAGTAATCCTGCGGAAATAATGTTCGTTTCAAATAATGATAATTGGCCAGTTACTTCTAAAACTATTGCAAAGTGGACAACTGAAAATCCTGTAACTAAACAAATTTTAGAGTGGGTGTTACATTGGTGGCCGCGAAAGTTTAAACAAGAAGAATATCAACCATATTTTCGTAGAAGGGAGGAAATTTCCTGTCTAGAAAATTGTCTATTGTGGGGGCATAGAGTGATCATACCAGAGGAAGGCCGTGAATATATATTAAAATTACTGCATTCCGTTCATCAGGGTATATCGAGTATGAAAGCGAAAGCTAGGGGGGTAGTTTGGTGGCCAAATATGGATAAAGAAATTGAACAAATGGTAAATTCTTGTAATAGATGTCAGATGTTTGCGAGGGATTGTCCCAAAATGAAACCCTTGGAGTGGAAATTTGGACTGCCCTGGGAAAGGATCCATATAGATCATGCCGGTCCTTTTGAAGGTAAAATGTTTTTAATAGTAGTCGTTTCTTATACTAAATGGTTTGAGGTAGAGGTAGTACCCAGGTCTGATAGTAAAACTACAATTAAGGTATTAAGGAGAATTTTTGCTACATTTGGATTACCTGTTGAATTGGTCAGTGATAATGGTCCCGCGTACACAAGTGATGAATTTGAGGAATTTCTTAAAAATGATGGAATTAAGCATACGCCTGTTCCACCTTATCATGCGTCTTCAAACGAACAAGCAGAAAGATATGTGCAAACTGTGAAAAATTGTCTTAAAAAGCTAGATAAATTGACATAACATTGTCAATTTCACGATTTTTGTTAGAAAATCATTCCACTCCTCATTCGGTGACTGGTAAAACTTCTGCTGAATTAATGTTTGGAAGCCCTTCACTTGGTATTACTATCAAAACCTAAAATACAGCAACCCCTTCACAAATATAAGCTTCATGATTTTGTTTTTGTTAAAAATTTTGGAAAAGGGGAGAAATGGGAAAAAGGGAAAATTATGAAATTATTAGGGAGTAGATGGGTTTTAGTAAATAGATGTGATGGAGTAATGTGTAAACGTCACGTTGATCAATTGAGACGTAATAAAGAGATAAGTTATGAAATACCAGAGAGAGTTATAGAGATAAATCGAAATGATAAACTAATGTCAGACAAAGTTGAAAATATGGGACATAGTGGTAAAAATTACAGTAATTATGATAGGTATGAAAGGGTTAACCAAAACCATTTTTCTGGAATTAATGGAAAAATAAAAGAACAGCTTAATAATGATAATACTATAGAACCATGCCAATCTCAGCCTTCGCACGATATTGTGTCAGGTACAGTTGTGAGTAATAAAAATGATGTTACGACAAAGAAAACTGCGAAAGACAATTTGACTGAAACTTATGACGAGGACTATAAGAAAAGTGCTCCAGTTCGAAGAAGTCATAGAACAAGATTGCCTGTAGTTCGTTTGAACTATGAGGGGAGGGGTGTCATATCTCAATCCAACAATAGTTGAGATCTTTGTTAATAGATGGCAGCACTACACAGTCTGATTTTGAGGCTTTGCATGTAGCCGAGAGTATTCCAAGCAGTTGTAAGATATGTTTTGTTCTGAGAGCTGCGGTTAGCAGCGACTGTAGATACTGTAAATAAAAACTATAAGTAATCTTATAGTTATGCTTTCTTTCTTAGTTAAGAGTAATTAGTTAAGAGTTATAATAAGAGTGTGGCGATATAAAAGTTAGGTTAAAAGTATCACTATCTTTCTTACTTTTATAACGACGCTATGGACAATATTCTTCCTTTACGTTCGAGGTTAAAATAATTCACTCTACCTATGGGAATAGCTTTCAGAACCACCGTGTCGATCAAAACATTGTGTTTTGAAATTTTTAAGCTTATATTTTATGTTTTTGTTGACTTTTAGATATTTTCAAGAACAGGTATAGCTGAATTCATGAATTCTTTTCTCTATATTAATACACCATCATGCCTATTTTCTTGTTATTTTTACAATGCATATTGTTTATACCAATTAATAAAAATATCCGAATTTTTTAATATGTATTTATTGAATAGTAATTCGTTCAAAATAAATTCAAATAATTTTGTGCACACTGGATTTATGCTGCATCAAGTGATGTAAAATAGAGTAGCCAAACTTGGACCACTTCACTTATTTTCAGATATAGTGATATAATATATAAACAAATCTGCTTGCCGTAATGCGTTTGTTCCATGTGACGTCAGATTAAGTCTACGGAATGAAATTCGTTTTAATATGTGACGTAATTTTCATTATTAAATGTATTTCTCATTTAATCATTTATTTATTTTAAACTTTTTTCGCTTTTAAGATTCACGAAAACATATATCATTTAACTTAAAAATATTTGCAAATGTTATTTGAGTTTTTTAAATATGACCTAATATTCAACATTAAGAGTTTTTCACGTGTAATAATAATTTAATAAATTTGGGCATGTTAAGTATTAAGATATTTAATGTTTGGCCCCTTTACATATGATGTAATTATCACCTTTAAATGCGTTTCACGTGTGATAATTTTATTTTAAAGTTTTTGTACCTTTTTAATATTTACGTGGAAAGGACTGATTATATTTCACAGCTATTTCTCTTAAAGTATGGAACGTTTGGCGGCGAAATTAACTCCAATTATCCATATCGATCCAGAGGTTTCAAAAATGGCATTAGAACTTTTAACTTTGAATTAGTTTTCGTCATATTAATTTTTATCTAATGTTAAAAGTATTTCTATTACGATGGCAAATAGATTACTTCATTTTTGTGGAAAAAAGCTAGAAAAGGGGAAACTACAGGGATTATTAGTTTTTTTTTCGTCATTTTCGAATTGAAATTGAAATTGTGTTATATTTCAATGGATAGTGAAGACAATAGTGTGATTAAATTATGTTTTTCAGGGAGAAAATACTCATATTTAGATAATAAGGAATGAATTTATTTTAGAAACCAAAAATCGTTTGTGACTTACAGATTCCATAAACGTAAAGGAAAGGTTTTCGTTTCAATTTTAAAAAGAAAATGACATTAATAATCTTAAAAACAAAAAGAAATTTTTAAAATAAGAATTAAATGATCACGTGTTAAAAGCAGAAAATAAGGAAAGATACGTCAAAATCTTTACACGTAAATATTAAAAAAGTATGAAAACTTTAAAATAAAATTATCATACATAAATCGTATTTAAAGGTGATAATTGCGTCATATGTAAAAGGCCCAAACATTAAATATCGTAATACTTAAAGCGCATAAAATAATTAAATTATTACACGTGAAAAACTTTTAATGGTGAACATTAGGTCATATTTAAAAAGCTCAAATAATATTTGCAAATACTTTTAAGTTAAATGATAAATTTATCCGTGAATCTTAACAGAGAAAATAAATTTAAAGTAAGTAAATTATTACGTGAGAAATGCATTTAATATGAAAAATTACGTCATATATTAAAACGGTTTTCATTCCGAAGATATAATATGACTTCACATGGTATAAAAGAACCGCGGCAAGAAAATTTGTTTATATATTACATTATTTGATGCAGCATAAATACAGATAAATGTATGCGCAAAATGCTGTCGATTTATTTTGTATACTAAATACTATTCATTAAATACATATTACAAAATTTGGATATTCTTATTAATTAATACAAACAATATACATTGTAAAAATAACTTGAAAATATGCATGATGGCGTATTAAAATAGAGAAAAGAATTCATGAATAAGATACCTGTTCCTGAAATACCTAAAGGAAGAATATTATCCATAGCGTCGTTATAAAACTCAGGAAGATGGCGTCACTTTTAATCTAACCATTTTATACAAGTTGATTTTCAAATGTGTAATTTATCTTATTAAAAGTGGTATTACACGAGGCGTCAAAGTTGCCTCTAATTCCAGGCGATTCAATGTTAACCTATAGCTTCAAGAGAATCTCTCTGAAAGCAAGCAAATCGGGGCAATTTTGACGCCTGAAACGGAGAGAATCTCTAGTAACAGCCAATTAAATGCATAGAAAACTGATGGCGGCGAAGCCTTTTTCTGAACTACCAATGACATGCTAGAATACGAAAAAAGTGTTACGTATGTTGCGGGAAAACTGACAAGTCGCAGATAATTTTTATCACTTGAAATTTTTACGTGTAATAGCTTTTATCAATCCCGAAAACAGACGTCATTTATTACGACAGCGATGGATGAGTCCATGGTAACCAAAAAATGCCCATTCAAACTAAAAAGCATGGCAACGCGATTACAGAAGGTAGCCGCTGTTATACTGATAATATCATTCAATCTTCCGAAACTGGTTATATTTTTTAAACAGGGCACAGTTGTGTGTTTTCAGAGGCTGTGAAGCGTGAACGGAGGTTGGTGGGCGTAGCTCTGAGGGGCTAAATCCCCTAATTTCAATATAAAATTTATGCGTCTGCAAGACATTTGCAACCGCTCCAGTTAATGCAGTGGTGAGCTACCAAATCAGAGTGAGAAACTGTAATACTTTATTTAATATACAATAATATTTAATTTACAGATAATCTTAAGATATAAACAAATTAAATTTCAAACAAGGTATGAAATAATCCTATATTTTTGTTCATTTTACGAGTAACTTAAAATTTTTTAGCCATGTAATTATTTTAAACTATCTCTCTACTCTAAATCTAGTTGGATTTGCCAATTCCAAAACTTTCTTCTATCTCATACATCTTAATATTTCAAAAAGTTGTTACACATGTTAATACTATTATTAGTTCAATACTATGCCAGATTTGAATTTTATCTTACATTTCTGCTTCAGCCAATTAATCGGAGTAAAAGCGAGTTAATCTGCATCAGGATATTTATTAAAATCAATAGTTTTTGCTTATACTGTTCTCATCAGCCGTTTGCAAATAGCCGGCTTACCAGGGCGCGAGTTCCTGTCACTGTACTAGCCGCCGATGGACAATAGAAGTACGAAAAATTGAGAAAATTAAACAAAAATCGCTATCACAGCGCCCCTTTCCCGGGGAATATTTCCAAATTCAAGGAAGACCTTCTGCCCATAGCCAAAAACATGTACGAGAAATTTGGTTCAATTGTATGCATAACTTTGTACACTCTTCGATGGTAAAATAAGGAAAAGTGCACAAAAATCGCGCTATTACAGCAACCCCTTCCGGCAGAATATTTTCAAAATCGACGGAAATCTGCTGGCCACAGCCAAATACATACACAAAACATTTGGTTCAATTCCATGCATAACTTCATACACTTATTGATGGTACATACAGTAATGAAAAATGGCACAGACATTGCTATTACAACGCCTCCTTCTGGCGACACATTTCCAAATCGGGAGATGGCCTGCTGTACATATCCAAAAACATACACAAAAAATATGGTTCAATTCTATGCGTAACTTCATACACTTTTTTGATGGTACAATAATAAAAATGGCACAGACATCGCTATTACAGCGCACTCTTCCGGTGGAATTTTTACAAATTCAGGGAGGACGTAGTGGTCATAGCCAAAAATTTGCACGAAAAATTTGGTTCAATTCTATGCATAAATTTATACACTCTTTGATGGAAAAATAAGGAAAGGTGGCACAAACATCGCTATTACAGCGCCCCCTTCCGGCAAAGTATTTCTAAATTGATGGAGAACCCGCTTTCCACAGCCAAAAACATACACAAAAATTTTGGTTCAATTCTATGCATAACTTCATAAACTTTTTGATGGTACGATAATGAAAATGGCACAGGCATCGCTATTACAGCGCCCTCTTCCAGTGGAATTTTTACAAATTCAGGGAGAACCTACTGGCCATAGCCCAAAACGTACAGGAAAAATTTGGTTCAATTCTATGCATAACATCATACACTCTTCGATGGCACAATAATTAAAATGGCTCAAAAATTGCTATTACAGCACCCCTTCCGGCAAAATATTTCTACATTGAAGGAGAACCTGCTTTCCACAGCCGAATACATGCAGAAAAAATTTGGTTCAATTCTATGCATAACTTCATACACTTCATACACACATTCAATGGCACAATGGCGACACACGAACAGACGGACACACGGAGGGATAGACAAACATGTTTTTGGGGATCTCTGACCCCTAAAACGTGTAAATCCGTCGAAAAGCGGAAGTTGAAACAAAATTTAGATTACTTTACTATTGAAGATAGAAGAAAATAAAAAAGTAACTAAAAGCTGTCACCGCTGCCGCCGTAAATGAATTTTTTGTGACCAGAGAAAAGGGGGGGGGGGGGCGAGTTCTTCGCTAATATAAAAAAAAAAACTACCGCTTACAAAAATAGGAAAAATATGTGGTATTATTTATAAATGTTTGATAAACACGCTGAAGCAGACAGTTTTTAAATCGAAGAATTATTTTACGAGATATTTAATATTAAAGTAGGTCAAAATCGTTCCATTTAAAAAGTTTTATAAGAGCAATATCTATATACAGTAAACATCCTCTAATCCGGAAGCCTACGGTCCGACATGCTGTATAATCCGGCACGACTTATGAAAAAAAAATAGTATTTCTCCTTCCATCACACGTGGTGTTAATAATAATCTGGTGGAACTGGGGTGAGAAAAAAACATTTCTGTGGATAATTTGCGAAACTATTGAAATGTAAAATAAATTTTATCATCAGAATTAAATATATTTTCCATTTCAGAAAAGATTGCTCAACTTCAAACGGAAATTGATATCAATCATCAAATAATAAATAATAAATGTGGATAATTAGATTCAAATGTTTGTTTTACTTTTGCGAAAGATAAACAAAATAATTTTGATGAATATTCGGAGTACATACAAATTTATATCGAACAAAACAGGGAAAACATCGAAATGCGCGATTGGTAGACATAGTGTTGGGCATAGTATATCGGCATTTGTGTAGGATCACCACCTGTTTCTCCACATTATACGAAATGACTTCTAAAAAAAGAAGAGAGAAGACTATTACAAAACAATCCGATAATTCGAGATTTGTTGAAGATGGTTTCTACAAGTAGGCCTACTGTGTAGACCTATAAAGCACTTTTTCATTCGATAGTTATGTACATATGTTCATGTTCTATTTTTCAATATTGAGCATTTTTTTTATTCTATTCAAGCTGTTTAAAGAATAAAAAACATGTTTTACAGTAATTTTTTGTTTAATTCTAACTTCTGCGCGTTTTTCCCATCATTCATCCTGCAATCTTGAAAATTTCGTAATCCGGCATGCTCGAAGTCCCGAACGTGCAGGATTAGAGGATGTTTACTGTATAAGAAATTAATCTTTTTTTTTCTAAGGATACCCATTATAAGATCTCGGTGTGCAGACTGCATTCATTTTTTAAATTATTTTTTGAGGTTTGTAGTCAATTTTAAATTAAAGTTTTCAGCATTTCGAGAGATATATTTTACATGTTTTAGAACAGGTTATTTTAAATTGTTGCCAATTGTAAAAACAGAAAACTGAATAATATTTCCTTTTAATTAAAAATTTATTTACACGTGACTATTATGAACAGAAAAGAAAAACTTTCAAATAAGAATTAAATGATTACATGTTAAAAGCAGGAAAATATCGTAAACTACGTCATAAAAATTGTATTTACATGTACATATTTAAAAAAAAAAAAGAAAACTTTAAAATAAGGAATTCATTAATATGTATTAAATCAGTAAATGGGGGAAATTATGCTTATTTAAAATCGCCAAATAATAACATTGCGATCAGTTTAAATTAAAAAATATATTTCCACGAGATATTTATTTCATATTTCGAGATGATATTTTAAACTATTGGTGTTAATTCTAAGGCAGCGCAAATAATAATATTTCTTTTCTAACAATAAAAATATTTTCACGTGCATATTAAAAAGAGAAAGAAATTTTTGGTCAAGAATACGTCAGATTTAAAACGATACATTTGAAATGTTTAATTTAAAACAATTTCTTATAGCGTTGTTAAAAGCAAATTCCTGGAGGCAAAGACTTTGTTGACATTGTTAATTTTTTATTAGTTGATTTTCAAATGTTTAACTAATCTATTTATTCAAACATGGAAACGGCCATTAACAACATGTGATTCTGATTTAAAACCCGTCAGTAAAAGGTAAATGAAGTGAAACCCGTCTAGAGTAAGATCGCCATTGTTTTCTTAATTATAATTCAATCTTCCGCGTAATCTTTTAAAAACCGATCAAATTAGCGTGTTTTTAGAATCTGAACGGGGATTAGCGTGCGTAGCTTGTAGGGAGTAGAACCTCCTTGTAGTTTAAGAAAAAGTATATAAAAAAAAACAATAAAAAAATATACTGCTGTGCACTAGTACAAATAACTACTGCACAAAACTACTGTAATGGCAAAGAAGAGAAAAATAATAACATTACTTTTCTTACGGATAGATTATTATTTGTTATTTTATGGAATGGAAATTTGGCAGAGAATTATTTACTTTTACATGTAACACTATTAATAGTAGGTGAGGTGCAGAAGGTGCTAGGTAAAAACAGCGCAGGCTCCACTTGAGGAGGCTTCAAAATATTTCCAAAATTTTTATCCTATTCAGAGAATTGCTAATTTCCCATCTTGGTAACTCTCTCCCACCTACTAAGACTTTTCTCAACACCGATTTTACATGCAGGTTTTTTGCATCTATGCGGAGCTAAAAAATAGCAGACATCCCTGGAACTCACTTTCTTTTAACATTTTAAATAACATTGTATTTCGATTGATATATAAATATTGATGATTTTCGATGATACGTAATTGTCTGATATAGTCTGTATTTTAATCATTCTACCAAATTTCATCTCAGTTTTATTTTTGAATTAAGCTGGAATTTTGTGTAGCATGAATTTATCTATTTATACAATCCTATTTTACAGCTATTTCAATAATTAAACAATTCAGAAATTGTACGTGGCAAAGGAGGTGCGTTCGTACTATAATTAAGTTTTGTAACTATTCAGATCTAGATGCAATAGTTTTTGTATTGTTATGCAAAAAGGTATGAATACAATATTTATTACGATTATACACTTCAAATTCAGTAATATGAAAATAATACGTCACCATCTTAAACAGGACGTAATCGCTATGGCAAAATAGAAACATTACCTATCATGTGATATCATTGAATTAATTACATATGACAGGATTTAATAGAATGAAGAAAACTTTTATTAATATCTTTTAAAGCTTTGATTAGCTTTTCATAAAATTTGAAATTACTGAAAACATTTTTGCAACGATTATATATATTAAATTTAAAATCATTCGGTTAGGTAGTTTTTGACTATTATATGCGGACAGACGGACGGACCAGGTGACGAGTATAGGTGCTAAGTATTTATATAATTACAAACGCACATAAAAAGTCAGATTTAGTAATAATTTTAATATTGGTATTCGTCCTTGTCTTGGTATCGAAAAATAGAAAATCAGAAATATTTATCCCAGACAAAGCACGAATCGTTTTATTCGCGTTTAGTGACTACTTTAATTCAACTACTTGCAGAGCGCTACTTCTGACACCTGTAGCTTACTTGACTGCTGGCACCTGTATGTAGCTTAGGAGATGCAATAAGTGATGCTTAGGAGACTATTAAGTTCTTAAGATACTATTTAGTGGCAAATTGTAAGTGGTTAGAAATGCAGTAAGTGCTTAATTATCACAGCACTTCTCTGTATATATTAAAATTGAAAACAGAAAAAAATTCTGACATTACAAAAAATATCATTTAAAATGATTCAAAATATTATTTAAAAATTTATATTAAATATAAAGAGAACGTCTTAATTTGCATCTATTAATAGTTATATCATATATATTCCAAAAACTTCAAAATATGTATTAAAAACATCTTAAGTGCTTAAAAGACTTGAAATATCAATTAAAAAACATTAAAATATTGACATTTTTTTATTGATATTTGACGTCTTTTATCAATCAAAGTGCTTTTAGTGTAAATTTTGAAGTTTTTGGAATATTCAAGACTTTGTAAAAATGTAAGTGTAAACTTCCTTTTTAATGAAAATGAATTGATTTATAGATTTGATTTTTATTTATAACTATTTGTAAAGGAATAGATTGAAATATATATATAAGAGATTCAAAAGTATGTAATGATACGTTGACATTTCATATTCCGAATATTTGGGTAGAATGCTTGAACAACTTTGGAAAGCGGACTATAGACGGAGCAACGAGCAGTGTTGAAAATATAGAGGGCATTGTATCTTCACTTTATAATAGAGACTAATCTCACATTCTAGTGTTTAATGTACGCTGTATGTGTGCTTTTTATGTGTTCTGATCATGACTGAGTGAATCAATGGAAACATGTCAATATTTGAGTTTTTTTTTGTGTGTGTGTGTGTGAGATATTGGACGTTTTTTAAGCAAATTTACTGTTTTTGGTACACATTTTAAAGTTTTTGGAATTTATATTTTATGATACCTAAAATAATACACAAAAAAGAGAAAGCATCGATATTAACAAGAAAAAAAAATACTTCAGAAAATTTTGGCTTATTATATCACAACGTGTTTTGAAATAATTTAGTGTATATTTAAATTTAGAAAACTTCTCAATATCGCAAATGTATCCGAAAGTAATATTCCAAAAAGGCTTTTAAATAATTCTCGAAAGTACGCACGGTTTTATTTCTTCATGTATTTGCATATGTATTTGATATTAATGCTCAGCTTGAAGAGATAAAAGCATTTAAATATTCATGATGTCTAATGCATTCTATTAATATATGGTTAAATAACCTATGGTGGATTTATAATGGAATGAATGCAACCGGCAAACTTCAATCAATACTTTTATATATTTGAATATTTGTAAAAAATATATGGTAGATAAGCATTAAATTTTGCCCCCCCCCCCCTCACACACACACACACACACAACGTTCACACAATTTTATTATAAGGTGTTCCTTCTGTTTTAATGCAATTTTTATCTGTACTAATTCTCTGCTTGATTTTTGTGTTTACATGTGTTATACCAGATAAGAAACATTTATTTATTTGGAAATTTTAACGTATTTCAATTATGTCAATTTTATGTGACGCGTTTATAAAAGAGTCTTTCATCTTGTCGAATAACCCACTTTACTTAAGGAGACGGTGGACGTTTAATATATATATATTTTTTAAATTTTCATAATAGAGATTTAAAATTTTGTGCAAATATACATTTCACCATACGTATATAGAACATCTTAAAAGAATTTTCCAAACTTATTAAAATTATAAGATTTTTTAAAAAATAAAAATTTTAAAAGGAAATTTTTAAATGCTCCTTGCGTCTTATTTTTTAAGATACATTCTTGATTTTATATTTTAATCACTTAAAACTCTATTACAAACAAATCCGTGTATCGATTTTTTAATCCTTTTAAAAGTTAATTTTTTAGAGATTTTTTCTGAATTCCATATCGATTTTTATCAAAATTCTGCCTTATAATACATTAAAAATCAAATTTAATTGTCTTAATGAAATCGAATTTGAAAATGCATACACAGTTTCTTTTTAAGCTACTAGGGGGCTCGGCCCCCTACGAGCTACGCTCGCCAACCCCCGTCCAGACACCGCAGACTCTAAATGCACGCTAATTTGATCGGATTTAAAAATATTTCGAAAGATTGAATTACAATTTAAAAAACAGTGGCGATCTCCCTATAAACGAATTCCTATTCATTTCTCTTTGATTGGGGAATTTTAACGCCAAATCCGCTGCGGTACTACTTGATTATCCTGTCGACCAATTTCGCCAAATTATATAAATCGCCAAACCATTCGCCAAATTATACAAATTGATATAATTTTTATTTTAAATAACGAAAGAACAAATAAATTCGTACAACATTAATAAAAACACAAATAAAACGTCGAAAAAAAATAACTTGATGACGTATACACGTGTAACAACATTTCAAAATAAGCTAATATAAAAGGAATTAAGTAAAGAGAGTCTTTGTCTCCTGGTATTTTTTAACAAAGCGAAAAGAAAGTTCTTTTAAATGAGACATTTTAAATTAATTCTCAAAATATCAAATAAATGTCTAGCGCAATTTCTAAATTTAAATTTTTTTGCAATATTATTCTGTGTTCATTTTATGTAATAACTATAATGTGACGTAAATATGACGTAATTTCTCCTAAGACTTCTAACGCATGTTAATGAATTTATTATTTTACAATATCCTTTCTCTTCTAAAATTCAGGTGTATACTTTTTATGACGTAATTTTTAATAAGTTCCTGCTTTTTATACGTAATTATTTAATTCTAATTTGAAAGTTTTTTTCCTGTTTATAATAGTCACGTGTAAATAAATTTTTAATTTGAAGCAAACATTATTGCTTGCGCTTTTTATACAGTTGGCAACATGTTAAATTAGTACAATTTTCTAAAATAAGTAAAAAATATCTCTCGAAATGCTGAAAATTTGAATTTAAAATAGAAATAAAACCTCAAAAAATCAGTCAAATTAAAAAAAGAAATACAGTCTGCACACCGGGAACTTCAAACGTATAAAATGATCTAAAAATAATTAAATTCCCATGAATAGTTTTTACTCCTATAAACCTTTTTTAGTGGAACGATTTTGTCCAACTTTAGCATTAAATATTTCTTAAAATAATTCTTCGATTTGAAAACTGTCTGCATCAGCGTATTTATCAAACATTTCAGTATAATACTACCGATTTTTATATTTTTGTATGCATTATTTTTGTTAATATTAACGAAGAAAGGCCTCCGGTCACAAAAAAATCAAAACCGGCGGCGGCGGCGGCGGTAGTTACTTTTTTTTAGAATAGAGAGATAAGTTTAGTTGGGGTAACTGGAATCACGAGGTAACTGGGCCATAGGCTATTTTATAAAACAACTGTTGGTGTTTTTTAAGTTTTAGCTTTTGTGAACAATGCCCCTTAATCTCTACTTCCTAAAACAACGTGTATCAACTCAATCACAACTCTGACTTTGCTGTGATAGGTTTTCAAAAATTTACGTTTTCTCTTTTAAAAACAACGTCTATATGGTTGAACTTCCTCGGCTGATTATTAAAATACTGTAAGTACTTTTATTAAACAATCATTTTTTAAAAGATTAGACATATAACTACATTAATATTATTAGGTATCTATACATATTTACGTCATGTTTCAAATGTAAGCCCGGTGTCCCAGTTACCCCATAATTTTTTAAGAATGGGGTAACTGGGACATGTATCCGGGGTAACTGGGCCATGCTGGATCCAGTTACACCAATAGTTATAAATATTTTTTTTGTGTTTCTTTTACTACGGGAAGTAAATTTCTCCATTGTTTTTTGCTCACAACAAAGAAAATGATAGAATACCTTATTAAAATTATGTAATGAAATTTAAAAGAAGCATATTGAGTGGTATCAAACCAAATTTCCTGGCCCCTTGAGAGGCGGTGATGCCATTATGGCATCACTTAATTTTAATTCCTAATTGCCACATTGGCACCTGAATTTTATAATGAAAATTTCACCTTTATTAAGTACGCGAAATATACTTTTACTTGTTTTCAGATAGATTCTCTTATAAATATTGGTGTCATTAAATTATTTCAACTTTTTACGAATGCAAGTACCTTGTCCCTGAAAGCGAGATAGCCAGACCTTGAAATTGTACTATACACAGGGGTCGCATTCTATAGGGAAACTTTTATCGTTCCTACCACTATTTTCAAAATAATATCTTCATCGCACCTTTCTGCAAGGGTTCTGGTAGGAACAATAAAATTTTCTCTATATAATGCGACCCCTGGATAAAGTACTTAAGTACTTACGTAGCCGTTTGTTCATAGATTTACCTTGCTATTTTTTTCCCTGAAATACCCATGTGAATTTTATACTTATTATTTATACTAAAGTACATAAGTACTTTCTTAAGTTTTATGTTTTTGTTATAAATAAATCTAATATTTTCACATTTAGTGCTTTTTTAGACACATTGACAGATAAGGTTTCCCTTACAACGCTGTTTATTGACATATAATTTACATGATCTGCCTGGTTTAAATTTTTTTAAGTTGTTTACACTTTTTCAAACAGGACCTAATATCCGATATGAAAAAATATGAACGCGTGTGGAACATGGACCCCCCTGGTCCAGTTATCCCATTTTTGGGGGCAACTGGACCCATGAGAAAAAAATGATGAAATATGCATATTTTTATATTTTTAAATATTAAAATGTAATTTTGAGCATTTCTGTCTGATAAAGGGAACCTAACTAAACACATTTACAGAAGTTCAGACTTTAATTCAAATGAACATTAGTTCTTTGAAGCTGAATTGTCAGAAGCTCCAGAGTCACATTGTAAAATCATGTCCCAGTTGTCCCAACTAACCTTAACAGGATTCTTCCTTATCAGTTTCATGAAATATGATCAAAAATTAAGTAGCAAGGAGCATTTCAAAAAAAAAAAAAAAAGTCCTTCCGGCCAGTGCCGGGAGGAAGAGGTAGCTTTCAAATTCCTTATTTTTAAAAAGCCAACTTATATTATTCAAACACACGAAGCTCAATTTAGTGGAAACCGAATATAGGAGATTCAATACTAATTTTTATCAATACTAAATCATTATGAATGAGAATTTCGCGAAATTAGTCAGCTTTATCCAAGCTGCTTTTATTTAAAGGAACTTATATTTGGCTGAGATGTTGATGTATACTATCCACATGCCTTCTTACATGGAAATAGGCGAATACGTGTGTTATCGCATGACAAATACAAGATCGTTTCAAAATGTTAGCCATACTAGAAATTCAAAGTGCTATAATTCAACCATTTTTTAAGATATAAACAAAAGAACAAATTTTCAGAAACAAAATCTGCTCCGGAATCCTTGTATCAAGGCCAAACACATAAAAAATCTTTTTAATTTTCTAATTTTTTAATACCTTATTTTAAATTTTAAATTTAATTTTTTTTAAATGGCAACCCTTTTGAAACAAGATGGCGAATGAAGCTGGCCAACGAACTCGGTCGAGACATTGGTATGTACTATGTACAGACCAAGTAACATCCAAATCGGTTCATAAATACGCTTGTTATCGCGTGACAAAAATCAGGTCGTTTTAAAATGTCAGCCACAATAGAAATTCAAAATGCTATAACTCAGCCATTTTTTTAGATATAGACAAAACAAAAGCTGTTCCGGAATCTTTGTATTAAGGTCAAACACATAGAAAAAATCTTTTTCATTTTCCTATTTTTTGGTATATCATTTTAAATTTTAAATTTTTTAAATTTTTTTAAATGGCCGCCATTTTGAAACAAGATGGCGGATGAAGCTGGCCAACGAACTCGGTCGAGATATTTGTATGTACTATGTACACACGAAGGTACATCCAAATCGGTTCATCAATACGCCTGTTATCACGTGACAAATATCAGGACGTTTCAAAATGTCAGCCACGTTAGAAATTCAAAATGCTATAACTCAGCCATTTTTTAAGATATAAACGAAACAAAAACTGCTCCCGAATCTTGGTATGAAGGTCAAATACACAAGAGAAATATATTTTTTCAATTTTCAATTTTTTGTACCATATTTCAAATTTAAATGTTTCTTAAAAATTTAAATGGCAGCCATTTTTAAACAAGATGGCGGATGAAGCTGGCCAACGAACTCGGTCGAGACATTGGTATGTACTATGTACAAACGAAGTTACATCCGAATCGGTTCATAAATACACCTTTTATCGCGTGACAAAATTCAGGACGTTTCAAAATGACTCTAGAAATTCACTCTAGAAATTCAAAATGCTATAACTCAGCCATTTTTTAAGATATAGACGAAACAAAAACCGCTCCGGAATCTCTGTGTAAAGGTCAAATATATTAGAAAAAAATATTTTTCCATTTTCAATTCTTTAGTACCACATTTCAAATAAAAAATTTTTAAATTTTTTTTTTAAATGGCCGCCATTTTGAAACAAAAAGGCGGATGAAGCTGGCCAACGAACTCGGTCGAGAGATTGGTATGTACTATGTACATACCGAATTACATCCAAATCGGTTCATAAATTCGAGAGTTACAGTGTGACAAAAGTCAGAGATATATATATGGATATATATGGATATATATATATATATATATATCAACTTTTGAACAGAGAGTGGTTTCGGGGTCTGGAGGTCATGATCGATGAAAATATACCAAAATTTTTTGAAATCGCTTTCCTCCGAACGGCTGCAATAGGTAGCTTTTTGTAATGAAAGCTACCTAAAAAAAAAAAAAAAAAAAAAAAAAAAAAAAAAAAAAAAAAGCTGAAACATCAGTACTGAGAAAAACACATTTTTTAAAGATGATTTAAAGGCCAAAAAATTGTTTGTGAAAAAAACTAAAACACTTGAAACTTCGAGTAATATAATCGCAACTTCATGCGGTTTTTCACGAATGACGTAGTACGAATTGAAGAATAATAGTGTTTACAAAACAAATGTCAATTTGGGGATCAATTTTTGCTCAAATAAAGGTCCACGGTATCCTTAAATCGCAACGGGTTCACGGGTTTGATGGCAGTTTCAACAATGGTTAACAATGGTTAACAATGCCAACAATGTTATCAATAATGAGGGGGCAGACATATAATGCAGAGTCTATCAGTTTCCAGAGAAGAAACTGCGGAGGTCGTCACAAAATGGCGGCTGCTTTTTACATCGGATAAACAGTTTCTGATTACCGACGAAGCAAGCATTCACCAGAAATTTTTGAATAGAAAATTTTGCCGTATTTTAGTGGACTTATTCATGCAAAATTTCTCTCACAAATGTGGTGAAAATTTCTATTCTTTTTCGCTGCTGGAAATTGGCTCGGGTATTATAATCTCTTTCGCTGATACCGACAGGAGTTGTTTCGGCTGTCACAGTTGGTACAGTATTCAACTAATAACATTTAAGTATTAACACTTGTAACTACTTTATGAAATATTAAGATTCATGAAATAAAAGAAAGTTTTGGGGCTGGCATATCCAACTAGTTAAATTAAATTTCGTATCATATAAATGTTTTTTTTTTTTCAGTAATATATGCAGTGCTCAAATATTATGCTTTATTATCAACGGTTTCAATGAAAGTGTTCAATTTGCTATTGAATATGAATTTGTTGAGCAGTTTGCACAATGTTTATTTGTAGAGAATAAATTCATTTTGTCAGCGGATTCATAATAAATTTCACTATAATATCATTAAATCAGTTCATGTTTAGCGCACATTATTTTGCCATAGTAGCCAAAACATTATGCTTATGAGTTTCAACCTTTTCTAAGACAGTGGTAATTAAACTTCCCATAAATATCGATTTTTACCAGATATTTTTTTTATATTTATTTATTTTTTTTAAATTTGAGGCTGTTCAGTAAAATTCCGAATATCCTCTGTAATGTTAAGGCTTTCAGGACCCTTAAAGCTTCAAAATTTTCGGAATTTTAATTTTTTTAGATGTTTCTCTTATCTTTTCTAAACATTTTAATATAGGGTAGCCTGTGGTAATTTCGACAAAAAGAAAACTTTTGCTATTACTCAGGAATTAATAACTATTTATTTTAACTTTTTCTTGGTAAAATCATCACATGCTTGGTGATTATTTTGAAGCATTTTCAGATAATTAGCACTAATAATAAAAAGTAAAATTAATTAAATCCTGTCAGAAAATTAATCCGAGTTTTGAGGTAATTTTCAGACAGCTATTTGTAGGGGTATTTAAGGGTCAGATTTGAACATCAACTACGGTAATTAAGAGACGCCATTACAAAATGTCATGACACAAGATGGGGTATTAATTAGACTATTCTGAATCAGAAAAAAGCCATGAAAACGCAATTGTAACTGTACACCTAAAATCCATTTATATTTTCGCGAATAAAAGTAATTTATATGGTACTTCTTCACACGTAGCTACTGCAACTATATCTGTTTTATATAAATTTATGTAAATCAGTAAATAATTTCAGACTTTTTAAACAGTTCTGATGGTTGAATAAAAATCAACATTAAATAAAAACATAAACCCTACACAAATTTCGTTTAAAAAGATAAATAAATAAATAAATATTTTACTAGCCTATCCTGCTTTTTAATACTACAATAAAATTTTTACACAGCACTAATTTCGACTGGCCTAACCATTTTAGTTTCCTTTGACAGTAAAGATAACAAATAATTTTTTTTAACATTATTTTACAATTATTTCGCATCTTCAATAGTTTTAACATGTAAAGGATCAACAGGCTTAGTCTTAAAAGATAAAAAAAAAGGCTTGTCAAAAATTTCAACTTGAACTTCGTTTGGCCACCAATATCGATCACCCCTAAGCCAGTAAATTTCATTTCAACTTCCAACAGATTTTTCTTATAGTCATCTTTGTGGAACAACTTTTGTACCTGTCATAGATAGATACACAGCATATATTATATATTTGATTCTGAAATGGCACCGCTCATTTTCTTCATAAATCTCCTCTTATTTTAGGTTAAACTCTATCCAGTATTTTCTTTTTAACTTACAGATGACATTTGTAGCTATATTTTAATATACAACCCATTTTAAATCACTCGCAAATAATTAATTTACCGTGTAGGATCAATCAAAATGCATTCTGTAACGCATATTAGTGTTTGGATATAACCACGAAGGCTGCCTGAGAATTACTCCGTTGTTTCTTAAAAGCTAACTTTTTTGTTAAATTAAATATTTTCCCAGATGGACATCAAATAACGTTATTTCGGAGTTTCCAAAAACATAACATAACCTAGTATCCAAAAACGAAGTAGTATTTGTGCTAGAGTTGCCACATCCGAGAAATTGAAATTTGAAATCGGTGAAGCAAAAAGTTAAACAGTAATTTGTTTATAACATTTAAGAAACCAATTTTCCGCAAGATAGAGTAAGCTGCAAATTACAAAGAAAATACTAATTGAAATAGAAAAAGAGTTGATTTAACTAAAATGAAAACTGTTTTGGCCAGATTCCGATTAGTGTGCGAGTATCACTGCCGTCTGTTTATTACCCCGCATTCCTTCGTCTGAAAATTACCCCATGCTTCCCTAATATTTTTTTGAAATTCCTATTAGAACAGATATTATGGCTTTTAGAATTAAACCTGCTCAATAGCTGAAGCGGCGTTTGCGAAACTTTGAAATCATTTTTCTCCAAATGACGTTTTTGGGCAAAACGCGCAGGACATCTCAAAAATTTCTGCATATTTTTTCATGAAATTTTCAAAACATATGTTTCATATTATGTTGTATAAACTGAAAAACTATTTCATTTTCATTGTTAAAATATATATAGGGTAAATTGGGTAAAGATGCCGTAGTTTTTGACTTTATTGTTTTAAAAATCACTTGTTGTTTTTATTTGTTACTCATTGATTTCTTGTTAAAGTTTGCATCCTTATGTATCATTTAAAACCTTATTTCATTTTACAGATATTATATAAAGCATCAAAAATTTTGTTTTACTAAACTCTTGCATTTCGACATCTTACCCAAATTTACAGATATTATATAAAGCATCAAAAATTTTGTTTTTCTAAACTCTTGCAATTCGGCATCTTACCCATATCTATGGGTAAGATGCCTTGTAGAGTTTCAATGTAAACAATAATTTTTGTGATGCAGTTTAAAACATAATGGGACGAATAAACGTAACTTTAATACTTTAGACATACTAAAGTTTTTATCTTACCTAATATTTGGAAATTACAAAAATATGAATGTAACAAACGTTGGCAGTTTAATAAAAGGACAAACTATTATTTGAAAAAAAAAGTTATGTTACACTTAATATTTTAAAGAATTATGGCTCTTAAGTATGCCTATTTTTAAATATTTTAATAAGTTTAAATACGATAAAGTCACTGTGATAAAGTGCTTTAAAGTGCAGATTTTTTGTTTCTGAATTTCATATGTCCCTTTGTTCTTTTCAGCTACAACTCAGATCTGCCACAGACTGCAATTTGTTTAGGAACTTTGAGCAACTTTTATAAAACCAACAGTTTCAATGAATGCATTTGATCCAATCACATGTTTCAAAGGTTTTATTGCACTCTGATAGACACTCTGAACACTGATTCTCATTCACTTAAAAAAAATCCTCATCTTCTGAATCCTGGCAGGAAATTTAATCCGTTATCTTTTCAAAGCAGATCAAATTAGCGTGTTTTTAAGAGTCTGTGGTGTCTTGATGGATGTTGGGGAGCGTAGCTCGTAGGGTTTGAAGACCCTAGTTATCTAAAACTATATTATATACTGCCGATATTTATATTTATTAAATTTATTTATAACTGCATTTAACATCAAATTTTAACAATGATTAAAATTAATATTTATTAACCAAATACTTGTATATCCAATAAAGTTTATTTAAAAGGCAGATTATATACAGAAACCTTTCAAATTATGTTCACCTTAGATTTTAATATTTCTTTATGTCATTTTAAACATTTAGAAAATTTATGATTTTAATCAATGATTTTTTTAATCAGTTGATTAAAATCATGATTTAATCTCTGATTTAAATTATCTGATTAAAATCCTTGACAAGTTAGTTAATAGCCAAGACTAATTTAAACAATGAAGAAACAACCAGGCATTTGGCTGCAAAGGAAAGTAACCAGCATCTGACACCAAGGGAAAACAACCGGCATCTTACCTCCAAAAATTTTCGTCGACTCACCCCAAAATATTGGACAAGACATCGGTACACCCACCGACGCAAAGAAGTGGGAAGTGACCGCCATTTATGATTTGCAGAAAGTCCAGGTACCACTACTCTCTAAAAACATCAGCTTTATTTCTCTGGTGTTAAAACTAAGACTTATATAGGCAAATAAAGAACTCACGCAAAAGATTTTTGACACTTACCAGAAGTGTTAAGATAAAATAGCAATAAAAAAGTACCACTTAAATTTTTTTTAAAGATCGCAAACGGAAATTAATGTGTCACCAGAGAGCCCACTTCCTTACAACTGAGCAGGTTTTCCGTACAGCGCCTGCGCATATGAAAACTACGTGATTCGGCATCTTGTACAACACGGCATCTCACCTTAAGTTACCCTATATTTTTTACGTGATTATATTGTTGAAATTTTCAAAATTTTGTATTAGTTAAATGCAACTTTGTATTAAAAATATAAAAATGCTTTAAATACAAATTTATTAGGTTCAGGGTATTTATTATAATCTGAAGTATAAGTAGTCACCAAAATTTTCATTCTAGTTGCAAAATTTATTTTGTAATTCTACGCCTAAACTGTTATACTAATGTTCTGCTCGTCAAATATCTAACAGCTTGGAGCCCCTTATAAATGCGAATTCTACATCTTGTAATTTTTTAAATAAATGAAATGCAATATAAAAGAACATACTTATATCTTTCATCCCAATAAAAATTGTGTTTTAAAATCATATACATTTTAAGATATTAAATGTTGAAAATGGTCTTTTCCTCCCCCATTTTAAGAGTCATGAGACATCTTAAATCTATGAGCGTAGAATGTATTCGTATATTTAAAATATCTCTTCGGGAAATTAATATTTTTATCGCTGAATGATACACAATTCCAGGAAAAAAGTCATGTCGTCATTCAAGAAACTCGACAAAAAAATCGGCTATCTAATGATTCTTATTCCTTCATTTTTTGTAATATTAATATAGATACTTAAAATTAAATCTGGTTTATAATAGCTGCATGTTTTATGAGAAATCATTCATTTATATTTTTTCAAAATAGCATGTATTTTAATTACATTTTTTTTCAGTTGTTATGAGAAAATAGCAACAGGAAAGCAATTCCTGAAATTTTCTTTATACGTTCACAAATCATGAAACCCAGATCACAAAACCACCACTCTCCCCCCCCCCCCCGTACAAATATTCATTTATGTATATACAGTAAAACTCGGATATAACGCTCACCGCTTAAAACGCTTTCCCGCCTTTTACGCTCATTTGTCCCGATCCCTTGAACCATACCCATAAGAACAATGTAAAAATTCCTCTCTTTTAACGCTCCCCGCTTTTAACGCTTTCCCGCTTTTAACGCGGTTTTTATTAGTCCTTTGAACAAAGAAATCCCGGATATTACGCTTTGGTTTACATCCCTAGTTCTCATTTTCTCGCCCGTACAAAGAGAGAGAAAGAGAGGATACGTGGAATTGGCAGCCAACCAACGCCCAAAGACTATGAAAAAAAAATATATATAGCTGGCGCGGCTGTTTTTTTTCATTGAATCAGAGAACAAAAGAATTTATGCCTTCCATCTCAGCAGCACCTGTCTGTCTCTTACTTCACACAAACTGTTTTCGCTTTTTTCATTTACACATAAGTAAGTAGAATCGCTGCCGACTCCACTTAGGTGCAACATGGAAGCTAAAAGTACGAAAAAAAAAAAGACGCTGACACTTTAGAAAAGATTAGAAATTCTAAAAAATTATGACAAAAAATCACCTATTCTGAGATAGAAAGACTTTGCGTTATCTATAAATATCGCGCCGGACTCTTCTTCAAAACAGAAAAGATATTGAAAAAAAATGCTGCGATTGGTGGCTCAAAGAAAGAGAGAGTGAAAACAGGAAAATATGAAGATTTCGAAAAAGTTATGTACGAGTGGTTTCTTGGGTCAAGACACTGTAACATACCTATCAGCGGATCCACAGTTAAAGAAAAATCTGCAGAAGTAGCCCAAAAGCTAAGAATTGAAAATTTTACTCCATCTAATGGATGGTTAGACCGATTTAGAACCCGCCACGACATTGTGTACAAGAAGATTTGCGGAGAATCCACTGCAGTGAACATCGAAAATGCAGAATTTTG
The DNA here is from genome assembly GCA_963932465.1 of Maratus speciosus. Classification (NCBI taxonomy): domain Eukaryota; kingdom Metazoa; phylum Arthropoda; class Arachnida; order Araneae; family Salticidae; genus Maratus; species Maratus speciosus. The sequence goes on from OZ010799.1 coordinate 132,902,612, forward strand.
GAAAAAGAACAGTCTTCTAAGGCTTATCAGTTGTGATATTTATAACGCCGACGAATTTGGCTTATTTTTTAAAGTGATGCCTGATAAATCCTTAACGTTAAAAGATGAGCAGTGCCATGGAGGGAAACTCTGTAAAGAACGTGTGACTGTGCTTGTTTGTTCCAACGCCGATGGGAGCGACAAAGCAAGCCTCTGGTGATTGGAAAATCGGCCAACCCTCGTTGTTTCAAGAACATCAAACGACTGCCCTGTAACTACGCACATCAACGTAAAGCTTGGATAACGGGTCCCCAGTTCATTATCTGTCATGTTTCCAAGTCATGTTTCTGATTTTGATGTCCAAATGCGGTTTCAAAATAGGCATGTAGACAATTGCGCAGCGCATCCCCAAGAAATACTAGATATTTCAAACGTCTCTCTGGAATTTTTACCTGCAAACACCACAAGCGTGCTTCAACCAACGAGTCAAAGGATCATAAAGGTTTTAAAACAACATTATCGCAAACGTATAGTGAAACGTTTTCTACATGAAATGGAAATTAAAAGTAGTCGATCTTCTGTAACGCTCCTTGACACCATGAACTACATTAGCGCTGTTTGGGATGCAATCGAACCTAAAATAACTCAAAATTGCTTTAAAAAGGCTGGCTGTTTTAACGAACGCCGACGATGATATGGATACGGCTGAAGAGGGGTCGGATCCTATAGACGACGAGGACTGGCAAGCTGTTTGCGAGCATCTTGCAGAAAATACACACAGCCTTCAGAACTATCTTAACCCTTTGTATCACCGTGTTACAGATCTGCAACATACCCAAAACGTCATCATTATTTCAACAGTAAATTTCAAAAGACGATTTTGTTGATTGTTGTTATTCTATTACACTACTATTAACATAATTATTTCATCAAATATTCAATAGATGGCGATGCTGATTTTTTTTTTTTCGCGACAAAGTTTCATTTATCGCTTGATCAACTACACGGGTTTTTTGCTGAATTAAGCTTTGGAATAGTGGAGTTAAAGTCTGCAGACGTCTACAAGTGTATTGTTTACAAAGGTAAGTTTAAATTCTTTATTTAAAGACCATTTTTGAGCTAGGAAATTTATAATATATATAAGATAAACGTAAACTTTTGTTTGTTGTAGATCTGCAACAACGCGCCATGTCTCCATGTTTTCCCTTGTAATGGATTTTTTTTAAATATCGAAAGAGCATCGGAAATTTCTTCTAATGGTTATTTAAGTTGCATTTCTTTCGGAAGAGCAAAATTATTCAAAAGGGGAAACTGTTTTTATATTATTTAATCGCTATAGGGTAACTTAGGGATCTCCCCCCCCCCCCCTCTGTAAAATTAATACAAAGTCCAAAGCTAACAAAAAAGGGAAAGGTCTCGTAGAAAAAAGAATTCAACAGAAAAAAGCATAGAGCGCCAGCTCAACATATTCCACCAAATTAAGTGCGCCTAGACGAAATTGGTCACTGGCCATATTGGGCAGAAAAAAGAATACGTTGTAAATACCCCGATTGTAAAGGCATTACTCAAGCTGTTTGTGGGAAATGTGGTGTGGGACTTTGCTACAACAAAACTAACATTTGTTTCAAATGTTTCCAGGTAAATTAAAATTTTAAATGTGTTCAGTTTTTTTGCCACTTGGCAAGATGTTGCAGATATGCAAGAAATCCATTTTTCCAACTAAAATTTAATTTTTCTGTTCTGAATTTTTAAATTATTTTTTGCGTGCTTAAAATGATGCATTTTAATATCTGTGTAAGAATTTTTCAAATCGGCGTTGTTGAGTTACAAAGGGTTAACATAGATAAAGACCTTATCACAAGCAACGTTAGGAGCATTTACAACATTATAGGGGACACTGTACAGGATGCCGCAGAAGAGGATCCTGATGAAGTTGCTGATGGCGATGTTCAAGAGAGCATCCCAACGATAGCTGAAGTAATGGAAGCTTTTAACACTATCCGCCTATACACCGCTTCACAGGGTTTGCACGCTATTAAACCACGCCCCATTTTGTAAAGACTCTACCACCAGTATTATTATAAAGATCATTTTCTTTACGATTCATTAGCTAGAAGACAGTTTTATGCGATTACTGATGGTAGAGTCCTTACAGAATGGGGTGTGGCTTAATAGCGTATGAACCCTGGCTTTACTAGATACCGCCGCTTCAGTTGAAGATATATTAAGGCACATAAACAAAGCAGAAAACATTCTATTATGTGGTCGTTCATCCACCCGCCAGACTAAACTCGAAGAGTTTTTCTCTAGAACAGAATAAACAGTAAGGGAAAGTTTATAGTCCTCATAGTGGTGCTCAAAAATACAAATATTACATTTTTTTTTAAAGCAAAATATTATTATTAGTTTCTTTCATAATTTTATTTTATGTTTAAAATAAGTATAAAGGTTCCTATTAGAAATGTTAAATGCATTTTGTAGCTTTTGTTTTAATGCTAGCAATTCTTTTACTTATTCTGATTAGAAATAATAATATGCTTTGTAAACACTATGTAAATTTGTGATATTTTAAATGAAGGAAACGTTTTTCTACCTATTCTGTGGAGTTTATATTTTAAATAGTACACAAGACTGAATCCCCGCATTATTTAAAGCAGATAATCTAATATTCTCAATTCTAAAAAGCCGAAAACCTTCTCCCGCATTTAACGCTTTCCCGCTTTTAACGCTCTTCTAGCCCGGTCCCCCGGAAGAGCGTTATATCCGAGTTTTACTGTATATACATTGGTTTCCAAAAATTAAGGAAAAATCACAAAAAGAGCGATAACTCGTTCAAAAATTAACCTATCCGTCTGAAATTTGGATATGTTGTTAACTAAAAAATACTGATTAAAATTGCAAAATGCAAATTAGTGTCGCTGCAATCGGATTGCGTCATCTGTGCGGGGCATAAAAATGCATGCTAGAGAGTACGGCTGCTGGTGTCGCTGTGATTATGAGATAAGAAAACTGAGATAGCCAATTCATTAGTATGACCGCGAGGTATCATTTGTCCGCATTACTGCGATATAGAGCTATTGGAAGATTGGATGTAAGCCAAAGTCAGACAGAGGTAACCAGATAACTAAATGTGAGTCCTTCTGTTTCTCATAGGCTTTGGCAACAATTTCAAACCACTGATTCGGCCTCCAGAAGGTTCAGCGAAGAACGAGCAAGAGCTACGACAAGCACCGATGACCGATATTTGTGGTTATGTGTACGAAGGAATAGAACAGCAACCCCCTCTCATCTTAAATCCGTTCTTGCTGCAGCCACTGGAAGGTTGGTATCAATGTCTACTGTGCGTAAAAAGCTTCATAAAGGTGGTCTTTACGCGATACGACCAGATATTGTGTGTCGCTCACCTCATGTCTCCGGAGGGAACGTTTAAAGGGGGCACGTCAACATATCCACTGGACGGCTGATCAATGGAGGCTTGTTCTCATCACAAATGTGTTCCAGTTTAGCCTCCAAAGCGTTAGTAGGCATTTTTTGGTTTGGAGGAACACGCTATCATCCATCAAACATTCGTAAAAGAGATTCGTACGGTGGAGACAGTGTCAGTGTTTGGGATGGTACCTCTTTGGGCGGACGTACAGACCTTCATGTCTTTCCACGCGGAACTGTGAACGCTCACGTCTATAGAGATGACATTCTTGATGCTTATGTGCACCCTTAGGCCGATGCAATAGGTAATGATTTCTTGTTACAGGACGATAACGTTATACCGCACAGGGTTTACATCGTAGAAGATTATCTTCAGCACCAAACAATTCAGTGCATGGAATGGCCAACGCGATCACTGGACTTGAAACCCATTGAGCATCTTTGGGATGCTTTTGGAAGATGTGTCTCTGCTCTCAATCTCCCTCCTCAGATCCTTGCCATGCTAAGAACTGCTTTACAAGAGCTATGGCTCGCACTTCCCAGCGAACTTATCGATCGCATAATTGACAGCATCACACTCCGCTATATGTCCTGTATTGCTTCTAGGGGTTGTCATACTCCATATTAAATTTACTTTTCCTATACCAAACTAGGACATTTATTTTGTATATTTTATATTTGTATTAATTTCTGAAACATCACAATCGTCTGGTACTTTCTTTTAATGTTATTTTATACCTTACTATGTGTTGTAAATTGTGTCTCAGTTTTATTAAAATCTACTTGTAACATTTTGAGTAATCGCTACTTTTGTTGTTTTTCCTTAATTTTTGGAAATCAGTGTATATATATATAGTATCGGAAATTATCTCACTGTGTACCACTTGGGGTACACAGTGAGACAATGTATATATTTTCATAAATCATACATTTTTACACTCTATCAATAATTTTCAGAAGTTTATGATATCTGATTAATATTTCTAAATTATCAAAATATTAAAAATATGAGTCTCGTGTGTTACAATGGCAGACCTTGAGCCACCTTCATGCAGATTTTCACCCTCTTACGTTTAGCAGATTTTCCTAGCCATCGCACTCACACACACACACACACAGAAAGTGAGAGAGAGAGAAAAACCTTCTTTTATTAATAAATAACTTTTTTAACATCAAAACCACATAGCAGATACACAATGAGACACGTTTTACTATGTACCACAACTGTGTGTCTCACTGTGTACTTTCGTTACGTTAAAACAAAATGGATGCAACATATGTTACATCAATTTCATCGCTTTAAAAAGTTTATGTCGTTTAGTCGAAATAGTCTATTATTAGATATAGCTAGCTTTGCTTTAGTAAATATAGGTCATATTGAAGGAAATGAACTCTAAAATGGACGTTTATGTAACTTTAACTACTATAAAATAAAGAATTATTTACTATTTTGTCGGGCGAGTAACTAAAGTGCCGAAACTACATCCACGTGTTGCATAAGATGAGGTCTGTGTATGTGCTGTAAGAACTTTACTAATTACCCCTAAAGACTATTTGTTCACGAACTATTATTCGAGAGAAGATTCCTCTGAAAGGATCTTCTAAACTTTCCCACGCTAAATCTCATCGGTCATTCCTGAACAAAGCTATGGTGCCATCAAGGCTAGAAATATAAATGGAGAAGACAGTACAATTTCGTTCCGGCGCGAGTTGAACATTCCGTGGAATCACAGAGAAAGCAGGAGCTTCAGCCGTCCAGTAAATGAGCGGTGGCAACGGCTGAGGGGGAGAAAAGACGATTTCTCCTAGGGCGGCAAGCTTCAGCCTTCGAGAAATAGGCGGTGGCAACGGCTAAGAGGGAAAAAGACTAGTTTTCCCTAGGACCGGGAGTTTCAGCCTTGGAGAGAGGCGAGGTGGCAACGCGGGCGGAAGGAAGAGGGATTTGAGAAGTAGGAGAGCGAGGACGCTGGCGAGGATGTCTTGCGGGACCTAGTGGAGTGAGCGAAGCGAGGAGATGAGATAGATGGTCGTCCGATCAGTCTTCTCTCCAATTGAAGCACTATATCTGTGGAAGCAGCCCGTTGATGAAACTTTTTATCCTGTTATAATGACGAGAACCCAAGACTAATATTATTTAAGTTGTATATACTCTTATTTAACCTAGATATCGATGTAAATAAAGGACTTAGATTTTAGTAACTTACGCTACCATAGACTCTTGTCCAGTGATATCTAAGTCCCTACAGTGGTGGCAGCTAAAGAGGATTAAGAACTGGTGAATATAATCTATCACAGTTCGTCAAAAAACAGGAAGGGCCGCAACCAGGCCGCAAGTTAGAAAGGAGACCTTGATCCCCAGACCAGAGTCTTCGGCAAATCCAGCAGGGATTCCAGAGCCAAGGCAATCCGACGACGTGCAAGAGGTTCCGGAGAGCTGAAATCGACAGACGGAGATTAGAAAGGAGACCTTGATCCCCAGACCAGTGTCTTCGGCAAATCCAGCAGGGATTCCAGAGCCAAGGCATTCCGACGCCGTGCAAGACACGTAAGACGTTCCGGAGATCCGAAATCGACAGACGGAGGGTAGAAAGGAGACCTTGATCCCCAGAGCAGAGTCTTTGGCGAATCCAGCAAGGATTCCAGACCCAAGGCAATCCGACGCCGTGCAAGAGACGAGAGACACCCGAATGCAGGGAAGTCGATCCAGCCTACAGATGACCGGAGCTGGACCAGTCTAAGACGGAAGTCAGAAGAGCAGTCAACAATATCTCAGGTGAGCAATCTTTATTTGATTCATTACAGAGGTTTAATCGAAATAGTATAGTTAATAACAAACATGCTTTTTAATCATTGTATATTTAATAGAGTTTAGGAAGTAAGGAATTTGATAATAACATTTTGTGAAATATTTCCAACTGAATTCTAAGAAATTTAAGTAAATATTAATTTTCTAAAGTTCCTTAAAACTGTTTTAAACAAGTACAGGGCTCGCACCGTTCCTAAAATTTTCGCACTTTGCTACCAGTATTTTAAATACCAATTCTTTGTCTTAGATTTCTTTAACATCTATAATAGAATCATACAACAAAGATTATCGTTTTAATTTAGTGGTAGAAAAGTGCGAAAATTTTAGGAACGCTGCGAGCCCTGCAAGTATTACTTGTACTAAAGGTTAATAATTCAGTGAGGATAATTTAAATTGCTTATGAGAGGTGGCGCATCGTTGGATGCACTGAATGAAAATAATTTAAATTCTGTTTTGTATGTGAATTTTATTCAGAATGTATGTTTTCAAAATTTAAGAGACTTTCTGAGCAATTTACGTAAAAGAAATGATACCAAAGAATATATAAAGTTATATATGAAAACTTGGTTGGTTAGTGATAAGGCTGTTTATCATATTAATATTATTGAAATTGTTGTGATATTTTTATGTCGCGAGAGTTTGTGATTATTCACAACAAGGGAAATATTTAGAGGCTTCGAAGTTGATAATTGCATGATTGGCATAGCATTTTTTATAACTGTTAATTAAAAGGAAACGTGTCCGTGTTTGCGGGTAAGAAAAAGTGCGATCTAAAAGAGTTAAGTATTGAATTCGGCGCGATCATAGAAGAGTCGGATAATATAGCCAAAATTATTAAAAAACTCGAAGAAGCAGAGGACTATGACGAAACTTTAGCACTAGCCCAGCTAAAAATCTTAGAGAAAGATAGGGTTGAGAGAGAAAATGAAGAAAGGTTAGAACGAGAGCGGAATAAGGCCTTTGAGAGGGAAGAAAAGGCTAAGGCTTTGGAGCGGGAGCATGAATTGTCGAGAATTAGGTTAGAACGGGAACCAGATGAGTTTAGTTTAGCTTCTAGCCAAAATGAGAGAGAGTCGAAAATATCTTTAAAATCAGTCCTGCCCAAATTCGATACCTATCAGTCCGAAATATCAATCTATTTCAGTTTATTCGAAAGACAAGCGCAGAAAGCCCAAATCGAGAAAAGTTAATGGGTTACACATTTACTAGGATTGTTACCGACGGAATTGGGGGAGCTTATCTTGCGAGAACCACCCGCGTGTTCCGACGATTTTTATCATGTAAAAAAGATGTTACTAGAAAGGTTCCAGCTTTCGGCAGAAGACTTTCGACTAAAATTTGTTACGACACAAAAGCCCGAAAACAAAACGTGGAAAGATTACGTATATGAGGCTTCCAATTACTTTGATCAATGGGTAAGTGGTTTAGGAGTGGGAAATTTCGACCAAATGAGAGAGCTAATAATCACAGATCAGTTAAAAGGAAAGGTTAATCCGGAAACGAAGCATCATTTCATTGATGTTTGGGGCACGATAATCACTCCATTTGAGTTGGCAAAGAAATTAGATGCGTATGATTCGGCTAGGAAAACTATGAAACGGCTAGGGCCCTCGAAACTTCAAAACCTTTCCCAACCTCTAGAGCGAAATAAATTCATGGGGCAATCAAAAACGGAAATTAGATCGGAAGAGAGTAGAACTAATTGGAGGAATAAAGACAACTCGAAAAACCGAGATGCAATTTTCGATAAAAGAAAGGAAATTACGTGTTTTACATGCAAAAAAACAGGGCACTATAGTTACTCCTGTAATGAGTCAAAAAAGGCTGAAAAGGCCGAAGCAGTTTACCATATCGCGGGCCTACAAGACTTAGAAAGTGCCTTTGAACCCTACGTCAGTCGCGGATTAATTAATGGGAAAGAAATGACTATTCTACGCGATAGCGGAAGTAATTTGGACTTAATATCGGCTCAAGATGTAAATGAGGACGGATTTACGGGTGAAAGTGTATATGTCAAACAAGCATTAGATAATAAACTTCGGTGTTTACCTATTGTAGAAATAGAAATTAATCTGGGTACCGGTGATACTATAAGGACAAAGGCGGCCGCAGTAGATAAAGTGACGGACATGGTTCATTATTTGTTAGGGAACAAAACGCAGCAATTAATTGACAGGCGGAGACAATACCCGCGTTCAATCATCGCAGTTCGCACTGGGCCACGAGCGCACCCCGGAAACGCGGATTCGAAAAGCGAAACTAAATCGCAGAGCTCGTCCATTCCCCCTACCGTAACGGAGAGTGAAAATGAAAAACCAGCCGGTTCACCTAAGCCGATGGATCAGCCAATTCTCCGCGCCGAGGTAGAAAGAGGAATTTTTAAGTGCGACCCCCCGAGGTCAGGGAGTAACCCAGAGGAGGGAATCTCTGTCGAAGAGAAAAGGAGAATTTTTCTACCTGTAGTTGAGTGCGCACAGCCCGTACCGAATTTGAATCCCTTTAATGAACAGGTTTTGAACTTGGCTGAGAGAGGCGATTTAGCTGGAAGGGTGGGGAGAGTCGAGACTTTAAAATTCAACGCCCCGGACGCAGTGGGAGATATAGGAGCCAGTTTAGTAACGGAGAAAAAGCAAGAGACTTTTCTACGCTTAAGCGAGACCGTACCGTGGGATGAAAACTTGACCCTAGGAAACAAAGAAAATGTGAGTGATGCGCAAGAGAATGTCAAGTTCGATTGTGTTAAGCAGAGAGCGGACGAGGTGAAATCACATTTTGAAATGAACGAGGGGTTGGGGATTAGGAAAATAAAAGATCCCAGGGAATCTGACCGAGAACAAATGGTAATCCCGTTGAAAGTCAAAGGAGATATGTTATCCTTAGGTAAGGAGAGTGCAGGCAGACTTCTAAGTACGAAAAAGTCAGGTTATAAATTCTTGAATCGTTATTGTTGGCCAAAAACCGTAAACGAAATTAAAAAGTTACACGAGAGATGGAAAAGAGATGAACTTTCGAAAGGGTTAAAATTCATACCTAAATTGGATTTAATTAGACGCATCAGGCAATTTCGGGAATTATTAGTGGAAACGGGGACTAAAAATCGTGAGGTGTCTTCCAGATTGATCCGGGTGAAAACTATTCGAGTACGCACGACTTAGATTTAGGCGCTAGAAGGCAAGACAATTCGAATTATGATTCTCCTAAGATATTTGGTTTGTTGTATTTAAACAACGCGAAAAGGGTTTCCGATTATTGGAGTAATCATATGGGACAGAGAGGAGTTGCATTAAACCGCATCAGAGGAGTAAAAATGAAAGTAAAACTATCTAGCAGAAAATCAGCGCAGAGTACCAGTAAGTATTGGGTAAGGTTGATCCGAAACAACGCCGTGAATAGTCCAAGATTGATCTACTGGTCATTGATGCGGCAACCTTATCATTATACAATCAGGCACCGCCCGGAAAAAGAAAGAGTACACGATTGCTTAAGTAGGGGTGAATAAATTTAGGAAAATTGTATATAAAAAAAATGCCTGCATCATAAGGTATAAATAATTTTCATTTTGTGTATATTGTTGTAATTGTCATAATAATGTTCCTGGAAAAGTGTGTAAATTCATGTGTGATTAGTACAAAAAAATGAATGGTGAACCTCTGTGGTGAACGAATTTTGAGTGTAACACTGACTTCACTATAGATTTCCCAGCTGTGTGAAAAATCTCTCTTGGAGGGGGGATTGCTGTAAGAACTTTACTAATTACCCCTAAAGACTATTTATTCACGAACTATTATTCGAGAGAAGATTCCTTTGAAAGGATCTTCTAAACTTTCCCACGCTAAATCTCATCGGTCATTCCTGAACAAAGCTATGGTGCCATCAAGGCTAGAAATATAAATGGAGAAGACAGTACAATTTCGTTCCGGCACGAGTTGAACATTCCGTGGAATCACAGAGAAAGCAGGAGCTTCAGCCGTCCAGTAAATGAGCGGTGGCAACAGCTGAGGGAGAGAAAAGACGATTTCTCCTAGGGCGGCGAGCTTCAGCCTTCGAGAAATAGGCGGTGGCAACGGCTAAGAGGGAAAAAGACTATATTTCAATAGTTTCAGCCTTGGAGAGACGCGAGGTGGCAACGCGGGAGGAAGGAAGAGGGAGTTGAGAAGTGGGAGAGCGAGGACGCTGGCGAGGAGATGAGATAGATGGTCGTCCGATCATTCTTCTCTCCGATTGAAGCACTATATCTGTGGAAGGAGCCCGTTGATGGAACTTTTTATCCTGTTATAATGACGAGAACCCAAGACTAATATTATTTAAGTTGTATATACTCTTATTTAACCTAGATATCGATGTAAATAAAGGACTTAGATTTTAGTAACTTACGCTACTTTAGTAACTTACGCTACTTTAGTAGCTTACGCTTGTCCAGTGATATCTAAGTCCCTACAGTGCCAACTTGGAGAAAAAGTTACAACTATATGTCAAAGTGATTGCTGATTCACTGTGTACCATGTCTCATTGTGTACTATTCTCCCCTATGTATTCTTGTTTCAAAATGGCGGTCATTTAAAAACATCAAATTCAAAAAGACGTACAAAAAAATTAGATGTATAAATACAAAGCCTTTTTACTCTTAAGTTTACGCCTAGATACAAAGATTCGGGAGCATTTTTTTGTCTATATCTTAAATAAAAAATGGCTTGGATACAGCAGTTTGAAATTATAGAGTGGCTGTGATTTTTCGAAATTCAGGTTCATTTATGAAATTTAGAAGCCGCGGTTTCCTGCAGATTTACTTTAATTGTTATAACCGTTGTTGTTACTCTCATATGCTTAAAACTACACAGTTTTGTTCGGCAGAGACAAATTATCACCAAGCTTGGTGATGCTTGACAAAATATTGCCAATTTCAGCGACCAAAAATAAAGCTTCATAAATGAAGCCAACTTGTAAATATAGACAAGTAAATTGCCGAAATTCCGATTCAAATTCGGTATAAACGAAAACTGGAATTGAATGTCCTACAATTGGGTTTCACGAATTTTAGTTTCATGTGTTTGAGTAAAATTAACTGAATTTTAAAATTAAAAAATAGGGAAGTTGCGTTTTCCACCCGTAAAGGGAGAAAGGATATTTTATCGTATTTTCGTAAATATTATTTTAATTTAAAGAGAGTAAATAAATTATTAATTTATTTAACTGCTACCATTAAAGGATAGAAACAAATATAAAAAATATATGCATAAAAGTGGACAATTTAAGGATTTCTCAGTAAAATCCGTTATTTAGCAAAAATGTTAAAATGATTGAATGTAATCAGAATTTATGAAAAGATTAATTTTAAAGTAGACTCTCGAAAAATCATCAATGAACTTATTATCAATAGTATTATCAACAAGTTGCTGTAATACCCGTCCGATTGATATAGTTTTTTTTTTTTTTTTTGTTATTTGAAGAAATTTTTGTTTTCCGATTGCAGAACGGCCTCACCAGTGGCCAAGAGGTTTTGCTCTCGAAGCTGGTAGACGGGAGGTGCTGGGTTGGAACACAATCGTGCCCGTCGGCTTAATCGTTCGGAGTTTTCCCTGGTTTTCTTCGAACCTTGGATTTCCATGCGTAAATACGGTTAGATTCCCTTAGAAAGACCCTCACGGAGGACACTCCCCCTCTGGCCTATATGCCTCGTGCAGATAATCAGCCATCATCACTAATACCAATACCTATAGCAGAATTTTAAGATATAATAAGTACTGATTTGTTAGAATCTGATTAACTTCGTATTTATATACCTGCTAAATAACTGTATGTGCACGTATTGATCCATTGCTCAGATTCAATGCATTATATTCATGAAGACGAAAAATTATGTTATAATTGAATTAGTTTATTTTGTGATGCATTGTATCTACATATTATATCTATTATATCTGTAATGTCATCGGGGTACTGATGAAATGTTATATGATGTCATTTGATGAATAATTTGAATTGTCATTTGAATAATTTTCAACATTAATTCCTATAACAAAAATCTCGTAATCAATTTTTATATACTTAATATCTCTTCTTGGAAAACCTTGATCTTTGTTTTAATTAATTTAGTTTATACAACAATGAGTAATTTTAAAATTGTTATAATTTATCAGATGAATTGATTTAAAGTATAATATTAAAAATGTTACTTCAGAGTCAAACCATTTAATGACATAAAGTAATTAGATAGTATCATTAGATAGTATCATTATTATGCTTTTTATTTCATAAGTAAAAAAACTCTTTATATGTCACCCCAGGAATAATTTAAACTTTCAAAACAAAATTGGTACTAATTAAGTATCAATTATTGCAAATATTTCCATGTTCTGTTATTATGCTGCTTTTGAAGAGAACGCTGTTTGCCTGTCTGATTGTGTTTCTTGGTTACAATCTCAAAGAACAAATTGTCAAAAAATTTTAAAAAGTACAAATATCATGTTGCCGAAACACCCCTGTGATTAGAAGAGATTTTTCTGTTATTTCAAGAAATTTCCACCTTTTGAGAGGAAATGTTGTGCTTCGGTTCTGGAATCTTTTGTGTTTTAAAGGAACAAGGACATCTGTAAAAATTCACTTTTGAAAAAGTAACAAGCAGCTTATCTGCCAGACTACCCCTTTGATTTGGCAAATGTGCAGCTTTCGGCTAGAGGATTTCAAGTTATTTTTACGCGAAGTTGGTTAATTTTGTGTATTTTGGGGTGGAAACTGGCAAATCAGAGTTGAAATTTTCGTTTTTTTAACAATCTCAAAAACTAATTGCCAAAAAATTTTAAAAAGTACAGGTATCATGTTGCCGAAACATCCTAGTGATTTGAAGAGATTTTTCTGTTATTTCAAGAAATTTTCACCTTTTGAGAGGAAATTTTGTGCTCCGGTTCTGGAATCTTTTGTGTTTTGAAGGAACATGGACATATGTAAAAATTCACTTTTGAAAAAGTAACAAGCAGCTTATCTGCCAGACTACCCCTTTGATTTGACAAATGTGCAGCTTTCGACTGGAGGATTTCAAGTTATTTTTACGCGAAGTTGGTTAATTTTGTGTATTTTGGGGTGGGAACTGGCAAATTAGAGTTGAAATTTTCGTTTTTTTAACAAACTGAAAAACAACTTGTCAAAAAATTTAAAAAGTACAGGTTTCATGTTGCCGATACATCCCTGTGATTAGAAGAGATTTTTCTGTTATTTCAAGAAATTTCCACCTCTCGAGAGGAAATGTTGAGCTTCGGTTCTGGAATCTTTTGTGTTTTGAAGGAACAAGGACATATGTAAAAATTCACTTTTGAAAAAGTAACAAGCAGCTTATCTGCCAGACTACCCCTTTGATTTGACAAATTTGCAGCTTTCGACTAGAGGATTTCAAGTTATTTTAACGCGAAGTTGGTTAATTTTGTGTATTTTAGGGTGGGAACTGGCAAATCAGAGTTAAAATTTTCGTTTTTTTAACAATCTCAAAAACAACTTGTCAAAAAATTTAAAAAGTGCAGGTTTCATGTTGCCGAAACATCCTTGTGACCTGAAGAGATTTTTCTGCTATTTCAAGAAATTTCCACCTTTTGAGAGGAAATTTTGTGCCTCGGTTCTGGAATCTTTTGTGTTTTGAAGGAACAAGGACATATGTAAAAATTCACTTTTGAAAAAGTAACAAGCAGCTTATCTGCCAGACTACCCCTTTGAATTGACAAATGTGCAGCTTTCGGCTAGAGGATTTCAAGTTATTTTTACGCGAAGTTGGTTAATTTTTTGTATTTTGGGGTGGGAACTGGCAAATCAGAGTTGAAATTTTCGTTTTTTTAACAATCTCAAAAACAACTTGTCAAAAAATTTAAAAAGTACAGGTTTCATGTTGCCGAAACATCCCTGTGATTAGAAGAGATTTTTCTGTTCTTTCAAGAAATTTCTACCTTTTGAGAGGAAATTATGTGCTTCGGTTCTGGAATCATTTGTGTTTTGAAGGAACAAGGACATATGTAAAAATTGACTTTTGAAAAAGTAACAAGCAGCTTATCTGCCAGACTACCCCTTTGATTTGAGAAATGTGCAGCTTTCGACTAGAGGATTTCAAGTTACTTTAACGTGAAGTTTGTTAATGTTGTGTATTTTGGGGTGGAAACTGGCAAATCAGAGTTCAAATTTTCGTTTTTTTAACAATCTCAAAAACAAATTGTCAAAAAATTTTAAAAAGTACAGGTATCATGTTGCCGAAACATCCCTGTGATTAGAAGAGATTATTCTGTTATTTCAAGAAATTTCCACCTTTTGAGAGGAAATTTTGTGCTTCGGTTCTGGAATCTTTTGTGTTTTGAAGGAACAAGGACATATGTAAAAATTCACTTTTGAAAAAGTAACAAGCAGCTTATCTGCCAGACTACCCCTTTGATTTGACAAATGTGCAGCTTTCGACTAGAGGATTTCAAGTTATTTTAACGCGAAGTTGGTTAATTTTGTGTATTTTGGGGTGGAAACTGGCAAATCAGAATTGAAATTTTCGTTTTTTTAACAATCTCAAAAACAACTTGTCAAAAAATTAAAAAAGTACAGGTTTCATGTTGCCGAAATATCCCTGTGATTAGAAGAGATTTTTCTGTTATTTCAAGAAATTCCCACCTTTTGAGAGGAAATTTTGTGCTTCGGTTCTGGAATCTTTTGTGTTTTGAAGGAACAAGGACACATGTAAAAATTCAGTTTTGAAAAAGTACGAAAAAGTAACAAGCAGCTTATCTACAAAACTACCCCCTTTTTTTTTTGAGGAATGTGCAGCTTTCGACTAGAGGATTCCAAGTTATTTTTACGCGAAGTTGGTTAATTTTGTGTATTTTGGGGTGGAAACTGGCAAATCAGAGTTGAAATTTTCGTTTTTTTAACAATCTCAAAAACAACTTGTCAAAAAATTTAAAAAGTACAGGTTTCATGTTGCCGAAACATCCCTGTGATTAGAAGAGATTTTTCTGTTATTTGAAGAAATTTCCACCTTTTGAGAGGAAATTTTGTGCTTCGCTTCTGGAATCTTTTATGTTTTGAAGGAACAAGGACATATGTAAAAATTCAGTTTTGAAAAAGTATGAAAAATTAACAAGCAGCTTATCTGCAAAACCATCCCTTTTTTTTGAGGAATGTGCAGCTTTCGACTGGAGGATTTCAAGTTATTTTTACGCGAAGTTGGTTAATTTTGTGTATTTTGGGGTGGAAACTGGCAAATCAGAGTTGCAATTTTCGTTTTTTTAACAATCTCAAAGAACAAATTGTCAAAAAATTTAAAAAGTACAGGTTTCATGTTGCCGAAACATCCCTGTGATTATAAGAGATATTTCTGTTATTTCAAGAAATTTTCACCTTTTGAGAGGAAATTTTGTGCTTCGGTTTTGGAATCTTTTGTGTTTTGAAGGAACAAGGACATGTGTAAAAATTCAGTTTTGAAAAAGTACGAAAAAAATAACAAGGGGTTTATCTGCAAAACCACCCCTTTTTTTGACGAATGTGCAGCTTTCGACTAGAGGATTTCAAGTTATTTTTACGCGAGGTTGGTTAATTTTGTGGATTTTGGTGTGGAAACTGACAAATCAGAGTTGAAATTTTCGTTTTTTTAACGAAAAAAACCCAACGGAATGAAAACTTCAATTCAGAGATGTTTTGAGAGGTCGTTAGATATTTTTCGTCTCTCAAGGTTGTTAGTCAGTCGACTTCCGATTTCCCTTTGCTAATGTTAAATCTATGGTCTTAGAATGCATTCGCATATTTAAAATTATCTCCCCAAGTTATAAATTAATATTATTATTATTAACCCCCGGTATGCTATTTCTTTCTCCCAGCGATTAAAGTGTCGTCTTTAAAAAATAACAGATGTATCATTGTACGGTTAAATACTGCAAGGCAATTTTTTAAACTTCTAAGTTTCGCACATTTTCAATTTTTATAACGTCGTATTCGGACAAAACAATACTTTTAAATGCATCTAAATGCTTTAAAAACTGCATCTCAAATTGTTTTTGAAATATTAATTCTTTTTTTTGCAGTTTTTAGCACCATTTGTTTAAGTTTGGCAACTCAAGTACTCCGTTTCTGTTAAAAGTAAAGGAAAAATAGTTGGAAAATTGCAATTATATCTTTTTGCAAAAAGACAAGTCTAAACGGCTGCAATATTCTCTAAAATATAAATGTGTCAATTAGTCACTTTTACATACGTATAAGTGTCAATTTGTAAAATTACACCTTTGAAAAAGGATTTCACAATTGTTGTTAAAATTTACCTGCATTTATGTGTGTTTATTGGCTTAACGGAAGTGTATAATTTCTTATCCCTTCAAAAACTCAAACGAGTATGTAAATGGTATAAAATGTTACGAATTTATCCGAATTGGCGTGTTAATGTAATTTACAAATTTCGCATATTACACAAATTTATGTGAATTTTGCATAATATTCCAAAATATGTATAAGAATACTACAAAGATATATGCGTAAGAATAGAATATTACACAGAAGTATGCGAACAAATTTTTCATAGCTATATGCGAAAGAACAGATTATTACACATGTTTATATGTACTTATATGACTGAGAAATATGTGTAAGAACAGAATATTACTCAAAAATATGTGTACTTATGTAAAGACAATAAATATCGGTGCTTGAAAACTTAGTTTGTATAATAGTAGCTGAATGGTCAAGTTAATTGCTCAGAAAATCGCAGATCGTGAGTTCAAATCCCTTTTCGGCAAGTATTGCTTTATAGGAAATAGATTGAATTAAATAGTGACTTCCTCCTGTTGATGGAGATGTATCTTTAAACTTGTGATTGAAATTGATAGGGGGAAGAACCCAACAGAAATAATACCAGCGTCACGATTTCCGTAGTTTTCAAAATTTTATTTTACATTGTATTTATTCAGATCATACAGATTCTATTCATAAATTATTACTATACTATTTTAGGGCTTCAAACAATTTTAACAGAGAATGGCATGCAAAGAGTATAATTTCAGATTATCCTGTTTTTTGTAAATTAAGGTTAAACTATTTTACAGTCTAAAAACAAATCTGCTGGAAAGAAAACAAACACACCAAACACACATGTTTGTTATACATGCAAATTTGTTGTGTGACCATAAAAATATTTAGTTCAAAATTTACATGCCAAAGTGCAAGGTTATGTATTATGTACAGCCGCGGAAAAAAAATAAACACCCCTTAATAACGCTGCAAAACATTATCGTAGAAGAAAGTTACTGGTACCACACTATTGGTAATAAAGTATATTTTTAAATGATGTACATAAAATTTGTTTAGGGGCCATCTACATATTAAAATAACTTTGTTTTTTTCAATAGCAGCACACATTTCCGAAAGCATAAATGAACGCTACACCCTTCAATTAGATAAAAAGAAATTTTATGCAATTCGTACGATAAGTTTCCGAGAAATTAGTTATTTTAAAATGAGCGTATTTTAGAGGCTGTATCCAAATTTAAGTTCGGTACTCGATTGTTGACCGAGAGAGCCCCCTTCATGATCAAGGCATTGTAAGCTCCACTCAAGCAGTCATTGAAGACTGCTAGATTACAGGATAGCATAAAGCATTTCAAAACATGTAGTCACTTCTATCATAGACGGCCCCTTAAACCATCATTTTGCCGTTTTTCAAGCATAATTTAAAACTATTTGAAAGAAAAGTGTGAAATTTTTGATTCCCATAAAGCAGAAGTAAAAAAATCTAAATTCATCAAAAACATTGCAAGTTGCAATTCATAATTATTTCGAATATTAATTTCATAATTCATAAATCATATCATAAAACTATAAAAATTTCAAATTCAACGTATTTATGTTGGGCTATTTTAGTAATATTGCTACACAAAAAATTAGCACATTAGGACTATAATTTCAGGAGATATTAATGAAAATATGAAAATATAATTTAACATTAGAAGCACTAAATTTTGAATGTTTATAATTCAAAAACGTATCGTTCAAATGACTTGACGTTTAGTGTCAAGGCATAGTTTGTACCGAAGGTTTGAAATATATTGTTAAAATTGAGTATTACTATTGAAAAAAATGAAGCTTGGGTTCGTTTTAATATGTAGATAGCCCCCTAAGCAAATTTTATATACATCATTTAAAAGTACACCTCATTTTCAATCGTTCGGTACCAGTAACTTTCTTCTATGATTGTTTGTTGAGGAGTTAGTGTGTGTGTGGGGGGGCGTTACTTTTTTTCCCCGACTATGCATCAAATCCCTCTTTTTTGTATATTACACAGATATATGCGTACTCTAGGCAATTTAGACGTTAATCTGTGTATTTATGAGTTATCTGATGATATTTTACACACTTAAGCCGCTACACAGGAAAGTATATTTTGAAATTGATACCCCAGGGCGTGTATTTGGCAATTTACACGCTTTTTTGCACATATAGACAAATCGTTTTTGTATCATCAGTATACCTGTTTTATGTGTAAAATTATGCATTTAATTTTCAAAGTGTCGGTAATTGTTTTCATTTTGTAATGGAAGCTATTTTAAAGCAATAAGAACAAATTTGCTGATGATGACACTTTTCAATACTAAATCTTTTCTTATTCTGTTGTCTATAGAAATAAATTTATTATTTAGATTAAAATTAAAATAAATAATTTGATTGATAAGAAATAATGTATATAATAAAAATCATTGTTTAGCGTCAATTTAAAATTATATCTTCACTATACTTCTACTGAAAATACTCTCAGAAAGTAGTTTTAAAAGAATACCCATTAATATGTTAACTTACAGCATTTCTACATTTACTTATAATAGTATTTTATATTAACGTGAGAGTGCATAAAAGTTTTTCCTTTGATTCATTTGATATTTCTTAGACTGTTCGAGGCATTTCTTTACTACTTATCTGAATGCACATTTGATGTTCAAGCTGCAGCTTTCTGATATAAAAGCCTTTGAAGTATGAATAATCTGTAATACATTCTCTTAACAATTTTGGCTTATAGAAGAATATCATGCTGCTTGAAGGATAAATTTAAAGTTATCAAGGGAATTTATAAAGTTAGCCATATTTTAGTGAATTTCTTCACATCTGAAATCTATTGCATTTAAAATCTTAGATAGTACTTTGAGGTCAGGAATTTAAATTACGTTTGAAAGCATCTTATGTGTAGGATTTTTTTAGATAATAATTATTTGTTGAAATTTGAAGAATGTCTTATTTTAAAATTTAAAAAATGCTGAATGCATTGTTCAGATAATATCAATTATATTAAATTTAAACATGTTTTAAAACATTAAAATAGATAAATTCTTCCATTTTCACTTTAAAGTTTTTTAATTAGTAAGATTTCCATTATGTACACTGTTAAAAATTTTGTTATATGTTGAACCAATTTTTGGTGCTCCAGTAGCTGTTACCATAAGATGGTGAAATCTTGAACCAACATTTGGAGCTAAGGTTCAATCGGAGCTCCAAATCTAGGAGTCAGATTTCACCATCTTATGGTGGCAGCTACTGGAGCACCAAAAGTTAGTTCAACCTACTACAAAATTTTTAACAGTGTATAGCCATCTTCATAGATTTCCATTATATATTGTATAGTCATATTCATAGAATAAAGATAGATACAAATTTTCTGAATTCATTTCCTATGGACGGCTGCTTTTTCCATTTTGTTATTGAAGCTATTTAAAAGGTAATTAGACAAATTTTCTGTTGATGAAAATTTCAATACTAAATCTCTGCTTATTCTGTTAGTTTCAGAAATAAATTTATTATTTCGTTTAAAATAAATAATTTGATTGAGAAGAAATAATTAATTTAATAAAATTCACAGTTTAATATCAATTTAACTTCATATATTCACTAATTGGATAGAAAATACTCTCATAAAGTAGTTTTAAAATTATGTCCTTTAATATTACATTTACGTACACTGGTGTCCAAAATTAAGGATCGATCACAAAATGCTAATTTTCAAGTACGCGAATACTCAAAAGGAAATAATACAATTCGAATAATTACTATCTCTACAAAACAGCTAGTCCATATAACATCTCATTCATGCCACACATGGACACAAGTGTCACAGTCACTACGGTGAAGCAAAAGAATAGAAATTCCATACATGTCATTATGAGTCTCAAATGATCACTATATGTGACTCCACTGAGACTTCATTGTGACTGCTGCTTTGTGACGAGTCACCATGTGACTTTACAATGTAGTTGCATTGTGACTCTCATGTGACTGTCATCTGCAGACTCAACTTCAAAGTCATCGTGAACACTGCATTGTAATAAGTTACCAAATAGTGTCACATTAAAGTCACATAATGACTTTCAGGTGACAGGGAGACTACTGTGAAGTAACCATTGTGCTCTTTTGTAAAAAGTCACCATGTGACTATAATGTGATATTATTTGGTGACTTATCATAATGCAACGTGCATGATGACTTTGAAAAGAGTCTAAAAATAACAGTCACATCAGAGTCACAATGTAACTACATTGTAAAGTTATCTGGTGACTCGTCACAAAGCATCAGTCACATTGACGTCTCGATGGAGTTACATATAGTGATCATTTGAGACTCATAATGAGACATGAGGAATTTCCTTATTTTTTGCTTCACCGTAGTGACTGTGACACTTGTGACCATGTGTAACATGAATGACATGCTATATGGACTAGCTGTGCTGTAGGAATAGTAATTATTTGAATTCTATTTTTTCCTTTTGAGTATTTGCTTACTTACAAACTCGCATTTTGTGACTGGTCCTTAATTTTGGACACCAGTGTATAATAGTATATTATATAACTCATGAGTTCATAAAAGTTTTCCCTTTGTTTCATTTGATATTTCTTAGGTTGTTCGATGCATTTCTCCACTACTCATTTGAATCCACATTTGATGTTCATGCTGCAGTTTTCTCAAATAAAAGCCTTTTGAGTATGAATAATCTTTAACACATTCTCTTAATAATTTCGGCTTATAGAAGAATATCATGCTGATCGAAGGATAAATTTAAAGTTATCGAGGATTTTATTAAGGTAGATATATTTTAGTGAATTTCTTTACATGTGAAAACTATTGCATTTAAAATTTTAGATAATACTTTGAGTTCAGGAATTTAATTTACATTTGAAAGCATCTTATGTGTTGTTTTTTTAAGATAATAATTATTTGTTGAAATCTGAAGAATATCTTGCTTGAAAATTTAAAAAAATGAGTGATGCATTGTTCTGATAATATCATTTATATTAAATTTAAACATGTTTAAAAGTATTAAAATGGATATATTCTTTTCTTTTCACCATAAAGATTTTTAATTAGTAAGATTTCCATTATGTATAGTCATCTTCATAGGGTAAAGATAGATAACAATTTTCAGGAATTGATTTCCTATAGATGGCTGCTTTTTCCATTTTGTTATTGAAGCTATCTAAAAGGTAAATAGAACAAATTTTTTGTTGATGACACTTTTCAATACTAAATCTCTGTTTATTCTGTTTGTTATACATAGCTGCCAACTTGTACGGATTTTTGCTACCACTAAAATTCAATGGGAAATTTCGCCTAAGTGCAGTCATTGTTGACAATTAAATAAGCCAGAAATTTCTGTTAAATTTTAGTGGTAGCAAAAATCCGTACAAGTTGGCAGCTATGGTTATAGTAATGAATTTATTACTTAAATTAAAATAAATAATTTGATTCAGGAGAAATAATTAATTTAATGGAAATCACTATTTA
Organism: Maratus speciosus; assembly: GCA_963932465.1. Lineage (NCBI taxonomy): Eukaryota > Metazoa > Arthropoda > Arachnida > Araneae > Salticidae > Maratus > Maratus speciosus. Next base: position 132,924,585 of record OZ010799.1, read on the forward strand.
ATATCAATTTAACTCAATTTAACTTCATATCTTCACTACTTGGATAGAAAATACTCTCAGAAAGTAGTTTTAAAATTATGCCCATTAATATGTTAACTTACAGCATTTCTACACTTACTTATAATAGCATTTCATATAACGTGATATTTCACAAAAGTTTTTCCTTTGATTCATTTGATACTTCTTAGATTATTCGAGGCATTCCTCCAATACTCCTTTGAATGCACATTTGACGTTCAAGCTGCAGCTTTCTGAAATAAAAGCCTTTGAAGTATGGATAATCTGTAATGCATTTTCTTAATAATTTCGGGTTATAGAAGAATATCATAATGCTTGAAGGATAAATTTAAAGTTTATCGAGGGAATTTATGAAGGTAGTTATATTTTAGTGAACTTCTTCAGATGTGAAAACTATTGCATTTAAAACCTTAGATAATACTTTGACGTCAGGAATTTAATTTACATTTGAAATCATCTTATGTGTTGGGCTTTTTTAGATAATAATTATTTGTTGAGATTAAAAAAAAATTCTTATTCTAAAATGTAAAAAAAAAAAGGAATGCAATGTTCTGGCAATATCGTTTGTATTAAATTTAAACCTGATTTAAAGCATTAAAATACATAATTTCTTCTATTTTCACCATAAAGATTTTTAATTAGCAAAATTTCCATTTTGTATAGTCATCTTCAAAGAGTAAAGGTAGATAAAAAATTGCAGGATTTGATTTCCAATCGATGAGTGCTTTTTCCGTTTTCTTATTGAAGCTATTTAAAAGATAATTAGAACAAATTTCTCTGTTGATGACACTTTTCAATACTATATCTGTGCTTATTCCGTTAGTTATAGAACTAAATTTATTATTTAGATTTAAAAAAATAATTTGATTTAAGGAGAGATAATTCATATAATGAAAATCACTAATTAATGCCAATTTAAAATTATATCTTAACTACATAGATAGAAAATACTCTCAGAAAGTACTTTCAAAAGAACGTCCATTAATATGTTATCTTACAGTATTTCTACATTTACTTATAATAGTATTTTATATAAGGTGAGAGTGTATAAAAGTTTTTCCTTTGATTCATTTGATATTTCTTAGAATGTTCGAGGCATCCCTCCACTTTTCATCTGAATGCACAGTTCATGTTCAAGATACTGCATTCTGAAATAAAAGTCTTTGAAGTATGAATAATCTGTAATACATTCTCTTAATAGTTTCGGCTTATAGAAGAATATCATGCTGCTTGAAGGATAAATTAAAAGTTATCGAGGGATTTTATTAAAGTAGATATATTTTAGTGAATTTCTTGACATGTGAAAACTATGGCATTTAAAATTTCAGATAATACCTTGAGTTCAGGAATTTAATTTACGATTGAAAGACTCTTATGTTATAAAATATTGTATGATAATCACTTATGCTCAGCCAAATTAAATTAAAAATTGCTAAAAGTGATGAAAAATATACTCAAAAGGCATAATAGCTTTATTTAGATCGATATATGTTCCATCACCCAGACGGCGCAATTTTCAAGATCCTTGTTGATACAAATATTTTGACAAAAATTTAAAAAACAAAAAATTGGTAAATACAGTAGAAACTCGATTATCCAAAGTAATTGGGACCTAACATCTTTCGGAAAATCGTTATTTTCGAATAATCGAGAATGCTTAAATTTTAAGGACAAATATGTGCACTATTTCTTATTATGGTAACAAGTGCTTAATAAAAATAGATCAATAGCAAAATAGAAAGAAGAATAAATTACTCGAATTTTAATTTTGAAATTAAGTAGCTTTTACATATTTCACAAGGGTTTAAAACAAAGTTTTGCTTGTTGCAGTTTCGATTGCTTTTGTTTTGCAGCTTTGTCATAGGTTGTTTTTTAAACTATTGGTTCAACAGTATCACAGTCCTTCTGCTACTTTCTACACAAAACTTTTTTATTTTTGCAGCATCTCTCTTCATAACATTAACCGCTGCAACGCCAATCCGGTAATCTTGAGCTTATTTTGTTATACTTTCACCCAAATCCCCACGATTTATGATTTGAATTTTTTCTCCTATACTTAAAGTAATGCGGGTTTTTTTGTACACATGGTAAAAATGAATAATTTTACTCCAGTAAAAATCTCGTACGGGAGCTCAAATTAAATTCAAAGAAATTCTTAGAAAGGGGATCCAAAATATTTATCTGCACTCGTAGTTCGGAAAGGACCGCTTGCATACGAGGAATGTAATAGTAAAAAAAAAAGCAATTTAACAAATTACAATGATTATTTAGAAAATGATTTTTCCAAAGACTAAAATTTAAGACATAAAAAATCGCACGTAGTTGATCATACATTACGTACGCCATGGATTAAACATTAATAGTGTTATTACAAGTAAAATTTGTAAGATTTCCTGAAACTTACGTATTATACAAGCATTTCTTTGGTTGTTCTTGAAAAGGCTTTTCCATCGGTCAGATTTCCTACATTTTAAATGAAATTTCATTTATAAACTTCTAAACATCCCACAATATTACTTTTTACACCGTCGTATAGAGAAAAAAATGTACTTTTAAATGCAATTTGTTTGAAAGCTGTATCTCAATTTGTTTCTGTGTTTGTTTTTTTTTTTTTTTTTTTTTTTTTTTGTAGTTTTTATTACTTTTTTGTCATAGTGGCAACACTCTGTTGTCCATCTCTGTTGAAAGTAAAGGGAATATAGACCAGTCAGAAAACGAATAAAATGATGATTAAACCAATAAAAACCTTCAAATATGCTTTTGATTTCCTAACCTGATGAGGACAATAACCATTTTTCCAAATGGTTAAAAAAAAAAAAAAAAAAAAAAAAAGATTTAAAAATGGATTTTGGTTAACCGAGAGTTTCTGTTAACAGAGGTTCTACTGCAATATCACGAGACCTCATTTATATTGAAAAAACATTGCAAACATGAAATAAAACTAAAAAGGATATTTGTGAGCGTGATTGGACTGACATTTTATTATGCACGAGGCCTCGTGATATTAGTATTTACCAATTTCTTGTTTTCAAAAATTTTTGCGAAAGTATTTATATCAACAACGATCATGAAAATTTTGCCATTTATGCTATGAAACATATATGTCGATCTAAATAAAGGTGTTATGCCTTTTAAGTACATTTTTCATTACTTGTAGCAATTTTTAGTTTAGTTTTGCATATTATATGTTGTGTTTTTTAAATAATAATTATTTGTTGAAATTAAAGAATGTCTTATTTTTAAATTTAAAAAAATGAATGCATTGTTCTGCCAATATCATTTATATTAAATTTAAACCTGTTTTAAAACATTAAAATAGATAATTTCTTCTATTTTTACTATAGAGATGTTTAATTAGTAAGATTTTTATGAGGTCAAAAAGAACTTCTTAAAACACCATAAAATTTAGAAATACGTAGGGCCTTTCTGAAGAACTCAGTCTTTCTTCATCAAGCGCAAAAAATGCGTGCTTTATACTTTGAAAGCAGGAACAACGCACAAGAGCAGCAACACACATGATGTGTTGCTCTTGCTTTCAAAGTTTAAAGCACGTATTGTTTGCACCTGATGAAGGAAGACTAAGTTCTTTAGAAAGGCCTTGCACATTTCTAAATTTTATGGTGTTTTAAGAAGTTCTTTTTGACCTTATCGTATCCCAAAAGCTTTTTTCATCGTTAATTGTAGTAAGATATTCAGGTACTTTCTGGCTAGCCGGGCGCCAGCATTATATATACATATGTATGTATATCTATATATACATATATATGTATATTTATACATATATATGTGTGTGTGCACATATACAATATATATAAATATATATACATATATACATATATATATATAATATAAAAAATATATATGTATAATATAATATAATATATAATATATATAGTGGCGCCCGGCTAACCGAAAAGTACCGATATTCATTTTGCGCAGGCATCTTCCTAGACTAAAGAGAGATAATATTTCCACGGAAACCAGCACCCGATATTTCTAAGCATACCAGATGCAAATAATATGACACACAGCTTCAACAGTATTAAATTCGTTAAGAACGTATCAGTCAAACATTAAATGTTAAAAACTAGATGTTTATGATGTTTTAATATTTAACCTCTTCACTCCCTTGACCATATATGCGGACGTTTAGTATTTTATAATTATAGTTACTGTCAATAATAAAAAGAAAAATTAATAATAACTTATTCAGTACAGAATCCCTGAACAAGATAAATAAAAATTTTATGTATATATAAATATTATACAGACATACATACAATAAGCCCAACTGGAGTGAAAAATTAGCCAGAGCCAAGAATCGAACCCGGGGCCACAGTATACAAGACTGCTGCTCTAACCACTGAGCTACTCCGGCCTATGCCCGAGTCTGCAATTTTTCACTAATAAACCATGTAGGGAAGTCACCAGCCATCTACACGACAGCCTTGCATGACCGGACAACGATGAATAGATTTTACTATTACATCGATCTACGATAAATATAATAAAACACACATACTACAATACATACGAATTATATCATGGATTTATATCATGGTCTATATCATGGATGTAGTGTGTTCAGGTAGTGTATAGGTAGACACGTAGTGTAATCAGGAACAAATCATGGATTTGATTAATTAAGGTGCTAATTATGAAGATATTTTGTTGCAGATGCGATGTGTACTAGATGGCCGAATGGATAAGGCAGTGAACTCGAGACTAGGGATTCTGGGTTCGAGTCCTTCTGATCCCACATTGTGTTATAACTTTTTTTTTGTTTTGTTTATTGGTTGTTTTATATTTTTCATAATGAATAAGATATTTTTGATGAAGATATATTTTTTATTTTTATTATACAGAGGCACGTGTATTTTTATTATAATAATAAAATACTTATTTAAATGTGAGAAAATGAGGTATTTCGAGATGAAAGTTTTACATCTGAACGCCTTTTAAATATTCAAAGTTTCGTTTCTAAGAATGTATATGTATAGTGATATAAACATTAAGCAAATCCAAATGAAAAAATAATATATATCGCACGTAGGATAATTACTTGATTTTTTTTTTTTTTTTTTTTTTTTTTTTTTTTTTTTTTTTTGAGTATTTTACGAGTGAATTTTTATCGAGACTAGGCTGGAAATCATATTTTACTTTGAACATTATAAAAATAAAATGTAATAGTTGTAGATTATTTTAACTAAAAATATCTGTACATATATTTTTTAAAGAGATAAAATATATAGGTCTGCTGTCTAGTTTTGTAGTGAATAAAGTATGATTAGAATGTTTATAAATTTTCTACTGAAAGTATAAATAAGTATTTTGCTTATACTAACAGAATTTTGAATGCCATTTATTCCTCAGGTTTTATGATGTATTTCTGTTATCCACATGGTATTAAAATATGCAATCATAAAATAAGAAATATATATATTAAAACCTTCTCTGAAAAACTGTCTAACTAACAGTGCAAGTTCCATTGAAATCCATCCAGTATAGTAGATTACAAACAAATCTCATATGTTGATATCACAATCTTGGTTTGCTAACAGCATTTTATTTATCACGGAAGATATAAATCAACTGATAAATCATTTTTAAATAAATAAAAAGAAAATTGTTAAAAAGTTAAAATTTTTAGATCACTAGTTGAATTCTTAAATTGTATCAATCAACCTACCAAACAAAGCACAACCAATAACACATAAGCAGAAAACGCACAATCACGTGATCAAATCGCCCACACAATTTTTTTGAGCAGCTCGCGCGGAGTTTGTGTGCGGTTCGTTAACTAATTTTAAATGCCAAATGGGCTAAAGTAGATAAAGAAGGTCACGTGATGTTTTTCCCGACTATTTTAGATTTTGTCTGAGTGAACATAGGCATGTATTCCTGTTACGAAAACCATGTTTTGGAAGAATAAAGAAATATAGTCGTTGGTTTTACCTTTTTTGAACCATAAAAATAATGAAATAATTGAATTATGTTAAAATTCCTTTCTTCGATAAGACCTACTCCATGGCATAAACTTCTGAGCGCGCGCGCGGCGCGAAGTGCACTTCTGAACACACTCAATGTCTTCAATTTCTGCAAAACAGTCTGACAGCTATTGAGATTTCAAGGGGAGTGCTTTGATTGAACAGTCTTGTGCTAGCCTCTAAGCGGGGTCCAAATCTAGTCAGCGTGTGGTTTTGAGGAAATAAATGCTTTTTTTAATTGGGTCCTTTAGATGGCTTTTTAATGAGAGTAAGTTACGGTTGTTGATTAATAACCCAAATAATTAAAAGAATTTTAAAATTCTGAGGCTCGGGTACATTAGGAAAGACCTTGGATTCTCTTCACAAAATTTTTGAGCCTCGTACGTGCCGTAGATTATGCTAGCCATCGCACGCAGACAGACACGCAGACAGATACGCAGACAGAGCGAAACTTTGCTTTATTAGTATAGATATTAAGTTTTAATAATTTACAAAAGTTAAGAAAGAAATTTACTGTTAGATTTTTATTTTATAAGAAATCATTTTACTTATAAATTATCATTAACGCTCCGCGGCCACAAATGTGGACGTTATTTATTTTTGTGAATTTTTATTGTTTTTATTTTTTTTCTTTTTGAATTACTATTAATAGGAAATAAATAAATCGTAAAAATAAGTCATTTTTTTTCTCATTATAAAAAAGTCGTCCTTAAAGAGGTTAAATATTTCAAACTCTGTCAAAAATACGATATTGAATTTCTATAATCCTTCGATAATAAAAATTTATGGTTCACATTTACAAATAATTTTACTTTCCGTTAAGCAAGTTAAGTTTATTGACAGCGTATGTTTAATAATAAATAAAAGAAATAATTTTATTTGAGGTAAGAACTGACCCTATCGAGAGCCTGATTACTATAGAGACAAACTGCCACTAATATTTACGAATAATAATTTAGGCCCTGTTTACTACAGAAATACCGCACTTAAGTATAGTAAAAATTACTATAAAAAAAGAATTGTGGAAGTTTGCCCCTGCTAAAAGCAAATCTAGAACTTGTGTCTAGACAATCACGCCTATACACATTAAAGTCATTGCCACCTTCTCTAAAACGAATTTCACAAAAACATTGAATCGCGCTTTAATTTCTACCTCCTGGAGATAAGCGATTATAATTATATAATATTAATTAAGCGATTTTAATTGCTAAAGCGTTCAGAATAACTTAGTAAACACTAAATAAAATTTTGTTAATGAAATTTTTTTTCCATTAATTTTCAAAAAATTACACGTATTTAAATATTTTTACATCCTCCTTAGACAAAATTGGGCAATTAATGATGTATTCTTTCTGCTCTAAGAACATAAAAAAAACTGCATATCAGAACCTTTATAATTAACTCAGATATAATATATCAAAAAAGCAAAATCATACCTCTTTTTCTCACCATTTAAATCTCTATGTCATAAGTACAAATGCGGGAATGACTCATGAATTGTTTATGGTGTTATTTCGATAAAAAAGATAGTTACAAATTTAATAAATAATGGATCAGAAATACATCCAATAATTAACTACGCAGAAAAATAATGTATACAGTAAAACCTCCGAATAGCGGCCACCACTGGGAGCACGGTAAAGTGACCGTACTTAGGAGGTTGCCGTTATTCAGAGGCTCCACATTTTAAAACCTCAAAATTACATTACATTAAAATAACAATAACTGACCAAAATTATTTTATTTTTACAGTTAAAAAATACATACTATTATTTTACACTAAAGAAATCCCAGTGAAACCTCCCTGTGCGACCACCTCCCTGAATGACCATTTTTTCAAAGAACGAAATTTATTCCCATAAGCTCAACACTAATTTTACCCCTATTCAGAGACCACCCCAGTTGATCTCCCTCCATGAGCGGCCCATTTCTTTGAAGAAAATGAAACAAATTCAATTTTTTCCTGGTCGCTTGAAGAAGGTTTTATTAGAATAATAATTCCGGAGAGCACATTATTCATCAAACTTCTAAACTAAGTTTAGAATTTTTATTTATTCCGGTAACTTTAAAATTTTAAACCCCTTTGTGCATTTTTATGCAATGAATTTAACTCTGATGACAAAGTAAGGATGACGGTCAATAAACTCCCCTGCCCTATTCTGTCAGAAAACTCTCAAAGAAATGGATAAATTAATGAAACCGTCATTATTTGTTCCCGTCCAAAAAAAAAAAATTGCATTTATTTAATGAACTTCGAAAGGACTTGGAAATAAAAGTTAAAGGAGATAAAACCGTAAAATCAAAGCAAATGTCAGTTTTTTAAATTCTACAATAATTAACTTATCTAATTAACTTTTGTTCTGATACTTAAATTTTCATATTTTTTCCTAATATGGAAAATAAATTTTAGTAACATTAATTGTTAGCCTTTTTCAACAATTAAAATCTTGATTTAAACATGACCTCCATTAAGAGACCACCTCTCGGAGCGACCCATTTTTATTGGAACGGAACGTGGTCGCTTTAGGAAGGTTTTACTCTAGTTATTCGCACTTTTTTAAAATTTATTTTTTTAAGGCGTATCTTTTTCTCTAAATGCATAATCATTTCCACAGATTTGTTGTAGAATTCGTTATCATTTTGAGTGAGTACAAAATTTTTAATTTCCCAGTTTCTCTGCAATGTCTGGGGCACTTTCATGTAACAATAGTACAGAAATTGGAAGATTTTTCTTTCAAGAGCTCGAAAGCCATTCCAAAAGCAACTTATCAATCTCATCATTAGTTTCTTTTGACGCTTAGTTTTAGATTCCAAATTTACACCTTGAAATGTTTTTTTCTAAATAAAATTCACTTTTCTTCAAAATGTCATCTGTTTGGGTCCTTCCGCAAATGCCATTTCAGCTAAGTTTCCTGCACTTACACCTTTTTTGCTGTCCTGTATAACTTTCAACTTATCACTTAAAGTTGATTTTTTTAACTCTTTCTTTTAGTGAAAAACACTTGCTACACATAGACAAGAAATATCACCCGATTCAAGAAGAGTACATTTGACAGTAGTCATTTGACTACTGCTTCTTCACACATAAACTTATATTTCGTCACCTTCACCCCCTCTCGCCACATCTATTTACAAACGAGATTTTTCTAAGCATCCACTAGTAGATTAGTAAGGAAATTGTAAGGACGTCAAATAAGAAAATCTACATTCTTTTCAATGTCAGTTATAGTTATATATAAAAAAAAAAAAAAAAAAAAAAAAAAAAAAAAAAAAAAAAAAAGCTGTGGGGTGGGCCGTTATTCGGAATTCGTTGTTTGGAGGTTTAGTGTAATGTTATTTCTATGGAAGAGATCCGGTAATACTAAAACATGGCCGGTATTCGGAGGTTACCGTTGTTTGGAGTGACCGTTGTAGGAGGTTTCACTGTATATACAGTAGGTGACGACGACAAAAATGGCAACGGCGTCGAGTTATGAGATAAAATCATGATGTAGGACAAAATTATTAGGAGTAAGATGAACTAATAACTGCTTTTCCTCGGCATCTATTGGTACGATATGAGTAGCAGTGAATGTCAAATCGTTATTGTTGAGTCACTATCACACGTCATCGAATTAGTAGAGGAAATTGGTGGAAATTAAATGTTAAACACTGTATTTAAAAATATTTTGGTCTGCCTAGGCATGTTATCGTAGAAACCTTCGCCAGACTAAAGTTTATGACAAAAAATGACGTCCTTTATTAGTATTGAGTCCCAATATGCATAATACTTTACACTAACTTTGATACACTAGACAGACTTTGCTACATTAAAAAGGAGAAATTAACACTTTCGGACCCAGTGATGCCAAATGGCATCATGACTTTCACGATTTTTTTTTTTTTTTTAATTTAAAAACTGAATCTCGGAAATTCTGTTTGGTGTCATTCAAAAGGCACGTTTTCTGTCTTGTGAGTTGTATTTTTTATTTCCTCAAGATATGGTAGCTGCGGTTCCAGAAACTGAAAAGTATTGCTTGATTTCCTTTTAAAACGTGAAGTGAAAACATGACTGTGAAAAAAAATATTATTCACACTTTTCCTTTTTTTAAAAACTACAATTTTTTAAATATAAGTTGTAATATGTATGAAGTACAGCGTGGAAAAAAAAAAGTAAACACCCCCTACTAACTTCTCAACATATTATCGTAGAAGAAAGTTACTGGTACCGAACGATTGGAAATAAAGTCTACTTTTAAATGATGTATATAAAATTTGTTTAAGGGGCAATCAACATATTAAAACGAACCATAACTTTGTTTTTTTCAATAGCAGTACACAATTCTGACAGCATAAATGAACTCTACACCTTTCAATTAGCCTATAAACAAATTTTTATGCAATTCGTGCCATAAGTTTCCGAGAAATTAATTATTTTAAAACGAGCGTATTTTAAGGGCTGTATCCAAATTGAAGTTCCGAACTGGATTCTTAACCGAGGGAGCCGCCTTCTTGATCAAGGCACGTTTAAGCGTCAATGAAACCTGTTTGATTACAGGATAGCAGAATAAATTTCAAAAATTTACTCACTTCTATCATAGACGGCCCCTTAAACCATCATTTTGCCGTTTTTTAAGCATGGTTTGAAAACTACTTGGAAGAAAAATGTGAAATTTCGGATTTCCATAAAGCAGAACTTAATAAATCTAAATCCATCAAAAAAATTGTATGTTGCAATTCATAATTTTTTCGAATATTAATTTCATAATTCATAATTCATGTCATAAAATTATAAAAATTGCAAATTCAACGTATTTATGTTTGGTTATATTAGTATTATTGCCACACAAAAAATTAGCTCATTAGGAGCATAATTTCAGGAGATATAAATAAAAATATGAAAATGTAATTTAACATTAGAAGTACTAAATTTTGAATGGCTATAATTCAAAAACTTATCATTCGAACGACTTGAAATTTGGTTTCTAGGCATATTTTGAACCAAAGATTTGAAATATCTCGTTAAATTTGGGTACTGCTATTGAAAAAAATGAAGTTTGGATTCGTTTTACTATATATATGGCCCCCTAAGCAAATTTTATACACACCATTTAAAAGTAGACTTTATTTCCAATCGTCCGGTACCAGTAACTTTCGTCCACGATAATTTGTTGAGGAGTTAGCAGGGGGTGTTTACTTTTTTTTCCACGACTGTACATATTTATGTATTTATAATTCGACAATTGTATTTTTATTTCAGTAACAATACATAGTAAATATACATGATTCCAAATGGCATCACTGGGACTTGATAGATATTTTCAACTTAACTCTCTATTTTGATTTCTTATATGATTTGGTAGTTTTTCGAAAGGAAAAAAAAATCCTTTACTATTTATCATGCCAAAACGAAAAAAAGAGTTTGTATCAATAGAAAAAGCCATTTATTTACTAAGGAATGATGATCTTTCTGATACAGAAATTGAAAAATCTGACGAAGAGGACAGTAAAAGTGCACGTAATCTATCAAATGCAGATGATTTCGTGCACTATTGCGACGATTGTGATTGCGTGGTTGCCCAATCCAATTGTCGCGCTCGTTGGCCTAACTGTTCGGAGTTTTCCGTGGATGCCCAATTTTCAGTATTCTTGATCTGGATACAAATGATTTAGTCGGCCCAGTTACTATTTCTGTAGGTAATAAATATTAGGAGTTGAAGTTGAAAATGTAGATCAATTAGAAGATAAGAATATTGAACCAATTGACACGACATTTAAAGAAATTTCTTCATTGCGTCCTGTTGAAATTTTAGCCCTTATGAGTACTTTAAATTATTTTGTGATGAATAAATTACAGATAACTTAGTGTATCAAGTAACTGAGAGATTCCGCTGTCAAAGCTCATAGACGGGGAGTGCTGGTTCGGAACCAATCACGCTCGTCGGTCTAACTGTTCGATTTTTATGTATTTTCCATCGAATCATGGGTATCCTTGCATAAATACGGGCTAGGTTCCTTTAAAAATACCCCCACTGAGGGCATTCCTCCCTCGGGCATATATCTCTCGTATGGATAATCGGCCGTCATGAACAATACCAACACCACCTTAGTGCATCAAACAAGTCTCTATTCTTGCCAAAAGCTTGGAACTTCAGTAAATACAATTATACATGAAATGGACATTAAAAAATGAATGCGCATTAAAAATTGAATGTGTATTTTCTTTTCTTTTGATTCCAATGATGCCAAATGGCATCATGAGCAATTCATGTAATATTCCCGTTTGGTCCCAATGATGCCAAATGGCATGGTTTAAAAAACTATTAAAAATGTTAAATAATTTTTTTAATTATATTTATGTTTATATTAGCTAAAAATGACCTTAATTTCAGAAATTCAGATTTTTCCTCTTGTAAATAAAAATGCGGGCCTGAAAGGGTTAAATTAAAAATATAAATGAAAATATTTGATTAAAAACAAAAATATACAAAAATAGACGTTTCGCTGTGCAACGCAAAGCCTCATTATTACAAACATCAGCAATAGCAGAATATAGAACATGTCCTGAACACAGTCAAAGTCAAAGTTATTCTTTCAAAAACACAAAATATTTCTTCGGAATCCAACCAGATTCGTTGAGCGTGTTAGAGTATAATCTACTGAACCGATTTTCCATGAATAATCTATAAAGATAAGCGTTGAAGTTATTTTTCAAAATCAGTGAAGTTTTGAAGGATGGAGAGTGGTTCGTTTCAAAGGCATTCTGTGCTAATTTAATTTAATTTTCCATTTTTAAAAGCGCCAACATGCTATTTAAATCTTATCTCCATCGATCTACCAGTCTCACCTATATATATGTTGCGACAATCTCTACATGGAATCATATAAACAACTCCGGTTAATTTTTAGGGTTTCGTTCATCTGACGAAACCCTATTCGTCTCGCTCCTCTCTCTGTCTGTCTGTCTGTCCGTCTGTCTGTCCGTCACAGAGCCCGTTCTCAGAAACTATACATGTTGGAGACTTGAAATTTCGCATACTTATAGATGAACACCACACATCATACGACAAATCATAAAATTTTGAAAAAGTCGTACATTTAACCCTTTGGGCTCGTACATGTGTATTTTAAACAATTCTTTCTAACCGAGTCCCTAATTAGGTTGCAGGCGTGAAATTTTGCGTACTTATAAAGGGACACCTCAGACCAAATGACAAATCATAAATTTTTGAAAAAGTCGTACATTTAACCCTTTGGGTTCCCACATGTATAATTTAAACAGTTCTTTCTATGTGAGCCTCTAATTAAGTTGGAATCGTGAAATTTTGCATTCTTATAGCTGAACACCTCACATCAAACGACAAATCATAAAATTTTGAAAATGTCGTACGTTTAACCCTTTGGGCTCCCACATGTGTATTTTAAACAATTCTTTCTAAGTGATCTTCTATTTAGGTTGGAGGCGTGAAATTTTGCATACTTATAGCTCAACATCCCAGATTACACGTCAAATAATAAATTTTGAAAAAGTCGTATATTTAACCTTTTGAGCTCCCACATGTGTATTTTAAACAATTCTCTCTATGAGAGCCTCTAATTAGCTTGGAGGCGTGAAATTTTGCATGCTTATAGCTGAATACCTCACATCAAACGACAAATCATAAAATTTTCAAAAAGTCGTACGTTTAACCCTTTGGGCTCCCGCATGTGTATTTTAAACAATTCTTTCTAAGTGTGTCCCTAAGTAGGTTGCAGGCGTGAAATTTTGCGTACTTATAGATGGACACCTCAGATCAAACGGCAAATCATAAAATTTTGATAAAGTCGAACATTTAACCCTTTGAGCTCCACATGTGTATTTTAAACAATTCTTTCTATGTGAGCCTCTAATTAGGTTGGAGCCGTGAAATTTTGCATACTTATAGCTGAATACCTCACGTCAAACGACAAATCATAAAATTTTGAAAAAGTACATTTAACCCTTTGGGCTCCCACATGTGTATTTTAAACAATTCTTTCTAAGTGAACCCTAATTGGGTTGGAGGCGTGAAATTTTGCATACTTATAGCTGAACACCTCACATCAAATGACAAACCATAAAATTTCGAAAAAGTCGTACATTTAACCCTTTGAGCTCCCACATGTGTATTTTAAACAATTCTTTCTAACTGAGTCCCTAATTAGGTTGCATGCGTGAAATTTTGCGTACTTATAGATGGACACCTCAGATCAAACGACAAATCATAAAATTTTGATAAAATCGTACATTTAACCCTTTGAGCTTCCACATGTGTATTTTAAACAATTCTTTCTAAGTGATCCCTATTTAGGTTGGAGGCGTGAAATTTTGCATACTTATATCTGAACACCATCATGCGACAAATCACAAAAATTTGAAAAAGTCATATATTTAGCCCTTTGGGCTCCCACATGCGTATTTTAAGCAATTCTTTCTAACCGAGCCCCTTATTAAATTGGAGATTTGAAATTTTGCATACTTATAGCAGAACACCTAAAGGCCAGGCGACAAATCATAAAATCTTGGAAAAGTCTTACGTTTAACCCTTTGAGCTACCACATATGTGTTTTAAGCAATTCTTTCTAATAGAGCCCCTAATTAAGTTGGAGACATGAATTTTTGCATACGTATAGTTGAATACCTCAGACCACACGACAAATCCTAAAATTTTCAAAAAGTCTTATATTATTTACTCCTCCGTGCTCTAACTTGTATATTTTAAGCAATTTTTCTAACCTCCACCCTTTTCACCCGGGGAGCAATTTTCCAACTTTTGCCGACACCCCTTTGACCATTCTTTCGTATTATGCACCATAGCCTTACATATTTTAGTTCCACTTTTTACCGCCAGGGCGCCTACTTATCTCGTGTGCTATGGGCCCAATACCCTCGACTAATATATCTATGGATAGTATGTAAAACGGAGTTTCGTTCGGATAGAGGTTTGTTTAGAATAGTGTGCTCTCCTTGTTGCGAAATGTGGAACTAATAGATTTTTCAAAAGAATAAAGTGTTTTGAAAGGAATATTAAACGGAACCCTCTGTGCGATCTGTTATCACACTTACCCACTTGTTTTATGTCATATTTATATTTGTGGCTATTTAAAAAAGAACTCAATTTATTTAATGGTTTAAAAGAAACCCCAATGTTCAAAGATTTTAAAACAGATGAAACTTTCTCCGAAACAGTATCGTAATATGTTAAACAAACAAAAATATTAGGTTTAAACCGTTGAAAAGGGGAAGGGGTCAAATTTATAAGCTCCAAAATTTTCTTGAAAATATCTCTAATTAGATTTTTTGGGTAACCGTTATTCTTTAGATCTCCGTATATTTTATTTTTTTTAATTTCAAAGATTTCATTATTACTACAATACATGACGGCGTTAAATGCTAAAGTTTTTATAATAGAGATTTTGTGGCTAATTGGACAATTTGAATCAAAATGCGTATACTCATCCGTTGAAGTTGCATTTCTGTAGACTGAAGTTGAAATTAATTTTTAATTAATGTCATTTTTTCTTTGAACAAGGATGTCCAAAAATGGTAACTTACCATTAACCTCGAGTTCTAGAGTAAATTTTAAAGGTTCTGCAATTAAGTTGGCTGTCGGAAAGATATCATCCAGGTCACTATCTCTAGCTACTATGTAAATGTCACACATGCATCTTCTCCAAAATGTCAGACGGGGGAGGGGGCATGTTCATTAATAACATCTAATTCAATTGTTTGCAACATTATTTCGGCAACCACAAACGAAAGAAGGGACCCCATAGCGGTTCCTGACAATTGTTTATAAAAACAATCGCTCAACACTAAACAATTTGAAACCAAACAGAATTTCAATAAACTAGTAATCTCATTGTCATTTAATTCAGTATCAAGAGGAGACTTCGGCCAAATTTTATGTATAGTATCACAAATTAATTCAATAGGTGTTAAAGTAAAAAAATCTACAACATCTAACGACACCACAACGTAATCGTTTGGAAATTGAAAAGTCCGTTCTGCCAGTGCCGAGAGAAAGAGGTAGCTTTCATTTTATTTAGTTTTAAAATTTTCCAAGTTTTTCTCGAAGCTAATTTTACTCAAATTTTAAGAAGCTAAAATGCGACGATCTCGATAAGAGAATATTCGTCAATACTGAATTTGAATGAGAATTGCGTCAAATTAGTAAGCTACTAGCACCCTTGGCAAGCAGTTTGGTCTCCCTTAAAATTTATGTTTGGGAAAGTAAGCTAAGCATTGTATCATGTTACTTTTTTTCATAATTTAATTTGCTTGGATACCCTTAAATATAATTAATAGAATCGCTTAAGCTAATATTAGTTTTTGTTGCATTAAAATATCTCAATTTGTTGATTTTCTGTAAGCAAGTAAACCCTGTTGGTTTACAATGGATGTCTGTGGGAATTTGGCGAAATATTAGAGATATCGCCAACTTGGCGACAGAACAGAGTTCCCCTATCGTAACCCCCCCTTATAGGTATGGAGATGCATTAAATACTGTTCAATAACCAATGGCCGCCATTTTCAAACAAGATGGCGGATGAATAAAAATGTCAGCCACCCTAGAAATTCAAACTGCTATATCTGAGCCATTTTTGAAGATAAAGACAAAACAAAATATGGTCCGGAATCCTTGTATTAAGACCAAACTCTTAAAAAATAATATTTTTCAGCTTTTAATTTTTTGTAGTGCTTTTTTAATTTTTTAAAATTTTTAAATAGCCGTCATTTTGAAACAAGATGGCGGATGAAACTGGCCAACTAACTCGGTCGAGACATTGGTATGTACTATGAATACAATTAATTTTATCCAAATCGGTTTATAAATACGAGAATTATCGCATGATAAAAATCCTATATATAAATGGATATATATATATATATGGGGGGGGGGGATGAAAGCTAAGACTCAATGGTTAAATGAACGCGATATCTCAAGCGAGACTCGTAAAAGGCGAACTCAAAATTGCAGAGCGAGATGTTGTTGTTCTGTAGATATTCAGCAATGGAGTCGTTTGGTAATTTTTAACGCAAATCTCAGGGAAGCTTTTGCGAAATGTACGATATTATTTTGAATATTAAGCTGTATGTTTTTTGATATATTAAACTTTTTTATAGCTATTCACAATTTGGAGAACATTAGTTTCAATTGAGCAATACAGTACTCACATTAACCCCCCCCCCCCCACACACATATATATATATATATATATATAAGTCACATTTGAACGGAAGGTGGTTTTGGGGTCTGGGGGTCATGACCAATGAAAATATACCAAAATTTTCCGGAAGTGCTTTCAACCGGACGGCTGAAATAGGTAGATATTTACTTTTTGTAATCAAAGCTACCTAAAGTCTTTCAAATATTCCATAAACCTGAAAGTTGAATTCAAGCTGTAGTTAGAATGGATAGTATGTGGTTTTAATAACTTAGCCAAGGTGAGACGTATTGGTGAGACTCGTAGATCGTTGGAGATCAGACTTAAAAAGCATGTCGGCTCTTTTAAAAATAGAAAATTAAATTCTAAATTAGTACAGAATGCCTTTGAAACGGACCACACCCCATCCTTCAAAATTTCCTTGATTTGGAAAATAATTGCAACGTTTATCATTATAGATCATTAATGGAAAATTGGTTCACAAGACTATACCCTTACACGCTCAACGAATTTGATTCGAAAGGATCATCTTGTGTTTTTGAAAGAATAACTTTGACTGTGTCCAGGACATGTTCGATATTCTGTTATTGCTGATGTTTGTACTGAGGAGATTGTGTGTTGCACAGCGAAACGTCTATTTTTATATATTTTTAATTTTAATTAAAATTTTTATGTATATTTTAATTTAATTCTTTTTTTCTAATGTAGTGAAGTCTATCTAGTATATCAAATTTAGTTTAACTATTTTAATTCAGACGTTAAAAATGTATGTGTATCTTAATAATAATTTACATTGCATTGATTATATATTACGTAACCACTGAGTTTCAAGAGGATTTAAAGATTTAGGAAAGACTTGTTAACAGCACGTGAAAGAATAGCTGATTCAGCATAACTTGGTACGATGAGAGATGACGAAACGGTACACCAATTCGCCGCTTTAACGGTACAATCACATTATCGAGTTACGGCCTGAAATTGTAGAAAATTAAATATACCGAATATATTGCAAAAAAATATGAGCTGGATTGATTAAACTTTTGCTGCTTCAGTAGCTGCAGTCATCACATGGTGAAACCAAGTTCTTACATTTGGAGCTTCTGTTAAACAAATGTGAACCGTGGTTCCAAATGGGGCAACAAGATTTTACCATCGTATGGTTGAAGCTACTGCAGCACCAAAATTTGGTTCAAAGTTGCACAAAATTTTCGACAATGTAGTACAATACAAATATTCCAGTCTGCCTCGTGGTATCTTTGAACGATATGAGCAAAGCGGTACATCAATTCTTCATTTTGGCGATATAATCACGTCATCGAGTTCCGACCTCAAAATTTAACCCATTCAAATAGCTGTTTGAACAATACAAATATTTCATAAATAAAGACACAATCTTGCTTAATGGTACACAAAACACAAACTTTAATAAACTAAAAGTTAATTCTACGTTTCGAACTGTTTCTACAGCCGTCTTCGGGAAAAATACGATGGTTAAATGGCTAAAAAGCCCAGAGATGAAGGTTTCCTGTGCGAGAGATAATTTGTCGAACACTGATTAAAGATATGAAAACAAAAATGTAGTATTGCCATCCAGTGAAAATAAATACTTATTAATGAAATGAGCCCAAATAAATCAAAAGTTTGAATGAAGAAATCATGAGTCTCGCCATGTAGGCATGAGGGCCAGAACCACATTCAAAAAAGTTTTCATTCAAGCTTTTGGCAGCATGATTCAATTTTAAATTGAAATATTGCAATTAGATACCGAATTATGACTTTATGATTTAATGCCAGATTTTTGGAATATTATAGAATAAATTATTATTACAAGGCTTATTCTCACGTGCAATGATTTCAACCGATTCTCTAATTTTACTTTCAAAGGTGTTATTGCACGGAACTATAATTTTTGCCTCATCAAAGTTAATATGGCAGACTTCATTAGCTAAGTAGAACCTAGAAAGAGCTGTATTCTGTTTACGTATATTTATACGTATATCGATAATTTATCCTATAATATTCCAAAAATCTGGCATAATAGCATAAAGTCACAATTCGGTATCTAATTGCAATATTTCAATTTAAAGTTGAATCATGTTGCCAAAAACGTGAATGAAAACTTTGTTGATTGTGGTTCTGGTCCTCATGCGTAGATGGCGACACTCGTGGTTTCTTCATTCAAACTTTTGATTTATTTGGATTCATTTCATTAATAAGTATTTATTTTCACTGGATGGCAATACTATATTTTTGTTTTCATATCTTTAATCAGTGTTTGACAAATTATCTCTCGTACAGGAAACCTTCATCTCTGGGCTTTTTAGCCATTTAACTATCCTAGTTTTCCTGAAGATGGCTGCAGAAGCAGCTTGAAGCGTTGAATTTAACTTTTAGTTTAATAAAGTTTCTTGTTTTGTGTACCATTAAGCAAGATTGTGTTTTTATTTATTTTATTTTATGGTGCAATTATCCAGTATGTGTTATACAAATATTTCAGTCTACCTCGTAATATCTTGGTTTGACATAAGCACAGCGGGACCCAAAATCTTCATTTTTGCACTACTATCACGTCACCGTGTTATGGCCTCAAAATTTAGTACAATACAAATATTTCAGTCGACTTCTTGATATCTTGGTACGATATCCGGAGAGCGGGGCGCCAATTCTTAATTTTGGCCGTATTATCAAGTCAAAGAGTTATGAATTTAGTTCGAGTTCTTCAGAACACGACCTACAGAAATATTTGTATAGTACTAATCGATATCTTTAATGTGTACGTTTTCAAGCTGTAAGTTGATGTGCAGATTGTACCGCCAAAATTTAGAATTGTCTGCCCCTATAAACAAAAATTTAGGTCATAAATATGTAAAGGTGAAATGTGTTTCCATGTTGAAGATGACCCCATGTTCTAAGCGTGCACTTTCATTCATAAAGCTAATTTCTTTTTTAACATATGACATACATAATTTTCAATGAACTCTCATTATGCCAATGTAGGCCTATGGCTTGTAATAACGCCTATAAAATTAAAATAAATATTGAAATTAAGTTTACATAGTCATGCTAATTAGAGCTTATTGTTTTTAATCTATATATTTTGCTCTTTTTGTTTCATGAAGGTGCAATATTTTAACTGCCATACTATTTTATGATTCTAATAAAACTCACTGTACTTTATTTTATTGTTGTTATGAATTGATCTTTTAGTAAATTCAGTTACGTTCTACTGAAACATCACTGTAAAATAAACGGACTAAAAAACGGAGATTCTACTGGCATTCGAGACGCCAGTACTATTTCCGTATTTTAACGGAAATTCCCCCCCCCCCCCATAAATTCCAGAAATCCGTATTTTTACGGAAATTTTTCCCCCATAAATTACAGAAAATTTTTCCTTTTTCTAGAATTTATGAGGGGAAATCTCCGTTAAAATACGGAAATAGTACTGGCGTCTCGATTGCCAGTAGAATCTCCGTTTTTAGTCAGTTTTTTTTTTACAGTGCATTATTGTACGACATAAGATGAGCGAGAGCAATCAAAATAATTTATTGAATAATTGAGTTGAAAAGAACACAGTTATTGGGTCCTTTTGGTCTCAAAATGGAAAAATAATTTATACATCTTTTTCGTTGTCCGAAGTGATCGGAAGTGCATATAATTCTTGCAACACTGACATATTACATTTGCAAATGGGTGCACTTATATAACACTCGATCAAAAATACCGTTTGGATGCTATCATGTTCACTCACACACAAACATACATCAAGTTTATAATATCCTATATTTGTTTGGAAAGTAAAAATGAAATTTCTAGGGATAATCCAAGAAAAAAAATCGCGTTTTATTACACACTCTGATATGTAGTACTGAATGCGGAGGTTATTCTTTGTAGTATTTAATGTGTAATTCGCATATGAAATTCCGAAATGCTATAAATTCTCAATTACATTTTGAGCTGAGTAATTGAATTTATATATGCAAGAGTAATAAAATAATAGAAAACGTCTATTTGTTATTCTTGTGACAATCAGAGTAAAATAAATTTCATAAATACTTCCATTAGCAAAGTAAAAATAGGATAAAACTGATATAACTAATTAAATGCTATTGTGCACTACTTACATAAAATATATCTATTTTTTCTTTTTTTAAAGCATTTTACTTGTATATATAATAAATAGAATTTTAATTACTCTTGTGACCACTGGTCACAAGGATAAAAATTAAGTTGGTTTATTATATAAAACAAGTAAAATGTTTTATTTATAAATTCGATATACTTTATGTAAGTAGAATACAATAGTATTTAAATGTTACATCCGTTTTATCCCAATTATATTTCGTAATAAAATAATTGGAAATATTTATGAAAATTTTCTCTAACGGTCACATGAGTAACAATGGATGTTACATCAATAATAATTTTAACAATAATGCTAATATTGTTAATTCATCATGTTTCTCTCTAAAACATATTTGTCGAACATGAAACTGTTTTCTTGAGAACTGATAGTATCCAGAAAATCTGTATTCTGCAATGAGGAAAATGATTAATACACGATGAAAACTATTCATAAACGTTTCTGAAAATGAGTGGCAACAAAAGAAACTTTGGTTTTATAAATGCTTCTTTAAATCTTTAAAATTATATTTGTTTATAGGGTTTCTAAAGATACAGAATTCTTTTTCGAATCGTATGTAACTCGGAAGTGCTAATGTTTACTTTAATTCATTTGTATGTTATATTTTCTTACATTAAGTAATATTTGATCTTTAAAAGTTTTCAGCGTAGTCGAAAAGTGTTTATGACTCCTGTTTGTTTGTCCGACTGTCCGAGCTGTAACTCTCGTAAATGTAGTCAGATTGTCCTGATTTTTTTGTATGTTGTCTATAGTTACTATAGCACGATCTGTATCGAAAATGAAGATGTAGAATCTTTAGTTCATTTACAGGGATGACGAAAATTTATATGAAAAATTCTGTCTATTTGAAAAAATCGCTTCAAGTTCATTCTATTGATGTTAGGCAATTTCAAACATAATGAAAATGACTAAGAACAAACATTCTTCTTGAAACACCATCAAAAATTTGTAAATACGCTAGTCCTTTCGAAAGATCTGAGTCTTTCTTCGTCAGGTGCAAAAAAGACGTCCTTCTACTATGAAAGCAGAGGCAAGACTGAAATGAGAGACAAGGGAAAGGAAGCAAGCTGAAGAAACAGCCAATAGGAAGTTAGAAATCAACAGCCAATAGGAAAGTAAAAGACAACAGCCTATCACAGAAGAGAATAATCAAAACAAAAGAACACAAAGTAGGAAGGGCAAAAAATGGGAGGGGGAAAAATACATATAATCCAATATGGGAACACATGAAATTAAAAATGAATAAATAAATGAATAATATATATTTAAAAAAAACAGACTAATAATAATACAAAAATAAATTAAATGGTAGTACTGAAAAGGTTTTTCCAAGCTTCAGAGAGCATTGTGGAATCAGATTTATCATTAACAATAACATCACGATTAAGATAAATAGCTAAATTTTCAAGAAAGTCCAATTCAGAGATACTATTAGCATTAGAGATAATTTTAGCATTTTGAAAATTAAAACTATGGCCGGAATCCCAAGAGTGCTTGGCAATAGAAGATTTAGAAAATTCTTGATTGATTACATAACGCGAGTGTTCTTTTAAGCGGATTTCGAGATTCCTTTTAGTTTGACCAATATAAGATAAATCACAACCATTACAAGGAACTTTATAAATTCCCCATTTACGAAGATCAGGAACAGGAGATTTAGTGGAGGGGAATTTGAATTTATTGACAGGTTTAAAGATAATGTTAAAATTGAAACGCCGTAAAACTTTAGCTAACTTGAAACATAAAGGAGGATAAAAGGGGAGGACAACCAAATTATCAGGTTTGCTTTTGACAGATTTGGAAAGAGTAGAACTGTTAGATGGTCTATTGAATTTCTTCACAGCATTATTGATAACAGAAGGATTAAAACCTCTTTTGACAGCAACGGTTTTTAAGTAATTAAGCTCTTCCTTAAGGGATACACAATCAGAACAAATTTTGAGAGCACGATTTACATACGTGTAAAAAACACCGATTTTTTGGTTGACAGGATGATTTGAGAGAGCATGAGGTGGGCTAGAAACAGAAAAAGGTTTTCTATAAACACAAGTTTTGAAAGAAGAATCGCATTTGGTAACTAAAACATCAAGGAAAGGAAGTTTATTACAATTTTCTAATTCAAAAGTAAACTGAATATGTGGGTCGATAGAATTGACAGTATGAAGAATGGTAGATATATCAAAAGGATTATCAACTAAAACAAAAGTATCGTCGACATAACGCATCCGACATTTAAAATTAACCAGATTTAATAATTTTTCCTCAAAATAATGCATATAAATATCACAAAGAATTGGAGAAAAAGGATTACCCATACTTAAGCCATCTGATTGTTTGAAAAATTTATTATCAAATTCAAAAGTAGTTTGAGTGATGCAAATTTATCTTATTGATTAATTTATTTGCTTATTTATTTTTATGTCTTTTCATAGTTTAATATTCTATATCTGTATGTTGTTTATTCTTTATTTATCTTATTGATTAATTTATTATGTCTTATTTATAGTTTAGTATTCTATATTTGTATTTTTTTTCATTGATTAATTTATTTGCTAATTTATTTTTTATGTCTTATTTATAGTTTAGTATTCTACATTTGTACTTTGTTTATTTTTGGATTGCTATTATGTTTACTGCTCAATTTAAGAGATTTACTAAACTCAGACGTAAGCGTGTGAAATTTCTTAACCACTTAAATTTTCTTCAAAATTGCAAGAAAAATAATGTTATTCCCAATTTTATTCAACATAAATGTTCTGTTAGTAGCTCTGTTAGAGTTTCAAAAGCTATGGTTCGTTCACATTTTATTATTTTTAGAGCCTGTATTCAAGATGTTCGGCATACTCTCTCCAAAATTGAAGAAGAGCTTTATGATCTTCATTTGTTCCTCAGTAAAAATCTTGACAATTTCTGTGATATTGAAAATAAAGGTTGGTCTTCTCTACTTACTTTCAAAACTGCTCATCAAAATAAGCTTGATAAAAAGTTTTCTTCGTTGTGCAATAAGCAAAATAAGTCTCAATTTTCATATAAGAACCTATCAAATGAGAACTGCATCGTTAATCTCTCCTCTCACATGTTAACTCCTGAGCAAAAAAGCATTTTAGATCTTGGTTTAAATTTTTCTCAGTCTTGCAAACCTTCTCTCACTAAATTGATTGCTCCTATTGAGTCTTCCTTTAAACATAGTAAAGTCACTCCTTTTCAAAAAGAAACCCTTCGTCACATCCTTGCTGATACTATTTCTTCTAATAATTCAAAATTTAAACCTAATCTTTCTCGTTCTCAAAATATCGCTCTGAATGAGCTTAAGTCCAATGATAATCTTATTATTACTAAAGCTGATAAAGGGGGTCAAATTGTTCTTATGGATAAAAAAGATTATTCTGATAAAGTCTATGCTCTCTTATCTGAAGGTCCTTATGTTGAAGTTAAAAAAGATCCTACTAATTCGCATCTTTCCACTCTCAAAAAAAACTGTTAAGAATTCTGTTATTTTAAATGACAATACTAAATATAGTATTATTCCTTCTTCAGCCATTTGTGCTCGTTTTTATGCTTTGCCTAAAGTTCATAAAACCAATGTCCCTTTAAGACCTATCGTCTCTAATATTGGTACTGTTACTTATCCTCTTGCCAAATTTTTAACATACATTTTTTCTCCGTTATGCATTTCTAATACTCATACGATAAAAAATTCTTATGATTTTGTTAGTAAATAAAAAAATATTAACCCATCCAATTGTTCTATGCTTTCTCTTGATGTCAAATCTTTATTTACGAATATTCCAATTGAATGTGCTCTTTCTTGCTTGGAAAAAAGGTTACGTGAATTTCATTTCTCTGATATTGAAGTCCAAGATTTTGTTAATTTAACCAAAATTTGCATCACTCAAACTACTTTTGAATTTGATAATAAATTTTTCAAACAAGCAGATGGTCTAAGTATGGGTAATCCTTTATCTCCAATTCTTTGTGATATTTATATGCATTATTTTGAGGAAAAATTATTAAATCTGGTTAATTTTAAATGTTGGATGCGTTATGTCGACGATACTTTTGTTTTAGTTGATAATCCTTTTGATATATCTACCATTCTTCATACTGTCAATTCTATCGACCCACATATTCAGTTTACTTTTGAATTAGAAAATTGTAATAAACTTCCTTTCCTTGATGTTTTAGTTACCAAATGCGATTCTTCTTTCAAAACTTGTGTTTATAGAAAACCTTTTTCTGTTTCCAACCCACCTCATGCTCTCTCAAATCATCCTGTCAACCAAAAAATCGGTGTTTTTTACACGTATGCAAATCGTGCTCTCAAAATTTGTTCTGATTCTGTATCCCTTAAGGAAGAGCTTAATTACTTAAAAACCGTTGCTGTCAAAAGAGGTTTTAATCCTTCTGTTATCAATAATGCTGTGAAGAAATTCAATAGACCATCTAATAGTTCTACTCTTTCCAAATCTGTCAAAAGCAAACCTGATAATTTGGTTGTCCTCCCCTTTTATCCTCCTTTATGTTTCAAGTTAGCTAAAGTTTTACGGCGTTTCAATTTTAACATTATCTTAGGAATCTCGAAATCCGCTTAAAAGAACACTCGCGTTATGTAATCAATCAAGAATTTTCTAAATCTTCTATTGCCAAGCACTCTTGGGATTCCGGCCATAGTTTTAATTTTCAAAATGCTAAAATTATCTCTAATGCCAATAGTATCTCTGAATTGGACTTTCTTGAAAATTTAGCTATTTATCTTAATCGTGATGTTATTGTTAATGATAAATCTGAGTCCACAATGCTCTCTGAAGCTTGGAAAAACCTTTTCAGTACTACCATTTAATTTATTTTTGTATTATTATTAGTCTGTTTTTTTAAAAATATATATTATTCATTTATTTATTCATTTTTAATTTCATGTGTTCCCATATTGGATTATATGTATTTTCCCCCCCTCCCATTTTTTGCCCCTCCTACTTTGTGTTCTTTTGTTTTGATTATTCTCTTCTGTGATAGGCTGTTGTCTTTTACTTTCCTATTGGCTGTTGATTTCTAACTTCCTATTGGCTGTTTCTTCAGCTTGCTTCCTTTCCCTTGTCTCTCATTTTAGTCTTGCCTCTGCTTTCATAGTAGAAGGACGTCTTTTTTGCGCCTGACGAAGAAAGACTCAGATCTTTCGAAAGGCCTAGCGCATTTACAAATTTTTGATGGTGTTTCAAGAAGATTGTTTGTTCTTAGTCATTCACACCAGTTTTAACTTATTTTCTATAATGAAAATGATAAGCATTTATGTAGTGCACTGAATCATGCATTCTGAAGAATATGAGGTGCATAGCATTTACTGTTTATTTTCAGCGCCTCCCAAAATGATTGCGTTACATAGTAGTCTACGGAGAAAAACTATTTTCAGTGTATTTTAGTTCTGTTGCACTATTTCAAATATAATGAAATTAATATACATTACTGAGGCTTACTATAAGATTTTAGTTGTATGACATGATGCACATAACATTTATCGTTCATTTACAGGAACGCGCAAAATATTCGGATAAGTTAATGTATCTGAAATACACTATCTATTAGATATAAGTGCTGGAAATGTAATTTCATTTATGGTATGCGCATTTAAGTTTAACTAAATTTTTGCTTAGTTTGTTTGGTGTACAAATGTTATAGATAATATAGATAATTATGCAGGAAGACACAAAAAAATTCGTCACCATTCCGAATTATCAGCGCGAATGTCTTAAAAGCAGCTTTTAATTGGGTTATGCACTTTCAAGTTCAATTATATTCAGTAAACTAAAGAATATTTGTATAATAAATATAAAATTACATACAGAGCCACGCATAGAATTGGATACATGACCTCCTGAGGATGATAATTTTTGGAAGTGTGATTTGAGTAGTTTTAATTATGTTTTAGCCTGAATTAAATTTTAGCTCAATATGTGATAAATATAAAAATGTATTGGTATTATACAGGGCTATGATTTTCTGCTATGGGCGGTAATTACTGAAATCTGGTATTTCCTGGTATAATCAAATGTGTTATGAGATTTCTAAAATGGTTACTTAGATTTTATTTAACCTTTTTAAACAGAGAAGTTTTGGAAAAGATTTCAGGAAATGTTGGATAGTGTTTCATAATCTATGCTTGAGTCATGATTTTTCTTTCTTGTTTTTTATTGTTCGGATTTAAAAAAGAATTTTAGGAAACTCTATCAGCATTCAACGCAATGATCCCAATACAGTAAAACCTCCCTAAAGCGACCACGTTCCGTTCCAATAAAAATTGGTCGCTCCGAGAGGTGGTCTCTTAATGGAGCTCATGTTTAAATCTAGATTTCAATTGTTGATAAAAGGTAACAATTAACGTTATTAAAACTTATTTTCGCATTAGGAAAAAGTGTAAAAATTAAGTAACAAAAGTTAATTACATTAGTTAATTACTGCAGAGTTTCAAAAATGAATACATTGACGTTTGCTTTGATTTTACGGTTTTATTTTTTATAAATTTTATTTCCAAGTCCTTTCGAAGTTTAGTAAATGAATGCAATTTTTTTTGGACGGGAACAAGTAATGACGATTTCCTTAAATTATCTATTTCTATGAGAGTTTCCTGGCAGAATTTGGCTGTTGAATTGGGAGTTTATTGATTGTCATTCTTAATTCGTCATTAGAGTTAAATTCATTGCCTAAAAAGGCAAAAAGGGGTTGAAACACTTTAAAGTTACCGGAATAATAAAAAAAAAATCTGAACTTTGTTTAGAAGTTTGATGAGTAATGTGCTCTCCGAAATTATTTTTCTAATAAAACCTTCTTCAAGCGACAGGGAAAAAACGGAATTTGTTTCATTTTCTTCAAAGAAATGGGTCGCTCATGGAGGGAGTTCAACTGGGATTGTCTCTAAATGGAGGTAAAATTGGTATTGAGCCTATGGGAATAAATTTAGTTCCATGAAAAAATGGTCGTTCAGGGAGGTGGTAGCTTAATGAAGGTGGAAGCAGAGAGAGGTTTCACTACTGAATTAACAATACATTAAAAATCAAACTATACAACGGAAATACACCGAAGAGCCAAAGCATTATGACCATCCCAACATTTTGCAATGAACTCGCCTGGATGTGGGGGGGGGGGAGTACTCAGGAGGGAATGGTATTTATCTACTGCTAGGGCGTCTGAGGAATCCAATTTGCGCTTATTTTTGCCTGTGATGGGAAAGGCCGCTGATCTAAGCGACTTTGATAGAAGGTAGAATTCAACAGCCCTATGGCTCAGAACGAGTATCTCCGAAACTGCGCGACTCATGGGTTGTTCGCGACATATCGTGGTTAGTACTTATGCAGAGTAGATGAATAGCGGTGAAATAATCAGCAGACGTCATTCCGTTGGACGTAAACGCGCTATCTAGAAAAAAAGGACATCGGAGATTCTCCCGCTTGGCAAAGCAAAATCGTGTACAGACGCTGGATAGGCTGACAGCCCAATACAATGCAGGTCCAAGGAGAATTGTTTCTGAGCACACAGTTCAGCTGACACTGTTGAATATGAGGCTACTGTGCAAACGTCCTACTCATGTGCCTCTGTTGACAAGGCATTATCGCAACTACTTCTACACTAGGACCTTGAACATCGTGGCTGGACCATGGATCATTGGCAGAGAGTTGCTTGGTCGGATGAATCACGATTCATACTTCAACACGTCGATAGCAGTGTCAAGGTACGCCTTCTTTCACATGAACTGTTTCTTCCTCTTATGCAGCAGGTCATACACAAGCCGGTGGAGACGTTATTATACTTTGGGAAACATTCTCATGGACGTCTCCAGGACCTGTGATTGTTGAATAACAGACTATGAAAGCCGCGGACTATCTGAACATCATTGCGGAGCAGTTGCACCCTTACACGGAATCTGATTTTAAACTGGAAATGAAGTCTTCGAGCACGACAATGCTCCATCTTACAGTGCTTAAATTGTGCTGGAGTAGTTTTAAGAATATAATACTAAATTCCAGTTAATGCCCTGGCAATCTAACTCAACGAATCTTAATACGATTGGGCAGATTTGAGATGTCGTGGAATGGCAGCTCAGAGCTCAACAACAACCATGTTGTAATATTTTGGATTTGCGTGAACGCTGCTTGAACATCTGCTACAATCTGCTTTCGATCACCTACTGAGGACTTGTGTCATCCATGCCAAGCCGGGTTGCAGCTTTTTTGTGGGCCAAAGGCGAAACATGCGTTCTTAGGCAGATGATCATAATGTTTTGGCTCTTCAGCGTAAGTATTCCATTACTATTTTCTGCGTGCTGTTGTAGAAAAATAATTCTTATATTGTAAAAATTAATCATAACATAATTGCAATAATTATTTAAATATATGGGGATAAATATTAAGTAATGCTAAACAAAAAGATAAGTTATAGTACAATATCAAGACCCTTCTCGCTGCGCCAATTTTTTATCATAAAAATCTTTTCTAGAAAATTATTACTTGCATTACATTTCCTTAAAACTTAATTTGCAATCATATCGGTCATGGCACTCAAAAAATATGTGAAGCATTATATTTTATGGATTTTCTTCAAAGTATTGGAGATAAATTATTGGAAATAGGTAGTTTACCTGTCGTTTTATGCATGATGGATAAACTGTAACAAAAAAAGGAGGGAGAAAAAAACCTTCCTTACAAAAATAGGGAACACTCAACTACTTCAAAAAAGACCTCCGATTAAATCATTGATATTTTTTTCCAATAAATCTTTTATATTTAGATATATATATAATTAAAAGAAAATTATGATGTTATGTTATGATTTTTTCCGTATAATAAGTAAAATAACTTTATGAAATGCAAAGTCCTTCAATAGTCCTTCATTACAGAATAATTTCTTGGCACCAATTTCAGAAAAAATAATTGTTACTTTAAAAATAACTGTTTCTATATGCATGGCATGATATGTGCATTGCCTTACTTTAGCATTATTAATATTTTATTGCAAATAAAACCTTAATGCAATTACGTAAGCTATACCTTTATTCAGTTGTTTTAAAGTACTGCTTAAAAATGATTAAAAGTAATAAATTTTCGTTCATTATAGATTTCATAATTTGTTTTTTGTGAACGCGGAGTGTTTTTTTTTTTTTTTTTTTTTACCATTTGGAAAAATGGTTATTGTCCTCGTCAGGGTAGGAAATCAAAAGCATAGCTGAAGGTTTTTATTGGTTTAGTCATAATTTTATTCGTTTTCTGATTGGTCTATACAGTAATCAGTATTTCACTTTACTTTCAACAGAGATGGACAACAGAGTGTTGCCACTATGACAAAAAAAGTAATAAAAACTACAAAATAATTAATAACTCAGAAACAAATTGAGATACAGCTTTCAAACAAATTGCATTTAAAAGTACATTTTTTTCTCTATACGACGATATAAAAAGTAATATTGTGGGATGTTTAGAAGTTTAAGAAATAAATTTCATTTAAAATTGGCCGTCAGATTTCTTGGAAATCTTGCGGTGGAAACCGAACAGCCAATAAAATGCTTGGATAATACGTAAGTTTCAGGTAGATAATACGTACGAGTCGCAGGCGATTTCTGTCGCTTGCAATTTTTACGTGAAATAACACTATTAATTTTTAATTCATGGCGTACGTAATGGCGTTCGAAAAAATCATTTTCCAAATGGTCGTTGTAATTTGTTAAATTGCATTTTTTTTTTTGTAATAAAGAATTTTTGGTTCTCTTAATAACTCTTAAGTTTTTTTCTTCATTTTCATGATAAAGAAATCAGTTATTTTTGTATCTGATTCACAAACTTTTCTTAATTTCAATCTTTTAACAGTTTTATACATTAAATATGTGATTAAACAAAAAAGAAAAGATCATGCGCACAGCATAGATTATGAAACACTTTCCGACACATTCAGCATAACGTAACAAAACTGCACCTTTTAAATAAAATGTTACGTCTAATTCAACCATACAGAAACGCATAACATATTTCAAATCCCAATTTTACCTGTTCTTATCTACAATCGGAAAATTTTGCAATTTTTTTCAGCACCGCTGTACATGGTATTTTATGTGTACAGCGGTTATGTACATGGTTACAGCGGTTATGTACATGGATTTGTATCTTTAACTACATGCATACCAAAATTTCGTTCACTTTAACACGTACAGTCGTGGGAAAAAAAAGTAAACACCCCCTACTAACTCCTCAACAAATTATTGTAGAAGAAAGTTACTGATACCGAACGATTGGAAATAAAGTCTACTTTTAAATGATGTATATAAAGTTTGATTAGGGGGCCATCTACATATTAAAACAAATCAAAACTTCATGTGTTTCAATGACAATACCCAATTTTAACGAGATATTTCAAATCTTCGGTTCAAACTATGCCTAGACACCGAATTTCATGTCATTTGAATGATAAGTTTTTTAATTATAAACATTCAAAATTGAGTGCTTTTAATGTTAAATTACATTTTCATATTTTAATTTATATCTCCAGAGATTATGCTCCTAATGTGCTAATTTTTTGTGTAGCAATAATACTAATATACCCAAACATAAATACGCTGAATTTTATGATATCAATTATGAATTATTAAATTAATATTCGGAAAAAGTATGAATTGCAATCTATAATTTTTTTGATGGATTTAGATTTATTAAGCCCTGCTTTATGGAAATCCAAAATTTCACATTTTTCTTCCAAATAGTTTTCAAATTACGCTTAAAAAACGGCAAAGTAATGGTTTAAGGGGCCGTCTACAATAGAAGTTACTAGATAATTGAAATTTCTTCTACTGTCCTGTAATCTAGCAGGCTTCATTGACTTCTTAAGGTGCCTTGATCAAGATGGGAGCTCTCTCTTTTAACAATCGAGTTCCGAACTTCAATTTGGATACAGCCCTTAAAATTCGCTCGTTTTGAAACAATTAATTTCTCAGAAACTTATGGTATGATTGCAGAAAAATTTGTTTTTAGACTAATTGAAGGGTGTAGAGTTCATTTATGCTGTCAGAATTGTGTACTGCTATTAAAAAAACAAAGTTATGGTTCGTTTTAATATGTAAATGGTGCTCTAAGCAAATTTTATATACATCATTTAAAAGTAGACTATTTCCAATCGTTCGGTACCAGTAACTTTCTTCTACGATAATTTGTTGAGGAATTAGTAGGGGGTGTTTACTTTTTTTTCCCACGACTGTACTTCAGTTGAAAATTCCCCTTCAGCAATTTCCTCTAATAATGGTATGTGAAAACTTTTCTGCAGCACTGTATATGAGGTATAGCATTTATATATAACGAATAACATGCAAAAAATTAGTTAAATTTTAAAACGCATACCGAATTTTAAAACGTATACGGCAGCAAAAAAAAAAAAAAAAAAAAAAATTCTGGCGTATACGTTATAATGTGTGTCCCTGTAAATAAATAAATACTATAAATGGCAATTGTTGATAAAAGTATGGTAAAAGTTAGTAAAAGCAAAAAAAAAAAAAAAAATTCTTATGTGTGTCCCTGTAAATAAATAAATACTATAAATGGCAATTGTTGATAAAAGTATGGTAAAAGTTAGTAAAAGCAAAAAAAAAAAAAAATTCTTATGTGTGTCCCTGTAAATAAATAAATACTATAAATGGCAATTGTTGGTAAAATTATTGGTAAAATTTGGTAAATTATTTAAATTTTAAAGCGCATACCGAATTTTAAAACGTATACGCCAGCAAAAAAAAAAAAAAAAAAAAAATCTTATGTGTGTCCCTGTAAATAAATAAATACTATAAATGCCCTGTACTAACGTGATCGTAGTGAAATTCAGTGATTTATATCAGTTTCAATACATTTGAAATAGCGTAATATCATTAAAATACCCTGGAAACGATTTTCCCCCATATACTGTAAATTAATGGAATTCTTTTGAATGCTTCTGTATATGAGCTATTAATACTACGTACTTCAAATACCATACAAACATGCTTTGGTGACCATAAATAAGCTTTATCGATTACATGAAAATCCGAGTATATTTACGGGAGTTAGAACGTGGACAGATGGCCAGACGGACAGACAAACCGAATGCATAAACCCTTTTCAACTTTGTTGGAAAATGTTAAAAATCGGTAATTAAAATTTTTGACACTAAAAAATTCACGCCACTCGTGTTATATATAGACATTCGTGTGATGTATCGTATTATTTTATAACTAGTAAATCTGCAGATCAGGAGCCTCAACGTCAGCACTGCAAGTCATTATTTTTAAACACACTTTTGCGTAACATTCAACTCCCTGTAAACCGCAATTTAAAGTTTTCAAATTACGTAATTATTTATAAGAATAAAAAATACGAAGTTTTCAGACATTATAAGCGTTTATTTAAAAACGTTATGTAAGGATATTCTGAAATTTTCATGAGCTGCTAATTCTGGTATTTTTTTTAGATAATAAAGTAGATTTCTTCAGGGGGGCTCCGCCCCCTGAACCCCCGTGATTTCATTAAATTTACATATGTAACAGTTTATTCATTGTGCTAGCGGTTATCGTAAATCATAGATTGATTTTTAGCCTTATTTTTTAATACCGGTGAACAGAAGAAAATTTACATTGACGCAATTATATTAAAAGTTTAGGTTTTATGAACGAAAAAGTAATTTCCTTTTAAAAATAAAATAATTTTAATTTATATTTTCTGAAATGAGGATGCATTAGGAAGTAACACTCGTCAAAAAATATTTTTTCAGGCAATCTAGTTAATGTTTGGCTTTTAAAAATGAAAATATTTATTTCCCGATACAATGACGTCATTTTCAACAGAGATAACTTTTCGGTGCATAATTTTGACATTTACTATCTATTCGCTTTTCAAAAGTTTTTTCTTATTGAAATTTTCAATTAAAAATTAAACATTTCTGTTAGCCGTGTGCAGACGATAAACCGTGAGATATTGGTAACATTTTTTTTTTTTAATATTAAGAATTAATATCAAAACCAAGGCCAATTAAAACCAAGGCCCTTTTATTTCAACCTCAAAGCATATTCGCTTTGTTTTTAATACATTAAGTAAAAATCACCTTGTTTTCGTATTTTCGTTTTATTTCCAATATGAAGACGTCTATTCATGTCTATTGTTTATTTCATTTTCCTCTTGTACATGAAAATATTTCAAATCAAAGTTAACTGTTTAGGGTAAATTATTATTGCGGGATTTGATTTTCTTGGCAACGGTAAAAAAAAGGGTTAAATTTTATAGAAAAATGTCAATTTATTTTTTATGAAAATAATGAACTTTTTAATTTAAAAGAAATGTATTTGAACAAAATAAATAGAACATAGTCTGCCTTTATTTCTGGCGTAAAATCCATCTATATTTTGCAAAGACAAAAAGGTTTGTTTGTAAAAAAAAAAAAAAAAAAAAAAAAAATCATCCCTTTTTGACGTTCATTTGACTTCAAACAATTACACATACTTTCACATCTGCGATATTTTTAGGCGTAGTTGCGTTGCTAGGCAACAGTTAAAAAAATTAAAACAATGAAATGTGTACATTCTATAGAAGAAAATTTATAAAAGAAAATATTTTATGTTATTGGAACGCGTATATATAATCCCTCCATAAGTTATACACCGAATTTAAAAACTCTGACAAATGCATAGAAAAAATTTCAAACTAATATGAACATTGTGTGATTCCAATTAGGAAATTTCATCATCCATAATTTACCATTTAAATCCTTCAATCATATGGGTCATTTCCTTTCAACAAATAAAAATGGAAAAATCGTCTGAATTGCCATAAAAAAGCATTATTGGGAAAAATAAAATATCCTATATTTTCCGAACGAATGAACCAAATTTAACCAAAAACTATACAGCTAAGTCCGGGTACCTCATCAACATGCCCAGTGAATTTCAAGTTAATCGGATGCTTTTTGCGGCAGTTATCGCGGAACAGACAGACAGACTAACGGAAACCAAAACATTTCGTGTCTCCACAGTAAGCCTTCACTGACGTTTCGGCAATTAACAAAGGAAATAACCAGGGCTTCCTGGGTTACAGAATATAGGTGAATACCATCATACATATTATTCCTGATGTTAACACCTTTTTGCTCTTTGCATACTAAAGCTACAAGATTTGTACAGATTAAAGTACAGCTATGAAAGATGTATTTTTTGAAAGGTTCTGTAAGTGGCTTTTGAAATTTGTATAATTATATTAATAACACGTTGTTTAATAAAAAGAATCACAGTTTCTCAAAAGTTAATCAAAAAACGTATCAGGAAATAATCTCAAAGATTGCGGTGATAAAGTCTCGCACGGGTCGACTTTTTTTTATTATTGATAATTCTAATAAATTTTTTACGCTTAATATACTTTTTGAATGCCCATCAAAAATATTTAAAATTATATTTATATGAAAAATAGCAATAATACATTCAAATAAACTTTTAAAATGTATTAAAAGCGATATTTTCATATTGACCTCACGTCAGGAGTTGACAGCCGAAGAAATCTCCAACGATCGCTGTTTACAATCAGCCTTTTTGGTTCTGTTCATTTTAATGGGTTAAGCGCGAAAGTTGATTAGATATTAAGAAATAAAAACAACGTATAAAAACACAAATATAAATATGTATAACTAGAAAGGCGCCTTTCTAGCTCTCTCTCTCTACCCACCCCCTCCCTTTCCGCCCAGAGTTTTACTTTTACCTTTGATTTTTAGCACTGATGATGAAACCTTAGAGGTTTCGAAACAGCTATAGGCTTTTTACACATATTTATATTTGTGTTTTTATATGTTGTTTCTCTTTCTTAGTATATTGGCACAAATTACAATCATTTCCCACTTTTTATTAGATTAGATGTCTTAAATTTGTGTTTTTTTTTTATTGTTTTATTTAAGGATTGAATAATTTTAATTTCGTTATGAAACATAAGTTGGAATCAAACAATGAGCTATTTATATTAATTGCAAACTGATTTATCTTTCGTGAACGTTTATACGCGATGGAGATAGATTGGAAAGAAAAATACATGCTTGAAAATTAATTTAAAAAAATAAAAATTGTGTAAATTCAGATAGTTTTCAAATAAATTGCGATATACTTTTTAAACAAATTACATTTGAAAGTACATTTTTTCCCTATTCGACGGTGTAAAAATAGAAAATGTCCGCCATTTAGAAGTTTAAGAAATGTGATAAAATTTAATAAAAGTTAAATTCTGCTGTTGCTACCATCAAAATGAAGTCAGCGTTACGCACATAAATGTTTGTCCTTTATAATGATGATCGTACAGTTTCTTATCTTCAAATTATAAAACAATATACGCATAATAGTTACCCGGCTAATCTCAGAAAAACACTAAAAACTTGTTTTGTAATTTTTTTAAACCAGTTGGAAAAATGGTTATTGTCCTCGACAGGGTAGGAAATCAAAAGCATATCTGCAGCTTTTTATTGGTTTAATCCGCATTTTATTCGTTTTCTGATTGGTCTATACAGTAATCTGTATTTCCCTTTACTTTCAACAGAGATGGATACTTCTGTTACCACTATGACAAAAAAGTAATAAAAACTACAAAAAAAAAATAATAACTCAGAAACAAATTGCGATACACCTTTCAAACAAATTACATTTAAAAGTACATTTTTTTCTCTATACGACGGTGTAAAAAGTAAGATTGTGGGGTGTTCAGAAGTTTAAGATTGAAATTTTATTAAAATTGATCGTCAGATCTCTACGATGGAAAAGCCTTTTCCCGAACAGCCAAAGAAATGCTTGGATAATACGTAAGTTTCAGGTGGATAATACGTAAGTTTTAAGAAATCTGACGGGTCGCAGGCGATTTTTGTCCCTTGCAATTTTTACGTGTAATAATACTATTAATGTCTAATTCATGGCGTACGTAATGTATGATCAACTCCGAGCGATTTTTTCTGTCTGAAATTTTTGTCTTCGAAAAAATCATTTTCCAAATGGTCGTTGTAATTTGTTAAATTGCTTTTAAAATAAAATATTTTGTGCCTTATTTCATTGTGTACATTTAATACATTAATACATTTATTACATTAGTACTCTTTGAGACAAAATATACTGTCTTTTCTTTGGTTTAGGTTTAAATTGAGACAAATAAGTTGTGACAAATGACATGCCAAGACGTGTTCTACAGACTAAGTAAAAAATTTCGCAAATTAATTCGTGATACGTAATTATGTCAACAAAAATCATTTGTTAGGGAGAAACACTTTCATCTGAATCTTTAAAAACTGGCGTTTCCAAAGATTTATAGTTTTCTAAATTATGTTTAACCAATAATGATTCAATATATTCGATTTGTATGAAAACAATACCATTACCATGCTTCTCAATTTCGATGCTATAAAATGTAAGATTCTTTTTTCCTATAATTCAAATACACTTTTAATTTTGAAAAAAATATTTTCATATATTATTTGATTATTACAAGAAAATATCTAAATCATCTCAGATGGGTCGCGTGAGTGATATTCCTGAATCTATTAAACTTCGTATGGTTAATTTGTATCTGCGCAGTAAAAATCAATGTTATAAAGCGAATTATTTACATTGTTAGCATTCAAGCATTAGTAAAATACTAATACAATATTGAAAAAATGGAAAATTTCAAAATAATCGTCGAAATGGTGGCCGAAAACAAAACCATCTGCTAGAGATGACAGGAAACTGAAGCATATAGTTAAGAAAAACCGTTTTAAAAGTGTGCGATTCTAGCACCGAAAATGGAAAGAAGAAGGAATTGAAGTTTCTACATCGACAACATTAAGACGTTTCCATAAATTTAAGTTTGAATCTCGTGTACCGAAAGCAAAACCTCTCATGACTGCAAAACAAAAGCGTGTAAGATTGAATTGGTGTAAATCAAGACGTTTATAGAGCGAAGAAGATTGGGAAAATATATTATTTAGTGATGAAAGTATGTTTTGTGTTTCATATGGTAATCAAGGTATTCGAGTTTGGAGAATGAAACAAGAAGCATTTGATAAAGAATGCCTTAAATGTTCCGTAACGTTTGCTGCCAGTGTAATGGTTTAGGATTGCATGAGTGCAGAAGGACCTGGAAAGTTACGCATCGTCTACGAAAAGGTTAACTCTCAGATATATCAAGAAATTTTGTAATATTGCATAATTCCATCATCAGAAGATTTATTTGAGGCTGATTTCATCTTTCAACAACATTTAGCGTCACCGCATACCTCGGTGTCAACTAAGAATTTGTTCCGCCAACGAAACATTAAGGTACTTCCTTGGCCACCAAACTCACCAGACCTTAATCCCATCGAAAATTTATGGTGTATAATGAAGAACCCCCCCCCCCCCCCCAAAAAAAAAAAAAAAAAATCCTCCATCAAGTAAAACTGAGTTAGTGACAAGTATAAAGTCTATTTGGGCTAATATTGACAGAAAGGTTTGTAAACACCTTGTATAGTATAGTATGCAAGTTCGATTGTATGCTGTTATGAAATCTAAAGGGGATACTGCAAAATATTAACTACAATTTACTTCATATTCATAAGGAAATAACGATGCGTAAAATAAAATATTCTAATATTTTGAAGCAATCTAAATTTTATTCTAATATTTTGATGTGTTTCAGAAAACTGTATACCTAATTTATTGTACTGTATTTTATATTTTGTAAGCGTTAAAATCTTCTCTAAACATCCCAGATTTAATTTATAAGAAATTTAATTGAATTTACTTAGTATCAAAAATAAATAAATGAAAAATATTTTTTTTTTGTATGACTTTTTCTCAATTATTCTAGTATTTTGAATATGAGCTGTATACATGCATAAAATTTCTTCGAAATCACTGGAGGAATATGCAGTTTTTACATAATAAAATTAACAATCCTATTTAGTTTAGCTACAAATGCGTCTATTTAAAAGTCATTTTTAAAAATTTAGAATACAGAGAAAATTTCATCATGAGCAGGCATTTTCTATCTTCATTTAAATTGAAAAATTTAATGCACAATATGTTTTTCTTTTTTTTTTCTTTGAAAGACTAGTGTCAGTAACACTAGAAAATTAGCCGAGGTGTGTTACATGCAAATATAAAAGTATAGCATGGGACACCTGTTAATTAACAGAAAATTGAAATTGATTAAAAAATGCATGTTATAGAAAATATAATGGATATTAAAATTGACTTAATTATAAATTGATACTACCGTAGAATATTTTTATTATTGACACTGCAGTTACACAATTTATCTATTAATATAACTTAAATAAAGCTTTATATCAATATACAAAATCTATAAAATATTTAACCAATCATATATATTATTTCTGTTGTCAACGTCCCTTTTTCTGTGCTTTTACAAAACGTGGAACGATGAATCGGGTATCATTCGAAAAAATTTTGACTCACGTTTCGTTAAGGGGTCTCAGGACTCTTAAGGCTTCGAAATTTTCGAGATTTTATTTTTTATTAGATGTTAAACTTCTATCTTTTCTGAACATTTTGGTATGATTGTTTCCTTAAAATTCCTATTAGAACAGAAGTTATGGCTATTAGAATTATATTCGCCCAATAGCTAAGGCGGCGTTTCCCAAAGTTTGAAGTCATTTTTCTCCAATTGCCATTTTTTGATATAACGCGCAAGATATCTCAAAACCTTCTGACTATTTTATCGTGAAATTTCCAAAACACGGTTCATGTTAGTCTGTATAAACTGAACTTAAAATTTCCTTTTCAGTGATCAAGAAAATATTTCTTTGGGTGGTTATACTGTTGAAATTTTCAAAATTTTGTATTAGCTAAATACAGCTTTGCATCAAAAATACAAAAATGCTTTAAATACAAATTTATTTAGATTCAGGGTAATTATTACAATCTGAAGTATTATTAGGCACAAAAAATTTCATTCTAGTTGCAAAATTTATTCTGTAATCCTGCGCGTAAGCTGTTATACGAATTTTCTGTTCACCGTAAAAAAAAATAATGCCAGTTTTCCGGTAGGAATCGGAAAAATAGTTGCCCTTATCGTACCGGAATAATTTCCAACCCAGCTCGGAATAATATCCGTAAAATCGGAACAAAATCCGTAAAATACCGTTTTACTGATTATTTCCTTACTTTTACGGATTTTATTCCGAGCTGGGTCAGAAATTATTCCGGTACGATAAGGGCAACTATTTTTCCGATTCCTACCGGAAAACTGGCAGTATTTTTTTTTACAGTTTTCGACAAATATCTGACAGTTTTGAGAACCCTATAAATACTAATTCTGTAGATTGCAATTTTTTAGATACATGAAATGAAAGAAAATACTTCTATCTTTTAATCTTAATAAAATTTGTGTTTTTACATCATATGCATTTTAAGATATTAAATGCTGAATGTTGTCTTTTTATTTTTCTTATTTTCCAATTTTAAAAGTCTTCAGACCCTTTAAACCATGTTTTTGATTAAAAATGGCAGTTAATTGAATAAATAAAATGAAGGATTTTTCTGAAATCATTGTTGCCACAAAAATAATATACCGCTTTATATTATGTTCATAAATAATTAAATAAAAAAGAAATTGTGCAAAAAAGATAAAATGTAACGTCTCCACATAGATTGATTTTATATTGAAATTGAAATGTTTAGATGAATAGCTACTATCGACCGATCAAAGCAGTGGTCTTTCACATGTAGCCTAAAAGCTGTGTTTTGATATGATGTATTACTGAATCTATTTTCCTTTGTCCAATGTTTTTTCAAAGTGATGACATCGTGCTTTAATACAGTTAAAATTACTTTTTTCCATCATTTTTAAGGTAACTTTGACGGAATATAAGATAGTTTATTCTGGCTTGATTAATGTTGTTTTATGTATTTATTTCCTTAATTTTTGTTTAAAAGTTTAAACTTTTATCTAAAAAATGTTAGATATTGCTAAAAAATATTAGACTGGATTGAAAAGCTCTCGGACGGGTCCACTGATACATATTTTATTACGATGCCAACTTCTCTTTACTTCTATGCATATACAAAACATGCAACGATGAATGCGGTATCATAACTTTTTCAACAGTTTTTCGACATGAAATAGTAAACACAAACTTCATTGAAACAGATTTCTTCATAAAAATAAAACTGCTGTTAGTTAAAAATTAATGAAAAAGGTATCAACAAAAAATATCAAAGATTGCACAACAAAAGCCTCGCAAGGATTGACTGGTATAATGTAATAAGACTAATTTATATAGTAAACAAAACTGTTTTTTATTCAAATATGACGTAATTGTCTTACGAATTTTATTCCAATCTATCATTAGTCCGTATTCATCTAACATAAACGTATAACAAAATAAAAATTTGTATCATTGTTCGCTCTGTGTGTTTTTTAGGGAAAATGTATATATCGTGGGTATTTAATGCTTTTTAGATGAAAAAAAAAAAAAAAAAACAGAAGACTAACTAAAAAATATGCAATTGGAAAATTTATTTTTTTTCGCGCTAAATGTTTAAACTCAACACGTACAATGCAGAAACTGATTTCGGTTTATCTTGTACAACATTTTGAAGCTCGGATATTATCGTATCGCAAGTTATTTTATGAATTTTTAGCACTTAAAAAAATAAGTTTTGAAAAGCAGTCTTTTCTTAAAAGTAAACATAACTTTTTCAACTGTTTTTCGACATAGTAAACACAAACTTCGTTGAAACAGGTTGCTTAATTAAAAAAAAACTGCTATTAATTAA
Source organism: Maratus speciosus (assembly GCA_963932465.1). Classification (NCBI taxonomy): domain Eukaryota; kingdom Metazoa; phylum Arthropoda; class Arachnida; order Araneae; family Salticidae; genus Maratus; species Maratus speciosus. Next base: position 132,966,661 of record OZ010799.1, read on the forward strand.
AAATTAATGAAAAAGGTATCAACAAAAAATTTCAAAGATTGCACTACAAAAGTCTCGTGAGGTACCACTGGTATAACATGACTAATTTATCTAGTAAACAAAATTGTCTTTCATTCAAATATGACGTAATTTTATTATGAATTTTATTCCGATGTATCATAAATTCGTATTCATCTAACATAAACATATAACGAAATAAAAATTTATATTATAGATCGCTCTGTGTAAGAAAAATATTTTTAATAAGAAAATTGTTTAACCTCTTGAAATCTGAAGTTAAAATAACACTACAACTAGACTCTCATTGTTTTTGGAAAAACAAAACAAGTTGGAAATTGCTCGTCAAACGTGGCAAATGAGGTGCGTTCGTACTATAACTAGTTTTATAATTATTTTTTGCACCCCATATTGTACTGAATGTGTATTTATTTGCAATTCATAAGTGCATAGTTTGTAACATCATTAAAATGCACTTGCAATAATTTTTTCCCATTCCCCTTAATGTAACGGAAAACTTTTGACTGTCCCTGTAATTAAGCTATACATCCGATTTTCATGAAATTTGAAATGGCTCGACAAAATTTTGCAGCAATTATATATTCAAAATTTCAGCCCATTTGGAAAGCTGTAACATCATTAAAATGCACTTGCAATAATTTTTCCCATTTGCTTTAATGTAAAGAAAAATTTTTGACTGTCCCTGTAATTAAACTATACATCCGATTTTCATAAAATTTGAAATGGCTCGACAAAATGTCTCAATAATTATATGTTTAAAATTTGAGACCATTCGGAAAGCTTTAACATCATTAAAATGCACGTGCAATAATTTTTCCCATTGGCCGTAATGTAAAGAAAAACTTTTGACTGTCCCTGTAATTTAACTATACATCCGATTTTCATAAAATTTGAAATGGCTCGACAAAATTTTACAACAATCATATATTTAAAATTTCAGACCATTCGGTTGGGTAGTTTTTGCTCTATTATATGCGGACGGACGACAGACAGACGGACGGACAGACAGACGGACTGAACGACGACTATAGGTGCTACGTATTTATATAATTACGAACGCACCTAATAACACCATTAGATGAGAGAAAAGGTCCTTTTTATGAAATTGATACTTTAGGAGACTGGTAATTTAGATTCACAAATATGGATCTAAGATTATTAGCCCCCTTAAAATATCAATTTAATTATAAATAACTTAAATTCGTGCAATAACTAATTGAACGGCTTTAAACAAGTTAATAATCTACAAATCCTTAAAAAAAATTATTGTAAAGGGTTCAGTTCTGCTGGAGTCTTTGGAAATTTTATCGCAAGCAGAAAATTGTTGTAATGACGTATTATCATACCAAATTCCGCGTATCTGGTTTAATTTACTTCCTATTACAGGAGAGTTTGGTCTCCCGGAGGATTGAGCTTTCTCTAGCTTCTCCCTCTTTCAGTTTAATGGGTTAAATTAATGGGTTTCAACTTTCAGGCGCCTGCGGGCATTCTGAAAGGTTTTTCCGGTCAATGCGTAGCAGTGAACATCGATCGTCGAGTGTTTTCTCAGTCAGTTCTCTTCTCCTTGAGAAGGGCTTAATGTTAGCCGAAAGTGCTTGGAGTAGCTCTTTTATCATTTTAACATCTAGTGTTTTTTAACTTCGAAAAACATTTGTATATGTTTTATCACACCTATGTAGTAATGTGTTTTAATGAAGCATTTTAAATGTTTTCATGTTTTTATATAACAATCAAAGGTGAATCTGGCGTTTAAAAATGGACTTTTTTATTAAGTCAATTTATTATATAAAGGGTTTAAATTAAATAATTATGATTTTTTTTTTTTTTTTACTATTTTGGTTTTATTGTCTTGAATGTATTTTGGAAATTTGGATGAAAATAAATTATTTTTATTAGTAAATAAGCATCGGTTGTGTCATTTATTGCATTTTTCTAAAGCACAAATCATTTAACAATACATAAGTAAAGCAAAAACATAAAACTATCAAACAGTTTAGTTTTTATTGCAAAAAGAACAGAGGTCCACATTTGTTGTACCCCATGTCTGAACTGGCTAGTGTAAAAAATAACAAAGTTTTGATACTATAAGAGGTTTGCTTAACAAATGCAGTGAGCTAAACGTTATACTAACCGTATATTACGGCGTATAACCCGCTTCGGAACCATAACGTGATCATATGATTTCAGACTGCATTATCTATTTTTAAGTACTTCATATTATGCGTACAGTAGGGTGGAACTTAAGTATAGGGTAAAAAAAAAAACTTTTTTGTTTTAATATGTAATAGTGAAAACTTTTTTCCTTTTTGGATGTCTAAACTTTTGGCTGAAAAGGTTTCTTTAAATTAAGTTGTTTTCCGGTTCCTCAAGGAGATCAAAGTTTTGAAATTTCAGTATAAAGTAATTTAAAGTAAACAACGTAGCTGTTAGCTCATATCTACTTTTATTTAGCAAATACTATCCAGAAGTCACCACGAGGAGGCGTTTAAATATCGACTTCCACCCTCCTTACCTCCCTTTGTTATGGATTAATTCAATTGGATATTCAACCTAATGTCTTTTTAGGCACTAACTTTGTCATTACATTGTGGGAATTCAACTTTCCCAAGATTAAGCCATCTTTTGCTTAATATTTAAAGACGGTTGACGCAGATCGCGGGACAATTTTGACACACGTTTCCACTGTTTGAGTATGAAAAGGAAAATCTAAAATTCAGGTGTATCCTCTGTTTTTACTTTTTTTAAGTTCCTCATCCGATCAGTCCGTCAAGATAGGATCAATGTTTTTATAGTCTATAATTTCAATATGTTTGCATTTTTTCAAGTCGCTTTCCTACTGATCCAGAAAATCCTTTTGTACGTGTAGTTTTTCCAGCAAGATGTTGAAATAAGTATCTAAGAAAAAAGTTCATTTGCATGTAATAATCAAATTATCCATTACAAAAATTTTGGGGTATTGCTTACGATATTTTAACAACTCCAGATTTGCATCCTGCATTAAAGGCACCCAATAACTTTCTAACTTGAAATGTCTGCATTATTATTTTGAAGATACACCAAAATTGCAGTGGCTATATTAATATAAGAAGATGTCAATGAAATATGGCCAATATATTTTTATCCTGGTTTTTGAACTAAGACCAGGTGTTCGTCTTTAATGATTCTTAGTTATACTTTTTTCCCTCTGCTTCAGTTATCATAGTGTTATCCTTTCTGCCATCAAAATACAAACCTTCTAAAATTAACTCATTTCGCCTTTCCTGTTCTTTAAAATTCTTCCTTATCTTTTCTCTTTGTCGTCTTCAAGCCCTTCTTTCAGTTACCTATTCTTTTTTATCATCAGAAATACCCATATCTTCTAAGGCGCCATTTGCAATAATATTTGCAGTTCTGTCTAATACTCCGGTTCTTTCACCTTGTTGATTATCAAATTCAGGTTTAGAAAAACAACCGATTGAACTATTTCCTTCCGAACTATTTTTTACACTTGACGATCATTCAATCAAAACATCATTTTTTGTTTTAAAATAACTTTTTTCCTTTTCCAGTCCTGCTACACATTTTTTGTAGTTTTTATATCTATTGATCCTATTGCCATCACCCCATCTCTCTTTGGTCTTTGAGAAAGTGACGTTCTTGTTCTAATACACGATAATATTTAGTGTTTTTACATAAAGAAATGTTTTTTGCATGATTACCTAACATTTTGCAATTTTATATTGGATGTGGGATTATTCTTTCTAATCTTAATATTTTTCTTCAAATTTTGACATTTTTCGCGCTAGTCTCTAATTATTTTTTATGATTTGTGTATCAGAAACCTTTGGAATTGAAGGTCAAGGCAATACACTTTTAATTGTATCATCAACAGCTTTAGATATTTTAGAAATAGTGTGTACCAGATTCCTGCTGTCAGATTTTAAGTTAAATTAAACCCAAAAATAATGTTTCATAACATCTTCTTATGTTCGTCAAATATGACAGTCTAATGTTAATTGTTTTGGTTCACGAAATACAGGATACTTCAACAATTATCTAATTTTAGCTACGTTAACAGACTTTGTCACTTTTGACACCGAATGTTTATTGAAAAATAATTAAAGAAATTGTTAACACACGCTAAATCGTACTAACTTGTTATGTGTCGCAGCCAAATAAATCAGAGAGAATGAAGGCCGACGGCCACGACGCTGGCTTCCACAAAAGTCAAATAAAGTAGGGCTAACTTTTCTAAGGCACTCAAACTAAATTATTCTCTTTATTACAGAACATTAACACGTAATTAATTTAATTTTGCAAAATATAAATTTAACAATAAGCTTAAAAAACTTTTCATGCAATTATTGGCTTTTTTTCGTTTTTTAAGGAAAATCAGGTGCTTTGAGAAACCGGAAAATATCATTTTAAAATTAAAAGAAAAATATTTTCTTTTTATGGAATTTAAAAGGAAAAAAATAATCACTATTAGAATATAAAATTCGAAACTTCGTTTTTTAGTTCCACCCTAGCGTACAGTCATTCAGGGTAACTTTGAACCATGGGGTGTAACTTTGGACCACCTCCTAATTTTCAATATTTTTCACTCCAAAAGACTAAATAAGCTCCAGAACTGTGCTCTTTTGGCAAAGTTCTAAACTGGGATTTCTACTCTTTATTTTAGAAAAGAAATTGCAACATCATACGCAATTAAATACATCATCTAACTATTTTTGCGATGTACTGTTTTCAAGGTAATTTTGAATGCTGTTTTGAAGTTGTTGAAATCCAATTAAATTTTCATAGTAAGTAACAATATACTTATTTATCAGACATATTATTGTCCAAATGTTGTAAATGTGATAATATTTTGTGATTATTTATTTATTAATAGTTAATAAAATGTAAAATAAGAAGGCACTAACATTTTACTACATTTTCAGGGTAACTTTGAGCCGGCTCAAAGTTATACTGATGTTTATAATGTACTAATTATAGGTGCTACAGTAAAAAAATTCACATATTTACACGTATATTTTATATAAATGACGAAAATGAACATGAGATATAACATGTAAATATTTTCACAAACATGTGTAAAATACATACAATTTATTTAAAGGCGTTTTTCGGGGCGGAGCTACTCAAATTTGACATTTCGTACATTCGATATTTTTTATTCCTGTTTGAATAATACTAGTACTAGTATGTATTACTGTAACTATGGATATATTATTGAGATAAAACATTGAAAATTGTTTTCCACTACATTTTTATGTTTTATATGAACAATAAGCAGGTTTTTTTTTTTTTCTAAAGGTTCATGGTTCTCTTTTTCCACTTTTCTTATGCCTGATATTTGTTGTAATATCATAAATTATACAAATCTTGTGATGTTGAAAAATTTAAATTCGGATTTTTTACATATCTGAAAACATTTTTTGGGGTTCAAAGTTGTCCTACAATAATACTTTTTTTTTATAATGAATTATTTTAGACAATATTTATCAAATGGTGCAAAGTTACCCTAAATGGCTGGGTAACTTTGAACTAGGATAAAAATTCCTTTTTTATAGCTTTTATCATTATTATTCCTTAATTTTTTATGGTCATACAATAATTTAGGACCATTTCTTCTCTTTTATGCCCCTAGTTGCAACAATATTCTTAAAATAAGAGTTTGGCATATGAAAATAGAGAAAATTTGGATCAAAGTTACCCTGAATGGCTGTACTCATTTTTTTTTTTTTTTTTTTTGGAAACAGACGTTCTTGAAATGTATAGCATGAAAATAAAAAAATGACATTAAATGTATTATGACAAGTTCATAAACATAAAGAAAATAAGCTAGTGCGAAGTGGAGACGATTTGTAAGAATCATTGTGTATAGCATGGAAATAAAATAATTATCCTTAAAATGTATTATAACTGGTACAAAAATGTAAGAAAAAAAGCAAATACGAAGTTGGACATACATTACTGCCAAACGTTTTTACTTAATCATTATGTATAAGTATGATCTGCTAAGGATCATTATGTATAGCATGCAAATACAATAATGATCCTTAAAATACATTATAAATGAGATATCCTTAAATAAAAATCCTTAAATACATTATGAAATTAGCAGATCATTATCTATAGATAACATGATCTGCTAAGGATCATTATGTATAGCATGAAAATACAATAATGATCTTTAAAATATATTATAAATAGTGATTAAGATATTAGCAATTCATTATGTATAGATGACATGATAATCGGAGTTATTGAATCACAAAAGCTTAAATAATTATAAGAAACAATTAAAACAGTGAATATTTTTTTCAAAAACACTTTTATGTTCAGTTTTGAAAATGCCCACATTTATAGTCTTAGATCTCAGTCCAGCTTTTTAAGTATTCACTTAGATATTATTCTAAGAGTTCGAATTTAATTTAATTAAAAATATGTTTTTATCACTTTTATACATGCAAATTATTATTATTTCATTATATGGTGTTCACAAAAGTCCACAAATGAATTCTGCAAATTATTCTAGCTATTAAACGAAGTAATTTTCCTAGTCGTTGAAAGTAATTTTTCCCTGACAGTGAAATAGATAATTTACGAGGAAAACTTGATAGGAAAACTTGAATAGCCGTCTATCATCATGATGAATACCTTTAGTTTCATGACCGTGACAGAGAAGAGAAAAAATTCTGCCAAAAATAATTTTCACTGATATTAGTTAACTATTCTCTTCTCATTTGTAAGCTGATAATAGTTTAACATATAATTTGATTACTTGTTCATTAACTCCTTCGCGACGACTGTCTTTCATAGAATTTTTAATCTTTTACAACCGGTAATTCAGAAAAGAGCTTTTTTTCTAACATTATTTCTGAAATGCTGTGATTGAATTAGACAAAATTTTCTATTCAAAATTACCACTAAGAATAACCAAATTTCTTAATACGGTCTGCCATAAAAAGGAGAATATTAAATAAATTTTAATCTTGAAATTATCACAGAAAAAAATTTAAAGAAATAGCCAATCGACCGGAAATTATATATTTTTCCAATTTATATTTAAAGAATAAGCTTATAAGTCGACTTCATGTTGTATTTCTACTAAATATTGTATTTTGCAATACAAACACTCAATTTTGTCATCATATTTGGCATTTTTGGTAAACTTTAACTTATGATATCAAGCAGGAATTCATTCTGTCAAGTAATTTAGAAATTTTTTATGTGTAAGCGTATAAGGTTTGTAACTCATAACTTAATGCTCACCTTTGAAAATGGCCTCATATACAATCTAAGATCCTAATCTTTTAATTAAACATTTACTGCTATACTACTCCAAGAGTTGCAATTTGTTTTAATTAAATATATCTGTCTCACTTTTATACAAATTATTATTATTTTTTCATTAAATGGTGTCCATAAAGTCCACCAATAAATTCCGCAAATTACTCTAGCTATTAAGCGAAGTAATTTTCTCGGTCGTTGAAGGTAATTATTCCCTGACAGTGAAATAGGTAATTTATGAAGCGAAGTTACTGTTAGTAGTCCTCTATCATCCTTATGAAATAGCCTTAGTTTCGTAACTCTGTCAATCGATAGAAAAATTCCGGCCAAAAAGTAATTTTTTCTGATAATAGTTATTTATTGTCTTCTCATTTGTAAGTTGATATTAGTTTAGGATTTTATTTTAATAATTAATTGCTTGTTATATCTTCCTGAATATCGCCTTTCACAGAATTTTTAATCATTTACCACTAGTAATTCCGAAAATAATTGTTTTCTATCTTTATTGAATACAAGGAAATAGATTTTTTTTTTTTTAAATCTATGTTCACTTTTGAAAATTGCTTCATTTTTACTCTTACTATTCTAAAAGTTACAATTTATTTTTCACATGCATATTATTATAATTATTTCAATTAACGTTGTCCATAAAAGCTAACCAATAAATTCTGTAAATTATTCTACCTATTGAACAAAGTAATTTTACCAGTCGTTGAAAATAATTTTGTCCTAACAGAGAAATAGATAATTTGCGAGTGGTACTTGATGTTAATAGCCGTCTATCATCATAATGAACACCGTCAACTTCCTGACTTTGACAGAGGAAAGAAAAAATTCTGCCAAAAGTAATTTTCGCTGATAATAATTATATATTGTCTTCTCATTTGTAAGTTGATATTAGTTTAACATGTTATTTTAAAATTTAATTTTTTTTTGCTATCTCTTCACGATGTTCGCCTTTCACAGAATTTTTAATTTTTTACCACTGGCAATTCAGAAATTAGTTGCTTTTCTGTCTTTATTGAACGCAAGAAAGAAATAGATATTTTTTAAAAAAATGTTCATTTTTGAAAATGTCCTCATTTATAGTCTTAGCTCCTACTCATTTTTATTATTTACATCTATAAGTTACTACTTAAGTTATTACTTCTAAAAGTTACAATTTATTTTAATTTTAAAAATATCTATTTCACATGTATATTATTATAATTATTTCAATTAATGTTGTCCATAAAAGCCCACTAATAGATTCTGAAAGTTATTCTAGCTATTAAACGAAGCAACTTTCCCAGTCGTTGAAGGTAATTTCTCCCTGACAGTGAAATAAATAATGTGTGAGGAGATCTTGATGCTAATAGCCATCTATCATCATGATGAATACCGTTAGTTTCATGACTTTGACAGTCGAAAGAAAAATTCCTGCCAAAAATTAATTTTCTCTGATAATAGTTACTTATTGTTTTCTCATTTGTAAATTAATATTAGTTTAGTATGTTTTTAAAATAATTAATTGTTTGTTATCTCTTCACGAAGATCGCCTTTCACAGAACTTTTAATCTTTTACCACTGATAATTCAGAAAATAGCTGTTTTTCTATCTTTATTGAACACGAGAAAGAAAGAGATATTTTTTTTTCAAAAAAAAAAAAAATAAATAAATAAATAAATAAATAAATAAAAAAATAAAAAAAAATAAAAAATAAAAAATAATATATATATATATATATATATGTTCACTTTTGAAAATTTCCTCATTTATAGTATTAGATCCTACTCTTCAATTATTTACTTCTGTACTATACTAAAAATTACAATTTATTTTAATTTTTAAATATCTATTTCTCTTGCATATTTTTATACGAGTCATTATTTGAATTAATGTTGTCCATAAAAATCCACCAATAAATTCTGAAAATTATTCTAGCTATTAAACGAAGTAATTCTCCCAATCGTTGAATGTGATTTCTCCCTGACAGTGAAATAGATAATTTACGAGAACTTGATGCTAGTAACCGTCTATCATCATGATGAATACCGTTACTTTCATGACTTTGACAGTGGAAAGAAAAAATTCTGGCAAAAATAATTTCCTCTGATATTAGTTATTTATTTTCTTCTCATTCGTAAGTTAGTATTAGTTTAACGTATAATTGAAATAATTAATTCTTTATTAACTCCTTCGCGACGAATGTGCTTCACAGAATTTTTAATCTTTTGGCACCGGTAAAAACACCTTTTAATCTTTTGGCACCGGTAAAGAAAAAGGAGTTTTTTTCTCTCTTCACAGAATTTTTAATCTTTCAGCCCCGGTAATTGAGGAACGAGTTTTTTTTTCTAATTACGTTGCAGGAATGCGATTAAATTATCCATTTTTTTAAGACCTGTGACATTTTGTGACTTTGTGTGACACTTGTTACATTTTTAAAGACCTGTGACAAATCTCTCACTTCCTTGACTGGCCTGTCTTCATTACCAGCTTTTACCGAGGTTTAAATTTTCTTAATTGTGCTTTAAATATTTTTTAATCTTAACTTCGCTTTTAAAACTTTTTTTCTATAATTATATCCTTTCCGTTTTATTTATTCGTTCACTTACTTATTATATTACTTCTTTTATAAAATATTAATCTTTAATTTTAACTTAAAACATTTGCGTAGATCGTAAACTACAGTTAGACTTCTTATTTTCTAATGGATCACTAATAACAAGGTTATATAGACTGGGCATAAAATTTCTGTCAACTCCGTAGTCCCCCAAAGACTGGACACTGTGCAGACTCAACACTGTCAACACTGCTTAAATTATCCTCTAAGGTGTGTTACACAAATACCCATCCACTGGGATTGGTGTTGCATTGTAACTGGGTAACCCCTCAAAACATCAACTGTTTACTGTGTTTGAAATTAGGCAAAATTTTCTATTCAAAATTACTATTAGGAATAATCAAAAATTGTAATTACAATCGGCCTAAAAAAGGATTGTGTCTCATAAATTTGAATTTCCAATTTATAACTGAAAAAACACCGAAATGATCAATCGACTAATAGGAGCGTCATTATTCAATATTACACAAAATTTCAATTTGGTACATATTGAAATTGCAACAAATTTTTTAATTTGCGATACGAATGGCAGTTTTGACGTCATATTTGGCTTTTCGTAAATTTTACAACAGAATGTCAAACTGGAAGTCATTCTATCAAATAGTTTAGGAATTATGGAAGTATAAAACAATGGTCAGCAACAGGCGGAACTCGGTCCACGAGATCGAAGCCTGGACCGCCAAAAATATTCAATTTGAATAAATAATTTATTAATATTTACATATAATAGGTACGTTTGAGAGATGGTCTTTTCTTATATTTTACAAGTAATAGCGCGATTAATTTTATTTTTTAATAGTGATGCATATTTTCTATAATGAGTATCGCAAAATACTACAGGCACGGTGGTGGGAGGGTGTGAACTGGCCGGCCACGTTAATGCGCATGCGTGGCGGTGTGATTGGCCGGCTGCGTTGGAGGGCAGGCATGATAGTGGTAGGGAGTAAACTACGGCTGCGTTGCAGTTACGACAGCGTAACGACAGTTTACGACAGCGTAAACTGCACGGCGGTGGTATTGACCGGCTGCTTTGGAACGCATGCGCGAGGATTAGTCCGGGATACAGCGGATTCGTCTTGTCAGTCCTACATGGCGATCTTGTGCGGAGCTTTCGCTCATTTGAGTTGTTATTGTCGAGTGCTAAAAAAACTTTTTGTGAATCAATATATATCCTAAACAAGTGGGTAGGTGCGATCACAGATCGCATAAAGGGTTTCGTTGTATATTCCTTTCAAAAAAATTTAACCTTTTGCAAAACCTGTTAGTTCCACATTTCGAAACCGGGGGGCACACTCTATTCTAAACAAACCTCTATCTGAACAAAACTCCGTTTTACAAACTATCCGTAGATATATTAGTCGAAGGGATCGGGCTCATAGCACACGAGATAGGTAGGTGCCCCATGGCGGTAAAAATTGGAACTAAAATATGTACGGCTATGGTGCATAATATGAAAGAGTGGTCAAAGGAGTATCGGCAAAAGTTAAAAAAGTGCACACCAGGTGAAAACGGTTGAGGTTAGAAAAATAGCTAAAAATACAGAAGTTAGAGCACGGAAGCATAAATATTATATGACTTTTTGAAAATTTTATGATTTTTCGTGTGATCACAAGTGTTCTGTCATAAGTATGCAAAATTTGTCATCTCCAACTTAATTAGGGGCTGAGTTAGAAAAATTGCATAAAATACACAAGTTAGAGCCCAGAAAGGTAAATACAAGACTTTCAAAATTTTATGATTTCTCGTTTGATGTGTGGTGTTCAGCTATAAGTATCCAAAATTTCAAGTCTTCAACTTAATTAGGGGCTCAGTTAGAAATAAAGTTTAAAATACACAAGTTAGAGCCCAGAGGGGTAAATATAAGACTTTTTCAAAATTATAGGATTTGTCCTTTGATGGGAGGTGTTCAGCTATAAGAATCCAAAATTTCAAGTCTCCACAAAATATATACTTTCTGAGAACGAGCTCTGTAACAGACAGACAAACAGACAGAGGAATTAGACGAATAGGGTTTCGTCAGATGAACGAAACTCTAAAAAGCGTAAAGTTGACATGGAAAACAGGAAGTTTCTGGATGATTGGACATAGAAAATATTGTTTTACGCTGTCTAACAGGCCTGAAGTACGTAAAAAATTTCAGAATGTATACCTGTGTATTTAGTAATTTTTCAGAAAGAATACCTGAGTTTTGCTACTTTATATTGTATGTATTTGTACTTAAAAATAAAAAATCAAATTAATAAGTACTTATATTACCACTTTTTTTTCCTGGACCTCGATAAAAAAATTTCAAAACTATTCGGACTCCACTTAAAATTACTCTCCGACCCCTGGTTTAAAAATTTAAAATTTGGAACTCGTACTGTTAAAGGGCATAGCCGGATAAGCATTGGAAACATGCCTTTTAATGAAATTTCCTGATTTTTTTTCCTAGACGTAGCTACATATCTGACAATATATTTCCCCTATTATCACCCTATAAATATTGATATTTAATGAGATAAAAATGGTTTTTCGATTTTTCATAAAACGGATTTTCTCAAAAACTGCTACACGGAATTTCATGCTATTAATTGAGGATATATAGATACAGAAGATGCATAGCTGGTAATTTTTGTATAATTTTCTGTTTAAAAAACTGTGTGAAATAGCGAAATAAAATTTTAAAAATATTAAAATCATATCTTATGGTTATCCGAAAATTACCATTTTCTTGTAAAATATTCCCCATGTGTAACCGTATATTCTATATAAATGCCGAAAGTTTGCGTTGGGTACTACATATAAATATTTAAAAGAATGTATATCAAAATTATTGAAATTCATTTTAAGGCGTTATTTTGGGCGGAGCTACTCAACATCCACACCCAAAGAATTTTTGGAATAACCAGTTACAGAATTGCTGTATTTTAAATTTTAATGAACACATGAGCAACATTCTCAACACTGTCGATATCAAAATGGACATGGTGTTGAAAACATGGCTTATATGCTAATAGAATCTAAAATACACCAGTTGACATATTGTCTGCTGACTTTGTTCCAAAAATTCTCCGGATGTTGAAGTGAAGTAGCTCCGCCCCAAATAACGCCTTAAAATGAATTTCTATAATTTTGATATACATTTTTGTAAATATTTATATGTAGTACCCAACGCAAACTTTCGGCATTTACATAGAATATACGGGCACACATGAAGAATTTTTTACAAGAAAATGGTAATTTTCGGATAACCATAAGATATGATTTTTATATTTTTAAATTTTTATTTCGCTATTTCACACAGTTTTTATGAACAGAAAATTATGAAAAAATTACCAGTTATGCATCTTTCTTATCTATATATCCTCAAATAATAGCATGAAATTCCGTGCAGTAGTTTTTGAAAAAATCTGTTTTTTAAAAAATCGAAAAACCATTTTTTTCTCATTAAATATCAATATTTATAGGGTGATAATAGGAGAAATATATTGTCAGATACGTAACTACGTCTAGGGAAAAAATGAGGAAATTTGATTAAAAGGCATGTTTCCAATGCTTATCGGGGTATGCCCTTTGTATTTGTTGCAAAGCAGATTGCAATGCGAGTAGGTTTTTAACCATAATTCGATAACTACGTGGCATAATGAACTGGAATTTTGGTTTCGCATATGTGAAGCTTCTAGAAAACAATTTCTATTAAATTATTCATTCATACTTTTTCTAAAATTATTATCAATATATACATTTTTTACTATCTTCTATCTTCACAAGAAAGGGATTTCCAGAAAGCTGAAAAATATATCCACTGTGCTGGTAAAGGTATGTATTACTTAGTTATCGAAGCTTAAAATAATTTTTTTATTAGCGATTTAAGTTTTTTTCTAAATCATTTTACTCATTTTGGGTGCCATGTCTGCGGTGGGTCCAGGACCACTGCTGAGTCAACCCGCGCAGTAATCAGGCCCTAAATATAAAATTTTTGTTCAATATATTTATATAAAATTATAAATTAATTTCAATATATGCATATTTATATGTGCGTCCCTCATAATTCCGGTTGGACTGCCTCATTGATCGCGGCCATATACTATGGAGAAAGCTTCCTATGGAGAAATCGGTATCAGCTTTAACAATGAGCAATTCTTGAAAAGTACTAATGGCATGGTTGCTAAAATAGTGCAACAATTTGACCAACTTGGCAAAGTAGCGCCAAATTTGGTGAAATACCGCCAAATTTGGAGACAAAAATGAGTCGCCATATATGAAGCCAACTTGGCGATAGCTGGCTAATTTGGCGAAATTCCCATTGAAAACCCATTAATCTTTCATAATCGAGCTCACCGCTATTTAATTTAAACTCCGCGCCTTAATGGCTTTTTTTTTTTCAAAATCTATGGGCCAAAATTTAAAGCGTAATACTATACAAAAATGTACGTCTTTACAACTTCATCCTGATGCTACTAATAAAGTAATCGTCACAAGACGGCACTATGCTATCTGAGCTCCTAACTGCCCAATTTTAATGTGTTTTACATAGGCAGATACGGAAATTAAATTCTCGGTATTTTTCCAGTGTAGGGGCCTTGGCGAAATAGACAGAACTGCCTTGGCGAAAACAAAAATTTAGCAACATACTTCCACATTTTAAAATGTGTTATTTTCATTTATCACTGCGGAACAAGTGAGAAAAACTACACATATTCTTGCACATGTATTGTATATATGCATCTTTACATCTCATTTTCTGTCATTTTTGACGTGTTATCTTCTTAGCCTTTTAAATATTCCGCATGATTCCATTTATATCGAGCAATAATCTAATATATAAAAATGAAAATTTGTCTGTCTATCTGTAATTTTATAAAAATCCACAGTTTGGAAGCAAGAATTGTGAAATGTTAAGTACATGTGTATTGAAACACGGCCGATACAACTAAATAATTGGGAATCGAAATAATTCATAGTTAATAAAAAAAAAAACATCAATTTAACAGCAATTTCCTATCAAATTTAAACATTTTTCGTTATAGCAGTTGCCAATAAATAAAGATCCCCAGTAAAATTATTGCCACAACAATTACTTTTCTATTGCAAGATTTCCACGTGAAAAATAAAAATGAAATAAATAATTTCATGAATAAAAAAAAAAAAAAAAAAAAAAAAACTGAATATTACGATATATTGGAATAACTAACGAAATTGGCTAACGAAAAAGACGTCAGCCCCAGGAAATATAATGGACGTCAGGAGGTGTATATGAGACATTCTCACAATCTTTTGAATTTTGGGGGAAAAAATCTGACAAAATTGAACTTGCTGAAATAGCATTTTAATCTGATAGGCGAATGCCTTAATGATTCAAAATAAAGAAAAAATGGTCAGCAGCGAAATTTTTTTTATTTAACTGAGGTTTAAGTTAAACTTGAGAGTTTAATTTTCCTTACCATTTTACCCCTATAACTTTTTATTTTCTTCTAAATTTTTACTTATAATGAATTTGCATAGTACCCACAGGACATTCTAAAAAGAAATAATAACAATGTAGTACTTTTAATACAGAATTTTTCTATAACATTGTCTTAAAGGGGTGTTAAAGAAGGGATGGTAAGGTAAAAAAAGGGGATGGTATTGGGAAAAGGGACGGTAAGGATGGAACGATAAAGAAAATTACCACCTATTTTTAGGAAAATCATGTTAATACTAAGTGATAGTCACAATGTTTATTGATTTTTAGAAACAGTTGTTAACATTGGATTTTTTTTTTTATTTTTTTTTTTTTATTTACCTCGAAAAGTGCAGGAATAAACCTTGGGGACGACGAGACTACCAATAAAGCCACGATGCTTGAAATTGATATTTAAATGCTGATTTAAATTCTACAGTAAATTTCCTGCCAAAGAAGTTTAGACATTATTTCTCTAGAATACTTCTGCATGAGAAAAAACTTGTAAAAAAAATCTGTGGCTGCATCTGAAATGATTTTCTCTATAATTTTAGAAGAGGGATGGTAAGGAATCTAAAACCCAGGGACAGAGTTTAAAAAATAATAACAACACTAAAAATGTGTGCAGGTTAATTTTTAGCTACATATTTATATAAAACAATGGTTCCAGTTTCAGAAAAAAATTACATCGAATTATTTTTATTGAAACAATTTTATACAGACAGCTCCAAACTTATTATCAGCATCAGGGACACGGGACGGTATAGGAGTTTTCCACATGTTTGGACCCTCAACATCGTCCAAACTTATTTATATCGTTAATATTGTTGTGCAATCATGCAATGGGATGTTCGCCAGTATATGAAATTAAAAAAAACACAAAAAAGTGTATTAAAATAAAAATTATTATTCAGGGACATGAAAGTCAAAAAACTGTGAGAATGCCCCATATATAACGTCATAAGAGTTTGAAAAAACTTATTTAAACATGATATAACCTCGTTCACGGAAATATTGGCATATTTTAACATTTTGATGTTCTCTGAATTTGTTTTTTGCGATTTTTAAATCTATTCCTTATATATACGTGTGTGTATGCGTGTATATTAGATTTTCCATAAATGTTTAGGTTCCTAGTGCTCATTCTTAGTGAAGGACGGAAATAAACATTACAAAATAAAATGAACATTCTTAAAATTACGGGCATAAACGTGTACTTTAGGTAGTGTTTAACATAATACCTAGAGCCAGTCATGGAAAACGATTAACCTATTTAATTAATTTTGAATACAGAAGTTATGAAGTGCCTAGTGCATTCGTAGCGTGCTTATCGTTCGGCACTGAGTAATATGAACGTGATATTGAATACCAGCTCTTATTCACGCAGTATTAAACCACTGACAATCAACTGTGAAATGAATAGCTATCACTGATTACTGTTATGAATAATGATTAATAAATCATTTGCATACTCATCTGTAGAATATTATAGCTCAGTGTGGCATATGCAATGTATTCTTGTTTTAGAATTTAACGTTATGCAACATGTTCTTAGACTTCATTTTCTAAATTATTATGATATATTAAAGCACACAAATTAACGTCTGAATTCCACTTTTTAATTATTAAAGGTACACATATATTAAGACAGACTTTTAAATACAATTAAATACAATAAACCCAACTGGAGTGAAAAATTAGCCGGGGCAAGGAATATTTTAAAAATGCAATCTTAGACAGAAAATTTGGTATTCTATAAATTGTGTAACTAGACAAATATTTTATTGCTACACTTAATCGAAAGCAATACGTACATTTTTTATTCACCATTTCAAAATTTGCAAGTAATACTTTTTTTTTTTTTACACCAGGAATGTTTTTAAAATACTTTTCGCCAATAACCTTTCTAACTGTTATTGTAACTGTTTGTTAGTTTATAACTGTTTGGTTAGATAGTTTGTCACTGTTATTTATAACGATGGTAATAATAATAATTCTTAAAAACTAATTTACAATGACTTATTTAATTTAAAATTACACATATATACAATTTTATTTTTAGTACAAGATTATCAATAAAAACAAAATTATTAATTTTATTTTTATCAACTCTCTTCTTATTAGTACTAATTTTATTATTAGCAATAATAATACTAATAACAATTAAAATACTAATTCGAAGTGAATTGTGTAAATTAAATTTCCAAATATTTTTAAAAACTTTTACAAGAGAGTTAATTACAACAGTATTTATCTTTGTATCACTATATATAGCCACTGTCATTGATAATATTAATAAAATGCAAATTTTTATAGAAAAATGTATCATTGCTTTTTAAGAGTAATCTACAAAATGTAACTAATAGTAATATTTATGTATAGCTATCATTGAAAATAGAAAATGATAAAATTATATTGCACAGTTATCTATTATCGTTCAGCGGTAAAAGCCGCCAACTAAAAGTATTGGAATAATATATCATTCAAAGAATATGAAAGATAAATGAAAGTAGCACGGGAATATTATAATTAGGTTCAAGATGTTGAAATTAAAATTTTAAAATAAGCTATTAAAAAATGCATTTTTTTGTCACTATAAAATATATCTGATCCTTAAATAAAAATATTAGAAGATATTTAGAGCGTAAATAAGAGTGTCAATTTCAGATAATGTAAAGTATTTTTTTTTATCACAATCTTTTAAAAAGCGTATTCCAATAATAATAAAACATCAATTGTACACGAAGTCTGTGATATATCTAACGATAAATCCCTTGCGCAGCCATCTTTGTTAATTGAGAATGATCATATCAATTGTACAGTCATCTACAGGGTGTTCACTACCATACAGACAAACTTGCAGGGAGTGTAGGCGGCACAGAGAAGACTTGGAATCACATAGCAATGAAGGGTCGGAAATGCAAGCCTAACAGATAGGTGGGCTTGTCATAGTCATAGAAAATTGACATTTAAAGACCATAAGCTTAAAATAAATCATGACTTTTCTGATAATGAAGCTGTCCGATGTTTCGTAATGTGTGAATGAAACATTCGTAATCTGAAATCTCGCATCTTTTGAAATATGCCGGGCGTGTTTCGGACGTTTGCGGTAGCAACGAAGATGTGCTATTTCAAAACGCCGCCCCTACTATCTCAAACGTACAAAACCGTAGGTGGTAAGAACAAGGCACAAAAGCAGAAAACTTTGGGGAACTTCATTATCATGAAAGTCGTGACTTATTTTAAGCTTATAGTCTTTAAATGTAATTTTTTCTTTCACTATGATTCAGACCATAACAAGCCCTTTACCTCGTTAGGATTGCATTTCCGACCCTGCATTGCTATGTGATTCCTAATCGTCTCTGCGCCCTCTGCAATATAGAGGAGAATATTAGAGATTCCAGGTTCATGAATGAATGAAAAAAAACTCCAACACGAAGATTTCGAGGACTTACTTCTTTATTATGAAACTTTTTAGAAGGAGGGCCATGATAATACAGTGGGAGGGGAGAACTCAAAGACGAGACTGCCCGACGGGGCAGCCCCGAAGGGCAGAGAGCCGAGGTCTGTCACACTCAAGATCAGAGGCAGTAGTGGTGAAATATTCATTACAATCACTCACTCATTGGCGAGATGAATAGAAACATATGTACTGTATTGGCGATGAATATTGGTGGCGTGGACAAAGGAATCAGAAGCATCCCGAAGTATTACATAGAATTCAACTTACGCCATGGCGCGGCTATATGGTTACACGTATCTTAACATTCTTGCGGTAAGGAAAAGTGGTTAAAGAAATAGGAACACGTGATTTTTATATGCACGTTACAGATCTAACTACAGCTGCAAATTAGTCAGCAATGGGCATATGGTTTGTATCCGACAAAGTACAAGGGTGAGAATTGAATACTAATGCAAGCCCAGAGGCTGGGAAAATATGCATTAGATAACGTCGGCTGCAAAGCGAAAAGACATTCATTTGTATTTTATTTTTCTATTTCATGTCAAGGGAAAATAGCTGCGGTTAAGATATTTTTCTGTCCGTGTGAATTTGAAAGACCGAAAAGGAACCGAGATAAATGATGTCTGCACTTGAAAAGAACTTTAAAAAGTAAAAGCGAAACTTACAGTAGTGAGAGGGGGAAGGGGAGAGAATGAATAAAGACATATGAAATTAACTCTAAAATGTCAAATTTAAACTAAATATTTTATTTGAAGGGGGGGGGGGGAAGAATAATGACAATTTATAATAAACCAGCAAAGTTAAAAGTTGATTTTTTTGAGGGGAAAGGAGGAATAATGAATATATAACGGTAACGCCGTTATATATATCACCCATTACCACCAGAAAAAAAAACTGTGAATCTTGTAGAACAGTTTTTTTTTTTATATTTGAAGATTACTTTGTCCACCCCATACATATAAGTATTTAAAACAGATATAACATAATAAGAAAGATAAGCCTCCATATATATATATATATATAACATATAACTGTGTGCTTGCAATTCTTTAAAGGTTTGCATAAAGCAAAACTTTTCAGGTCATGATAAATGGCGCCTTTTTATTTTTATTCATTTCTTGGTATTCATTAGTCTTTACAGTCACCAGAAACTGCAAATAATAATTTTTTGATTTAACAGGATCCTTTTTAAATATCTTTTTAGTATTTGATTAAGAGGCTGGTACCAGCATTTTTCATGACCAAAATAAGAGAAGTAAATATATATATATATTTTTTATTAACTTGTTATAATATCTTCTCAAAATAAAAATAATATAATATAAGTGCAAGCAATAAAAGACACAGATACTACTTTAAAATGAAATAGAAAATAAACGACATATGCATGTCTGTGAATAAAAGGTAAATGAAGTAATATAAAAAAATAAAAAAAGTAGAAAATTGGTTTTCGTGCACACCGCACAGGACTACAAAAGAACGGGATGCATATAGCATGCCTATGAATGGGTGTAGCCCTTAATCTTGTTAATAAACAAGTGTGATGGCGTCAGTTTAGAACATCAGCCCTAGGGGGGGAGGGAGTTATGAGACCCAGACCCCAAGTGATACCTAGGTCCCTGCTCCCCAAAGATCACATTGATCTTCAAAGGAGCATGCGTCAATCTATCATATAAAAAGTTATGTTTATTGAATTGAAACAACAATTCAAGGGTTTTGTCTCTCTACACAATGAAGTTTGGACCCTTAGGGCAAAAATTTTGAACGGGAACAAAATTTCAGAGGGGATAAATTAAAAAAAATAATAAAAAAAAAAACTGAGATAAATGTCTCACATGTCAAAGGTAAAAGGACAATCCGAGTGTGTGGAGAGACTGGTGACATGATCGGGTAAGTATAACAACCACAATTTTTTTAAAAGTAAATTCTAACTTTGTATTCCTTACAGTGTATCGAGCAGGATAGGAACTGTATGTGTATTGTATAACCTTAGATAATGTTTGAAACATTTAGTGTAACTGCACTAGGTTACTAATGCTACAAACGAAAAAAAAACTTTTTTTTGTTATTGTGAAGTTATGTTATTACAAGAACGACATAATATCTTAGACGTGTGTCTTGTCTAAGTGAAGCTTAACCAGAGATTTTATTTAATCTCCAAATTTAAAAGAAAACGTGTAATTATGTACATGTAGAAAACCAAAACAAGTGTGAGGAAAACAATAAAAACATCATAAGTTTAAAATTTAAAGAAAATGCATGTGAAGGAGTAGCATCCTGTAAACTGGGCATTCTTTGTTGTGAAACAAAGTGATGGTGACATGAAATGTCATGGCATAAAAGAAATATAATAATAATGGAAAAATTAAGAATGTGTTAAAACTTAACTTTTTAATAAATGTTTAATTTGTGCATATCATGTGAGGTCAAAAGTAGTTCCTGGTATAATGAAAACAAAAAAAGAAATATCCTAATGTGTAACGTTGAAACCTAGAAACAAAATATTTTCAATTGTGTATAATGTGTGTTTTTTTTTTTTTTACCAAACAAAATATCAATGAACTCAATTGTAATAACAATGAATTAAGTTGTAATAACAATGAACTAAATTGTAAGTGTATCTCTATGAACCAAAGAAAAATGTGTATTTCAATGAACGAATCAAAGAAAAAGTATTTCACTATGAACTAAAACAGTGTATGTCAGTGAAAGAAAAGGAAAATGTCAACGACTTAGATGTATGTTTGTGAACACAGCAGTCTAAGTACCTCAATGAACAAAGTATGAGCAAGTATTTCACTGACTTAAAGTGTAAAAGTAATACGATGAACTCAAATGTGTGAAAAAAAAAAAAACTTACTGTGAACTCATGTGTCTAACAAAAAAAAAAAATATTCCAATGAACTAAAGTGTCTACCAAAACAAAAATTGGTATGAATTAATATGCAAAACAAATCACAAGAAAGAAAACAAACTATGAACTAATATGTGTAAGGAAAAATTCTCTGAACTAAGTATTGTCATGAAAGAAAAATGATAGTGCAATTGGTCCCCGAAGTACACAAAGAATTGAAAATGCTATGAACTCGTGTAAAGTGTTTTTTTCTATGAACTCAATGAACTATGAACTCAGTGAACTATGAACTCAGTTGTGTAACCTATGAACTTAGTTGTATAAACTATGAACACAAACTCAGTGTGTACATATGGAACCAAGAGCATTGTATCACAAGTACAAAAATGCATCGCCTAAAGTTAAAACAAACCAACCAAAAAAAATTGTGCTTTTAAGTAGAGGAAAGTGAAAAAGGATTACATGTAACCAGGAAATGCTACTTGTGTGATGAAATGTAACTAAATAAACTTAACTAAGATTAACAAGTGAAATTATATCCAAATTTCTAAAAAAAATAAATCTAAAGATGTAACTAGTGTAATGATGAATTTTTAAAAGTTGAATTAATGTGTACTCTTTCGGTAACAATCTTCCAAAAAGAGAAAAACATACAGTCTGACAACGCGTATCAGAAATGATTTCACTTTTGTTCCAATTCGACATTCATTTAACTATTTGCCGGCTAAATAATCAAATGAAAAAGCAACTCCCTGTACACTTGTGTTTATCTAATAAAAATGAGAGAAAAGAAAATTTAATGTAACTGAATAAACTTTAATTAAATCTGAATAATACTGTCGAAAACTGACATATGTATGTAAATGTATAAGAAAATAAAAATAACTTTAAAAGGAATGCTGTAGATAGTAACTCCTTCACAGATATGTGTGTTAAATAAAAACGAAAAATGTACAATGTATGTTACACTGTTTTTTTTTTTTTTTAAAGAAGCTGTGTGAGATGTTTATGGGAATGTATTGCAGTTGTATACTTTTTCTCGCATTTGCTTGATGAATTTTTTTAATGATGGACAATAAGGTGCAAAAGCACTGTGGAAAATGTCAAAGTTGGTGTTATTGCTGTCATTATTTCTAATGCAATTAGTGCATTTTGGAGGATTTCTACACTGGGGGTCAATATGTGGCAAGGCACACACAGAGCATCTAATGTCATTTTAACACGAAATTGTAATATGATCATTGTATACCTGACACTTAAAACAACGTTTAACATTTATATATGGTTTAACAGGGTACGGTTTTGATTGTATGATAATTTTCCTATGCATTAATAATTGCCTAGCATCGTGTGGTGCAAGCTCAAAGATCCAATTAAAGGACTTAATATGTAGGAGCTTGTACTTTTTAACAAAGTGTAAATCAGGTTCAGGTGTATGGATTAAATCTGAAATACCAAACAAGATATCAGGAATATTTAAATTTTCAGGGAGGTTAAAAATAATGACACGAATAGGTTTAGTTACATTAAGTTTAGCAGGGGATAAGGACTTTAGAGAGGAATCGTTAATATCTGTAAATTTTTCATTGTGCTTACCTTGAGTGTGCAGGTCGGAGCTAAGATATGTGTCTTTTTTATCATTTTCCAGTTGTGGTAACTTTTCTTGTTTACACATATAAGAGGGAACAGTTTGTGTTGATCTATGTAGGGCAGATGGGGCGAGTTTGTTGTTGACATCTACCACCTGATCAACCATAGTCTTACTACATTTAGTAAGCTTCTTTTTATTTTTCTGTTGGGCTGTGATTTCATGTAATCTCTCAATAAGTTTCTGATTTACAAGAAATAAATTATCTTTATCCTGTTTTAATTTGAATAATCATCCTTTAGAACATTAAAGTTTAGTTTAAGCACATGAAAATTGAATTTAATGATCTGAAGGAAATCTATAATATTTTCAGACATGGATTCAGCATTTTCGGTCTTAAGTGAATTTTGAATAGATGTGGCTTCCATATTAATGGAATCCGAATATCTTAATAATATCTCCTCGAAATAATCTAGCCATGGAGATACAGAAATGGGGTGATTAAAATCACTAATAGAACTTTCATCATTTGCTGCCATATTGTAAAAATAAACTGGTGAAGTGTCTGTAATCTCCAAAATCCTTTTTTTTTTTATCTCGTGTTTATTTAACTTCTGTTGTTTACTTTTTTTTTGACAGCCAAAATGAAAAAAAAGAAGGAATTATTTTTTTTTTTTTTTTTGAGAGAGAGCAAAACAAATAGTGCAAAATAAATAATAAGAGTATTTCAAAAAGGTGTATGTATGCAAAAACTCTAGTTATCAGAAATGAAATGCATGCACATAAAATAAAACACAATAAGTTGCATAAATAAATTATACATAAAAGGAAGAAAAATGAAGGGGGGGGGGAAGTGTAAAAATAATATGAGTGTATCAATCACAAGATTTCTGAAAGTTAAATTTCTGACTACATCCAGTTGGATTAAAGTGTCCGAAATTCAATAATAATAATAAAAAAACAGGTAATTAAATTGTAATTCTGGTTTAAAATAAAAAAAACAAAAAAAAAAAACAAACAAGGTCAGAGTCGAGCAACACATGCTGAGAATAATTGTGCAAATGTCACACACAAGTGAAAATGTGCAAACGTTGTGAGCGAAATATGCACATATTTATATAAAAATATCAAATACTGCAAAACCTGGAGCAGAGAACTTTTTTGTTGCCTATCGGCAGAATAAGTGTACTTTCAAAGTATGCCAGTGTGGCTAAAGGGTTAAACTCTAGATTTTTGAATGCATAAAAATCATTTTTACGAAAAAAAGGAAACATAGCATGTTTATGTAAATTCACGGAAGAAAAAAAATATGAGAAGTATGTCATGATTTAACCATAAAAACATCATAAGTGAAATATTAATAAAAGTATAATAATTTTATCATTTTAACTGCAAAAGACCGGCTTAAAAAACAGACAAACAAACAAACGCAGCTTGGAAGAAGATAATAAGGAGCAAATATGCTATCACTGTAAAAAATATTGTACAAAAATAGTTCAGAAGGGATTTCTCCGTTCAAGCTGACAAATCAACAAACTTATGAAAATCCAAATGGTAAAAGTATGAATAGGAAACCATAACATGGATAGAAACTGATAATTTACTGATATTGAAAAGAAAGACAAAGGCTATAACAATTTAGAGTAAATAATTTAATGTAAAAGTATTCCCTGTTCATACTTACATGCAAAGTGTGTTTCTTTTTTTTTGTATAAAGTATTGTGACACCAGTGTTTTCATTGAATTCGATGAACTAGTATGTCATTTTTTTGTAGAGAGCATTCATTTGGAGCACAAAAACAGAGTGAGGAGAAAACAACGCTTGTTTTTTTTTTTAAGAAAAAAGAGTTAAAATAAAAAGATTTTAGTGACAATTTGCAACGAAAAAAAAAAAAAAAAAAAAAATCATTAACGTCCTATTTTCGTACTCTGAATGCTATAAAAATGTTGAATGATAGATGACACAACGTTTGAAGTGTGATTTAGTACACTCTTTTTTTTTTTTTTTTAATGCAGAGTGGTTTTTTTTTTTAACTGAAGCACTTCACATCAGTAGGGTATTTTTTTTTTTTTTTTTTTATTGCTGAAACACACCACCAAAAGGAGGAAAAAATATTATTCCTCTTAATTATTGCACACTGAATGAATTTGAAGAACTGTTTTGAAAAATTGTGGATATCACCTTAGACACAAAAATAATTGGAAAAATTTCACAATTGTCTTGAACACTAGGACACTTTCGCGAAATTATATTTCTTTTTAGCATATTTCACTATCTTGTCACCAAATCTGTGGGATTCCTGGACACTTTGCACTGCAAATATTAATCACAAGATCACAAACAAAGTGAAACGGCGCACATTTCCTGGACTTGTTGCACTGAGAACTTTGTTTAAAATATGTGTTACTTGTGCGGATAATTCATACCACAGCTAGGTGAGGACTTTTTCACAAACCATTAACTTTTAGGAAACTATCTGGAGTGGATGTACGTTCAGATGGCACTTTTTCTTTTCACAAAACCTTTCGCACTCACACAGGTAGCACGAACATGTTTGTTTGAAGGTTGAAGATCGCGCACAAAAAAAAACAGAAACTGTCGTGATTTTTGTTTGGAGTACTGACAGATTTTTCCGATAGTAATGAGTAGGAGTATGAAGACACAACTTCACACAGGGAAATAAGTGATGCAGGTGTGATATTTCGTAGAAAAAAGAACCGCTGCAGGAGGCGACGTCGTTTGATGACCCCGTTGGAGCACCGCAGTCCAAATTTTGCTTCTTGTTAGGCCAGTATAAAGTCCGGAAGAAAGAGGCACTCTCCAAATCCGTTGGGGTAGCGAGAAAGGGAAATCCCCTGAAGTTGACATCGGCGAACGAACAGAGAGTAGGGCAGCCGGAACTCCCGTGGGAAAAAAAGGTCTATGGACATCGTTTCGCGTCGCTGGTAAAGGATGATACGGAAGGAACGATACTTCTCCTCGTTTTTTTTTTTTTTTATTACTGTTGGAGAAAAAAAATCTGGGCAACGGCGCCAATTTTATATAGAGGAGAATATTAGAGATTCCAGGTTCATGAATGAATGAAAAAAAACTCCAACACGAAGATTTCGAGGACTTACTTCTTTATTATGAAACTTTTTAGAAGGAGGGCCATGATAGTACAGTGGGAGGGGAGAACTCAAAGACGAGACTGCCCGACGGGGCAGCCCCGAAGGACAGAGAGCCGAGGTCTGTCACACTCAAGATCAGAGGCAGTAGTGGTGAAATATTCATTACAATCACTCACTCATTGGCGAGATGAATAGAAACATATGTACTGTATTGGCGATGAATATTGGTGGCGTGGACAAAGGAATCAGAAGCATCCCGAAGTATTACATAGAATTCAACTTACGCCATGGAGCGGCTATATGGTTACACGTATCTTAACATTCTTGCGGTAAGGAAAAGTGGTTAAAGAAATATGAACACGTGATTTTTATATGCACGTTACAGATCTAACTACAGCTGCAAATTAGTCAGCAATGGGCATATGGTTTGTATCCGACAAAGTACAAGGGTGAGAATTGAATACTAATGCAAGCCCAGAGGCTGGGAAAATATGCATTAGATAACGTCGACTGCAAAGCGAAAAGACATTCATTTGTATTTTATTTTTCTATTTCATGTCAAGGGAAGATAGCTGCGGTTAAGATATTTTTCTGTCCGTGTGAATTTGAAAGACCGAAAAGGAACCGAGATAAATGATGTCTGCACTTGAAAAGAACTTTAAAAAGTAAAAGCGAAACTTACAGTAGTGAGAGGGGGGGGGGGAGAGAATGAATAAAGACATATGAAATTAACTCTAAAATGTCAAATTTAAACTAAATATTTTATTTGAAGGGGGGGGGGGGAGGGAGAATAATGACAATTTATAATAAACCAGTAAAGTTAAAAGTTGATTTTTTTGAGGGGAAAGGAGGAATAATGAATATATAACGGTAACGCCGTTATATGCACCTCCGGCAAGTTTGTCGGTTTGGTAGTGAAACACCCTGTATTATCGTTCAGCAGTAACAGCAGCCAACTGAAAATACCAGAATAATACATTATGCAGAGAATACAGAATGTTCCAAAATTAAACTGACAAATTCAGAGGGGTGATAGAAGGCATCAAGAGCATTAAAAATTACCATAGAACATGGAATCACAAACCACATATTTAGTCACAAATACAGTTTGTTTCATCCTCACTGAACTTGCACTGACGGTAACAATTTTGAGAAAAATCAAAACATTACAATGAAAATGCATTGGTATGTGCCTTATTTGTATGAAATGCTATAACATCACGAAAAGTTTTTTAAAAACAGGGTGGTCACGCGATCGGTGATATCGTATGAACTGGCAGTCGAAGTCCAAAAAGTAAAGCGTCAAGTGCATATTGCTGGCACGCATAATGGAAACCTCTACCACTTTTTTCGATGTCATTACATTTGAAACAAAGTTGAGAATGTTTATTAAAAGTCTTTTTTTTTTTTTTTTTTTTTTTTTTTTTTTTTTTTTTTTTTGTAATACAATTCAGTTTTCTGACAGTTATTGCCGCCAACATTAATTGAATTTGGTCAGAATACCCTGTATTTTTGATTAAATACGTGATTTGCGACCCCATGTTCTATAATAATTTTTCATCCTCTTGAGGCTTTCTATCACCCCTCTTAATATGTCTGCCAAATTTTGGAACACTATGTATAAAAGATAGAAGAAAATAACACGGGAATGTTATAATGACGTTCAAGATGTTAAGATTAAAATTTTGGTCGGTTGGTTGTATGAGGTTTAATGGCGCAAAATCCATTTTCGGACATGTTGCGCCAAAAATTAAAATTTTGATATAGGCTATCAGAAAAGCGCGTTTTCGATATTTTAAAAGGTACCTGACCCCTTAAATATAAATATGAGAAGGTTTTAGAGAGAACAATGTAAGGGCAAAAGTTTAAAATAATGTAAACTATTTTTTATCACAATTTTTTAAAAAGAGTATGCATGTATTACAATAATAATAAAACATCAATTGCTTATGAAGTCTCTGTAATACAGGGTGAGTACAAATGATGAACCCGACTTTAAAAAGTCATATTTTCGAAACTTCTGCACATATTACAATAAATGATACATGAATTTAAAAAAAATATAACAAGTTTTTTTTTTTTCCCAGTTACAAATGTTTGATGTCTGACACTCTTATTACATGGCATACGTCCAATCTCTAATCCAGTTCGTTCCAAATATTTTATAGCATCACTCTGCAAATGTTTCTGAATGCTGCACAAATGCGTCCTTTAAGTAGGTACTGGCAGTGCTTTCGGCATTGTTGCTACATAAACAATGTCTTTGAAATAACCCCAAAAAGAAATCATATGGTGTTAGGTCTGGGGATCTTTGTGGCCATATGATTAAGGGTAAATCACCATCACCCTCTTCAGGACAGCGCAGATTTTGTGTTTCAGCAGGATGGAGCCCCACCTCATTGGTCTTTGCAGGTACGTAGTTGCTTGAAGGAGGAGCTTCCACACCGGATGATGGGGCGTTTGGTGTTTGGAACGAGCTGGATTACAGATTGGACGTATGCCGCGTAACAAAAGGGTCACACATCGAATATTTGTAACTGAAAAAAAACTTGGTATATTTCTCTTTAAATTCATGTATCGCTTATTAACTATAAAACACTTGCGCAGTCATCCTTGAAAATGGAAGATATGAAATTAAACTGTCATCTGTTATCTTTCATCCGTAATAGCTGTCAAATGAAAGCATTCAAACAATATCTGATGCAAAATATACAAGAAATAGAAGAAAATAGTACGAGAATGCTACAATGAACGTAAAAAAAAGTTGAAAACAAAGCACATGGGAAATCAATGCAAAATTAAAGTTCTAATAACTTTGCTTGAGTTTAAATTCAATAACATATATATATTTTTAAATGTTTGTCTATGTATGCTTTATTATCTTTTAGGAAAAAAATAAAAAGGGTTTTGCGTGAACATGATGAGGACATGAAGTCCAAACAGTAAAATAGTTATATTTTTTAACATTTTTTAAAATAATATTTATGCAATAAAATGATAATGAAACATTAATTGTAAGAGAATCTATGAAAGATTTTAATAAAATATGTTTTTAATATACTGTTATGTATGCTGTTTTATTTTAAAGTATAAATATGAAATGTGTTTTAAACTGAAAGCTATGGGAACGAAAAAAGTCAAATAACATGATATAGTTGATATAATTATTTTAATAACATTTTTAGACCAATGTCAGACGGGCGTATTTTTGCCGCTTTTTTGCTTAACATGGATAATACTTAAGCAAAAAAGCAGCAAAAAAGACGCCCATCTGACATTGGTCTTAAAATGTGTATTTTATTGTGAGCTGATTTTTTGTATTATAAACTAAAACTTCAATTGTACATGAAGTATTTAAAAATTAACTAACGATAAAAAGACTTGTACCGTTAGCAATGTTAGAAATATGTTATAAAATCATCCGTTAGAGTTGAAAAGTGATAAAAAATATTTGTGAGGTAATATTCCCTGCCAACTGGAAGAATCGAAATAATAGTTGATGCAAGAATTTAAATAAAGAAATGAGAGGGAAATAGTATGTGAATATCACAAAGAATGTGCGGAATGTCTAGATTTAAAACTCAAAATGTGTTCCAAGAGAAATCAAAGAAAATTAAAATTCGAATAGATTTGCTTCTCTATAAATTTATTAAAATATTTTTTAAACATTAATCTATGTATGGTGTATTACCTTTAAATACGAATAAAAGATGTTTTAGTGTGAACAAGCTAAGTATGTAAAATTCACATAATATAAATTATAGTCAAACTCGTTTAATGCCAGTACGTATAAAGCCAGGACACGGGGAATATAAGCAATTTGCAAAGTAAGAATGTATCATAATTTGAATTATATTAAGATATTCTCAACCTTTTTACGAGCTAAACTATGGCCATCACAAAACTTTCTTCTATATAAATCACGTCAATTAAATCATTTGAATAGTACAAGAAATAACATCAATTTAGCACCAATTCATATCAAAGTATATCTGAATTTGAAGTTGGATGAAAATTCGTGCATTAGTTCTTGAGATAGAGCTGTAGGAGAAATCCTGAAAAATGTAGCATAGCATCGCCTCCTGTTGAGCGATTTACACCAAAACATAAACAGCACTAATTCATATCAAGGTATACCTGAATCTGAAGTTTGTTGAAAATCCAAGCATTAGTTCTAGAGATAAAGCTATTGCAGGAATCGCAAAAAAATGCAGCATAGCAGCGCCACCTGTTGAACGATTTACACCAAAATGTATAAAACGTCAATTCATGTCAAGGACTAACTAAATCTGAAGTTTGATGAAAATCCGTGCATTAGTTCTTGAGATACAGCTCTTGCGGAAATCGTTAAAATGCAGCACAGCAGTGCCACCTGTTGGGCGATTTACACCAAAAATTAAACAGCACTAATTTATATTAGGGACTAACTGAATATGAAGTTTGATGAAAATTCGTGGATTTTTTCTTGAATTAGAGCTATTGCGATAATCATGAATAATGAAGCATATCAGCGCCACCTGTTGGGCGACTTTCACAAAAAAGTAATCAGCACCAAACTATATCCTGGAATAATTGAATCTGAAGTTTTATGAAAATCCGTGCAGTAGTTCTTGAGATATAGCTATTGCAGAAATCAGAAAATTTCCCTATAGCAGCGCCACCTGTTAGACGATTTTCACCAAAAACTAATCATGTCCAGTTTGTATCTAGGTCTAACTAAATCTGAAGTTTTGTAAAATTCCGTGCATTAGTTCTTGAGATAGAGCGCCCACAAAATTTTTGTTACATACAGACTCACAGAATGACAGAGTGACAGACAGACATTTTCTAAAAAAACATCAAATCGTGTTCAGGGCATTCTAAAACGTATAAATCCGTCAAAAACCGGAAGTCGAAAATTTTCACGAATCCAATACTTTCTTCTTGTAAAGATAGAAGAAAGTAAAAAGCAGGATCACATCTATTACGGGGAAAACTTATTTTCATTTCGATGTGAATCTCCACAAAATGTAGGGTAAGATAGGAAAAAATGCTTTTTTATCGAACTCTTTTTTCTGTCAGCTATATTTCTACATTGCATTGCAACTGTCTGTCAAACTATAATAAATTTTACCAGACAGGAACATGAAAATGTAAAGGAATGCTCTGAACTCTTAAAAGAACGAAACAAAGAAGTCAAAGATAAGGTAAGGTCAAAAAGAACATCTTAAAACACCAAAATTTCTGTTCTAAATTAATTTTAGTGAAACAATGATAAAAAAAAAAGGTTAAGAAGAAATGGAAGTTTAAAATATAAAAAAAAAAGTAAATAAAAGTAAATAAAAGTAAATAAAAAATTTTGAAGATTGATCACTGGAGAACAATGATTTTGGTTTTTAAGAAATAAACACCATTCCTATACGGAATTGACCCTGAATTCAAATATGATCTTGATTTTGACATATCAGGCCTACTTGACATATCAGGTTTTACTTCAGTAATACAGAATTGTAAGTTTTGGAATAAGTTTGATTATTGATACCTAGATATAAATATATGCGAAGAACAAAATTCCCTTGCTTTTAGTATTAACCAAGCTTGACCGTAGTTATTTGTTTTATCTTTTTTTAAAAGAGTTCATGTATTGCAACAATAATGGAACATTATTTGTACGAAAAATCTCTGAAATACAACTAACAATATATTACGCTATCGTACATGGCACAGAAATCGCAATTATTTGTTAAATGTTAAATGACAATGCTCGAATGAAATGATTCTCATTGGTTATTGAACAGTTTTAATGCATCTCCATGCCTATAAGGGGGACTACCATAGGGGGGACCCTGTTACGTCGTCAAATGCCGCCAAACTTAATCGCCAAATGTGACGCCAACTTGGCGATAGCTTTAATATTTCGCCAAACTCCCATCGACTTCCATTGTAAACTATATGGTATACTTGGTTACAAAACATCAACAAATTGAAATATTTTAATGCAACAAAAATTAATATTAGCTTAAAGGATTTTATTAATTGTATTTAAGGGAGTTCAAGTTATTAAATTATGAATAAAAGTAACAGGATACAATGTTTAGCATGCTTTCCCAAACATAAATTTTAGGGTGACCTCTGGTCGACAATGGCGGATAGGAGCTAACAATAAAACTCTTGCGCCGTTATCTTTAAAAATAAGAAATATTAAAACTATATTATAAGGTCACATGTTATCGTTAAACAGTAATAGTTACCAACAGGAAATGTTCGAATAGTATTTCAAACAAAGAATATAATAGATAAAGCGGGAAAGTACGGGAATTTTATATTGAATGTACGAAATTATTGATATTAAAAACACAAACACTTGATGCAATAAAAATCAACTTAAAATAAAATTCGAAGAAATTTGGAACATTTCAAATTATAATGAAATATATTGTATATATACTGAATTTTATGCATACCGATTTTCCTTTAAATGTAAATATGAAAACAAAAATAAGGTTTGAACTATAGGAATATAAAACTCAAATAATTAATATGAATAAGTTATTGTACTATCAGTTTAACTATGTATTAAAAAATAAAACCGTTAAACAAATTCTAAAATTAAACAAGTTATTGATTTTATGAAGTACGTTTGAAAATGACTGGTAAATTTAAAATCATTTGAATATTGTCTTGGGCACATTTCATTTAATGAAACTTTGCTAT
Source organism: Maratus speciosus (assembly GCA_963932465.1). Lineage (NCBI taxonomy): Eukaryota > Metazoa > Arthropoda > Arachnida > Araneae > Salticidae > Maratus > Maratus speciosus. Next base: position 132,999,690 of record OZ010799.1, read on the forward strand.
TTCAAGATACATAAAGTATTGATTATAAGTTCTGATTCTATTTTATTTTAGCAATACTTAATTCGAAGTTTTAGAATAAATTTTATTATTGATACCAGGGTATCTGTCTAAAAATAGAAAAAATTTCTGCGGGATATTGATTTCAAATTTTATGTGTTTCAATAATCGAATGCAAGGGACGATATCGAGGCTATTATTTTAATTTGATTATATTTATATTATAGATTAAAATCAGCAATTTATATCTGCTTTTGAATGTATGATAATCTAAAAAATGCATGGTTACAGAGCCATTTTTATGTTGGCAAAAAAGCCGCCTCTACTTTGCGCAGTTACACGCGCGCTGATATTTAGATAAATAAAATAAATCAGTAATTCTGGCCTTGCATAATAAATCATCTAAATATAATGATATAGGTAATTTTTTCTTACCTTTATCTTTCTTCGACAGCGTTCCTCATTTTACAGCTTGGCCAAATTATTCAGATGCGATGTATCCATTGATGAGGAATTTCCGTTACTTTACTATGCTAAAGTGTTAAAATAGAAAATTGGTGATTAATATATGTTTTCCTTTTTAAATTAAATCCACTCCTGAGACTTTTTCTTTTCTGATTAACTATTATATAATTGAATCTTTACGTTTACATTTTAAGTTAACTACACATACATTTGTATTAGGCTGCTTTTTGCAGCAACAATTTTTCATTACATCTTTACTTATCGAAAGTTACACAACAACTAACTTAATAATAAAAATGTTTGTGAGTCAGTTTTGAGTTCTTGTTGATAATGATCATGTGGAACTTTTGCATCATGCGTGGGCTGATATATAAACATATTTCACTTATTAATGTTATTGTTCATTTTAAATAGTATAATTTAGCAAACGTAAAAAGAGTTTGTTGATTTCACAATGATTGATTCCTACTTGATCTATTTATTTAAGTATCAAAATGTATTTGTCCTTGAAAATTATTGATTTGTTTTCTGTTTCGAAATCAATTTATTCGTATCTGAGAGGGTTATAAATCCATCAATATTAAGCAGGCGGGAAACGGGCCAGCAGGGTGGCCTTCCGAGCGAGCCCGACCCCATGAAAATCTCTAATGTACTTCAATAGAATCAAAACACTGTATTAAAAAACTAGTGTGGTGAAGGAATTTTCACCTTGTCATTAATAAATACTTAAAAGGTGACACAAACATATAAAAAATTTATTTAGTACAACCCTGATATCTTTCGAACACTTACGCGTTCATTTTCAAAGGGAAAATATGACTGACTGAATAGAAAACAAATTAAAAAAAAAAAAAAATACTACGCATGCGCAAGCGTAGTTCAATTCATTTCTCTTCAAAGAGGTGAAAAGATCAGTTCATATTTTCAGGAGTTCTTGAAATGTTTAGGATATTATACCAAATCGCGGGAATCTTATAAGAAAGGACATCGTTACAAGCAATATCACTCCTAAGTAAAATTTCAATGGATTCACGGATTATTGAAGAGTAATGGTTAGATGTTGAAATGATCATTTTAGCTTTTTCGAAGTTTAAAATATTTTCTTTGTACAATCGCGTGTGGTATCGTGTGAAAGCCTTTGTAACGCTGAACTCAAAAATACATTTCTTTTAATTTGCGGTATTATATTTTAAGAGATATCGTCGAAAATATAGTGCAAAAATATGTCCTCCACCCCTTTATTTCCGAATCTACTGAGACTAAAATTATGGAAAAATTAGAGATAGTAGACGTTAAATTATACCTTGCAGGAAAATTATATCGGTTACCTTAGGTCATATGGATTTTGAGGAAAGCGTATTTTTCCGTTACGCACAAATTTCGATTTGCGGGCATTCAGCAAAAGTGTCGAGCAGCGCTGGAGGTACCTATCGTCGCAGAAGTATAAAAGCATTGTTGATAATGATTTCCAAAAAAAAAAAAAAATCGTCGGTAATTAGCCGAGAAATTAACCCTTAAAGACACATTTAAATTAACATTTTTTAAAATGATGAACCTAAATTAAAACTTATATATTGTATTTTAATTTTTATTTAAATTAATAATTTTTAAAATGATGACTCTAAATTAAAATTTATATATTTCTATTTATTTAAATGCAAAACAATTGAAATTCTACAAATAATATTTCGAGTGATAATGACTTTAAACTACCCCACTTTTTTAATAAAATTGAAATTAAAATTTTTTTTAAAAAAATTATGAAAGGTTTTATCATGTGATTTTATTTAAAATGATGTGGTTAACTATCACAAAAAATTTCGAAATTTTAACTTAATAAATAAAAATTACTTGAAAATGTGTCCCGGACCCCCTTAAACTTTGAACAAGGTTTTTTTTTTTTTTTTTTTTTTTTTTTAGTTCACTGTAAAATGAAAAGATTATTACTACGCTGAATTTGGGTTTATGAAATGCCGGATGAGGTTTGAATATGTACTACTATTATTGTCAGCACCGAATTAAGTTCATCATAAACTGATTAGGATAAGATAAAAAAAAAATTATACAGAGTAGCAATACTTAATATTACTTAGGCTTCATATCTCTTTCAACTTATATGTTATACACATTCATAATTTTCTCGTATATACTGCTATACCCAACCATGCGTTGTATAGTTTTTTACAAAGTCTTATTATTCTTTTAGCAACGATTTTTTTAATAAAACACAATTAATAATTCATATATTTATTGTACGGAACCCTCTGAGCGCGAGTAATACTCGCACTTGACCATTTTTTCAAATAAACGGAATATATACAGACGTATAGCCGCATTCATCTGAAACAAATTTTGGATTTTCTTATAAAAAATCGGAATTGATGAACTCTATAAAAAAAACATTTTAACCCTGGCCCACAAATATAAATAAATAAATAAAATAAAATAAAAGCGAAACAAACCTGACCTACAACAATAATAATAATATTTAATCAGTGTAAAGCAAACGCAATGTGCAGCAAAAGAAATACACTATGCATGGCTCTACGCAGTTGTGCAACAAAGATTCGTTTCAGTCATAAATACAGAAATTTAATGTAAAAATAGTTTAAACAATACCGTACTCTCCCATTTAAAAAAAAAAAAAAAAAAAAAAAAAAAAAAAAAAAAAAAAAAAAAAAAAAAAACAAGACATAAGCACGTCATATAAAATTCTATAATTATCATGGTATAGGTAAAATGACGTACTGTTCCTTATTTGTTTCAATGATCTATTTAGGTAAGATTTTTGGTATTAATTTTATTGTATTAAAATATAACAAGAAAGAAAAATCCTGCGTCAAGCATATAATATAAAACACTTCCCAATACTTTAACAAACATTCTATAATTATACAACTATACTAATACAACACTTCCAGAATACTTTAACAAAATTTCGTAGTTTAAAAAGGTAAATAAGATACCCAAGTAAACATCTTAGAAAACATATAACACATTTGGAAACCAAATTTTAACTGTTACCGTCCACAGCCGCAAAAGTACTCCAATTCTTTTATGCGAATCTGCATATCATCTATAGATTAGTACAGATTCTACATATTATGCCAAAATTTAGTTATTAAGAAAACGCATAACACATTCCGAAATTCTCTTTCAGCAATTTCTCCAAATAGATGGAAACGAAATAGAATTCTTTTGTACAGCCCTGTATATTACATACAGATAATTATACATGCCACATATCAATCTAAACTTTAATTCTGTCAAACATATGCTTAAAAGTACCGAAATCACACTTCCAGAAATGACTATTCATAGGCTGTCATGTATTCACTACTTTGCATAGCCTTGCGTACGATTTTACTTATATGCTACAAACATCTGTTAGTATTCTAAACGTGATCGACCTTCACAATGCAGAAGTCAAATTAAAAAATACCTGAAATTCAAGCTCATTCTACAGTGCTTACGTATTCATTTGTGTAGCCCTATGTATGTCTTACAATTTATGCACAACATATAGTGTGCAAAAATTTAGTTACCGCACACCATCTTCGCTGCGAACAGGTTTTCCCCATAGACCATCATGTAACCGAACTCTTTTGTGTGACTATATAAATGACTGTTAATGCCTTGCACCCCATATTCTACATAAAGCATGTATTAGTGAACTTCAGAAATTCATATCAATTTCATTATTTTCGTAACAGAGTAATATAAGCCGCAAAAAAATTTAAATAAACCGCAAACAATTTTTCTTCATAGATCATAATATAACGAAATACTTTTGAGTCCCCCTACTGGTACTATAAGGGCTACACATAACATATTCTAAATGTTTAAAATATTGTATCACTATTAAAATACACCGCAAATGACTTTTTCTCATAGACTGTACGGAATACTTTTGATTGCCCCTATAAAGAAACTACGAATGGTACACACTTCATTTTCACTAACGAACATGCTATGGTAAACCTCAATAACGTATATAAATTACATGTCAATCCGAATATAATTGCGCTAGTTAGAGCACGGACTGACAGACGGCCAGAGAGACATACAGGCGGCCAGGCAGACAAATAAACCCAATTCATAAACACTTTTCAATTATGTTGGAAAGTGTTAAAAATTACTTTGAAAATGAAAAAGATGGAGATTTATTTTTATGATAAATAATTTAAGTCATTTGAAACATTTAGCAATTAAACAGAGTGTACTAAAACGACAAAAAATAATGTTTTTTTGATGGAGCAAATAAAAATTTCGTTTCTTTTTATAACAAATAAATCTTCACATCTTTTTCTCCCTCGTCAAGAAGTTCATTTATTTCAAACTACAACCGATAAAGAAAAAAATGAGTGAAAACACTTCAACAATCTTATTCCCTTTCATTTTATAATTAAGAGCATTTGACTTTTTTTCATTTTTTTTTTGTCTTTTACTGGAACTAATTAACTTTTTAAAGTATTCTTTTGTCCTTTCATATTTATATATTGCATTATCGCACTTAGATTTTATTGTTTTGAATGGTATCGGTAAAAGTAAAAAAAAATTACTACATTTTCTGTTAAATGGACGACAGTTTTTTTAAAGTAATTACATATAATAAAACTTGAAAGTACATCTGGATTATTTGATGAGAATTTTTTTATGTATTCATAAAACATTTATAGCTTGATTTAAAAAGAATAATTGTGTATTTTTTGGGTTGTTGTATAGACGCACATTTGAATTTGCACTTAAAGGTGAAGTGTAAATTACAAATCCTATTAAAAGATTAAATAAAAATAAACTTCACAATGAATCACAAACTACACAATATGAACTTTAAAAAATTTTATTTTTACATAAAAGGTGACAGATAAAAATAATACATATGTTAGGAGTTTAAAATATACATCTTATGTAAATTTCCTAGTGCTTTCAGTCGACAATCCCACAGGCATCGTCAGAGAATATTTTCATTAATTGCTTTTCTATTCATTTCAAAAACGTCACTTCATTTGAAATGGGTGAGTCTGTAATTATTAAGGTAGCTGAAAGTAAAAGTAGTAGTGTTTTGGATTAAACTTTTATAGAGGAAATAATATTTAACTACCAATCCATTCACTTTAACCCATTTGTGCCTGAATTCTGGTTTTCGCAGATGTCTTGGTAAAATCGCTTTAAAATGTCGCAAAATGAACTGGTAAAATAGTAAAAAAAATTGCGCTAAACATTTTTGTATTTATTTGATAAAATGTAAGCGTATTAGATATAGGAATATGCATAATATTTATAATTGTTGACCATGCATGATTATATGTTTTGTTTAAATTTATATAAAATAAGCTTTTAAACTGTATATTATATACTATAATTAGTATTTTTATGATAAACTATCAAATATATTTATTCCTTTACAGAGACTAATAACATTGTAAGTATTATTAATAATAAACCAATAATTATCGTATTTGAGGCTTTAAAACAATTTATTTCATAATCATCTTGTAAAGAAATGTTTATAAATAACTGTGCCCTAAATGGCTAATAAATATATGTACGCATTTCTGCCTAGTGCCCTATATTTTGTAAGTTAGAAAAATGCATAAAAAATAGGCTTGAACATATAATTTCACAATTTAACAATATATGTATTGACGCTAGGCATAAATGGGTTAATACGTAACATTGTTCACATCTTTTTCACGTGCAGCTCCAATTATAGAAGGTAAACCCGCTTGTGTTTAAAATAATATAAATTTTTCTGCGTTTGTTTCCGGCTAATATTCTATAACAAAATTAAAACTTCACCAGTTATCTGTAAAATAATAAAATGACGTAAATGAAGCGAAAGCTTAACATATTTGTTATCTGCCTACATGTTTAAACACTGAAATAAACAGAGAAGAAGGCGTGATGTAAGTAGAAAATCTTTGACGATTATCTTCGGTTATTAATATCTAGTTTCAACAAATACTGACATGACTCTTTTAATAAAATTTAACACTTTATTTGCTTACATAATTTGTATTTTTCACATAAAAATGCTTTTTGACGTTATTATTTCACCATTTGAAAAATATATATATGTAATAATAAAAAATTTCGCTCTTTTATCTTAGTAAAACTATTCCAAATTCTTAACATTTTCCTTTTTTACCTATCTTTAATAAGATCTTAATATCTTTTGTCTTTTATTTCACGCATTTAAACCTGCGTTTTCTTTTATTAGTCTAAAAACCTTAATCCATTCGCTTCATCTTATAAAACCCATTGAATTACTTTTTCATTTTATTCTAAAAGTAATTCTTTTTCTTTCGAATGTTTTTAATAGCATTGTTCGATTATGTTCTTTTTCCCACAATTTTTTGCAAGCTTCGCGCCAGCATTTGTTTGCGTAATATTCCTGACGCCGAGGATAAATAGATCGCATCGTCGTCACGCGTGCCTTTCCCCCTTCCCCCTGTAGCTAGCCCTATCGTATTCTGCTCTTATCGCGTCCTTCTGGCTACTTGTGGATTTGTCATTTATTGTATTCATACGCATGCAGTTTTTGCAAGTATATAACACGTTGCATGGGATAGGAGAGAGACATTTTTACGATTATTGAATTACTTAATTAAACCACGACACCTGGAGAGCTTTTTTCCTGAATCTTCGTCATTTGTTCTAATACGTAACATCTAGTGGTACATTTTATGACGTAGCAACTATCCGCACATGGATTACATATAACTAGTGGAATTTGATGTATTATATGGTCGAATAATAAACGTTTTGATGCATCTAAAGGCTTCGATTATTATGCTTCGGAAAACATTGCAATGGACGGCAGCATGACCTTCCACTCTTCCATCACGATTTTACGACTGCAAAAACCATGATTTCTTCATTGAATTACGTAATGTGGGCATGCTGTTGCTTAAGATCTACATGTTTCTATGATACTAGTGAAATCGTATCATGTATATTAAATATTAAAAAATTATTAGAGATTTCTTTAAAAAAATAGTTTTCTTCTATGTTCTGTACACCTTGGCAGTATATTTTATAAGCCGGACTGTATCCTATGGTATAAATAAAATGGAATCTTATTCAAGAGAATTCTTCCATTACACAATCTAAAACTCATCTAGAACTCATCTAAAATTTATTTATGTTTTTTGAAAAATAAACGGACTTTTAGAATTACGTTAAAAAAAAAAAAAAAAAACTTTTAGAGTTTCTGTAATGTACACAAAACCTTCTCACAGTTAACGGAAGAATGTTTATTTAACATTCCCTTGCTGAATATTAAATTATGCGATTTATTCGTGAAACAGCTGCCATTCTTTATAAAACGTGAATCTATTCTAGCAAAATAAATTAAAGGAAATAAAGGCAATTCAAATGATTGAAACTCTGCCATTATGTAGTTCGAATGCTCTTAATTTTGTTTACTCTTCTTAAACCAAAACTATTATTATTTAACTTCTCTGGAGGCTTTGTTTGGAGTTCTGCTGGTTTATTTAATGTAATCAACCGTTTGTTTGTTTAGCGATCGTTAGACAGATGCTTAAAATATAATATCGTAAAATAACTTTTAATTTATTTTTACGCTCTTTTGTTTAACTCAAGCTGTTTTTTAAATGTAAAGATCGGATTTTGAAATCGATTTTTAACACACTTCTTGACAGAATTGGGCAAATTTGTAATCGCTTTTATCCGTAGTGTAATTACAAGTTAATTGCATGTAATGGATTATAATTACAAAACATTCAAACGCAGAAATTTTGTCAAATAATGGGATGGGAGCGGTTCCGGTTACAGTCCTGCAAGTATTTTTTACGGCATGTAATTTTAACTATAACTAATTGCATACAATTAAACTGTAATTACATTATAGATAATTGGAATTATAAATTTGCCCAACTCTGCTTCCTGATACGCTGGAATTTAAAAAATTATATAGAAAGTCGCGTTTCTGATGACAATGCAACATTTTAATATTTTTGTGCAACTTAATTATAAATGAATATCTTTATTTTAAGGTATTTTTCAATAAGCCGACACAGCCGATAAAACTCCAAATATTCTCTATAACTCATAAAATTGTATGAAAGTTTAAAAAGGCAATGGATGTAATTACGCGCCAATAACAGCTTTATAAACAATTTCGAAAACGCGTAACGCATTTCAAAACCCGATTTCTTCAATTAACATCTATAAACCTAAAAACATCCAAATTTGTTTGTATAGTTCTACATATAATCTATAGATTGCATGTATGCTAAAAGTTAGTTCAGTTAAATGCATAGCACAGTTGAAAATTCCCCTTCAGAAATTTTCGACAATAAACGGAAATGTACTTGAGATATTTTGTGCGGCTCTGTATATGATCTATAGAATTTATAACACGCCAACTAATACACAAAAAATCATTCAACTTAAAAACCCGTACCACACTCGAAAAGCATTACATTGTTCATAGACAGTACTCTAGCCCAATTCTTTTGTATGTCCATGTAAAACCGCGATAAATTGTATGCACACCATATTTTACAATTAATGCCTTGTGGAACAATGATGTATATACATTTCAAAATGCTTAAACTAGTGTAATATCATTAAAATACACAGCAAATGATTTTCACCATACACCATAATGTACTGGATTTATTTGCGTGTAATGAGCCGGTAAATGCCCTGTAAATGAGCCGTAAGTTGTACTCACCTCATTTTCAATACCGAACATGATATAGTAAATTGCAATAACATATATCAATTTCAGGGCAATCTGACTATAATTATTCAAGTTAGAGCGTGGAAAGACTGACAGATAAATCTAATGCATAAACAATTTTGAACTAGGTTGGAATGTGTTAAAAAAGAGAAAAGGAAAAGAAAAGAAAAGAAAGAAAATCGAAATATTCTTTCTTCGAACCCTTTCCTTGCTCTAGAAGCCTATGGGTACATACATCTGCTTTCATTCTCAATTTAATTGAGCAATCATATGAAAAAGGTAATAAGTAATTTTTAAAGAAAAATTAAAGCGATTTGAAGAAATTGCTTCTTTAGCTAAGATTTGCTAACAATTGTACAAAACCCATTCACTGTTAATATTTTAAGTGACAGTGGTTTGACACAAGACAGTGTTTTTTGCGAGATATCCATTGTTATAATCAAATTTAAGTCACATTTCATGATGAATTTAAGCCACGTTGTGGCCAACATCGCTAACGTTGTACGCGCAGTGGACGAGCTTAATTATTTCATGCGTTTCCCTAAAAAAATTACAATAATTACTAAAAAATACAATAATTGCTTTGATATAAAGTTATAAACAGAAAAATCAAATCTCGGAAAAACGGAAAATGTACTGACAGCAAAGTTGCCATATTTTATCCTTTTTTGACTGGTTTGACACAAGACAGTGTTTTTTGCGAGATATCCATTGTTATAAACAAATTTTAGTCACATTTCATGATGAATTTAAGCCAAGTTATGGCCAACATCGCTAACGTTGTACGCGCAGTGGACGAGCTTAATTATTTCATGCGTTTCCCTAAAAAAATTACAACAATTACTAAAAAATACAATAATTGATTTGATATAAAGTTATAAACAGAAAAATCAAATCTCGGAAAAACGGAAAATGTACTGGCAGCAAAACTGCCATATTTTATCCTTTTTTGACTGGTTTGACACAAGACAGTGTTTTTTGCGAGATATCCATTGTTATAAACAAATTTTAGTCACATTTCATGATGAATTTAAGCCAAGTTATGGCCAATATCGCTAACGTTGTACGCGCAGTGGACGAGCTTAATTATTTCATGTGTTTCCCTAAAACAATTACAATAATTACTAAAAAATACAATAATTGCTTTGATATAAAGTTATAAACAGAAAAATCAAATCTCGGAAAAACAGAAAATGTACTGGCAGCAAAGTTGCCATATTTTATCCTTTTTTGACTGGTTTGACACAAGACAGTGTTTTTTGCGAGATATCCATTGTTATAAAGAAATTTTAGTCACATTTCATGATGAATTTAAGCCACGTTATGGCCAACATCGCTAACGTTGTACGCGCAGTGAACGAGCTTAATTATTTCATGTGTTTCCCTAAAACAATTACAATAATTACTAAAAAATACAATAATTGCTTTGATATAAAGTTATAAACAGAAAAATCAAGTCTCGGAAAAACGTAAAATGTACTGGCAGCAAAGTTGCCATATTTTATCCTTTTTTGACAAACCTGCCATTTTTGTATTCCCTCGTTTTCAAGACGAAAATTTTCTTCAACTCAAGAAATTTTTTTATGATATATTTGATATGTATGATATTTTTGATATGATTATGATATTCGATTATGTATTTGAATATGTTTTTAGAAAGAAATATGAATGATAAAACAATATTAAAAAAATTGTTTAATAATTATAGGATATTGATGCACATTTAAGAACAGTTATTTGAATTTCATTATTATCTCACCCGTTTTTTATCGCCTTGTCTTCCTAAGTATTCAGTCCACAGTGCATGCAATTGGAAGCTTGTGCGCTATTCATTTTGCCACATGGCCGCATGCATACATTTGATTGTAGATCAAAACATCAATTACGAAAATCTAACCGGATATTTTCCATTTTTTCTCAGTGAAAAAGAAACTATTCCATTTCTTGGTCTTGGAATGAATATTACTATTACATTCAACGAGTTAGGATAAAAGGAACATCTTCCGTTTATTTTGGGAAAATGTACGATTTCCACAAAGAACTAAAAGTTTCCGTTTAAAGGGGAAATTTTCATATAAAATCACCTATAGATGTATAAGGATTATTTTTATTTATTGTATTTTTACAGTGTACTACTTTAAGTAAACGAGATATTCAAACTGTGTAGTGAATTGCAAATTTCCATGAATGATAGAGCCTAGACAATAAAAAATAGTCGGATGTTCCAATCCGAACACTTTCTTCTAGTTCATACATGTTAATACATGTTAGTCCCCATCCATACATTTGATTGCGGATCAAAGCATCAACTACACAAATTTAACCGGATATTTTCTGTTTTCTCTCAGTTGGAAAGGAAGAATTCCATTTACCTGTCTTGGAAAGAACATTACTATTTCATTCAACGAGTTAGGATAAAAGGAAAATTTTAATTTTATTCAGGGAATATGTACTAATTTCACAAAGAACTAAACGTTTTCGTTTAAAGAGAAAAGTTTCACATAAAACCACCTATATATATATATATATATCAGTGGCGTGGCGTCCGGTCATCGCTGGATGCGGCGATGACCAAGCAATATTTTAAAACTCTTAATAAGCTTTTAAAACTCTACGATCCAGTTTTAGCAGAACATTTGGAGTTCATGTATAAGTGAAGGTAAGATTTAAAGTTTCTTTTTTGAACATTCAAACACTGAATTTTAGAGTTAATAATTTTTCACCACAAACTTAAATAATTGCGATGACCACCGAAAATTTTCACGCCACGCCACTGATATATATATATATATATATATATATAAGAATATTTTTAGTGCGCTACTTTACGTAAAGGAGATATTCAAACTGTGTAGTGAATTGCAAATTTCCATGGATGATAGAGCCTAAACAAAAACAAATAGTCGGATGTTCCAATACGAAAAATTTCTTCTATCTCATACATGTTAATATTTCAGATTTTGCTTTACAGTGCCAAAGTTAAAGATCAATCCATGACCATCATGAGGATTCTAAAAATATAGGTTCGTTGAATTGTGTACATTAGAAAAATAGATATAAGAATCGCATTTTTAAAATGAATCATAAAATTTAAGCGTCTCTACAACCAAATTTACCAACCATAAGAACGTAAAAGCGACATGTTAGGACAGTATACACAAACCTAATAAGAATTTACTCATTTGAAAGTGTCACAGAATATGAAGGTTTATTAAATTCCGTGCATTATTTTTTGAAATATAGCTATCGAAAAAATCGTGCAAAATTCAGCATAGTAGCGCCACCTGTTTCGCAATTTAAAGCATAAACTAATCTTCAACAACTAACACATGCCAACGACTAACACAAACTGAAGTTTGATCAAAATCCGCGCATGAGTTCTTGAGAAAGAGCTTTTGCGGAAATCTTGAAAAATGTAGCCCAGAAGCGCTTCTTATTGGACGAATTACACCAAAACCTAATCAACAACTTATGTCAACATCTAACTGAATCTGAAGTTTGATGGAAATCTGTGCATTTAGTTCTTGAAAAGAGATATTGCGGAAATCGTGAAAAATGTAGCATAGAAGCGCTTCTTATCGGTAGAATTGCACCAAATTTAATCAGCAACAACTTATGTCAACGTCTAACTGAATCTGAAGTTTGATCAAAATCCGTGCATGAGCTCTTGAGATAGAGCTATTGGGGAAATCTTGAAAAATGCAGCACAGAAGCACTTCCTATTGGGCGAATTGCACCAAAACGTAATCAGCAACGACTTATGTCAACATCTAACTGAATATGAAGTTTGATCGAAATCTGTGCATTTACTTCTTGAAAAGTCTTATTGCGGAAATCGTGAAAAATGTAGCACAGAAGCGCTTCCTATTGGTGGATTTAAACCAATCCTAATCAGCAACAACTTATGTCAACATTTTACTGAACCTGAAGTTTGATGAAAATCTGTGCATTTTGTGCTTGAAAAGAGCTATTGCGGAAATCGTGAAAAATGAAACATAGATGAGCTTCCTATTGGGCGAATTATACCAAAACATAATCAACAACAACTTATGTCAACATCTAACTGAATCTGAAGTTTGATGGAAATCTGTGTATTTAGTTCTTGAAAAGAGCTCTTACGAAAATCGTGAAAAATGCAGCGTAGGAGCGCTTCCTATTGGGCGAATTACACCAAAACCTAATCAGCAAATCTATTTCAACATCTAACTGAATCTGAAGTTAGATGAAAATCTGTAGATTTAATTTTTGAAAAGAGCTATAGCAGAAATCGTGAAAAATGCAGCATAGCAACGCCACCTGTAGTTGGAGCAGCGATTTGCACTAAAAACTAATCAGCACCAACTTTTATCAAGGTAGAACTTAATCTAAAGTTTTATGAAAATCCGTGCATTAGTTCTTTAGATAAAGTGCCACACAAAATTTGTGTCACATATTCAGTAGTATTCAGTAAGAAGGACTCCCAGGCAGACATTTTCTGAAAATAGACAAATCTTGTTCAGGATCTACTAAAACGAATAAATCCTTCGTCGATTTTTTTTACGAATCCAATACCTTATTCTTGTAATGATAGAAGAAAGTAAAAAGTCAGGGAAAGATACAATTTTTGGGTCTCGGTGAAAATTTCGACACCCAACTAAAATCATTTGCCTGGAGAACCTCGGAGGACAACAGAATTTCTCTTCATCAATGTTCTAGAAGTGTAAATTCCCCTGATATCTCTATAATGTATCCACCCCTATCTTTCGCAGTTATAGAAATCCATTCTGGATATATATATATATATACAATATATATATATTTGAATTCGACACTGTATTCAGAATATAGCATTGGGTCGGGAAAGAAAATTTTGCTGAAGTTGGACCCGATCTGCGTTCAGTTCTTATCAGGTTGACGGTAATTGTTTTTCGGGTCTTATTGACTTTAAATGTTTCTAGTTTGGATTGGTTTCGAGTTGAGTTTTTACTATTTCAGGTCAGGTTCGAGTGGAAAAGATTTTTCAAAAGAAGTTCTGAGTATTTTTGTTTTGAAAAAAATGTATATTTGAATATAGATGAGTGTGTATATGTTCATGTTCTTACAAAAAAGATAGATTTAATGTTAGAGATATAATTATACACCACATTTGCATAATTATATTAAAATATGGATTCGTTTTATTTCACTTCAGGTTCGCTTCAGTCGCTTCCGCTTTGAAAAGTGTATCCTGTCAGGTTTTTTTTTGTGAATATTTTTCGTCTGGTTTGGCTCATTTTCGGGTTGACTTTAATTAGAATTTTATGGTTTGAATGACAGGGTACAATACAATCCCTGCGGGACTCTGACTGCATTTAGGCATGTTCAAAGTCGTGTCTGATATAGCTAATATTAAGTTTCATATATTTCTTGCCTAAAAATGAACGGTTACAGTCGTTTTTATAACATGAGCTAAATTTTGATGATACCCAGCAAAGAAAGAAACAGTAGGCCATCAGCTGGAAAAAAGATGGCAGCCAGCAGTGCCATCAGCGGTAAAGTGCAAGGGTGCAATTACTTAAACCTGTCGAAAAGTGTCCAAGCCGAATGCAGCTGGCCCATCAGTGATGGCCAACAGCAGGCCAGCATTGGTATGCCATCACATTACTTCAATCCAGCACTTTTCCTGCAGCGCTAGCACCTATCCCACTGCTATTCCTTTGCTGGCCCAGCACTTTCCCTTACAAAAATTTCTTATTGAATTCTATAAAAAAAACAAAGTATTATATAATTATGGCTCTTTTTTCTATGAGCTTCTATCAGCAAGCGCTATAGAAATATCTTTAGAAGTGTCTATAATAGAAATGTCTATAGAAATATTTAAAATTTCATTTGTTTCCATGTGGTCATGCTCCCAAGTACTAACCGCGCTCGATGCTGCTTGGTTATCGTGATCTGACATAAACAAGTGCTTTCAGCGTACGCTGCGGCTGCTCGTAGTTTTCAAGCTCTCATTACATTATTTCAAGTTTTTTTCTTTTGTAATTTACTTACCCTATAATTAAATTGGTATAGAAATTATTCTATTGTTTAGAAATTCTATGTATTTTATACGCTTTTTTTTATTATTGATTCTGAACTGCGTAAATTATGAAAACCGAAATCCTTTGTAACCTAGTAAAACCAGATTTAAGGAGAAAAAAAGTCCGTTGAAATAAAGAATTTATTTATTTATACATTTACTTATTTATTTTGTTGGTGGCAGTGGTGCTATATTTTTTTACAGTTTCAAATAAAAATTAGTTTCACAGCTTAAATTGTGTTAAGATATTCTTTTGAGATTTGTGTTCAAATACTCAATGTCTTTGATATTCGCAGCGCCACCTAGCGTAAGGGTTCCCAGCAGTAATACTGCAAAAGTTCGTGCACTTCCATGTAGTGGTGGACCAGCGCATGAGATAAAATGGATGCCCACCAGAATTTTATCTGATGATTTCCAACAGCAAAGTTGACTGAAGCTGTCCACCGGTGGTCATGCAGTGGTAGACCATCAGCCAGCACTTCTCCATCATTGCCAGCACCTATCTTGCTGCTGGCCAGCAATTTCCTCTTTGATGGGTACTTGTTATTCAATAGAAGCATATCAATTAATTATATTTTTGCTATTTGTTTCTTTAAACAGCTAATGTTACTTTTTCGTATCTTTTCAAAAGGATATCATAAATTGTTCCTTCAGATTAAGAAGATTGATATTACCCATCAAGATGAGCAATATTTTTAATGGATATTAGCAATATTTATATGGTCGCATTTCAAATTTTTCAATCAAAAACATAGAGTTCTTCCAATCCGGGATTTTCGTTCACAACTTTACCAAAAATGAAAACATTCTAACAACATTTTAAACAAACTTACTTTGATATCTATGACATGTGATGATCTGCCAAGAAATGTACGAGATAAACACAAATAAACAATGCTCAGCCAGGCAGTTCCTTTTTCTGAATATAGCTGCTAGTATATAGGATATCACTGAATTACAGTTTATTTCCAACGTTCCTCACGATGTTATCATATTTCAAACCAAGCAGGGTTACTGCATTAGAAATATCGTTAAAATATCCCTATTACTGATAAAGTTACTAGTATCCGTCAGGCCGAATTGCCGGAGCATGGAGGCGCATAAACTTAAAAGATATTATTTAAAAAAATGTTTTATTTTCTAGATTGCTGTTTAATAGCATAAAAGTTAGTTTGACATAACAATCGTCGATACTTCATTTTTAAAGTGTTTAACTCAGTCGTCAATTGCCTCGGATAATGCACAAATTTTAATCTGTCAGCAAGTGCTCCCATACTTCTAATTTGGGTAAAGCCTGTCCTTGGTGAAAATTGCTTCCAATAGAACTTTCTCTAAATGACAAACTGCAGTAAAAATGACATAAGTTGTTTTATGTGACGGCACCTTTAGATGGATATCCACAGCAGTTTTTGACAATGTTAAACTCGAGGATCTATGTATGGTGGCAAGGTATGCAACAGTTAAAGATAACTAACTTCGTGAGAATGAAGATTTTCTTCTTTAAAATATTTACAAATAGGTTTGATAAACAAAATTACAGTTAGAAATGGCTCATGATATTGAACAAAATGAAATATTATGGCCTGTGGCAAGCCTCGAGGTTGAAAACGCGGGCCATAGGCAATATCTTTTATCGCACTTACTTTTACCAATTCTCACTCCGTTCAGATCAATCAGGACGGTCGTTCTGCCAAGCCAAGCTGGAAAAAAAAATGCTAACCCCGCCAAACAAACAAACGCCAAGAATGACGGCAAAACACCGTAACTGCTTATTATACTGAAGCCAACTTCTCCATGTTAAATCGACAAAACATGGCAGCGTAAAATTTCCCATATCAAAAGAACCAATCATCGCAGAAAAATAAAACCAAAGCCAGAAGGGCCTAATCAAAAAGATCTTCAATTTGAGATCAAATGCATACTCATAAATTATAAACAGAGATATAGATTTTTTAAAATAACGTTGAGATACTGAAAATGACAGATTTATTTTCTTCGTCACAACTTATGTTTCAATCGAGGTAGAGACTTAAATAATGGACAGAAAAAAGTAAGGATTGAATTTTTGGACAGATATTTACTCAATCTACGTGCTTTTATAAAATTCAGCTTTAAAAACATAAATTTTCTATTCATAATTAGCGAAAAAATGTTAATTAATTCTAAAGTTTGCAAATTATGCCAAATAGCGATAAACCCGCCAAAACATTTTAGAAATCTTATACTTTTCTTTTATATTATCCTTTTGCATTGATTTCATCGAAGAAAACAATGGCTGAGATTCAGATAGATTTTTCGCAGTTAGCGAAATGAGTTTGACCAATCAGAAGCCTGCATGTTTGAGAATATTTGCTGTTTCTGGATCCCGACCTATGTCATGAAAGTTTTGATTCATTTTTTTAGTGCCAAGGATGAAGTGAAATGTTTTTAGAAATGTAGGCTAGGATCCAGATAGATTTTTTGCTGTTAGCGGAACGAGATTCACCAATCAATAGCCTGCATTTCTGCAAACAGCGAAAAGTTCACAAAAATGCAGGCTTCTGATTGATGAATCTCGTTTCTCTAACAACCAAAAAGCTATCTATATTGCGCCCAATGGAGGATATTCCAAATATGGGTTCGAAGCTGAAAAAAGTCACGTGATACCGGTAATTTACCCAAGGAACTTCTAACTGTTAAGAAGGGAAGATACTACTACTTTCCCTCATGAACCGTTTCACTGGTTAGCGGGGGTTTACATTACACGTCTATGGAGCCTTCCTTCTTTACGATAGAAGTTTTTACCTTGAACACGTGATCAAAATGTAGATGGAATATCCACCATTATGTTGAACACAATTTTGCATTTCCACATCCAGGAAGGGTATTGATTGTCATAACAGCAATACTTCGAAACTATTTAAGGCACTGATTCTGAACTCCTTTACTATACATTTCGATATTAAAGAAATTGTTGTTTCCATAGTAACAGTACTTTTCTGTATTGCTTTCTCTAAAACACAAATATAGAAATTTAACAAAGAGCGCTCAGAATCAACACCATAACAAGGAGCATTTATACAGAAGAGTGGTGATATATGCACAGGAGGCATGCTCATTTCAAGTTTTTGCCGAAAGTACGGCTACAACGTCTAGAATACCTTATGTGGAAATATGCTATCCAAACAACGCTAAAAATTTGTATCCCTTAAATGTGCGACGATACTGCTAAAATCCCAAGTATCGATCACAGCGACATCTGCGGGATTTAGTATTACATTGTATAGACTAGCAATATCTTGAAGTTTGAGAAAATATCCTTCAGATGTCGCTGTGATCTGTATATTTCAGCAGCATCTTTGCACATTTAAGGGAAACAATATTTTAGCACATTTTTAAGCATTACAGGGATAGCCAATTTCCACACTATATATTCTAGGCGCTATAGTACGGCAATCCACTTTCTTGAATAGAGGATATTCTACGTACGTTATGATCACGTGGTCAAGGAAAAACGTCTAACGTAAAGAAGGGAAGGCTCCGTCGACGTAATGTAAATCCCCGCTACCCAATGAAACAGTTCACGGGAGGAAGCAGTAGTAGTTTCCTGTTTCCCTTCTCATCAGTTAGAAGTTCTTTAGGTAAATTGACGGTACCACGTGACTGTTTCAGCCTTGAACCCAAATTTGGAATATCCTTCATTAGACGATACGCTCATGGACGAGCTTTATTAGACTAGGGAAATAATTCAATATGCATTAGCCTGACGATAATGACACGCTCGCAAAGACCTTTAACGGTTTGTTTTTATCACTTCTACCAATAAACATTTATTGATCTTATGTCGATACTTCGTTATAGCGACACACATGTTCCTAATTGGATCCTGGCCTTAATGTATCAAAATACGGAGTTTGCTTTCTGTACTATTCATGAGCTCAGTTATAACGTCTAGAAATATAGGCCGGGATCCAGGTACATTTTTGCAAGCAGTGAAAATTAGCAAAAATTCTGGCTTCTGATTGGTCAATCTCGTTCCGATAACAGAGAAAAATCTACCTAGATCACGGTCATGGTGTGGAAACCGGCTATTCCAGTAATACTTTAAAAAATGCTAAAAATTGAATCCCATAAATATTGAAAAATACTGAATGACAAATGTCGATAGCAGCAACGTTTTCTAGATCTTCTCTGAGCGAAACGTTTCCTCAATTGATGTCTTTTGAAATAGTTACGTTGGAATTACCGTATGTCGCTGTGATCGACATTCATCTTTCAGCCTCGTTCAACATTTATGGGATACAATTTTTTAGCACCTTTTTAATAAGCCGATTTTAAAACTATATCTTCTAGACACTATAGCTCCGTTATAGGCATAGATTATATGTTGTAGAAACCGACTATCCCAGCAATACTTAAAAAAGCGCATATTGTGAATCAATTAAATGTACAACGATGTTGAATTCCAAACAATCATTTGCAGCAACATCTGCAGGATATTTTTAAAGAAGAAAGAGACACGTGTAATGCACTGCTATAGCGTCTAGAATACATTATGTGGAAATTTGCTATCCAAGCAGCGCTAAAAAGTTGTATCCCTTAAATGTGCACTGACGCTGAAATCCAGGGAGCTGATCGCAGCGACATCTGTGATATACTTTCAAATTTCAAAATAAACATCGTATTATTACAGCGGGCTTGACGCCAAGCACACAGGTCAGATGTATGTTAATAAAATGTAAGAAAAAAATGCTACAGCGTCTAGACCAAATTATAGCGCCTAGAATATATAGTGTGGAAATTTGCTATCCCTGTAATACTTTAAAAAGTTCTAAAATATTGTATCCCTTAAATGTGCAACGATGCTGCTGAAATATACAGATCGCAGCGACATCTGCAGGATATTTTCTATAACTGCAAGATATTGCTAGTCTATACAATATAATACGAAAATCCTGCAGATTTCGCTGCGATCGACACTTGGGATTTTAGCAGTATCGTCGATCATTTATGGGATACAAATTTTTAGCGTTTTTTAACAACATATTTCCACACTAGGTATTCTAGACGCTGTAACCAAATCGTCATGAAGTTTTAGGAAATATCCTGCAGATATCGCTGTGATCGACTCATTTTATTTCAGCATCATTTGAAGTTTAAGAGATCCAATATTTTAGCACTTTTTTAAGTATTACTGGAATAGCCGATTTCCACACTATATATTCTAGGCACTGTAGCACCGCGGTAGCCTGTCTTTTTCCTTTGCCTCGGAGTAGATATAGATGAAGCATTTGAAGCTGTTCCTAAACTGTGACCAACAACATATAAGGCCAGTTCATAACGACACACGGAGTTGATTATCTGTACACGGCAATGGACACAAAAAACCCGGCGCGCAGCTTTGTACTAATCATCGTGTAAAGATGATCCAACTTTGAGGCTAACGAAAAAGGCAGGCTACCGTGGTGGGTCCGATTCTTCTTTTTTTACAGACCGCTGGAGTCATGTGATGCTCGAAGGCACCAATGAAGGTGCGCGAAAAGAGTGACGTTTAAATGTCATGAACTGGCCTATTATGTCATTGGTCGCGCTAACACCCTCCCTCCTGCGTCCACCGTATATAGCGGCATCTTATATTGGAGACTGCTAAATGGACTGCTATCGGTCAAAATAAAGAGAGAAAAGGGCAGAAGAGAGGCAAAAACTCGTTTTTTGGTATCTAGTTTTTCACAGGGGAAGATTGACATGTCTGTTCCTCTCCTTTCATAACTTCATGGGGGTGAAATAAGCCAAAGCCCCCTAAATATTTGAGAAAGTCTTGACACGCGTCACGAAAACATCACACAAAGCAGGCAAAGCAAAGAAACAAAATCATTCATTGACTCGTGAATATGAACGAGCCAATGAATGATTTTTCTTCTTTGTTTTGCCTGCTTTGTGTGACGTTTTCCTGACACGTGTCAAGGCTTTCTCCAATATTTAAAGGACGTTGAATATGCCGGGATCAAGATAGATTTTTCGCTATTAGCGGGATGAGATTGATCAATCAGACGTCTGCATTTTTCCGAACTTTTTGATGTTTGCAGTAAACACCGAAAAGCCTGCACGGATGGAGGCTACTGATTGGTCAATCTAATTTTACTAACAGAGAAAAATTTATCTGGATCCCGGACATTAACTGTGGTTGGTTAAAACAATTTTGATTAAAATCAAATCAGGAAGCCAATGTTTGTTAACTTTTCTGGTTAGTTTAATTGAAATCTTCCTCGTCTATTACTGAAAACTGAGTTACCGTACTTTGGACAAAAAATTGAATATGAGCACACGACTTGTGCACATGTCACCACTCTAACACAGTGTTGCCAGATGGACTACATTTTTTAATTCAGATACTTGATTGGAACCACTTTTTTTGAAATTGTAAAACGCGCCTTACTTAATGACATATTAATAAAGGCGAAAACAATGGGAATTTTATCGTTTATAATAAGTGGTGGCAATCAAGAAATCTGATTTAAAAAAAGTAGCCCACTGGCAACACTGCTCTGACATTTAAATGTTCTCTGTTATGACCATGATTCTAAGTACAGTTGGTTAAATTTGAGTATCTGGGTATTAGAGAAAGCAATAGTGGCCCACCGTGGCTGAGTGGATAAGACACCATGCCGCTAATCGCTTTAGAGCGTAGGTGGAAGCAGATTCGAATCCCGTCGTGATCCGCATGTGATATGATGTATGTGTTCAATAAAACAAACAAACAAGCAATAGAGAAAGGTACAGTTGGCATGGAAACAACGACTTCTTTAATTCGTATAGAAAATTAATGAATAGTAGTAAATGACTCAAGTTTAAAATGTAGGCAAATGGCCTGGAAATATCAATGGCTCCCATCTAGTATTTCGGAAAAGTAATTTAATAGATTCACATGATGTATAACTTGATGCAACTCTTAGCTAATGAAAATTCTGCAACAAGACTTATGTAGGTAGATCTTTTGAATGAATAATTCATAATTCTGAGAAAAAGACAAAGTTCTTAAGGGCTCTTCCTCACCCCCCTCCCTCTCGAAAAAGGAAATACGATAGTAAAGATATAAGAATTTGGATAACTTCAATATGTCTGTGATCTTTTGTCAGAGTTCAGAAAAAGAGTCTGGATATTAAAAAAAAATAATAAAACAAATTTGACGAATGATAAGACTATAGATTTCAGGCAATTTTTAGCCGAAAAATATTTAATTCTAATGTATATTCGGCTTTAATAATAGACTATTAAAGATAATCAATTTAGGGGAAATTTTATAGTAAATTAATATCCCCACATTTATGCAAATAAGTATGGATAAACAGACTTCAGTAAAATTACATATTAATTTTTTCTTCTCTATAACACGATCTAAATGAAGATGAAGTTATATGTACAGTTTGTATCTTTAAATTTTTAGATATTTTTAAATCAAAAATGTTCCTTTATTATGCCTATAATTGCTAGATTTACAGATCTTTAAACAGATCTTCGATTCTTTAGATGCCTGCGGTGCTTCATTCTCGGATTAAGCATAGGTATTTGTAAAGGTAAATTTATTTTGCTGAACCGTCAGCAAAAAAAAAAGTTAGAAAAAACAATTAACTTACAGACTAACTGTAAATATATATTTTATTTCGACTCTATCTGTTTTTTACTAAATTTTCATCTTTCGTAGAAAATTTTAAGGAGATATAATTTGAGAAAGACTGATACTTTGAAAGAAGAAATTGACTTTCCTTACTTTTAAATTATTAATCACTCTAAAAAATGAATGATAGGTAAACAAAATGTATACTATTGTGTTTGCTTCCTGCTTATAAAGGCTATACAAGGACTAATTTTAGTTTGAGCTAATAGAATTATTTCAATTATAATAATTTGTTTAAAAAAAAGAACTGATATCTACTAAAAAACAACTTTTCAAAAGTAAAAAAAAAAAAAAAAAAAAAAAAAAAAAAAAGGTGAAAATTGTGGCTAAAAAATAGTGTGATATCAAATTTCCAAGCTTATATTATGGTATAACATTTTCCATTAAAAATTTACCGTATGTAAGTCGAGTACCTAAGTATGCGTTGATAGAAAGCCTTTTCAACTTTACTAAATACATCATAACGTGTTTCTGAAAATTAATTTTTTTTAATTATGCATGATGGGCTTGGCGGCCATTTTTCCATATTTTACACAAATTTCTAAGCACTCAAGCTCGTAACATATTTGCATTATTAAGAATTTCGAACTTGTAGTTTTAGTTACAGACAGATAAATTAAGAAAGATTTTTCTTTTGAAAAAACAAATTGATTTTTACTGCTTTAACTAATTAATTAAGCCCCCTCTGAAAAAAGAGAATCATAACATGAAACCTGAAGTTATTTCAGCTTTATTTTAAGACACAAATTTTTAGGCACTCATTTCCATAAATTAAAAGAATAAAATATTTGCTTTAGTAACAATTTCGAACTTCCAATCTTAACAATGAACTTGTGTGCTTAGAAATTTGTGCAAAATATGGAAAGATGGCCGCCAAGCCCATCATGCATAATTAAAAAAAAATTAATTTTCACAAACACGTTATGATGTATTTAGTAAAGGAGAAAAGGCTTTCTATCAACGCATACTTAGGTACTCGACTTACATACGGTAAATTTTTAATGGAAAATGTTAAATAAGTACCATAATATAAGCTTGGAAATTTGATATCACACTATTTTTTAGCCACAACTTTCACCTTTTTTTTTTCCTTTTTTTTTTCTTTTCTTTTCTTTTTTTTTTTTTTTGCTTGGCTTTTTTTTTACTTTTGAAAAGTTGTTTTTTTAGTAGATATTGGTATGTAGCATAATGCATAAACCTGCATCCAGCTGCTGAGGAAAGTATAGACTGAAGTTCAGACGCGTGATCATCTTCACTCCATCTTGCTATTTAATCATTGTGATCTTCTAAAATTCTTGTTTATTGGCCCCCGCTTTGATTTGAAAAGTGCTTCTTGATTATATTCTTTAGCTTGCTTGGTTTTGAGAAAAAGACATATGGCACCTTCCAATCATTCACGTTAGCCGAAAGCAGTATATCTTTGCGTTTTTGCATAAGGAGTGAGAGGTAGTCAAAAACTTGACTCACGCAAAGTGAGTTCAGAGTCTTTCGGAACTGTGTCTGCTGATCGTCGTTTTGTCTCAATGAATTTGTTAATGTGAAACATTTTTTAAAAGCTCTAAGCATTTTTTATACGCGAAGAATCAAAATGACTTTTAAAGAACGTCTCTTATATAGAGGGATGTCTTTTACGCGATGTAACTACCTAATACGTCCAAGGATTTAAACAAATAAACATCTAAAAGGCTAAATGCTATCTATTTTACCTTCGCGACATCTTTGTTCAAGGTCAGCCATAAGACGACATCCTATCATTGAAAATTCGCCAATAATGAGAAATAACACTGCATCCATTCTGAGCTGTAGATTTATTGCTGACTTTTTAAATTAGTGAACTATTTCAAACACGTAGGTTCTTTAAGCACTGAGTGAGTTATCTTGTCTTTGACATTAAATGCAGCAGTACCTGTTAGTGCCAAAAGAATGATAGCTTCTGACCCTAACTGCTCTAAGATTGTTTTACTAATTTCTTTGATTTTTGTACATTTTACAGCTCTTCCTTTTCCAATAATAAAAGTTGATTTAGGGAAAGGGTATAGCCGGATAAGCATTGGAAACATGCCTTTTAATCAAATTTTCTGATTTTTTTCCTAGACGTAGCTACATATCTGACAACATATTTCCCCTATTATCACCCTATAAATATTGATATTTAATGAGATAAAAATGGTTTTTCGATTTTTCAAAAAACGGATTTTCTCAAAAACTGCTGCACGGAATTTCATGCTATCAATTGAGGATATATAGATACCAAAGATGCATAACTGGTAATTTTTGTGTAATTTTCTGTTTACAAAAACTGCTTGAAATAGCAAAATAAAAATTTAAAAATATAAAAATCATACCTTATGGTTATCCGAAAATTACCATTTTCTTGTAAAAAATTCCCCATGTGTGCCCGTATATTCTATATAAATGCCGAAAGTTTGCGTTGGGTACTAATTATAAATATTTACAAAAATGTATATCAAAATTATAGAAAATCATTTTAAGGCGTTATTTGGGGCGGAGCTACTTCACTTCAATATCCAGAGAATTTTTGGAACAAAGTCAGCAGACAATATGTCAACTGGTGTATTTTAGATTCTATTAGCATATAAGCTATGTTTTTCAACATCATGTTCATTTTGATACCGACAGTGTTGAGAATGTTGTTCATGTGTTCATTAAAATTTAAAATACAGCAATTCTGTAACTGTTTATTCCAAAAATTCTTTGGGTGTGGATGTTGAGTAGCTCCGCCCAAAATAACGCCTTAAAATGAATTTCAATAATTTTGATATACATTTTTAAAAATATTTATATGTAGTACCCAACGCAAACTTTCGGCATTTATATAGAATATACGGGCACACATGGGGAATTTTTTACAAGAAAATGGTAATTTTCGGATAAACATAAGATATGATTTTTATATTTTTAAATTTTTATTTCGCTATTTCACACAGTTTTTGTAAACAGAAAATTATACAAAAATTACCAGTTATGCATCTTTGGTATCTATATATCCTCAATTGATAGCATGAAATTCCGTGCAGCAGTTTTTGAGAAAATCCGTTTTTTGAAAAATCAAAAAACCATTTTTATCTCATTAAATATCAATATTTATAGGGTGATAATAGGGGAAATATATTGTCAGATATGTAGCTACGTCTAGGAAAAAAAATCAGGAAATTTGATTAAAAGGCATGTTTCCAATGCTTATCCGGCTCTGCTCTTTGTAACCTTTGTTTGCAAAGACAAAAGCTGTTCAGTGCATAACTGAAGGCAGCATAATTTGTTGTTCTTTAGAATAATTCAGAAATGTTAAAAGGAAAGAGAAACCATTGCATAAGAGAATCTACGGTAAAGATAAAGAATTACCCCCCGGATGTATTTGAGAGATTTTGATTTTTTTAATTTAGCTCCGATCTTTGAGAACTTGGTCCATCGAGTTAGCGGCAGAAAACTTCAATGCGCCTTCAAAGACTTGCTTGTCTGGCACAGCCCACACTTATTTAATATGACAACAGGTAAAAATTTGTAACACGTATGTAACACACACTCATAGATAGTCTTCTATACTCATCTATCAAATTTGATACCTTTATTCATCAGAGTCGTTGCTATATCGTTATTATGAAAATAATAGGAAGCATCTGAGTTATTTTTATGCGACTTTTCCACATAGAATTAAGCTGAATAACTCTATACATTTGAATTACTTTCTTTTAACCGTCACTTT
Organism: Maratus speciosus; assembly: GCA_963932465.1. Lineage (NCBI taxonomy): Eukaryota > Metazoa > Arthropoda > Arachnida > Araneae > Salticidae > Maratus > Maratus speciosus. Next base: position 133,026,280 of record OZ010799.1, read on the forward strand.
CGAAACTTCTGTGTATAACGTTGCACATATAAAATATGCATATTTCTTAAAATGTACACTAAATCTAGGCAGCACATTAAAAAAAATCAGGGATTGATTTATGACTTTTAGTCAACATGATTTCTCACGAATTGTATTTCATTGTTGTATCCATTTCTCCGATCATAAGCATAAGCGATCATAGTCATATACATTAACGTCGCATTTATACCTAAGCTTCGCGACATTTGGACGAAATATCGCCAAATTTGGCGACCAAAAATATGTCGTCAAAAATTGAGCGAATTTGGCTGTATCTGACTAATTTGGCGAAATGTCTATTGAAATTCAGTACTGATGATTCTTCTCTAACCGGGTTCTTCGCATTTTAACTTCGTGTTCTCCAGTAAAATTAGCTAAAATCTTAAAACCAAGAAATAAGGAAGCTATCTTTTCCAACCCGTACAGGAATTTTTTATTTTGTAATCTACATATTTCTGTTTTCTAGTGTACATCTTGACAAAAAAAAAAAAAAAAAAAAAAAATGCTTATCTCATTTACTTCAGAATGTTCACTTGCATTTCAGTTGAAATATATTCACTTACGATGAATTAAAAAAAAAATTGAGTAAACGTCAGTAATTGGGACAATTGCAAGTAATTGCAAATTATTAAATTTGCTTATCAAACAATGCTCAGTAAATTATGAATATGTCTACAAACCCGATTACGAAAATTTCCCAATAGAAACATACATTCGTCTGAATACAATTATACATACATAAGAATACATACATATAAGTAAAGTAAATCGAGAAAAATACATGACATTATATTTTTTTCGATTTCTTTGAGTATCACTCGTAGCCAGTCGACTAATGCCCAAAATCTTATTTTCCGTATTCGATTTTTTTTTTCGTTTCACTCAATTTAAAATTCAAAATGAATTACATCGATTTGAAAGCTTACAAAGAATGAAAAGTTCGAAAAAAAATAGTGGTTGTTACATACGTAGAATGTAAAACTTCTGAAAGGGATGGGGGGGGGGCAATCTATATCTCAGGTCACGAATGTATGAACGTCGATTTCAACATTCGACTCTATAATGATCCATATGAGGTTAAAATGCATAATTTACAGCAATGGAGCTAATGTTTTAATTAATAACGGGATGAATCTCGTCGAATTTCGACGAAAGAAATTGTTTAAAAACGAACTCATATATTGGTTACTACTTAGTCTCTTAAAACAAATATTATTTTTAACTTAATGATACAAAAATACTAACTCCATACACTTCGACTATTCAAAATATTAAAAAATTAAACTGAATTATTTATTATACCTAATCAAAATATGTAATTTTATTTAAATTACCCATTGAGTCTGTTATGTTTAAAAGGCACAGATGTTATGTACGCCCCATATTGGCGCGATTTTTTTCCCACGCCAATTCGGAGAAAACGTCAACAGCACAAACAATAACATCCGGGTTACCATATCAAGCAAAATAACGACACTTTGGCGCCAGTTAAGTACCCGTTGCGTATATGACATTGGCGTCAGAAAAAATCGCGCCAATATGGGGCATATGACATCTGTGCCGTTTAAAATTGACGATTGAAAATTAAAAAAAATGATTTCACCTTATGTCAATCATGGAATTATATTTCGCGTAAAATCTAAACTTAATGTTATTTTCACCGTCTCATAATTTGCATACGCATCTCTTATATTTACATTCACCATTTCAAAAATATTACAATGTGCAATATGTGATTAATACATATATTTCTAAACTTGAAATCAAGTTTGTCAACTACGACTTTGCATGTGAACATTCGCACTCTTGACTTGTGATTCTAATCTCTGTATCGGCGAGTAAAATTTCAGAAATTTATATCTTTTAGAGACGTTCTTAGTAAAATATTTGCTTTTATCAGAGAAAATAATCCTTTTCATTTAAATATGATGTCATTTTCCCTCATTGAAGCATTTCACCAAGCGTCTCAAACTCAATGAATGAAAAAGAATTGAATTATAACAGCTTTTTGCGGAAAACATGAGTATTTTATTAAAGCATGACGTCATTTTCTGTTCAATTTTTTCAGAAAATTTATTGTGACTTTTATGAGAAAATGGCATCGATAAAGATAAGCAAACCTTATTATTTTTCCTTTCTTTACAACAATGGAAGTAATCCAATTGCTACCATTTTGAAACAAGTTCATAGAAATTTTTTAATTTTAAAATTTAAGTATAAAAATGAGAATATTTAAAAAAAAAATAGCTAGTGCGGGCAAATCTACAAAGAAACAGCTTTCATTAAAAAAAGAATTATTAAAATTGGTGCAAATAAAAGCTCAAGGTACATGACTAAAAAAAGAAAGCATCATCTTTCAAATATATTGAATTAAACTCGCAATGTTATCTCTATTGGAAAATTTTGAGCCGACATTTCAGGCTGTTAGGGTTGACGAATATTTATGATTTTCAATACGGGCCGAGATTTTGGCACTACCAACGTCCAGCTCATTTTTTGTGTCGATGCGTCAAATATTTTGGACACTATCGTGTTAACAATAAGTGTAATTTTTGCAGAGAAGCCGGAGCTGTGCTCCGACAATAAATGGAATTCCTAGTTCAGCTTGGAGAAAAACACCCTGTATTTTTCCCGAATAGGTGATTTTGAATACTATGTTACATGACAAATATTGTTCGATTTTACGAATAGTATCACTTCTCTTATCTTTTAAACAGTTTATAATCATCCTGTATATATTTATTTTATGTATTAAATAAATTCACAAAGTATACTATAAGTTTCTCTCAGAAAGTAAAGTTATGAATACGCATAGTTACATGTTACAGCTCTAAAACTTTTCGGCTATCATTTGTTTACGTTTTAGTAAATTAATTTAACCAGACATGTGAAATATATTGAAATCCATTTGTCACCGCAATGTTTCTCTGGAATTTCAATAAAAGTTCTGTTGTTTTACTCAACTCACGGATTTTGAGTGATCTGTTTCCAAGCTATTGAAATTTGGAAATAATTGTAGATACGAAAATATATGATAATTTTATAAAATAGACTTCCTGAAAATTGTTTAACTAAAGTTTGATTTTAGTGCAGTATTAATCCAACTCCGCATATGACATTTTAATTAGAAGTGGGAATTTTGTATAGAAATTATTTCAAAATTTATATATTTTTTTAGATTTAAATGTAATAATAATAAACGGTCAAGTGCGAGCATTACTCGCGTACAGAGGGTTCCGTAGAATAAATATATGAATTTGTAATTGTATTATTAAAAAAAAAGTTGCTAAAAGAATACTAAGACTTTTTAAAAAACTATATAACGTAGGGTTGGGTATAACTGTATACATTAGAAAAGTGTAATCGGGTATACCATGAAAGTTCAAAGAGATATATGGAACAATATCAAATATAGCTATTCGTATAGCTCTTTTTTTAATATTATCCTAATCTGTTTATGATGAACTTAATTCGGTACTGACAATAAAGGCAGTGCATAGTTAAACTTCATTTGGCATTTCATGAAACTAAATTCAGCGTAGTAATAACTTTTATTTCTACAGTGTATCTAAAACAAAACTTTTGTTCAAAGTTTAAATTTGGCATTGTACTAAGCGCGCTTCGAATTGTGGTCTCAAAGTTGCAACGCCGCCTTGGTCAGTGCCGCGTTTTTCCAGATAGGTGTTTAAAGTCACTCGAGGCGTATTGAGAGATATAATCAATGCAAACTATCGCGAATCTCACAGTATTTATGCGATTCATTCTAATTAAATATTTCGAGGGCGATGCCCTTAAAAAACGGACACCTAATTTTAATTCCAAAACAGACAAATGGCACCAAGAATATTTAATTAAAATTTTCCTTTTATCATGTACGTGAAAAAAAGAAAGTTCGCATTTTCTAATAAATTCGTTTATAAATTCTGGTGTCAGTTCATTATTTCATAAGTTTATAAATTGAATTACTCCGTGCCGGAAAAGATTAAGTGGTCGCAGGACTCTTAAAGCTTCAAAATTTAAGAAATTTTAATTTTTTTTAGATGTTAAACGCCTATCTTTTCTGAATATTTTGATATAATTGTTTCCTTGAAATTCCCATTAGAACAGAAGTTTTGGCTTTTAGAATTATACCCGCTCAATAGCTGAAGCGGCGTTTCCGAAACTTTAAAGTCATTATTTTCCAAATGGCGTTTTTGGGTATAACGCGCAGGATACCTCAAAAACTTCTGAATATTTTTTCATGAAATTTTCAAAACATATATTCCATGTTATTCTGTATAAACTGAACCTAAAATTTCCTTTTTATTGTTCAAAAAAATATTTTTTTAGGTGATTTTACTGTTGAAATTTTCAAAATTTTGTACTAGCTAAATGCGACATTGCATTAAAAATATAAAAATGCTTTAAATACAAATTTATTTAAGTTCAGGGAAATTATTACAATCTGAAGTATAAGTAAGCACCAAAATTTCCATTCTAGTTGCAATATTTATTTTGTAATCCTGCGCGTAAACTGTTATGCCAATTTTTTGTTCGACAAATGTCTAACACTTTCGAGCCACCTATAAATACAATTCTGTATCTTGCAATTTTTTAAATACATGAAACGAAAGAACATACTTATATCTTTCATTCCAATTAAAATTGTGTTTTAAAATCATGTACATTTTAAGACATTAAATGTTGAAAATGGTCTTTTTTTTCATTTTTTCCACTTTTTAGAGTCCCGAGACCCCTTAAATTAGTATGTTTTTAACAATTTGACGTTTATTGCTTTTATACTGTTACTGGACATTACATTACACATATATATCATTAAAAGTCGATAACTAGGCATAGAGTACGCCGCCCTGTCCTTATGTATGTCCAAACCGACCGTACCTTTAAGGGTTAATATCTCAGCTAATTACCAATGATTTTTTACGAAAATCATTATCAACAATGCTTTTATTCTTCTGCAACGATAGGTATATTCAGCGATGCTCAACAATTTTTCTGAATGCCCGTAAATCGAAATTTGTGTATAACAGAAAAATGCTAATTACACTTAGCCTCTCTACTTTTTTACTAAATATATTCATGAATTTATTAATCTGAAAATATGTGGGTAAATGATCTTTATTACTTCCCCGAATTTGAACTTTCCATGTTCCATAGTTTACGATTAAAATGGCTGTAACAGACACACAGACTGACAGACAGACAGACGAGCAGACACAAGAGTGATCTTATAATGGTTCCGTTTTTACTTTTTAAGTACGGAACCCTAAAAATCATCATGCATCATTTAAAAAAAAAAAAACGAAAAATCATGCGTCAGTCTTAGTTTGTGAATTTTCCAAAATATTACAGAAAGGCTTCATACAATTTTTATACAATGAAATCGACCACAGTCAGTTAACTGTAACCATACTGTAACCGAATGCTTTTGTGCGTCTCTGTAAATAAACGATAAATGCTATGCAGTTCATAACCTATAGGAAATATTTTTCAGCGCGCCACAGTTATCATTTTTAATTTCGTTATGCTTGAAGTACCATAACATTATTTAAATAATGGTAGTTCGAGTATTATGAGACACCATTTATATTTGTATTGATAAATCCATAGAAAAAACATTGAGATATATTAAAAAATAGTAAAGAACAAATAATGACTACTTCTTAACATATTTTTAGTGCGTTTAACCCCTTGAAGGTCGATGGTATATAAGATATCCCACCTAATTTAAATTCCGAAACGCCACAATGACACCGAAATTTTGAAATGAAACTTTGCTTTCATAATTAGACACTAAGAAATTCTTTTACTAATTTTGAAATAAATTTGTTCTTAAATCCCAATGTGATTTAATGACAAGTACCTTGCCCCTGAAAGGGTTAAAATGGAAGAAAGAAATACATCTCAATAATTAGACTTAACGAAAAAAAAAAACTTACGTATTTTGAAAAATGGCAACCATTCAGGTAATATGGAGTAGTATTATAAGGAATATTAAAATTGCAAGAAATACCACGATTTAGGAAAATAACCAAAATTATTTAATGAGTAAACATTAGTAGATTATCTATAAATTATCGGATTCTTTCAAAATTTGTTTAATTTTTTGATTCGTCTTGAAACAGTTGTGTAGCTGAAATTTCATATTTTTCCCGAAACACACCATCTTTGAAATAACCTCTTCACTCGACAGCATGTTAGCATACAGGAAAACTAACTATCACATCAATAAACAAACAACTGTTCGGCTGTATACTAAACTTGGTTAACATCACTGACAATGGAATTTTATGATTTATACGAACTTTATAAAATTTACTTAAAAAAAAGTAAAAATTGAGAATAAGACTTTATTTCACCTCTTTCCTCCAACAACAGGCATCCAATCAAAACTGTGCAGAGTGGCTCATAGGAGTTTTAGGAAATCGTATAGAGGATTTACGCTTGGTTACAACACCGTATGCGCCAGATATTGAAGTATTCCATATTGTCGACAATTTCATAATACCTGAAATTCTTCTATATAGAAAGCTACTTTCCCCATAGATCATAATGTAATCGAATTTCTCCGTGTATTCCTATAAACAGACTATAAATGATGCTCATACTACACTCCTGAAAAAGCATGTTTTATATACTTCATTGATGTACATAAATTTCATTATGTTTAATTGTTATAACATCTTTAAAATTCTTCAAATACGATTATCCCCACAGACAATAATCTGTACCGAAACTATTTTGTGTGTCCCTGTAAACGAACTGTAATTGCTTCACGCTTCATTTTCAGTACCGGATATTCTGTTATCCTCAATAACACATAAAATCCACACAGGAATCTGAGTATAAGGAGAGTTAGATCACAGATAGAAGTACAGACAGACAGAACAAAATTCTTTAAACACTTCTGAACTATGTTGGAAAATGTGAAAAAGAAGCTCTGATTTATATACGTGAATAATTAATTGCCCTGGTTCATACTTGGCTGAAACAAAGTAGTTAATCTTCAGTATATTTAATGCACCGGGCGTTCTGAAACTAATGGAACAAACTTTCAGGGATTTTAGCACGCATCAAGACAAATAAATTTTGATAGTCAAAATTTCCATTTTTAATGTTTTGTTTATCTGACGAAACCCTATTCCTTTCATACCTCTGTCTATTATCATAGATTTCGTTCTTCAAAACTGTATAAGTGAAAGAGTTAAAAATTTGCATAATACTGCTTATACTTTAACTATAGTGTAACTTTGCTGAGTCAAAGTAGCCAATCTACCGTATGTTTAATGCACCGAGTGTTGCTAAACTAATGGAACAAACTTTGAGGGATTTAGCAAGTGTCCAGACAAATAAATTTTGAAAGTCAAATTTCCATTTTTAATGTTTCGTTCATCTGGCGAAACCCTATTCGTTTCACCCCTCTGTCTGTCATTGAGTTCGTTCTTGTAAGCTGTTTAAGTTAGAGATTTAAAAATTTGCAAAATATCTCCTATCACACTATAGATCATAACAGTTTGAAAAAGTCTTATGTATTTTTTAATTAAATGAATTAATTAAATGACATTTGACCATTTCTACGATTTAGATTTTAAAACACAACCTTAATTCCAGTCTTTTTCGCGTAGACTAGATGGCTCCGTGGTAACGCATTTGCCTGCTATTCAAAACTATTTTGGTTTGAAGTTGGGCGTCGGTGATTGAAACTGTTCAATCGCCGACGTGAAAAAGAAGTTTTGGTATTTAATTCTTTCTTAGTAGCAAATGTTTGGTAATATTAAACGCTCCTAGAAAATATTATTGACATTTAATTCTTAAATATTATAACTTAATTTTACCATTTAAATTATTAAATGTGGGAATTCCACGAAGAAGAAAGTTAAGAAATCCGTTAAGAAATTCCACGCATAGTGCTGAAAACAAAAGTGGCCCAATTTGTGCTTTGATAAGTAATCGAAATATTTTCACAGCAATACGGGGAAATTCTTAAAAAAAAATACCACATTAAGCGTGGTAACTCTGTAAGGGAGAGTAGCGGAATTTGGACCACTTCATTTATTTTCAGGTGTAACACACTTCTTTTGTGGAAAATCTGCAAAATATCACTACACATGGTCGATCTGATCATCTACTAAATAAATAAATCTCTAAAACTATTTATTTTTGAAAATCTTATGTTTTATTTAAATTTGGAAAAAAAAATGTTAAATGTGGTCCAAATTCAGCGACTGGTCGCCTACGTTGGAGACTCGGCCTCCTAAATTAAACAAAACTATATTAGGCTGCTTTAATGAGTAGGGAATATAACTAATTTTATTAAAAGAAATTTTTTTTTCGATTTTCCATAGTAGACCGACCCCATTTATCTCTATTGTGAATAATAGTGCTTTAAAATTCTTAATAAATAATAAATTCAGGTCAAATGATTTATATGGATTATTTATGCCAATATTTAATTTAAAGTATCATTTTTATAGTTCCCTTATTTTACAAATGACAAATTAATATTTCTATTGTAACAGGGTGGTCCTTAATAAATTAACTTTTAAATTTTCTATGGGGCACCCTCCTATTTTGTACTATGTGTAAAATAAAGACTTCCACAAAAATTTCAAAAATTTCAAAAATGTTTTAAAGGTCGCTACCAAGGTTTGAATGTTTTAAAAAATTAAAAATCGACATATTTTGTAATCTAATAATGTATTATTAATACAAATCCATAGTCATTACCAAATTTAATCATGGTATGATATTAGGCTGTAAAGATTGTCATTTGTTTCATGTTTCAACATATTTACACAGTCTGATGTCCAAACACAGGCAGGAGTACTTCATGTCTACACTCTATTTCACCTCAACCGGGCAGCATTGTGAAAGGTAGAGAATCTAAAATTCCGCCTTGAAAAATAGTTCTCCGTTATTTTTTTTTTTATCTTAAATACCTAAAATGCGTAAATATTTATAAGATAATGTTTATAAATTATAGAATTTGATTTTTTGATATTCATAAAATGTCGCACTAAATGGACATATTTGTATAAGAAGCCGAGCAAGCAGAGCCCAAAACTTAAAAAAGAGAGTTTTTAGCAAACGTTTTTTTTTACTGTTCACTGGGATTGCAAAATTTTAGAAGACATTTCATGATCTGAAACTGTAGACAGATTACCAATTATTGTTTCAGGTAAAGGTGTTGTCAAGTTACTTGTTGTTCCAAAACTTCAATCAGGAACAGGTGAGGCAATAGCTTCTGCTGTTAACGAAATATTAGAGCCGTGGGGAGTACCGAGCAAGTAAAATGTATGAATTTTGATATAACCTTTGTTAATACCGGATTATCAAGAGAAGCTTGTCCTCTTTTGGAACAGAATATGAACAAAGAAATGATTTGGATTGCCATCATCACTTCCTTGAAATACTGTTTTTGTTCTTTATCTTTTGTATGAAGTTTATTGTATTCCACCACGAGTGCTATCCCACTTTCGGCTACATCATTGTTTTGACTGAAGTCGCTTGTGTCTTACATGTCTTGCATGATTTATTTTCATCCCAATTAGTCACATCTGTTGAAAAAAAGTCAGAAGGTAAATCAATAATTTAAAAAAAACATCAGAGTGCTGCTTGTTAGAAAATCTTGCAAGTCATTTTGGAGAATGATATCAGGATCAGCACGTGCACGTTTCAAAGGTTCATAATTTTCTTCATTTTTCAAAGAATCGACCATTTTTCTTTTACTTTAAAAAAAGACATTATCATCGAAAAATGCAAAAGCAACTAGTTCTTCTGTGAAGTATAGAAAGTCCTGGGAACTTCTCCAAAGCACACAAAGAAATGATATCATTTACATTTTTGTCTTTTTTCAAATTCTTCAGGAGCAATAAATCATTTGGCCTGATACCAGCTGTGAATATAGATTTTCACCACGAACGAGCAAACTTGACGAGCTTCAGATTCTTCCTACTTAGTTTAAACTGATCTTTAAATAAATAAATCTTGAGGGTGTATATGGCCTTCACCATCCATGGAGCTCGATGCAATCCACCTGAGGCTCTAATGTAAACACCTGTTTTGGGAACTCCTCCTAAGAAAATGATGGCAAGCTCTAGCAGTTCCTTGTAATTGTCCTTCGGTTGAAAATCATTAAGATGAATTTGAGCAAATTGTGTAATTTCTCACACATTATGTGTTGTTTTTTCGTTGATTAAATTCTCACTTATGGGAGTATGAAATACGCCATAATCGATAGACATCCACGAAATTTTAAATCGTTTGAATAACGGTATGTCTTGCCCGCTTGAAACCACGAGAGACTTAACAGCAACTTCTTCAAGCATAATTTCAAGGATGCGATGATGGCAAGCCAAATCATTTGTTTGTTCATACTCTAATCCAGAAGAACACAAGCTTCTCATAAATATCGGGTATTAGCAAAGGTTATATCAAAAGTCATACATTTTTCTTGCTTGTAATCCCCACAAATCCAATGTTTCGTTAACAGCAGAAGCTATGGCCTCACCTGAAGATTGAAGTTTTGAAACAGCTAGTTAAATGGTCAGTGCCTTTACCTAAAACAATAATGGGCAATCTGTCTACAGTTTCAGATCCTGAAATGTCTTCTAAGATTTTGCAATCACATTGAACAGTCAAAGGAACGCTTGCTGAATAGTCTTTTTTTAAGTTTTGTGCTCTGCTTTTGATACGAATATGGCCATTTAGTATGACATTTTACGAATATAAAAGATCAAATTCTATAATTTATAAACAATATCTTATAAATTCCTACGCGTTTTAGCTATTTAAGATTAAAAAATGACGGAGAACTATTTTTCAAGGCGGAATGTTAGATTTCACAATGCTGCCAAGTTCAGGTGAAATACATTGTAGACATGAAATACTCCTGTCTGTGCTTGGACAATAGACTGCGCAAATATGTTGAAATTTGAAACAAATGACATTCTTTACAGCCTAATATCATAGCATATCTCAATTTGGCAATGACTATGGATTTGTATTCATAATTTATTATTAGATTACAAAATATGTCAATTTTTAATTTTTTCTTAAACATTCAAACCTTGGTAGCGACCTTTAAAACATGTTTTAAAATTTTCAAATTTTTTTGTAAGTCTTTATTTTATACATAGAATAAAATAGGAGGGTTCCCCATAGAAAATTTAAAAGTTAATTTTTTAAGGACCACACTAAACCATTTTTAAAAAATGAGGACTTGATCCAGTATGGTTGTGAAATTTCCATGTGTAAATAAAGACTTGTTTATTATGATTACAAAAACTCTTGATTTCGATGTATATTTACTCACACTATTTTTACATTAAATTAAACACAAAGAGTGAATAAAACATATTATCAGTTATCGTAAATCATTCACCGTACACAATACTACTATTATCATCATAATCATCATGATGCACGTTAGAAGAAGTAACTTGTAGTCCGATACTGACCTCTATTGTAAAATTCTTGAAGTATATATGATGAATTTGCAGACTGCACGGCAGAAGATCCACCATATCTTTATTTATGGCCAAAGTGATTTTTCTATCGTCCGCGTAAAATGCATCTTACCTGAGATTTGACAAAGAAAGTAACTGACGCCCATGAGCCCGTTTTTCCAAATTTATTTTGCGAAAAGGTTGTCCCTCAGTGAGTGTTTATTTGAACTGTAACGTGAAAGGAGATCCTCTCACAATCCGGTGTCATCTAATATCTATCCAATTAAAACAAGCTCCCTCGGTATCCTTCTTTCTGCTTGTGATACTTTGTTCTAAAGCTGTAGCAGAACCAAAGTCTGAATTCTTACCTTCAATAACATCAGATTTATTACGTTTCCTTTTTGTATTCATAATATTTTCATCAAGAACTTAGATGTGTTGTTTTTTTTGCACTTGCTGCCGCAATCAGACCAAATGTTGCGTCATTCGGAAGCAAAGAGTGGTCGGACATAATGAATTCGTAGTCAATTAACTCTGCTGTTATGTTTGTACTATTAACTAGTTTAAACAGCGTAAGAGACATTTTGATGTTCCCATTTTGCCCACCATGGACATCAGAATATAGAATATATATTTTTTTATGTTTAGAGACTATCTCTCTTAGGTGTCTTGCAACAATGCTAGAAAGGTCTCGAGAACCTCTTCCCCCTCTGTTTCATCCCAGACGTACATGTATCCCACATTATTATTAAAGGAATACACCCCATAGTTATAAACATATATATTGCTTTTATAATAAGCTATAAATGTTGAAAGCTTAGGAAAGTGAAGTGCTTTTTGCAAGTCGAATGAGCAGTAGTAAGTTTTATCTGAGGCTTTAATTTTATCAATTTTCATTTCCTCTCTAACCTGTTTAGGCCGAACTATGTGATCGAACTATGTGATTAGAGTGTTTTTTTTCCTTCTAAAGATTTTTTAAGAAAAATGCTGTCGGTATGTTTACCATTTGTTTACCGAGAGGAAGGGGGAGGAATTATCAAAAACAATATTACTTTCCATTCATAGTTTATTCATGTGATGATCACTTACGTCTATTTATCATGCGAAGTTTTGAAATAGCTACTTATTTAAATTACAATGTTATTTTGTTACAATGAGGCAAAATTTAGACAAGATTGAACCACATATGAAAGAGTAGTACACTAATGAATTGACTTCATTCAGTGTGGTTATGAAGGTTTCTTGTATTACTTCACCAACTCTGGACGCAGATGAAATCTATGAGAAAGTATGTGAACTGCGGACTTGGTGCACTATGGAAGTAGATAAAACACAGTTTATAGCACCTTCTACATGGACAATCTCATTTTATTTTATTTTATTTTATTTATTTTTTTTAAGTGGACTTGGTCTACTATGATTGTGAGCCCCTCAAATATAAAAATATTAAATGTTAAAGGATACTTATATCTTCAAAGCAGAATTTTAGTATTTTAATTTTAGCATGTGATATAATACCTCATAATTCTTTCTTCCATAAAATAAAACAATTTTTGAGAAAATGTATCATAACATTTTCTTCCAATAATCTCTTTAATTGTATCATTTACTTTAGAAAAGTAATTACTCTTAATAGCACTTAAAATACTTTTATACAACTAATAGTAAATTATAATTAAAAAGGAAGTTTCACAGGGAATTGTTAACAAACAAAGTTTACAAAAAAGATAAATATGAAGAGGTTGTTTTTTAATTTATTTTGTATAATACTTTTTTTTATACTAGAGAGTTGTTTTTAATGCCATGAGATTTTTTATTTTCTAAAGGAGTGATAAAGTTATATATATACATATATTTGTAAATAAATTTTATTTTTGTAATTAATATGTTACGTACAAACATTCTCTTTAAATTTCCGTAATTTTATATTCTTCTTAAGTAAAGAAAATGTCTTTAAATGTATTTCTTTTCGCACATTTGCACCATTTCTTTTAAATTAATCTCATACATTCATCGTTCCCTTTTAAATTGATTTTATTTATTTTAAATTTATTTCTTGTACTGTTTTATTTATAATAAAATAGTAGGCGATAGAAAAGAATTAATTAATATGGAAAGTGATTAATTTATTGCTGTGAGTTTGTTTATCTTTTAAAGGTGTGATAAAGAACATTATATATTTTTTTCGCAAATAATTTTATTCATATAACTGAAGTATTATACATAAACCTTCTCTTTAAAGTCCCGTAATTTTATATATTTTTTAAAAAAGTAAATATCGTTAAATGTATTTCTTTTTGCATATTTGCAGCATTTCTTTTAAATTGGTTTCATAAATGCATCGTTCTCTTATAAATTGATTTTACTTATTTTAAATTTACTTTTTGTACTATTTTAATCAGTATAATAGAAAGTGATTAATTTATTGCTGTGAATTTCTTTATTTTTTTTAAGTATGATAAAGAATATTATATATTTCGTATGCATATATATATATAGGGGAGAGTAGCCTAATTTGGACCTGCGCTTTAATTGGACCGTTGCCATTCTGCCGTTAATTACAGGAAGAGACGCCATCTACCGCTGAAATCCTACTCATCAGAATGACGTCACTCACGATTAGAAGAAGCAACCGCCTACCACGTGTTGTTGTCAGACAATTTAAAAAAAACCTAAAGTTAGCTGTTTTGATCTACTTTTTTCCTACTAAACGTAAGTGAATACTTTAAAACTAAGGTAAGTTGTTATGTTTTCATATACATATATAAATTCATCTGTTAATTGCGCATATTTCTCACGCGGCTTTGTTTGATTTCGTTTTTGTTCTTAGTCTTGAAATTATATGTTTTAAAAAAATGGCGCAGTTGCCATAATTGGACCATTTTAAGTTGCTTAAATTGGACCAGATATGCGATCATAAATTTTGAAAATTAAGTAATGAATTTTGAGGACGGTACACTTTGTACACTATTTTTTTTATTTTTTTAATATTTTATAATGGATTACTATCTCCATGCAATTTTTTTTTTTTTTTTTTGGGGGGGGGGGGGGTATATCTGGATTAATTTTTTTATACAGTTTAGGCCTATATAAACAAAAAAATATTTTTACATGTTTATGCAATAAATTTTGTTTGCAATTTCTTTTATCTTGTATGTATTTGCATTCATTTTCTTTGAATACTTTATTCCTACGGCGTATTTGGTTTACAGAGTTGAATTCAAACATTTTCTTCCTGGAGAATATTTGCAATTTCCTGAGGAAGGGCAGACTTTTTACAGTTCTGGAGGGTGGAAATGCACTTATTTGCCATTAAAACTCATAAAACCTCAAACCTTCCGGGAGGGGGGGGGGGGGTTCAATATTGTCGAATATATAATGTTTGCGTATAATTAATCGTAGCGTATTTTTCAAGAGAGCATATTTTTTTAAACACTTTTATAATATAAAGTTAAAAATGTTGAAAAAGACACGGACAAGCTGTCTGGAAAAAAAAAAGGTGACAGCAAAAGCTGTTAAAGATATAGGAAAAAAAAAGGAGAGAGTAAGTTGTGAAGAAATTGACCTGCAATAAGGCTGTAGCTACAAATCCTCCCCAAAAACCAAAAAATCATTAGAAATATTATATCCTTTGCTAAATTTAGTTTTAAAAAAGTACAGAGGGAGCCAAAAAACAGTTGTTTTAACATCTTCGCCATATAAAGTAAACCTTGAAATGAAAAAACACAAAAAATCGACTAAAAGGAAGCTATCACAGCATAAAAGCAAATGGAACATCAAGTTTTAAAAAATAGGCGTAATGCAATTATCAAGGAAATGATGAAAGGGGAGAACTACAATCATAATGTAAAGAAAACTTATGTTGCAAAAAAAAAAAAGTCTGATAATTCAGAATCTAAAAAGAAAAAAACTAAATAGTGATGATTGGTTTTGCCTGATTTCTAAGAAAATAAAACAGCAGAAATGATTCAGTGTTCATATTGCCAAATACGGTTCCAAGTTGTGTGCGCTGGAAAAAAAAATCAATAAACGATATTCATGTGTAAGCTTTGCCTCACTCCTTAAATGATATTCAAGTAACTGGCAATTAGTTTCATAATTTCTATTCTTAATTACTGATAACTTTGATTTATATTTTGAATACATTTTGATTTAAAACAATTACACTTATTTTCAAATATTTGATTTCATTATATTTCATTGCTGTTATTTTGTTTGATTGTTTCAGTAACCGCAAACTTTGCTTTTAATAAAATTAGTTATATTCCCTTGTCATTAAAACAACCTGATTTTATTTGGTCCTATTTAGGAGACTGGTGGTCCAACTTAGGCAACCAGTTGCTGAATTTGGACCACTTTTGACAAAATTTTCAAATTAAAATAAAATTTAAGATTTTCAAAAAGAAAATGGTCTAAAGTTTTATTTAGTTAGTGGATGAATTGATTGTCCCCGTGTAGTGATATTTTTCAAATATTCCAAAAATTAAGTGAGTTACTCCTGAAAATAAGCGAAGTGGTCCAAATTAGGCTACGCTCCCCTGTATGTATATATTTATAGATATGTATATATTTCGGTTTTTTTTCGTAAATAGTTTTATTCATGTAACTAAAGTGTTATAGATATTAAACTTGTCTTTAAAATTTTCGTAATTTTATATTCTATTTAAGTAACGAAAATGTTTTTAAATGAATTTCTCTCCACATTGTTTACAGCATTTGTTTTAAACAGATTGCACAATTGCATGGTCTTTGAAATTAATTGTATTTATTTTTAATTAACTTTTTGTATTATTTTATTTATAATAGAAAGTTGTTTATTTAATGCTATGAGATTGTTTTCTATTAGACTTATAAATAACATTATATATATTTTTTCATAAAGTTTTATTCATGTAACTATTGTGTTACATATAAAGCTTTCCTTTACGTTTCTATAATTTTATATACTATTTCAGTAACACACACACACATATATATATATATATATATATATTTGAATAATTTTTTTTTCGGATCTCTTATTGACAATTTTTTTTAAGAAAAATTTTCCATTCATAATTCGCTAATCATTGTAAGTTCTAAACTCTTGTAATTAGTATATCTTATTTCATTCAAATGTTATTACTTTTTTAATTCAAATATTATTACTTTATGCACTTTAGTTGTTACGAATACATATTAATTTTTTATTCCATGAAATATTCATGGTAATTTAAAAACAAACAAATGAAAAATTGTTGTTTTTATCTTCATTTTAAAACTAGAATGCAAATACTTTTTGTTACACGGGATAGCCATAATGTTAATGTCCTCGTGCGGAGAATTTTGTACTTCGGTTTTCATTTGTTTATTTTTTATTTTGAAATTTATTTTTTTAATGTAGATATTCTTCCTATCTTCAACAAATAGATACATACGTTTCCAAACGCTTTTATTTATTGAAATCTATTTTTTTACTTGACAAAATAAAAGTATTTTAAACTGAGTAAAATAAAGAATAAGAGAAAAATATTTTACCAAATTAAATCATGTTTCTTTGAAGCATGACTGTTATATCGACGTAAAATATACGAGAGCAATAAAAATAATTTAATGGTACTGCAACAGGAAATGATTATCAATTATCTTCACTGAATTCTTGAAAATGGTTGAAAAAATGTTTAACCAAACTTGTGGTCGATTTCTTGAAAAATGCATATAGTTTTGATGGACATAAATCGACATCAAGACAAATAAACTCGCGGAAGTAAACTAATTTCTTCTGTTACACAAACAATCTCACATTTTAACCCATTAAAGCCGGAAATATTTTCTTCTTTAAAATGAAAAACTTGTACTTCACACCAGTTTTTTAAAGCAATTTTTGTTTGACTTTATCACGAAGTTTAAGTCATCAAATAAAGATAGTTTGTCCGTTCAAAAATACTGGTATTCAAACAAAGAGATGGTAGAATCTTTCCTAGTACCGTATGGAACCGCTAGGCTTTTATGGGTTAAAATATCCATGATAATTTGTTCAACCTTGAAAATCCCGTGATGAAGAAAATGACTTTTGAGTGGCTAAATTAGACTCATAAACTAAACTGTTTTATTGTTATTAATCTTCATTTTATAATATACACTGAAAAAAAGGTCTAAAATACGGAAATACTTCTGCCAATAAAGACGCCATTATTATTTTCGTATTTTAACGGACGTTTTCCCCCGTAAATGTGAAAAAAAACGGAATTTTTTTTCTGTAATTTACCTGGAAAAAGTTCCATTAAAATATAGAAATAGTACTGGCGTCTTGATTGCCAGTAGTATTTCCGTATTTTAGTCCTTTTTTTTTCAGTGAAACATTTATTTATTTTGGAAAATGTAGCTATCAGAGGAAGTGCGCATTTAAAAAGCTCTCATAATTCAACTTAAATATGTGTCGATGAAATACTTTAAAATGTCGGTTCATCATCATTTAATAATACATAAGTAACCTAACATACCTTTATTTAACACGTTCACGCCGGAGTGGTGGGTCACACACGACTGTCTCAGATCTGACAAGTCTCCGGCCTTTCGGATACCAGTATTTTAATACAGAAAATGTTGTTTTATTTAATTAGCGCAATTAGACGATTTAAAGGAACAACATTTTCTCTAAAATAACAGTGGTGTACAAAAAGCCGGAGACTTGACAACTCAGAGACAGTCGAGTGTGACCCACTGCGCCGGCATGAACGTGTTAAAGGATGTAGAAGAAGTCATACATTGTAGAATACAATTACTTCCCAAATAAAAGGGGAAAACGGTGAAAAATATAGTCAACGGATGTCATTTGAATAATACACAGTGTGGATTTGATATAAACGGATAAGTCGCCTGAAAAAGGGTAAGTCCCAATTTACTTACATTATAAAGAGGGATATATTTATGGCTAAATAAAGTTAATTTTTATCGGATAAATATATCATCGTACTCACGCCCATTTAAGAGGATTTAAAATCCTATCAGTTTTTGCTACGATGTGTATAATATACAGGGTGTAACAAAATATTGACCTCGGCGTTTATTCCTTAAATATTGATTTATTATAAATTTTTTTAAAAAAAGTTACATAATTTTATGAAATCGAATAAAATTTTCAGGGGATTAACCCTCTCGCTGCGCAACCCGAGAGTTTTTCGGGCGACGTAAAGGTAGCAAAAATTGCGCAACCCGAGATTTCGTCGGGGATGCATTTTCTCCGTCTAATTAACCCGCCTTGATCATCCCTACCAGTTACTTTCTATTGTAAATTTTGCCTTATCCAATCAGAGCGTTTTCCCGATTAAATCAGACGAAAATTTTTGTTTTGAAAAACCGGTGGCAAAAGAATAAAAATTCTTAAAAGACGCTCGTCCCGAAGGAATTAAGTACGCAATTTTTGAAGCTATTTTGATAATACAATTACGCAGCGAGAGGGTTACATTTGAAGAAATTCAAAATTTAAATTTTCATACGGTCCACGTACAAAAAATTCCCCAATGAGTAAAATGTGCCCATACACCATGTAAAAAATTTCAGCATTTTATCATAAAAAGTTGCTGAGATATGTTTAAACAAAGTTGGTGAGGGGTTAAACATAAATTACAAAAATTGATTACAGCTAGAAAGAAATCATTGATTTCTTTGGTAATTTTGTGTACGACTCCAGAAACGCAATCCTCCGATATGATTTTTCCATTTTACGAACTCATGCTCAGGCATCGAAAAGTGGTTTAAGACAGCATTTATGCATTTATACATCCCTGCGACTTTTTATAAAATGATGAAATTTTCTATATGATCTTATTTGCGTATGGGGCAGATTTTGCTCATTAGAATTTTTTTTTTTTTAAACGGAAGCCGTATAAAAATTTCATTTTGCATTTCTTCAAATTTAATCCCCTGAATATTTTAATCTATTTCACAAAATTCTGTACGTTCTTTTAAGTAATTTTATAATTTATAATATTCTCTCTAATACTAGGTGACCCAGGAGTTCCGAGAGTTTTGAAATGTAAATAATTAGAAAGCTATGAACAATAGAAAGGTGCGGTTTTCACATATATACTCAGAAACGGTGGGATTTTTGTTTGTAATGAAAATTTTGTTTTAATAAATAGTTAAATTTTTTAGCAACAGAAGGCGCTGCTTTACAACATCGAAGGTATTTGTACCACGTGTTATATAAGCATATGAGTTAATTGCGCAACATCTTTCCTAATAGCCCAGGCAATAGGGAAATTTTACCTAGCAAAATTAATGGTAGTTCTGCAAATCGGCTTACTTTATGTTTTTTGGGTCGCCGAATCCGAATTTGTAACTTCCCACCAAAATTCCCCCCGCCACCCCTCAAAATTTTGGTACAAAGCCCCCCAAAAAGGTTTTTATTAAAAAAATCAAAAATTTTTAATTGTTTTAGGGAAAAAGTATCTAGAAATTCAGAAAGTAGATAAAATTTGCAACAAATTAGATACATGACATTATGATTTCGGATGAAGGGGAAGGGGGATCTGCCTCAGAATATGCGCCGCGGTGCTGCGTGGACTAAGTTGCGCAATTCCACTTAACCACTCACAGGTTTACATTCGCCCTCCCATCTCCCCTCCGAACTTTCCTTATAAGGTTTACTTTGAGTTTTTTGGGTCGCCGAATCCGAATTTTTAACTTCCTCCCAAAATCCCCCCCCCCCCCCCCCCCCACAAAAAAAATAGTTGTTTTTAACTTAAATTTCTTATCGTTTTAGGTAAAAAGCATTACGAAATTCAGAAACTAGACAAAATTTGTAACAAATAGGATATATGACATTATGACGTAAGATGAAAGGGGAGGGGGAGGGCTGCCTCTGAGCATGCACAGCGGCGCTACGTGCACTAAGTTATGAAGGTAAGTTATGTAGGTAAATACATGAACAAACGGCTACGTAAGTACTTAAGTACTTTATCAGTATCATACTACAATTTCAAGGTTTGGCTATGTCGCTTTCAGTGGCAAGGTACATGCATTCGTAAAATGTCGAAATAACTTAATGACACCAGTATTTAAAAGAGAATATATTTGAAAACAAGTAAAAGTATATTTTTGCGTACTTAATAAAGGGGAAATTTTCATTATAAAATTCCTGTGCCAATATGACAACTTGGAATTAAAATTATGTGAAGCCATAACGGCATCGCCGCCTCTCAAGGGGTCAAGAAATACCACCCAATATGCTTTTTGTAAATTTTATTACGTAATTTTAATAAGGTATTCTATAATTTTCTTCATTGCGAGCAAAAAACAATGGAGAAATTTACTTCCCGTAGTAAGCGAAACTCAAAATTTATTTATAACTATTGGGAGTGACTGGATCCAGCATGGTCCAGTTACCCCGGATACATGTCCCAGTTACCCCATTCTTGAAAAAATTATGGTGTAACTGGGACACCGGGCTTACATTTGAAACTTGAAGTAAATATGTATGGATACCTAATAAAACAAGTGGGTAAGTGTGATCATACATCGCACAAAGGGTTTCGTTTAATATTCCTTTCAAAACACTTTCTTTCAAAACGTCCAGTACATTTATCGCCATGGAATACCTTCTAAATTTTGGCAAACACATCCTAAACTATGTTAAAGTTTCAAACATATTCGCCTTGTTATATTTCCTAATTTTGTTTGCCCCCTCCCCAAAAAATGCTACGATATATCACATGACGGGTATCTGCCAAATTTAGAAAAGTGCCCCCCTTGGGGGGAGTGGGCAGATGGTCACCATGATTTTTGACGTGGCCTGATTTTAAAAATTTATGTTATGTTTTATAAGCCATATTAAAGTTTCAAACAGATCGTCCAGTTATATTTCCTAATTTTGTTCGCGCACCTCCCTCAACCCCCCCCCCCCCTCCTCGAAATGCGACGCGCCCTATCTCTATCGCGCGCAAATATCTTAATATGAAATTAAGATATTTGCTGAAATTACTATTAGGAAATAGTGGTAACTAAACTTTAGACAATTTTATATTAAATAAGTAGCATATATCTTAGGACTCCCTCAAAAAGTCACCTAAAGCGGTCAGAAACGCTAATTTTTTAAATAGAAATCTAGCGCCCCCCCCGGAATTTTGCGTGTCATTCTTTCTTACACTTTATCTTATGTGTTATAAAATATCTTAAAGTTTCAAACAGATCGACTTGTTAGATTTCCTAATTTTAACAAAATCGCGTTATGTTAGTTCCACATTCCACCACCAGGAAATGCACTCTATTCTTAACAAAAGCATATCTGAACGAAACTCCTTTACGCAATCTTTCCGTAGATAGATGGGTCGGGATGGTGGCGGTCTTAAACAAGAATTTAAAATATTTGCTGCGGTAACAAACGCTAAAATTTTAAAAATAATTCTAGCTCCCCCCCCCCCCTCCTCGAAATATCACACTCCATTCTTTTTTACACTTTTTTCTATGTGTTATAAACTATCTTAAAGTTTCAAACAGACTGAGTGGCGGTCTTAACCAATAATTCAAAATATTTCCTGAAATTACTATTAGAAAATAGTGGTATGAAGTAAACTTTCTGATGATGAATGAGTTATACTTATCTCATATCGCTGTTCAAAAAGCCCAGGCAAATTATTAGATTTCCTAATTTAAGTTAATTCGTGGTTAAATAAGCGCGTCTCTTCATTTTAATCGACGCATTTGATAGGAATAAACCGATTAATTAAATAATAATTAATATTTCAGCTTGTAATTAAGATAGGACTTAGATATGGGTATCAATGAAATCAGCGAGAAATTTGACATCGGGATGCCAAAAAATTTAATCAAAAAATTTAATATTTAAAAAGTTAAAATTTCGTATTAAAATATGCTATTATGGAAAACCGCAGCGTCGTCATGTCTACCTGCTTTCCCGCCGAATTGAAATCTTTTTATTTCCTTGTCTTTCCAATTAAAGAAATTAAATTTTTATCGATCGATTTTTAGTGGATATTTTAACTTATACACATCTCAGAAATGTGAACTTTATACCAAATGAAAGTAGATTTTTTTCTGCGTCTGTTTATTCCATTTACAAATTTCTCGGACCAATATTTTCTGATATACGATTTCGCTTTAAAATCTCCACTTCATTTTTCGGCTTAATTTCCTTCGTGGTAACCGTGCATTCCGCTGATTTTACTGGCAACCCTTAGGAGAAACACGGATGATTTCGAGAAAGTCCGTTTGAATTTGCGTTAAAAAGGTGGATTGGCTAATTTTAGAAGTTAATTAGCCCGTAATTCGGTTAATTACCAACTTTTTCAAAATTTTATGATTTGTTGTTTGATGTGAGGTGTTCAGCTATAAGTACCCAAAATTTAAAGTCTCTAACATGTATAGTTTCTGAGAACGGGCTCTGTGACGGACAGACGGACAGACAGACAGACAGACAGAGGA
This sequence comes from Maratus speciosus, assembly GCA_963932465.1. NCBI lineage: Eukaryota > Metazoa > Arthropoda > Arachnida > Araneae > Salticidae > Maratus > Maratus speciosus. Next base: position 133,049,172 of record OZ010799.1, read on the forward strand.
GCGAGACGAATAGGGTTTCGTGAGATGAACGAACCCCTAAAAAAAGATTGTTTAATAAAAGCACTTACCGTATTTTAATAAAAAGCTGTAGAAGTTCAACCAAATGGACGTTGTTTTTAAAAAAAGCCTAAATTTTTGACAACCTATCACAGCATAATGAGCGTTATGATTGAGTTGACACACCTTGTTTTAGGAAGTAGAGATTAAGATGCATTGTTCACAAAAGCTAAAACTTATAAAACATCAACAGTTTTTTCTAAATAGCGTATGTCCCAGTTACCTCGTGGGTCCAGTTACCCCAACTAACATTAATAGTTATTTATATGATATAAATGATCTCTAATAACATTTCTTAAAAAATTCGAAATTTAAAAGGGGTGAAAATGCGCGAAAAGCGTTCTAAAAATTTTTCTAAAATTGCGATTTCTACGCAATTTCGGAAAGTACCCAACCAATTTCAAATGTAATGGTTGGAAATTGATGATGACAGTCCTTGCTCCAACATAGGCTCTATTTCATGTCGGTGTCAATACCACCTAGGGGTTGCAGAAGCTAAAAACGTTCTAAATTGCGATTTTTGTGTTACTGAAGGGCCTAGAATACTGAAATTAGGGAGGCCAGTTATTTATAAGATACAAATGGACTCTAATAACATTTCCTAAAAAATCGAAATTTAAAAGGGGTGAAAATGAGCGAAAAGCGCTCTAGAAAACTTTCTAAATTGCGATTTCTACGCAATAACAGGAAGCACCGAACCGATTTAAAAAAGTAATGGTGTGAAAACGATGGTGACAGCCCTCGCTCCAACTTAGGCTGTATTTTATGTCCGTGCCACTACCCCAAAGGGGTGCAGGAGCAAAAAGCGATCTAAATTGCGTTTTTTGTAATACTGCAGGGCTTAGCAACTTGAAATTAGGTATGGTAGGTACGGTTAGGAATCTAAAATCCAGGTACAGAATTATAAATATAAGAACAACCGAAAAAATGTATACAGGTTAATTTTTTGCTAATTATTTATATAAAGCAATAGTTTCAGTTTCAGAAAAAAATTACATCGAATTACTTTTCTTGTAACAATTTTATATAGACAGCTCCAAATTTAAAAATAAGCATCAGGTATCCCTGATGCTTATTTTTATTATAGGATGGATTTAATAGATAGGATATTTTTATTATAGGACGGTATAGGAATTTCGTGGATATTTGGACTCCCAACATCGTCCAAAACTTATTTATCTAGTTAATGTTGTTATACAGTCATGCAATGGGATATTTTCCAGTATTAGAAAAAAAAAAAAAAACAAGAATGTGTACTAAAATAAAAATTATTATTTTGGGACTTAACCCCTTCGGGACGGGAGCCTTTTACGAAATTTTTAATCTTTTGTCACCGTTTTTTAAAAACAGAAATTTGTGACTTCTTGAATCGAGAAAATGCGCTGGTTAAATAAAGCAAATTTTACAGTAAAATTTTACTGGTGAGAAAAAAAAGTATTTTGAGCCCTTCATTCGGCATGTATACGTGTCGCTCGTCCCCAAGCGGTTAAAGGTCACAATTATGTGAGAATTCCTCAAATACGTTCTGAATGACATCATAGAAAAGCCCCCAAGAACGAGGTCTCCGGACCAAACAACATGATGAAATTCTAATATATATACACGCATATAAATGCAAAAATATAATTTGTTTTAAAGTAGCGAAAACAAATTCAGGAAGTCTCAAAATGTAAAGATATATCAATATTTCCGTAATCGTTTTTAATAATAATATACAATAGAATTATACATAAATATCACTTGAAAATATCAAATTAACTTAGTGTTTGCTAAAAGTGATAAAAATACATTTAAAAGACAAAAAAGTACAAATTGTAATGTAAATTTCAATGTACAAAATTCCAAGTTATCCTCTTTACAACACTTTCCTGGTTTCTCTGAAATATTCAAATATAAACACAATAAATACAATATCTCCATTGTATCGAAACCTTTCGTAGAATTAAAAAACATAATATGTATGAAAATAGACCCAATAGAACTAAGTCAGTTATCAGAGGTATATGAAATACCTTTTACCAAAGAAGATGGAACAGTGAAATTTTATATAGGAATGACAAATAGAAAGCTTAAAACTTGGATGCATAATGTGAACATTAAAAAGGTTCACAATCTTACTTAAAAGGGGACTAATGTAATGAAAAAGATGTTACAAGTTTAAAATATACATTTTATTTAAAACTTCTTAGTACTTTCAAGCCTTCTAGTCTCATCATCAGAGAATATTTTAATAACTAAATGTTGTTTATTTGTTTAAATACGTCACTTTGTTTTGAAAATGAGAGAGCCAATAATTACTAGAGTTAAAAGTAGAAGTAGCAGTAGAAGTTTCTTGAATTGAATTTAATTAGAGTAAATATATATTATTATTATTTATTGCAGTTCCATTTATTTTAGGACATCACTTTGTTTCTCATGCGTCACTTTCCATGGGTCGAAGAAAATATTTAACTTCTGTACTTTAAATTTTATTACGTCACTTTGCTCAGGTTTTCAGGATATTGAACCGCAAACTGGGGATACTGTACGATAGGGCGTCGTTACATACTTGATTGCTTTTACACAGGATTTCTATTGATTCTCTTATAGTGGATGCGTAAAAATTGGATGTTAGGAATATGATTTTTGTCCGATGAAAATCTATTGCGATATTCTGATTAAAACCTAAACGAGAAAGAGCTGTGGATTGGGGACAAAATTTTATGTCTGCTTTATGTTCTTTTATTCTTTCTTTGAGGGTTTTTTTTTTTTTTTTTTTTTTTTTTTTTGCTCATTCCGATGTACTCCATTAGTCTATCGCTGTCAGTTCTAAAAGGAATGGTATATACACTAGTTAATTCATCTTTCGGTTGGATTGACGACAAAATTTTATGTCTGCTTTAAGTTCTTTTATTCTTTATTTGAGTTTTCTTTTGGTCATTCCAATGTACTCCATTAGTCTATTGCTGTCAGTTCTAAAAGGAACCGAAAGATGAATTAGTTGGTGTATATATTAACCGAAAGATGAATTAGCTGGTGCATATACCATTCCTTTTAGAACTGACAGCAATATACTAATGGAGTATATTGCAATAGATTTTGATCAGGCAAAAATCATATTCCCAGCATCCAATTATTACGCATTCACTATAAGGGAATCAATAGAAATCCTATGTAAAAACAATCAAGTATGAAAAGACGCCCTATTGTACAATATCCCCAGATTGTGGTTCAATATCCTGAAAATAAATCCTGAAAACTTAAGCAAAGTGACGTAACAAAATTTAAAGTGCATAAGTTAAATATTTTCTTCTACCATGGAAAGTGACGTATGAGAAACAAAGTGATGTCATAAAATAAATGGAACTGCAAATAATAATAATAATATATATTTCCTCTAATTAAATTCAATACAAGAAACTGCTACTGCTACTTCTACTTTTAACTCTAGTAATTATTAGCTCTCCCATTTTCAAAACAAAGTGACGTATTTGAATAAATAAACAACATATAGTTATTAAGATATTGTCTGATGATGAGCCTGGAAGGCTTGAAAGTACTAAGAAGTTTCAAATAAAATGTATATTTTAAACTTGTAGCATCTTTATCATTACATTAGTCGCCTTTTAATTAAGATTGTGGACCTTTTTAATGTTCACATTATATATTTTATGTTGAATCAAGGGAAAAAATTGAGTTACGTCTTGTAATATTACTTAAAACTAGGATAAAAGAAAACATAGCAGACATCAAATACAACAAGAAGACTAAAGTTTTAACCAGATAATATAACAAAGAACCTTTACATATTACTTTTAAAAATAGTAGAATAATTTATCAATTAAGATTGTTTTCCCAATCCATTATCCGAGAATCAATAGAGATCTTATTACGCAGGAAGAATATATGCAATGATACAGCCTCTATGGAGCTTCCTAAAATTTGGAAAGAGATGCTCTACAGAATAATGAAAGGATAATATAAAATAATTCACGTTCACAAATATCCATTTTTAATATGGCAGTTAATTTCATTAGGCTTGAGTTCGCGTAATTTTTGTTTACCAGTTTTCAATCAAAAACGTTTTGCGAAAATATTTGTATCATTTTAGTTCTTGAGGATGTTGCCTTCAGAGCAATGAAACATGTCGAATAAATAAAGGTATCTTTTGCCTTTTAAGGTGCCTGCTTACCTTCGGAAGGGATTTTTTTTTTAATATTTGAAATATAGCCTACTGATGTACATTATATTATAGAATATAGCTAAGAATTTTGAATAATATGTAAAAATATGTATATTTTAAAATATTTTGATTTTAAAATTCCAAACTTATATAAAAATTGCGATAAAATTGCTCTTTTGCAAAACATCAAAACTCAAATTTAAACGAAGATATTTTTATTCTGTAAAATTTATTATGATTAATGCAACTTTCCTGAGGTACTGAACCATTTTCGTAACTATAAATATGTTATTAATAAAAATATAGAAGTTAACGTTTTTGCACACAGAAAAATCAAGAAAATATAGACAATTCGTAACTTGTATCAACTAAAGGAAGAAAAAACTAGTATGTTGTGGCCATCACAAAAGTTTCTTCTGTATAAATCACGTCAATTAAATCATTTAAATAGTACAAGAAATTACATCAATTTAGCACCAATTCATATCAAAGTGTATCTGAATTTATAGTCTGATAAAAATTCGTGCCTTAGTTCTTGAGATAAACCTATAGCGAAAATTCTGAAAAATGTAGCATAGCAGCGCCACCTGTAGAGTGATTTACACCAATACATAAAGAGCAATATTTGATATCCAGGTATACATGGATCTGAAGTTCGATGAAAATCCAAGCATTAGTTCTTGAGATAGAGCTATTGCGGAAATCACAAAAAACAGCACAGCAGCGCCACCTATTGAGCGATTTACACCAAACTGTATAAAATGTCAATTCATGTGAAGTACTAACTGATTCTAAAGCTTGGTGAAAATTCGTGCTTGAGTTACACCTATAGTCGAAATCCTGAAAAATACAGCATAGCAGCATACCTGTTGAGCGATTTGCACCAAAACACAAACAGCGCTAATTCATATCAAAGTATACTTGAATCTGAAGTTTGATGAAGATCCAAGCATTAGTTGTTGAGATAGAGCTATTGCAGAAATCGTAAAAATTGCAGTACAGCAGCGCCACCTGTTGAGCGATTTACACCAAAATGTACAAAACTTCAATTCAGGTCAAGGAATAACTGAATCTGAAGTTTGATGAAAATCCGTGCATTAGTTCTGGAGATTGAGCTATTGCGGAAATCGTGAAAAAGGCTGCATAGCAGCGCCATCTATTGAGCTCTTTACACCAAAAACTAATCAGCACCAATGTATATCAGGGACTAACTGAATATAAATTTTTATTAAATTCCGTGTATTAGTTCTTGAGATAGAGCGCCCAGAAAATTTGTGTCACATACAGACTCACAGATGCACAGACTCACAGACAGACATTTTGTAAAAACATGTTTTTCGGAATCTCTAACCCCTAAAACGTGTAAATCCGTCGAAAACCGAAAGTCGAAAATTTTTACGAATCCAATACTTTCTTCTTGTAAAGATAGAAGAAAGTAATAACTAACTGAGCTAAATAACTAACAACATAATAGAGGCACATTACCTAAATAAAGTCCTTTAGAGTAGTTTTTCAAGGTTTTCTAACGTTACAACTATTATTTTTCGAGTTATGATGTTTTGCGATAAACCAAAATGTTAAAAATCTCATTTTGATAAAAAGCAGAAAATGTAATTAAAAACCAGATTTTACCTATTAAGTGAAAAATCTGATTTATAAAGTTCACCCTCTATGTTATTTACATTAGTTTTTATTTTCTTGATGGTTTAAAAAAAAAAAAAAAATTGTTTTTGAGCAAATATTTAATACTTCGGTAGCGGAGAGCTAATTTCAGTTTGAAAAACGTATTTGAACAGTTTGAAAAACTTGCAACTGACTAATATTAAATGCCTTGTGACTCCAGTTCTGAGCAAGATAAAAACAAAATTCAAACTGATTTAGAAAGCTAAAATGTCAAGTTTTAATAATAAACCAAATATAGAAAATCTGATTTTTGATAGAAAATTGCATTTTAAAAGTAGGCACCCACCTTAATGTCAACCGTTGCAAATATTTTCATTGTAAATTTTTAATTAACCATTTAAACTCAAATTGATATAATTTATTTAATAATAGACAATATCGTGTAATATTTTTTCGCTACTTACCTTATCAAGCCTTTAATATCACCTTAAATGTATTTTTATCAATTTTAGCAAAAACTAGTTAGCATGCTTATTTTGTGTACGGAAGTTTAAAATGTAACAGTGATCGATTCAAAACTTATTAAAAATGACGCATTTTGTATGTTAAAGATTTATCGCAGCAAAGAAAAGTATGTACTGTGCTTTTAGTAAACAAGCAAGTAACATAGAAAAATTTAACCGTTTAGTATTGTGTTCTGAGAGCATTTCCTGTTTTGTCAAATGACATCATAATGGATTACTCCTTTAAAGATTCTTTTTAGCTGATTTTATTCGTTAACCTTTACACGATGCGAAAGCAGTTTTGTTCATACTCAATTTTCTGCTTTGAAAAAAGTTGCTGTTTTTCAGGAAATTTAATTTTATCAGCGCTCTTTGAAAAGAAGAAAGAAAATAAAGAAAAATAACTTACAAAGGAACCACTTTTGCTCGCACCTAGGAATGAGAACTGATGCATTTTGTACCCCTATACATAAAAGTTAGAGAACCAATAAAATTTATCTGATAAAATCATATTTTATATACTTTTTTATACTTTTAATTTTTTATTATTACATTTTTATTTGTTTATTTCGCGCCAAAAGTGAGTTAAGTCACCAAATATGGCGCTACAATTCTTTCGCCCGCTTTATCGGAAGAGTAAATGCACAGTACATATATCTAGAATTATATCAAATTGCGACTTTTTTTATAATTGATGGCATAAGAAACAAATATAAGTTTTCCTTTTTTTTCAATGTTGACGATAAATGCGTAAATGGTAAATATATTTCTGTTAAAACCTTCCAAGATCATTGAAAACTATATTTTAGTGAAATACAAAATAAGTAAACAATTTTCTTTTGAAATCGAATGGAATATAGCTTCGAATGTTTAAAATGAAATGTTGCTGTATTAAATGGTCCTTTGGCAAAAGTAATTAAAAAGTAAGTTAATATTTTTACACAATTTAGAAAAATTATTGTGGCTAATTAGGTCGGGCATTACAATTTCTACTGAAGTCCAAACCACTCTTCACAAAAGACAAACAGCTATGGCATTCGGCTAGGGTTGCTGGAAAGGTCTACTTTTGAAGAAAAAAAACACCAATTGATTCCCCGCCAAAAATGCGAATATTATGTTGCAATTTTTCAAAATAAAATTCGTGGGTTCTTGAAGGAATTTTAAACTTTTTTTAATATTTTATATTTATTATTAACTATTTTTTACTTTTAAATGCTTTTCTTTAAAAAACTTCCATGTTAATAGTCCGATAAGTGGTCTCGAAAATTGCATTTTCAGAAAGTTATGCTGCTGTAAAATCAAGAAATATTATTTTGGCAGAAAATTTTTATAGATTCTCAAACTTCGAAATTTAGGGCTTTGAAATGCACCAGTTCTCAATGCTAGGTGCGAGCAATACCAAAAGTGGTTCTCTTTTTAGTATTTTTTCCTAAACAATGTGTATTTATTTGGTTTTAAGCGATAAATAATCTCTTAAACTCTCAGAAATCCTTTCTTCAATTCACGGAAATATTTCAGGGCAGCACTCATACCGGTATATATCCAAGAATTGAAGAAATTTATGCTCTTTCTTTTTTGTTCTAGGGCAGGAAACTTCCATAATCTGAAAAAAGAAGCTTTTTTTTTTTTTAATACGTTTCCCTTTTTGTCATGGATCCACTTGGTTTTGAATTTGGGACAGCGCGTTTCGAATCAAGCATCGTATCCCTTTGAGAACTGGAGCTTTTTAATAGAAATTAATAGTGTTGGTGGTTAAAATTAATAAATAGGATCATATTTGATTGAAAAGATATATTTAAAAATATTTCCTATATCAGGTTATGTCAAGTGAGGGTCGAAACAATTGTTTGAATACAGGCTTCATTTTAAATAACACAAGAAGAGGAAATTGTTTTCACTTTTTCCTTAGGATCACCTACACAATTGTACAGGTCAGGCCTTAAAGGGTTGTCCATTCGACCAGCAAGCACTTGGAAGAGAGCGAGTTTAAAATTAAGATACGCGTTTTCTTCAAATTGGGGAATTCATAAGGCTTGTTAAATTTCTTGTTCAGAATGCTTGGAAATTTAAACTCAATTGCAGGTGCATTTCGTACTTATGAAATTATGCTTGGTATTTTAACACTTATAGAATAATAGAGGATAAAAATTATTATGTATTCGACATATTTTTAATAAGAGAGAATTTAATTGTTAGTTGCAAAAGATTAATATTATATTTTGAATTAAATTCGAGAAAAAAATGTTTGCTTTTTTTAATAAAATCGATTATTTTTTAACTTGATTGAACTACTATATATTTTTTTAAAATGTGTTCGTTTAGAATATATTTTACAGCCGAATATTTTTATTTTATACTCAAAAAATAAATTTCGAATAAGTTTAAATTAATGAGTAAATTCTAATTTATTAAATTCGAAAGCATTATATTTCGAAGCATTATTGTTAGTAATTCTTGGTTGTCATGGTGATTACGTCCTTTTTAGATGGAGTCCTATTATTTCCATATTACTGAATTTTACATACATAATTGAAATAAATTTTGTATTCATGCATTTATGCATAAGAGTGCAAAAGTTAATTTAAGATCTAAGAGCTAAGATTTGAATATTTATAAAACTAGTTATAGTACGAACGCACCTCATTTGCCACGTTTGTCGTACAGTTTTCGATTTGGTCTTTGTCGAAAATGATACTTAAGCCTTTGAGACTCAACAACTCCTATTTAAAAAATATTTATTCATATGTTGGAATACATCATTTTAAGAATGTGAGAATTAATTAAAAAAATTACAACTTAATAAAAGATAATTTGACTAGAAGTTCACAGCTGTTCACTGTTTTCACAGCTACAATAAACAGAAAATTAGATACTTCTCACAAATATTTTTGATTTTTTTTATGCAAAATTGTAAAGTATGCGAAATTACGATTGGAATAAACAATTAAATTTAAAAAATCAAAAAACCCGACTGCTTAAAAAGCGAACTAATTAACTATTTCTCATCAATGTGAAACTATTTTTTCAACTCCTACTATTATCTCACACTCTCGCTACATATATATCTTGTTAAAATTTTAAATCGTTAATAAAGTGCTTATTATTCATCTAATCAAGCTCAAATAATTTTTTTTAACTTGAAGTGGATGACACATGATGTTAATCCAGTTTTTTTCAAATATTAATTAATTAATTTTCAATAATCGAGAGAGTCTTCTTCTTGATCAAGATATTTTAAGACCGAGAGAGCCCTCTTCTTCATCAAGGCATTTTAAGTGCCACTCAAGAGGAAAGAAGAATGAGAGAAAAAATATCTCTTATTGAGCCAAGTAGGAATTGACTTCAAATTTTTTTTTTTGTATTACTTGTTTTTATTACTTACCTATTTTTTTATTTACTTGTATTGATGACTTTTAAGTTGTGTTTAATTGTTAGTTACTATCTATAAACACTGTTTTGATGAGGTCTATAGATGTCCATGGTTAGAGTTGGAGTAAAGCTAGAGATCCTACCTACGCAACTTCTAGGTTATATAATACTAGCAAACCCCGCGGCTTTGCTCGCGTAATATTTGAAATATGCCAAGTGATATTTATATGTCTAATTTTTATTAAAAGGTACTAACTAAATTTTTATTTTATTAAAAGTTAACATTTTATTTTATTAATAGTTAATATTTTATTTTATTAAAAGTTACTTATTACTTTTAGGAATAATTAAAAAAAATTACTATTTAAAACACAGTTTGATTAAATATCATTGTTACACTGCATAAGGCAGAAATGAGAATTAAATTAATAAAATGAAATAAAACTAAATAAATAATAATTTAGAAAATATTTTGAAACTTTTATGCTCAATTAATACGCTCATTTCAGTATTCATTTGAAGTTTTGAATTTTTTAGAAACCATCTTCTTACATCTTAAAATTAACCATCATGTTAAATTCCAAGTCCTACCACCTCTCTCAACATAAAGGGTTATGTTGAAATAGGAACTGTCACCATTAATTGGCCAACATTAATTTTGAAATTGGTTTGTTGTTTCCTAATATTCCACAGAAACGTAATTTAGGAAGCTTTTAAAGGCCTTTTTTAGAGCGTTTGTTGTTCCTGTGAATCCCAGGTGATAGAATTATCGGCATAAAATATAGCCTGTGTAGGATCAGAGACTGTTACCATTGATTCGCAACTATTACTTTTATATTTGGTTTATATTTCCTGAAATAGCGTAGAAATCGTAATTTAGGGCTTTTTTAGAATGCTTTTCACACCTCCCCTTCACTTCACCCCTTTTTAATTCGAATTTATTTTCGACAGTCCTTCGAGGGCATTTATATTTTATAAGTAACTACCATGCCATATTTAAAGTTTCTAGCCTTTTCAGTATCACAGAAATCGCAATTTAGAAAGTTTTTAGCTACTGTAACCCTCTGGTGGTAGTAGCACAGACATAAAATATAGCTTATGTTTGAGCAGGTTCTATCACCAATAATTTGTTATCATTATTTTTTTAATCGGTTTGGTATTTGAAAAGATTACATAAAAATTGTAATTTATAACGCTTTTCACTCACTTCAACTTTTTAAATTTGAAATTTTCTTTCGACAGTTCATAGAAAGCAGTTGCATCTTGTAAGTAAATAACATGCCATACTTCAAAGTGTTAGACCCTTCAGTTATGCAAAAAACGCAAATTAGAACATGTTTTGCTTTTTCAACTCTCAGATGGTAGTGACAGCAACATAAAATATAACCTGTGTTGTAGCAGGGACTGTCACCATTGATTTGCAACCATTACTTTTGAAATAACTTTGGAATTTCCTGAGATTGAGTAGAAATAGCAATTTAGAACGTTTTTAGAACGCTTTTCGCGCCTTTTCACCCCTTTTTAAATTTCCAATTTTTTCGAAACTGTTCTTAAAGATCATTTATATGTAATACATATGTACCTTGCCTAATTTTAAGTTGCTAGCCCCTACCGATCACAAAAATCGAAATTTGGAACGCTTTTTTGCTCCTGCAACGTCTAGGTGATAGTGACACCGACTTAAAATAACATCTATGTTAGAGCAGAGGCTGTCAGCATCAATTTCTTAACATTACTTTTGAAATCAGTTTGATTCTTTCTGAGATATTGGTGACAAATCGGCATTTAGAAGGTTTTTAGAACGCTTTTCGCTCATTTTGCTCCAGCATCTCCTCTGGGTTAGTGGAAACATATATAAAATATAGCCTATCTTGGAGCAAGATCAGTCACCATCATTTTAGCACCATTATATTTGAAATCGGTTCAGTATTTCCTGAGATTGCATAGAAATTGCAATTTAGAACGTTTTTTACAACGCTTTTTACGCATTTTGACCCCCCTTTTAATTTCGATTTTTTTAGGAAATGTCCTTAGAGATCATTGATATCTTATAACTAACTACCATTCTAAATTTCACGATTCAAGGCCCTTCCGTCACGCAAAAACCGCAAATTTAGAACGTTTTTCTCCTGCAGACCCTTTGGGGTAGTGGCACCGACATAAAACATAGCCTATGTTGGAGCAAGGATTTTCACCCTCATTTTGACGTCATTATTTTTAAAATCGGCTTGATATTTCTTGAGATTGTGTAGAAACTACCATTTAGAACGTTTTTTAGAACGCTTTTCGCGCATTTTCACCCCTTTTAAATTTCGAATTGTTTAAGAACTGTTCTTAGAAATCCTTTATATCTAAAAAGTAGCTGATACTTCAAATTTCATGTTTCTAGGCCCTTCAGTAACGCAAAAATCGCATTTTTAGAACGTTTTTTGCTCCTGCACCCCCTTTGGGGTAGTGGCACCGACATAAAATATAGCCTATGTTCTAAGTTGGACTAACACCATCATTTTGATACCATTACTTTTTAAATCGGTTTGGTATTTCCTGAGATTATGTAGAAACTACCATTTAGAACGTTTTTTAGAACGTTTTTTGTGCATTTTCACCCCTTTTAAATTTCGAATTGTTTAACAACTGTTCTTAGACAACATTTATATCTTATGAGTAACTAATATTCCAAATTTCATATTTCTAGGCCCTTCAGTAACGCAAAAATCGCATTTTTAGAACGTTTTTTGCTCCTGCACCCCTTTTGGGGTAGTGGCACCGACATAAGATATAGCCTATGTTCTAAGTTGGACTAACACCATCATTTTGATACCATCACTTTTGGAATCGGTTCAGTAGTTCCTGAGCTTACCTCCTACAAATAAACAATTTTTTTCCTCTTTATAATAGGAGTATAGAAGTATAGATGAAGTATAGATTTTAACGGAGCTTCTGACTGTAAAATAATCAATGAAACATCGTCTTCATTTTGAAAGACCTATCCAATGATATGCCACTCAATAGGATGTGTAAATTTTTTTTTCGTCGCTACTGCCATTTTGTATTTTACGGCCGTCATTTTGAATTTATAAAAAGAAAACATAGCCTATAACCATCGGGTCGTTAAGACGAATCGATAGAGACCTCATTAATTATAATCCATCCAGTCTTTGGGATGTTTCGAGGGTATAAAGAAATCCACATACACATATAGGCGTGAAACACATAACCCTTCTCTTCAGTCGGGTAAAAAGATCTATTTTTAAACGCCTCCAGTCTTTTTAATTTTATGAAATTTACGAAGTTCACTTTAGCAATAACGATGGGAAACTGTTCAAATGATAAATAAAACTTCGGCATAAAAAATTAACTCAGTATCGCAGCCTGTTGAGAATTCCATGGGAAATGTAGATTAAATTCTGTGTTGAGAAAAAGCAGCAATAAAGAAAATCGTCTTTTAAAGTACGCTCTATAAGTAACACGGATTTTTGGGTACATAGCAGATGTGGAACACGGTAATACAAAGGGTTAGTACCGTTTATATATTTATTTTCCTCAAAAGAAAAAATATGAAAGTTTAAAAATTTCTATTAAAAATTATTACTTATAACTAAAATAAGATTTCATAAGATGACTTAAAGCTACAATAAAACCAAAATTGTAGTTATATAAATTTCAGAAAATCTATTTTATAAAATTCTTATATAGTCTCGAATCTACAATTATTTCTAATTTTTTGTTCGACTGAAATAGGAACGCTCAGTATCAGTGAGTTTACGTAAAATAACAAAACTTTCATTCAAATTCCATAGAAACATTTCGCTGACAAATGTATTTCAATATATTTCCCATGGCTGGTTAAATTAATTTTTTAAAACGTAAATAAACACCAGCCGAAAAGGTTTATAACAATTGCTTAGTTATATGTATATATATTTTTATTTTTTTAATTTATTTAACATGTAAATTAACTATATCGTTTAATAAGATTGCAAAAAGAAACATTAGCTTTTTCAAGTAAATTATTGAATATTTGTAAGTTGATGCTTTTGAAGAAAATTTTCAAATAATTGTTACTGCTAAAAGATTAAGGGGATTTTCTGCATCTTTGTGTCAAAATTTTATATATTTATTTTTTGAATTTTTAGTAATTATTAAATGAGTATACCGTTGTTCTAAAGCGGTTTCGTGTTTTGAATAATAATTAATGTGACAGATGAAGAGCTAATAATGCAAATCACTTAAACTACCAATTAAAAATTACAACACAACATATCACTTGTTTTCATGTACAAATATCTTTAAATTATGTTACGCTGATGGAAAATATTTTCTTTTACAGGATATTAAACGTTAAGACTATTTCACTGTAAATAAAACATATATTACTATCATTTTTCAATTGTATTTACAAAGGAAAAATGATAATAATATGTGTTTTATTTTTAAAATATTTAAAAAAATAGTGTTATGATCATCACAAAACTTTCTTCTATTGAACTCAAATCGTGTGCAATCAACACATAAATTTAGATATGAAACATAAAAACTTCGTTTTAAAGTTTTCTCTGACGTTTAGTAGGAAAAAAATTAGATCAAAACAGCTAATTTTATGTTTTAAAAAATTGTCTGAAAACAGCATATGAAAGGCGGGGTTTTTCCTAATCATAAATGACGTCATTCTGATGAGTATCATTTCAGCGGTAGATGGCGTCTCTTTCTGTAATTAACAGCAGAATTACAGCGGTCCATTTAACGAGGCGCGGCGGTCCAAATATAGCTAATCTCCCCTAACACTTCAGCCCGTGTAGAAATATCTTTAAACTATGCTAAACTGATGGAAAATGTTTTCTTTTACAGTATATTAAACGCAAACAATATTTCAATGTAATGGCTTAGTTTCTTGCATTTACAAGGAAAAAATTATAATCTAATATGTAATTCATTTTAAAAATATTTAAAACTAGAATGCGCCGATCATCAAAAAACTTTTTTCTATGTAAATCAAATAGTTTGCAACCAAAATTAAATTGCAGTCTATTCATTTTTGAGACGGCGGATATTATGAAAATCGATTACAGCAGTGACACCTGGTGAGCGGTATACACACAAACCTAATAAGGATATGCTTACGTCACAAATTTAACAAAATATGAAGTTTGGGGAAATTCCGTGCATTAGTTCCTTTGATATAGCCATTGCAGAAATTATGCAAATTTCAGTATATCAGGGCCACCTGTTGGGCGATTTACACCAAAACATAATCAGCACCAATTTGTGTAATGATCTAACTGAATATGAAGTTTGATTAAATTCCGTGCATTAGTTCTTAAGATAGAGCACCTCACAAAATATCTATCATATACAAACAGACAGGCACACGGAGAGATATTTTCTAAAAACAATCCATTCGTTCTCAATACCTTCTAAAACGTACAAATCCACCTAAAAAAGGAATTCGAAAATTTTCACGAGTCCAATACTTTCTTCCTGTAACGATAGAAGAAAGTTAAAATCTAATAGAATATTTTTTTATTAATATTCTTTGAACATTTTCGAAAAACGAGATTAAGTAAAGCAAAGGGTACTTTTAGAAAATACTGGTAATAAATTCAATGGACTATACAAGCGCTGAAAAAAATGTGCCAACACAAGCAGTCATTTTTGTGATAGCACGTGGGCCTACTATTCAGGGGACAGTGGTATTGATGTAATTTACTGAGTATTGCTGAATTATGTTATTGTTTACAACACTGTAAGAATAGAACTGATGTTAGTTCAATTCCTATTATTAGTTCACACTTTCCCTATATTTATTTATATGTATGTTTATATAAATAAAACTGTATAATAGATATAATAAGATATATAAAGATATTTATATATCTTGTTCCAATTTTCAATCGTTAATAAAATACTCATTATTCATCCTATCAAGTTGAAATAATTTTTTTTAAATTTGTACTGGGTGACAATTGATGTTAATACAGTTTTTTCAAATATTAATTAATTAATTAAATTTTAATTAATTAGTTTTAGTTTTGCGTGGGAAACAAAATGGCGGCCATTGGTTATTGAAGATCAATGAAAGTATTTTCAATAAGGGGTTACCATACGGGGGACCCTGATCTGTCGCCAAATACCGCCAAATTTGGCGGCCAAAATGAGTCGTCAAAAGTGACGCCAACTTGACGATATCTCTAATATTTCGCCAAATTCCCATAGACTTCCATTGTAAACCTACTTGCTTATAGAAAATTAACAAATTGAGATATTTTAATGCAACAAAACTAATATTAGCTTAAGGGATTATATTAAATTTTTCTTTGATGATCTAAATAGGAATTGACTTTAAAAACAAAATTTTTATATTACTTGTTTTTGTTGTTTTTGTCGTTTTTTGCTGGTCCAAGTAAGTTCGCCCAGGATTCAAGTACTTCCAGTTTACGATCAAGCTTTCTTGATGTTTAAATTAACAATCAAATTATAATTTTTTCTTAGAAATTAAATAGCTTAAAAGTTCTCATTCGTAAAATTTATGTAGTTCAATTGTTTTTATGAATTCAGCATATTTTGATATTACTGAAATTAATTCACTATAATAACGTTAATATAAATTTTTATTAAGAAAATTCAAGCAGAAATAGCTATACTTATAAATAAGAATCGGAAGCAACTGATCACATACTGAGAAGTAATTTATTATTTAGGAAATTAATGGGGAGTGTTGTGAGATGTAATCATTATGCGTCGTCATCAATTACTTGATTTAAAGGTCTTTAGGTAATTAATTCATCATTTAAATAGCATGTTATACATTCATTAAAATTAAAACATGATAATGTTTTTTGCATATTTTGAATGCATAGTATTAAAAATTCAATTTGTATTAAAAATTCAATTTATACATTTATCTTTTGTCATTTATTACGACCTTCCAATGTTTAGAAATTCGGTTTGTCCGTCTCTCCGTGTTCTAACTCTCTTAAATATACTCGGATTGTCATGTATTCCACGTTCGTTATTGGAGTTTATTACAGTTCTTTGAACATTTTCGAACAACGAGATTAAGTAAAGCAAATAACATGTTTAGAAAATACTGGTATTAAAATTTAACGGACCATGGAACAGACGAAGAAAAAATCTGCCTACGGCAGCTGTCACTTTTGTGGGTGAACTTGGGCCTACTATTCAGGGGGGTGGTGGGTAAGTATTGATGTGATTTACTGAGTACAGTCACTACCGTGATGTTATTTACTTTGGTCCTTGCGGGGTTACTTTGGTCCATCCCATAAAAAAAGATTTTATTCTTTGTATTGAACAAACAATAGAAGATAATTCGGAGTTTTTGCCCTTGAAAAATATTTTATACCCTATTATAGGATATTTGAATAGTTTGGGTGTAATTTAAATTTTTGTTTGTGACAACATTGGATGTGTTTGTAAACAACTGTTTTCATATGTAAATTTTAACTCCTCAAACTTTCTATAGTGAAACAATCTGTATAAGAGATACAAATCAGGTAAGCGTCAAAATATTACCTTTAGTAACCTGTAACCCATGTGTGATCATAGTTTTTCCTTTAACTTTTTATTTTGACAGAAAATATTTATATTTTCATAAAGCTAACATGAAAACAGGTTTCTCTGGGCTAGTATGTACCAGGCCTTTTTTGGTCCGGAATTAGCCCCAGTTACTTAGAAATGCCTTTTATACAACCAAATCTCTTAAAAATTTATTAAGTAACATTTTTTTTTTTTTCAAATGTTACTGCAACAAAATGTTTAGTATTTTTATTCCAGTTCCTGATGATAACATGCTAAAAACTATTTCTCGAGTCTTTAATATTAACAATTGGTTTATATTGCTTAAATGTTTAAAAAAAAAAAAAAAAAAAAAAAAAAAAAATGTGTTTATCGAGTTTACATGGTTAATTCATCAGCAGATCCTATTGCAAGAGGTTTTCAAATTTTCAACATATGAAATGTATTCATTTTATATGAAAATAAGTGAAATGGACCAAAGAAGCCCCCAGCAGGGACTACTTTGTTCCAAAACTTTAAAAGGTAGTCAAAAAATAAAAATAAATAAAAAATTGCTTTTTTAAAACCATACAGTTTGCTTCATTGTTCCATGTTAATTGCTTACAACTCAATTTCGACGCTGAAAAATCATGTATAATATTTTTTAATAATGGAAATGTTAGTTACACCAGGAAAAGGTAACGCAAAGTAGCGGTTTGCCGTATTGCTGAATTATGCCATTATTCACAGTAGAAATGATAGGAATAGAACTGATAGTAAAATTTCGTTAATCTAAATAAGAATGTACTCGTTAAAAAAAAACATAAATTTGCTGATTGGTACACATAAACAAGAACTTGTACAATTAAAATTAGTGATAAAACATAAAATCTACGTTTCAAGATCAACCTGCAGTCGTCCTCGGGAATGTGTGTCACATATAAACAAACAGACACAAACACAGACAGACTTACAGATAGCCGTTTTCTAAAAACAATCATTTCGTTTTCAGGATCTCCTAAAACATACAAATTCACCTAAAAACGAAAGTCGAAGTTTTTCACGAGTCCAATACTTTCATCTTCTAAGAATAGAAGAAAGTAAAAATCCTATATGTTATCCTGAGGACGACTGCAGAAAGAGCTCGAAACGTAGATTTGATGTTTTTATCATTAATTTTAATTGTACAGGTTCACATAAAAGTTCTTGTTTATGTATAACACTCGGCAAGTTCAAGGGTTTTTAACAAATACATTTCTATTTATTATATTTGATGATGCAATTGTCCAGCATGTGATAAATTTTCTGTTCTTGTGGCTCCAAGTAAGTCCTCCATGGGTTTAAGCAACTCCAGTTTACGATTTATCTTTCTTGATGTTTAAATTAACCATCAAATTATAGTCTTTCTTACAATTATTAAATAACTCAAAAATTAAATATCTTCAATGTTCATCTTCCTAAGATTTATGTAGTTGAATTTGTTTTTTTTTATGCCTTCAGCTTATTTTGATATTACTGAAATTAATTCTCTTTAATAATGTTCTTAAGTATAAAATTTTATTAAGAAAATACAAGTAGATATAGCTGCACTTGTAAACAAGAATCCGAAGCAAAAGATCACTTACTGATAATTAACTTATTAGTTGGAAAATTAATGAAGAGTGTTCTGAGATGTAATCAGTACGCGCTGTAATCAATCACTTGATTTAAAGGTCTCTAGGTAATTAATTCATGAAATAAATATTGTGTTACACATCCACTAAAATTAAAGCATGATAATGTTTTTAGCATATTTTGAATGCATTATCAGCAATTGTATTAAAAATTCAATGTACACATTTATCTTTTCTCATTTATTATGACTTTCCGACATAGTTGAAAAGTGTTTAAAAATTCGGTTTGTCTATATCTCTGCCGTTTCTCTGTGTTCTAACTCACTTAAAAATACTCGATTTGCCATGTAATCCATGTTCATTACTGAGGTTTATAACAGTTCTTTGAAAATTTTAGAACAATGAGATTAGGTAAAGCCAATAATATTTTTTTGAAAATACTGGCATTAAAATTCAACTTACCATACAACAGATGAAAAAAAATCTGCCTACGGCAGTTGTCATTTTTGTGTTAGCACGTGAGTCTACTATTCAGAGGGAGGAGTAGGTATTTATGTGATTTACTGAGTATTGTAGAATTATGTCATTATTCACAATGGAAATGAAGAGAACTAATTTTAAAACTTAGTTGTTTTTGTCGTTCCAAGTAAGTCGCCCAGGGTTCAAGTAACTCCAGTTTACGATCAAGCGTTCTTGATGTTTGTAAACTATCAAATTCTACTTTTTCTTACAATTATTAAATAACTTAGAAATTAAATAGCATAAAAGTTCATCTTCGGAAAACTTATGTAGTTTAATTGATTTTATGAATTCAGCATATTTTCCTATTACCTTAATTAATTCAATATAATATTGTTTTTACTTGTAAAATTTTATTCCGAAAATTCAAATAGAAATAGCTGTACTTGTAAACAAGAATCGGAAGCAACAGATCATTTACTGAGAAGTAATTTATTAGTTAGGAAATAAATGAGAAGTGTTTTGGACATAATCAGTATGCACCGTAATCAATCACTTGATTTAAAGGTCCCTAGGTAATTAATTCATCATTTAAATAGCATATTAGACATTCACTAAAATTAAAGCATGATAATGTTCTTTGCATATTTTGAATACCATAGTCAGAATCTGTATTAAAAATTCAATGTGAACATTTATCTTTTCTTATTTATTAAGACTTTCCAATATAGTTGAAAATGTTTAAAAATTCGGTCTCTCTACTGTCTTTCTATGTTCTAACGCTCTTAAATATACACGATTTGCCATGTAATGCATGTGCGTGATTGAAGTCTATTACAGCTTATTCACTATTGGATAGAAGTTTACAGTTTATTTAAGATACACACAAAAATATTTGGATACATTATAGTCTATGTTCAAAAATAATTTGCATTTCATTTGAATGATTTTATGATACTACAAACAAAATGAAATTTATATGCATCACTGGGGTAGACGACAACTATATTTCTATAGAGTACATAGTAACTAATATTTATAGCTCGTTTACACAGACGCACAAAAAGAATTCCATTACATTGTGAACTATGAGAGAAAATCGTTTGCAGAGAATTAAAATGAGGTTACACTACTTCAAAAATACTCCAATCAATGTACGACACTGAAGCGCACAACAACGTGTTTTCTATAGATAAAGCATCTGTAGCGTTCAATTTCAGAGACACAGAAAAGGAATCGGTTAACGGAAAACAAGACTGGGTGCAATCCTATGGGAAATATGAGAGCTTTAAAACTCATTTCCTCGGAAACTACACGACCGATTTTTATGAAATTCGAAATCCATATTCACTAGATTATGCTCAAGCTCTAGGGCAGACATTTTTTTCTGTGACTAATTTTTTTTACTTTAGAGCAATGGCAGTTTTTCAGAAATTTGTTTTTCGGAAACTAATTAAATTTTTGTAAAGTGTATACCACATAGGATCTTATATTTATACTCAACCACCAATAAAATTTTTATCGAACGTTCATGTACTTCAGGAGTTAACAAGGTTTTTAGCTGAAGAGTACAATTTTTCAAAGAGCTAAAAAACTTAGATACTTCTAACTTGAGTTAAGTTCTTTCACAGTTTTTGCCATGGGTGCGAAAAGAATTAAACAAACTTTTATTATTATTGTTATTACTAAATACCAAAACATAAATGCAGTCGTAATAAGAAATGCCTAGCCGTTTACTATCATTACTATATGTAGATAGTAATAAAGGTAATTGTTAAGACAAAATAATACTCGATGAAAAGACATGTACTATTGATAGTACATCAGGCCTGAAAGGGTTAAGTGCAGTGGTGGGATTCAGCCGGTTCGCACCGGTTCGGTAGAACCGGTTGTTAATTTGTGTTGAGTTCGACGAACCGGTTGTTAAAATGATACTTCAAGTGCGAAAATCGCATTTACTTTAATTTGCTTTCTTTAAATATTTAACTGCACAACATTATTTTCTAGGCATAACTCTGTGATAAGTCCTGATTAATTTCATTTAGTAAAATAACATTTCATTTGGAACAATAATATATTTTTTCTTCATCAGTCCTGTAAGAGAAAAAAAAAAAAAAAGAATTTTGCTAACTAAATTGACAACTCTAGGCTAATCCTAGTTATATGGCAAGGTTATTAAAAATTACACTAACTACTTATCTATACTAATAAAAGAAAGTTTTGCTCTGTCTGTGTGTTTGTGTGTATGCGATGGCTAGCAAAATCTACGGCACGTACGAGACTGAAAAGTTTTGTGAGGCTAACTCAAAATATCTCCTGATGCACCTGAGACACAGAATTTCAAAATTCTAAAAATTAGTTGAGTTAATTAAAAATTGCAACTCACTCTCATTAAAAACTCAACTCGGTCCTTGCGAGAAAGAAAAAACTTAAACGCACGTACAGAAACCTTATTTACGCATCAGTTGAAAATGAAGAACGAAATGGAGACATTTCGGGTTTATTTTGTCATTATTTATGAATTTACATTGGCCAAAGCACTTAGTAAAGTTAAAAATGAAAGACTTATTCTAAAAGATCTATTTCTCAAATGCCGCAATCAATTAAAAAAATATCACAGTTAACCACTTGAAAAACAATTTTCAAAAGGGATCGTTTTTCCGGAAAACTTTTGCCCCTCCAGCACGCAATTTTGGAGGTACCGGCAAACCAAAAATATGTTCTTAAAGTGAAACTGTCTTCTAATCGATGATGTAATTGTTTTAAAACAAATATAAATTTTAACCCTTTCAAATACACCGGTAAACGCAGGTCACTTCGAGCCTCATGAAGACGATATTTTTTCTGCGCTAAAAATAACTAAACGATCCAATTTTAACACAATCTTTTTAGAGCATCTAAATAGACCAGATTTACATCACTTATAAAAATTTTGAAAAGTTCGAACGGGTAGAAATATTTCTTACAAAATAAAAGTGCGAAAATTTCGACGAAATCAGTAAAAAACTGAGTGTTTCGTCGGGGTTTGCATGCATGCAAAGCTGCGCACTAAAGGGCAGGGCTTAATTTGC
Source organism: Maratus speciosus (assembly GCA_963932465.1). Classification (NCBI taxonomy): domain Eukaryota; kingdom Metazoa; phylum Arthropoda; class Arachnida; order Araneae; family Salticidae; genus Maratus; species Maratus speciosus. Next base: position 133,071,541 of record OZ010799.1, read on the forward strand.
ACCGGAGCCCAGCTCCGGTAATTTTCTGTTTTTAGAAAATGTTTAAATATTGGTTGGATTTACAGGAGCTCATAAATACAGGGCTCCGGAGCCCAATGCAATAGCGCTTCCGAAAAACCAAAGCCTAAATTCTCATTTCCTTCCTTCCCATCTCCAAGCTTTTGCATTCTTTTTTATCAAAACTCTTGCTTGTGACGTAAGGAGATGTTTCAACTCAATTTTTATATCAGTATTTTGGCTTGGGCTGGCTCAAGCTCAATCTGAATTACATTCAAAATTTTATTTATTCATGCATATGGGTAAAAATCCGCCTTAAAAATTGCCTATTCTATTTTATTTCAGATCATTTTAATGCTATTTTGGTCAGAATAAAGGGAAACAGGAATCGTATTTTTCTATTCTATTTGCATATTTATGTCTGGTATTGATGACGGCGACGTGTTGATACGGCGCCAATCAAAAGACTGAACAGTGAATTTGCTTTGAGTTCAATTTTCTTTTGTGAAATTACAATAATTTTTAATTGGCTGGTTTATTTTATTTTTTGATTTAGATATCAAACCTGAAAAGAATATTTTCTGTTTTTAGTCAATAGGCATCAGCTTGAGGTTTTGTTTGTTTGAGGTTTTTAGTCTTCTATTTTGTGCGAGCATAAAAATCACGTTGGTGATTTTTCTGTTTATTTTGTAACACGAACGATGTCCATGCTAAGATTCTGCTATGCAGATTTACTAAGTTTACTTTCCTTTGTAAGTAGATATAATTGCCATGTATCGTTATTCTGATAGAAAGCAATCGAGCAGTGTTACCTCTTTTTCTATAAAAGCATCGAATCTTTCCGATAACGGTGTCAAAATTTTCATTTAATCTGATTTTTTCATGAACTAACCACGAAAAATTGTCATGCGGAAGGAATCGATTATAGTTTAAGCTAAGCATATTCTAAAGAAATTTGAAAAGCGCTGTTCCATTCTTCAGCATATAAATATTAATTTCTGTAAATTTCATTCATGTATTTATAAAAATGCACAGCTGCGAACTATTCCTTTTTTGTGTTAACACTATTTCTGAATCCTAATCCTTGTAATATTTAATCGCAGAATTATTCAATTAATTAACTTTAAAATTATACAAAGACTTCTATTCGGAAGGAATCATAACTAAAGACAGAAATAGTTGACAACTAAGTATATGCAGATAGATAAATTATTTTTTTTTATTTTGCTAAAAAAAAAATGCTTTAAATTTTGCAAATAATGAAATACAAATATGCAGATTGGAGTGATGGGGGGGGGGGGAGCGCTAAGGTTGTTAGCGTTGCAGAATATTAGGGCTCCGGTACTTTTTTTGTTAGAAATTAAGCCCTGATTGTTTTGATGCATTTTCTGATAGAAATTATGATCAGGGTTTATGATAGCCGAATATTTATTAACGTCCTTTTATAGGGTGACATGTTTCAGTATTTTTATCACTGTACCAAAGGATTAAAGTTTTTTTTTATATAATGTTCATTTAATGTTTGAAAGTGTTTATAATGTATGCGTCATGCTTCACTTTTTCTTTCATTTTTGTACATCAAAAATCATTCGAGCAGCGAACCGGTTGTTAAATTATTTGAATCCCACCACTGGTTAAGTGACTTTGAATTTTAATTCTAAATCATACGCTTAAGAAAATTTGATAAATCTAATTTCGTGCATAACTTACTAGTGTTATGTAAAAGTTATTCAACCACGCAATTATTTAATTAAAGTAAGTTCAGTCTGATGCTTCCAGGATATGCTTTATGGGAGATATAACTACATTCTTTATGAAAATATATCCAGTGATAAATGCTCATTGTTGTTAAATTGCATTCTTGCTTGTATATGTTAATTGCAATGTTAACTGGAATTACTGCAATAAGAAGCATTCAATGCAAAGTTTTGGGAGCTAAATTATAGATGGTGTATCACTTGAGTAAAGACTAAATGCTAAATTGTCATTTGCTTAGGAAATTCCATTGAACACTGAGATTAATTATAAAGTTTCTTATGCGGTGTATTTGGTAAATGCATATGTATTAGAGACATCTATTCGTATTTATGCTTTATTATTATTATTGTTGGTTGTTTCATTGTCATTATCATTTTCATTATATGACTTTTGCGTCCAGCCTAAATTCGTGTTTAGTTACTGTTATATATTATTCTAATTTGTTTAATGTTATTTACCAATTTTTGCGATTTATCGTTCTCCGCGAATAATGCGTAGGTATTCTTTTTTTTCTTTTAAAAGATATTTTTAATGTTCTTCTGAAAATTTACGCTATTTTTTCACTGAAATTGCAAATAAGAAAAATGAGACTCTGAACACTTCAATATAATACAGAAATTTTATTCGAAAATCTTACATGATATTCTTTTGTAAAGAATTTAGTAATACGCCTTATATATGTTGCATTATATTTTCTTTCATAATTAAACGTAGCAAATGAGATGCGCTCGTACTGTAACTTTTTTACAAATGCATGAATACGAAATTTATTACGATTATACATATTAAATTCAGTAATTCGGAAATAACAGGTCTCAATCTTAAATAGGACGTAACCATCATAAAATCCTAGAATCATTGCCTACCGTGTAATATCATTGAATTAATTACCTATGATGGAATTGAATAGAATGAAGAAAACTTTTATTAATACCTTTTAAAGTTTTGGTTTGATTTTCATAAAATTTGAAATGTCTCGACAAAATTCTCAAACCATTACATATATTAGATTTCAAAGCATTCGGTTGGGTAGTTTTTGCACTGTTACATGCAGACAGACAGACCAGACAACGACTATATTTGCTCCGTATTTATATAATTACGAACGCACCTAAAAATGGGAAAATAAATTTTAGAAAATTCAAACTATAAGCAAAAGAAAAGAAGTTAAAAACAGAGTAAAATATCCATACTTCATTAAAATATTATTTCTATGAATGTATTAAAATGTGAAAATAATAATAAAAAAAAACCCAATGTTGTTATTTAAAAAAAAAAAATGTCACAAGAATTTTACAAGTGGTCATTTACCAATTAATTGTTGCATACCTTCTTTGCAATAAGACTGAAAAATATTAGGATTATTCTAAAATGGCAGATGATCGCCTAATTAACCTGACTATTTGAAAAGAGAAGGATTTCTAAATTATCCTACAACATATGCATATACCGGATGTCCCCAGAATGACAGATCTATATAGAAAATGCATTTTTAAAAATGACAAGTGATATAAATACATCATGTGCTGAACTAAATTTGTAAAAACTGCAAATTTTGAAAAACAGAATGATATTTAATATAAAAATAACGGGAATAAAGTAACAGAATCTTGTGAATAAACCAACATATGGATGTACACCAAGGAACGCATCACACAATGATACATCATGGAATTGTATAATCTAATTTGTGCGAAGTCAATTAAAACTTTTATTCCAAAATAACACATGGGGAAAAAATCTAACAAAGGTATTTGATATACTTTACATATATGCAAGCTGACCCACCCAGCGTTGCCCGGGAATGGGATAATAACTTTATATAAACCTCAGATTTGCATGATTTCATATCTTTAACTCCATTTCACCTGAATTTATATTTTTAATGAAAAAAATTGCGAAAAAAATATTGAATTGAAAGCTACATATTAGGTATTTTATTTTCTGCGTAATTTGATTTTTGGAGTCTATGCGCAGAGAAAGCGAACGAAACACTCAAGTTTTTACTGATTTCGTCGAGATTTTCAGACATTTTATTTTTATAAATTATTTCTACCCATCCAAACATTTCAATTTTTTGAAAGTGATGTAAATCTGGTTCGTTGAGATGCTCTAAATAGTCTGTTTTAAAATACGGACGTTTAGTTACTTTACGTAGAAAAAATATCGTCTCCATGAGCCGCGAAATAACCAGCGTTCGCCGATACATTTGAAAGGTTTAAAATTCATATTTTTTTTTTTTTTTTTTTTTTTTTAACCGGTTGCACCATCTATTAGAAGAAAATTTCAAGAGCAAATATTTGGTTTGTCCGTTCCTCTAAAATTCCGCTCTGGAGAGGCTTAATTGGGAGAGGCGTTACCATAAGAGGGAAAAAGTTTTTCGCAAAACGACCCTTTTTGAAATTTTTCTTTCGAAGGCTAACTGCGATATTTTATCATGCAAGGCTTTTTACTAAAGGGCATAGCCGGATAAGCATTGGAAGCCTGCCTTTCAATCAAATTTCCTGATTTTTTTCCCCCAGATGTAGCTACATACCGGACAATATATTTCTCTTATTATCACCCTATAAATATTGATATTTAATGAAATAAAAATGATTTCTCGATTTTAAAAAAATGGATTTTCTCAAAAACTGCTGCACGGAATTTCATGCCATTGACTGAGGATATATAGATACCAAAGATGCATAACTGGTAATTTTTGTATAATTTTCTGCTTATAAAAACTGTGTGAAATAGCGAAATAAAAATTACAAAAAACAAAAATCATATCTTATGGTTATCCGAACCATTTTCCTGTAAAAAATTTCCCAAATGTTCCTGTGTATTCTATACAAATGCCGAAAGTTTGCGTTGGGTACTACATATAAATATTTACAAAAATGTATATTAAAATTATTGAAATTCATTTTAAGGCGTTATTTGGGGCGGAGCTACTGAACTTCCACACCCGAAGAATTTTTGGAATAAACAGTCACAGAATTACTGTATTTTAAATTTTTATGAACACTTGAGCAATATTCTCAATGCTGTCGATATCAAAATGAACATGAAGTGGAAAAACATGGCATAAATGCTTAATGGAATCTAAAATACATCAGTTGACAAATTGTTTGCTGACATTGCTCCAAAATTTCTTCGGATGTCGAAGTTAAGTAGCTCCGCCCCAAATAACGCCTTAAAATGAATTTAATTTTAATATACATTTTAGTAAATATTTATATGTAGTACCCAGAGCAAACTTTCGGCATTTATATAGAATATACGGGCACAGATGGAGAATTTTTTACAAGAAAATGGTAATTTACGGATAAGCATAAGATATGATTTTTATTTTTATTTTTTTTTTATTTCGCTATTTCACACAGTTTTTATGAACAGAAAATTATACAAAAAATACCAATTATGCATCTTTGGTATCTATATATCCTCAGTCAATGGCATGAAATTCCGCGCAGCAGTTTTTGAGAAAATCCGTTTTCTTTTAATTTAAAAACATTTTTATCTCATTAAATATCAATATTTATAGGGTGTTAATAGGGGAAATATATTTTCAGATATATAGCCACATCTGGGAAAAAATCAGGAAATTTGATTGAAAGGCATGTTGCCAATGCTTATCCGGCTGTGCCCTTTAATGCCTGTTTCAGAAAATTTGACAAAATGCAGTAGAAATAATATAGTGCAATTGGAATGTGAATATATTAAATATTTGACAAAATATAAACAGTTGTATGAAATATTTTTTTATCTGCGCATACGTGCACGATATTTTTTTTCATGATTTGATAGTCAACTGTATAGAGTAAGTCATAAAAAAATATTATTGGGAAAATTTTCGAAACGAAAAACTTAAATTTTATGAGGAGTGAAGCACATATATGAAGAGAGAAGCTCATTTTATATATATACTAGCAAGCTACGCCCGCTACGCTGGCCCTAATTTTCCAAACGAACCCTGAATCAAACGAAATGTGTCTGCAAATATAACTTATTTTAAGGCAATATGGATTCCTACCTGCAATGTATTTCCTGATTTCAGGAAACGATGTAAACGCCATTGCGGTATTATATTTTCTAATGTGTTGGACAAAATTTGAGTTATTAAGCACAAATCATTTTATTTGTTCAATTACAGTAAGATTTAATTTGAAAATAAAGCCGTTATGACAAAAGGAATCAAAATGTTCTTTAGTCGCTAAACTACCGAAAATGAATGCATTATAATGATTGCAGAGATTGTACGTAGCTTCGAAATAATGTTGAGGTGATTCCTTCTTATTTGTCAGTTTTTGAATTCCGAACTTCTCGGCTTTGTATCATGTGTGATTATGGAAGTTTAAATACTATATCACTCTACTTTCTCTTATATTGCATAAAACGAAAGTCTACCACAGTTTTTTATCTTTCAATTCTAGCAGAAAAAATGCTGTTAAAACTGAAATAGCAGTAAATAAGACTGTAGCTTCCATCACCAGTTAAAGTACAACATTCCTTTTAATACGTCACAAAATGCTCTCTCAAAAAGAAGGAAAACCTTTTGTTAATTCATGATTTTTTTAAAAAAAGATTGTCTTTAATAATCGGTTTCACAAAATTTAGAAACTTTCCGGTAACACTATATACTAAGCAACTTAGAACAACGTGTTATACACGCACTCCCCCCCCCCCCCCCCCGCCCCGGATACAAAAAATTATTACTGTAATTTCTATCAAACTAGTATAAACCATCATATTAAAATGCAAAGCTGCGTTTTATATATGTAGTAGATGATGATATGATTTTCTTTAATAGAATTCATCTTGAGGATTTCGTTTCAAACAAAAACGATGCTGTCAACATTGTATCTATTATCTTACACGAGATCACCTCCCTGAAAGACCGACTTTTTATGGTCTAATGGGCGGTCTCCTTAGAGAGGTTTCACTGTATATGTATATAATATATACACACATATACCGGGTGAGTCAAAAGTTCGTTACTAATTAAAAAAATCATAAAACAGAAAGAAAGTATGATAAAAGAGTACAGTTTTCAAGAAAGGGCTCCCAAGATAGTTGGATCTTTTTTAGCAGAAAAAAAAGTTAAAAATCTCATGTAGAAAGCGCTGTTGATCGAAAACACAATGAACTGGAAACAATGATTTCCATTCATTTGTTCTTCCAATAACAAATGTCCAACATGATCTCCAGGACATTCTACGACACAACTGTTGTCCTGTTCATTGTGTTTCGGGTCGTCAATGCGAACACAATGTGATTACACATGTGATTTTTTAACTATTTTTTTCTTTTTTTGCTGCTAAAAAAAACGACTACCTTGTGAGCCCTTTCTTACAAACCGCATTCCATTATCATAATTTCTTTCTTTTTTATGAGTTTTTAAAGTTTTAATAAACTTTTGAATCACCGGGTATATATATATATATTATATTTATAATAGCGCTAAGCGTATAACGCTTCCGGAGTGAACTCATCCGGATCCCACCTCGCTTTATTGTATTCCATTCGGTCCTTTTTATTCAAAATTATTTTTTTCGAATAAAACTTCATAAACGTTACATTTTTAGAAAGATTATTCAAAATAAATTAACATTTGAGAGATGACTTACAGTGCATGTAAAAACCTTAAGGACAGCAAAAAATTGTAAATATTTTGATAAATTTAAATACGACAATTGAAATGATAATTTAATGTTGATCATAAAGTGGAAATACAGATATAAAAGTCAACAAAATATATCTGTGAGCATTTTATTGCGGAAAAATAATAATTATGCGAACAAACGCTATTTTTGTCTGTGTAAAAACTTTAAGGAACTTCTTCAAATTTTGTGAGTGAAGTTCTTTCTTGAAATTTAAATTTCAATGAAAAATGGGCTGTTTTTATAACTATTTTACCCCACCTGATCCTATTAGTCAGATAAGATAAAATTTATTACTTCATAATTCTTTTTATAATACAATGCAAAATCATTCATTTGAAAATGCAAACACGTCATTCTGACGGGCTATCTTCCAGTATATATATAATGAGCTAAATGCTTTCATAAGAATCCTTAATCTGTCAAAAACTCCATCTAAATTACTTCATACCTGGTTAAAGCAAATAAAAAGTTCGCAGAAAGTGACACTAAAATATCCTATTTCATAAAACTAGGCCTAACTGGTTTCAGATATGTCAACCGGTTTTCAGCATATTGAATGCATGGAACTATTAATAAAGAGGAACTGGCATATCCTTAAAATAGTGAAGCTTCAACTGTAACCGCTATCGCAGGCGGTTCATTACCGCCGGTGGAAACTTTCACCAGTAAATTTATATAGATATTTCCTCCTTATTTAAAAACCTTGTTCATGCAAAATTTCAGTCCTAAATAATGGCAGAAACAGATTTTCATTTTTACTAGTGTAAGTTTATTTTGGTAGTAGTCCGGCCCTGAGTTTCCGCCATATTAGGATTGGTTTTTTTTTTTTGGCTGGAGAGGTTGGCTGTGCGAGGTGCTCCCTCCTTATACACGTGGGGGGCGGTGACCGTTTTGCAGCCGGCGGTATCTGAGTTTTCTTTTCGGTGAAGCTTTCGCTTTTACGTTGTTGTGGTTCGAAGTAAGGTGTTTATTTTTTCTCTCTTTTTGTGGTGGTCATTAGTGAACTATCCTATTGGTGATTTGGTGGGTGTTTGGTAGGTGTAATAGTTTTATTTACGTTTTGTTTACCTCTACTTTTTGCTGATTATGTCCCTGGACAGTGTTATGGCTTGTTCTGAATTTAAGATTGTGGATATTGATGGAACAGCGGATTCTTCTGTTGTCAATGTTGATATGGTGGAATGTGAAGAAAGTACCTCATGTGACAGCGGCAAGAAAAACGGGGCAGAAAACTTCTTGACATGTGACAGCGATAATAAAAATGTGGCGCGGTCCACTGCTTCCACAGAGCTGCTTCTTTCAATGGCTGCCGAGAATGGCGGTAGGTGTTTCAATATTTTCTTACAAAGTACAGAGTCAAAATCTATTCCAAATAGAGATCCTAGAGCTGTGCAAGTAGAGATAAAAAAGACAATCCCTCATGCTAATCATATAGAGAATGTCCGTCACACACGTACGGGCAGTCTACTTATTAGCACGAAAGACGTCAACTGTGCTGTTGATATTTGCCAGGTTACAAACTTTTTGGGGGTTCCAGTTAAACATAGAGTTATTTGGGAGAACATTTCGAATCGCTTCTTGGTGTTCAACATACCTGTCGACATCCCCCTGGAGGAGGTGGGCCAGGAGATAATGATCAATAACAACGTGCAGATCTTAGAAATGCGACGATTTATTAAGAAAGATTCAGCTAGTACTGTTTCCCCAGTTTTAATTACCTCTCTTGGTATTGCTATACCGACTGAAATTAAGTTATGGTTCACTCTTCAGAAGATCCGACAGTTTATCGATAGACCAAGGCAATGTGTACGCTGCTTCAAATTTAACCATGCAACCGGAAAATGTCAGTCCGAAAATATCTGTGCCACGTGTGGCCAAAAGCATACTGGTCCGTGCACGCTAGAAGTCAAATGTGTGAACTGTGGGGGGGGGGGGGGGGCACAGGTCAGATTATCTCCAGTGCCCCACCCGCTTGAGAGAAATGGATTTTCTCCGCTTCAAAAGTGGAAATTTCCTATCTTTTACTGAAGCTCGACGAAAATTTTCGACGACGGCGAATCCTGAATCATATGCACAGAAAACCAGTGTTAAAAAACCTGACCAAGATGAATTTAAAAAAGCTATTGAGATCAGGACGAATAATATGTTAAAGATTTTAGTGGATCATTCAGAAAAGCAGTCTGCGAAAATTCTAGAAACTATCAGTGCTCTGAGTAATATAATTATGAACTGTATGGCTAAACTCAGTGACAAATCCCCGGAGCGGAAACGTGCCTACGTGCATGGTAAAGGGGGATAAAAAAAAAGTTTTTGTGTTTTTTTTTTTTTTCTTGTGTTTTGGGCGAGTGTTCCTGCAGGGGGCAGGTTCTTGATTTTTGTTTTGTGTTTGATAGTTTTTCTTTTTTCTGTCTCTTATGGGTATTAGTGTGCTTCAGTGGAATTGCCGCGGTATCTCCAACAAGCTCCCCTTCCTCCAGCTTGAACCTTTCTTGTCGTCGGATGTCTTGGTTCTCCAGGAAACTTTTCTTTCACCGGTGAAGCCTCTGTCGCTGTCGGGTAAAGTGATCTACCGTCAAGACAGAGTCGGTCGGGCCGGTGGTGGTCTGGCTTTGGCGGTGAACTCTACTTGGTCGTCTACAAGGTTGTGTTTCGATGATTTGGGCTCAGCTAACGAATTCTTAGGCGTCCGCATTTCCCTTGGTTCTTCCTGTCTCAACATTATCAACGTTTACTCCTCATCTGGGTTGGTGGTTGACGATCTTTTGAAGGTTTGCCGTGATCTTTCTGGTCATTCTCTTATCTTGGGAGATTTTAATCTTCATCACCCGCTGTGGGGATCCCCGGTGTCCTCGCGGGCCAGCGTGCGTTTGGTGGACTGGCTTTCTGATAGCCCCTTCTGCTTAATGAACTATTCTGCTCCTACCCATGTGGCCCCCGGTGGGGTTACTTCTCTAATTGATCTTTCGATCTGTTCTTCTGGGCTTCTTACTTGCTCCTCGATCGTCGTTGAGGATGATCTTTTCGACAGCGATCACTTCCCCATTGTTATCTCTGTAGAGCTTAACCCTTCTCTGCGTCCCGGTCCCATTCTTTACAACTGGGCCCGCATCACCCAGGAAGTTAACTCCAGCCTACATTTGGCTACCGATATACAGCCGTCATCGTTCCAGTCCTTGGTTCGTCGTGCCATGTTGAATCACAGTACAGCCTGTGTTAAGTCCCTGAAACGCCTCCCTGTGTGGTGGACTGCGCGGTGTAGCACCCTTAGCAAACAGAAAAAGTTCCATATGCGAAGAGCTCGTCAACTAACTTCTGTGGATCACTGGATGAAATATAAAAGATTCTCGGCCAAGCTCCGCCAGGTGGTCAGGGAAGCCAAGCGTCGGTACTGGGACTCCATTTGCTGTAATGCAAACGACCCTGGCCTTTTATATAAAATTTTTCGTAACTTCAAATCTCGGTCCAGCTCTTCTCCTGATTCCCACCTCTACTTACAACTACCTGACTCTTTTTCTGCTGATGCGGTAGCCCAAGCTGAAGCCTTTGCAGATCACTTTGGTGAAGGAGGCTGCCACGAGCCAATCCCATTTACTTATGGTGATGAGTGTAATGATTCGCTCAACTGTTTGTTCACGATCTCAGAGCTAAAGATGGCCATTGGAAGAACGAGAATTTCTACTCCTGGGGAGGACAGGATTAGTGCGGCCCTGTTCAAGGGGCTTAACGATCACTCTTTAGATTGCTTGTTGAGTATGTACAACAGCATTTGGTGCTCAGGGGACATTCCCTCAAGCTGGACGTCGGCGACCATTCTCCCAATTCTGAAGACTGACAAGCCGAGACATCATATTTCTTCATACCGTCCGATTGCCTTAACCTCGGTAACGGGTAAAATCTGTGAGCGGATGATTGCCAGAAGGATGGTGCACCACCTACTCTGCCATAAAACCTTGGTCCCTAGGCACCTTGGATTTCTTCCCATACGGCGTTGGCGATTCTCCAGCACGATATCACGTCTGCCAAAAAGGCGAAGAAATATATTTTGGGCGTCTCTTTGGATTTACATTCAGCCTATGACTCTGTCTACATTGATGGACTTATTTATAAATGTGCCCAGGTGGGCATCACAGGACGGATGCTTCGGTGGATTCATCGCTTTCTTTCTACTAGAGTCGTCAAGGTTGCGTGGAGGGGTCACGTGTCTTCCTCCCGAACTATTGGTAGAGGTGTTCCCCAGGGGGCGGTTTTGAGTCCCATCCTTTTTACAATTTTCATGGCAGATTTTTATGAGGTCCTGGTGGGCCTGGGCATCAAGTTCCTCATCTATGCAGACGACATTTTCATCTACTGTGTGAATGATTGTTTGGATACCTGTAGAGCCAAACTCCAAGAGGCTCTTCGACTTATAATAGTGTGGTGTTCCTATTGGAAACTTTCCATCCGGGCTGACAAATGCCATTCGATTAATCTCTCGAGACGGAGAGCGGTCTGTGATTTCCACTTCAGCGTGAACGGTGGACTCATCGAGTGCTGCCCCGTTCTAAAGTTCCTAGGTTTCCTTTTTGCCCGTCGTGGAGGCTTCCGGAAGCATGTAGAATACCTCCGGACGAAATGCTCTAAAAGGATCAACATCTTAAAAGCTCTAGCCCACAAAAGGTATGGGGCTCGTTCACATCATCTGCGGACGTTGGCCCTCTCTTCTATCTGCAGTATCATCGAATATGGAGCTGCTCTTCTCACGGCTGCTAGTCCTTCGCTCCTGAAGATGCTTGAAGTGATACAGACGCGTGCGTTACGGGTTGCTCTGGGGCTCCCGAAGTGGACGCCTAATATTCTTCTTCTCAAGCATGCTGCGGTTTGTCTCCTAGCTGACAGAATCAGGGTTCTGGCTTTCGGATTCTGGGTGAAGCATCTTGCCCTTGGCAGCTGGTCTCCTCTCTTGGACTCTTGTGAGGATATTCTGGTCTCACCAGGAAATCATCTTTCTCATGTTTCTGAGTTTTTTGCCGGTCTGGGCATTGATCTGGATTTCCTCATCAGCTTCCAAGTTCCTCTTTCTCTTGACTCGAACGCAGTGCAATTTTTCACCTCTGATCTTCCTTTTCAGCGTACGGACCTTGATGCTAGCATCATTGCCCCGATGTTTGCTGATTATTTCCAGAACTTTACTGACTCGTGGGATATTATTGCCACCGATGCCTCAAAGACAGATTCCCTCACTTCGATTGCAGGCTGCACTTCCTCACACCACTTTGGCTGCACTTCCTCACACCACCTTCCTCACACGGACGGCAGCTGCCGTGCGTGTGGTGTTTTGAACTCCTTGGAGCATATTTTGTTTTCTTGTGTCAGGTACCGCGCTCAACGCAGGAGTTGTTGGGCGGGTTTTGATTTGAGCGATGAGTGTTTTCGTTCGTTTGGTTGCGTTATCAAAAAGTTTTGTTCGTCGAGTGTTTTTCGTAACTCTACGCTACGGTTTATCCATAGTATTGATTGCTTCTAGCTAGGTGTCTAGTGCTGTCTATGTCTGACGTTTCTGTTTGTTTGGATCATTCGGGACAACAGCCGTGCTGCTTACAGGTCCCAAAGCTCCCCCACTACCTACCTACCTACCTACCTCCGCCATATTGTGACAACCAGTGAAACAAATTGACCGTTTTACCAAACAAACTGACACCAGTACAAACAAATAGAAATTTAACCCCATTTGTGAGAAAACATTTCCATCAATAAGACGCTTAAATAAGACGAATTTTTCTATTCAATTTTACTGGTGGGAAGTTTTCTCCCGGCGATAATCAGAAACTGTACATCTGATTTAAAAAAAACAGCCCGCGATCTTGTGACAACCTCCTCAGTTACTTCACTTGGAATTGGTAGACTCTGCACTATATGTCTCCTCCACTTTATTCATAACTCCATTATCGAATGTAATATGAGCAGCAAGCTTTTTTCTCCATAATCATCTAGACAATTTTTCTGAGTTAAGCAAGCAGCAGCTGTAAAGTTTTTTTAAACCCCTTAATTCTCGCGACTGTGACTTTCACGGGCAGCGTCGTATACTACTTTTTTTTTCAGATTGTTTGATTCCTACCAGTTCTTCTTTTATTTTAAACTAGGGAATCGTACCCGGGCTTCCCGGTTTAAAGAATACAGGCGAAAACATTTTTTAAATTGAAAACTAATATTTTTTTTTATATGCAATAAATTTTTTAGAATGCCCACTTACATTAAAAAAACATTTTTCATATGGAAAATACGAATTATACAATCAAATAAATTTTTTAAATTTATCAAAAGCGATATTTTCTTATTAGCCGCATGCTAAGAGTTACTTGCCAAGATTTTGCTACGTATGGCATCCTTTTATATTCTGGTAATTTCAGAGCTTATACATGTCTGGTAAATTTGTGTTTTATTTATATTATTTTATTTATTTATTCATAGGGAATTTTTTTTAATGGATATTAGCCGTAAAAAAATGATGAACTCTTTATTTTCTTTTAAGGGCAATCGGATTAATCTTTCGTAATCGAGCTCCGCGTGATATAGATAAATTAAAAAATATTCCATGCTTTAAAATTGTTTTTAAAACCATAGACAATCAGTAAACTGAGATGAACTTACAAACAAATTCCATTTGAAAAAAAAAAATCCTATTTGATGATCTAAAAATTTAAATTGTACGATTACAAATATGTTATATTTGTGTTTTTTTTTTCAATATTATTCTTTTATTTGTTTATAAAAGAAGTATTAATTTCGTTAATTTGTCTTTCACAAATATGTTAGATTGGTGGTTTTTTTAATATTATTCTTTTATTTCTGTTTATAGAGGAAGTATTAATTTCGTTATGCAAAAATAGTCAGAAACAAATGCTGAAAAATGTTTGTTGCTTTATGTGCAAAATGTTTATTATTATTATGTATTGAAACCGGCACGTGATAAGATAAACTTAGAAAAAATCATGCTTAAAAATTATTTTAGAAAATATAATACATCAGTCAATGAATGCAGTTTTTAAACAAATTGCATTTGAAAGAAATTTTTTTCCCTGTGCGACGAAAATGAAAATGTACGATGGTCAGAAGATTAAAAAATTGCAGTAGCGAAAATTTCAAGACCGAAATTTGATTGTAAAGTGCTGCCATTCGCAAAATGACTTCAGCGTTACGCACGATACGTTTGTATCTATAATAATAAAGAAAGAAGTTTGTGTGTGAGTGAGTGAGTGTGTCGACGGTGTTCTGAAGAGACCACTGCACGTAGAGCTACAAAATTTGGGGAAAAGGTACGTCTATATATGAAGTTTTGCACCTCGAAGCCCGGTTTTCGATTTTTTGATTAGGTTTTTTTAATTTAATTTTTTATGCGATTTTTAGCGCTTTATTATGTTTCGAGGCGATTTTTCGAAATGGCAACGAAAAAATACAGTATCTCCTATTTTTGACTATTTTCCGTTTACTTTCAATGACTTTCAATAGAAATGAGGTACTTTTGTTGCCACGATAAGAAAAATGGTATTAAAAACTAAAAAAAAATTAATATCTCAAAAATAAATTGAGATACAGCTTTCAAACAAAGTGCATTTAAAAGAGCATTTTTTTCCTTATACGATGGTGTAAAAATTTAAAATGTGCGATTTTTAGAAGTTTAAATATTTGCAGTAGAGAGAATTGCAAAACCAAAATTTTATTTCAAATTTCAAAGTGTTGCCATTCGTTAAATGACGTATGCGTTACGCACAGATATGTTTGTCCTTTATAATATAGATAGTGTAATTGGCTTAATTCTCGCATCATTTTATCTGTCATTAAATAAGGTGAATTTTACAACTTCAAAAAGTTCTGGCAATCAAACAATCTGAAAAAAAGCCTACACTTATCCTTAGAGACGCTGAAGGCGTTAAGGTATTCACACTATCGAGAAACGCTATCAAGGACGCCTTAACCCTTTAGTGCGCAACTTTGCATATTATGCAAACAACACTGTTTTAAATTTAATAGATTTTTTTATTCGCATATACCTAATTCACACCAGAAAATTAAAATAGCAATATTTGCTCTAATTAAGAAACACACATTCCGTATTTAAATAAAGCGAAATTAACCATTGAAACTTTCTGGTGCAACGTCAGATTCTCTGAACTACGCAATTTCTAGAAAGTATTCTATTATGGGAATTAAAGGGTTAAATGTTAAGTTTTATAAAATAAATAATTATATAAAATAAGGTATTTGAACATACTTATTAAAGTATTTACTAATTTGCATTATTTTAGCGTAAAACAGCTCCACGACAGGAGTTTTTACTTGTATTGCAGATGTGCAATAGAAGAAAAGATTGACGTATTATATAAAAAATACATCTCTGATTTTTTTCATTATTTTTCCTGCGTAATAAACCTTTCAGAGAATCATATATAATTTTTTCGAAACAGAGAAAAAAATTGCGCATTTAAGGGTTAATGCTCATTAACCCCTTGAGGGGCACCGGTATATATTATATACCACCTACCATTAATGAAGTTTTACACCAGAAAAATTTTATTAAATTTCACTTATCTAACTTTGGTGGAAAAAAAGCTGTAAAATTGCTTTTACTTATTTGGAAATAGAATTTTTCAAAGATTCCGGTGGGAATTCAGCATTTCAGAAACGTAATTGCTTGCCCCTCAAGGGGTTAAAGCTGCAAAGAGAAGAGAAACCCTGGTTTAAACATAGGAATAAACACTTTTTTAGGTGGAATAATCTAGGTTTATTGGGAATAAACCATGTCTTTTGGGGACGAAAATGGTAATAAAATAAGTCTATCGGGAATAAACCGCTTCTTTAAAACTCTAATACTCATGTAATAGTCGATTATTGATGGATTGTTCAGAGGAGTGTTCAGAAGACTGGATAGGTTCGCTAATTATATAGAAGAAAGTTCATTTTTCTGATTCAATCTAATAATTGTTTGAAACTAGTATCCGTCAGGCCGAAATGTCGGAGCATGGAGTCGTTTAAACTGAACTCATAACATTTAAAAATTTAAAAAAAAAAGTTTAACTTTCATTATTACTGTTTAAAAGAACAAAATTAAATTTGAAAAAACACCCGTTGAATCCTCATTTTCTAGTGTTTAATTCAGTCATCAGCTGCCTCAGGTAATGCTCAAATGCTAATTTGTGGCATGATAATCAACAAAATGAACCATTATAGCCTGTGGCAAGCCTGGGGGTTGAAATTTTGGGTCATAGACAGTATATTTTACTGTACTCAGTACACCGCTTATCAATCTCCACTCCATCCAGATATTGGTGTGTAACATAACTCTGCATCCAACTGCTGAAAAAGTCCAGCCTGAAGTCCAAGCACGTGATCATCTTCACTACATGTTACTTTTAATTATTGTGGTCTGGTAACATTCTTGTCATTGACCACTTTGATTTAAGAAGTACTTCTTGATTATGTTCTTTCGCTTGCTTGTTTTTGGAAAAAAGATATACAGAATCTTGAAATCACTCAAGTTAAGCCGGAATCAGTGTAGCTTTCCACCGTTGCATAAGGGATGAGAATAGTCTGAAACTTGACCCACGCAAAGCGAATATAATGTCTTTCGAAATTGTCTTTGCTGTTCGCCATTTTGTGTCAATGAGTTTGTTAATGTGAAGCAATTTTCAAAAGCTCTAAGCATTTTTTGTCTGCGAAGAATCAAAATGTCTTTTATAGAATGTCCCTTATATAGAGGGATGTCTTTTACGCGATGTAACTACCTAATACCTCCAAGGATTTAAACAAAGTACCTTTGCGACATCTTTGTTCAAGTTCAGCCATAAGACGACAATTGAAAATTCGTCAATAAAGATAGATAATGCTGTATCAATGCTGAGCTGTAAATTTCTTTCTGCCTGACTTTTTAAATCAGCGATCTATTTAAAATACAGTGGTTGTTTTAATCACTGAGTGAATTAACTTTCCTTCAACATTAAGCGCAGCAGTACCTGTTAGTGCCAAAAGAATGACAGTTTCTGATACTAACTACTCTATGATTGTTTTACTAATTTCTTTGATTATCCTACTTTTTCCAGCTCTTGCTTTTCCAATAATAAAAGTTGACTTAGGGGAAATTGTAACTTTTGTTTGCAATCAAGAAAGATGTTCTGTGCATAACTAAAGTATTTTCTGCTGCTCATCTGTAAATCTGATGTCAGAATTATCAAAATTTTTATGAGGCGTTCTTTAAAATAATTCAGAAATGTTAAAAGTAAAGAAAATTCATTGAATAAGAGAGTCTACGGTAAGGAGAAAGAATAACCACCGGGGATGTGTTGAGCGATTTTGATTTGTTTAATGTAGCTCCGCTCTTTTAAACAATCAAAAATTGGAACTGGATCCATCGAGATAAAGGCAGAAAACTTCAAAGCCCCTTAAAAGACTTACATGACTGGCATAGTCCAGACTTATTTAATATGGTATCAGAGAAAGGCTTGTAACACGTATGTAACACGCACACATGGGTAATCTGCTATACTCCTCTATCAAACTTGATACTTTTGTTCATCTGAGTTATTGTTATATCTTTATTCGCGCAATTACTTGCAGGCAGCTGGGTTATTTTTATCTGGCTTTTCCACATAAAATTACGCTGAATAACTCTTTTCATCTCAATTGCTTTCTTTTAACCAACATTTTCGAAACTTTTGTGTATAATGTTACACATATAAAAATATGTACATTTCTTAAAATGTACACTGCATCTAGGCTACAGGTTACAAAAAATCACGGGATGATTTATGACACGAATTATCTTTCAGTGTTGTATCCATTTTCCGATTATGAGCATAAAACTATGTAGTCATATACATTAACGTAAAAATTTTTGCCAAGCTTGGAGACATTTTGCGAAATTTCGCAAAATTTGTTGACCAAAAATATGTTGATATAAATGCAGCGAATTTCGCTGTAGCTGCTAAATTTGGCGAAATTTCCACTGAAATTCAGCAGTGATGATTCTTCTCTAATCAGGCTCTTTGCATTTTAGCTTAGTGTTTTCCCGTAAAATTAGCTAAAATCTTAAAATCAAGAAATAAGTAAGCTACCTTTTCTTTACGCTTTTAGGGCTTTTTTATTTTGTTATTTACATATTTCTGTTTTAAAGTGTACATCTAGGCCACGAATGCTTATCTCATTCACTTCAGAATGTTCACTCGCATTTCAGTTGCAACAAATTCACTTACGGTGAATTTAAAAAAAATGAGTAGCCTTCTCTAATTGGGACCACTAACAAATGGTTATATTTGCGCATAAAACAGCACTCACTAAATTATGAAATTTTCTACCAACCCGATGACGGAAATTTCCTAATACAAACATACATACCTCTGAATAAAAACATACATAAGAATACATACATAGTAATACCTACTTCTTTTATTATCATTCGTTGTCATGCCGTTAATACTGAATCTGTTATAATGCAACTAACATCCAAAATCGTATTCTCCATATTCGATTTCTTTTTATTTCTCTTAATTTAAAATTCAAAGTGAATCGCATCGATTTGGTAGGTTACGGAAAATGTTCACTTGCCTTGCAGTTGCAGCACATTCACTTACGGTGAATTTAAAAGAAAAATTAATAACCTTCTGAAATTGGGACCGCGACCAAATAGTTAGATTTGTAACATCAAATGCGCATCAAACAACGCTCACTAAATTATGAAATCGTCTACAAACCCGATTACGGAAATTTCCCAATACAAACATATATACTTTTTAATACAACCATACATACATAAGAATACATACATATAAGTAATACATACATGACATTATATTTTTCTCGATTTCTTTGTTTATAATTCATAGCCATGCGGCTAATACTGAAATCGTTACTATGCGGCTAATAAACGAAATCGTATTCTCCGTATTCGATTTCTTTTCATTTCTCTTAATTTAAAATTCAAAATGAATTGCACCGATTTGGAAGGTTACGGATAATGTCCATGTGCATTTCAGTTGCAGCACATTCACTTGCAGTGAATAAAAAAAATTGAGTAACCTTCTGTAATTGGGACCGCCACCAAATGGTTAAATTTGCGCATAAAACAACGCTCGCTAAATTATGAAATTGTTTACAAACCCGATTGCGGAAATTTCCGAATACAAACATGCATACGTCTGAATATAAACATAAATACATAAGAATACATACATATAAGTAATACATAGATGACATTATATCAGGGTTCGTACGACTCTTGGAATTTTGCGACCAGGAAATTCTTCTGCACCGCTATTTTCTTACAGAAAATCTCTCCTTATAAGAATGCGAAATTTCACCAATTTAGCCTAGATTTCTTTTTCTATAAAAAAAATACTGGAAACTCTCCTGGAAAATACCCTGATCCGTACAAAACCCTGTTATATTTTTCTCGATTTCTTTGATTTATCACTCGTAGCCATGCGGCTAATACGAAATCCGTTACCATGCGGCTAAGACCCAAAATCGTATTCCTCGTATTCGATTTCTTTTCATTTCTCTTAATTTAAAATTCAAAATGAATTGCATCTATTTGGTAGGTTATGGAGAATATAAGGTTCGCACTGAAAAAAAAAAGAAAAAGTGGCCGTTACGGACGTAGAAAGTAAAACTTCTGAAAGTCAATCTATATCTCAGGTCACAAATATTGACAACGACATAACGATTCAGATGAGGTTAAAATGCATAATTTACAACAATGGAGCTAATGTTTTGTTTACTAACGAGATGAAACTGTCGTATTTTGACGAAAGAAATTGTTTAAAAAAGAACTCATACATTAGTTAGTACTTACTTTCAACAAATATTATTTTTAATTTAAAGTTACCAAAATACTAATTCCATAAACTTCGACCGTTCAACGTATTAAATTAAAATGTATTATTATACCTAACCAAGATAAGTAATTATAATGAAATTACCCACTGAGGCTCTTATGTTTGAAATTACCAATTGAAAATCAGCAAAAATGATTTTACCATGAGCCAATCATAGAATTATTTTTCGCGTGAAATCTAAACTTAACGTCATTTTCATCGTCTCAAAATTTACATACGCATCTCTCAAATTTACATTCACTATTTCAAAAATATTGCAGTACGCAATAAGTTATTAATACATATATATCCAAACTTGAAATCAAGTTTGTTAACTACGACTTTGAATGTGAACATTCGCACTCTAGACTTGTGTTTCTAATCTCCGTATCGGCGAGTAAAATTCCAAAAATTTATATCTTTTAGAGGCGTTCGTAGTAAAATATTTCGTTTTATCAGAGAAAATGAGGGTTTTCATTTAAATATGTTGTCACTTTGCCTCATTTCACATAGCGTCTCAAACTCAGTTGAGTGAAAAAGTATTGAATTGGAATAACTTTTTGATAAAAAATTTAGTGTTTTTTTTTAAAGCTTGACGTCATTTTCTGTTCCCCTTTTTTACAGAGTTAATTTTGAATTTTATTATAAATTGGCATCAATAAAGTTGAACATACTTTATTAATTTTCTTTTCTTTACAACAATGGAAGTAATCTAATTGCTACCATTTTGAAAAAAAAAATCATAAAAAATTTTTAAATTTTAAATTTAAATATAAAAATGGGAATATTTTTAAAAAAAGCTAGTGCCGCAAATCTACAAAGAAACAGCTTTCATTTAAAAAAAGAATTATCAAAATTGGTTCAGAAAAAAGCTCAAGGTAGATGTCTAAAAAAAAAGCCTTATCTTTCAAATAGATTTAAACCCACAATGTTATCTGTATGGGAAAATTTTGAGCGGACATTTCATGCCGTTAGGGTTGACGAATATTTATGATTTTCAATACGCACCGAGATTGTGGCACTACCAACGTCCATTTACAGGGTTCGTACGGGTACCGTTATTTTCAAGGCCCAATATCAGAAATATTTTATAGAAAAATAAATCTAGTTTAAACGGACGAAATTTCGCCTTATTTCAGGAGAGATTTTCCATAAGAAAATACTGGTACCGAAGAATTTCTTAGTCATGAAATTCAAGCACCCGTACGAACCCTGATTTAATTTTTTGTGTCGATGCGACAAATATTTTGGACGCTATCGTGTTAACAATAAGTGTAATTTTTGCAGGGAAGCCGGAGCTGTGCTCCGACAATAATATGTTAAAATATTAAAAATATTGCACTTTTGCAACAAATACCACTACTCGATATTCCGAAAACTAAAGCTGCTTGAAAAGGTACTAAGGGAGGGCTAAGTCCATAATAAAAATCATAAATAATATTGGATGGAAGAGACGTACTGTTAAGCAATGTTATTGACGGGAACTAGAATAGCCATCTGTAGTTACATGGCACGGCTCGTACGGGTCCTTGAAATTCCAGACTAAGAAATTCTTCGGTACCAGTATTTTCTTATAGAAAATACTTCCTCAAATAAGGCGAAATTTCGCGCGTTTAAACTAGATTTATTTTTCTATAAAAAAAATATTGATATTTGGCCTTGAAAATAGCGGTACCCGCACGAACCCTGTATGGAGACCTGAAAACATTTTTCTTGTTATAAGGCTTCCCATCTAATATTCTTATCCTTTATAAGATAAACACACTTCTTTGTGTTTTCTAGAATTCCACTATTAACGCATAATT
Organism: Maratus speciosus; assembly: GCA_963932465.1. Lineage (NCBI taxonomy): Eukaryota > Metazoa > Arthropoda > Arachnida > Araneae > Salticidae > Maratus > Maratus speciosus. Next base: position 133,093,591 of record OZ010799.1, read on the forward strand.
TCTCAAACTGAGTCATAATTTTCTCAGATCAAATCACTAACTATGTAGCATAAAATCAGATCACCGTCTATCGATTATAAAATTAAATCACTGTCTATATAATATAAGATCAAATCACTAACTCTAATTTTATAATTTTCTTTTGAACCAAATTACAATTTTCAATAATAATCACCATTATAAATTATTTCTTTTTATTGGAATTTCGTACTGGAATTTCCGTCCATTCATTAAAAAATTTACTTAGAGATTCTGAGAACCAATAAGTTCCAATTACTACAGTTAAGATGTCACGATGTCAGTTTGAGATAACTCTAGATCAGGTAACCTCAGATCGTGAATAGTGCTAAATGCTGTTATAACTTTAAGAAGTTTGTGAATTTTCTTGAATTGACCTTTATGCAAAGCTGCATAGATAAAAGTGTAGGGAAAAGTTTTATAACAATATGACATGAACCAAAATTTACTACAATTAATTCTACATTTATAAAATGTAATACAAAATTATATCATTGATCTTTCTTAATAAATAATAAAGAAATACATCTTTCCTACCGTAATCTTAATCATGAAATTTGCGACAAACACAGTGTGGTTATTAATTAGCGTGAGGTGTTCAGAGCCCTCTAGCGAGTAAAGTATTGGACGAAACATAACCAAATTTCATGAGCATGCATAGTAGCCCATGGGATTTCGAATTCTAAAAAAAAAGTTCCAAAATTCGCCACTAGGCACAATTTTGCCGCTGAAAAAGTGTATTAGTGTAACTATTGAATGATTAAATGTCAAACAATACAGTACACACCAATTTTATTTACAACAAATATATTTTAGTTACAAATTAGGTTCAATATGAGCACCATTGATATATTCCAAGAACTGCATACGATGCACGACATTTTCTACTGCCGCTCTAAGCATATCAGAGTTGATTTGCCTCAGTTGTAACGTTATTCGATCTGTCAACGTTGCGATATCGGTGACATGTCCCTGATAAACAACACCTTTAAGAAATCCCCACAACCAAAAATAACAAGGTATGAGATCGGGCGACATCGGTGGCCATGCCGTAGGAAATGCACGACTAATGATTCTGCTGTCAGAAAAATGGTGCCGCAACACACGCTGTACCCTAATTCCAATGTGTGGTTGTGCACCATCCTGCATGAATATGGTTGAATCGAGACATCCTCGCTGCTGTAGTTGTGGAATCGTGAAGTTCTGTAGCATATCTGCATACCTGGCAGCAGTAACGGTACAGGTCACTTGTCCACGTGTTCCATATTCTTCATAAAAGTAAGGACCGATGATAAAGGATGCTGTAAAGCCACACCACACTGTGATTTTTGGCGAATGGAAAGGCTTTTGCACACAAGCATGCGGATTACTTACAGCCCAAATGCGGCAGTTGCGTGTGTTAATGCAACCGTTCAAATGAACGTGCGCTTCATCACTCGAAAAAATCTGCCACGGACATGTAGCATCAACTTGCATGCGTACGAAAAATATCAATGAAAAATCGAATCGGGTGACCGCATCACCTGGGAGCAATTCTTGAACAGAAAAGATTTTGTACGGATAAAACTGAAACATCTGATGCAGGATCTTCCTCACCGTTGAGTATGGGATCGGCGTGTGCCGAGTTACTGCCCGAGCGCTGCTGGTACCTTGCACATTTTCCATCTCCTGTTCGACAATAGCAATTGCAACTTCGTTAACTTGTTGCTGACTAGTCACTCTGCGTCCTTGGCCTGGTTGCCGTGCTAGAGTCCCTGTAGTTTCAAATCATTGAATCATCTTTCGTAAATTAGTTATGCTCATCGGTCCTTTTCGCAACTTCTTTAATCGGCGAAATTCACGAAGAGCAGTATTGCAATTCTCGCTCCGTTGATAATACAGCTTGACTAGCAAAGCACAGTCCCGTAAGGTAAGAGCCATCGCAAAGCAGTTGGTCTCAGAATGATGAGAAATCTCCCAGCATTTCCTTTTATGCTCGTGATCACTACACAGGACGTATTTTATGCAAATTAATGCATTTTTGTCTGTAAACAGCGCCAAAATTGCCCCTGGTGGTAATTTTTTTTAGAATTCGAAATCCAATGGCCTACTATGCATGCTCATGAAATTTGGTTATGTTTCGTCCAATACTTTACTTGCTAGAGGGCTCTGAACACCTCACGCTAATTAATAACCACCCTGTTTATATCAAATTCTACAATAACATTTACAATAATGCATTTATAAAATTATACTAAAATAAATTAGACATAAATGTACTGTATTATAACAACAACAGGACAAATGTTGAAAAATGAACAATTAAACGCTTCACAATGAACATATATTTCTTTTTCCAATCCGTATCTTTCACATATGAAGATAAAATATTATTTTATCCATAGTATAAACTCAGAAATGGAAATTTAGTACTGTTTCACTCAACGTGATGACTTCAAATGCAATAAATCTTTATGGCTCTTAAATATGCTATAAATTTTAATCTATGCATTATTAATTACTGAGAAAGCGTCTGGAAGCTTTATGGGAATGACACTTAAAGCATAAAGTAATTTCGTGATCACTTTCGACCGATGGTCATTTCTAGTAAGTAAATTGTTTGCTTCTCCGAATAAAAAGTAGTTAAAGAGGAGTATAAATACATATTTTTTAATATAAAACATGTTTTCATGTTGACTTATAAAGAAAAATAAAATGGTATTCTATAATACCCGAAATTCCTCTATACTGCATTATATTATTTTTTGTTGAGAAAAACTTTCTGGCTTCAAAACTTTTGTTGTATAACTGCGAGCGAAAAAAACCCAATACATTCAAATTTTGGAGATAGCCGTAAAAGCATCAGGGGCGTACATTATGTTCGCAATAAACCAATTTCTGAGTTCGCATCCCGTGTATGAATCAATGCTGGAAACATAATAAGTCAAGAACCATAGTTAAATCATCATTCCTTTATGCACAACTAGATGTATGCTTATTTGATGTTGGTTACATGTTCCCAGCCACATGGCCAAGTAGAATTTTGAAAGCAGGGAGATGTCACTGTTACATTATACAATTTTTTAAGAATCTTCTGCCACGAACAGTCATGTTTATGAGTTTTATTCTCTTGGCATACCTTAGCTAAAAAACACGCCAAACTTTCACAAAAAAAGACACAATTTGGCGAAAATGAAAAACACCAGTGAAATAAATCTGATGACATATATATTATTGTTTCATCAAATAATTTAACAACATTTTCAAAAAATCATTAAATGATTTAGATCAAGAGTAATAAAACAGATTCTGTAACCAACTGACACCTTAAATTACCTTTTTGATACATGAAATGATTTTCTTAACTTAGGAAATTACAAGGTATCTATGACTACTGCATAATGGATGCGAAATATTTTATTTATGAGATTCAAAATTAATATTACTACGTAAAGTAATCTAAAGAATAATATATCACCGGAAAATCAAATGCATTTGTATACCAAATATGTAACGGTTTGCCAAATATTTTACAATCATACATCTGTTTTTTTATTGAGATTTAAAAAAAAGAAAATACTAAAAGAAAGAATGTTTAATGGTAGGAAATGGATTCTTTTCCAGAACAAAATGAGTCTCTGATTAAAATAGCTATGTAACTTACTAATTAATGTTTCCTACAATTTATAAGACATTTTTATATGTGATTGACATCATAATAACACATAAGTATAAGTTACATGCGTAAGTTATATGCGTAAATGGTTCTAATTGGTTTTTTCTCAGCAAGGAAGGGTGAGACTTTTTAGACTTTAATTTCTGAAGTATACTCTTCGTAGTCTGAGTTATAAGCAAACAAACCTAGGGGGATAATATGAGACAGTGTGTGGGGCTAATGTGAGACTGTGTATGGGGCAGTGTAAGAATTAATAAGATAGTGTATGAGGCTAATATTATAGAGTACTTGGGGACGCGACAATACTCTTCTATTACATAATTTGAAACATCCACCACAAATAGTAACAGTTCTAACCTTAAATTAACTTCTCGGTTTAGTAGCTACATATGTTTTTTTTTCTTTTTTTTTTCTAAGTTTAAAGGGCTACTTCACTGAAGAGAAAAGAACCGCTTGCTAAAGTTAAACCTATGGGGAAAAATATCATATCTGTACGTGGTTTTTAGAAGAAAATATTTAAACATATCTGTTTGGTATATATACGTTTGCATTTAAATATTTTTAAATGATTTTTTTTTACTGCACTGGATGGCTGAAAACGATTTCTACAAAGGCCGTTTTTAACTTTTTGGATTTCGTTTACAGGTTTTTTTTATTAGATACTATCACTTTCGCAAGTGATTTTGAAGGTGAAACCATGCTCATAAAAACATTCTGCAAAGAAAACCGAAAAAGTTAAAAACAGCCTGTGTAGAGACAGCTGTTGTCAGCTACCCCGTTAAAAAACATTTAAAAATATTCAAATGCAAGCGAGATCTTTAAAAATTCATTCATAGAATTAACATTAGCGATCCGTTCTTTTCGTGTGACTGAAGTAGCCTCTTAATGATATATTCTTCTATGCTTGTTACCGATTTTTAATCGACTGATATGAAACGCAAGCTAGTTAATTTAAACGCTTAGTTTGGCATAGGAACGTTCTGAGACCAAACATATTAATTGATATGTCGTATATTTTTTCTTCTTTCTTATCAGTTATATTTTTACCCGGCTGAAAAGAAGGGTTATGTGTTTCACGCGTATCTGTGTATGTGGATTTATTTATACCCTCAAAACATCCCAACGGCTGGATGGATTTTTATGAATGAGGCCTCTATCGATTCATCTTAATCTTCCGATGGTTATAGGATAGGTTTTGTTTTTATAAATTCAAAATGGCCGTAAAATAAAAAATGGCGGTAGAGACGAAAAAGAAATTACGCACCATATTGAGTGGCATATCATTGGATAGGTCTTTCAAAATGAAGACGATGTTTCATTGACCATTTTGTAGTCAGAAGCTCCGTTTAAATATTACACAACCTGGAAGTTGTGTACTTTGGATCGCTACCTTTACTGTAACTCTAACCTTCATAATAGACATCTATGGGCCTCATCAAAAGAGTATTTGTTGATAGGAACTAATAATTAAACACAACTTATAATTCACCAATACAAGTAAATAAAAAAAAAGGTAAGTAATATAAAATATAGTTTCATATTGATTAGAAATAAATAATTAGTTCGCTTTTTACGCAGTCGGTTTTTTTGATTTTTTAATTTAATATATTATATAATAATTATAATATAACCAATTGTCAAACTACATTAGTGTCATTTCTTTAACGAAATCGATATGACTACCACAAATAGCGTCTAAAATTGTCATGCATTTCCATGTAACTATATTCAATATCAGAAAATTGAGTAACACTTTTCTCTTGTCTACGTAAGCATTAATGAATTAACAGTCAAGATCGCAGAATGTATTGTGATTCCTTAATAACATGTGTTACAGATTTGTAAACTTTTTAGGTGTTGTAGATAAAATTTTATTAGTTTTGTTTCACCGTAAATTATCATTTACTACCCAGTACAATTAAAATAAGTTTTTTTTTTTTTTTTTTTTTTTTTTTTTTTTAACAACTAATGGCCATTGACTAAAATTTGGGACGAAATTCGTTTCGACAGTTAAAATGAAGATGCGATGAGTCCCCCCAAAATAAAGTTTCTTTACCATGTTTTGGGTAGTTATAGGAATAGTATAGGAGTGCACAAACTTTTTAAGAGAAGGGCTACTTAAAAAAAAAATTCTGGGTTGTCGAGGGCCAAATCAGTAACACGGAGAGAATTCTATTTCGGGGAAGTGATCTGTGGCCTCTAATCAGATAAAAAATATGGTTTCAGAGGGGGAGGGGAGTTTTACACCTCTAGGTTTACCTACTTAGTCAACATATCCAATCAAGTTGGAAAGAATATATCAACAGCGTGCGTTTGTATATATAACAGCGATATATCAAGGATTATTTAGTAGGAGTGATTATACTTCCTCGATTTTTTCGGATGAGTAAATTTTGTTTTATGAAAAGCGCTAAAAAAACAAATCCGGCATGAAAGTGACTGGTGCCGAAAAAAATGTGAACTTTATGAATGAAGGGGGAAGTTGTTGCCGATTAACAAATTTGCGACCTTTCCGAGCCTGATCTACGAGTATCGCGATTTTTCCACCCCCGATCAATGAAATTTGCGTTTTTCCCGCATCTGATCAACAAAATTCGCAACTTTTCCGACGCCGGTCGACAAAATTAAGCTTTTTTCCGAACGTGATAGGGCCCCACCAGCGGCCGAGAGGTTCTGCTCTCGAAGCTGGTAGACGGGAAGTGCTGGGTTCGATCCCAATCGCGCCCGTCGGCCTAATCGTTCGGAGTTTTCGTGGTTTTCTTCGAACCTTGGTTTTCCAAGCGTTAATACGGGTTAGGTTCCCTTAGAAAGACCTCCACGGAAGGCACCCCCCCCTTAGGGCCTATATCCCACGTGCAGATAATTGGCCGACATAAATACAACCAACCAACCAACCAACCGAACGTGATAGACAAAATTTGATATTTTCCGTACCTGCTCGACGAAATTAACTATCTTTCCACGCTCGATCGACGAAATCTACAATTTTTCTGTGCCTCATCGACGAAATTCGCAATTTTTTCTTGCCTGACCAACGAAATATCTCGATTTTTCGGAGCCCGATATCGGCAAAACTCGCAATTTTTCCGTGCCCGATCGACGAAATGTGCTATTTTTCAGCCTTTGATGGATGAAATTCGCGATTCTTTTGTGTCCGATCAACAAAAGTAGCGATTTTTCCGCACCTGATCGACGAAATTTAGTGTTTTCAGCATCCATCGACGAAATTCACAATGTTTTTGCATCGATCAACGATAGTCACGATGTTTTGGAGCTAGATCGACAAAACATGCTGTTTTTTTGCCTCTGATCGAGAAATTCGCGATTCTTAAGAGATTCTGAGGAAATTTGCAATTTTTTCAACCAGCAAATTTACTAAATTCGCGATTTTTTCTGCGATATACTGAAGAAACTTGCGATTTTCCCGCTGTCGTTCAACAAAATTTTCAATTTTTCTGTGCATCATTAAAAAAAATTCGCGATTTTTCCGTGCAAGATAAACGAAATTTGCTATGTGTCCGCGCCTGATCGTTAAATTTCGCTATTTTTTGTGCCAGAACAACGAAATTCGCCGATTTTTCGGAGCAGAATTCACAACTCTGGCGATTTTTCCGTGCCAGATCGACGAAAGTGTTATTTTTCGAGCCTAATAGACGAAATCTGCGATTTTTCGTATCCTGAACGACGAAATCTGCGATTTTTCGTAGCCTGAATGACAAAATTTGCGATTTTTTCATGCCTGGCCGACGAAATGTGTGATTTTTCCACGTCCGGTGAACGAACGTTGTAATTTTTTTACGCAACAGATTGACGAAATCCACGATAAACAGACGAAACACACGTTTTTTCAGCAGCCTATTAACGGAATTGGAGATTTTTCCATTCGTAATGGAAAAAATTTGCTATTTTCCCACACCTGATCTACATAATTCGCTTTATTTCCGCACCTAATCTGCATAATTCGCTATACATTCGCACCCGATGAACGAAATTTGCTATTATTAGCTGACAGACGAAATTTTTAATTTTTCCCGCGTCAAATTGACGAAATTTACGATATTTTTTCTGCGACCTGTGGATTAAAATTGCAACTTTTTTCCTCTTATAAATTGACGAAATTCGCGGGCCACACGTTAACCCCTCGTGGGTCACCGGTAGTGCATACCTTGTATAGTAGGTATAGTAAGTATAGTAAGTATAGTAGGTTTTATGAACACAGAGTCGAAAATTATATTTTATTATTGAGCACAGCATTGTCAGATTTGTTTTATGTTCAAAATATGTTCTTTATCTACCCTATATATATAAAATCATAATGAATCGAATTGAAGCGAATTTATGTAACGATTCTATGAAACGACTGATTAAAGAACTGATTACGTTTCACGGCGATTTCTCCTAAAATATGGAATACTTTGCGATGAAATTAACACCAAAAAACCGCATTGATCCACAGATCTCAAAACTGGTATTAGAATTTTAAAATTAGATTTAGTTTTCGAAATATTATTTTTTTTCTAATTTTAAATACTTTTTTACGAATGATGGCAACTCAAATTTTAATTATAACAGATATTTTTTTTTCATATTTTAGAAAAGGTTATTTTAAATTAATTTGGCTACGAGTTTGGCCTCCCTTAAATGTATGCTAAGAAATGCATCATGTTAATTTTATACAGTATTCAATTTGTATTTCATTATCATTTTATTTAATACAAAACTTTCATTTAAAATTGAAACCTTTAAAATAAATGGCTTTTACTTCCTTCTTCTTTTCAAACGAAACGAAAAGAAAAATATTAGACACATATGTCATATACGCAACGGGGTACCTAATTGGCGCCAAAATGGCGTTATTTTACCTGACATGGTAACCCGGCTATTGTTGCTTATTTATTAATAAATGTTTATTTGAATTTATTTTCTTTTTATTTACAAAAAAAATGTTATAAATTGTTTTGTTCTATAGTTATTAATTAATTTTTTTTATTTATTGTTATTTCATTTTAAAAATAACAGAAAATAATTTTAAAATACATATGTAACAGTCTTTTGAAAACGAGGTTTTTGCCAAATTGTCGTAAAAAAAAAAAAAAAAAAAAAAAAAAAAAATCACGTCAAACCCGGTGCGTATGTGACAATGCAACAAATCATGATATTTAATTTCCACTTCAAAGCAACGTTTTAATGTTATTTCTTCTCCCGTCAACCAATTTCGCCAAATTATACAAATTGACATTTTTTTTAAATAACAAAAGAACAACTAAATTAGTATAACATTAATAAAAATACAAATAAAACGTCGAAATAAAAATCACTTGATGTCGTGAACATGTGTAACTTCCTTAAAGTCAAGTGAATGTGACATTTACGATCAACCATTATTGGCATTTAATCTTATAGTTTGGCGACAGATTTTTGGTCGATGGGATGACCAAGTAGCACCGTTTTAATTTACCTCTCGGAAAATAAAAAAAATGCTAACAGGCGAGTTAAAAAAAAAGCTATTGGCGAGATTTTCACCCGGCTAACATAAAAGTACCAGGAATTCTTTGTGATCATGGGAACTTTTATGTAGTTTTATTCGAAAAAATAATTTTGATTCTTTAATCAAAATGGAAACCTTTCTTATGAAAAGCGAAGGAATCAGCCCGTTGTTTATGGCAGTTACATGACTTGGACTATTATAATATAAACGAAATAATGGGGATAGAATAATATTCGGCGACTTATCACACCTGTGGCTGGCTAACATTAAAGTTCCAAAATGGCCGCCTGGAATATAAAAAGCGAAGGGATCCGCCTGGAGCTGTTGATGATAGTCACATGACTTAGGCTATTATTATAGAGATTGTTTTCAATTTTAAAAACAGCGCAAAGAATAATATTTCCTTACGATTAAAAATTTATTTTCACGTGAATATTAAAAGGGAAAGGCAACTTTAAAATAATAAATACATTAATATGCGTTTAACCCTTTCACGGACAAGGCACTTCTATTCGTAAAATCTTGAAATCAGTGAATGGCACCAGAATTTACAAACAAATTTCGAAATACAAAAATGCTTTTCTTCACTTACTTGATCACCCGACCGGAGCACAAACTAAAGAATGGTATAGGATGTAACGCTCCGGTGGAAAATCCCCACAACAATCACCGATGCCGGACATCGGAAAGCACCCAAAATAACAAGGAAAAAGGTTGATGTTGCTTTCATCATAATAATAAAAATAAAAACAAAAGTGAAGTGACTTAAATGTATAACAAAAGTTAAGACTATAAATCCTTGTTCAAGATTATGAAGTGTAAATGTTCATAAAAGTTCACTGTTCACTAATGTTCAAATGAGTTCAGTGTTCGAAAGAAAAATGTTCATAAAAGTTTTATATAAGAAAAACTAACTTGAAGAAAGATCACCATAATGTTCAGACCTCAAGAGAAAATCCCCGCCAACAAAAATGTCAGACAAAGGACAGTTACTATAAAAGGCACAATGTTGAGCCTTTGATGTAGTATCAGAAAACCATGTAATGTCCGTGGCGAACCACTGATGAGTATTAACAGTATGATAGAAGTAAATAGTTACAAGTGTAAAAATTATCAAAATTTATACCTAATAAATGAGTATTCCCTATTAAGTGCGTTGTACATAGCACACAGTTTTCTATAGTTTGAACTGGTGATGAGAACGTTTCGAATGTTCCATCTCAGTGTACAATTCCTGTTGAATTTAAATGTGCAAGGCATTTGTTCACTTACTTAATAAAAGGGAAATTTTCATCCCAATATTCTGATGCTAATGTGGCATTTAAGAATTAAAATTAAGTTGTCCAAAAATGAACCACCGCCCTTGAAGGGGTTAAAGCAGCAAATTTTAGTAATTGTATTATGTCAATCGTTTTATAACGCTGTTAAAAAATACCGAGAGACAAAGACTCTGTTTACTTAATTCATTTTATTTTAGCTTCTTTTCGAATGTTTAACTGATCTTCTTTAACCAAACACAAAAACAACCATTGTATGTCTTATCAGTAACTGATTCTACCTTAAATTTTTGCAATCAAAGGGAATTGAATAGAAACCCGTTTACAAGGAGATCGCTACAGGTTTTTTCAGTATAATTCAATCTTCTCTAATCTTTTTAAAACCAATCAGATTAGCCTGCTTTTAGATTCTACAGTGTCTGAACGGGGGTTGGCGAGCGTAGCTTGCATGGGGCAGAGCCCCTAGTATCATATTAAATACTCTCAAGCATATTAAATGTCCTCAAAATAGCAATTATCAATGAGTCTTTTTAAGGTATAAAAGTTATCAAAACCCGTGTACTCATATAAACCGAGAGGCGGCATCACAGACAATCACCTCATCGAGTTCACGGCTGAAGTTCCAGAATTATTTAAAACTCGATTCGCATATTAAGACTCAATCGGTCTGCCAAGTCCTATCTTGGTGAAAAACACCTGAAAACCGATTTTAGCGGTTGACGCATAGGTTTAGCACTGTGTTTTCCTGCTCCCAAATCCTCCATATTTTCATACCTTTGGGTGCAGGAAGACACAATGGTAAACCTACGTGTCAAACACTAAAATCCGGTTTTCAGATGTTTTCCTCCAAGTTATGAATTGGCAGAGCGATTGCGATTTAATATGCGAATCGAGTTTTAACTAATTCTGGAATTTCAGCCGTGAACTCGATGGGGTGATTGCCTGTGTTGCCGCCTACAAGTCTAATAATTTTGTATTCATAAAACATGCCTAACTTTGTAACGAGTGGTCGTATCGATTTGCGGATGATGTGATTCGATTAATAATTTAAAAATACATAATGAACAATACCATATATAACCTAATTATAAAAAGTTGAATTCTCCACCCCGAGTTAAAATGCCCCCTCCACCCCCCCCCCCCCTTCCCAGACAAAAGAAAATGATAAAACAACTTTATTTTTTGGGGAGTCATCGGATCTTCATTTCTAGTGCGAAAACAAAGTTCTTCCAAAATTTTCGAGAATGGCCATCAGTTGTTACTATAAAAACCCTTCTTACCTGCATGAAGTATAATTGTCGACTTTCTATTAATAAAACCTGCGGTAAATTTGTAAAAAAAAATTTGTATCAACTTGTGGACGGTGTGATTCGATTCAAAATTTGAAAAACAAACATAATAAGCGATATACCACTTGACCTGTTTAAAAAGTTTGATTTCCCTGAGGTAAATTTCCCCCCTTTTGGCGTCCCCTAAATAGCAGGGTAATACATTTCTTTTTTTGAGGGGGGGGGGGGGGATCTGATCGGATCATACAAACGAAGTTTGTAAGAAATTTTTGGGAATTATCAGTTGTTGTATTTTACTCAATTTTTTGTCTATTTTTACATGTACTAACTTTGGGGAGGTATTTATTGTAGCGGGTTTTCATGAGAATTCTGGTGGGTGCGTGAACGATTTTCCAAAATTCAATGAAAATAAAAAAATAAAAAAATCTAATAAATACAGATGAAACGTTAGACCAGAGTCAATATTGAGAAAGCTATCTCTTTTTTTAGTGCTTACAACCATTTAACAACAGTGGTATATCGCATTAGCCCCATAGCCTTTTCAGGTTAGTAGCATTATGTGAGATTAATATGGTATAGGTTTTTGAATATTTTACCTTTATTTTTATGACAAGCAATATGTTTTTTATTCATAACCAGATAACGGAATTAATAACCCAAATTACAGTATTTTTAATGTAGCCCTGGGGTAAAGAAATCACAAATAAATGGAACATTTCAGAATTTTGCCTTATATTAGCCTCGGATAACCCTATATTATAATTTGTTTAAATATTTATTCAAATGTTGATATGCCTAGATGTAGCCATGTCAGGAAAGTTAATCATTCACAATTCGCAATTTTACAATTGAAATAGAATGTTTTCAGCTATAAGTTTACAGAATAAAATTTGCTCGTATGTTTTGAACTTAAAATATTATAAATGCATAAATAAATCCTTGTAAATCTAAGGACACAGCAGTTTGATTTAAATTATAGTTTATTTGAAAAATAAAAACCATACATAAATTCATTTAAAAATTATGGTAAAGCATTGAAATATGATGGAGGATTTTTCAGTTTTATTCGGATCAAATTTATTGCATTTTAGTAGTTGAATATATATTTTGAAAGACGCTAAAGTAATATGACAGCTGAATGATTATGCATTAGTGTATTTCATAAATGCTGACTGTAATTGTGAATTATTGAAACCGGAATCACTATATTATGAATAAGCTAAGATATGTTAAAACGACGATGTTTATAGCTGTATATTTCAGTAACTTGTTATTAAATATTATGTGGTGTGTTTTATATTAATGATTACTGCTGTTTATGGATTTTGAATAGTAATACATAGAAATGAAATAGAAACTTGAAGAGATATGTATTAAGTGTCGGCACATTAAAATTGGTTGATATTTTTTATTAAAAATCAATTGCGCTTAAAATTAAAACTGTTATATTATCTATATTATAAAGGACAAACATATCTGTGCGTAACGCATACGTCATTCTGCGAATGACAACACTTTGAAATTTGAAATGAAATTTCGGTTTTGCAATTTTCGCTACAGCAAATTTTTAAACTTCTAAAGATCGGATATTTTCAGTTTTTACACCGTCGTACAGGGTAAATAATGTACTTTTGAATGTAATTTGTTTAAAAGCTGCATCTCAATTTATTTTTGAGATATTAAATTTTTTATAGTTTTTGGTACCAATTTTGTAATTGTGGCAACTGAAATACTCTATTTCTGTTAAAAGTAAAGTGAAATCAGTAGATTACTAAATCTTTTTGTTGCCATTTTCTCATACAAATTGAAAAAAAAAATTAAAATACGTACTATGTCAAGAATATCGTACGTTATAAAATTCCGTGAATTTTGGTTTTATTTCGTTTTTATTCATATTTTAAAGGTTTTATGACTCACAATCGTAATTTCATGTTTTGAGTTAAAATGATTTTTAAATGATCAAATTAAAATACCAATTTTTTAAAAATGGTGAATACGGTTATGAGAGGTGCGTATGTAAATTTTGAGAAGGTGAAAATGATGTCGGGTTTAGATTTCACGGGGGAAAAATTCTATAATCGTTTCAAAGTAGATTAAATTTTGATGTTTTCATTCGGGAATACTAAACATAAGAGCCTCAATTAACAACTTCATCATAATAACTGATCTTTATTATATTTTACTGATTACATATGCGATTAAAGTTTAATATTAATAATTTGGAGAACTGAATTTTATAAACATAGTATTTTGTTAATTTTAGGTTAAAATAATATTTGTTTGAGAGTTAGACTAACGATTATAAGATACATGCTTTTATTGTAGCTAATTTTGTAAGTTTATTATAAATCAATGAAACAGTTCCTTCTTAAACATTCGGTGGATTCCACCTCGTTTATATAAATATCTATCTAAGTTATTGAAATTATAACATCACTGTACTAATCCTGGGGATCCATGCATGTTTCTGGCAAAATATATCCTTGATAGTTTTAACTAATTGAATGTGTGAATTCCAAAGCTTTCTCGTATCTCATACATCTTAATACTATAAAAAGTAGATAAAAATGTTAACACTTCAATAATAATAGTTCAATACTACAGGGTGTTTATAATGTCCCGGACCCATTTTGATGTTTAATAACTCATAAAATAATAAAGATAGATTAAAATTAATAACATAAATGGTCAAAAAGTTTCATAACCCTTGTCAATAAACTTCCACGTGTGCCCCTCTTCGTCGCACGGAATATCAAGTCGATAGTCAATTTCACGGCAGGTAGCGGCAAGCATGTCGGCATCCACAGAGGCTATTGCGGTTGTAATTCTGGCTTTTGAGTCATCAATGTTCGACACTCTCCTCCTGCAAACATTGTCCTTTACAAATCTCTAAAGACAAAAGTCCAGCGTTGTTATATCAGGTGATCTGGGTGCCCAAGGAATTGGACCTCCTCGCTCAATCCATCTTCCTGAAAAATGGTCATTCAAAGAAGTACGAACGATGGTACCCAAATGAGGTGGTACACCATCTTGTTGCAAAATAGAAATTATCTGAAATTAACTACACGCGCAGACGATATTCGCAAAAGTAAAGATATTCAAACCTGAAAAAGAAAATATATGAGTTATTCCATCAATAAATGCCATAAGTTTGTTTATATCTTCATTAATTTATGAGTTATTAAACATCAAAATGGATCCGGGACTTTATAAACACCCTGTATAACAACTTTTATTTTCATCTTAAATTTATGCTTCAGTTAATGAATCGGAGTAATAAACAATTAAATTTAAAAAATCAAAACACCTGACTGCGTAAAAAGCGAACTAATGAATTATTTCTCATCAATGTGACACTATTTTTTTTTCAATTCCCACTATTAGCTCACATTCTCGCTATATATATCTTGTTTAAATTTTCAATCGTTAATAAAATACTTATTATTCATCCAATCAAGCTCAAATAATTTTTTTAAACTTGTAGTAAATGACACTTGATGTTAATCCAGTTTTTGTCAAATATTAATTAATTAATTAAATTAAATTAATTAATATTCAATAATCGATATAGCCCTCTTCTTGATCAAGGCATTTTAAGCGCTACTCAAGAGGAAAGAAGAATGGGAGAAAAAAAATTATCTCATTAGCATGAGTAGGAATTGACTTAAAATATTTTTTTTTATATTACTTGTTTATATTACTTACCTATTAGTTTTTTTTACTTGTATTGATGACTTTTAAGTTGTGTTTAATTGTTAGTTCTTATCTATAAATGCTGTTTTGATGAGGTCTATAGATGTCTATGATGGTTAGAGTTGCAGTAAAGCTAGAGAACCACAATACATACACAACTTCCTGGTTGTATAATATTTTAACGGAGCTTCTGACTGTAAAATAGTCAATGAAACATTGTCTTCATTTTGAAAGACCTATACAATGATATGCCACTCAATACGGTACGCAATTTTTTTTTCGTCTCTACCGCCATTTTGTATTTTACGGCTGCCATTTTGAATTTATAAAAACAAAACCTAGCCTATAACCATCGAACCGTTCAGACGAATTGGTAGAGACCTCATTCATTAAAATCCATAGAGCCGTTGGAATGTTTCGAGGGTATAAAGAAATCCACATACACAGATACGCGTGAAACACATAACTCTTCTTTTCCGTCGGGTAAAAAGTAGATACAAATGTTAACACTTCAATAATATTAGTTCAATACTATAACAACTTTGATTTCCATCTTAAATTTATGCTAAGGTTAATGAATCGGTGTAAAAACAAGTTAATCTGGATCATGATATATATTAAACTCAATAGTTTGTCATTCTGTTGTACATCAGCTGTTTGTGAATAACCAGCTTAGCAGGATGCGAAGTTCCCATCGCTGCTTGAGCCATCGACGTACATTAGAGCTACGAAAAATCGAGAAAATTACACAAAAATCTCTATTACAGCGCCCCCTTCCAGAGGACTATTACGAAATTGACGGAGAACCTGCCTGCATAGCGAAAAACATACACATAAACGTGGTTATTTTTGAATAACTTCATACACTTTTGGATAGTACAATAATGAAAATAGCACAAAAATCACTATTACAACGTCAGCTTCAGTCGGAATATTTCGAAATTCAAAGATGATCTATTGGCCATAGCCACAAACATACACAAGAATTTTGGTTCAATTCTATGCATAACTTCATGCACTTTTTGGTGGAACAATAATGAAAATGGTACAAAAGTCGCTGTTACAGCTCCCCCTTCTGGCAGAATACTTTCCAATTAAAGGAAGACGTACTGGCCTTAGCCAAAAACATACACAAACAATTTGGTTCAATTCTATGCATAACTGCATACACTTTTCGATGATAGAATGGCGACACAAAGACACACGGACTGATGGACACAGGGACAGACATTTTGTATAAGCATGTTTTTGGGGATCTCTGACCCATAAAAGGTGCAAATTCGTCGAAAATCGTAAGTCGAAAAAAAATTCGATTACAAAACTTTCTTTTATTGAAAACAGAAGAAAATAAAAATGTTAATAATTCATTGAATTGTTTATTCTTTTATTAACATTTCTTCTTTAACTCTGCAATTCCCAATACACTTTTGAGAGTGTGCCACTTTTTTTTGTTCCGAGATTTTTTTAAAAAAAAAGAAGAAGAAGAAGAAGATGGGTAGAGTCAGACCGTCTTTGGAAACCAGTGAAAGTTCTGATAGCTAATAAACACTTGCTTTTCTAACCAGATACTTTTTTTAACTTTCCAAAATTTAGCAGCTTTTGTTTATTTAAAAGATTTATTATTCAAATACCCTATGCCTGGGTACAACCACGCATGTGAGTTAATCTTTCCCTAATTGCGATTATTAAAACGAAATAAAATACGTTGTAATATATAAATATTACGTTTTAGTAATAATCATTTTTCGTATGCTGTTACTTTAAATTTTATAAATGCATAAATAAATCACATGCAAGTTAAGAACACATTATTTAAATTAAATATTTATATTTAAGAACATTGAGTTCCTAACAAAAAATAACACAAACTTCAATTGTGTTTTATTTAATTTCGTGTTTTATTGGGACTTTGAAATGTTATCCACGTTGTTCATCACGGATGGTTTTATACCGGTCCCAAACTAACGCGATTCAACCTGAAAACAAAGGAAAAAAACTTAAACCATATTTTAATGCATTTATGAAAAAGTATTTATAATTATATTTGTAATATCTGTTTTATCTTTTAAGTAGAAACGTAAACATTTGTATACTGATTTTTTTTTTCTAAACTATATATTTTTTGCATCTTAAATAATGCTGTGGATTTTCTTTAGAAAAAAAAAAATAGGTTATCAATTACAGCAAACTTCAAAACACAACACGAATCCGGAACAGACTCATCCTGACCTGAACTGGATCCACAATGAAAAAATGTGTTGCGAAAGAGACCCACCATATTACAATTTCGTGACGATTAAACAAGTTTTACTAAACTTAAGCATGTAAATTCAAACCAAGACGACATAACAGACAGACAAACACAATCGTTTTTAATACCAAATGATATTCTAATGAGATCACCCGAAGGAAAAAACCTTTCCAAGAACAGCAACAACAAAAACAGCAAAATAGAAATTAAATTATCCGTTCAAAAGGTATATGTGTCCATATATATGTATATAAGAAATGATAATAAAATAAATTGCCTATCATAAACATATTAATTCCTGTGAAATCAATTTAATAAAATAGAACTTGATTGACATTATTATTTTTAGATAAATATTTAAAACCATAAATCGCAATAAACTACCATTATGACAATTATTGTGCTCATAAAATCAAACTAGAGTTAAAATAAACATTAAATGAATCTTAAACCCCATAAATAGCAATTACCTTTTCCAAGCGTGACAGTTATTTGACTTAGATCATGTAAATCAAATTTAAATCATTATAATAAAAGATAAATTCAAATTAATGTCAAAATAAGTATTTGACAGGTCATAAATCCTAATTAGCTTTCCTTTAGCTGACATTTATTAAACGATAAATAACCATTCCTGTCAAATCTGAAAATTACCATTAGTTGTGTAATCAGATTAACGCAATACTTATATAATTTCAGAAGACTCAGCATTAAAAACAGAACTAACTAATAAGGATTGAAGGATACTCCTACTGCAATAATAAGACCTTCTTCTGGAAAGTATCCTAATTAAAACAAAACTCTTGTGCTCCTCTCAAGATATCATTTTTTTTAGATCTGAGCGTGCTCTCACACTTGCATCATGTCACTCAACAAAAGTATGATTTCTCCGAGCCTCCGGCGGGCTCGCGAATGCTGTGTATCGTCGAATGACAAAATAAAACAAATTTATTTCCAAGTGCGAGGTTCCGAGTCAAATTATTTCAATGCTTCTGCTTCACCCAAGTGGAGTTATTCAATACTTTTAAAGTTGTGACTGAAAAGAACCCCGGAATCGGTCCATATTTTACATACATAAAAATATATACAAACGATATTTTATTGTACCTACTTCATTGTAAATCGTATAAAAATGTATTTACAGTATTTAAATATGATTGAGGAAACCTGGGTTTTATTCAGCGAAAATTTATCGTAATTTTATAGCAACTGAACCTATACTTTGAAAGACATTAAATAAATATGACAGCTGAATGATTATGCATTAGCGTATTTCGTAAACGCAGCCCGTAATTGTAAATTATTCAAACACGAATTGTGAATTATGAATAATTCAAGACATATTAAAATAAAGTTGTTTGTGCTATATATTGCAGTAGCTTGGAGTCATAACGTGCTATTAAATATTATGTTACGTATTTTATATTGCAGAAATGTTATATTACAGAAATAAAATTAATTTACGAAATTCATGAAAAGCTATCGATAACTTAGTTATCACTGGTTAAAAGTAATATTTGTAAATTAATGGTGTTTCTGGCATTTTCTAAAAAAATGTAAAGTGAATGTGAAATATAGGATCAATGAGGAAATACTTTCTTAAAAATTTTAAGGATTTTGTTAGTTTATTTACAGATTTTGTAGAATAACACACAGACATGATGTATGAATTTGAATAGATGTATTTTCTATAAAAATGTAATATGAGTGTGAAATATATGAACAATGAGTAAATATTTTCTCGAAAATTTAAAAAAATGTAATTGATATCCGCAATATCAGCCTACTTGCTGATTACTTCATAAGCATGATATATAAATGTAGTATTTTATTTATTCTTGTAATATTCTTTTCCATTTACAAAATCTATCGAGCTCTGTAAAATTAAGTAACAAAATCGAATCTTGTAGTTCATTCATACATGTTATTTTAATAAGATACACAACATCTCGCAACAGACTAGCAGTTATTAGGTAATTTCTTGCCCTGTTAATTTATCCTTTAAATGTAACATCTTCAAGTAATTTGATCAAAATTATCAAATAAATATAAATAAATATTACAATTCTAAAAATTTGGTTTATCTCTGCACCAAACCATGATGACAAAAAATTTGGCACTATAAGATGGTTGAAATTTTTTTCAAGATGTGATACGCCGGTTGAACCATAAAGTAGCTATGGTTACTCTTTGTAAATAAAGAATAATCAGACAGTAACCTCTAACAGAATAGGCATTATTTACCGTAATACTCTAAATAACACTAGTATTAGATTGGAACGTATCACCGTAGTAATATGTTGAGGAAAAGTCTCTGATAATAAATTACCGTTTGACGCATAGCAAAAATTATAAGTAGCACATAAAAGACAGTAGAAGGAAAAAAAGAAAACGCACAGCAAACTCTGCATACGCCAACCATAGAAACTGCTTCAAGCAGGCTATATGTAGAATTTCCTGCTTTAACCCTTAAATGCGCGATTTTTTATTTTGTTTCGAAAAAAAAAATATATAATTCTCTAAAAGGTTTATTACACAGAAAAAAATCAGAGATACATTTTTCATATAATACGTCAATCTTTTCTTCTGTTGCACATCTGCAATACAGTGCGGCGCAAAAGTTTATGCACAAGCTAAATATTTTTATAAAATGAAAAATATACGTCGGAATGCTTTGAAATTTTTACCGTAGCTAAACAATTTGATTACAAATGTATGTTCCGAATTCGGAAACAACTAATTTTAAGGAAAATAATAAATTATAAAAAATTGAAAATTGTGATGTCGCAAAAGTTTTTGCACAAAAACGAAATATATGCATTTCACAAGGCACAAAATTTCTTTAGTAGCCTATGGTGCTTCTATTGCACCTTATGAGATCAAATACTCGATTTTCAATTGATAACACGAGGGTATGGATGGTTTTGAGAGCGAGTTTGCCAGGCTTCATCGATCGCTGATTTGAGCTTTTGCACTGGGTAATACTGCTTCTCATTCCTGCAGCCATCACGTGAGAGGATTCCCCGGATGTTCTCTATAGGATTGAGATCTGGTCTGAGTGCTGGCTAGTTCATCACACTGATATTCTGATATACAGGGTGTCCCTAAACTCATGGTACATACGCTAGGAGGTGATAGAACACATCAAGACGAGTAATAGTAAATAGGAAACCATTTTAATAAAAGTAAAATTATACAACGTAATGCTTTCAAATATCCACTGTATGTTATTACTATGATCATAAATATATATCTGAAACTTCGAAAAAATTCATCGTTACGAAAATCAGAAATTACAAGAAAACAGTTTTTGTGATTTCGCAAAAGTTTAAGCACAAATGAGATTTTAGGCAAATATCTCCTTAAACATGATAGGTGAAAGACTTTTTTCCTAAAGTATTAAGTATAGAGATATCTGTACGAGTTATATCAAAATGTCGACATCTCTGCCGCTCTGGTCTGAAGACGTTGTAGCAGTTTGAAAGCAGAAAGCTGAAGGTAAATCTTTTTTGCAAATTTCGCTTATTTTAAATCGGTCTAACGTGGTGTCTATAGTGTTTTGCAACGTGGAAAAATTTAAAAAATGTATATTGCACAGAAACCTCGAGCAAAACCACATTTTGTGAGGATAGAAGAATTAAATGATTGGCTTTAACTAGCTATTTGTCTCTTAATGAGATAAAAAATCGACTTGGCTCAAAAATATCACATGACATCTTATACAGACGAATAACAGAATTAGGATTCATCGTAAAACAAAAATTATCTCATAAGCTTTCTCTGAAACAGTGTCACAAACAAGCAAGGCTTGAATGGGCAAAACAGCACATTTATTATCGTGACGACTGGATTAGTGTTAGTTTTTCTGATGAAAAAAAAATGAAATTTGGATGGTCCAAATGGCTTCTCATTCTTTTAGCGTGCCTTGTGGAAAGATCCGAATAGCATATTCAGCAGGCAACAACGTGGTGATTCACTCATGGTATGGGACGCTTTTGGATCTCATGTACAATCGTCTCTTTGCTTCCTAAATGGCAGACAAAATTCACAAAAGTATCAGAAAACTCTGATGAGCATTTGTGAGCGTTTGGAGAACTCCTAGGTGATCCCAACAGGACCTTTCAGCAAGACAACGCATCAATACTCACTTCCCGTTGCACAAATCAATGGCTTATACAGGGTGTCCCTAAACTAATGGTACCTAAATTGCAAATGATGATAAAAAAGGGAAAAATGGGTCTATTTATTTGCGGTTTTTGCTAAAATCATTCTTTAAATTAGTATTTTCTTTAAAAAAAGGTTTAAAGAGAAAGTTACAAAAATGCCGGTAGAGGGCGCTCTAGAGTTTGGAGTACCGAATAACTACTTTTACCGGTTTTTTAACACTGTTAAATGTTTTCTAAAGCTTAGACCTTAACTTAAATTTTGTGTGCACAAGTGAAATAATCGGGAGTGGTTAAGTGGAGCAAATTTAACTGGATTCAGCGGGTTGATTTTTCAACGATCGTATGTAAAGAGCAAAATAATAAGTGATGAAGGAAACTTTAAGAGGTGATAGTACACATCAAAATAAACAACATTCACTAAGTAATAGATGATTTGAATTCAAACGCAAACGTGTTAGACCATGTTCAAACTAGATACAGGGAAGCGCTATAGCTACCATTATGCTGTAAGTTTCCGGAAGATGAATTTGAAAATGTGACATGGGGAAGAAGAAGAATGCGTATGCAAATTTTTGCTAACATAAAAATTACTTATTCGAGTGCGTAATTGTAAAACTGGGAACAGTTCACAGCAGCTGTCTTCATTTGCTCTGCGGATAGCCGATAATATGGTTTCGTACTCTAAACCAGGAGAAGGCCGAGATGAATTACATGTACGGGACTGCACACGGCAATGTAACAGAACCTCAAAGATTGTACCGTGTGCGTTTTCCAACCAGACGTGTTCCTGATGCGATGATATTTGAATGACTGCACCAACAACTGTGCGAAAGGAGTTCCTTTGCAAGTTGCATGCAGGATACCGGAGTTTCCAGGAGTGTAAGAACGCCATCCGTTACGGATAACATTTTGGATCGTATCAGCGAGGGGCCTGAATCTAGCACGCGGGAACTGTCCGAAGAAATTAACGTTTCCCCTAATACCGTGTGGCGAGTTTTGCGAGATGAAGGAATGAATCCGTACCATGCGCAGAGAGTTCAAGGCCTAGAATCTGCGTACTACCAGGCACGTGTCAATTTTAGCACGTGGTTGCTCCAACAAACGACTGCGGACCCTGCTTTTTGTGCACATGTGTTGTTCATGGACAAATGCACATTCACACGCGAGGGTATTTTGAATATCCACAATTATCATGTGTGGTCAAATGAAAACCCATACACAATACGTCCAGATCGTTCCAGCGACGTTTCGCGGTCAATATTTGGGCCGGAATCGTTCACGATTATCTAATTGGGCCATACTTACTGCCAACGTATCTGTATGGAGATTCATATCTTGTGTTTCTGCAATAGTTGTTGCCAGAACTATTAAACCATGTTCCAGCACCCATTAGACGTTCTAATACGACGGAGCACCGGCCCATTACAGTCTGGATGCCCGTAATGCCCTGAATATCATGTATCCGGGGCGATGGATAGGTCGTGGCGGTCCATTCAGCTGGCCGGCCCGTGCACCCGATTTATCCTGTCTGGACTTTTTCTTGTGGGGTCATATGAAGAGCCTGATATACGAAGATGGTCCCGTAGATTCTGCTGAAGAGCTTGTTGCCCGGATATCCGTTGCTTCGGCCACCATAAGAGAGATACCTAATGTTTTCGCCAATGTACGGCGGTCAATCCATCGACGGCTTCAAGCCTGCGTTCGTGTTGGAGGCGGCAATTTTGAACAATTCTTGTGATGGAGTACTTCTTGTTGTTTATTTTCATTTGATGGAATAAAGTGTTTTTCGTCCTTTTGTTGGTTTCTTTTCATTCCATCTCTGTCTGTCCTGATTTCCATCATTGTTATTATTTTGCTCATTACATACGATCGTTCAACAATCAACCCCCTGAAAACAGTTAAATTTGCTCCACTTAACCACTCCCGATGATTTCACTTGTGCACACAAAATTTAAGTTAAAATCTAAGCTTTAGAAAACATTTAACAGTGTTAAAAAAAAAAAAGGTAAAAAGTAGTTATTTGGTACTCCAAAGTCTAGAGCGTCCTCTACCGGCATTTTTATAACTTTCTCTTTAAAACATTTTTTTAAAGAAAATACTAATTTAAAGAATGATTTTAGCGAAAACCGCAAATAAATCGACCCATTTTTCCCTTTTTTATCATCATTTGCATTTTAGAACCCTAAACTTTGATGGCGCCTGTCTCCTTTGGAATACGTTTGGGACCCTTGGTTTCTTATTTACTATTACTCATCTTGATGTGTTCTATCCCCCCCCCCTAGCGTATGTACCATGAGTTTAGGGACACCCTGTATAAGCCATTGATTTGTGCAACGGGAAGTGAGTATTGATGAGTTGTCTTGATGAAAGGTCCTGTTGGGACCACCTAGGAGTTCTCCAAACTGTCACAAATGCTCATCAGAGTTTCCTGATATTTTTGTGAATTTTGTCTGCCATTTAGGAAGCAAAGAGACGATTGTACACATGAGATCCAAAAGCGCCCCATACCATGAGCGAATCACCACGTTGTTGCCTGCTGAATATGCTATTCGGATCTTTCCACAAGGCACGCTAAAATAATGAGAAGCCATTTGGACCATCCTAATTCCATTTTTTTTCATCAGAAAAACTAACACTAATCCAGTCATCACGATAATAAATGTGCTGTTTTTCCCATTCAAGTCTTGCTTGTTTGTGACACTGTTTCAGAAAAGCTTATGACGTAATTTTTGTTTTTCGATGAATCCTAATTCTGTTATTCGTCTGTATATGATGTCATGTGATATTTTTGAACCAAGTCGATTTTTTATCTCATTAAGTCACAAATCGCTAGTTAAAGCCAATTTTTTAATTCTTCTATCCTCACAAAATGTGGTTTTGCTCGAGGTTTCTGTGCAATATACATTTTTTAATTTTTTGAACGCTGCAAAACACTATAAACACCACATTAGACCGATTTAAAATAAGCGAAATTTGCAAAAGAGATTTACCTTCAGCTTTCAACTTTCAAACTGCTACAACGTCTTTGGGCCAGAGCGGCAGAGATGTCGACATTTTGATATAACTCGTACAGATATCTCTACACTTAATACTCTAAGAAAAAAGTCTCGCCGATCCTCCACCTATCATGTTTAAGGAGATATTTGCCTAAAATCTCATTTGTGCTTAAACTTTTGGGACATCACAAAAACTGTTTTCTTGTAATTTCTGATTTTCGTTACGATGAATTTTTTCGAAGCTTCAGATATATATTTATGATCATAGTAATAACATACAGTGGATATTTGAAAGCATTCCGTTGTATAATTTTATTTTTATTAAAATATTTGCGTTGTGCTTAAAATTTTGCGCCGCACTGTACATGTAAAAACTACTGTCGTGTGGCTCATTTACGCTAAAATATTGCAAATTAGTAAATATTTTAATAAGTATGTCTGCAAATACCTTTACATAATTTATATAATTATTTATTTTATAAAGCTTAACCTTGAACTCTTTAATTCCC
The DNA here is from genome assembly GCA_963932465.1 of Maratus speciosus. Lineage (NCBI taxonomy): Eukaryota > Metazoa > Arthropoda > Arachnida > Araneae > Salticidae > Maratus > Maratus speciosus. The sequence continues at coordinate 133,118,933 of OZ010799.1, forward strand.
ATGATAGAATACGTTCTAGATATTACGTAGCCCAGAGAATCTCACTTTACACCAGAAAGTTTCAATGGTTAATTTCGCTTTATTTAAATACGGAAAGTCTGTTATTATTTAAACCAAATATTACTATTTTAATTTTCTGGTGTGAATCAGGTACATACGAATAAAAAAATCTGTTAAATTCAAAACACTGTTGTTTGTATATATGCAAAGTTGCGCACTAAAGGGTTAAAGTTTTTCTCTGAGGACATATCTGGTCGACATGACTGTCAACTTTTACCCTTTTAATTACCAATAATTCTAAAAGTTTTTTTTTTTTTTTTGCCTTATTTAATTGAAATTTTTGCTGATTAAATAAGGCAAACATTTCTATTAAAATTCAGTAATAAGAAAGTTGCATAAATTATTGCAGTTATGGCACGCCAATTTCGGCCGTAAAATTTAAGCAAATATATGCATTCAATCAGTTTGTATATCATAAATTTCAAACGTGCACTGTAAAAAAATGTATGTAACGTTACTCCATAAAACTTGGTAGCATCATATTGCCTAAAATTTTATGGGGTAATTTAACTGATATAATGGTGTAATTTAAACACATATAACTGGTGTAATATTACACATTAGTGTAACGTAACACCAGTTATATCGGTTAAATTACTGAATAAAATAGAGACAGCACGGCTGCCTCCAATTTTATGGAGTAACGTTACATAAAGTTTTTCCAGTATGTCCACTCAAACGTTTATATTAACAGTCGACACATGCGATATCTTTTTCGCTTTTATCGTATATATTTTCGATTCTGAAGATAGCATAAATTAAATTTTTACTCCATCAAATATAGCAAGAAATATTTTTTTCATATTCCCTTTGAAAACTATAATTTAAATTTCTAATTTCTTGTGACTTAAGGGGTCTCAGGACTCTTAAAATTTGAAAAAATGAAAAAAAATACCATTTTCAACATTTAATATCTTAAAATGTATTTGATTTTAATACACAATTTTTATTGGATTGAAAGATATAAGTATGTTTCTTCAGTTCATGTATTTAAAAAAATTGCAAGATTCAGAATTAGCCTTTACAGAGGCCCTTAAACTGTCAGATATTTGACGAGCAAAAAATTGGCATAACAGATTACGCGCAGGATTATAAAGTAAATTTTGTAATTAGAATGAACATTATTGTGACTACTTATACTTCAGATTGTATTAATTACCTTGAACCTAAATAAATTTGTATTTAAAAAAAATTATACTTTTAATACAAAATTGTATTTAGCAAATGCAAAATTTAGAAAATTTCAGCAGTATAATCACCTATAAAAATATTTTTTTGAACAATAAAAAGGAATTTTTAGTTTTAGTTTATACAGACTAACATGAAAGATATCGAAAATTTCATAAAAAAATATCCAGAAGCTTTTGAGATATCGTGCGCGTTATGCCCAAAAATGTCATTTGGAGAAAAATGACTTCAAAGTTTCGGAAACGCCGCTTTAGCCATTGGGCGGGTATAATTCTAAAAGGCATAACATTTGTTCTAATGGGAATTTCAAGGAAACAATTATATCAAAATGTTCAGAAAAGATAGGAGTTAAACATCTAAAAAAACCCCTAAAATTTCGAAAATTTTAAAGCTTTTAAGAGTCCTGAGACCCCTTAAAAATAATTTTTCACTTATCAACACATGAAGTAATAGTGACCATTGCTTTGATGCAGGTAGTCTAAAATATAGAGTGAAGCAGGATTCTCGCTGATTTTTGACAAACGTTAGCAATTTGACTACTCAGAAATAAAAAAAAAAACAGGAGCCAAATGAGGAAAGTGTGAACAAAATAGAATCGTCATGAAAAACTGAAAAATTTATCTTTAACTCTTTAATCTACTTTTCTTTCAATAGGTTCTAAAATAATTTAGTTTTTTGTAACATCTTAATAATCAGATATTCATCTAAATTCAACTATAGGCTACAGAAACTAGTAACCTTTAATAAGATTTTATTTTTTTCCTCACAATCGTATTTGTGTATTTGAAATGAGAATCATTATAAGATTTGAGTAGTTCGTTGGAAAAATTTAAAGTGCGAAAAATTTCAAAAAACGGTTCCAAAATTTAAAACATTTCTTATATTTACAATAATATCCAAAAAAAATTTTTTAATGTATTAGAATGGAAATAATTTTAAACAAGTTGGAAATTGTAAGTCAAACGTGGCAAATGTGGTGAGTTTATACTACAACTATTTTTATAAATATTCAGATCTTGATGAAATAGTTGTTGCACTTAATGCAAAAACGAATGAATACAAAATTTATTACGGTTATATACATTAAATTCAGTAATACGGAAATAACATGACTCCACCTTAAATAGGACGTAATCAGCATGGCAACATAAAATCATTATCTATAATGAATATCATTGAATTAATCGTCATGCTCGAATCCTGATCGAATTTAATAGAATTAAAAAAAACTTTTATAAATATCTTTTTAAGTTTTAATTCGATTTTCATAAAATTTTAAATGGCTCGACAAAATTCTTCAACGATTATATATATTAAAATTCAAACCATTCGGTTGGGTAGTTTTTACGCTGTTATATGGGGAAAGACCGACAGAGAGACAGGCAAACGGAAGGACCAGACGACGACTAAGGTTCAAAGTATTTATATCTTTCGAGCGCACTTAAAAAAGCAAAAGCATCAACATTCAAAGCTTGGTAAAAAACTGCAAAATTAATAGGTAGTTGGAGCTTATTACCACTTTTAATACGATTTTTCTTGATTTTAAGCCAGCGTTCTAAGCAGCAGATTAGCAGGCGTAAACATAACTACCAAACATTCCTATTTTTGAAGAGAACAGGAAAATTACTATTCTTAAATAGTTGTGCAAAAAAATTTTCAAGGATCTGTATTGGTGCAAACGTCATCAAGATGTTGAAAGTGCATAGAACTTTATTTCTAATTGACTATTTATTGGGTGAGTGCTAAAGTACTACCCATTTTGAGGATATGTAAATGTTAAGTAAAATATGGAAGTTATAGCTGACGTTTCGAGGACAGGAAAATAGTCAACAATATGTGGAGCAGTAGAGTATATATAGGCACAATGTTTGTCAGAAAAACTCATGTTGAACTGGAAACAAGATGGCAAACAAGAGAGACTACATCACACATTGTTTACTGTACGAGTATGATAAAAAGGTTATAGCAGCCGCATCTTTCCACAGCATTTGTCAAGTGTATGTGGCTGATGCCATGGACGACAACACTTGCTGCCGTTAGTTTAGGAAATTCCGGGATGGAGACAGGATCTGTAAAGATAATGCCCTTTCTGGACGCTCATCAGTGATTTCTGACGAGCATCTGGACACAGCCATAACAAATTCCACACATCCAACAGTCGAAAAATTAGCGGAAACTTTCTTGGTACACAGGAAAACAGTAGAAAGACGGATGCATGCGTTCGGCTTCATCACCAAGTTTGATCAGTGGGTACCACACCAGCTTTCAGTAAGGCAACGGGGAGAGATTATCAGCACCTGTGTCTCTTTGCTTTCCTGTAACTGTAGAGAACCATTTTTTAACCGAATTGTAATGGGTGATGAGGAGCGGGTACCGCAATGTGAAGCTTCGAAGGGCCATGTTCCGATGTTGCAGAGACACTCCATCGACCTAAAGAGTGCGACAAAAATATTTTGCTGGGTGTATGGTGGGATGCCAAAGAAATAACCATACAGGAGGTCTCCGTACCCAACGAAACGACCAATACACACCTCTATTGTCTACAATTCGACAGTCTGTGAGCAAAACACACGTCTAAGCGGCCAGCACTCATCAATTGCAGACGGGTTCTGTTTCATTACGATAAAGCCAGATCTCATGTAGCTTTAAGGACTCGTCAAAATTACTGGAGCTTGGTTATGAAGTTTTACCTCATCCGGCGTATAGCTAAAACCTTGCACATTCGCTTTATCACCTTTTTTGAACGTTGCACAAGGCCTTCGCTCACTGCACCTTCAATGATGTGGAGACAGTAAAAACGGCGTTACAACTATATTTTTATTCTAAAACAGAGGAGTTTTATAGGCGTGGGATTCACTTACAGCCAGACGATGGTAATAGGTTATGCATAATGATAGTACTTGCGTGATTTCATAGGTGCTTAACATTTCGTGTTCTCTGCCTTTCTGCTTTTGCTAAAAAACGGGTAGAACTTTTACATTCACCCAATATAATAGTTCTTTTTTTTCGAAACGTGGAGTCATTTTCAAGTTGGAAACATGAAGAATTTTTTTTAAGGATAAGATAATGATATTGTTGTTCATTTTGTTATATTACACCATACATTGCTATAACAGTGAATTAACATGTTTAATATAGTAGAATGTTGAGTCTATTTAATAGTTCTTTCTTTTTTCGAAAATTGGAGTCATTTTCAAGGTACAGCCATTAAGAACTACATTGAAGGATAAGAAGAACGATATTGTGAGTCTTCTTGTTATTTTGTGACATCCACATGTGTATAAGGGGGCATTATCATTTTAAATATTTTAGAACGTTGACTCTATTTAATAGTTCTTTTTTCTTTTTTTTCGAAAATTGGAGTAATTTTCATTGACGAACCACAAAGAAATGTTTTTGAAGGATAAGATGATATAGTTGTTAATTTTGTTACGTTACACCATACATTGGTATAAGAGTGAATTAACATTTTTAATATAGTAGAACGTTGACTCTAATTACTTCTTTATTTTTTGGAAAATTTAAAGTCATTTCAAGGTAGAACCATGTAGAAATTTTTTGAAGGGTAAGAAGAATGATAATTGTTGTTCAGCTTGTTATGTTACACCATACATTGGTATAAGAGTGAATCAAAATGTTTAATATAATAGAACATTGACTCTATTTAATAGTTTTTTCTTTTTTTTGTTACTTGGAGTCATTTTCTAAATGGAGTCATGAAGAGTTTTTTTTTTTTTTTTAAGAATAAGAATTCTGATATTGTTGTTCATCTTGTTATGTTACACCATTCAATGGTATAAAAGTGGACTAACATTTTTAATGTAGTAGAACGTTAACGCTATCTAATATTTCTTTCTTTTTTTCGAAAATTGGAGTTATTTTCAAGGTACAACCATTAAGAAATTATTTTGAAGAATAAGAAAAACGATATTGTGGGCCTTCTTGTTATTTTATGACATTCATTAATATAAGAGTGAATTAACATTTTTAATATTTTAAAATCTTGACTCTATTTAATAGTTCTTCTTTTCTTTCTTCGAAAATTGGAGTAATTTTTAAGGACGAACCATGAGAATTATTTTTGAAGAATAAAAAGAATGATATTGTTGTTCATCTTGCTATGTTACACAATACATTGATGCAAGAGGGGATTAACATTTGTAATGTAGTAGAACGTCGTCTCTGTTTAATAGTTCTTTCTATTTCCATGTAAAGTTGTTTAACTGTTTATACATTATAACTTCAAAAATCTGGCGTCATTGGGACCGAGACAATGCCAGATTTTTGAAAATTCCTGATTTTTAAAGGAATGTCAAAAGTAATAACTAGGAATATTAAAAGTGGTAGCATATTCTTAATGGCCCGTCAGCCATAATTTATTTCATTATTAAATGATAATTGTGTAAGAAAAGGAGAAAATCTACCTTATATATATAAAATCCTAATGAAACGAATTTATGAAACGAATTTCATGAACCGACTGAAATGTAACGAATTAATGAAACAATTCTATGAAACGACTGATTAAACAACTGATTACATTTCACTGCGATTTCTCCTAAAATTCGGAATACTTTGAAATGAAATTAACACCAAAAATCCGTATTGATCCGCAGATTTCAAAACTGGTATTAGAATTTTTAAATTCGAATTAGTTTTCAAATTTTTTTTTTCTAATTTTATATACTTTTCTCTAATGATGGCAACTCAAACTTTAATCATAACAGATTTTTTTTCATATTTTAGAAAATGTTATTATTTTAAACTAATTTGGCGACCAGTTTGGCCTCCCTTAAATGTATGCTAAGAAATGTATCATGTTACTTTTATTCATAATTCAGTTTGTATTTCATTATCATTTAATTTAATGCAAAACTTTCATTTAAAACTGAAACATTTAAAATAAATGGCTTTCACTTCTTTCCTTTTTAAACGAAAGGAAAAGAAAACTACTAGGCACAGATGTCATACACGCAACGCTGTACCTAATTAGGGCCAAAATGGCGTTATTTTGCCTGACATGGTGACCCGGCTATTGTTGTTTATTTATTAATAAATGTTTATTTGACTTTATTTTCTTTTTATTTACAAAAAACGTTAAAAATTGTTTTGTTCTGTAGCTATTAATTAAACTTTTTTTTTATTTATTGTTATTTTATTTTTAAAATAATAGAAAATAATTTAAAAATACATATGTAACTGGTATTCGAAAACGAGGCTTTCGCCAAATTGTCGTAAGAAAAATGCACGCCAAACCCGGTGCGTATATGACAATACAACAAATCATGACATTTAATGTCAGCTCCGAAGCGATGTGTTAATGGTACTACTTCTCCCGTCGACCAATTTCGCCAAATTATATAAATCGTCAAACCACTCGCCAAATTATACAAATTGACATAATTTTTTATTTTAAATAACGAAAGAACAAATAAATTAGTATAACATTAATAAAAATACAAATAAAACGTAGAAATAACAATCACTTGATGGCGTAAACACGTGTAATTTCCTTAAATCAAGTGAATATGACATTTACGATCAACCATTATTGGCATTTAATCTTATAGTTTGGCGACATAATTTAGATATAATAACAGGCAACAGATTGTAAATCAAACACGAAAACAAGAATTGGATCTCTTAACAGCAATTGATTCTGTCTTAAATTTTCGTAATCAAAGGGAATTGAATGGAAACCCGTTTTCAGGGAGATCGATACGGTTTTTTTTTTCAGTATAATTCAGTCTTCTCTAATCTTTTTTAAAGCGATCAGATTAGCGTGCTTTTAGATTCTGAAATGTTTGAACGGAGGTTGGCAAGCGTAGCTTGCAGGGGGCAGATCCCCCTAGTTAAATATAAAAATAAACTTACATTAATTGATATTTTCTATGTTACAGAAAAAAATAAATCTATTAAAGAGTGAAATTATTTCTTCTCGTGAAATTTCAGGCTTATCGTGTCAATTTTTTTTTGTTTCAATTTTTTTGACCGTTCATTAAAAAGTTTTTCTTGTATTTTATACAAATTAAGAATTTCTATTCTGCATCTATTTCGGGAATATAGTCTTGTTCTTGGAAGCAGATATTAATTCTCAAGTTAAATTTATGCATTTTTCTAGTGACATATTTTCTTCCGTCTGTTGATCCTTGCCTTCGGAGCTGTTACTAGCGTTATCGATAGTTCTATTTAGCACATCGTCAGAAAAGAGACTCCATAGAACTTGGGTACTAAGTCTCCACGCCGTTGCTGAGCAACAGTGCAGTTCTCAGAAAATTTGTTCGGAAAATAATCGCCTCTGACAAATGAGAAAAATGTCAAATATTTCTTTTTTCATTTTATTTTCTATTTTGAAAATTTCGATTCATTAACATTTGCTATTTTTCTTTTACAATAACTTGAATTTGTTAAAGGAAAATGAGGGGGAAAAGATGGTTTTGATGCCGGATTTTTGAAGTTGCCGGATTTTTGAAGGTACACTGTATATGTATTTTGTGTGACACCTTACTTAAGTAAAAGAAAGTTTTTGTGAGTTTATATGTTTATAAAAAGGTGATGTTCTATTTCTAATTTTAAAGATTTAAAAAACATTTTTAGAATTACAATTCGCTAACTGAAATGTAAACTTAATATGTAGGGCAATAGGATAAATATATACATATATATATATAATTATATTGACCACACATATTCAGATTCTAGTTTTTCTCTTAAAAATTACTTATTTATTTATATATATACATATTTTTTAAGGGTAATTAATTGAATTTGTCAATATAACGATAAAACAAGAACTAATACATTGTGAAATGAATCCAGCTAAAAATAGAAAAAAAAGAATTGAAAATATAAATCTTTAATTAGAAAAACGTACAAAACGAATTCTCCTGAGACGCATAAAAACTTTGCAAGTACGAAAGTAACAGCAATTTCGACCTTTACTGCGTCTAGATAAATAATCAATTGTATAAAAGAATTCAAAACTTATTTGTTAAAAAGTATTTAACAAAAAAAAAAAATATTGTAAAAGAATCTTAAACTCTGAAAAAAGGATAAAGTTTAAAAGACTGCTGTAAGTTTAGCGTCGTATAATCATACAGCAGTTTCTAATGGTGTTTTATACACTAAATATTATTTTAATATTCTTCTTCTTATTACTATTATTATTATTATTATTGCCGAAACGTCAGTGAAGGCTTACTGTGGAGACACGAAAAGTTTTGATTTCCGTTTGTCTGTCTGTCTGTCTGTCTGTCTGTCTGTCCGTCTGTTCCGCGATAACTGTCGCAAAAAGCATCCGATCGGCTTGAAATTAATGTGGCCTGTTCATGAGGTACTCGGACTTAGCTGTATGGTTTTTGGTTAAATTTGGTTCATTCGTTCGGGAAATATAGAACATTTTATTTTGCTCTGTAATGCTTTTCAATGGCAAGTCAGACGATTTTCAAATTTTCATTTGTTGAAAGAAATGGCTCATATAAAAAATGGATTTAAATGGTAAATTTTTTATGCTGAAATTTTTAAATAAGAGTAGTAAATTATTCCTATTAGTTTGCAGTTTTGTCAAAACATTTGTCAGAGCTTTTAAATTAGGTGTATAACTTATGATGGAATTTTATATATGTGTTCGAATAATATAAAACATTTTATTTTATGAATTTACTTATATTTCTTTTTTTTCTTTTAACCGTTGCGTAGCAACTATAGCTCATCTAAAAATATCATAAATGTGAAAGTATGTATGGTTTTTAAAGTCAAATCAAAGTTAAAAGGAATGAATTAATGAATGCCTTTGTATAGATATTTGCATATAGATTGATTTAAACGCAGAAATGAAAATAGTATTTATATACTATATAGAATAATATATTTATTTATGTATTCAACTATTTTGATTATAAAGGAAAAAGTTCGTTATTTTCATACAGAATAAACTGACATTATTCTATTAAACTTTATAAACTTTATTGTTGCCAAAAAAAAAAAAAAAAAAGGGAATAACAATTTCTCCCAAAGAGTTCATTTTAATTTGTAAGATTTTCACGTGCAAAGGGAAAATGCAGCAAATTACAAATAATAAAAAAGATAAATAGGACAGAAATAGGACATTTCACACCAAATACCACCTAAATTAATTTTTGTAGTGGTATTTTCCCACACTACGATGAAAGATTCCTCGATTTACACGATTTTACTTGGCCTTCCTTTTCTCATTGGTTGCGATTTCATTTTCGCAATTGCGTATATTAATTGGCACAAAATTTTACATTTTTATGACTGAGGTATATGTGAGGCCATACAAATAAGAAATTCCGTATTGTTTCCTATAAAATGTGATAAAGTGTTGGTTAACTATATATGTTTCTATTAAGAGGAGCAGGGCTGCCAAGCCTCCGGCGTTCTGGATACCAGTATTTTAATACAAAAAATATTACTTTATTTAATTGAAACATTTGCGCGATTTAAAAGACCAACATTTTCTGTAAGGTAATAGTGTTGTGCAAAAAGCCTGAGACTTGCCATGGCTGGTGGTGAGTGAAATGTTTTATTTAATGCATTTATCTCTATTTTAATGTTACGTGAACAACGTCCCGTGTAACAGCTTGTAGAGTGAAAAATAAATTATTAAAATAATCCCTATTACGAAAAATGAAACAAAATGCCCGGCTAAGGGAAATAAAAGGTTAGTTAACCTTTCGTAATTTGACCTGAACACATGTGTGCATCAAATTTCAACAGTGTTTGTAACATCACGATTTTAAATTAAATGTGGATACTATTAAAAGGCTATCACAAAAAATACTTAACGGCGCCATATCACGTTTATCTATTTAGTCAATTGGAAGTGGACACGATGATGAATTATTAACCGTTAGGTTTAGAACTCCCCCTACTTTAGGGTGATTTTAGTAAGTTAATGCTAACGAGTGCATTTTTAGATATTTAGATTAGATCTTAGACATAAATATTGCAGAATGGTAATCAAAATTATTATTAGATTTCTAAATTAGATGTCTCAGTTTACATTTCCAAAAGTTCTTTATCCATTAGATACAGATGTTTGTGGTTAGCAGGCAAGTAAATACTGCTGTATGGATATTAGGATAACGTAAAATGCTTGACCAAATTGTTGCTTATCCTTATAAATCGCAATGTAAAAATGAATCTAAGATGTAGGATAATCATTAACTCAATCAATAGAAAATTACAAATGCAAAATAAATTACACAACGGGGGGTTCAGGGGGGCACCCCCTGAAGAAATTTGCTTTATTATATAAAAATTACTAGAATAAGTAGCTCGTGAGAATTTCAGAATATCATTACATAACAACGTGTTTAATTTAACGCTTCTAATGTCTGAAACCATCGAAATATTTTTTTCTCCTTCTATAAATGTTTGTGTAATTTAAAAGTTTAAATTTTGTTTTTGTAGAAAGATTAATATTAAGCAAAATTTGCTAAAAACAATAAGTTGCAGAGATGACGTTGAGGCTCTTGATCTGCAGATTTACTAGTTATTATTATTATTGCCGAAACGTCAGTGAAGGCTTACTGTGGAGACACGAAAAGTTTTGGTTTCCGTTAGTCTGTCTGTCTGTTAGTCTGTCTGTCTGTTCCGCGATAACTGCCGCAAAAAGCATCCGATCGGCTTGAAATTCCCTGGGCATGTTGATGAGGTCCCCGGATTTAGCTGTATAGTTTTGGGTTAAATTTGGTTCATTCGTTCGGAATATACAGAACATTTTATTTTGTGATATAATGCTTTTCTATGGGAAGTCAGACGATTTTCAAATTTTCATTTGTTGAAAGAAATCGCTCATATGAATAATAGATTTAAATGGTAAATTTTGGATGCTGAAATTTTTAAATAAGAGTATTAAATTATTCTTATTAGTTTGCAATTTTGTCAAAACATTTGTCAGAGCTTTTAAATTAGGTGTATTACTTATGATAGAATTTTATACATGTGTTCGAATAATATAAAACATTTTATTTTATGAATTTACTTATATTTCATTTTTTCTTTTAACCGTTGCGTAGCAACAGCATCTCATCTAAAAATATCATAAATGTGAAAGTATGTACGGTTTTTTGAAGTCAAATCAAAGCAAAAGGAATGAATTAATGAATGCCTTTGTATAGATATTTGCATATAGATTTATTTAAACGCAGAAATGAAAATAGTATTTATATACTATATAGAATAATATTTTCATTTATTTATTCAACTATTTGATTATAAATGAAAAAGTTCGTTATTTTCATACAGAATAAACTGACATTATTCTGTTAAATTTTATAAACTTTATTGTTGCCAAAAAAAAATGAATAACAATTTCTCCCAAAGAGTTAATTTTAATTTGTAAGATTTTCACGTGCAAAAGAAAAATGGAATAAGCAAATAAAAAATAAAAAAAAGGATATATAGGACAGGAATGAATACATATAAACATTTCACACCAAATACCACCTAAAATAGTTTTTTGTAGCAGTATTTTCCCAGCACTACGAAGAAAGATTCCTCGATTTACACGATTTTACTTGGCCTTTCTTTTCTCATTCTTTGCGATTTCATTTTCGCAATTGCGTGCATTAATTGGCACAAAATTTTACATTTTTATGACTGAGATATATGTAAGGCCATACAAATAAGAAATTCCGTATTGTCTCCTATAAAATGTGATAAAGTGTTGGTTAATCATATATGTTTTTATTAAGAGGAGCAGAGCTGCCAAGCCTCCGGCGTTCTGGATACCAGTATTTTAATACAGAAAATGTTACTTTATTTAATTGAAACATTTGCGCGATTTAAAAGAACATTTTCTCTAAGATAATAGTGATGTGCAAAAAGCTTGAGACTTGGTATGTCTGGTGGGGAGTGAAATGTTTTACTTAATGCATTTATCTCTATTTTAATGCTACGTGAACAACGTCCGTGTAACAGCTTGTAGATGTGTAAAATAAATTAAATTATTAAAATAATCCTTATTACGAAAAATGAAACAGAAAGTCCGGCTAAGGGAAATGAAATGTTAGTTAACCTTTCGTAATTTGACCTGAACATAGGTTTGCGTCAAATTTCAACGGTATTTGTAACATCACGATTTTAAATTAAATGTAGATACTATTAAAAGAAAATCACAAAAAATACTTAAAGGCGCCAAATCATGTTTATCTATTTAACGATGATGAATTATTAACTGTTAGGTTTAGAAGCCCCCCTACTTTAGGGTGATTTTAGTAAGTTAATGCTATCGAGTACATTTTTTGATATTTAGATTAGATCTTAGATATAAATATTGCAGAATGGTAATCAAAATTATTTTTTTATAAACAAAATTTATAAAGGTATTAGATTTCTAAATTAGATGTTTCAGTTTACATTTCCAAAAGTTCTTTATCCATTAGATACAGGTATTTGTGGTTAGCAGGCAAGTAAATACTGCTGTATGGATATTAGGATAACGTAAAATGCTTGACCGAATTATTGCTTATCCTTATAAATCGCAGTGTAAAAAGAAATCTAAGATATAGGGTAATCATTAACTCAATCAGTAGAAAATTACAAATGCAAAATAAATTACACAACGGGGGGTTCAGGGGGGCAGAGCCCCCCTGAAGAAATTTGCTTTATTATATAAAATTACTAGAATAAGTAGCTCGTGAGAATTTCAGAATATCCTTACATAACAACGTGTTTAATTTAACGCTTTTAATGTCTGAAACCATCGAAATATTTTTTTCCTTTTATAAATGTTTGTGTAATTTAAATAGTTTAAATTTTGTTTTTGTAGAAAGATTAATATTACGCAAAGTTTGATAAAAACAATGAGTTGCAGAGATGACGTTGAGGCTCTTGATCTGCAGATTTACTAGTTATTATTATTATGGTTTCATTAAAAATGTACATTTAATAGGCACATATCTATACTAATAAAAGAACAAATCGTCCTGTGTGTGTGTATATGCGATGGATAGCAAAACGTTCTGCGCGTAGAAGTCTGAAAATGTCCAAGACAGGTCCTGATGCACCTGAAGCTCGGAGTTTTAATTCTTTAAGGGCCGCGGCCCCTGGGACCCTTTAAGTTTTTATGCACTAAAACGTTAATAGCATGCCTCTTTTCTATCCGATCTTCTTCGTTTTTGGGGTGAATCTCTTCAGTTTATGCCTCATTTCTACATTTCAGTTAAGACCATGGTACCCTTGCAAGGGGTCCAGTACAGGGACCCTTGAAGTTTTAGTGCACTAAATTGTTTATAACATGCCTCTTTTCTATCCGATCTTCTTCGTTTTTGGGGTGAATTCTCCTTTCACTTTCTACCCCATTTCTACATTTCAGTTAAGATCTTGGCACCCTTGCAAGGGTTCCGGTACAGGGCCCCTTGACGTTTTAGTGCACTAAATTGTTAATAAATTGCTTCCATTTTTTCCGATCTTCATTTTTGGGATAGTTTCTCCATTCTCCCGTTTCTACATACCAGTTAAGACCACGGGTCCCTTCTAGGGTCCCGTAGAGCCCGGTCCAGCGCCCCTTGACTTTTTGGTGTGCCATCCATTTTTCTCACCCTAATTTTCTCATCTTCGGAGTGCATAATTTTAAAGTTGAGTCTTGAACTCTTCTCCCTAGACTAACACTAACATATTTTTTATTGGGGCCCTAGGTTCCTTTTATAAGCATTTCACAATTTTTTGCGCATTTCTTTCAAATTATATTCTAATTATTAATTCATACCCTATGATAAATCTTGACTAATGGAAGATCTAAAACACTAAGTACTAAAATGTTTTAACATGTTTTCATGTTAGGATCTCATGTTTTCATGTTAGGCTCTCAACTATCAGTTGGACCCTTTTGGTCCCCCTGCTAAACCTCCCTTAAAAATGGTCCGATTCACGAACTTTTTTTCTCTAACAACTTCGTACGTTCTCCAGCTACTACATGGACGACAAAAAAATTTGCAGACTTCAGCTACCACCAAATTTGAATATTAATTGTCTTCCTGTGGCCTTTGTTGCAGCTTCTTTAAAAACTATCCTATTCTATTGCAATTTTTTAACATACTTTTATCGTGTTCAGCTACTTTAAAATCCCTAAAAAATTTTCTTATACCCAACTACATTCCAGTTAAGACCCTGGCCCCCAGGGCCCGGTCTTTCTTTATACCTCAGCTACTACCTTTTACGAACATTAATCTCCTGTTTCAGCATCTACACACTACAGCAGTAAATTAAAAATCGCGTTACTTTAAAGGTAACTTTAGATAAGGGATTTCATCCGTTTATTAAATATCGTGCTAATGCTAACAGTAATTCATGAAATTTACAAGGGGAGGGAGCATCTTTCACCGCTTGGTGGCGCGTTATTTCCTAGGCTTTTAGGGCCCAATTTCAACGGGATTTGCTTCCTTCAACTTAGATTACAATTCAGCTACTTTCTGTATTATGGAATTTTATCTGAGACTTTAGTTACCAACATTTTCTAACATTAATGGTGCATTCCCTTTTTTTTATTCTATGGTCTTGATTCCTACGAGGTTTGGCTCACTCAACTTGGTTTTCGATTGTCTCCGCACGTACGCGCACTTCCGGTAAATGCTGCCATAGGTAGTGGGGATGTAGATTACAGGTTCATTCTGAAAGAAGTTTGATGGGAACACTCTAGACGCTGCGGAAGGCAATAGGGACTCCGAAATTAGGTTCAGTTAAAAGAATTTCCAAAGATATAAAATCAAACAAACTTAAGTTTTATTTAAGGTTATTATTTACAAACCCCGGGCAACGCCGTCGGGTTTGCTAGTGTAGTGATATAAGTATGTAGAAAGAAGGTAGTCGTCTTTAGTAGACATGTCGAGTGGCATGGTGATCTAGGGGGATCCTTATCGATTCCTAGGTATCTTTATGATGGACACTTTACGTCAGACGGAATTTATGATTGAATTTTTGGAAGGCAGGTGGAGAACTCACCAAGGACGAACCCGGGGCTACGAGGGGGAAATAAGCCCCACGTCAGAGGAGAAGCTGACGCTGTATCGAGGTGAGGGCGCTTCTCGAATCAGAGAGCGTTGTGGTAATGAAGAAACAAAAATGGACGTGCAGTTGTTGAAGAATTAACATGGACTCCGAGG
This sequence comes from Maratus speciosus, assembly GCA_963932465.1. Taxonomy (NCBI): domain Eukaryota; kingdom Metazoa; phylum Arthropoda; class Arachnida; order Araneae; family Salticidae; genus Maratus; species Maratus speciosus. Next base: position 133,134,310 of record OZ010799.1, read on the forward strand.
GTCGGGGCCACCATTCTTTTACGAAGAAAAATATAGATAGTATGAATATAGTCTGAAGTTAGGGGAAGTCGTAGAAGAGACGACAGCATAGATGCCTTACTCGTAGAACTTATCCTGACACTACAATGTGTAGTTTAGTCCTGATGTGCCGAATTAAAAGATAATGACTGTTATTTTAGTTGGCTCGGACTCCGCCTCTAGTCCGGAGCAAGCGACTAATGGATCGGGCTGACCATATAGCTTTAGATCCTATGCCTTAACTATTTTCAGTGTTAAATCAGTTGGACTTACTTCTCTATTAATTTATATTTAATAAGTGGAACGATATTTTTAAAAACTGTGCGAGTGTACATCAAAGGATTTATTATAGACTTTGTGTTATACCTACCTCTGGACCGCCCGTGATGATGCCTTACTCAGCTTCTGTGTGATGATTCACAGGTATTTTATATTCTATTATTGTTCCATATTGTTTTAAATTGAACGTGTACTGAAGTAATGCCCAATTTTTGATAGAAGTAACAAATGGTCAAACTGATTATGTTAAATTAAATTATGAGGACAATAATTAAAGATAATTTAATGATCTCTCGCAGGTGTGCGAGATTAGCAGTAACTGTTGATTAAATATGTAAATATGATTAATATAAATAAATATTTAGTAATGTAAATTTTTAGTTCTCTTTTTTTTATCATGAGTACTTTCTATTTTATTAATGACAATGCTTACCTTTCAGATTAATATAATTTTAAAAATTGAGAACTTTATCTATTTTAGCAAATTTACTTAGAGTCTTGTGGGCGATGCATTTTGGTTAACAATGCATGCGCTGTTGTGGGACCTAAACGTCGGTCTTTTTACGAAAAATTCCACAACGCAACTGGGGTGTTGAAACATTGCTTTCGACCTTATTTCTGAGATAATTGGGTTGGTTATTATCTCCAAAGACTGACCAGGGTCATGACGATCACGTTATATTATTATTAATTTTTACTTACTACTATGAACAATAGGTTTTTACGAGGGATTAATTTTATGGATAGCTTAATCTCCTCGTAGAGAGAGTGGGTCTTCTTCTTCCCCCTTCTTTTATTTTAAGATTTCTTCCCCCATTAAATATTTGGTCTCCCCTCTCTCTTCCCCCACACTCTGTATTGTTGGGTTGGATACTAAAGGGTTAGGCTGCAATACTAAGTGGGCCTAGTTCCTCCCAGCAAAGACATTAATCTAAAACTGTGAAACGAATGAGAAAGAAAACAGTTTTTGCGGGATTCAGGACTCTTTTTCGGAAAAATAATTTTCTCAAAATCAGGATAAAAAAAAGTATTATACTACAGCATTAAAATGTTCTTCATATTTCACTAAAGCGTGTTACAAATAAATACAAAAAAGGAATGAATCCCGGCGTATTATTACGGGTCTTAACTTTTAGCTCTTTGATATTTCAATGCATTAAATAATTTTCTCTGCAGAAATTTATTTTCAGTTGAGATATCTTTTCCAGTTAAGTATATCGAGTTACAGTATATTTTATAAATATAAATGTTACCGTTATGAGGGTCCGGTATTAAGGCGTGGTTTATATAAATGTAAAAGGCACCGATTTTCTAGTTGGTTGGGTGATTTGAGGTAGCATGAGATGGGTTAGAGACAGAAAAATGTTTTCTATAAGGACAGGTTTTGAAAAAAGAGTCGGATCTGGTAACTAAAACATCAAGGACTAGAATTGTATTAGATTTCTCTAACTGAAAAGTAATTTTAACGTGTGGGCCAATAGAATAAAAAAATATAAAAAAAATTCTATTGACACACATATTCAGATATTATTTTTCCTCTTAAAAATTACATGTTTATATTTTTTTCTTTGAAAAAGTATGTAATTTAATGATATAATATAACGAGAAAAAAGAACTAATTCATTACAAAATGAATCCAGTTAAAAATAAAAATAATGAAATAAAAATATATAAGTCTTTAATTAGAAAAATATATAAAACGAACTCTCCTCAGACATATAAAAGCTTTGCAAGTATGAAAGGAACTAAAATTTCAACCTTTATTGCATCTAGATAACTTATCAATTGTATAAAAGAACTCGAAACTTATTGGTTAAGAAAGTCTTTAGAAAAAAATATCTTGTAAAAGAATCTTAAACCTTCAAAAAAGGATAACATTTGAAAGAATTTAATATAAAAACATGAAAGAAATGAGAAAAAAAGCATTTGCGGGTTTTAGGATTCTTTGGAAGAAAAAATAACTTTCTCATAATTTCAGGATAAAAAAAGCATTATATTACAGCTTTAAAATGTTTTTCTTATTTCACTGAAGCGTGTAATACATAAATACAAAAACGGAAAAAATCCCGGAGTATTATACGGGATTTCACCTTCAGTTCTTTGATATTTCTATGCATTAAATAATTTTCCCTATAGAAATTTAGTTAGAGTTGAGGTATCTTTTCCAGTTAAAGTACATCGTATAAATACATATAGGGGAAACTAGGGAGTGTTGACCCACTTTTTACAAAATGATTTTTTATTTTTTAAATATTGAACCTAGAATAAAATTTATATGTCATTTTATTCGTTATACAATCAGTTATCAAACTAAAATTGCTTCATAAGTGAAATATATAAGAAATTTGAAAAATCATTAATTTTAATCATGAGAAAATAATGGGTCAGGGCTCCCCACATATGGGAGGGTTGGCTCACTATTTGGGAGGCTTGACTCACTTTGTTTTATATTGAAATATTTGTAAAGAGGAATAAAATCAGTTTAAAGAAAACAAAATAATTTTATGCTACATGTTTTAATTATTATGCAAAATACATTTTTGAAAATATGATGCTTAAATAGACCTGTTTAGACGCAATTGTAAGTTAGAAGAGAACAATTTTGTTTCAAACATGATTTTGTCTGAGTAGATATAATTGAACAGCAGGGAAAATTAGATTTTGACATTTAAGGCAGTATTCCGTTAGAGACAGGTTCCGTTTTCATAAGGTTTCATGTATTATTACCACCGGATTTAGGAGCCCCTGTCCCTCTGTTTTTGTCTCCTTGTCCTACTGTTTGTGACACTCGATCTGACAACTCTAGTTTTTACATAGTTTGGCTTCATCTCACTATTTTCATCCTAGTGAGATTTGTCTATAGACCTTCCTAAAGTTTTTCGATCGATGCTGTGTTCATTTGCAGCCGCATGAGCACTTAACTTATCATTAACATATTTTAACGCTTTCAGTGGTAAAGTACTTTCAGTACTAAAATGTTGAAATAAATATCTGGACCGGAGTTTACGAACAAATTGATTTAGAAATAAGAAAATGCCATATTTCACATACATATTAAATGGGAAAGATTTTAGCAAAATTCTGGTGTTATTGTGGCGTTTTGGAATTAAAATTAAATAGTTTCATAAACATACCAATGCCGCTGAAAGGGTTAAAACTGCTGATTTCATACTTTCTACTTTCCACTGTTTCTATTTATCTATCGTAAGTAATATTTAAATGGAAAAAAGTTCCTATCAACTTTCCCATTTATATTTCATTAAATTTTTTCTCGCAGTGGATACTATAGCAATTTTTCACATCTTTCTTTAATCAGTTTTAAACATTTTCTTTTCCATCACCCCATCTTACTGTAGCTTTACACAATAAATGTATATATTTTTTATATAACCATTAACCTTTCATTTTGCACAGCGTATAATAAAAAGACTTCCAAAACCACTTAATTAAGGGAGATTTGAGCATCTGGTCAACGCAACCTCACATTGACTCGGTCAAGCCTCCCCACATATATCTTTTCTAAAGAACAGTACATTGTTATGTTAAACCTAAGTTACTGTACAATCTTTATGAATTATTTCTGCATTACTTAAAACCTACGTACTTAAATTTCTATGATATATTTTATCTGAAAAAAGCTTGCAAAATATTTCTAAAAAACACAACTTTTAGGGTAAAAATCCTTCACAATGGATTTTTTACACACCTATTTCGATTATCTATATGAAACAAACATTGTTTTTTGAGCATTTTAGTAGCTTTGCTTGACACCTATTGATAAAACTCTGAAATTCTTTTAAATATGAAAACTGACGGGTGGGTCAAGCCTCCCGTATGGTCAACCCTCCCTAGTCTCCCCTATTACCGTAATGAGGGTCCGGATTTAAGGCATGGTTTATATAAATGTAAAATACACCGATTTTCTTGTTGGTTGGGTGATTTGAGTCGGCATGATGTCGATTAGAGACAGAAAATTGCTTTCTGTAAGCACAAGGTTTGAAAAAGAGTCTCGTAACTAAAACATGAAGAAATCATATATATTAAAAGGTAAAGCCGTTTCTGTAAGATCAGAGTAAATAATTCCCACATTTGCGCATGTGTGAAGTTATATTTGCTAGCTCTTTCATTTAGAGGAAAGTAGGAGCAGGTTTGGTTAGCGGAGAGGTCTAAAGCACCAGTTTAAACCTCTGAACTTTTGTAGAGGACACAGGCTCGACCCCAGCAATCGGCAAAATGTTTTATGTAACATTTTGTATGATAATTGATTTCAATTTTATAAGGAGGAGATGTAATATGATTTTTATTTTACTATTATTATTATTTGAAGGATTGTAATTAAATAAAATTTAATTCATCAACATGTATTTTTTTAAATAATAATTTTATATTTAAAGTATTTATGCTAAAACATTTTGCATGTAATTATCAATTAAATAAATTGATCTGATCTACAATTTTGTTATACTTTCTGACCATATATATCAAGGATATATATGGGAGTATCTTTCATGTCAAAAAGAAAAGTTTGCCATTTTCAAAATAAAAAAATAAAACGGAAAGAAAGAAAAATATTCATATAAGAGCTATAAAATAAATTACGATATGCATGGTTTATTATTTTTTTTAATGTATAAAAATGTAAACTAAAATTCAAGTAATACAAAATATGTATTATAAATCATTTGTCGCCTCAAGTTTCAAATTTGGGCCTTTAGAGAACGAGACTGATAAAAATAAAATTCATGGCAGCTTTTAATGGTCGTGTGGTTAAAAACAAAATAACATAAAAATAAATAATGTTATTTGAAAAAAAGAGACCGCAATAAGTAAAAAAAAAAAAATGCCCCATCCAGAATGTTTAGGAAAATTTCTCATAAAAAGCAAGCATAATTGGTTGTAAATCATAAACTTAAAATTCTTTCACTTCATTGAATAGGTTTGATAGACAGTACCATCTATCGCCTTAAAGAAATAGGAATCATTTATGGAATCTAGAAATTTATCACGATTTCAATAATTAATTTAAAAATAACTAATTAAAAACACAAGAATTATTCTAATGAAACGTTCAATTTATTTACCGTCAGATCTTGACGGGTACTATCTAGTGGAATCGTATTAGATTTCTCTAACTGAAAAGTAATCTTAACATGTGGCTCAATAGAATAAAAAATATATATAAAAAGCTCTATTTATACACACATTCTGATGTTATGTTTTTCCCTTACAAATTACTTCTTTATACTTATTTTTTTTTAAGAGTAATTTATTTAATTCTACAATATAACGATAAAATAAGAACTAATTCATTGCGAAATGAATCCTGCTAATATAGAAAAAGTTAATTAAAATTATAATCCTTTAATTAGAAAAAGAGATAAAGCGAATTCTCCTCAGACGCTTAAAAGCTTCACAAGTATCATATCAACCAAAATTTCAAACTTGCGTCTAGATAATTTATCAGTTGTATTAAAAAGCTCAAAATTTATTTCTTGAGAAAGTATTTAACAAAAAATATCTTGTAAAAGAATCTTAAAATTTGAAAAAAAGAATAAAGTTTGAAAGACTTTAATCTGAAAATGGGAAAGAAATGAGACAAAAAAAGCATTTGCGGGATTCAGGATTCTTTTTCGGAGAAATAACTTTCTCACTTTCTCTAAAACAGGAGAAAAAAGTTTTATATTGCAGCTTTAAAATATCTTTCATATTTCACTAAAGCGTGTTAATAATACAAATAAATACAAAAACGGAATAAATTCCGGCGTAATATTACGGGTCTAAACTTTTAGCTCTTTGATATTTGAATGCATTAACTAATTTTCCCTAAAGAAATTCGTTTAGAGTTGAGATATCTTTCTCAGTTATGTATATGATATCGAGTAACGTTATTTCGTATTGCATAAAATATTACTGTTATGGGGGTCCGGGCTTAAGGTACGGTCTATATAAATGTAAAATGCACCGAATTTCTAGTTGGCTGGGTGTGTAAATGTACCATGAGGTGGGTTAGAGGCAGAAAAATGTTTTCTTTAATCACAAGTTTTTAAAAAAGTGTCAGATCTGGTAACTAAAACATCAAGGAAAGGAAGTGCATTAGATTCTATAACTAAAAAGTAATTTTAACATGTGGGCCAATACAATAATATATATATATATATATATATATAATTCTATTGACACACATATATTATTTTAGAAATTTATATATTAAGATGTTTATTAGATTTTATAGATTAAGATATTTTATATTATTTTTTAAAATTTTAATCTTTATATTATTAACAGGTATTATAGTTCCTCTTAAAAATTACTTGTTTGTATTTATTTCTCTTTGAAAAAGTATGTTATTTATAATAATACAATATGAAGAGAAAAAAGAATTAAATCATCGCGAAATGAATCAAGTTAAAAATAGAAATAATGAAATAAAAATATATAAATCTTTAATTAGAAAAATATATAAAACGAATTCTCCTCAGACCCTTCAAAGCTTCGCAAGTATAAAAGGAAATAAAATTTCAACCTTTACTGCTTCTGGATAATTTATCAATTGTATAAAAGAACTTAAAACTTATTTGTTAAGAAAGTATTTAACAAGAAATATCTTGTAAAAGAGTCTTAAACTTTGGAAAAATGATAAAATTTGAAAGACGTGAACTAAAAACGTGAAAGAAATGGGAAAAAAAGAATATGCGGGTTTCAGAATTCTTTTTAGGAAAAATAACTTTCTCAAATTCAGGATTAAAAAAAAAGTTTTTTATCAAAGCTTTAAAACGTTCTTCATATTTCACTAAAGCGTGTTACAAATAAATACAAAAACGGAATAAATCTCGTCATATTATTACGGGTCTTCACTTTTAGCTGTTATATATTTTGATGTATTAAATAATTTTCCCAATAGAAATTTTTTTAGAGTTGAGATATCTTTCTCAATTAAGTATATCGAGTTACAGTATATCGTATAAATACAAATATTACCATTATGGGGATTTGGGGTTAAAATTGTAATAACTTTATTTGTAGGCATTTTTATGATTTCTTATTAAATGTGTCTTTCTATAAATATTACTTTTTAGATACAGAATTTTTCTAAATTTTGAAGTTATATTTTTTTATGTAAATTTTAAAATAATAATTAAGGGCTTTACGTTGTAAAACAAAATACTAACAAAAAAAAAAAAAAAAAAGAAGTTGTTATCCGACGCATACTTTATTCATAAAATTTAAAGATGATGTAAAAATAAAAAACACATAAATAAAATAAACTCAACGTTTGGGTTTAATCTTCAAAGCTATCTACAGGAATGAAATTTTTTTCTTGTTTATTGGTATTCAGGAATTATAAAGATATTATAAATTTATAATAAATTTAAAAGTAAAAAAAGAGGTTTTTTGAGAGATATTTTTACTTCGAGGAATATACTTTGAAAAAATTCACGTGAAATTAAAAATCCCAAAGAAAATTTATTTAAAGCATAACATAAAAGTACCGTACAAAATTTGACACATATATCCTGTAAGAAAATTTAAATATAATCTTCTGGCCATTACAAATTATGGAAAAATCCATTCTGAGATATATGGATTTAAAGTTTTAGTTATGGGCAGAACAAAACTAATAGTACAACACAAAAATGTTTATATCTGCTGATCTATTTATCGTAGTAATACGCGGTTAGATTTACTTAATTTATTTAACTTTACAGTATTTTATGCAAGATAAATAAAAAATGCATTTTTTTGGAATCTTGGTTACCGTACTCCTTAATTTGTTTTAAATACACACGCATTAAAATAAACTACCTATCCTATTGATAAATCCTATTTATCCCGTGGAGTGGTAGAAATGAAATAAATATTTATAAATTTTCATTTTAAATTTATCCACACGTACATCAGGTGTTTCAAAATAGATGGCGATTACATGTTAAACCGTTAGTTATAGGAACGCACTTCCAATTATAAACTGGTCGAATGTGCCATTCCCAAAACTTTCTTCTATCTCATACAGGTTAAAATGCAAAATTCGCTGTCACAGTGCGAAAATTAAATGATAATGTATGCCCGTCATGAGGATTCTAAAAGTTTAGGTTCGATGAATTATGTGTATTAAAAAAGGAGATATATGTACCGCATTTTGAAAGAAATCATTGAATCTTGGCACCCATCCGCTTAGATGTCTGAAACCAAAATTCCCAAACCAAAGAGCATAAAAGCGACACCTGTTGGGCCGAATACAATCAAGCATAATAAGGAACTATTTACATGAATGTGTAACAGAATATCAAGCTTGATTAAATTCCGTGCATTAGTTTTTGAGATATAGCTATCGCGAAAATTGTGCAAAATGCGGAAATAGCAGCGTCACATATTACATGATTTACACGAAAACGTAATAAACACCAACTTACGTGTAAAGTCAAACAGAATATAAAGTTTGATTAAATTCTGTGCATTACTTCTTGAGCTATGACTGTCGCTAAAATCATGTAAACTGTAAAAAATACAATATAGTAGCACCACCTAGTAGTCGATTTACCCCAAAACCAAATCAACGGCAACTTATGTCAAAGTCTTCTTCAATCTGGACGAAAATTCCTGTATTATTTTTTGAGATAGAGCTATTTCAGAAATCGTGAAAAATGCAGCATAGGGCACCACCTATTGGGCTATTAACACCAAAACCTAATCGACAACAACTTATGTCATCATGTAACTGAATCTGAAGTTTGATGAAAATTTGTGCATTAGTTCTTGAGATAGAGCTATTGCGGAAGAAGTGAAAAAAAGCAGAATAGCAATGCCAACTGTTGGGCTATTTGCACAAAAACTAATCAACACCAATTTATATTAAGGTACAATTGAATCTAAAGTCTGGCCGCAAATCTGTGTATTAGCTCTTGAGATAGAGCTATTGCGGGAAAAGTGAAAGAAGCACAATAGCAATGTCAACTGTTGGGCAATTTACACAAAAACTAATCAGCACCAATTTATATTAAGGTACAATTGAATCTAAAATCTGGCCGCAAATCCGTGTATTAGCTATTGAGATAGAGCTATTGGGCGATTCTCAAAAGGTGGGCACTGGACACAAGTCATAACTTTAAGCCTTTCAAACATAACTTTAATTATCATTGACTTTATTTTTTTTTACACTGAGTTTTTAATTCTATTCAGGGATAGAAAATGACATAATATATTGCAAAAGCTTTGTATAAATATCTTTAAAATTTATTATTTTATGCTAAAGAGGCCAATTTCGGACATTCATAACGTTAACTGCTCCAATGTACCACCAAGAAAATGAGTTTTGACTTTTTTCCAGGTAGTTCTAATGGTAAACAACGAATGCATAAAGGAAACGGATGATTTTTTGATAATTTCGTTAAGAGATAGCAGGCTGATTTATTGCTTTTTTGAAGATAGAAGGACTTTTCTATAAAGCATTTTTCTGTATTTTGTTATGTCTGAAAGTAACGTACGTAACAAAGCATTTGATTTTATTATTATTATTACTGGATAACAAAAAGTTAATTATATATATATATGTATACAGACACATTTACTACATTCTTAGTCTTAACAATCTTTTAAATACTAAGAGCAACGTCCAAAATCTGCAAATTAAAGGCTTTAATCATTAATTTTCCAGAATAGTTGCTGTCTTTTAATATTGTAGACATACTATTAAAATATTTATATATTATATTTATAGACAAAATACTATACTATTAAAAATTTTTTGCCTTAAATTTGAAATTTTTAAAAATTACATATAGTTAACGTTTAATGATCCCACCTTTTGAGAATCTCCCTGTTAGGGAAATCGTGTAAAATACAGCATAGCAGCGCAATCTGCCATGCGATTTACAACAAAAACTAATCAGCATCACTTTATATCAAGGTGTAACGGAATCTGAAGTTTTATTAAATTCCGTACGTCAGTTCTTGAGATAGACTGCCCACAAAACGTACGTCACATACAGACAGATAGAATCATAGAAGACTTTTTCTAAAAACAGTTAAGTCGTGCAGGTCCTTCTAAAACGTATAAATACGCCGAAAACTGGAAGTCGAATTTTTTCACGTATCCAATATTTCTTCTTGTAAATATAGAAGAATCTACAAATTTAGATATCAAATACAATGCTTTTGGATACGGCATTTGTTTTAGGAGGCTGTTTACATATTAATATAAGAAGTATAATTTTTATAACCCCCGCCCCTTATCGTTTAACATACTTTTAACCCTTCAACCGCGGGAAATGCTATTTTCGCGTTCCATTGGGCTACTTTTTAAAAAATTTAGATTGCTTGATTCCCAAAACTTTTTTAAAAGCGTATAATTCGGCTTATTCTCGCATTATTTAATCTCTAATTAAATAAAGTGACTACACAAGCCTGCGATGGTTGTGTTATTTAACTTTTGATAGGTGATTTTTATGTCTTTTTTAGCGCTGAATCCGAAAATGACCTTCGTTTTTAACCATCACGTCAGGATTTTTTGGCAAAACGTAAATTTCAATGGTAAAAAGTAAAAAAATAGAGAACATCTGATACTGAATATACAGGAAAAGGTTGCGTTTCTTAACTTTTGATAACTGATTTTTTATATACTTTTAGCGCTGAATTCGAAAATGACCTTCATTTTTAACCATCAAGTCAGGATTTTTTGCAAATTGTACATTTCAAAGTAAAAATAATAGCAAAATTCTAACACTATAAAATAGATGCGATGGTTGTGTTTTTTAAATTTTGATAATTGACTTTCATGTACTTTTTAACTCTAAATCTGAAAATAACCTTCATTTTTAACCATCACGTCAGAATTTTTCGCAAATTGTAAATTTCGAAGTTAAAAAGTAAAATTTTTCCAAAAAATCCTGATGTGATGGTAAAAAATGAAGGCTATTCTCCGATTGAGCGCTACAAAATACGTAAGAGTCAGTTATCAAAAGCTAAGCAACATGTCACAGCTCAAAATTCGCAGGCTTGTGCTATTTCTACTTCAAAAACGTGTTGAGAATCAAACAATCTTAATTATATAAAAAAAAAAGTAACCCACTGAAAAAGTCGCCCGCGGCTGGAGGGTTAAAAAAATTGTTCTGCTTCGAAAAAGGACTGGAAAGGAAAAACAACTTTTATTGCAACCCTATCTTACCGAGTGACATTATCTTGCATTTTATGAAGTTTCAGCATTTTCCGGCGTTAAAAGAACCTTTTTCGTTTTTAAGAGCCTACACTAGTCACGCGAAGACGCTAATCTTAAACCAATGGGAGTGTTACTTTCAAACTTCTCGTTTGCATATTAATATTTTTAAATGAATTGTTTATTTTATTTATTTATTTATTTATTTTTTGCAGATGAGGATGAGATCTATCTCTAAACGGGATAGTTTGTACTTTTTCGATTTGGGTTGCAGTCTTTTTTAATGAGGCTACTTTCCCTTTCGGAACTGGTTTCCGAAAGGGAAAGTAGCTTTATAAAAAAAAATATATATTGTCATTTGGTCATTGCTAAATTAAATATGCCTTATTAAAATATTAAAAAAGATGAAGCATTTCTGTGAAAAAGCTGAGACTAGATAAACAAGTAAAGTTTTTAACCCCTAAATTAAATAATTTTTAATATTTTCATTCAGAACTCCTGTAAAATTTATTTTTTAACTCTGATATTTTTTAGGTGTTAGTATTTAGTACCCAACAATGTGAATTTATGCGCTTTTTATGCGTGAAATGTAAATTCATAAAAATTATTCTCAAAAGTTATTAATTATAACCTATGATTTTTTTAACAGAAATATATTTCTAAAAGCTTTCAGAAGAATTCACTTTATTATGCTAAATATGTCCTAGATGAATTACTGAAACTTCCTGAAAATGTATGCCTAAGTTAAATTTAGTATCTAGCCCTCCGAGCGTCTTGCAAAAGGGTAAAATTGTAATGTTGTTTTCTTTGCATTTTGTTTTAAATGCTAAGAAAATATGATTCTTTCAACATTATAAAAAAAACTCAATTACAAATATGAATGTAATCCTTTAGTGTATTAATCATTCTTCAATGTATTTAAAATTCATTAAATCTATAGAATTATATTTTCTTAAATATTGCTGGTATTGCTGTGAAACCTGGAGCGTAGTGAACGGAATATTACGCCCCAAACACTTAGAGGGCTAGATTTATTTTCTGGTATAAACTTTTCTATTGAAAAGTTAGTTCGTTTTTTAAAAATAGGATGCTCGCTGTCCCCAGCTTATTTTCACTTTAAAATATGCATGAAAAAATGCCTATATTTCCAATCAAATTGCGTTACCTGTTTTTTTTCTACGACAATTTGGAGATTAAGAGGTATATTTGAATGTTATGTATTTTCCTATTATTTTCATCATCTTTTCTTTTATTTCTGCCATCTGCAAATTTTGATCGATGATTTTTTATTAATTAAAACTTGTATGTCAAACTAGAAGATAAATCAGATAAACCACGATTTCTAAAAAATAAATAAAACAAAAATAATTTAATATTTTTAATACATAAACTATTGAAAAATACAAATAAAATTTGATTTTTCTTAATAAAATGGTGCTAAAATACATGAAAAATGTTTTTTAAAACACAAAAACCGTCAAAGCTGTTAAAATTTGACACCCAAGCGTTTTCGACTGATTCAACCAGTCATCATCAGGAGGAAAATTTTCTGGGGTGTGATCATACGTGAATGACTGTTGGTTAACCTTTAACTGAAATGGTGTGGCCAATGGTGTGAAATTCAAGCATTACTACTGTGAGAGGTTTGTCAGACAGCTTAATCTAAAGATGAATAAAATGCGACATTAACTCTTAAAATACTATATCTGTATCAAACTTTATGTACCATAAACTTTCTATACATAACGTTGGTACAAACTTTCCGCATATAAAGTTTAGTACAGAAATAGTGTTTTGAGAGATAATGAGATTAAGCTGTCGGACAGATGGCTCACAGACGTTATGCGACAATTATTGTTAAATAAATTAAGGGTTAACCAATAGTGATTTACAAACAATCACAATAGAATTTTCCACCCTGATGATGACTGGTTGAATCAGTCGAAATCGCTTGGGTATCGATTTTTATCATCTTCGACGTTTTTTATGTTTTTAAAAAACTTTTGCATGTATTTTAAAAACATAAATAACAAAACATTTATTTTAGTCTGTTAAAAACATTTATTTTAGTGTGCCGGCGATTGTAAAAGGATATGCGCAGGCAGACCAAAATATTCTTAAAATACTTAATTTTTCCTTTAATTTGGCTTCGGTATCATCCCGTAACTCGATGACGTAATAGTGACGCCAAAATGACGAGTTGGCGCCCGCTGCTGCACTTACCGTATCAATAAATGTGGAGCCAGAAGAGTCATTCCTTAAGGGTTTGTCCCTCTTAAGGGTTTCTCAGGACTCTTAAAATTGGAAAAAATGGGGAAAAAAAAGACCATTTTCAACATTTAATATCTTAAAATGTATTTAATTTTAAGACACAATTTTAATTGGAATAAAATATATAAGTATGTTCTTTCATTTCATGTATTTAAAAAATTATAAGATGCAGAATTAGCATTTACAGGGGGCTCCAAACTGTTAGAGATTTTTCGAGCAAAAAATCGGCATAACAGCTTACGCGCACGATTACAAAATAAGTGTTGCAACTAGAATAGAAATTTTTGTACCTACTTATACATCAGATTGTAATAATTACCCTGAACCTAAATAAATTTGTATTTAAAGCATTTTTATATTTTTAATACAAAGTTGTATTTAGTTAATGCAAAATTAAGAAAATTTCAACAGTTTAATCGCCTAAAAAAATATTTTTTGGAACAATAAAAAGGAAATTTTAGGTTCAGTTTATACAGACTGACATGAAACCTATGTTTTGAAAATTTCATGAAAAAATATTCATAAGTTTTTGAGATATCGTGAGCGTTATGCCCAAAAACGTCATTTGGAGAAAATTTGCTTCAAATTTTCCGAAACGACGCTTCAGCTATTGAACGTCTATAAATGTAAAAGCCATAACTTCAGTTCTAACAGGAATTTCAAGGAAAGAATTATACCAAAATGTTCAGAAAAGATAGGAGTTTAACATCTAAAAAAATTACAATTTCGAAAATTTTAAAGCGTTAAGAGTCCTGAGACCCCTTAATAATCTTGTCCTACATCATGATTTCATCCCGTAACTCAATGACGTAGTCATTTGTATTGCCGCGGTCTGCTCTATTATAATCGATTTTTATGTTCAAGATACCTCTTCTTCTAAATCATATATTAGAATCATACATTAATATCTGACAAATTTTAAATTTATATCCTTGGAAAATAACACTATGTGCATATATATATTCACCCAGCGCTCAGATTCAATGTTATATATTCATGAAGATTGACGAATTGCATTATATCTCAAATAATTCATAATATGACGAATGTATTTGTAATGGCCTTCGGATACTGAAGACATATTATTTGATGTCAGTTGATATCGATAAATAAGAGCACTGACAGCTGTTTAAAAAAAGAATCTTTAAATATTAATTTCAATAATAAATATCTTATAATCGATTGTTATGTTCTAGATATCTCTAATTGTAAATGATATATTAGACTCATATATTAGAATCCGACAAATTTCTAATTTATATCCCTGTAAAATAACACTATGTGCATATACATTGTCACATCGCGCAGATTCAATGTTATATATTCACGACGATTGGCGAATAAATGCATTATAAATGAAATAATTTATATTATGACGAATGTATCTATATATTATATTTGTAATAGCCTAGAAACACTGAAGACATGTTATTTGATTTCAGTTGAGATCGATAAATTATGGATAAATTAAAAGTGATAGCTGTTTCAAGACAAAGAATCTTGTAATATTAATTTCAATAAAAAATATCTTATAATCCATTTTTATGTCCTAGATATTTCTTCTTATAAATCATTGATCTTTGTTATGTTTAATATTGTCTTGACATAAATGAGTAATTATAAAATTATTAAAATTTATCAGACGAATTATTTTGCAGTATACATTTAAAAATGTTAGTTCAAAGTTAATTCAATTAATGTTGGTAAAATTGCTAGATGAATTACTTTATCTTTCTTTGTAATTCATTGAAACTAATTAACTAAAAGCAGTACACAAATTAAAAAAATTTAAAATTTTTAAAAACCCGCAAAATTGGCCAGTATTACAATTATCCATAAATTAAAATCTATGCATTATGAACAATATTCAGAAATTCTAAAACAATTATCATCAATATATCTAAACATTCTTCTAGTAGTTATATCTATGTTTATTGGTCGAAAGCACACTTCAAGTGCTCATCCTAATGTGAGTAATAATTACTCATATATTAGAATCTGACAAATTTCATATTTATATCCCTGTAAAAGAACTATGTGCATATATATTGATTTATTGCTAAAATTCAATTACATTTATATTGGCTTTACGATACTGAAGACATATTATTTTATATCAGTTGATATCGATAAATAAGAACAGTGACAGCTGTTTAAAGAAAAAGAACCTTGTAATATTAATTTCAATAATAAATATCTTATATTTTTTTATATTCTAGATATCTCTTCTTGTAAATCATATATTAACCTAAAATATTAGAATCTGACAAATTTCATATTTATTTCCCTGTAAAATAACACTATGTGCATATATATTGGCTCATCACTCAGATTCTGTTTTATAGTATTCATGACGATTGACGAATAAATGTCATATGACTTTATATCTCAAATAATCTATAATATGACGAATGGACCTGTAATATCCCAAGGATACTGAAGACATATTATTTGATGTCAGTTGATATCGATAAATAAGAACAGTGACAGCTATTTAAAGAAAAAGAATATTGTCATATTACGTTCAATAATAAATATGTTATAATCGATTGTTATGTTCTAGATATCTTTTCTTGTGAATCATATATTAGACACACATATTAGTATCTGACGAATTACATATTTATATCCCTGTAATATAACATTATGTGCATATATATTGACTCATCGCTCAGATTGAATGTGATATATTTATGACGATTGACGAATAAATGCATTATATCTGAAATAATTTATAGTATGAAGAATGTATCTATATATTATATTTGTAATAGAGTTTGGATAGTGAAGGCATGTTGTTTGATGTCAGTTGAGATCGATAAATAACAAAAATGACAGCTGTTTAAAGAAAAAGAATCTTGTAATATTAATTTCAATAATGAATACATTATAATCCAGTTTTATGTTCTAGGTATCTCATCTTATAAATCATTGATCTTTGCTATGTTTAATATTGTCTACACATAAATGAATAATTATAAATTATTAAAATATATCAGACGAATTATTTTGCAGTGTACTTCAAAAAATGTTAGCTCAAAGTTAATCCAATTAATGTTGGTAAAATTACTAGATGAACCACGTTATCGTTCTTTGTAATTCATTGTAACTCATTAACTAAAAGCAGTACACAAATTAAAAAAAATTTAAAGAAAAAAATCCAAACTGATCAGTATTACATTTATCCATAAATCAAAATAAATGCATTTATCAAGAATATTGAAAATTTTTTTTAAACAATTATCATCAATATATCTAAACATTTTTCTAGTAACTATATCTATGTTTATTGGTTGAAAGCACACTTTAAGTGCTCACCCTAACGTGATAAATATTTACTCATATATTAGAATCTGACAATTTTCAGATTTATATCCCTGTAAAATAACACTATGTGCATACATATTGACTCATCGCTCAGATTCAATGTTAAATGTCCACGAAGATTGGAGAATAAATTCATTATATCTGAAATAATTCCTAGTATGACGAATGTATCTATATATTATATTTGAAATAGTATTGGGATACTGATGACATGTTATTTGATGGCAGTTGAGATCGATAATTACAAAAGTGAAAGCTGTTTCAAGAAAAAGATTCTTGTAATATTAATTTCAATAATAAATATCTTATAATCCATTTTTATGTTCGATCTCTTCTTTTAAATCATTGATCTTTGCTATGCTTAATATTGTCTTGATATAACAGAGTAATTATAAAATTATTAAAATTTATCAGACGAATTATTTTGCAGTATACTTTTAAAAAATGTTAGTTCAAAGTTAAATCCAATTAATACTGATAAAATTACTAGATAAACCACTTTATCGTTCTTTTTAATTCATTGAGACTCATTAACCGAAAGCAGTACACAAATAAAAAATGTTTAAAAGAAAAAAATGCCAAATTGATTAGTATAACAATTATTCTTAAATCAAAATCAATGCATTTATGAAGAACATTTAAAAAATTCTAAACCAATTATCATCAATATATCTAAACATTCTTCTAGTAATTATATCTATATTTATTGGTTGAAAGCACATTTCACGTGCTCATCCTAACATGAGTAGTAATTACCCATGTATTAGAATCTGACAAATTTCATAGTTGCAGTGGCGGTCAAAAGTTTCCGGCCAGTTAGTTGTTTTTATTTGTTTGACAGAACGTTTCAGCGAAGAAGAAGCACAATTGCTCCAAAAGTTAGGAATAAGCAAATTACCTCTGACCACGTGATCATTTTGATTGGATACTGAAGATACTTGATGCAAAGGGGAAGAATTCAAAATTCGCGTGTGCAAAAGTTTCCGGCCATTCGTCATCCGTTGGTATTTGCTATCGGTAAAGTGTTTTTTTTTTGTTGTTGTTTTGTTTTAGTCTTGTTTATTAATTAATCAGCGTGAATAACGTATTTGAAATTCAAAAATGAAAATTTGAACAATTTATTGTTTCTAAACGAGTGATTTGTTTATCGCTAAAGGGACAATCCTCTCGTGAGATTGCGGCAAAGTTGTCGATCGGAAAATTTGCTGCGAACGATATTTAAAAATATATATATAAAGATGGTCATAGTCTTCAGAGCTTGGCACGGTCAGACCCCGGAAAACGACCATTCTTGTGCACAGAATTATCAGAAGGAAAGCAGTTGATGACTCGCGTAAGAATGCCGCTGCAATTCCACGCGATTTACGGTGTTAAAATATTGCTGAAATAAGTCGGTCTACAGTGTCAAAACGCTTACGTGAAGTAGAACTTTATGCAACAGTCGGGTTTAAAAAACCTTTCATAAGTAAAGAAAATCAGAGGCCCAGACTGGCGTTTGCCAAGGAATACAAAGACTGGTCAAGTGAAAACTGGAAAAAGGTACTATTTTCCGATGAATCGACGTTCAAAATTTTTGAGAGTGATAACAGACACTGCAACCGACGACCAAAAAACAAAAGATAAGATGCGACATACGTTATTCTTACAATGAGCCATGGCGGAGGACACGTTATGATGTGGGGAGCATTTTGTGGAAAATGTGCCTGTCCATTATTTGAAATCCGCGGCAAGACGAATAATGCAATTCACAAGGATATCTTGCGAGATCATTTGCTGCCTTATTGGAGGAAAAATTGTAGTCGCAACTATTTGTTTCATCATAATAACAACCAAAGGCATACATGCAAGCTCGTCAAGCAGTGGCTTTCGCACAAAAAAATTCCGCTGTTGAAATGGATAGCCTAATAACCTGATCTGAATCCAATAGAAAATCTCTGAAACTAACTTGAAAACGCGTGTGGAATTATAAATATTCCAATTCAGTAGCATTTTCACAAAAAAATGCAAGAACCACGGACAAAGCTAAACATTGACTATGTACAACCGTTCATTGAATCGATTCCACCTTACCGCGCCGCAATACTTATTGCTAAATGTATGGATGCAAAATACTAATTGCAAATGTTGTTGGTCACTGTTATTTTCTGTCATAACACCATTTCTTCCAAACTTGAAAAGGTGGCCGGAAACTTTTGAGAACATGCGTTTTCTTTTGCAATTAATTTCGTCAATTAAATTTGTTAATATTTATTTTTTATTCCATAAATAAGTTCTTAACTGTTATGTCAATAAAGTGTATAAGTATCACTATGAGATTCCTCTTCATATGGGTATACTTACAAATGAACCAAAAATCGTATGCTGGCCGGAAACTTTTGACCGCCACTGTATATCCCTGTAAAATAACACTATGTTTATATACAGGGTTGTTATAATTAAAGTTCGCCTATTCAGAAGGTTCTAATGCCGGTTCTATGGCTCTAAACGAAACAAAATTTCACTACTACGTAGTTGAAGAGATGCGCTCTGCGAAAATCGAAAAAAAAATAGTTGAACTTTTTGTCACTAGGTGGCGCTGTGCCAATATTTAAGCCGATATTTGCAGATTCCTTTATTTTGTAAAAAACAAAATACAGGAAATTTTGTTTCACAGTTGGTAAAAGTAAACTTTTTCAGATTCGTTATATCAATTTCGGTCAATCCAGATGAAACACACAAAATCACAAAATCTCACCCAACGCTTGAAAAAGATCACATTTTATTCAACGACGACAAAGTGACGTCGCAACTTCGAAAACTTGAAATACCCTTCTAACCACCTGACTATTTAAAACTTGCTGATAAAGTGTGTCTGTGATTTCATTGACACTGGTTGGTTGGTTGGTTGTATTTATGACGGCCAATTATCTGCACGAGGGATATAGGCCCAGGCCAGGAGTGCCCTTCGTGGGGGTCTTTCTAAGGGAACCCAACCCGTATTAACGCTTGGAAATCCAAGGTTCGAAGAAAACCACGAAAACTCCGAACGATTAGGCCGACGGGCGCGATTGGGATCGAACCCAGCACCTCCCGTCTACCAGCTTCGAGAGCAGAACCTCTCAGCCACTGGTGGGGCCATTGACACTGGAACAGTTGATTGTTTCTGAAAAGCATTTGAATCTACGATTTGTGGAGAATGGTAACTTTGAAAGAAAAGGCACATCTTGTAAAGTTATTTTATCAAAATAACAGCAACGCAGCTGCAGCTCTTTGAGAATTCCGGACACTAAAAGATGTTAGACGTGGGCCAATGTCGGATCGTGGAGTTCACAAAGTGATTAAAAAGTTCGAGGAAACATTAAATCTCGACATTCTACCTGGCAGAGGACGAAAAAAGATAGACATTTCTCGCATCGAAGATATCGCTACTGCTGCCGTGGATTTAGCAAGCTAGTCATCATTTGGTAATGCAAGCGTGCCAGCTATTGCTAATGAAGTCAATATGCCGATTTCCACCGTGAGAAAAGTGATACGTCAAATTTTGAGCTACTATCCATACAAGATTCAGAGGGTGCAACAACTTATGCAGGGTGATACCGAAAGACGGCTATCATTTTCGCTACAGTTTCTTGCACGAATGAATGTGGAAAATTCTTGGCCCTGGAATATTCTAAGGACTGATGAAGCGCATTTTTATTTAAACGGACAAGTGAACACACACAACTGTCGAATTTGGCGAAAGAGAATCCTAATGTTGTCCAAGAAGTTCCATTGCACGCAGCTAAAGTGACGGTGTGGTGCGGTTTTACAACTACGTTTAAAATAGGGCCATATGGTTTTGAGGAACTAACATCCACAGGATCCATTACATGTTCCGTAGATGAGAGAATGTATCTCAATATGTTGTCAAATTTTCTGATTCCCGAGCTGCAACAGCGCGGCTGCCTTCAAAATATCATGTTTATGCAAGACGATGCACCACCGCACATTACTAGAGCAGTTCGGACTTTCTTAACAAGCCATTTTACGGAAGACCGCATCATAAGTCGTTATTTTCAAGCAGTCTGGGCACCACGATCGCTTGATCTAACACCATGCGATTTTTAGTTGTGAGGAATTTTGAAAGATTCTGTATCTAAAGACAGATGTCAGACAATCTCTGTTCTGAAAGACAGTATTAGACTTCATATTCGCTCAATCTCACAGGACAGTTTAAGCAATGCTGTAGAAAGCACAATCCTGAGAATGGAATGCGTTATTGAAAATGGTGGAGGATTCATTGAGCACGCGTAATGAATTCTTCGTTATTCCCTCGTTGCCGAGCGACATATTTTATTTTTGTTGATGCAGATTACATCACATGAAATTATATTCATTTTTCTCTATTGTTTGGAGTCATAGGTCAGGCTCTACAGCGGTCTGATTAAGTGAACTTTAATTATAACAATTCGTAGTTCCTCGAAGTTTGTTGAAACTTTTAAATTTGTGTGCTTCGTCTGGATTGACTGAAATTGATATAATGAATCTACAAACATCGCCTTAAATATTGGCGCAGCGCCACCTACTGACGAAAAAGTAACTAATTTTTTTTTTCGATTTTCGCAGAACGCATTTTTTTAACTAAGTACTAGTGAAATTTTGTTTCGTTTGGAGCCATAGAACCGGCTCTAGAGCCTTCTCAATAGGCGAACTTTAATTATAAGAACCCTGTACATTGACTCCTCGCTAAGATTCAATTACATTTATAATGGCTTTAGGATACTGAAGACATGTTTTTTGATATCAGTTGATATCGATAAATAAGAAAACCGACAGCTGTTTGAAGTAAAATAATCTTGTAATACAATTTTCGATAATAAATATCTTATAATAGATTTTTATGTTCAAGATACCTCTTCTTCTAAATCATATATTAGAATGATGCATTAGAATCTGACAAATTTCATATTTATATCCTTGTAAAATAACACTATGTGCATATATATTCACCTATCATTCAGATTCAATGTTATATATTCATGAAGATTGACGAATTGCATTATATCTCAAATAATTCATAATATGACGAGTGTATCTGTAATGGCCTTAGGATACTGAACACATATTATTTGATGTCAGTTAATATCGATAAATAAGAACAGTGACATCTGTTTAAAGAAAAAGAATCCTGTAAGATCAATTTCTCTAATAAATATCTTATAATTGATTTTTATATTCTAGATATCTCTTCTTGTAAATCATATATTAGACTTATATGTTAGAATGTGACAATTTCCTATTTATATCCCTGTAAACTAACAGTATGTGCATATATATTGACTCATCGTTCAGATTCAATGTTATGTATCCATGAAGATTGACGAATAAATTCATTATATCGGAAATTCATACTATGACGAATGGACATTTGGACTGGCCTTAACATACCGAAAACATGTTATATGATGTCAGTTGAGATCGATACGTTAGAGAAATGACTGCTGTTTGAAGAAAAAGAATCTTGTAATATTATATTCGATAATAACTATCTTATAATCAATTTTTATGTTCTAGATATCTGTTCTTGTACAATATTGATCTCATATTATTTTAATTTAGTCATCATCGAGCAAAATTATTACAATCTATCAGATGAATTATTTTGTAGTAGGATGACTATCCCAGTCACTGACACAATTTGGATTTTTTCTTGTTCAAATCCCTATTACAAATTTTTTAATCGATTTTCCAATTACTTTTATTTTTGAAAGGATAGTTAGTAGAGACACATTGCAAAAGTATTGTTGACAAATGTTTAAGAAATTTTACATTTTATCATTAAAAATTACTATTTTTAAATAAATATGTTCAAAAACTTTAGTAACTGACGCCAACCCTATTTTGAAGAACTAATAACTGACAAAAAATGAACAAGTGTATGACAATTTGCTTGCAAATATTTTCGAAAAAAGTTATTTTATAATTTAAGGAATTATGAATTTAAAAATATGTTAACATAATATGTTAATATTTATTGTAAAAATTCTTTAATCAATATTATAGAAGTGGGATTTAAATTTTGATAGAGGCAAACATTTATAATTTTTAAATATGAGGGTAGGCTGAAAAGAAATGCACAGATGCTTGTAGAATATGGGCAAAAGCAAATAACAAGATCGAGCAAAAAGTACATTACAGTACAATTCTTTAGTTTCAAAATCACACACACACACATATATATATATATATATATATATATATATATATATATATATATATATTAACCTAAACACCGTTAAGGCTAACACATTTCTCCCAACATATAACAAGTTTTTTTTATTCCATCACTGAAAAATTCTTCCACCTTTTCTCGAATCCAAGACTTGATAGCTGCCTTCACCTCATCGTCCAAGGTGCAAGAAGTCTCTTGAGGTCTTTCTTGATTAGAGGTAAAATACAGGAATCGCGAGGCGCAAGATCGGGGGAGTAAAAAGAATGTGGAATCCGTTAAAACTTCAGGTTTCTCAGAGCCCCCATAGTGCACAGATTTTACGGTATCCCAACTGTTGAATAATGAAGCCGACATGTTTCTTGGATATTTCAATACGGTTTGTAATGTACTTTTGAGGGATTTGTCGGTCATTTTGAATGAAAAATTCGACAAGTTTATGATGTTTATCGTCTATGGCAGTGATCGGACGTAGGCTGCGTTTTTCATTGACAATTATGGCATTTTCAGGATCGTAATCACGAAAATTTACTGCCTATTGATTTACTGTAGACATATCAACAGCATTGTCACCATAAACAGTCTTTAGACGACGAGGAATTTCATTAGGAATCACTTTTTCATCAGCTAAAATTGGGATCGTAATCACGAAATTTTACTGCCTGTTGATTTACAGTAGGCATATCAAGAGCATTGTCACCATAAACAGTCTTTAAACAACGATGAATTTCATTAGGATTCACTTTTTCAGCAGCTAAAATTTCGATAACTTCACGCTGTTTAACTCGTGTTGACATAGCACTAGAACACGTCTCCATACTTCCGCTTTTCAAAGTACACTGTATGAATTCAACAATCTGAAATCTGCGCATGCGCATAGAGGGCGAATGTTAGTTATATATGCCACCGCGAACACTTCTGAAGGTCATTTCATTCACGCTTTACAAGCATGTGTGCATTTCTTATCAGCCTACCCTTGTACTTTAATTTTAATTTAAAGAAAAAGGGATATAAACATTTGTCATTATTTATTATGGGTTTTATTTTAAAAATTGTAGCCTTACAAAATTAATATTTTACTTTTAACCAAGCACAATGCTTATATTGAAATGTTAGTGAAGGAAAAATATAATTACAGTCGAACCCGATTAACCCGCTCACGGATAATACGCGATCCTTCTTAATACGCGATGGTTTTTTTTTTCGATCTTTTGAACATAGCCCATAAGGCAAATCAAAAAATATTGGTTATTATCCGATTCTGATTAATATGCGATAAATTATCGGTTTTTTGAAGAAAAAATTACGCTTAAGACGTAAATTCTTTGATCAAGATGCGAATTCTTTCTCTCTTCTCTATTGTTGCTAATTTAGTGGATGTTTTTATTCAGATAAAAACACTGTTTCCGAATAGTATTATTTACTTTGTTTAATAACAAATTAATTAAGGCGGAAATTACTAATCGGAAATAGTGGTAGATATTTGATTAAAACAAAAATCCACTAAATTAGGGAAACTGCAATGCTTCTTTGATCCCGCCTCCTAACATTCTTTGTCTCTCGCTCCGTGTATGTTTTTACTGTAGAGATATAAAAAAGATTTCAGGTTACTAATATACGTCTAGTTCCGTTTTGAAATAAGATAAGTTACATCGCGCCACTAATCTATAGCTATATCGACACAATATTTATCACTTATACTCAGTCATATTTCTTTCAAGATATCGCCTATCTCATAGGGGTTTGAACTCTCTACGTCTCTCTACGTCTCTAACGTTATAAAAATTATTGTGATTAGAGATAATCTTACCTGTTGTTAGAGAAGTATTAAATGTACGTTATATCACTACTATGTTTTGTAATGCATATTTTAAGCAACAAAAAATGAAACCCGTAAGGATTAAACTAATACGACTGCGGTTGTATAGTTCTTTTATATTTTCTTTACTTATTGCTATGCTGGCAATAATTTTTAAATAAAGATTAATAAGGATAGTTTTTCTTATATTAAAAAGAAGGACTTGTAATAATGGTACTTGATATTACAAGTACCAAATATGGTTTTAAAAACTGGGTTATGCTTCAAAGATTTTTTTCTTTCTATTAAAATAAATAATCTAGTAGGGAAAATATACAAATCCCGTTTAATACGCGATCCCGTTTAGTACGTGATCTAGCTGAATACGCGACTTTGTTCAACTGTAATTGTTTTATTATTTGGCGATAGTCTGTCTTTGTCTCCTTAATTATTGCGATATCAACAAAAAATGGAACATTACTTATAGGAGTCGAAGGTCCTTAAAATGTATGTAACAGCTTTCAACTACAGCATTGTCCGTCTTCTATGGTCATTAATAGGAATTTTCTTTTATTTCTTCTAGAAAGTTTATTGTACTCTTTATTAATTTTAATGATACGCCAAATCTAAAACTTCTCCTCATAATAACCAGTATAATAAAATTATGTCTTCAGATGAATGTGACATTTTATTTTAGTGGAAGATTTTTTTGTACCTTCATACACATCAGGATTTGAATCAATGTCCGAAGAATCCTCATATACAAGTGTTCCCTCTAGGACTTTTTCAAAAGGCGCAACACAGCACCCTTTATAAAATCTGCAAAACGCATCCTGCTCTTTTCAAAAGTAGTAAAATGCAAAAGTAGAGAAGTATTATAAAAGTTTTCTCCATACCGCAGTTTTTATGCAACTGTGTACCCAAGAGCTTGTAAAATAACCGGCTGCCCTCATTTCTTTGGAAAAAAGACAAGAAATTATTCAATCATGTTGTAATGTAATTGTATTTTTTATTTATAATTCTAAATTTACATTTTAGTCTCTTGTTGGTCTCTTTTATTCGTTTTAGTATATTTTATCTATTTTTCAAGAATGGCTTACCATTTCGAGGCTGCTTTCTTATTATTGTAGTTCGAGGAATCCCGAATTATTTAAATGCATGTAATACACTCAATCTTTCTACTAGCATAGCACGTATGGTATTATCCACAACTTCAATCGAATACTGAAATTTTAGCTGCTTTCAAAATTCAGTAGAGAATTTCAAATTAGATGCCATTATTTTAAAATAAAAAAAAGAAAAATTGACTAAAGCTTTTTCTGAATATAAATATTAAAATCAAAAGAAAGTTTATTTATAAAATAGTTTTTTAAAGATTGCTTGTATAAAGTCTTATTCAATTTGCTTTTTCACTTTAAAGTATTATTTAATGTAATAGTATGTAGTTATTTAAATTCATTATTTATATTTGATAACATACTACAGATGCATGTGTCCTTTATTTTCATGTTTTAAACTATTAATATCACAGAAATGAGATAACTGACATTTATGAACCAGTAATTGGCATATGGTTTCAGACACTAGTAAAACAACTTAAATTTTAATAATTTTTACTGCAAAATAAGTGGAAATTGTTATTATGCATTTTTAAACAGTTCAAATAATATATTTCAACTTTGTTTAATATAACTAATAACTGACACCTCTTCCGGAGACTGATGAAATGAAATTCCAGGAACCTATAACTGGCACCCCCTCATTAAGCTAAATTAAATAACTATAAACTATAATTCATGACCCTAATATAAGATATGCATCATTTAATATATTTCAAATTTCTGTAATATAACTAATAACTGACACCTCTTCCAGAGACTAGTGAAATGAACGGGAACCTATAACTGGCACCCCTCATTAAGCTAAATTAAATTAACATAAACTATAATTCATGACCCTAATGTAAGATATGCATCATTTAATATATTTCAAATTTCTGTAATATAACTAATAACTGACACATCTGCTAGAGACTGATGAAATGAAATTCCAGGAATCTATAAGTGGCGACCCTCATTAAGCTAAATTAAATAACTATAAACTATAATTCATGACCCTAATGTAAGATATGCATCATTTAATATATTTCAAATTTCTCTAATATAACTAATAATGACACCTCTTCCAGAGACTGATGAAATGAATTTCCAGGAACATATAAGTGGCACCCCCTCATTAAGCTAAATTAAATAACTATAAGCTATAAATCATGATCCTAATGTAAGTTATGCATCTTTTAATATATTTCAAATTTCTGTAATATAACTAATAACTGACACCACTTCCAGAGACTGATGAAATGAAATTCCAGGAGCCTATAACTGACACCCCTCATTAAGCTAAATTAAATAACTATAAAATATAATTTATGACCCTAATTTAAGTTATGCATCTTTTAATATATTTCAACTTTCTGTAATATAACTAATAACTGATACCTCGGCCAGAGACTAATGAAATGGAGGAACCTATAACTGGCATCCCCTCATTAAACTAAATTAAATAACTATAAACTATAATTCATGACCCGAATATACGATATGCATCATTTAATGTATTTCAAATTTCTGTAATATAACTAATAACTGTCACATCTGCTAGAGACTGGTGAAATGAAATTCCAGGAACCTATAACTGGCACCCCCTCATTAAGCTAAATTAAATAATTATAAACTATAATTCATGGCCCTAATGTAAGATATGCATCATTTAATATATTTCAAATTTCTGTAATATAACTAATAACTGACACCTCTTCCGGAGACTGATGAAATGAAATTCCAGGAACCTATAACTGGCACCCCCTCATTAAGCTAAATTAAATAACTATAAACTATAATTCATGACCCGAATATAAGATATGCATCATTTAATATATTTCAGATTTCTGTAATATAACTAATAACTGACACCTCTTCCAGAGACTAGTGAAATGAACAGGAACCTATAACTGCCACCCCTCATTAAGCTAAATTAAATAACTATAAACTATAATTCATGACCCTAATGTAAGATATGCATCTTTTAATATATTTCAACTTTCTGTAATATAACTAATAACTGATACCTCGGCCAGAGACTAATGAAATGGAGGAACCTATAACTGGCATCCCCTCATTAAACTAAATTAAAT
The DNA here is from genome assembly GCA_963932465.1 of Maratus speciosus. NCBI lineage: Eukaryota > Metazoa > Arthropoda > Arachnida > Araneae > Salticidae > Maratus > Maratus speciosus. The sequence goes on from OZ010799.1 coordinate 133,162,532, forward strand.
AACTATAAGCTATAAATCATGACCCTAATGTAAGTTATGCATCATTTAATATATTTCAAATTTCTGTAATATAACTAATAACTGACACATCTGCTAGAGACTGATGAAATGAAATTCCAGGAATCTATAAGTGGCGACCCCTCATTAAGCTAAATTAAATAACTATAAACTATAATTCATGACCCTAATGTAAGATATGCATCATTTAATATACAGTGACCTCTCACTTATACGACTTTCAAGGGACCGTAAAAAAAAGTCGTATAACTGAGAGAGTCGTATAAGTGAGAGACCGCCTTATAATACAAGTTTCAAACTTTATAGGCATTAATTATTTTACCTATACTACAAACGATAAGTTTTGAGTACTAAGAACATATTTTAACAAAATTTGTAAAATGTATTAAAAAATTAAACATAAAATATGTTTAAAAAGTTCAAAAAATTGTTCATTTACCACTATGTTTATTTTAAAAATTTACAGATCAGATTTTCTCAAAAAATGAAGTGATATTAGTTTGTTTCTGTCGTAGATGGAAATAGAAAATGTCTTTCTCTAAGTCTAATAAAGCTTTTAAGCTAGTTTGGGAATAATCATTTTGATGGACATAATTCTTTAATTTATTTAAAGCGGTACTTGCTTTCGAAAAATTTACAACAGTGGAACATTGCTCTCATCTTGGTCATCCTTCTTGCTCACGTCTTCATTATTAATATCCTCAAAGATTTCTTCAGCAGTTCTCAGTTCTGACAGAAGACGTTTATCATCACAATCTACATAATCTTTGAAATTAATACCTTCGTCCATAAACATTTTATTCGAGTCTTCGTTATTAAAGGATTCCATACGCTCTCAATATCAGGTTCATTCGTTGAACTAGCAGTTTGGTCTTGTGGGAAAACTGAATTTCCTAAAACAAATTTAAAAATTTAATTTGCTGCAGAAACGGCAGATCTTTTACATCGAGATGTGATGGACATTGATCCATTAGAATTAAAACCTTTCTTTTTTGTTTTTGAAATTTATCATCCATCTCTTTTAAAAAATCAATGGAAATCTCTGATGTCATCCATGCTTTTATAAAATTTCTGTAGCCACATGGCAAGTATTTTTTATTCTTAAAGTATCGAGATTTTCTTGATTTTCCTATTACTAAAGGTTCTATTTTTTCCGAACCATCACTATTTGTGCAAAAGAGGACAGTTAATCTTTCTTTACTTTTCTGCCCCCTTGACATGGTTCCTCTTTGTATGATAATGTCTTATCTGGCATCAGCTTGAAAAACAGTCCGTTTCATCACAGTTAAAGATGTCTTTAGATCCCTTAATCCTTAATTAACATAAGTAGATTTTGCAACCATTATCTAACATCCTTTCCATTAACACATGCACTTTCTCCTATGATGCGGCGATGCAAAAGTCGATGTCTTTTTTTTAGCTTCTCGAATCACCGCAAGACGCTGAAAAATTCTCGATTCCATACTTTTCAGTAAGAGTGCGAGCCTTATCTTTTAAAATCACACCATCTACGGTAAATTTGAAGCTCGCATTTGGTTAAACCACGCGATTAATGCTGATGTCAATTTTTTAAATCTGCCACATTGTATCCTGGATCTCTTTGAATCGACATTTTTAGATGCATTTACAATGACATTTTTATTTTTCAGAATTTCTTTTAGTGTCGATTCTGGCAGATTGAAGAGAGCAGCTAATGCCTTCTTTGATTGTAGTATATTTTTATCATATTCCTTAATGGTTTCAACTTTGAGTTGTATGCTTAATGCTTTACGTTTTGACATTTATAGTTTAGGTATCGACATGCAGCAAACTGAAAAAATTACAGCTAAATGAATTACCTTTCACGCGTCTAGTACGGAAGCTTGTAGCGATTTGCGACGTACGCGTTTTTTCCCCTTCGCTGTGCGGGTTGTACGCGCATAGGTCTTTTGGCATGATAATAGCTTGGGATGTGCTTCCGATATGTTCTCGCTTTAATATTTTTTTCTAGTGATGTTCAAGAACTGCCATTTTCGATTTGTTAAGTTTAAAATAAAAGTCTATTTTTTTAAAACAACCTCATTCCTAAAAGACGACGCATTCCTTAAAGCTGTTAAAATTTTCCAGGAAAATGCATTTTGCAAAAACCCTGATTTCTCCACCAGTGCCATACAGAGACGTGCTCTGCAGGTAGTCATTTGGCTTTTGTTAAATGGCAGACACAATAGAATTCCATACAATCACCCTCCCGCTATAGATTTCATCGTTAATAACAAACGAAGGTAGATAAGAAATGTTATTCATTATTCATAAACACTTTAACAATAATGAAAGGATAAATGTAAGAAAACGTGAATGATTTATATTTTAAAGATTATAAAAATTAATTCTAGAGTGAGAAATGTAAAATCGCCTGAACCGTTTAAAGCGTCGTATAAGTGAGAGAAGCAGTCGTATAACTGAGAGAAGTTTAACATTATTTCCCATAAAGCGTGGACGGGACCGAGAGAATTCGGCGTATAACTGAGAGAGTCGTATAACTGAGAGTCGTATAAGTGAGAGGTCACTGTATTTCAAATTTCTGTAATATAACTAATAATGACACCTCTTCCAGAGACTGATGAAAAGAATTTCCAGGAACATATAAGTGGCACCCCCTCATTAAGCTAAATTAAATAACTATAAGCTATAAATCATGACCCTAATGTAAGTTATGCATCTTTTAATATATTTCAAATTTCTGTAATATAACTAATAACTGACACCTCTTCCAGAGACTGATGAAATGAAATTCCAGGAGCCTATAACTGACACCCCTCATTAAGCTAAATTAAATAACTATAAAATATAATTTATGACCCTAATGTAAGATATGCATCTTTTAATATATTTCAACTTTCTGTAATATAACTAATAACTGATACCTCGGCCAGAGACTAATGAAATGGAGGAACCTATAACTGGCATCCCCTCATTAAACTAAATTAAATAGCTATAAACTATAATTCATGACCCTAATGTAAGATATGCATCATTTAATATATTTCAAATTTCTGTAATATAACTAATAACTGTCACATCTGCTAGAGACTGATGAAATGAAATTCCAGGAATCTATAAGTGGCGACCCCTCATTAAGCTAAATTAAATAACTATAAACTATAAATCGTGACCCTAATGTAAGTTATGCATCTTTTAATATATTTCAAATTTCTGTAATATAAATAATAACTGACACCTCTTCCAGAGACTGATGAAATGAAATTCCAGGAGCCTATAACTGACACCCCTCATTAAGCTAAATTAAATAACTATAAAATATAATTTATGACCCTAATGTAAGATATGCATCTTTTAATATATTTCAACTTTCTGTAATATAACTAATAACTGATACCTCGGCCAGAGACTAATGAAATGGAGGAACCTATAACTGGCATCCCCTCATTAAACTAAATTAAATAACTATAAACTATAATTCATGACCCTAATGTAAGATATGCATGATTTAATATATTTCAAATTTCTGTAATATAACTAATAACTGTCACATCTGCTAGAGACTGATGAAATGAAATTCCAGGAATCTATAAGTGGCGACCCCTCATTAAGCTAAATTAAATAACTATAAACTATAATTCATGACCCTAATGTAAGATATGCATCATTTAATATATTTCAAATTTCTGTAATATAACTAATAATGACACCTCTTCCAGAGACTGATGAAATGAATTTCCAGGAACATATAAGTGGCACCCCCTCATTAAGCTAAATTAAATAACTATAAGCTATAAATCATGACCCTAATGTAAGTTATGCATCTTTTAATATATTTCAAATTTCTGTAATATAACTAATAACTGACACCTCTTCCAGAGACTGATGAAATGAACTTCCAGGAGCCTATAACTGACACCCCTCATTAAGCTAAATTAAATAACTATAAAATATAATTTATGACCCTAATGTAAGATATGCATCTTTTAATATATTTCAACTTTCTGTAATATAACTAATAACTGATACCTCGGCCAGAGACTAATGAAATGGAGGAACCTATAACTGGCATCCCCTCATTAAACTAAATTAAATAACTATAAACTATAATTCATGACCCTAATGTAAGATATGCATCATTTAATATATTTCAAATTTCTGTAATATAACTAATAACTGTCACATCTGCTAGAGACTGATGAAATGAAATTCCAGGAATCTATAAGTGGCGACCCCTCATTAAGCTAAATTAAATAACTATAAACTATAATTCATGACCCTAATGTAAGATATGCATCATTTAATATATTTCAAATTTCTGTAATATAACTAATAATGACACCTCTTCCAGAGACTGATGAAATGAATTTCTAGGAACATATAAGTGGCACCCCCTCATTAAGCTAAATTAAATAACTATAAGCTATAAATCATGACCCTAATGTAAGTTATGCATCTTTTAATATATTTCAAATTTCTGTAATATAACTAATAACTGACACCTCTTCCAGAGACTGATGAAATTAAATTCCAGGAGGCTATAACTGAGACCCCTCATTAAGCTAAATTAAATAACTATAAAATATAATTTATGACCCTAATGTAAGATATGCATCTTTTAATATATTTCAACTTTCTGTAATATAACTAATAACTGATACCTCGGCCAGAGACTAATGAAATGGAGGAACCTATAACTGGCATCCCCTCATTAAACTAAATTAAATAACTATAAACTATAATTCATGACCCTAATGTAAGATATGCATCATTTAATATATTTCAAATTTCTGTAATATAACTAATAACTGTCACATCTGGTAGAGACTGATGAAATGAAATTCCAGGAATCTATAAGTGGCGACCCCTCATTAAGCTAAATTAAATAACTATAAACTATAATTCATGACCCTAATGTAAGATATGCATCATTTAATATATTTCAAATTTCTGTAATATAACTAATAACTGACACCTCTTCCAGAGACTGATGAAATGAAATTCCAGGAACATATAAGTGGCACCCCCTCATTAAGCTAAATTAAATAACTATAAACTATAATTCATGACCCTAATGTAAGTTATGAATCTTTTAATATATTTCAAATTTCTGTAATATAACTAATAACTGACACCTCTTCCAGAGACTGATGAAATGAAATTCCAGGAGCCTATAACTGACACCCCTCATTAAGCTAAATTAAATAACTATAAAATATAATTTATGACCCTAATGTAAGATATGCATCTTTTAATACATTTTAACTTTCTGTAATATAACTAATAACTGATACCTCGGCCAGAGACTAATGAAATGGAGGAACCTATAACTGGCATCCCCTCATTAAACTAAATTAAATAACTATAAACTATAATTCATGACCCTAATATAAAATATGCATCTTTCAATATATTTCAACTTTTTGTAATATAACTAATAACTGACACCTCTGCCAGAGACTGGTGAAATGAAATTCCAGGAACCTAAAACTGGCACCCCCTCATTAAGCTAAATTAAATAATTATAAACTATAATTCATGGCCCTAATGTATCATATGCATAGTTGCCAGCCTCTCCATTTTTTGAATACCAGTAAATTCTTACAAAAATGTTCGCCTAAATTAATTGCCGATTTTGTGCGATTATATAAAACAAATATTTCTGCCTAAAAGTATTGGTATTAAAAAATTCGGGAGATTCTCAACTATGCATATGTATCTTTTAACTAATTTCTAGAAGTATAACTTTTAAAAAAGTTTAGGATGATTGCATTAAAAATATAATAAAAAAACACTACCTTATTTTTAGAAATGTATGGTTGCTTCAAAATTACACTTTTTGTGTTCTAAAAAGTTTTTTACTGATTGAATAGGTATACCTAGCATTCTAGAGGTGATAAATTGACTCCAAAAATAAAAAAAATAAGTGTTATTTATAAGTGTATAGTTATTTAATTTAGCTTAATGAAGAGGTTCCAGTTACCGGCTCCTGGAATTTCATTTCACCAGTCCCTGGCAAAGGTGTCAGTTCTCGGTTAAATTAAAGAAAGTTGAAATCTATTATTCGAACTGTTTAAAAATGCATAATGATCATTTAAATAAATTTTGTAGTAAAAATTATTAAAAAAAATTAAGTTGTTTTATCGGTGTCTGACGTCATACATTAATTACTGGTTCATAAGTGTCAGTTATTTGATTTCTGTGATACTAATAACTTAAAACATGAAAATAAAGGATACATCCATCTGTAGCATGACTTGAGTTATCACTAGATGGCATTACTTTGCAAATTTTTACAAGGAAATTCTTTTTTGAGATAGATTTTTGCTGAAGTGTCAGTTACTAGTTAGGTGTCAATAATTATGGGTTTCACCCAATATCGTTAAAAATGTTAGTTCAAAGTTAAATAATTTAATGTTGGTATTACATGCTCCATATTACGTTATTTTTAATTCATAAAAAATCCTCTTCATGGTTCCACCTAGGGAATAAATTGAACTATCATTAAAAATTGGCGCTATCGAAGAGCCAATCATAGCAAATATTTCTATGCGCTATCAATATGCTGTTTTGGGGAACAAAACTGTTCGCCTGCTTCTATGGTGGTTCCACTCTGAAACAAACCTTGCCAAAACATTTAAGGGGACGGTGAGCGTTAAAAAATATTATTTTAAATTTTCGTCGGGGAGATATAACATTTTGTGGAAATAAACATTTACCATAAGCATATAAACCACCTTAAAAAAATTCCAATCTTATTATAATTTTAAGATTTTTTTAAGAAATTCAAATTTTAAAACGAAACTTTAAAATGCTCCATGCGTCAAAATTTTTGAGATATTTCCTCGATTTGGTATTTTAAACACTTAAAACTCTATTACAAACAAATCTGTGCATCTATTTTATGATCCCTCGAATACTTAATTTTCTAGGGATTTTTTCCTGAATTCGATATCGATTTTCATCAAACTTTTGCCGTTTAATAAGCTAAAAATCAAATTTAATTAAGTTAAAGAAGTCGCATATTAAAATGCATGCACAGTATCTTTGAAAGCAATATCAGAATTTGTCTTTATTAATTTCATGAATTTCGATCAAATATTATGACGCATGAAGCATTTTAAAAATCCAAAAACGTTGAAAAATCAGTTTTGAGAAAAACAGATTTAAAGTAAGGTGTGTTTCAACGAAATAAAGCCACCGTAATTATGTGCCGTAACTGGGCACAAAACAAAGAAATAAGATTGAAACAAATAATTTAAGAAAGTCTATATAGAAATACATATTTATAAGGAGTAACTCATTTCCAGCCCCACCTGGCCAGGAGAAAAAGGTAAATGTGTAAAAAAAGAGAGGGAAAAGTGTCCTGCCGAAATATAGCCACTGCCAATATTAGTATTTATTGGTAACTACCGACATTCGAGCTACGGAGTTAAACATGTTTATGACGTCAGGAAGTCGTCAAATACTTGCTCTGTGCCAGTCGAACTTTGTGTGGGCTTTAGAAGGTTGTATTTTCTATTTCTCTTGCTGTAATGCAATGGGAAATAAACCCCATCTCTCAAAGTTCGAATAAGGACAGATAACAGCTTTTAAGGAACAAGATCTTTCACATAGACCAATATCTAAGCAAATCAAAGGATCTAAAACCATAATAGACAATTTTGTAAATCAGGGAACTGCGTACGGGTATAAAAAAAGGAAGTGTACCTGCATAAAAATGACTTGCAGGCAGGCAAGAGCAGTTTTATGTCGTCTTTTAGGAGGTGATATTTTTCTAAAACAGTTGGCCAAACAGGATAACATCCCTGTGACAAAATCAACATTGTCACGAATTGAAAAACGTACAAGCAACTTGCGATATAGGAAAAGAAAACAGCAGCACATGTTGAAAGCTATCCAGATGCAATGGACGATAGACTGGGCCAAATATAATCAAACCTGGAAGGACAAGTGACATCATGCTATAGTCTCAGATGAGAAAAAAATAATCTTGATGGCCAGACGGCCTTGCTTTCTATTGCTATTACATGAGAAAAGAAGAGGAAATTTTCTCCAAAAGACAGCAAAGTGGAGGCCCATTAATGGTGTGGGGAGGCTTCGGCTATAGAGGTAAACATGACCTGGTTTTTCTCTCAGGTCGTATGAAGGTTCCGATTACCAAGAAATGCTAGAAAACTATTTACTGCCATTATCAAACAGAATTGGAAGATAAGTTGCATAGGGGTAGGGAGGTTTGTTTAGCTGCGTTTGGCTGAGCGCCAATCCTAGTGACAACTAAGAAATGAATCCCCAACTCAGCGTAACACCCCTTTGGTTAGTAGAATCGTTCCAGAGTACTAGGCGCGGCTTTCGGAAACGCACAGTATCCATATACACCAGAATAAATTAGCACAAACAAATAGACGCCACGAAAAATTGCGGGTGGCGATTATTTCCGCGATGTGATATATTGCCATGCAAATTCAAACAAAATTTAATGACCATTTCACAGACATCAAGTATTTAATTTTTGTACAAAGTTAAAATTTTTAATTCAATTTTAAGAAATTCAATGGCATTTTCTGATGAATCGCATTGTTTTTTTAGACATTTTTTTTCGTGGTCCAACTTCGAAAATGATTGCAACTCTCCCCAAAATATAAATGTTTTCAACAATCAATCATTACAAAAAAGTTTTAAGCACCCTCTGCATGCTGCTTTATAACACCAGACTATGTACCTGATTTCTAGTTGTTAAAATGATGACTATAAATCAAAAAATGTCAGGATCGAATCCCGATTAAACCTAGATGCTCATAGTTCCCTGCTATACATCCGAGTTTCATTATAATTTGCAAAGAATAAATATAGCCAAAGTTGAATATTTTTAAAATTTAACCTTCAACATTTTAAAAATCTCTGTTTAACATTTTATTATTTAATGATTCACACCTCACCTATCTATATATATCTATGGTTCATCCAAAAACAAAAGTATAGCTTTATATTGCACATCTGCATAATTCCTGTGGAATACCGAATCATGATAAATCTTTTACCATCTTTTCGTTGCTTCAAAATACGGTTCAACCTACCACGAAATTTTTATCACATTTATACACCTTAGCAGCAGAAAATCTTTTATCATTTTAAACAGCGAATTTTTTTTTCACCCTTTTAAATGATTTTAATAGTGAAAAATAATTTCTAATGAAAATCATATAAACTGTAAAAATTTTTACAGTATTAAGTTTGAATACTTCGCAGGAATTTAATTTTGAATGTACAAAAAACAAAATTCTTTATGAAAATTGAGAATAAAAGCTAAAAGCTGGAATGAGGCTAAATTTGAGGCTCAACTGTTATAGGTTGAAAAACAACATCATAAATTGTGTAAAAAATATGCATTGGATTAAAAATATGTTATATCTAAAAATATTTGCGTGTGTTGAACGTATGAATTTGGGTTAAAATTAAATCTCCGTAAAACGAAGTTTCAGTCGAAAATTCTTCAAAATTTATTTTAAGGCATTATCTTTCCATATAGTGTGTATACTATTTTGAAGTATATTTAATTACTTTAATATGGAAAAAAAAATGTTTTCTTTTAAAACATAATGCATTTATTTTTGCTACAAGTGAATAATTTAAGATCTGATAAATATTCAGAAGAGAAAATCTGATAAACTTTTTTTCCGCAGAATTTAAGCCCCATAATCTCTCTGAACAAATTGATTTTGTAAGTTTCAAAAAATTTCCTTTATTAAATTACAGTGTATAGATGAAAGGGATATTTTAACAAGATTTTTCTTCAGCAAAACCTAAAATAAGTTAAATACAGTATACATTTTATAATAATTTTATCTTTCTTTAAAAAGAATATAATTTTTTTTTTTAATGTATACGTATTTTTTTCTATTTGTTATTTTCGTTTTTTATATTTTTCAGAAAACATTGTTGTTATATTACACTTGTATTATGGAACATTTCGCGATTTTATTATATATTTATTGTTTTGTAATTTAAAATGCATTTTTATAATTTCAATCTAGCACACAAGTATGTAAATTAGAATTTTGAATAAAATGTTATTTAAAATATAAAATGCGTTTTTTTTTTCGTAATTTTATCAGTATTTTTAAAATTAAATTTTGACTTAAACAAATATATTTTGCAAGCTTCTCTTCTGTAAAAATTAAGTTGAATGAATAAAAAAGTATAAATTTCAGAATAATGTTTATTTAATAATTACATTAATTCATTTTTCAAAACTCAGACGTATATATTGTTATTAGCGATTGATTAGTTATTATTTTCGTTTTCTTTCTGGTTGAAAAAACATTACTTTTTAAATATAGCATAATCAGAGTTGGGAAAATTTTTCAATTTATAAGTGCTATGTTTATTAATATTTTATAGAAAAAATATTTTTTATTTCAATCTAACATAAAAGAAATAAATTAAAAGTTTGAATGAAATGTTTTTCTTAATTAAAATATAACATGACTTTCTTGTAAATTTGTCAATAGTTTTTTTTTTCTTTTTACTAAAACAGATGCATTTTGTAAACTTCTGCGGAGAACGGAAAAAACCCTCATTAAAAATGACAGAAATTAGCTCCATCTATTGATGACATTCGAAACTAAAACAAGGGAGCGTAATAAAGTAATTCCCGACATCACACACTACTGTGCTGAAAGAGAAACCTTCAAAACCATTCGCCGTTTGCCTGTTATTGAATTTTAAAAACATTCTGTCATTTTTAGAACACCCTGTAAATACTGCATTTTTATTTATAAGTTACGTCCAAAATTTTTATGGGAAGTGTCAGTCTGTGATTTACGAAGTTGTTATGTTGTTGTGATATTTCACATATAATTGAAATTTAAATTTTAAAACAAGTAAGCCTATGTCTTTAACCCTTTGAAAGGCGGTGATTCATTTTCGGACAACTTAATTTTAATCATTATATGTCATATTGGTACCAGAATTTCGGAAAGGAAACTTTTTGTTTAAGCTTTTACATATTTCCCAATACATTTACTTATAAATTCTGGTGCCATTCAATAATTTACGCATTTTGCGAATAAAACAGAGGGCGACAGATCAGGGGAAAACACAGTGGAAAACACAATGCTATTTTACAATTCTGGTAAAATGGAATAATTTTAGTGAAATTTTCGTAATAATTAGGTATGAGACCTTAACAGTACAAGTCAGTCTTTAGTCAAATTATTATTGTTGCATATTTTACAATGAAAATATGATAACTATGGGCTGTTAAAATAATATAGGTAAGAGTAGAAGGTAACGAACTGTTTTAGCTCGTGGTCATAACAGTACAAGAAAGAATACTATATACTATCTATACTAATATTATAAAGAAGTAAAAAATGTTTATTTGTAGGAGGTAAGCTCTGGAACTACCGAACCGATTCCAAAAGTAATGGTATCAAAATGATGGTGTTAGTCCTACTTAGAACATAGGCTGCATCTTATGTCCGTGCCACTGACCAAAAGGGTGTGCAGGAGCAAAAAACGTTCTAAAAATGCGATTGTTGTGTTACTGAAGGGCCTAGAAACATGATATTTGGAATGGTAGTTACTTATTAGATGTAAATGATCTCTAAGAACATTTCTTAAAAAAATTGAAATTAAAAATGGGGAGAAATGCGTGAAAAGAGTTCTAAAAAAAACGTTCTAAATGGCGATTTCTAGGCAATCTCAGGAAATACCCAACCGATTTCAAAAGTAATGGAAATTGATGATGATAGCCCTTGCTCACACATAGGCTCTATCTCATGTCGGTGTCAATATCACCTAGGGGTTGCAGAAGCAAAAAACGTTCTAAATTGCGATTTTTGTGTTACTCAAGGGCCTAGAATCCTAAAATTTAGCAGGACAGTTATTTATAAAATACAAATGATCTCTAAGAACATTTCCAAAAAAATAGAAATTTAAAAGGGGTGAAAATGAGCGAAAAGCGTTCTAAAAAACTTTCTGAATTACGATTTCTACGCAATCTCAGGAAGTACCAAACCGATTTAAAAAATATTGGTGGGAAAAGATGGTGACAACACTCGGTCCAACATAGGCTGTATTTCATCTATGTGCCACTAACCCAAAGGGGGTGAAGTAGCAAAAAGCGATCTAAATTGCGTTTTTTGTAATACTGCAGGGGCTAGCAATTTGAAACTAAGCATGGTAGTAAGCATAGGATTCTTATGAGATATAAATGAACTCTAAGAACATTTCCTAAATAATTCGAAATTTAAAAGAGGTGAAAAAGGACGAAAAAGTTCACTTAATTTGTAATTTTTGAATTATTCCAAAAAGTGTTCTAATAAAAAATAGTCATGCAAATATCACTTGGCATATTTCAACCATTACGCGAGCAAAGCCGTGGGGTTTGCTAGTATACTATAAATCGCTTGTGGTGCATTTTAAAGGTATTAAACTATTTAAAACACATTTAAAACTATATATATCACGGAAGTGAAGTACAAACGCTTACTGTAGAACCTAGTGTGCATACAATTTCATTGTACATTGTTCATTTACAGGGACGCACAAAAGTATTTTTCTACAGTACTGCCTATGAAGAATAATTACTGGAAGCAGTGTTGAATTCAGACACTTTTCTCCGGGGGGGGGGGGGGGGGGAATCGCACTTTTTGACCATTGAAAACAAAAAATCTCAAATCTTCCGGGGGGGGACATCTCACTGCTCCGGTGGGGAATGTCGCCCCCCCCGGGCCACTCCCTGAAACAAACACTGACTGGAAGTGCTTCTCAGTTGTAGTACGCGTTTTAAAATTTAACCATCTTTTTTGCATACTACTTGGTGTGTATAAATTTTATAGTTCATATATAGGGATACACAAACGATGTTAAGTACATTTCCGTTTATTGACGGAAATTGCTGAATGGACTTTTAAACTGTGCTATGCGTGTAATTGAACTAGATCTATGTAGTTTAGCATACCACTCTATAGATCATATACAGAGATGGATAAAAAAAATTCTGATGTTTTCCCAACTATTGATATAAAGTATTCTGAATGTATTGGAAAGCGTTTCATAATGTATGCCGGAGGTATGATTTTTCGTTCTTGTTAAAATTCAATCTGTTTCCATACTTTTAACTATTTTTAATTTCAATAAAATTATTTTTCATGCGATGAAATCTCATGCATGTGTTCTTTTCAACTGTTGGAAGTTCAAATTTATGCCTGAATTATTTCAATTAAAATCAACCTTTGACATAACAATATTTAAAACTCCAATACTTCTAATGACATGTTGTGAACGTAAGATTGTCATGCTTAAATAATTCATAAAGCTACAAAGCAGATGTAAAAGCTGCTAACGTAAAAGTAATCAATTTGAAAATTCATTCGGTGTTTGAGAAAACTGATTTGTAACAAATGCTTTAATAAATTACATATTTTTACTGTTTTAGCGCAGGAATATTTGCACATCGCTGTGTAAACATGAAAGCAAATATTTGTTCGGCTGAATAGTTTTATAGCTAATAAATTAAGTTATCATAAATAATGTTATTCAGCAGACTAGGAATCCATGCAATCACACTGCGAAATAAATTTAATTTTAATATGTCTCTTGGTGACAGTAAAGTAAACTTTAACGCATTTTAAACCAAATGAATGTACGCTCTAACAAAATTAATTTTAAATATCAATATTATTCAAATGAGACTTCAAAAATAAGACTTAAATATCACCTATTTCTTAAATATTTAGAACATAGATTTCAAATAATCCAAATAATTAATTAAAAAAATTGGCTACGTGATAACCTGATATTTGCTTACATTTTTTGATTTAATATTATTTTTTATTGACATAAGATAGACCAATACTTGGGTGTTAGCATTTAAAATTTTTAGCGTTTGATACAATTTTAGCGAGAAGACGCTTTTATTTTAAACATAATCTGAAAAAATAGAAAATTTTCAGTCGAATGGTTTTTTTCTTTATTTTCTTCTTTTGCTTTGACCACGTGGTTATTAATATGTTCGAGTCGATTTTTTTTTCTTTTTTTTTTTTTTTTTTTTTTTTGCCAACAGCAGAAGTAACAAAATATTACTGTCCTATTTCTTGAAGAATGTATTGAGCGTCAATTGTGTAAAAATAATTAACATTTCGATATTTCTTTTTAGCTTAAGAAACACTTTGCTTACAAATAAATCGTTCTGTGATGCTATTACATGTACACAATAAACATCTTCTATTTTATCTCATTGTCGGGTGTCCCAGTAGCAAAGATAATTTTCATTAGCATCTAAATTTACATATAGTTGGGAGACATATGGATTTTTAGGTGCGTTCGTAATTAAATAAATACGTAAGGTGTGTCCCATCGAAATAAAGCCACCGTAATTGTGTGCCGTAACTAGGCACGAAACAAACAAATAAGTTTAAAACAAATATATTAAGAAATTCTGTATAGAAATACATATTTACAAGGAGTAACTCACTTCCTGCCCCACCTGGGCAGGAGAAAAAGGTGAATGTGTAAAGAAAGAGGGGGAAAAGTGTCCCGCCGAAATAAAGCCACTGCCAATATTAGTATTTATTCGTAACTACCGACATTCGAGCTGCTGAGATCAACATGTTTATGACGTTAGGAAGTTGTCAAGTACATGTTCTGTGCCAGCCGAACTTTGTGAGGACTTTAGAAGTTTGTGTTTTCTATTTTTCCTGCTGTATTGCAATGGGAAAGAAAACCCAGCTATCAAAGTTCGAGAAAGGACAAACAACAGCTTTTAATGAACAAGGTCTTTCACACAGATCAATATCTAAGCAAATCAAACGGTCTAAAACCGTAATAGACAATTTTGTAAATCAGGGCAATGCGTACGGGTATAAAAATGGAGGTGTAACTGCAGAAAAATGACTTCCAGGCAAGGAAGAGCAGTTTTACATCGTCTTTCAGGAGGTGGTATTTCCCTAAAATCGTTTGCCAAAGTGGATAACATCTGTGAGACGAAATCAACCCTGTCACGAATTTAAAAACGTACAAGCAACTTGCGATATAAGAAACGAAAACATCAGCACATGTTGAAAGGTATACACATGCAAAGGAGACTATACTGGGTCAAATATAATCAATCCTGGGAGGACCAATGGCATCGTGTTATAGTCCCGGATGAGAATAAAATTAATCTGGATGGGCCAAACGGCACTTCTTTCTATTGGTATGACATGAGGAAATTTTCTTCAAATGACAGCAAGGTGGATGCTCATTAATGGTGTGGGAAGGCTTCAGCTATGGAGGTAAATATAACCTGGCCGTTCTCTCAGGACGCATGAAGGCTACCGATTACCAAGAAATGCTAGAAACCTATTTACTGCCATTTTTAAACAGAATTGGTAGAGTAAGTTAGATTTTCCAGCAGGAAAAACCTCTATTCACGCTACAAAATCGTCCTGGGAATGGTTTTTGGAGAATTGGATGCATGTCATGAAATGACCTGCCCTTTTCCCCTGATCTCAATCCCAAAGAAAATGTGTGAGATATCCTCAGTAGGGCTGTATATGCCAATGGCAGACAGTTTCAGTCTGTGGCAAAATTGAAGGTCATTATCATTGAAGCGTGGGAGAACATGGATGCTACTGTCCTTCAAGGAGTGGTAAATGGTATGCCACGTCGTATATTCCAAGTCATATATAACCATGGTGGATATATTGTCTATTAACAGTAGTGGCTTTATTTCGGCGGGACACCTTTCCCCCCTCTTTTTAAACAAATTATTTTTTTTTTCTTGTCCAGTTAATGCACGGAGTAAGTTACTCCTTGTAAATATGTATTTGTATATAGACTTTCTTAATATATTTGTTTCGTTCTTATTCGTTTGTTTCGTGTGGAATTACAGCACACAATCACAGTGGCTTTATTTCGGTGGGACACACCTTAGCACCTATAGTTGTCGTTCAGTCCGTCTGTCTGTATATAACAGAACAAAAACTACCCAACCGAGTGGTTTGAAATTTTAAATATATAATTATTGTACAATTTTTTAGAGTGATTTCAAATTTTATGAAATTCCGATGTATAGTTTAATTACAGGGACAGTCAAAAGTTGTCCGTTACATTACGTCTAATGGGAAAAAATTATGACAAGTGCATTTTAATGATGTTACAGCCTTCCGAATGGTTTGAAATTTCAAATATATAACTGTTGCACAATTTTGTAGAGTAATTTCAAATTTTATGAAAATCAGATGTATAGTTTAATTATAGGGGCAGTCAAAATTTTCAGTTGCATTATGGCCAATGGGAAAAATTATTGCAAGTGCATTTTAATGATGTTAAAGCCTTTCGAACAGAATGAAATTGATATGCACTGATGAAGTGCACTAAAATATACATTCAGTACATTATGCAGTGCCAAAAATATTTCTAAAACTGATTATAGTACGAAGCACCTCATTTTCCACGTTTGACGTGCAATTTCCAACTTGTTTTGTTAGTGTAACCAATGGGGAAGACTGAGCTATGCTTGTTACATGCTTTTTTTTAGCTTACAATTATGTTTGTGTGTGGCAGTCAAATATTGTGACTCATTACTCACACACTTCCTGTTGACACAGAGTTTTGAACTTTGGAATATACGTGTATTCCTGAAGGCATACATGAATTGGACATTTTTTTAAAGATCCCTTAGACGGACTACGGCGAGGGAATAAGTAAGTAAGTAAGTAAGCACCCACCCTGGGAACCTGCTTTTGGCTTATGGTTAGGTGTAACCCCCAAGCCCAGGGCAGGGATAAGTTTTACTACCTGCGGAACTCCTTCAATGATTTTTTTTTTTTTTTTTTACAGTTTAGGAGAAATAACAATGTTAGATATCTGACAATTATTGACAGTGTGTGACAATAAATACTTGCAGATGACCCCTATAATTACATTTGAGAGAAATATTCATTATTATAACATATAAATGTGCATAGTTTTTAGAATTTGATATTAAACTTTTTTGATCACAATTACCTACATATTTACAACACTTTTATGTTATTTTCAGGATTCACAATACTAACATCAATTTAAACCATGTACAAATGTGATATTTTCAACACTTAAAGCTATTTTCAAGGTATATGCTGCAAAATTATTTTTAACTCTATACTAAAAATAAGTATTAAGGTACAAGATGCAAATAATGATTAATATTATGCACTATTATGAAAGTATAAGTAATTGTAGATAATAATTATTTAGAAATTTACAATACAATGATACTATGTTTGAGATATGTAAGATACATGATGCAAAAATTATTTTTAAATCTACACTAAAAATTTAGTATTAAGATATAAGTTGCGAACAATAATTAATATTATGCACTATTATAAAAATATAAGAAATTGTGTATAATAGTTATATCTAAATTTACAACACAATAATACTCCAATAATAATTAAGAATCTGTACTGGAATAATGAAAGTTGCTATTTACATTTTGTACAAATAATTGGTATTTGAAGATGACTCAGTCGAAGAAAACTTGCCAGGAGTATAAATTAATTACATTTTATATACAATATGACCACGTCGACACGAATACCCCAGACCACAGCCAGAACTAAGTTTGGAAAAGTTAAATAGTATAGAATTAAGTTAGAAATTTATAATTTATGAATGAGTAAAAACTGTTGAGAATGTTATAGTTTTCATATAACTTTTTGAGCTGAATGGGATCATTAATAATCTTAAGAATATCTACGAAGATTGAGGGTCCTGTTCGCTTGAAATTAAATTTCATAAATTTGCAATTGCCAAATAGATAATGTAATGGGTCTCTGGTTGATTTCTTATGGAGAAATCAGCATTAGCTTCAACAATTAGTAATTGTTGAGAAGTACGAATGGCTAGGTTACAACAATAGCGCCAATTGATGAACTTCACAAAAATCATAAAACACGCATACACACATAAATAACACCTGCATTTAACAGGTAAAGGTATATATAAATATTATACAGACATACATACAATAAATGGAATAAACCCAACTGGAGTGAAAAATTAGCCAGAGCCAGGAATCGAACCTGGGACCACAGTATACAAGACTGCTGCTTTAACCACTGAGCTACTCCGGCCGATACCTGGGTATACAATTTCTCACTAATAAACCATGTTGCGGAAGTCACCAGCCATCTATTCGACAGCTTTGGATGATCTAACAACGATGAATAGATTTTAATATTACACCGATCTACGATAAATATAATAAAACACACATACTACAATATATATTAAAACACACATACACAAAATATCGTCAAATTTGACGGTGTTTCACCAAATTTTACGATAGCTGGCTAATTTGGCGAAATCCCCAATTCCGTTTTTTAGTTCAATTAAAAAATATTTTTATTTCTACATTTTTGTGAATTTTAATGAAAGCATGTTTTAAAAAAAAACTCTGTTTTTACATTTATTCTTATTTAAAATTAGCTTTGTGTTCAAATCGCTATAACAATAAATTCTCGCTGTTTTATTGTTTAAATCATTTTATTTTATAACAGTATTATTAACAGAAACATTAAATATTAGATCTATGTACATATTTCTAAATTTTACTTTCTTTACTATTTACAGGTATCCTTCCAAACTACATTTTTAGTTGAACTCTGATTAATTTAATCATGTATCTTGACTCCTATTGTGAATTTCTAGAAAATTCCTTGAAATTCTAAAAAAATTTTTCGCCGAAATATAGCCAAATTTGGCCATATTCTTTCATTTGGCGTCAAGTTTTGGCATTGTACGTCGATTTTCTCGCCAATTTTTACAAATGACGCCAATGTTTCGCCAAAAATCGACAATCTGACAAAATGTTGCTAACTACGCTACTTCGTTTACCGCCAACTGTTCAGAAATTTAATAAAATTTTCAAACTTCATTCCCATTGAATTGCATTTACTCAAAGCGATCCCAAATTGACCCATTAATCGAATTTTCTCGAACATGCAACCTAGCCTAACATTCTCCTCGTACCGGAAAATTGTAGGATACAAAATTTAGTCAAATTCCTTTGATCTGATTTTAGATAAAATTTGCATTCACACACAAGATTTGCTCCCATTATAATATATGATTTTGGACATATCCTTTCATATAAATGATTGTATAACAATATCTATAATAACCACTTATAAACAGATTGAGCTAAATAATGCTATAAAAAGTGATAAAATATCTTTATTTAGATTAACGAACGTTTCACCGCACAAACGGTGACATTTTCAAAATCATTCGTGATAGAAATATTTTCTCAAAATTTGAAAAATAATAACTTGGTAAACAATGTCACGAAACATCTTGCATAATGAAAATCAGTGCAAACATAATGTAAAATGAAATTGGATATTTGTGAGCGTGGACTAATTTTTACTATTGCTACTAAAGTTACTATATTGATTTACCTAAAATTTGGAAGAGATGCTATGCAATTTTAGTAAAAATAGTAAAAATTAATCCCCACTCATAAATATCCAATTTTATTTTATTTTATGCTTGCACTGATTTTCATTATGAATGATGTGTCGTGACTTTGTTTACCAAGTTATAGTTTTTAAAATTTTGTGAAAATATTTCTATGATGAATGATTCTAAAAATGTCGCCGTTTGTGCGATGAAATGTTCGTTAATCTAAATAAAGTTATTTTATCCCTTTTTATATCATTATTTAGTTTAATTGATTGCAATAAACCAGTATCATCTATATGTCACACAAATCAAGAAAACCTTATAAATATATTATTTCCTGATCCATTATATTGTCCGCATGAATATATGATTAAAGATTGCGTCATAATAGAAATATTTCTTTGTATCACGTACATACGAGTATATGATGTATAATTGTTGACAGCTCCTTATAATGCACATGACAAGGTAATATATTTGAGATCACCTTACCTGGGAGAGTAAGAAACGGGATATGTTCTTTAGGTAATATTTGTGAGTGACATTAATTGTGTATTATAAATATCATTCAGAAAGAATACATTATTTTGTTTGTCGCTCTTTAATCTCCATGAAGGGTGCATTGTTAGTTTCTGTTAATAAATTTGTCAAATAATTAAAACTTCATTATTTTTTGTCCAACTTATTATTTTTGCATATAGATATTAGAATAGTCTGAAAAATAACGTACAATTATTTTTACTTTTTACTTTGTAAACTCAGTTCATTTCTTTGACAAAAGCTAAAAGATTATTATTTGTTTACAAGATAATTAGGAACAATTCCAAAAAATTCTTAAAAATAAAATAGGATATTGCAAATCTGATAATATTTAGAACAAGAAAGAGAAAAATCATGCATCCAGCATAGATTAAGAAACACAACACGTTCAGAATAATGTAACAAAAACTGCACCATTTAAAAAATTAAAATATTACGTCTAATTCAACCCTATGGAAATGCATAATGCATTTCAAAATCCAATATCAGCTGTTCCCATCCAAAATTGGAAAATTAACCGAATTTTTTGAGCAACCCTGTATAGGATATATAGACTAGTATCTATTAAATACATGCATGCTAAAATTTAGTTCACTTAAGAGATACAGATACTTCAGTTGAAAATATCTCTTCAGCAATTTCCTCTAATAATGAGAATGGTCTGTGAATACTTTTGTGCAGCCCTGTATATGAGGTATAGAATTTATATATGACGAGTAACATACAAAAAATTAATTAAATTTAAAAGAGCATACCGAATATTAAACCGTACACTCAAGCAATAATTACTTAAAGACAGTACTGCAACCGATTTCTTTTGTGTGTCCCTGTAAATGAATAACTGCAACTGTTCTATAGCTATAACTGTTCTAACGTGATCGTAGTGAAATTCTGTGATTTATATCAGTTTCAATACTTTTGAAAAAGCATAGTCATCAAAATACTCTGCAGCCGATTTTCCTCCTATACCATAATGTAATGGAGTACTTTTGAGTGCCCCTGTAATTGGACTAATAATCCTACATACTTCATTTACAATAGCAAACATGCTTTGGTGACCCTAAATAAGCTTTATCAATTTCATGAAAATCCGAGTATATCTGCGGCAGTTAAACCGTGGACAGAAGGACTGACGGCAGGACAAACCGAATGCATAAACACTTTTAAATTTTGTTGGAAAGTGTTAAAAATGTAGAAGAAATACAAAAGCTGTATTGAAGGAAAAGGTTATATTATTTATTTGTAAATGGTCAAATATACTAAACAAAATAGAGGTTGCAATCCAACGTATACATTATTCCTAAATTTAAAAATGATGTAAAAATAAAAACACAAAAACAAACTAAAACTTACTACTAAAAAACTAACGTTTCGGTTTAATCTTCAAAACCATTTTCAGGAGTAAAATTTTCTAAAAACACAAATCGGCATGAAACAATCTACATGTTATATCGTCAAAAAAATTCAAATTGGAAGAAGCAACAGAAACTTCGAAGATCCTTTAAAAAATACTCCCCGGCTGTTATACAAAATAAATTAAAAAAGGGAGTGAAAAAACATGGAAACATCATACTCCTTTCAAAATACTGACCCAGGTTTACGGAGTAGAAAATGAAACACTATCGTTACATATTTCCTGGTTCCTTAAGAGGCCTTAGGACTCTTAAAGGTTTAAAATTTTCAAAATTTTAATTCTTTTTTATATTATACTCCTATGTTTTTAAACATTTAATTATTTCCTTGGAATTCCGATTAGAAAGGATGTTTTGGTCATTTAGAATTACACTCACTCAATAGTTGAAGCGGCGTTTCATAAAGTTTGAAGTCATTTTTCTCCAAATGACGTTTTTTGGCATAACGCGCACAATATCTCAAAAACGTATGAATGTATTTTCATGAAATTTTCGAAACATGTTTCATGTTAGTCTGTATAAACTGAACCTAAAATTTCCTTTTTATTGTTCAAAAAACATTTTTTAGGTGATTATACTGTTGAAATTTTCTAAATTTTGCATTTGCCAAATACAACTTTGTATTAAAAATATAAAAATGCTTTAAATAGAATTTATTTAGGTTCAGGGTAATTATTATAATATGAAGTATAAGTAGGCATCTAAATTTTCATTCTACTTGCAAAATTTATTTTGTAATCCTGCGTGTAATCTGTTACGTCAATTTTCTTCTCGTCAAATGTCTGACAGTTTGGATCCCCTTGTAAATGCTAATTCTGCATCTTGCGATTTTTTAAGTACATGGAATGAAAGAACATACTTATATCTTTCATCCCAATTAAAATTGTGTCTTAAAATCAAATACATTTTAAGATATTAAATATTGAAAATAGTCGTTCTCAGACCACTTACACGAATAGATTCATGAATAACTGCTTTAAACGGAATATCCTGTTTTGAAATAATCTTAGCGTTGTCGAAGTTGATAAATGAAATCTGTCCCTTAAGAAAGTTCCTTGACAGGGTTGTTGAAAATCTATTAAACTTCAAATCATTTTTATGTTCTTTTAAATTGTCAAAAAATTTACTTTTAGTCATACCAATATATGAGGAAATTGACCCGTCGGCAAACACAAAGGAAATTTCCTAATCTCCGGAGAAATATGTATGTGGAAATGGATCAATTTTCTTGCTTGTTAAATTAAATTAAATTTATTGAAAAGGATGTCACCAGTTGAATGTTGTATTTCTTGAAAATATTTTTTAATCTTTCAAGTAGGATTGGAACATATGAAATATTTCTGTAAAAAGGATTTTTTTTTTGGGGGGGGGGGGGAGGAGGGGGGGGGCAGAAATTTTTAATTAGCAGAAACTTTCAATTTATCAATAAGTTTAAACATAAATTTTGTTTTATAACCATGTCTAGAACCAACATTACCGATGAAATTAAGTTCATCATCCAAAACTATTCCGAAAAAATCAGAAAGGCGCGCATAATAAATCATCTAAATGCTGCTGTCTTATAATTCCATGGGGCTGCCGCGGGACAAATATATATTTCGTGTGTGGGATTTTTTGTTTTTGCAAAAATGAAACATTTAGATATTTTAGAGGATAATGCAAAAAATTCTAATAAGGTATAGTACACAAAACATACGGGCAACCGCTATGGTTACACTTCTAATTAATGCAAGAATAAAAGAAATGTTGTTCGTTGTAATTCATTTTAATTCGTTTTAATTCGAATAAAGTTCATGGTCATTTTGTGTAAATTATTTTTTTAATAAGACGTCTCCATACTAAAAATTATACTATCTTTCCTTTTTTAAATAGCAACATCTACATTTAACACTAGCTCGATTTTATTGAATGAAATCAATCAGGAAAAATATAGATTTTTTGCACTTTCTCTTAAATCTTAATAGGAAAGAAAACAAAGGTTTGACCATAAATTTAGGAAAAAAATAAGATCTTCAAGAAAAAGTACATAAGTCATTCAATTTGTAACCACCAAAATAATACCAGAATCTAATGTTTAAAATAAATTTATTTTACTTATTTAGTTACATTGAGTCTCAGAATAGAACGAGTCACTAACTTCTTATTTTGTTAAATTGAATCTAGAGATCTATCCATGCAATCAATACCATACAATTATGTAAAATTTCGAAAGAAAAATTATTGTATAACATCGATTTCCTCCCATAGGGTATTATAGGGCTGTGTGGATAATTTCAAATTTGATTTCCTTTGGATTAAACTTACGTAGAGCAAAAATTTAATTTCCACTCAGTTTATAAGTCACTTTGGTCACATACGTCACCTTGTTTTAAAAGGATGGTAGCTCCATATTAAATTTAGGCAGATGAAAATTATTGGGTGTTCAAGTTTTCAGGATTTATTTTCAGGATATTTAACCATATACAGTCGGCTCTCGTTAATTCGAACTCATCGAGACCACAAGAAATGTTCGAATTATCCAGAGTTCGAATTATGGAAAGTATGAGAGTAAAACATTTTTAAAGGGGTACTATTACAAAGGAATTAATGTTATAATATTTTTTAAAATTTTGGATGTTATCGTTAGAATGACTTAATATTAAATTAAAAGATATGAATGCATAAAATAATTAATAATATTAAAATAATGTAAATAAAACATAAAAATTAATAATACACTATAAAACAACTGCATTTAAAATTACAATTTAATTTTACTATAATTTTCTTACTTGAAATTAGATGAAAATTTGAGAATTGATTACACTTATTTATCATCTCTATGAAAAAATTATCAATTGTTGTTTGTTTAGTCCTATTCATTTTTTACTTTTTAGCCAGTTTTTTTATTTGTAACAAACAGTTAAGTTCTTTGTCCGATGACGGCTGCATCAGGATAAATGTACGCAAACACTCAACTGATTGCACAATTGACTTTTCTGTGTATCAGGAAAGCACTTGTAAGATAGTACCAGAATCGCCAGAATCCGATTCCATCTCCTCATTGCATTTTTCGTGAATTGTTTCAACAATTTCTTCCACAGTTAGTAGTCCAGATACTTCTAAACTATTGTCGGCTGCTACATACTCTGCGAGCGTAATATCACACTGGAACTTTTCAGAAAATTTTGAAAATTCTATTTCTTCGAAAGGTCTGTCGTTTTTGTCATTTGCATTACAACCACTCTTTTTAGATGGATGGATAAATCCGGCATGTCGAAAGCATTTTTCTATTGTTTCAGGTTGTACGGCGTCCAAAGCCGCATATAAATCATTGATGGCCGTGAGTAATGCTATGTCGTAGCTTTCTTTAAGATCAATCAAAAATAAAAAAAATCCTAGAACTCTTTTACGATAATAAGTTTTTAAATTTTGAATTATTCCTTGGTCCATCGGTTGCAGATGTGCTGTAGTATTAGGGGGTAAATACAGTAAACTCTCTGTAAGGCGGACTCTATGTAAGACGGAAATCTGTCTAACTCGGAAAGATTTTCAAGTCCCTGCGAATCCGTAGTTTTGTCTAACGCGGAATATTCTACTGCGTAAAATTGTCTTGGTCCCGATCGATTCCTCCTTAGACAGAGTTTACTGTATTCAGTCTTTATAGAGCTCAGTGTTGGTAGTTTACAATAACTCTGCACATTATCTAGCAGCAGTAGAATTTTTCTGTTTTCACGAGAAAATTTTTTATCCAGTTCTTTTAACCAACTGATGCAGATCTCACGCGTCATCCAGACTTTGGCTTTTGCCACATAATCAGCAGGCAGTGTTTTAACTCCTTTGAAGCAACGTGGATTAGTTGATTTACCAATAACTAACAATTTTAACTTCTACCTTCCATCCATATTGTCACCTGCCATCACAGTTATCCTGTCTTTTCTAAGTTTATCACTTATGTAAGTTTCACGTTTAAATGTTAAAGTCATATTAGGAAGAAGTTTATAAAACAACCCTGTTTCATCAGCATTAAACACGTCTTTCATTGCATAAGTTCGGGTAGCTTTTCGCAGAATTCATTGCAAGCAGCGAGGTATACAGCACCACTTTCAGCACACACAGTTTTGTGTACGATGTTATTTCGGTGCTTAAAACGTGTCAGCCATCCTTCGCTGCAATTTAAATTTTTAATACCCATGAGTAGTGCAAGTTCTTTCGTTTCAGCTGCCAATATAGGTCCACTCAAAGATACATTTCTTGCCAATGCATTCTTTGTCCATAACAGTAAAGCTTCCTCTAAATCCTCATGGGCTGCTGTTTTCATACGTTTTCGTCCTTTAGCAAATCATTCCTTTTCCCATGATTTCAGGATGAATTCTTTATTTTTCAAGTAAGTATAGAGCGTACTCTTTTTTATTCCATATTCTGCAGCAATTTATGTCTTAGATTGGCCACATCCTACCTTTTTAATAATTTCCACTTTAGCTTCAAGAGTTAACGATTTATAACTTCCATGTGGAGCCATATTTTTAAGAAACAAGATCTTTTACTTTCTCAAAAAACACTTTAGCAGAAAGTAAAATCATTGACTGAAAAATTCGAACTCCACAGTGCAAATAGAATGTAGTGATAAAACGGGTTTTCCCTATCTTTAACAGATATCCACCCTGTGAATTTCTCGGAATGTCACTGCGTTACAGCGCCTAGAAGATACAGTGTGGAAAACGGCTATTCCTATAATGCTTTAAAAAGTGCTAAAAACTTGTATCCCATAATTCTCCAACAATGCTCAGCGGCAATGTGCTGATACGAGCGCCATCTCGTAACTCTTTTCAATATAATCCCTGTGTTTTCAAAAATCATAGAATGTTAAATATCGGAAACTATAAATATAAGATATTTTAGTCTGTTATAAGCTAATTTAGTTAAGGAATGACGTGAAATAGGTTAAAGAGTCTCTTTTAGAATGACTATCGTTTTTAAATCACTACGATGGCGCTACGATCGACATCTTGTTATTCAGCATCGTTGTACATTTATCGGATTCAATTTTTTAGCACTATTTTGTAGCCGTTTTCCACACTGTATCTTCTAGGCGCTGTAACTGGGTCATATGCCAAAGAAGGGATCAGGAAAAAGCACAATGGAGGTGTCATTGATGGACAGACAGGGCTCACTAAGAAAGCGGATATCAAATGCATGGGATTATTATGCATGTTCTGAACATTTCTGACAAAAATGAAAGGAAGAAAGTTATTTCAAGGATCTGAAGTCCGTAAGAAAGTAAGGAAAAATGAAAAAATGGTGTTCTCGTTAGTTCGAATTAAACGAAGTCAAGAGAAAATGAGTTCGAATAAATGAAAAGTTTTAACGTTATTCTGCCATTGAAAATTTCGTGACTTCATGTTTAGTTCGAATTAAGCGAAGATTCGATTTATCCGATTTCGAATTAACGAGAGCCGACTGTATTTGGGATATTGTATGATAGTGCATCGTTACAATCCTAGATGATTTTACACAGAATTTCTATAGATTCTCTGATAACCAGAGTCCCGGAGCTGGAGCGCCCCGGAGTTTTGTTTTCCTTGAAATTTGGACAGGAGATAGAGCTCTAAATTTTCTCCTGCTCCAGGGCTCCTTTAGTATTTTAATATTCTTTTAAATCATTTTTTCAGTCTTTTAAATTTCGAGGCTTAAAATATTTTAATTGCATCATTATTCAGTTTTCTAATTATATTATTTTTCAGGGATTTTGTTAAAATTATTATTAGAGATGGTAAACGTCTCAAAAGAACATGGTAACACTACTTCACTTCTACTTTCTACATGAGCTAAGTGGAAACACTATTTGAAAACAAATATGACTGCATGTTGTTTACATATGCAGTTGTACAATTTTTGTTATTTGAAAAGTGCAGGAGGTATGATCCATGTCAATTCAGGCAGCCAAAGAAAAAATCTTACCTTATAGTCTCAGAAGTTTTTGAATTGAACATATGTTAAAATTCAATAAAAAATAAGATACTTGTATATTTTGGTTTTGCCCAAAAAAATTCCTGGCCCGAGATACAGGCCGCCAAAAATGGCATCCCGGGCACCATTTCCAATTCGTCATTTTCGATAAAAATTTTAAAGTGCTCTATCTCTAGAACGGTGCAAGATATTTTGTTGCGGTTTTTTTTATTTTAAAGATAATATTCTTCTGTTTAAAATGATATACCCAATTTTGAAAAATGTATTCAACTTTTCTTGTGGCAACCTTTTGTAAAAAAAAATTTATTTTTCAAAAAAAAATTTTTTTTCAAAAATACCAATTTTAAAAATTTTGATTTTTTTGCTGTTGATCAATACGATTGGGAATTATCTTCACTGTAAAGGAGAACTTCCACTTTTGAGTTTAACAAATTTTAGAAACATTTAAAAAATTCAGAGAATTTCGCAGGAACTGTATATATACAGTTCCAGTAAAAGTCACTGAATTTTTGCTTATTTCTATCATATTTGTAAGGATAAGCCTACTATATATCCTAAACAAGTTAGAAATTGCAATATCAAATGTGGTAAATGAGGTGCGTGCATAGTATTAACTAGTTTTATAAATATTCAGATCTTGGTGCAATAAGTGTTACACTCTTGGGCAAAAAGGCATGAATACAAAATTTACTGTAATTCCATATATTAAATTCAGTCATACGGAAGTAATATGAATCCATCTTAAAAGGACTTAATCGCCATGGCAGCCTAGAATCATTGCCTATCATGGTATATCATTGAATTAAAAAAAAAAAATTTTGAAATCCAAAAAAAAAAAAAATTAAAAAAAATTATTTTAAAGGCTGCCACAAGAAAAGTTGAATACATTTTTCAAAATTGGGTATATCATTTTAAACAAAAGAATATTATCTTTAAAATAAAATAAACCGCAACAAAATATCTTGCACCATTCTACACATAGAGCATTTTAAAATTTTTATCGAAAATCGCGAATGAGAAAGGATGCCGGGGATGTCATCTTTGGCGGCCTGTATCTCGGGCCAGGAATTTTTTGGGGCAAAATGAAAATATACAAGTATCTTACTTTTTCTTAAATTTTAACATATGTTCAATTCAAAAACTTCTGAGACTATGAAGGTAACCCCCCTGCCTGAGTTGATATGGATTCAGCCAGAAGGAATTTAAGATTTTTGTGTTAATAATCCACCAAACTTTCTTTTTTTTTTAAGTAGAAGCTAAAAGGTGACAGCTTTTCTGAACAAGCATTTCAAGTTTGATGCGAAGAAAAATCTATAATGAGCGTAGAGGAAGAATATGTGAGCAAAAAATTAGCTGTGCAAAATAAAATCTACAACTCGAAAGCGCGAAGTCGAAGCCGAGTTGGAGCGGTTGCCGGAGCCACAGTATTTTATCTGGAAGCGGAGCTGAAGCTGAAGCATCAAAAATTTTCCAGCTGTGGGTCACTACTGATAACGGATGCGTAGTAATTGGATGTTGAGTATTATAGCAAATAATAAAATTTGGAATTATATTACTATGCTTTCATGACCTCATAGCTTTAACTATGACTTTCATAGCCTTAACATAATTTGCCCAAAAATAGGTGGTAATTTTCCTTACCGTTCCATCCTTATCGTCCCTTTTTTCCTATACCGTCCTCTTTTCTTACCTTACCGTCCCTTCTTTAACACTCCTTTAAGACAATGTTATACAAAAGTTCTGTATTAAAAGTACTACATTTTTGTTATTTTTTATTTGACTGTCCTGTGGGTACTATGCAAATTTATTATAAGTAAAAATTTAGAAGAAAATAAAAGGTTACAGTGGTAAAACGGCAGGGAAAATTAAACTCCCAAGTTTAACTTAAACCTCAATTAAATAAAAAAAATTTCTCTGCTGACCATTTTTTCTTTATTTTGAATCATTAAGGCATTCGTCTATCAGATTAAAATGTTATTTTATCAAGTTTAATTTAACCAGATTTTTATTCCCGAAAGTCAAAAGATTGTGAGAATGCCACATATAGAATTGTTCAATGGTACACATAAACAAGAACTTTTAATATGAACTTGTACAATTGTGGAAAAAAAAATAAACACCCCTACTAACTCCTCAACAAATTATCGTAAACGAAAGTTACTGGTACTGAACGATTGGAAATAAAGTCGACTTTTAAATGATGCATATAAAATTTGCTTAGGGGGCCATATGCATATCAAAACGAACCATAACTTCATTGTTTCAATGGCAATACACAATTTTAACGTGATATTTGAAATCTTCGGTTCAAACTATGCCTAGTTACCAAATTTCAAGTCATTTCTATGATAAGTTTTTGAATTATAAACATTCAAAATTTAGTGCTTTTAATGCTAAACTACATTTTCATATTTTCATTTATATCTCCTGAAACTATTCTCCTAATGTGCTATTTTTTGTGTAGCAATAATTCTAATATACCCAAATATAAATACGCTGAATTTGCAATTTTTATAATTTTATGATATGAATTATGAATTATGAAATTAATATTAAAAAATTATGAATTGCAAGCTACATTTTTTTATGGATTTAGATTTATTAAGTCTTGCGTTATGGAAATCCAAAATTTCACATTTTTCTTCCAAGTAATTTTCGAATTATGCTTAAAAAACGGCAAAATGATGGTTTAAGGGGCCGTCTATGATAGAAGGGAGTAGATATTTTGAAATTTCTTCTACTGTCCTGTAATCTAACCGGCTTCATTGACTTATTGAGTGGTGCTTAAAATGCCTTGATCAAGAAGAGGGCTCTCTCGGTTAACAATCGAGTACCGAACTTCAATTTGGATACAGCCCTTAAAATACTCTCGTTTTAAAATAATTAATTTCTTATGGAAACTTATGGTACGAATTGCACAAAAAATTCTTTTTAGGCTAATTGAAGGGTGTAGAGTTCATTTATGCTGTCAGAATTGTGTACTGCTATTGAAAAAAAAAACAAAGTTATGATTCGTTTTAATATGTAGATGGCCCCCTAAGGAAATTTTATATACATAATTTAAAAGTAGACTTTATTTCCAATCGTTCGGTAACAGTAACTTTCTTCTACGATAATTTGTTGAGGAGTTAATAGGGATGTTTACTTTTTTTTTCCACGACTATACAAATAAAATTAACGCATTAGGATTCGACAGGAAGCTTTCGTCTCTAGATTTTTAAGCATTTAAGCATCATATTTATACGGAACACGACTGCAGAAACAGTTCGAAACGTCGGTATTATGCTTTATCTTTAATTTTACATCTACATGTTCATATTAAAAGTTCTTGTGTATGTGTACTATTCAGCAAGTTCATGTGATTTAATGCATACAACTTATTTATTGTATTTTATGGTGAGATTTTCCTACGTATAAATATATTAATGGAAAACAGTCCTATATGTGAGGCATTCTCACAAACTTTTGACTTTTCAGGAATAAAAATCTGGTGAAATTAAACTTACTAAAATAACATTTTAAACTTATGGTCTTTAATGATTCAAAATAAAGGAAAAATGGCCAGCAGCGATTTTTTTTTATTTAACTGAGGTTTAAGTTAAACTTGGGTGTTTAATTTTACTTATCATTTTACCACTAAAACTTTTTATTTTCTTCTAAATTTTTACGTATAATGAATTTGCATATTATCCACAGGATATTCAAAAAAGAAATAATAATAATGTAGTATTTTTAGTACAAAATTTTGGTATAACATTGTTTTAAAGAGGTGTTAAAGAAGGGACGGTAAGGGGAAAAAAGGGGAACGGTATAGGAAAAGGGACACTAAGGGGAAAAAAGGAATGGTAAGGATGAGACGGTAAGGAAAATTACCACCTATTTTTAAGCAAATCATGTTAAGACTAAGTGATAGCCACAATGATCATTGATTTTTAGAAACAGTTATTTACATTAGATTAAGTAAAAAATAATAATAATTTACTTTGAAAAGTGCAGGAATAAATCTTGGGGACAGTAAGACTTATGAATAAATCCAAGATTCTTGAAATTGATATTTAAATGCTGATTTAAATTCTGAAGTAAATTTCCTGTCAAAAAAAATTAGCCATTCTTTCTCTAGTAGTATACTTCTGCACGAGAAAAAAGTTGAAAAAAATTCTGTGGCTGCATCTGAAGTTATTTTCTGTATAAGTTTAGCAAGTGGGACGGTAAAGAATCTAAAACCCAGTGACCGAGTTCAAAGAATGATAACAACCCTAAAAATGTGTGCAGGTTAATTTTTTTCTACATATTTATATAAAACAATAGTTTCAGTTTCGTAAAAAAATTACATCGAATTACTTTTATTGAAACGATTTTATACAGACAGCTCCAAACTTAAAAATCAGCATCAGGGACACGGGACGGTATAAGAATTTCTTGGTATATTTGGATCCCCAAACTCGTCCAAAACTTATTTATCTCGTTAATATCATTATGGCGTTATGCAATGGGATGTTCCCCGGTATATGAAGTGAAAAAACACAAGAATATGTATTAAAATAAAAATTATTATTCAGGGACAGAAAAATACAGAAAAGTCATAAGATTGTGAGAACAACCTATATCTTTAAAAAGACTAAATGTTTTCTCCTTTTTACTCTAAAAATTCAAAAATTGAAAATTTCCTACTATAAAAAAAATAGTTAAAAAGAAGCACATACTATATCTGTGTGCGTGTAAGGAAAGAAGCAAAAAGGAAAAAAAAGTAAATTTGTGTCACAAATTTCATAAAAATAAATATCTTTTTACTTTTTATCCTTGACCAATAGTTGATTCCTTAACATTAAGCTTAAAACTTGGTAAGTGGGTGGTATTTTCAGCATTTTTGATCGTGTAGCGTATAATTCCAGTTACTGTACACGTGGATCAACTTAATAACTTGCTTCTGAATTATTACTGTTAAAATAATAGGTATAAGGGTGTTTTTCCATTGAAAAAAAGCCACTGTTATCTAAGTAATTACTGACAGCATCTGAAGTTCATGATGATTACTACAAGAATAA
This sequence comes from Maratus speciosus, assembly GCA_963932465.1. Lineage (NCBI taxonomy): Eukaryota > Metazoa > Arthropoda > Arachnida > Araneae > Salticidae > Maratus > Maratus speciosus. The sequence goes on from OZ010799.1 coordinate 133,194,918, forward strand.
TCTGAAAACTTATCAGCAATGTTACCAAACATGATGGATTTTTTATTCAGAAATTTCGAATTCTTACCAGAAAGTTTAAATAGTAATTTTTAGTCTATATAAACATAAATATTTCGTGAAATGACTGATAATAAATGACTAATTATTAAAGGAACATATATATTAAGACAGACTTGGACACAAGTAATACAATAACCCAGCACGCGTGAAAATTTGACGATGCCAGTATTCGAACCAGGGTCCAGAGCTTACCGTGATGTTGCTTTACCACTAAGCTACCCTGGCCTATATCCTAGTTCGGCAATTCCTCACTAATAAACCATGTTAGGGAACGTCATCGGCCGGCAACCACACGGTGTTCAAGTCTCTTAATATATATGTACCTTTAATCATTAAATAAAAAAAATCAAATGTTAATTTATGTGTGCTTTAAAATAAATTACTATTCAACATTTTTTGGTATAAATTTAGAATAATAATCACGCAGTTGATTTTACAGTCTCTTGCTTTTAACGTTTGTTCTAGATTTCATTAGTGTTATTCGTATTTGAAGCAATAGTGCAAGTTAAACCATCAAACGGCATAGTGTATTTGTAGAAGACCTTTATTTACGATATCTTGGAAATGTTTAAGAATTTTCAAAAAGTTTGTAAAGAAAACAATAAAATAAGATGCAACACCGTTTAATTTATCTGAAGAACAGCACACATACAATCAGTATTTTTAAAAGAGAAATAGACACATCTGTATTATTCCCACCCTATCTATTATATATACAAAATCTAAACGGAAATTTCGTTCTGAACATCTATATTTCGAGTTCTACTGCATGGATTTTGACAGAACTTACACTGCTGGATAGGTATCATTTCAGGGAAGGTTTTAAGCTATAACACATAGTTCTATGAAGATTAGTTATAGAATTATGGCGGAAGTTCTGTTATTTTGGGTGAAAGTGTTACTATTATTTTATTGGCGAGAAATTTTGTTGATAAATGAATTGAAACGGCTGTACATCTCGGAAAAAAACTGTTACTAATTTTATTTAAAAGAAAAAAAAGAGAAAATAAAAAACAGTTTTGACGAGTGGTAGTATTATAAAACAACAATATGTAATTTAAACATGAAAGGTAATGATCGTAATGCTTAAAAATTTATTCAATATGAAAGATTGCAATTTTAAACTATATTTGGAAATTTATCTCTTGCGTCAGGTTAAGAAAAATGCATCAAAAAATTTGATAAGATAATATCTGATTGAGAATTTTGTTTTTGATTTTTTTATTTGTTTTTTATTTTTATTTAACTCATTAATCATGCGATTTGCAGAAGAAAATAGCAGATGCAATTATAAAAATGACGGTACTTGTGAGTTACATATTGTATGTTTATTTAAAATTTCATTTTATCGCCAAACAATTTAATTTTAAGCCAAATATGCATAAGCGTGGCATCGGTTTGAGCGACGTTCACAATATTGCTTATTTTTCAAGTAGACGACTGCATTTTTAGAAAAAATTAATTCTACTTATAGATATATATATAATTCAAATGGAAATTTCATTTCGGCTGCTTAGAACTTGGGTTCTGCTGAACTTACACTGTTAGATAGGTAATTTTTCGGGGAAGGTTTTAGTACATAACGCGTCGTTCTACGTTGCTTGGTATCAAATTATGGTTTAAAATTCTTTAATGAGATGAACCTGATAATGAAAAATTAGCCTTTTTAAAAGATTCTGCCGAATGTACTTCGATGGAACTTGGACTGTTAATTAGATAATTTTCAAGGAAAGATTTCAGTATACAACATGTCCTTCTACGTTGCTTAGCCATACAGTTTTGGAGGAAATTCTGTAATGTGGTGAATTCAATTATCATAATTTAACCTTTTAAAAAAGTTATAATAAACGGTTTTTGATAGAATTTGCATTGTAAGTTTAGCAATTTTTCAGAGATAGTTTGAGCGTATGATATATTGTTAGATACTGTTTAGTAATAGAGCAATGGGGTAAATTCTGTAATTTTCCAATATAGGGCCCTTTGAGAGGTGGAAGAAATGGGCTTGGCGAGAGAAGGAAAGTTTTCTTGTATATTTTCTGTTCAATAATTATAGAATTTATTTACTATAAAGAAGACATTTATCTTTTTTTTATATAAAAACAAAAGTAAATTGTATATATAACAAAAATATTAATATTCATAAATAAAAAGTTTATATATAGGAATGCATATTTTAAAAAGCATAAAATATCATATCATTTTATTTGTTTTCACAGCTGTTAATATCATTTGGCCACAAATCTCACTTTCTGAAGCCCGAATTGCGCCAAGCTTTTTAACATCTAACAGTATCCATTGATATTAAAGTCAGGAAAATCGGGAAGTATAGATGTAGTTTGTAAAGTATGCCTTAATTAAGGAGATAAATTACGTAATCAAGTCCACAGACAATTGGCATATTTAGTACCGATAAGTTACATAATTGAGTCTACAGACAACTGGCATATGTTACCGGGCGTGGTTTGGCGTAAAATTAACTTAGGTTAAGGTTTAAATTGATTCTGTGTTTTTATAGTGGACCTATTCTATAACCGAATTTATACAGAATTGGCGAAATTTGGGAGAAAGTTTTTCGGAGATCTTTTTTGCTACACTTACGTTATACCAAGACCATACCAAAATGTATGCTATTGCGCCATTTATTTCGATCCTAAACGTGCAAAGATTTTTTGGTACTTGTCCATATATAAACAAATCTTACATATATAAACACATATATAATTTTACATATATAAACAAATAAAAAATTTCATCAAATTTGTTTTCTTAACTGTTTATATCAATTGGCAACAAATCTCTCTTTCTAATGCCTTAATTGCTCCAAGTTGTTTAAAAAAACGCCAAGGAGGGAGTTGGAGAGTACCAATTATTATTATTATTATTTTTTTTTTTTTTCAAACTGTGCCAAACAAAGTGCCTTGCTATTTATTGAACTCGAATTTATTTTGGCTTTAATTATTATTTAATCGTAACCATGCAAACAATTTTAATTTACCATTTTTTTAATTGAAAGTATTTTTTTATTATTAAGTAAAATTAAGTTATAACTTCATTTTTCGCTGATGTTTACTGCAATGCTAAGGGTCTCTTAGAATTTCATGTGCGTAGTTTAAATGACTATTTTGAAAAAAAAAATTATAATACCAGAATCCACACCAAATTGGCTCATTTTACCGAAAATGTTTTGGTATAAAATGGAATACATTTGTAGTAGACATGATCGTAAATCTCAATACTCGCCGATAGAAAATTCTTTAAAATTATTCAGCAGAAACAACGAGAAATAACTTGCAGTTTCATAAATTTTAAGAATCAATATTCTTAAAGATCTATCTACTTCTGATTCTACTATATATACGAGAGTAAAATGCAAATGGGAAATTCGTCCCCGCTGCATATAACTTAAGCTCACCTGACTGGACATTGATGAGAATCGAAATGATAGTTGGATAATTTTTCAGGGAAGATCTTAGCATATAACATATTATTGCACGTTGCTTATACATATAATTATATTTTAAAGCTATATAATCATACAAACTCGATTATGAAAGATTAGCCTTTTTAAAAGATTCAGCGGATAGGATTTCGATTTAATTTGCACTGTTAGTTAGATATTTTGTCAGGAAGTGTTTTAGTGTATACTATACCCTTCTGCATTGCTTAATAATAGAGGTGTGGTTGAAAGTTCTATAAACAGTTGAACCCGATTATGAAAGTTTAGCCTTTAAAAAAAGTTCTACAGAGCGGATTTTGATAGAATTCCATTGTTAGTTACATACCTATTCTGATATGGTTTTAGTATTTTGCATATTGTTCTATGTTGCTCAGTCATAAAGTACAGGTGGAAAGTTCCATAATAATGTGAAACCGATTATGAAAGATTAGACTTTTCAAAAAGTTCTAAATGGCGGATATTGATAATACTTGCTTTGTTGATTAGACAATGTTTGGGGAGGTTTTAGTTTATTGAGTATCATTCTACGTTGCTTAGTTATAGAATTAGGGGGAAAAGTTCTATAATCAGATGGACCCCAATATGAAAGATCAGTCTTTAAAAAAAGTTTTACTGGATGGATTTTGTCAGTTTGTTTGTTTGCATTATAGTTAAATAATTTTTCAGGATTAAATATTATTACATTGCATATTGTACTATCATTCTTTACCAAATCCTACTGTGATTGACCAACTACACGTTTAAGACCTTAATAGCTGAAACTTTATCTGTACATTAGAAAATATAATAGTACAATGGCGTTCATATCGTTTTCCGAGGTGCGAAAGGACATTCCAGGTAAGGTTCCATATTGCTTTAAATCACAATATCAAATTCACTGATACATTTTGTTTATTCAAGGTTCGTTTGGATAAACAGACCACCGTAGCGGGCAAAGCCTGCTAGTATTTCAATATAATGTACAAATATCTCTTTTCCTTTATAATATACTATATATTTTGTCATATAAAACAATTTTCATAAATCTGTATCGATATATCTGACAAATCCATAAGGATCCATATATATTGCTTTCTGTTTCAGATCCATTGCACTGTTGCCATAGATATTTAATTAATTACTCTATTATATAAGAAATGTAACTTTACATCGCAAACATGTATTAATATATTATTCTTGTCAGGTCCTCACAATAAACATGACAAGATAATACATCTGGGATCATCTTACATCGAAGAGCAAGAAACGTGATATGTGCTCCAAGTAGTTGGAGTGAGGGACATTAATTTTGTTTTTAAAATTCGCTTCCAAAAGAAAATAATTATTTTATATGTCTTTCTCTAAGCTTCATTAAACTTGCATTATTAGTTCTAGTATATTTTAAATAAAAAAAGATATGTATTATTATTTTACCAGTTGATTATTTTATAATGTGGATAGAATATTCTGGAAGATATTATTATATATTTTTTCCTCTTTACTTCGTAAATTCTTTTGAATTTATTACCAAAAGCTTTAAAAAGGAAATTTTTAGTTTGAAAAATTATTTAAACACATTAAATTTGTAAGTCTAAAATAAAGAATTGCAACTGCAACCATAAAAATACGTAGAAAAGTTTAGAAGAAAATAGAAAAGCTGCATTAAAAGAAATTTTAATATTTCTAAATGTTTGGTAATATATATTGCGCCTGTCAGATTTATTGCACTTTATAACAAGAAAGAAAAAAATATGCGTCAAGCATAGATTATGAAACACTATCATGCATATTCCGAATAATGTAACAAAACTTCACTGTTTAATAAGTTGAAATATGACGTCTAATTGATACGCATTTGGAAACGCATAACACATTTCAAAACCCAATTTCAGCAATTCTCATCTACTACCGGAAAGTTATCCGAATTCTTTAAGCAACCTGTATATGATATATAGGTATGTATCTATTAACTGAATGCATGCAAAAATTTCGTTCAGATTGGAAACAAATATCTCAGTTGAAAATTGCCTTTCAGCAATTTCCGATAATAAGAAGAATGATACGTAAATTCTTTTGTGCAGCCCTGTATACGAGATATAGAAATTATGCACAACGAGTAAGAGGCAAAAAATTAGTTAAACTTAAAAGCGCATACCGAAATTAAAACCGCACTTCCAGCGATTATTGCTCAGAGACAGTACTGTAAACGACTTATTTTGTGTGTCCCTGTAAATGAATAAGAAATGCTATGATTGCCCTATTCTACTCTAATCATCTTGTAGTAAGATTAATTTATTTATATCAATTTCAATACATTTGAAATCGCGTAATATCATTAAAATACTCAGCAAACGATTTTTCCCGTTTGACCATAATGCAACGGAATTATTTTGTGTACCCCTTTTTATGAACTATTAATGCTACACACTTCGTATTTAATTCCGAACATGCCATGGAAAACATCATTATAATATTTCAACTGCATTAAAATCAGAGTATATTACGTGATTAAAAAGCAGAAAACCAACGTTTAACTAGTATGTTGTGGCCATCACAAAACTTTCTTCTATATAAATCACGTCAATTAAATCATTTAAATAGTACAAGAAATAACGATTTAGCACCAATTCATATCAAAGTATATCTGAATTTGAAGTTGGATGAAAATTCGCGCATTAGTTCTTGAGATAGAGCTATAGCGGAAATTCTGAAAAAATGTAGCATAGCAGCGCCACCTGTTGAGCGATTTACACCAAAAGTAAACAGCACTAAACGATATCAAGGTATACCTGAATCTGAAGTTTGTTGAAAATCCAAGCATTAGTTCTTGAGATAAAGCTATTGTGGAAATCGCAAAAAATACAGCATAGAAGCGCCACCTGTTGAGCGATTTACACGAAAAATTAAACAGCACTAATTAATACATCAATTCATGTCAAGGACTAACTAAATCTGAAGTTTGATGAAAATCCGTGCAATAGTTCTTGAGATACAGCTCTTGTGGAAATCGTAAAAAATGCAGCACAGAAGCGCCACCTGTTGAGCGATTTACACTAAAAATTAAACGGCACTAACTTATACATCATTTCATGTCAAGGACTAACTAAATCTGAAGTTTGATGAAAATCCGTGCGATAGTTCTTGAGATACACCTCTTGTGGAAATCGTGAAAAATGAAGCACAGCAGCGCCACCTGTTGGGCGATTTGCACCAAAAGTTAAGCAGCACTAATTTATATCAGGGACTAACTGAATCTGAAGTTTGATGAAAATCCGTGCATTTTTTCTTGAGTTAGAGCTATTGGGATAATCATGAACAATGCAGCATACCAGCGCCACCTGTTGGGCGATTTTCACAAAAAAGTAATCAGCACCAAACTATATCCTGGACTAACTGAATCTGAAGTTTTATGAAAATCCGTGCAGTAGTTCTTGAGATACAGCTATTGCAGAAATCGTTAAAAATGCCGCATAGCAGTGCCACCTGTTGGGCGATTTTCACCAAAAACTAAACAGTTCCAGTTTATATCAAGGTCTAACTAAATATGAAGTTTTGTGAAATTTCGTCCATTTGTTCTGGAGATAGAGCGCCCACAAAATTTGTGTCACATACAGACAGACAGACGGACGGACAGACAGACAGACGGACAGACAGACAGACAGACAGACAGACAGACTCACAGACAGACATTTTGTAAAAACATGTTTTTTGGAATCTCTGACTCATAAAACGTGTAAATCCGTCGAAAACTGGAATTCGAAAATTTTCATGAAACCAATACTTTCTTCTTGTAAAGATAGAAGAAAGTAAAAATGCACAAATAATACATAAAAAGCAGCAAACAGCTGTTTTGAATCTAGTAGCGAGATTCTTCTCCAGTGCAAGATAGAGCAAGGCACAGCGTGCTAGAAAAAGCAAGGCTGAGCAGAATGACAGAGACGCACCGGCTTATATACCCAATGTGGGTAGCGAATGCGCCAAAAACAACCAATGAGGGAGAAGCAGATGAAAAGGCTGAGTGGACAAGTAACGATATCACCGGAGAACGAGAAAAAAAGAAACCAAAAAAGTGTAAATTAAACGGATGCTTTCCAAATACTTGGAAAATCAGGAGTACTAGATAAATCATAGACTAAAGGCTGAGAATTTTTAATGATGTGGTAAACTTCCCAAAAATCAAGATCAATGTTAGAAGAACATTTTTGTATAAATAAAAACATACATTTATTTTACTTAAATAGGTGTCACAAATAAAATTCAAAATATGTTGACATGTTTCGGTTCAATAGTAAAAACCGTATTCATAACACACACATACTCAATAGAAATGAATGACACTGGGTACCAAAAAATAATCTAAAAACCAAAAAAGATAAAAATGCAAACACTGCGCCCTCTATGATCTCAAATAGCCTACGCTACCGCGGCTCCCTCTACCAGACTCACTCTTTAAGTATTTATTAAGGAATTCCAACCATAAAATTGGAATATCAAAGGAAAAAGAATCATTACACACAGTATCCCTCCTAGAATATATCTCAATAGATTCCCGGATGATTGACTTGCGGTATAAACTCGAAACGAACACTAATCTACTATCCCTGAAACAAATATTAACCCCCCTATTTAAAAACAGCCTTGATAACGCAGTCTTATAACTACCAAATTTTCTATCAGATTCATTCTCTCTCCTCCTTATCCCAAACTTCCTACCTGTCATACCAATATAATAATTAATATCCCCCCCCCCCTCATTCTCATATGGAATTTCATACACCCCTGGGTCGTTCCATGCAAAATGAGCAAATCAGCAGTGTCAGACATGTCAGAGATTTTAATGAAAATCAGTATATAAGTAGATCATATCTATTTATAAGTAAATTTAAAATAATAGATTTCAGGATTGTTTATTTAAGTATTAAAATTTTTATTAAAAGTGGATGTCAAAATCGAGGTTTTGTCTAAAAGCTTAAAATTTCAATTTTGATTATAAGCCTTAGGAATGGAAAGACTATATTAAAAATTATTTATAATTAGAAATGAATAATAAGTAACAGATTGGCGTAAGATAGTAATTGTATTTTTATTCCGTAATGAGAAAAAATTATTTTTCAAAACTTTTGAGGGAAAAATGCAATATTTCTATTACTCGATTAAGCATGAAGGACAGCTCTTACAAAGTTAATTTTTTTTTACGTTATAGCTAAAAGTGTATATTTTAAATATCGAAAATTTTATTCGTGCTCATTTTATTCCTTAATGAGAAAAAAAATAAATAGTAAAAAATGTTGAGGGTAAAATACTATATTTCAATCACTTTTTTCAAAGTGAGGGAAGCTTTTTAAATCTTTTAAATGATTTGATATTATACATAAAAGTGTATATTTTAATTATAGAAACTTTTATTCTTGCTTTCAGTTTATTTTTACCTCAAGAATATATTTAATTAAAGAAAAAAAATTACATACTAATACTAAATCCAGATACAAAAAATAGATGGCAGCACACATCCTTTTCACCTTGAAATTGTGCAATATTTTAAGAAACGCTCGCGAATTCAAAGAAAAATAGCTCATGGAATGTAGTAAATATTGCCTTTTTGAACCAATTTTTGCTATGTTAGGAAGCAAAAGGCAATGTTGATTTTTTTTAGCATATCATGGACTTATTGATCTTTATGTCTGTGTAATAACTATAATATCTGGCCATTTCTTCATTATTTTTTTTCCCTATCTATAAGAGGAAAAATTACGATTTTGTCATTTTTTTTAAATGTTTCTAATTTTTTTTAAAGGTGAAGGAAATAAATGGCAACTTTCAAACTTGGGGAATTTGATCTTCATATATAATACTACATCTGGCATCAATTTCACAGATGTTTTTTAGTTCCTTTGATTTTTATAGCGTTTCTAATTTTCTCAAAATTCGCAAATTTTCAATTTTTACAACCAATTAAAGATTAATTATGGTGTTACCAGATTATTATTACTCAATAAATATGAAGATAATTTTTCATAGGTTACATTATTATAAAAAAAATTCATTTCAGTTAAATAGTTTTCAAGATACAGAACTTCAAACTTGCAACTTTGGACGAATGTACACATGCCATTCTTTATCACAAGTTTTTTAAATGTCCAAAACTGCTAAGATAATTTATTTTTTGTAAAGATATGTTGCAGAGCTCTATTTGAATATGAAATGAACCTGTTTATCAAATTTTAATAAAATCGGTTACTATGTGGCCATGACTTTTTTTTAAATTTTTGCTCATTTTACGTGGAATGACCCCCCTGCGAGATCATCCTGTGCAACCGGATCAAAAGGTCTGTACAGAAGATGTTTCAATTTAGGAGGTGGTTTAGCAACTAATTCTAACTTAAACTTCATTAATTTACTTTTAAGTCTTTCAAAATTACCCTTTATATATGGAAACGATACCTTAAATCTACTAACCTCCCCCTTCTCGCACGCCACGTTAGTAGATTTAAGTTAGAGTTAGGTTAGAATTAGTTGCTAAACCACCTCCTAAATTGAAACATCTTCTGTACAGACATTTTGATCCGGTTGCACAGGATGATCTCGCAGGGGTGTATGAAATTCCATATGAGAATGAAGGGGGGGGGGGTGATATTAATTATTATATTGGTATGACAGGTAGGAAGTTTGGGATAAGGAGGAGAGAGCATGAATCTGATATAAAATTTGGTAGAGATAAGACTGCATTATCAAGGCTGTTTTTAAAGAGGGGGGGTTAACATTTGTTTCAGGGATAGTAGATTAGTGTTCGTTTCGAGTTTATACCGCAAGTCAATCATCCGGGAATCTATTGAGATATACACTAGGAGGTATACTGTGTGTAATGATTCTTTTCTCTTTGATATTCCAATTTTATGGTTGGAATTCCTTAATAAATACTTAAAGAGTGAGTCTGGTAGAGGGAGCCGCGGTAGCGTAGGCTATTTGAGATCATAGAGGGCGCAGTGTTTGCATTTTTATCTTTTTTGGTTTTTAGATTATTTTTTTGTACCCAGTGTCATTCATTTCTATTGATTATGTGTGTGTTATGAATACGGTTTTTACTATTGAACCGAAACATGTCAACATATTTTGAATTTTATTTGTGACACCTATATAAGTAAAATAAATGTATGTTTTTATTTATATGATAAGAAAGGGTGAAGTAAAATTTGTTTGAGATTTTACGAAAACTTACAACAGTTTTTGACATTGATTTTTATCGAGAAAATTTTTGGATAATGATGGCTGAGGAAAAATTTAACCTATGTTGAAAAGACCAACAATTGGAGCAAACGTTTAAGCTCCTGATTTTTAACATAAACTTCATTCTCTTTTAAACGAAATATAAGAACACGTTTAGTCTGGCCAATATAAGAATAAAAAAGAAAAATGCCCAGCTAAACTGATAACATTGAGCTCACAGGCTATTCACACTAATTGTATATCATACTCTTATTTTAAAGAATAATGCCCCTCAAAAAAATAAGTCAAGGGGAATTAGCCCCGTTTCACCCTTTATACTTAACCAGTGAACCTCCAAATCTAATCAGGGAAGCTCCTTATCATAATAAACCGGTATACCAAATTTGGAGCAAATCGAATAACCCAGCAAAAAAACCTATTTATCTAAATTAAGGGGGTGGACTAGCCCCCTCCCCCCTTTATCCTTAACCCATGAATCCCCAAAACGAATCAGGGAAGCTCCTTAACATAATAAACAGGTATACCAAATTTGGAGCAAAGCGAATAATTCTGCATGAAAGCCCGTTTATATAAATTAAGGGGGGGGGGGACTAGCCACCCTTCCCCCTTTATCCTTAACCAATGAACCCACAAAACTAATCAGGGAAGTTCCTTAACATAATAAACCGGTATACCAACTTCGGAGCAAATCGAATCATTCTGCATGAAAAACCCATTTATCTAATTTAAGAGGGGCGGGCTAACCTCCCTTTTCCCCCTTTATCCTTAACCAATGAACCCCCAAAACTAATCAGGGAAGTTCCTTAACCTAATAAACCGGTATACCAAATTCGGAGCAAATCGAATCATTCTGCATGAAAAACCCATTTATCTGAATAAAAAGGGGTGGATTAACCCCCCTTTTCCCCTTTATCCTTAACCAATGAACCCCCAAATCTAATCAGGGAAGTTCCTTAACATAATAAACCGGTATACCAAATACGGAGCAAATCCAATGATTCTGCATGAAAAACCCATTTATCTGAATTAAGGGGGGTGGACTAACCCCATTTATGCCCCCTTTATCCTTAACCAATGAACTCCAGAAACTAATCAGGGAAGTTCCTTAACATAATAAACCGGTATACCAAATTCGGGGCAAATCGAATGATTCTGCATGAAAAACCCAATTATCTGAATTAAGGGGGTGGACTAACCCCCCTTTTCCCCCTTCATCCTTAACCAATGAACCTCCAAAACTAATCAGGGAAGTTCCTTAACATAATAAACCGGTATACCAAATTCGGAGAAAATCGAATCATTCTGCATGAAAAACCCATTTATCTGAATTAAGGGGTTGGACTAACCCAGTTTTCCCCCCTTTATCCTTAACCAATGAACTCACAAAACTAATCAGGGAAGCGCCTTATCACAATGAACCTAGGAAAAAATTTTGAAGCAAATCGGATGTTTCTATCAAGAGTTATCGCGTTACGTACATACATACGTACGTACGTACATTAGGGTGGAACTAAAAAACGAAGTTTCGAATTTTATATTCTAATAGTGATTATTTTTTTCCTTTTTAACTCCATAAAAAGAAAATATTTTTCTTTTAATTTTAAAATGATATTTTCCGGTTCCTCAAAGCACCTGATTTTCCATAAAAAACGAAAAAAAGCCAATAATTGCATGAAAAGATTTTTAAGCTTATTGTTAAATTTATATTTTGCAAGATTAAATTAATTAAGTGTTAATGTCCTGTAATAAAGAGAATAATTTAGTTTGAGTGCCTTAGAAAAGTTAGCCCCACTTTATTTGACTTTTGTAGAAGCCAGCGTCGTGGGCGTCAGCTTTCATTGTCTCTGATTTATTTGGCTGCGACACATAACAAGATAATCCGATTTAACGGGTGTTAACAGTTTCTTTAATTATTTTTCGATAAACATTCGGTGTCAAAAGTGACAAAGTCTGTTAACGTACCTAAATCTAGATAATTGTTGAAATGTCCTGTATTTCGTGAACAAAAACAATTAACATTAGACTGTCATCTTTGACGAACATATGAAGAAGTTATGAAACATTATTTTTGGGTTCAATTTAACTTAAAATCTGACAGCTGGAGCCTGGTACACACTATTTCTAAAATATCTAAAGCTGTTGATGATACAATTAAAAGTGTATTGCTGAGACCTTCAATTCCAACGGTTTCTGATACACAAATCATAAAAAAATGATTAGAGACTAGTGCGAGAAATGTCAAAATTTGAAGAAAAATATTAAGACTAGAAAGAATAATCCCACATCCAATATAAAATTACAAAATCTTAGGTAATCCTGTAAAAAACATTTCTTTGTGTAAAAGCACTAAATATTATCGTGTATCAGAACAAGAACGTCACTTTCTCAAAGACCAAAGAGAGATGGGGTGATGACAATAGGATCAATAGATATAAAAACTACAAAAAATGTTTAGCAAGCCTGGAAATGGAAATATCAAGGAAAAAAGTTATTTTAAAACAAAAAAAAAATGATGTTTTGATTGAATGATTGTCAAGTGTAAAAAACAGTTCGAAAGGAAATAGTTTAATCGGTTGTTTTCCTAAACCTGAATTTGATAATCAACACGGTGAAAGAACCGGAGTATTAGACAGAACTGCAAATATTATTGCAAATGGCACCTTAGAAGATATGGGTATTTCTGATGATAATAAAGAAAAGGTAATTGAAAGAAGGACTTGAAGATGACAAAGAGAAAAGAAAAGGAAGAATTTGAAAGAACAGGAAAGACGAAATGAGTTAATTTTAGAAGGTTAGTATTTTTATTGCAGAAAGGAGAACGCTATGATAACTGAAGCAGAGGGAAAAAAGTATAAAGAATCATTAAAGACGAACATCTGGTCTCAGTTCAAAAACCAGGATAAAAATATATTGGTGATATTTCATAGATATCTTCTTCTTATATTAATATAGCCACTGCAATTTTGGTGTATTTTCAAAATAATAATACAGACATTCCAAGTTTGAAAGTTATTAGGTGAAACAGAAACGCCTTTAATGCAGGATGCAAATCTGGAGTTGTTAAAACATCGGAAGCAATACCCTAAAAACTTTATAATGGATAATTTGATTATTACATGCAAATGAAATTTTTTCTTAGATACTTATTTCAACATCTTGATGAAAAACTACGGGTACAAAAGGATTTTCTGGACCAGTAGGAAAGCGACTTGAAAAAATGCGAACATATCGAAATTATAGACTATAAAAACATTGATCCTATCTTGACGGTCTGATCGGATGAAGAACTTAAAAAAAGTACAAACAGGCGATACACCTGAATTTTAGATTTTCCTTGTCATACTCAAACAGTAAAAACGTGTGTCAAAATTGTCCCGCGAGCTGCGTCAACCGTCTTTAAATATTAAGCAAAAGACAACTTGGGAAAGTTGAATTCCCACAATGTAATGACAAAGTTTGCCTAAAAAGACGGTAGGTTGAATATTCAATTTAATTAATTCATAACAAAGGGAGGTAAGGAGGGTGGAAGTCGATATTTAACCACCTCCTCGTGGTGACTTCTGGATAGTATTTGCTAAATAAAAGTAGATATGAGCTAACAGCTACGTTGTTTACTTTCAGTTACTTTATACTGAAATTTCAAAACTTTGACCTCCTTGAGGAACCGGAAAACAACTTAATTTAAAAAAACCTTTTCAGCCAAAAGTTTAGACATCCAAAAAGGAAAAAAGTTTTCACTATTACATATTAAAATAAAAAAGTTTTTTTTTTACCCTATACTTAAGTTCCACCCTAACGTACATACATACATACATAAATACATACAGAGCGGGCGGGCACATTAGCTCTCAGGCTTTGATAGCCTGTGAGCTAAACACCCCACTTGCAAGAGATTTGGAAAATACGCCAGTTATCTAGGCGATCAATGGGATGTTTCAGATTTGAAAAAGGAATTTCATATAAACCGGAACGTCTATTACATTTTGCTCAGCCTTGATTTTTTGTAGCACGCTATGTCTTACTCTATCTTGCAATGAGGAAGAATCTCGCTAGTAGATTCGAAACAGCTGTTTGCTGCTTTTCATGTATTATTTGTACATTTTTAAACGTTGGTTTTCTTGCACAAAGGCTTTATTTGCGATATTAATATATTACGTGAGTTAGAGCGTGGACAAACGGACATACGAACAGATAAACCGAATTCATAAACAATTTTCAACTTTCATGTAAAAAGTTAAAAAGGACTGTACGAAGATATTTTTGAGGATGATACAAAAATTTTAATAAGTTTAGAGAAAAGTACCGTTTTAATTCAAATAATATTTTTCAGAATTTTGTGTGATTTATTTGTCATAAAGTATTTGTCAACAATTTTTACTAATCTTTATGTTTCAAATAATAACACCCATTGGAGATACTTTTTTTTAATCAAAGCATCCCAAGAATTTTATATAGTTTATGTATTTGCTGACAAATGTTCAAATAAAAGAAATGTCTTAGGTATATTTCTCTATAAATACAGAAAAATAGATTTAAAATCTTACAGAAAAAATGGGACATTAAGTATTCACTTTGTAACCGAAAGAAATGTGTCAAAATCCTAAACGGAAATTAAAGTAACTTAGCTCATAATGTAATGGAAATTGGTTCCAAGTGATTTAGCTCACAGGCTATCAAAGCCCGAGAGCTAATGTGCCCGAAGGTTCTGTATGTACAGTCGTGAAAAAAAAAAAGTAAACACCCCCTACTAACTCCTCAACAAATTATCGTAGAAGAAAGTTACTGGTACCGAACGATTGGAAATAAAGTCTACTTTTAAATGATATTGATAAAATCTAATTAGGGGGCCATCTACATATTAAAACGAAACATAACTTTGTTTTTTACAATAGCAGTACACAATTCTGACAGCATAAATGAACTCTACACCCTTCAATTAGCCTAAAAACAAATTTTTAGAAATTAATTATTTTAAAACGAGCCTATTTTAAGGGTGTATCCAAACTGAAGTTCGGATCTCGATTGTTAACCGAGAGGGCTCCCATCTTGATTAAGGCACCTTAAGAAGTCAATGAAGCCTGCTAGATTACAGGACAGCAGAAGAAATTTCAAAATATCTACTCACTTCTTTTATAGACGGCCCCTTAAACCATCATTTTGCCGTTTTTTAACGAGGGAGAACTCGCTAGTGAGAATTCCTAATTGCTTTTCTTTTACTTTACATTCATATAATATCAACTATTTTTGGTTGACTTAGTACTTTTATTCACAAAGTAGGTAAAATAATTGTAAAACAGTTTGAAATTTTAATTAAAATGAAAAATGATTTAAATAAGAGTCTTAAAAAAGTACGACTGTGAGAGAAAATCTCATGCAGCGAGTTCTCCCGGGTTAAACATAATTTGAAAACTACTTGGAAGAAAAAATTGAAATTTTGGATTTCCATAAAGTAGGACTTAATAAATCTAAATCCATCAAAAAAATTGTAGGTTGCAATTCATAATTTTTTCGAATATAAATTTCATAATTCATATCATAAAATTATAAAAATTGCAAATTCAGCGTATTTATGTTTGTGTATATTAGTATTATTGCTACACAAAAAATTAGCACATTACGAGCATAATTTCTGGAGATATAAATGAAAACATGAAAATGTAATTTAACATTAGAAGCACTAAATTTTGAATGTTTATAATTCAAAAACATATCATTCAAATGACTTGAAATTTGGTTTCTGGGTATAGTTTGAACAGAAGATTTGAAATATCTCGTTAAAATTGGGTATTGTCATTGAAAAAAATGAAGTTTCGATTTGTTTTAATATGTAGATGCCCCCCTAAGCAAATTATGTATGCATCATTTAAAAGTAGACTTTATTTCCATTCGTCCGGTACCAGTAACTTTCTTCTACGTTAATTTCTTGAGGAGAAGGGATGTTTACTTTTTTTCCCACGACTGTACGTGTGTATAGTCGTGGGGAAAAAAAGTAAGCACACGCAACTAACTCCTCAACAAACTATCGTAGAGGAAATTTACTGGTACCAAACGATTTGAAATAAAGTCTACTTTTAAATGATGTATATAAAATTTGCTTAGGGGTCCATCTACATGGTAAAACGAACCCAAATGTCATTTTTTTCGATAGCAGTACCCAATTTTAACAAGATATTTCAAATCTTCCGCTCCAACTATGCCTAGACTCCGAATTTCAAGTCATTTGAATGATAAATTTTTAAATTATAAATATTAAAAATTTAGTGCTTGTAATTTTAAATTACATTTTCATATTTTTATCAATATCTCCTGAAATTGTACTCCTAATGTGCTTTTTTTGTGTAGCAATAATACTGAAATACCCAAACATAAATACATTAAATTTGCAATTTTTATAATTTTACGATATGAATTGTGAATTATGAAATTAATATTCGGAAAAATTATGAGTTGCAACCTACAATTTTGTTAATGGATTTAGATTTATTAAGTCCTGCTTTATGGAAATCCAAAATTCCACATTTTGCTTCCAAATAGTTTTCAAATTATGTTTAAACAAGTTGGAAATTGCTCGTCAAACGTGGCAAATGAGGTGCGTTCGTAATATAACTAGTTTTAAAATTATTTTTTGCACCCCATATTGTACTGAATGTATAATTTTTTGCACTTCATAACGTGCATAGTCTGATACATCATTAAAATGCACTTCCAATAATTTTTTTGGAACGCTTTTGACTGTCCCTGTAATTAAACTATACATCCAATTTTCCTAAAATTTGAAATAGCTCAACAAAATTTTGCAACAATTATATCTTTAAAATTTCAGACCATTCGGAAGGCTGTAATATCATTAAAATGCACTTGCAATAATTTTTCCCATTGGCCGTAATGTAAAGAAAAACTTTTGGCTGTCCCTGTAATTAAACTATACATCCGATTTTCCTAAAATTTGAAATGGCTCGACAAAATTTTGCAACAATTATATCTTTAAAATTGCAGATCATTCGGAAGGCTCTAATACCATTAAAATCCACTTGCAATAATTTTTCCCATTGGCCGTAATGTAAAGAAAAACTTTTGACTGTCCCTGTAATTAAACTATACATCCGATTTTCATAAAATTTGAAATGGCTCGACAAAATTTTGCAACAATCACATATTTGAAATTTCAGACTATTCGGTTGGGTAGTTTTTCCTCTGTTACATGCGGACAGACGGACGGACTGAACGACGACTATAGGTGCTACGTATTTATATAATTACGAACGCACCTAAAAACGGCAAAATGATGATTGAAGGGGCCGTCTATGATAGAAGTGACATATTTTGAAATTTATTATGCTATCCTCTTATCTAGCAGTCTTCAATGACTGCTTGAGTGGAGCTTAAGATACCTTGATCAAGTAGGAAGCTCTCTCGGTCAACAATCGGGTACAAAAGTTCAATTTGGATACAGCCCCTAAAATACGCTCGTTTTAAAATAATTAATTTCCCCGAATCTTATTTTACGAATTGCATAAAAATTTATTTTTAGGCTACTTGAAGGGTATAGAGTTCATTTATGCTGTCAGAATTGTGTACTGTTATTGAAAAAAAACTAAGTTACGGTTCTTTTTATTATGTAGATGGCCCTCTTAGCCAATTTTATATATATCATATGAAAGTAGACTTTATTACCAATCAGTATCAGTAACTTTCTTCTACGATAATTTTTCACAAGATTAGTAAGGGGTGTTTATTTTTTTTCCACGACTGTCCGCAAGTATGTATGTACATAACGCAATAACTCTTGATAGAAATATCCAATTTGCTTCAATTTTTTTCTAGGTTCATTCTCATAAGATGCTTCCCTCATTAGTTTTGGAGGTTCCTTGGTTTAGTATAAAGGGGGGAATAGGGGATATTCCCTCTTAATTAAGATAAATGGTTTTTTCATGCAGAATTATTCGATTTGCTTCAAGTTCGATATACCGGTTTATTCTGCAAAAGAGCTTCCTTAATTTCATTTGGAGGTTCATTGGTTAGGTATAAAGGGAGGAACAGGGGCTAGTTCCCCCCTTAAATAAGATAAATTGGTTTTTCATGCAGACTTATCTGATTTTCTTCGAATTTGATATACCGGTTTATTCCGATAAGATGCTACCTTGATTAAATTTGGAATTTCATTGGTTAAGTATAAAAGGGGGAAAGGGGGCAAGTCCCCCTTTAAATGGGTTTTCATGCGGAATTACCCATTGTACTTCAAAAAAATTTTGAGGTTCATTCTGACAAGGAGCTTCCCTAATTAGATTTGGAGGTTTTTTGCTTAAGTTTAAAGGTGGAAATAATACCTCCATTAATTTAGTGAAATGGATAATTCTAAAAATAGTCAAATCGTGTTCGAGACCTTCTAAAATGTCTAAATTGGTCGAAAACCGGAAAACAATTTTTTTCACGAATCCAATACTTTCTTCTTGTAAAAGATAGAATAAAGTAAAAAGTATTATTCAAGGAGTGCATTTGATATAAGTTTTGATACATTTTACTTTTATTTTTTAATTTTAGAAATGATTTTTTATTTTTTATTTATTTTATTTTTTTACTTTTTCTAAATCTTGAACAACTGAAAATGGTAGGAAAATTAAATTTGTATGGTTGCAACATTATATTTCTGAAGTCAACGATTTTACACCCCAGGTGATTACAATTTCGATTGTACGTCTTTCTCAGTTATACTTTGTTTTAGAACGATCCTCGGAAAGACGTGTAATCGGTGCTTTACTGTAATAGTTACTTGGTGCTAGGTCAGGGTTTAACCCAGGAACAACTTCATCGCTCCCCATATAGTCTTGTTGCAACCATTTGAAACTTGATGTAAAATGTATTTACATGTATTTCAACTTTAAATATTTCTATTTTAAACAAAAGCCACAAGTTTTTTTAAACTAGACCAATTTCAAAATTAATTTATAATAAAATATCACAATTAACTATTAATACTAAACTTTATATATATATATATATATATATATATATTATGACCCTTAAAATATAACGTTCAATAATTTATAATTTAAAGCGTTGCAATGAAAAGCGCTAATAGTAGATATCTAGTTATCATATTTACACTGTAAAAAAAAATGGTAACTTTCCATGTAAAATCCAGGAACGTTTCGCCTTTTATCAGGTTTTCAGAATAATTTAGCTCTTTCCTGTGAAATTCTGGTTTTCTTATCTGAAACGTTCCTGAACAAAAGTTGGAAACAGCAAAACGCTGCGGCCGCCATTTATTATTTTTTTTTCTATAATCCGTTGCTCTCGCGCGAGTGTCGAAAACGAATTCCTTAAATGAATGTAAAAAAAAATCAATATGGAATGCAAATAAATCAATAGACGACATAATCCTTTACGTCTCTATTGCCAAGATAATTGAGATGAAAATACAATACCTCTGTGACATCACTAAGAGATTATCTCTCGTACTTGTCTGTGAAATCTTTAACGAGCAGACTGTGTAAAAAAAATACACCTATTATTTGGATCTGCATTAACCAGGGGACAATCAAACATGATTCTCACCTATTTTGATTAATTTAAAGTATGTTTTAGAGTTCTTATCTCTAATTATTCTTGTGAAAGGATTTCTTCAAATGGGCCTTAGATTTTCAGAAATTAGATGCCGAGTTTTAGCATACGTTTCAAATACCCATTAGTTTGCAGCTTTCAACGTGTCTTTCGTGGTGTGGACGCAGAAAGCTTGCACGCCACCCGTACGGCCCGGGTTCGATGCTACCTCTTGATTTTTTTTTCTTTTTTAATTAATTTTATATTTTAACACTTTATTACAATTTGATTTAAATTTGACATATATTTGACACTTTGAATTGCTGCAAATTTGATTTTTTTTTCGGAAAAAATATACAATTACGTTTAGGTTTTTTTTTTCATGAAAATTTATATGTATTTTATCTAACTTGTAAACTAACATAATTACTGACGAAAATCCAAAATATTTTATGTCTAGATTTTTTTTCTAATTATTATTTACATTTATATATTTTTATATTTTAAGCAAATTCAGAAACAATATATCACATATATATTTACTTTATTGAATTTTAACTGAAAATTTATTTTTTCGTGTAAATTATAAATAATAATTTTGATGTCAATTTCAAAATATTTTTTCATTCTAACAAATAATGATAATAAAGCGAAAATTGTCAACTGGAAATGTAAAAATCGTCTGCGGATCCCGCATGCTGTGAAATGTCAGTAATGTCATAATGAAGGGAACGAACATCCAGAGTGAATTATGTCAGCCAGGTATCGGTCCGGATAGCCTAACAGGTAAGGCATTGGCACGGCACGCGAAGTATCCAGGTTCGATCCCTGGTCTGGACATTTTTTGCTCTTGTGCTACTCCAGCCTTGAATATGTCAGTAATGTTTTGCTGTCAACAGAAATATTCCTGGTATTTCGCAGGAAACTTACTGGCATTTCTGTAGAAAGTTTTTAACATATACAGTAAAGTACCAGTCATTTTCAAGAAATGTTTCTTCGAAATAATGGGCAACTCAGCTGCCCATTTTTTCCCAGGAACGTTGCGGAATTTTTTTTACAGTGTTCTTAGCACTTAAAAAACACAATTCCTACAACTACAAATATAAACTAAATGTTTACATTATTATTCATATGTAGTAACTGTTATTGTATTTCGAATGTCTAAGAGGAAATATTTTTTCATTCCAATAAATTTATTTTGGGCAAAGTTATTTGGAATTCAATAGTGTAAGATTTCTTTAAACCACAAACTCGAAATATAATTTCACACAGGATAAACACTACATGATAAAATTTGTCTACGTGATAAGAATTCATTATACATTGTACAAACATACATACATGTACATATTACATTGTACAAACTTATAAATAATGTTTTGAAGTATTCCAGACTTCATATATATAGGATTCAAAAGTTCCCGGACTGAGCCTATAACTTGAAATTTTTTTGCAGTAGTGTGATTACGAGAACGATTTTGTGTTACTGCGTTCTCCCCTTTTTTAAAAAGTCGTTTGTCCCAAATCACGTGGTCGAAATCTCGCGACGACAACGTATTTTGAAGGCAGGTGTATTTAGTAAAAGGCGATTTAATGAAATGGCGGTTGTTGAGCAGAGAATCAATATCAGATTTTGTGTTCGCTTGGGAAAGAGTGCTACGGAGACTTACAAAATGTTGAAGCGTGTGTGCGGCAGTGAAACATTATCGCGAACGCCAGCTTTTGAGTGGCATCGACGTTTCAGAGAAGGCAGAGAACTGCCGAAGACGATGAACGCTGTGGCCATCCGAAGACTTCCTGCACGGTTAAAAACTTCGAAAACTTTTCTGCGGTGGTACGTAAGAACAGGTAGCAAACAATATCGCAAATATCAGAATCAGTTGGGATATCAGAGGCCACATGTCAGGAGATTTTGACTAAGGATCTTAACATGCATAGGGTGTGTGAACACATCGTTCCCCGCATGTTAAGCGAAGACCAAAAGGCAATTCGAATGGAAATGGCGGGCATCGCAGGCTGAAGTAAAGAACATGGCTAAAAATGGATTCCAGAAGTGCTTCGATGACCTATACAGCCGATGGAAAAAGTGTGTTGTTGCGCAAGGATCTTATTTCGAAGGTGGATGTGTTTCAGCAATGTAATTGGTAATATTTTTACAGTTATAGAGTCATTCCGGGAACTTTTGAATCCTACTACGTTATATATATATTGTCACATTCCACGTAACGTAAATAATTCGGAGCACAAACAAATTTCATCAAATATGTTTTGTTGGGGAAAGAGACAGCGGTAATGCAAAAATTCCAGAAGAAAGTCAATTTTACACCAGAAGAATGCCACAATGCTGCTTTTTAGGGGTAATTTGTAATAAATCATAATACATCTTAGATTTTCGAATTTGTAAAATTCTTTAATTTATCTTAAAATGGGCGGTTTTTTTACAGCCAACAAAATGAATTCTAAAGCAGTAGTGTAAGAACGGGATGGAATAAAGAGGAACATAAAAGGTATTCCAATCAGCATAATTTTAAATGCATGGTTTCAATGTACAGGGTGTCCATAACACCGGCCTGTGATGAAAACAATACAAGAGAATTGATAGCTGATATTTATGTATTTTTTTGTGCTAATTTAAAAACAAATAATGAAATAATTCTATCATGTCACGTTTTCTTGAAAAATTCAGTTTTAGTTGGATTTTTATGAGCATTCCATCGTCCATACGCACCGTTCCTCATGGACCTGATGTGCCAGTACTTTTGCCTTCAATTGAATTGCAAAGTCATATTTTCTGGGTCTTCAGGCTCGGAACATCCAGAGATTCAAGGCTCCGATAATGAATATAAGACTTCTGGAAGCGATTCCCCTCAGTCTATCTCCCAGGTTGAACTTAGTGATATGACTAGATATCTGGGCCGTTTGAAAAAGGCAGCAGAATTGTTGGGCTCCAGATTGAAAGAAAAGAAACCGCTTTTTATTAATACAGGAAATGAGAAAAGGAATTTATTAAGTAGTAATTTGAGGAAGGGGAGAACCTATTGTTCTGATGGTCCCGGATAGATGAGCAATTTAATATCACCTACGATAAAGATGAATGGAGGCTGTTTATACATATCGAAAAGGAGCTTTAAAGCTGTCCTTCTTCATCACGGAAGCCAGTACGCATCTTTACCAGTTGGATACTCGGTGCATTTAAAAGAAAGCTATTAAAACCTGGCTTACGTCCTCAACGAAATTAAAAATGCCGACATCGGTTGGACTGTTTGCGTTGATTTGAAAGTTACCTCCATGCTTATTGATCAACAAGGCGGATACACAAAGTATCTATGTTTCAATTGTGAGTGGGACAGCCGTGATAAGACTCAACATTGGGTCAAAAAAGAATGACCGAAAAGACAAAATCTTAAATCGGGCACTAAGAAATGTGATTCGGAACAGTTTAGTTGAGCCAAAAATTGTATTGTTTCAAATGATTGGGATTTTTTCAAATGATTGCGATTTTTTCAAATGATTGCGATTTTTTCAAAAGATTGCGATTGTTTCAAATACCTGTGCAAAACGTTTCAGATTTATCCGAAGTCAAGTTGAAAGAGGAAATCTTTGTTGGTCGAAATATCCCCAAGCTTATGAAAAATAAAGAATTTGGGACTAGTATGACAACAAAGGAAAAAGAAGCTTGGGTTGCCTTCAAAGATGTCGTCAGAAAATTTCTGTGTAATTACAATAATCCTGACTATAAACCAATTGTAATGAATATGATGAACGAATTTCAAGCGTTGGGTTGCTCCATAAGTGTCAAAATACATTTCCTTCGCTCACATGTGCACTTTTTCACCCGCAAATTTCGTGTCAGTCAGCGATGAATAAGGTGAAAGGCTCAATCAAGACATCAAAGATATGGAGCACTCAAAAGAAAGATGGGATAGGATCATGCTCGCCGTCTACTATTCGATGTTAACATGAACACGAAATAGGCCTGAGGTTGAACATAAAAGAAGAACATGAAAAAGAAATTTCATAAAAGTGAGTACTTACTTAAATAGAAACTTTTTTGTTTTGTTTTGTTTTTTGCTCAGTTTAAAGTTTGTTTGAAACTTTCATGTACACATACATAATATTTGCTCTATACATACATAATATTTGTCTATTTTATGTACGTTGCCTTAACAAAAACAAATTAAAATAGTATGTAGATGATATTTTTCTAGAAACTGCACCATAATTCGATGTAAAAAGGTTTAAACTCGAGAGAACTTTTGTTTTATCCTTGACCAGAGGCGGCTCGTGCGATTTGGCAAAAGTTGTTTTGATCCACTTAAACCTATTAAAAAGTAATCGATTACTGAAACCTCAATTTGCCTCACCGAGAATAGATTATTTTACATACATTTACATGTATAAAAACCACTGTTGCCAGATAGTAGATGCAAAATTTGTTCGAGAGAATTCCTTTTCAAATAGGATTTTAGCAAAAATATCTATATCGATTTACAAAAAATCCTGATGTGATGGGATAAAATGGAGGTCATTTTCGAAATCAGCACACCAAATAACATAAGAATCCGCGAAAACTTCTCTTGTATTTTTCAAAAACTTCAATTTCGCAGGCCTGTGTAATTAAACGACTCTACTTTAAAGTTGTCTACCTACGAAACTATTGGTCAGAAAGTTGTGAAATATTGTGACGGACATAATGAAGGAATGGAAAATTGTTTAAGTGAAAAAAAGTTTATTGTTTTGCCACCAGAGGGCGTTTTTAATAAATTACACAATTTTTAACAATTTAGTCACCACCCACAGAATACTAGGCCTCAGCTCTGAAATTAAAATGGCGCCTGTCATGGGAGATTTTTTTTTCAAAGTTTGTACGGTCCGTTCAATTCGAACACTAATAATTTTAAAAAGTTCTTACGATTTATTTTTTTCAGGGGGAGGCCTGTATATTTGTCTTATTTAACCTTAGAAAAAGTAAAGCATAAACACTTTTAAAAAATGTGTAATTCATTAAAAAGCGCCCTCTGGTGGCAAAATGTTGAACTTTTTTTCGCTCAAATAAATTCCTATTCCTTTATTATGTCCGTCACAAAATTTCACAACTTTCTGACCAATAGTTTCGTCTGTAGACAACTTTAAAATAGGATCGTTTAATTATGGACACCCTGTATATTAGAAATTTGGACTTTTTTCTTGAGAATTTTCACTTATGCGAAAAAATATAAATATAATTACCGTATGTACTCGCGTATAAGTCGACTCGCGTATAAGTCGACTCCTAACTTTCGAATGCAAATTCTGGAACAAATCAAAAACCCACATATAAGTCGACCCCCTAACTTTTTACTTCAATTTTGCACAAAATCAAACCAAAGATTTCACTTGCCAATGCGAAAAGGTAGTAAGTAAACAAAAACAAATCATTGAAATTTTTTAAAATGATAAATTATTATTATTTGTATATTTTATCTATTATTTTTTTATTCATACACATAAAAAGCTATAATTTTGCAGTATTCGAAGTTTTTGTTTTTTCTTTTTTTAACTGACTCGCGTTTAAGTCGACCCTCCAAATTTGCTTACCGAAAATTGTCAGAAATTCCTCGACTTACACGCGAGTATATACGGTAATTTTCTTATTTCGAATATACCAAATAAATTCAAATCATTTTTACCTGTTTGGAATTTCTTTTGTCTGCTTTTATCCATCTAAAATGAAATAGTGCAGTCCTGATGTTCGTTCATTTATTTTTATATCAGATTGTCTACACTCTGAAGTTTTATCCTTAATTTTAATTCTTCTCGGTTAATTTTTGTCTTTAAAATACGTACTAAATAAATAAAAACTTATTAAATCTTCATATAAGTATTTTTTGCAAGTGAAACCAAAGTTATTTATTATAATTTCTGTTTAAACAGTCGCTTTGTTAATTTTAAATTAATTCTTTTTTAGGTGCGTTCGTAATTATATAAATACGTAGCACCTATAGTCGTCGTTCAGTCCGTCCGTCTGTTCGTCTGTCCGTCTGCCGCATATAACAGAGCAAAAACTACTCAACCAAACGGTTTGAAATTTTAAATATATAATTGTTGCACAATTTTGCAGAGTCATTTCAAATTTTACGAAAATCGGATGTATAGTTTAATTACATAAACAGTCAAAAATTTTCCGTTACAATAGGGTCAATGGGAAAAATTATTGCAAGTGCATTTTAATGATGTTACAGCCTTTCGAACAGAATGAAATTAATATGCGCTGATGAAGTGCACTAAAATATACATTCAGTACAATATGCGATACAAAAAATATTTCTAAAACTAATTATAGTACGAACGCACCTCATTTGTCACGTTTGACGTGCAATTTCCTATTTGTTTTAGGTGCGTTCATAATTATAAAAATACGTAGCACCTGTAGTCGTCCTTCAGTCCGTCCGCCTGTCCGTATATAACAGCGCAAAATCCACCCAACCGAATGGTCTGAAATTTTAAATATTTAATTGTTGCAAAATTTTATCGAGTCATTTCAAATTTTATAAAAATCGGATGTATAATTTAGTTACAGGGACAGTCAAATTTTTCCGTTACATTACGGCTAACGGCAAAAAATTATTTCTAGTGCATTTTAATGGTGTTACAGCCTTTCGAACAGAATGAAATTGGTATGCGCTTATGAAGTGCAGTTAAAATATACATTCAGTATAATATTCGGTGCAAAAAATAGTTATAAAACTAGTTATAGTATGAACGAACCTCATTTGCCACGTTTGCTGTACAATTTCCAACTTATTGTAAATAGAAGAAATTCATTTCAGCCCCATAAGAAGGATGAATATAAGTAGTTCTTAGATCCATATTTTCAAAGAAGTTAAACAAAATCAGTGGAATTTTTTATTTTAAATACTGTATATGAAGTATATAATGCGCACTTTTTAAACTAGAAAACTAATCGAAATTTACTGGTACGTGTTATACACCGGTAATAAAAATGAAAGATTTAACATTTAGAAATTATAATTGCTATACAACAGAGCACAAAGTCCAAAAATTTAAAGTAAAGTTTCTTAAAAATTATAGGTTGCTAGAAAATGTTCACCAATATTACATTTTTTAATATTATTTATTTTTACGCCCTAAAATCAATAACAAAGACGGAATGTATATTCAGAAGCAGAAAATGCTTTAAAATTTGTTGAATAATAATATTGCATAACTTTTTCGCACGCTACCTACTACTAGTTTCATATTTATTCCAAGTACACAAAAGATAATTATCATCAAAACTTTTTCATTTTTACTTTCTTCTATCTTTACAAGATCAAAGTATTGCATTCGTGTGAAATTTCGACGGATTTATACGTTTTAGAAGTTCCTAAACACGATTTGATTGCTTTTAGAAATTGTCTGTCTCTGAGTTTGTCTGTTTGTATGTGACAAAAATTTTGTTCACGCTCTATTTAAAGAACTAATACACGGAACTAATAAAACTTTAGATTCAGTCACACCTTGATATAAATTGGAGCTGAATTTTTCATGATACCGCAATAGCTCTATCTCAAGAACTAACGCACGGATTTTCATCAAACTTTAGATTCAGTTAGGTGTTTACATTTGTTGCTAATTAGTTTTGGTGTAAATAGCCCAACATGTGGCGCATCTATTCAGCATTTTTTAGGAGTTATACGATTTTAGCTATAGTCATATCAAGAACTAATTCACGGTTTTTCATTATACTGCATATTCTGTTAGACCTTCACACAAGTTGGTGTTGATTAGTTTTTCGTGTAAATCATATAACAGGTGGTGTTGCTGTGTTTCATTTTTCACGATTTTCGCGACAGCTGTATCTCGAAAACTAATCCATGGAATTTAATCAAGCATCATTATTCTCTTACACTTTCACATAAATAGTCCTTATGAGGCTTGGATATATACAACGCGACAGGTGTCGCTTTTATGCTCTTTGTGTTGATAATTCTTGTTGTAGACAAGTAAGAGGGTGAATTCCAAAATTCAATGACTTGTTTTCAAAATGCGATGCTTATATCTGCTTATTACACACAATTGGACGAAACTATGTGGGGCATTCTCACAATCTTTTGACTTTTGGGGGGAAAAATCTGGCGAAATTAAACTCGCTAAAATAACATTTTAATCTGATAGACGAATGCCTTAATGATTCAAAATAAAGAAAAAATGGTCAGCAGCGAAAATTTTTTTATTTAACTGAGGTTTAAGTTAAATTTGCGAGTTTAATTTTCCTTACCTTCTTACCTCTATAACTGTTTATTTTCTTCTAAATTTTTACTTATAATGAATTTGCTTAGTACCCACAGGACATTCAAATAAGAAATAATAATAATGTAGTACTTTTAATACAGAATTTTTGTATAACATTGTCTTAAAGGGGTATTAAAGAAGGGACGGTAGAGTAAAAAAAGGAGATGGTATAGGAAAAAAGGGACGAAATGGTAAAAAAAAGAGACGGTAAGGATGGAAAGGTAAGGAAAATTTCCACCTATTTTTAGAAAAATCATGTTAAGACTAAGTGATAACCACAATGTTCATTGATTTTTAGAAACAATTGTTAACGTGGGATTAAATTAATTTTTTTTTTTATTTACCTCGAAAAGTGAAGGAATAAACCTTGGAGACGGTAAGACTACCAATAAAGGCACGATCTTGAAATTGATATTTAAATGCTGATTTAAATTCTGCAGTAAATTTCCTGTCAAAGAATTTTAGACATTCTTTCTCTAGCGTACTTCTACATGAGAAAAACTTGAAAAAAATTCTGTGGCTGCATCTGAAGGGATTTTCTGTATAGGTTTAGCAAGAGGGACGGTAAGGATGAAAAACCCAAGGACAGAGTTAAAAAAATTATATCAACCGTAAAAATGTGTGCAGGTTAATTTTTTGCTACATATTTATATAAATCAATTGTTCCAGTTTCGGAAAAAAATTACATCGAATTACTTTTATTGAAACAATTTTGTACAGGCAGCTGCAAACTTAAAAATCAGCATCAGGAACACGGTACGGTGTAGGAGTTTTCCTGGTATTTGGACTCCCAACATCGTCCAAAACTTATTTATCTCGTTAATATTGCTATGCAATCATGCAATGGGATGTTCCCCAGTATATGAAATTTAAAAAAAAAAACACAAAATGTATTAAATAAAAAATTATTATTGAGGGACATGAAAGTCAAAAGATTGTAAGAATGCCCCATATACCTTTACAAGCCTCACGATCGGCATAGATTGTCATTTAATTTTGCACTGTGGTAGCTAATATTGAAGTATTAACATGTATGAGATAGAATAAAGTTTTGGGATAAGCAAATCTGACTAGTTTTAATCCACTTACTAAGTACATTTTGATTTCAATCATTGTTTTACACATGCCACATGGCTACAGTGCGCATTTCAAATAATTGAAAGTAACTCCTACAAAAAAAAAAAAAAAAGAAAAAAAAAGTTTTACAGATGCCACATGGCTACAGTGCACATTTCAAATATTTGAAAGTAACTCCTACAAAAAAAAAGTTTTACAGATGCCACATGGCTACAGTGCACATTTCAAATATTTGAAAGTAACCCCCCAAAAAAAAAAAAAAAAAAAAAAAATGTTTTACAGATGCCACATGGCTACAGTGCACATTTCAAATATTTGAAAGTAACACCTACAAAAAAAAAAAGTTTTACAGATGCCACATGGCTACAGTGTACATTTCAAATATTTGAAAGTAACTCCTACAAAAAAAAAAAAAAAAAGAAAATAACAATTACGCTAAAAATTTTAACGTTTCTTTCCGTTTTGAAAGCTGTCTTACTTAGTACTCAATACAAATAAAACTACGCTAAAGCTCTAAAGGCTTTAAATGTCTTCTTGTTTTTTACTTTCTTCTATCTTTACAAGAAGTAAGTATTGGTTTCGTGAAAATTTTTGAATTCAGGTTTTCGACGGATTTACATATTTCAGGGGTCAAAGATCCTGAAAAGCATGTTTTTACAAAATGTCTGTATGTGAGTCTGTCTGTCTCTCCATCTGTGTGGGACACAAATTTTGTGGGCGCCCTATCTCAAGAACTAATGAACGGAGTTTAATAAAACTTCAGATTCAGTTAGTACCTGATATAATTTGATGCTGATTACTTTTTCGTGTAAATATTCCAGCACTTGGCGCTGCTATGCTCCATTATTCATGATTACCACAATAGCTATATTTCAAGAACGAAATCTCGCATTTTCAGAAAACTTCAGATTCAGTTAGTCCCAGATATAAATTAGTGCTGTTTCGTTTTTGGTGTAAATCGCCCAACGGGTGACGCTACTATGCAGAACTTTTCACGATTTCTGCAATAGCTCTATCTCAAGAACTAATGCACGAATTTTCATTAAACTGCAAATTCAATTAGAATTTGACATAAGTTTTTGCTGATTAGATTTTGGTGCAAATCGCCTAACCGGTGGTGCTGCTATGCTGCATTTTTCAGGAAGTATTAGCACGTATGAGATAGAAGAAAGTTTGGGATTAGTTAGTATAGGAGTAGACTAGTTTTTATAGGAGTTGTAGCTCATCTGGTAATTACAGTCACGTTTACATATAATTTCCTGAAAAAATAGGACAAATTTGGGATTTATTTTTGGATAATAGACAATATTTCTGAACATTCAGTTTTATCACACATCTTTATTCAGCTTTTAAGACATACATCTTATTCCACGTTTATTTTTTTTTCCTTTAAAGAAGTAACATGGCGTTCAATATAGCAGTTTGAAGAATCTCAGATTTGAAAAAAAAAAAAACTGTCGACAGGCATAGGTTCCAGCTTTTTCAAATGGTGGTCTGAAATTAGAAATGCACTTCTTTATATCAGTTAACTTGTTATATAAGTTATGGAATTACTTATGGAATTGATCCAAAAAGATATTGAAAAAATTTTCAAAAATGTCAAAGTGGCGGACTCTTGAAATTCATGTTGACTCTTTTTATTATTTACTTTTTTTTTTCTTTTTTTCTTTGACTTGCTGTCAGAAATGTTTAAAATGGACAATTTTAACATATTTTAGGTTTATTCTATGTTGAAAAGTGTTTACTTTGCTGTAAAAAAAAATTCAAGTCAATTTGTTCAAGTGCTCAATCTCTTGAAACAACGCAGATTTGAAAAATCTTCTGTCGTCAAAAACGCAAGTAAAGTTTTCGTAAACTCTTTGACCCATAAAATTTTTGCTATTTGTCCGTTTTGCAAGAAAATTATATTGGGGGAATTTTTCGGTTGCCAAACAGCAATTTGAGGGCAGACTTTTAAAATATCCGAAAGAGGCAATGGATAAAAAAAAGTTATTGAAATATATATTATTTTACACTTAAAACAATTTCTTTAGGGTAGACCGGGGCAGATTTACGCATTGGGCACGCTTACGCAGTGCACTTTTACCATAACGAGTTATAAGTGGCGCGCCACCAGTCATGACAGATTGATGCTGCTCCCTCGTGGGTATTCTCACAAGTTTTTGAGCGTCAGTCGAGCTTCGGTCTAGTATGAGGAAAGGATAATCTGATTTCTGTCAAGGCGAGTAAATTTTGTGTTGAGCTTATTGAAACTTATTGTGAACTAATAATACATAGTTAAGAATAAACAAATATATGAACATTAGCAGAATTTTATCCTTATTTGAGAACTGTATTTGTAGGAACAGAAATGTTATTAAATTTCGTTGAACGTTAAAAATAAATCCAAACATGGCGACGGGGCACGTTTACGCATTGACATCGGGGCACCTTTACGCACATTCAAAAAGAAGAAATTACGTAAAAATTTACTAGTTTTTATGGAAGCAGAACAAGAAGACAGCAAAGGAAACGTATGAAACCTAAAACTGCAAAAGGGAAAAAGGTTGTACTCTCTGGAATAAAGAAAATAGTGAATGAATCTGATGACGAAGATGAAAACTGTGTGTGTATTTATTGTTTGAAATCATACAACCAATTCAAAAAAGGACAAAACTGGGTTCAATGTCTTAGATACAAAACGTGGTCCCATGACAAGTGTGCAAAAGGAAATACTTTATTTTTTGTTTGTAAAAGCTGTAACAGTGATGATGAAGATGACTAAATAGTTTCTGTTTTTAATTAGCAATAAACGCTATGTTTTCAGTTTAGCCTATAAAATGTTCTTTGATTAGTTCTCTTTATTTTTTTTAAACAGTGTTTTAAGTTATAAATAAGACATTTCAATTTGATTAAATATTTATTTCCTTACTCCTTGGTATCACCTATAATATGCATAAACGTGCCCCACTTGATGCCGTAATCTTGATGCGTAAACTTGACGCTAAAGACTTGAACCTAAAAAAACTTTTTTTTTACGGTTATAAACACAAATAGGGCAACAACTGAATACACAAATTTTGACTTTATTAACTGTTTTATAAAACCACAATGACTAAAATTTTCTAAGTTAAAACATAAAAATTAGAAAATTCATTGAAAAAAAACCGCGTAAATGTGCCCCGGTCTACCCTACTATACAAGAAACCATCCTTTAGCATTTCATTTTGCATATCAGCGACTTTTTGTTCTCGTCTAGTGATGAGAGCGAGCTGGGTATACTGCGTCAACACTTTAGATATGAAATTCGTCTGCATTAATAATTGGCTTCCAGACCAATAAATTACCAAACTTTTCACTGTTCTACCATCATTAAATAAATTTTCTAATTGCATAAGTAGCAATTAGCACAGTTTTATAACCGTGCCCTCCCTTTTAGTTCTGAATGCCAATATGTTCGACACGCTGTATCAACGTAAATAATAAACCGATTGTAAAACCTTTTAGCAGCAGATTCTCACAGAGTTATACCTTTAAAAAATCGTTTTTCTCGAAAAATTATAAGTGAACGTGGTCTTTGGATAAAGGTTTGCAATGAGGAATGAACATTGAATACTGAAGTGGATATTTAATAGTTGTACTTAAATTATTATTTACCGGAAGCATTTCCTTGAGTATTTAAAGAGAAATGAAAAATAAAATACACATTATTTCATTTATTTATTTACAATCAGAGTTTTCGTCTAACCGGACAGTTTTACTTTGCTGTTAAGAATATGAATCTGTATTGTAGTACGCAGTATTTTT
Source organism: Maratus speciosus (assembly GCA_963932465.1). Lineage (NCBI taxonomy): Eukaryota > Metazoa > Arthropoda > Arachnida > Araneae > Salticidae > Maratus > Maratus speciosus. The sequence goes on from OZ010799.1 coordinate 133,228,315, forward strand.
TTTTCTCTTAAGCAACCATTCAAATGAAATTATGAATTAAGACAATTTAAAATTACATTCGTCCCTACGTCAATCCATTGTCTTATTTTGAATGTAAGGGGCTGCCTTCTACTTATAAAGTACAAAGTTCAAGACTCGACCTTTTATTGGAAGTATGTATTAGTTCGAAACAAACTTTAAGGTATAGGCACACCTTTGGAACGTCATTTTCTATCAAAATAACGATTTTCATTTTTGAATTAAAATTGAATCTTTTAACTGCCAAATTATGCTTAAATTCTGTCTGTATGTTAATTAGAACCAGGTGTACAGCCGTTTAAAGTTACAGCTATTACAGCTTTTGAATAGAGTTAAAAAGATATTTTTAGATTTTTCTCAAAATGAAATTTTTCAAATTATTACTTCTCGCAAAATATTCTATAGCAAAAAAGTATGCATGAAATTCTTAGTAATTTTGTGCACTCCTTTTACAAAGGCTTATTGAGGTAACAGACTACACTCATGATAATATATTAAGGGTGTATTGCAATCCAAACTGCTTATTTTCTGATTTATTTTTAAATTCATTTTTGCTCTCAAACGCATCAAGCTGGCAAATTCTCTTATTTAGAAACTGCATAATATGCCTTTTTCGTCAATTTTTGATAAATGCAGAAAATATTGCAAAAAATGCTGTCAAAGTTGGTATTTTGAACCGAATTTTCCGAAGCGGGAGATCTGGGAATGAAAAAAAAAATGATAATACTGAGAAAATAATTGTTTAAAAATCAAATTATAATTAATTGAGTGAAAAATGATTTCACACGGACTCTTATAAATCTCTTGAAAAAGCACCTCAGTAACTTTCATGTTTTTACTTTAAAAAATGAGTCTGAAAATGTCTCAGAAAATTTCGAGCGGTTGAGGGTGGAAAAATATTTTTTCTAATACACCCTTAAATAGTTTCATATTTACAGTGGTATAAGTTGCAACGAATTTTATAAATTCCTCATTACATCAGTATTTTAACTGCCACAGTATCTGAGATATAGGCGCTAATATAATGCGAATAGTCTACGTCCTAGAGAAAGTTATTCTCTTTATTATGCAATTTTCAAAATGCCAATACACTGGTTTGTTTTTGATTTATCATGTTTTGCGGAAATATCAATTTTTCACATAATTTTAACTATTTTTCCCATTAAAAAAATTATGTCTGTGTAATTGCTGAAATATTTACATAATTTTCAATGTTTTAACTAAAATGCCATCATAAAAAATTGGTATAAAGAAAAAATTTCAAAATATCACTTGCGAAGGTGTATGGCTACCTTAATATGTCAGTTTATTTTTTCACAATGAGCAAAATGTGAAACTAAATTGCAATAATCAAAAACATTGATATGCATTTTATAGGAATGTTTTAATTATGTACGTTTAAATATTTGTCAAATATTTAAAATGTATATTTAAATTAAAATTAACGCATAACTACTATTTCAGAAGATTGTATAAAATAGTATTTCAAATGTTGTATCTTTCAACATTCATATGATTAAATCTCAGTTCTGCACCTATTTTATGTGTAATGTCTCGTAATGTCTCATAATGTACCTAATAATGGGTGCTGAATTATTCGAAGACAGAAATGATTTAATGAAATAATTTACGTCTCAAGTAACTTTGAGATGAATGCTCATTCATTAAAATAATACATAGTTTAATTGATCGAAACTGGTTGTAAGTTTATTTGGCCATCAAATTATTGGCATGCGTAATAAGTGCAGTGTGATAAATATTCTGATTTGATTTCAGTTCTAGATAGAATGAGTAGGTTGATTATTTAACAATACAAAACCAAGTATTTATTGAAAATTGCGCTTTACAAGAAGTGATAAAGAGGTGAAAAACATGCTTATTTTTCTTGTTCACACGGGGAAATAATATCAAATACAATAGTGTGGAAAATTATTAGTACAATGTGTATAATGTATTCATTAAAAAAAAAATTCGAATGTCTAGAAAAGCCTTTGACGAATTGTGATGCATATAATATATTTTTAATTTCTAGATTTTTACCATTTAATTTATTTATTAAAATTTTAAATTAGTTTTAATTTGCTTTTTCTGGTTCAAAAGTCACTTATTTCTGTGCCTGGTATCTTGGCTTTTCCATATCAAAATGCATTCAATTTAAAATGCTCTATGTCTGTCATAAATCTCTGTTTCATATTCAAACAGACCCGCAATAGGGTTTCTTTTGCGACGATTTCAGTATCTTGTTGCATTATTTTCTTCCGTGCACTATTAAAGATTTCTGGAAAATGTGTCGATTGCTTGGCATCTGAAGTCAAAAGTTCATACATCTTGTTCAAATGTCCTAATTAATAACTAAAAATGTCAACCCTTTCGAAGATGCCAGTTTGAAATTAGGCCATGACAGGGAATTTAACAAATACAACCAATTAATTTTCGACAATAAGTAGGGAATTTCAGCAGTAGAATGTGTAGAATGAATTCAGGTGGATTTGAATTAATGAAAAGCAAAACTCAATTAAGAAAAATTAAAGAGGTCACACACTTGTTAAGGAAATATTTCATGCATATGTTATACCTAAATCTTCATTGTCTATACTAATATTTTAAAGAGGTAAAAATTGTTTATTTGTAGGAGGTAAGCTTTGGAATTACCGATCCGATTCCAAAAGTAATGGTATCAAAATGATGGTGTTAGTTCAACTTAGAACATAGGCTACATCTTATGTCCGTGCCACTGGTCAAAAGGGGGTGCAGGAGCAAAAAACGTTCTAAAAATACTATTTTTGCGTTACTGCAGGGCCTACCCTAGTAGCAAAATGTATATGGCCCTTGAATGGCCTCTTATCGAAGTCCGATGACACGATAAGTGGCCGAATATCGCATTCTCATCGGAGAGGGATGAATTTCATCGGCAATTACTCAGAAATGTCTCATCGGCCTGAGATCTATGGATGATCGCAATCTGATGAATTTTAGAAAAATTTGTGATGAAACACCGAGGAGTACGATTTGATAACGATGAAAATGCGATGACTTTTAGATGAGTTATCAAGCAAATTTTGATTAGAAAGCGATGAATTATAGATTGGTTGGTTGGGTGTATAAATGAAAGCGATTTCAGAATATTTATTTTCGAAATATACATACATTAAAATTTTAAGCGTCAAAAATGTAAATACATTCTTTTAATTTCTATTAGCTTTACTACAATCGTTTGAAACAAAATATTTAAACAAAAATATCCAAATTTTATTTTTATTTTTTGAAGGAGGGGGAGGGGTGAACTGAGTTAGAAAGAGTTCCATATTTTTTTTATTTCTGAACGAATACTACTCCTTCATTTAAATAATCCTATTAAATTCTATTATTTATCCTCTTCCTAAAGCCTTTTATTTTAAATCAATTAAGTTTGCTTGTTTTCAACAAACTGATTTAAAAAAAAAAATCAAATGCATTTTTTAAGTATTAATATTCGACTAACAATTACCACTCTTATTGTTTATCATTATGCTTGATAGAAATATTTTAAAAGAATTTTATTAATTCTAAATTATTGTTCTGCTTTGATAAGTTTTTGCCCCTTAAATTTTTCATTATAAAATATGAAAGGTTATTTCTTTCATTTTATTAGACTTTAAAAGACGAAAAATGCAATTGGGCCTTTTTCTACCAAGGTACATGAATAATTCAGTAAGTTATACTGTTGTATAAACACTCATAACTCAAAAGAGTATATATTTTTAATTAAGCATATTTACTGGAAAGGGGGGGGGGATTGGTGGGATTCAGGTGTCTAAATAGGTAGAATTTCGGTCTGTTCAGAGATCCTTGACAAGAGGCGTACAAAAGCAAAGGGCATCACACCCTCCTCGTTTAAATAAAGACCATTTTTTATCACACGAACTGTCCAAACACATACCCATATTTGGCAATAAACCGTTTTTCCCAAAAATAAATACTTTGAACCAGAAAATTTAATTAAATGTGCCTTGCTTCTATTTAGTAGTGATTTGAAATATACTTTATTTCATTAAATAAATTTCTGGTTTAAAGTTTTTTTCTTCTTTCACTACGTGGGAAGGTGGTAATAAGTATACTTATTACAATTTCTTTGTTAAATATTTGATAATTCATATCTGTAAAGTGCAAAAAAATAACTCTTGAAGAAGCACACTGTAATAACAGATTATATTTCTAAAACAAATGTATGAATTAGGTTCAGCTTTGCAAGTTCCATTTTTAAGTCAAATCAATTTCATTTAACCCCTTGAGAGGCACGTGATTGCGTTCCTGTAATGTTAAATTCACACCGGGATCTTTGAAAAATTCCGTTTCAAAATAAAGAAAAGCAATTTTACAAGTTTTTTCCATCAAAGTTACAAAAATAAAATTTATTTAAAAGTTTCCGGTGCAAATCTCGATTAAACTTAGGTGGGATAAAATATATCCCATCGTCCCTCAAGGGGTTAATATTCACAACTTTCACACCTACGGTTAATTTCTTTTCTATTAGTCTTATGTCATGCTGATACTTCACAATTGTATTGTCTGTGAAAACCCTAACTGTAGGGAAGGTAGGGGATTTCCCCCTCTGAAATATTTGTATCTTAATATGATTTAAGAAAAATTGACAGAAAAACTATTTAAATTAATATATTACTAATTATTGATCAATCTAATTGTCAAATGTATTTGAAAATAACTTTTTGAGACTTTCTGATAATTTTTTTTCCACAACACTGCTGTTATGATTTTTTTCATTCAAAACATTTACATAAATTTATATTTATTATGGAATTGGGCTTCATTAAGCAGCACAGGATCAACATTCTCTGGAAGTGTAGGAAAAAATATTTTCAACACCTAGACTTATGCATAGGTCACAATAGTTGAATGCGGACAAATCCACACAAAGTGGAATAAGCAAAGGCTTTAATGCTCGTGATATTTAAAATGTTTAACATTTAACTGATTTTGTTTATTAATCCATAAATTTCTGATTGAAACAAAATTTAAAATACTATTGTAGTAGTTATACAGTCAAACCTCGTTAACATAAATCTCAAGGCAAATTAAAAGTTTTTTCCTGATGTTATCATCAGTTTATATTATTATTAATAAAACCGTTGTATTAATTTTGACAGGCATTGTAGGAAAAATTTATATTAAAAGTACACCAGGTTAATTCTGTACATGTTAATGAGGTTTGAATGTACTTTTTGTTGTTTAATAGCAACAGCCATCTCCTGTTACTTTCTGTTTAGATATTAGGGCAGATAACTGAAAAAATACATTATCTTAATTAGATTTTTTTTCAGTTTTATATCTCTATGCCTATATAAAATATCACATTAATGTTAGCTATTTTATCTTATTGTTTCTAAACTTGAAGTGTTGTTTTAAGAATCTACATATACTATCTGCATTTTTTAATTACTAAATGAATAAAATACCCTAATTTCTAGTGCATAATCTGCTGAGAAATTTTAATAAATAAGATTTATGTTATTTCTATTTTTTACATATTATGCAACATATTTAAATAAACTTTATTGCTCTAAAACTTATTTGATTGGCTGCAAACTATGTACATCTGAAATTAGCGTACACAAAAAGTACTTAAATTCTGTTCAATTAACTTACTCATTTAATATAAATGTATCATTTGAAAGTTTTATTAAGGTTAAACAATGACAGAAAAAAAAAAAAAAAAAATGTTGTTGCTTCTTCCTGTAACCCTTCGTATAAATCGAAACAAAAATCTTCTACGTTAAAAAAGTTTCTGAAGCAATTAATTGTCACAGATGATTCAAATGTTGCTTTGTACATTCACATCCCATAAAAAGTAGAAATAATAAAATATTTATTGAATATTCATGCACAAGAATTTAATGAGGACACCAGTTTCAAAACTCCTTATCTAAAAGTTAAAAAATAGAGTTTTCTCTGCCATTCCATTCTACTGGTACCGGTGGACATGAATCTGGAAAACAATACCATCTGCAAAACACTAGCTTTATTGTGTATTTCTGGCATTGTAAAATCTTGGTTTACAATGAAAACCAATGGACACGATCAGAGGTTTTTCACGATTTCCCAAAATTTGATTTACTGGATAAGGCAAATTTTGAAACTCACATACTCAAATATAGCTAATAATTTCCAAATCAAACTTTAATTAACTCATTTGATATAAATTTAAGATTTATTTATTTTTAAATAACACATAACATACACAACAAAAGAAATTCAAAGTAAGTTTAAATATATAAGTGCATCAATTACACTGTTTTTATTTATAAATAATGTTCCAACAGGAACAAACAAAAGCTAATGCGTTTAAAATAACTTTGGAAAAAAAATTATCAAGAGAAATTGATCTTTATTTTGTATCTGGAGAATTACATGAAGTATCTTGTTTTAGAAGTGTTCTGGTCAAAGAATCAAACAGGACGGAATGCCACCTTTTCTTAAGCGTAGGTAACATATTCCATTTTCTGCAGTGTAGAGGGGGAACTCATGAATGTCAGCAGATGTAAAATGCAGTTCACAAAGCTAGACAAAAAGAGAACAAAACAGTAAATTTTTATGCATAATCATGTGTATGTATATACATATAAAAGTGTGGTTTATTTCAGTTAGCTTTATTAAGTACACTTGTAGTATTTTATTTCCATGGGAGAGATATGGGGTCATTCTAAAAAAAAAAAAAAAAGTTCATTTTGAAATTTTTAAGAAAGAAAAAATATCTTTTGAGATGGTTGAATACTAATTCAAAAATAGAAACTGAAGGTGGATTTATGATTTTGGCCCCAGCTTAGCATTTTTTTTTATTTATTTATCTTGGATTTTTTGGGTTTGCACAATTTGAAATAATTGTAAAAATTTTGGTCTGTGCAGACCTTTAATGCCTACTGTTATTTAACATCTGTTAATTTTTCTATATACAAGCTAAAATTAACAAAGATAAAACTTTCCAATAGCAACCTGCAAATTTACAAAGAAAAAAAAAAATTAAGACTTCATATACAAAATTACACTTTGTTTCTACAAACAGTTTCAGCGTTATTAACCATTTTACAAAGAAGCAATTTTGGAGATTTTCTCCATATTGAAACCTGGCACTTATATCAATATACCCTACAGATTTCACCCAAAATATTATTTCAAACAACAACAACAAAAAAAAAAAACAGCTTTTTGCTATGAAGAAAAGGTGGTTTTATGATTTTATTGGATTTTCTATAATTTTCTTTAAAGGCAGTATACCATTCATTGTGTCGAAAAGTAATCCAATTTCTTTTCTTTTTTTACATAGAAAGAATAAAGTATCATAAAAACTGAATTTACCCAGTTATTATTCATAGTTTGTAGTATAACAGATATTTTTATTATACAACAACAACTCTTAAAACTGATAGAGATATTGTCAGTTGCATATACAACATTTTTAGCTTGACATGTAAAATATACAGTTTAAATGGATCAACCAATCACGTTTTTTCTTTTTGGAAATAGCAGAATATTTTGTTGTAATAATAATATATTCTTTGAGCTACACTGCAGTTAGAGAAAAAGGGTTGGAAAAGATGACACTTTTTTCTAAAAAGAATTCCCTCCCCCCCTCCCCCCCAAAAAAAATTAAATTTCAATGAGCTCCTGTAAAATTTGTAAAAAGTTTACACCACCATCGTTATTTTATGTCACACAGACCTTTCGATTCGAGACAGATTGCAGACAGTTTGAAGCGAAAATTTTACATTTTTGGCTTTATTTTCAGTCACACAGATTAAAATTTTACAATATCTGTTTTATTTCAGGCCCCATGTGCAGAAACCAAACAAACAAACAAAAAAAATCTACAATTTTGTATAATTTTATTCTTGCAAACCCGAGGAGAAAAAAAAAAAAAAAAAAAAAGCCAAATTTTCACAATTTGTGTTATAAAATTTAAAATATATTTCAAAATCAATATTTCTAAGTGGAAATAATGCCCTTCAGAGAAACACTTGAAAAAGCTAGCCGCCCACTCCACCCCCAAATTGGCATTTATCTTTGCATTTTCTAAAACTTTAATTCAATCAAGAATTGATTAATTAAAAATATTCTTTAATTAATTAAAAATCAAATAAATTACTTTTAATAAACTCTTGTTAAAATTATGTTCATTATTTTACTTAGATTAAATAATGATACAGCTGTGAAAGCATGAGAGAATTTGAAAAAAAAACGACAGTGATTTTTTCAAGTGGGCCTGCTCGCAAACCTTCCAATTGATAAGAATAAGTGATTTAAGATAATACTATGTCCAGTAATACTATTATGTAGAAAAGTATTACTCATCCTTGTTGAAATTATGACTTTAAAAGGGATAAAATATATTGAAGGGTTTCGGTAATTTTTGCTTTTTACAATTCTCCCTGAAAATTTTAATAATGAATTTTTCATATCTGTACCATGTTTGAAAATTGTCCGACCAATGTTGTAAACCGCATTTCAAAATTTCCAACTCATTTTTCATCAACTCATTTCCAACTCAACCAAAATTAGGTGTCCTTTTTTAATGACACCACCCTCGAAAGGGTTAAACACTATATATGAAAACATAAGTTTTGGCCACTCCCCTTTCACCAATTTTTCTGTAGCTGTCATATTAGCATCTTTTTGTTTTCTATGGACTCTTAAAATATTATTTTTCATGTTTTCTCCAATGCTGAAGCTGGCATTACTTGCAACAAATCCATTTTTCTATACTAACTGCTTTAAACAATGCTTTCACATTTTTTCCAATACCGAAGTTAGTCGTCACTAGCAACAAATCTACTTTTTCCTATTTTCTACTAAGCCATCTGCTTTAATCTATGTTTTCTCTTTCTGCCAATGCTGAAACCAGCCATCAACTGCAACAAATCCACTTTTCTCCCATTTTCTCTGCTAAATCATCTGCTTTTTGTCACATGAGTAGACCACTGACTCTTGCATCTTTTTTGCCGATTGTTTGAAAACAAAAATGTCAGCATCTTTTCCACTTCAGTTTGTAATATTCTGTATTACCATTCTTTTCTTTTTTTATTAAAAATCTTTCGATTTTTAAAGATTTTGCACATAAGAGGTTGAATAATTTTTAATTGAACTGCAGCATTGTGTTGGCTCATTTGAGGTAAAATATAACGATGTAAAATCTAATTTTTTTTAAATACTTAAATCCATTTGCTTTTCATTCATAGTAGCCATTGCCATTGACTTTCAAAGATAATTGAACAATATACAACTTACCACAACTGGTTGTCTGATATAGGTCAAAATTGGGAAATTTCATTAGCGGCCACTGGCCGGTAGAACTAGTTTTTTAAGTGGCCACTTTTTTATTTAAAAATACTAAACAGTAAAATTTCTATAAATATTCATCTAAAACTGAACAGCCCAAATAAATATGTTAATGTAAATATATTGAATACCCAAAAAAAGCAGAATCCTTGATGAAATGCAAGAAAATTTTATTCTCTCCTTGTAAAAAATTGGCCGCTGATAGACAATTTTTCACTGGCCACTTTTTCTCATTTACTGGCCCTGTGGCCGGTGGCTAGTGCTAATTTTGACCTTTATTGTCTGACTAGAACTTTATTTGATAACGAAATAAATGGTTACGTGACGCTGCTAGCAGGTATATAATTTTTGTTCCCATTCCGAGGTTTACTGAAGCTTTCCCCTTGCAGCAGCTGTTGCGAGCTACTCACCTACATTCCTTAATTGACTGCATATTCCCATGTCATGCATGCATCTGCAACGTGATCACAAAAAATTCATAGGGATAAATTGCTACATTTTTTCTTATTTAGAATTCATGCCTTGAAAGGGCTTTTTAACAAAACTTCGCTTGTAACTGCTGCTGAAAAGGCAATACCATTAAACAAAGTATTTATCACACAGAGCGATGCTTTTAGCATGAATTGTTAGGTCGGGACATGATGATTTTGATAACACTAACAGGCTGATATTACACATAATCACATTAAGCAGCATCTGCTGCAAAAAGTAGTTTCTTTAGCATAAACATAATTATAATTACCCTTAGATTTCTCTTAAAAATCACGATGCAAGGAAACACTATTTGCCTTCTCAGAGAGTGGTCTCATAGGAATTTCAAGAACATCCTAAGGATAAAAAAAAAATTAATATAAAAAAAATAAAATGTATTGCATTTCATTAAAGTACCGAGACACAAAAAAAAAAGCAATTGCATAAAATTTCTGGATTTCTTGATGTTTTTCAGGTGCAATGCTAAAACTTAAGAATCATAAAATAGAATTCTTTTTTTAAAGATAAGGAATTTTAATGTACAAATAGTATTGACTCTAGGCTAATTTGGAAGGGCGTAAAGCACGGTGGACCTTTTCAAACTACATTATGCACCCAGTGGTCCTTACTGCTCTTTTGGATGCACCCTTTTTATTTAATTTTATTGCAAAATATGTCAATCGGCTGCAATAAAAAAATTTGAATTTCACTAATTGGCTGAGGGGAAAAAAATAGCAAAATTCATCGAATATGGGAAGGGAATGCGAAATTTGTCAATTGGTCATAGAGAAGGGGAAAAATCGAGAAATTTGCCAACTCCATGCAAGAATATAACTGCAAAATCAATTAATTGTGATCGATTGATGGAGAAAAATATCAAATTGTCTATCCACCTCAGAATAAAAAAATCATGCAATTTTTCAATGCAACAGAGGAAAAACAGAGTAATTTTGTGAATCAGTCAGAAGACGAAATGGCAGGATTTGTAAATCGGTCGAAAAATTTGATAATTGGTCAAGACAGGGCTTGAAATTAAATTTTTCTTAGGAAGAGAGTCTCCCTCCTAACATTTATAAATGGAGGTGGAGTTGAACTGTTTAAGGGAGGAGGGGGGGGGAGGGAAAAAATCTTTAAAATTCACTGTTATTTTACATGCTATTTAAAGTAATACATTAACACGGACAGGACAAAATACCATTGAAGCAATTTAAATCAACAATTCAGAATAATTAGTATGCAAAATTTTTTCAATAAGGAAGAAAATCAAGCTGTTATACAGTCTATTATTCAACTTTCAATCAAATGTCATGAGTTCTTACAATGGGGTTGTTAAATGTAGTTCAGAAATTAGTTTTTATTCGATTTTGTGCCCTGAATTTCCTTTCAGAAGGTAAAATTGTGACAGACAGCACAAGCTCAACATTTATAACTTTGGAAATTATTGAAAATGTATGATTATGCTCGCTTTAAAAAATTTCAGGAAACTTTGCAATATTTAACATGCCTCCATTTTTAACTACTTGCATGAACAATGTATATTTGCTGATGGCATCATGAATATCCATTTCAGAATGAAATTGTTTTATTATATCCTTAACGAAATTATAGTCAAAACAGGACTCCCTGGCATTTTCTTTGATTAACAAACTGACTGTTGAAAAAACAGAATTTCGTCCAATCTATGGCAAAAAGTAACCGTTAAATTTGCAGTTGATTCAGAATAAAAAAAAAAAAAATCAAAATCTGAAATTTACAACAAATTTTCTGAAAGGTTACAGCAGATAGGTGAGGGGGGGGGGGGGAGGAAGAACAATCAATTTTCTTCTGGAGCTAATTATTTTTGTTGCAAGTTGAGTAAACTTTGTTTTTGGTTCGGGTCGATTTCAGGCTGAGCGTACATTCCTGCAAGTTGGGTTCAGGTTAAAACCAATTTTTCAAAAGTTAGTTCAGTCTATTATTTCAGATTAACCCCTAGGGGACAAGCGATCGGTATATGTGCCACTTAAGGTACTCAGAATCCTTCATTATTCTCACCAGTTATTTTTTAATGTAAAATTTACCTTATTTAATCAGAGGATTTTCGCGATTCAACTAAAGAAAATTTTCTGTTTTTAAAAACCGGTGGTAAAAGATTAAAATTAAGCCTCAAAGGGCTCTCATCACCAAGGGGTGAAAAACTATACCTATAATAATAAACAAATATTTGTATGTGTGTGTGTGTGCTGTTTTCTAAAGAAACCGCAACTTTTTTTCTGCGAACCATTCACAAAATTTGCGTTTTTTCCCCTATGACCTTTGATGAAATTTGCATTTTTTAAGAGGACCTTTGACTACTAAATTCAAGTTTTTGGCATCCTACGAAGAAATTTGAGTTTTCGACATCCTTCGAAGAAATTTGAGTTTCCGACATCCTTCGAAGAAATTTGAGTTTTCGACATCCTTCGAAGAAATTTGAGTTTTCGACATCCTTCGAAGAAATTTGAGTTTTCGACATCCTTCGAAGAAATTTGAGTTTTCGACATCCTTCGAAGAAATTTGAGTTTTCGACATCCTTCGAAGAAATTTGAGTTTTCGACATCCTTCGAAGAAATTTGAGTTTTCGACATCCTTCGAAGAAATTTGAGTTTTCGACATCCTTCGAAGAAATTTGAGTTTCCGACATCCTTCGAAGAAATTTGAGTTTCCGACATCCTTCGAAGAAATTTGAGTTTCCGACATCCTTCGAAGAAATTTGAGTTTCCGACATCCTTCGAAGAAATTTGAGTTTTCGACATCCTTCGAAGAAATTTGAGTTTCCGACATCCTTCGAAGAAATTTGAGTTTCCGACATCCTTCGAAGAAATTTGAGTTTCCGACATCCTTCGAAGAAATTTGAGTTTCCGACATCCTTCGAAGAAATTTGAGTTTCCGACATCCTTCGAAGAAATTTGAGTTTCCGACATCCTTCGAAGAAATTTGAGTTTTCGACATCCTTCGAAGAAATTTGAGTTTTCGACATCCTTCGAAGAAATTTGAGTTTTCAGCATACTTCGAAGAGATTTGAGTTTTCAGCATACTTCGAAGAGATTTGAGTTTCTGCGATCCTTCGAAGAAATTTGAGTTTCCGTGATCCTTCGAAGAAATTTGAGTTTCTGTGATCCTTCGAAGAAATTTGAGTTTCCTCGATCCTCTGACAAAATTTGATTTTTTGCGATCCTTTGACAAAATTTGAGTTTTCGCGATCTTTAGACAAAATTTAAGTTTTCGCAATCCTTTAACCCTCTAAGTGTTTGGGGCGTATTATTCCGTTTACTAAGCTCCAAGTTTCACAGCAATACAAGCAATATTTAAGATAATATAATTCTATAGATTTATGGAATTTTAAATATATTGAAGAATTATTAATAATCTTAAGAATTACATTCATATTTGTAATTGAGTTTTTTTTATAATGTTGAAAGAATCATATTTTATTAGCATTTAAAACAAAATGCAAAGAAAACATTACAATTTTACCCTTTTGCAAGACGCTCAGAAGGTTAATGAGATTCATGTTTTTTCTGTGATTCTTTGATGAAATTTGCGTTTTATTCATGATGCTTTGATTAAAATGTTTTTTCTGCGAACAACTGACAAAATCAATTTTTTTGGTGACCATTTGTCGCTTTTTCAGTTATATATTTTTTATGTCTGAATTTCCAGACTGATGACGGATTTTTCATAATTTTTTGAATTTAATGCCTTAAATTTTCTGAAAATTCGGATAAGAATCACCCCCCCCCACCCGAATTCATTAATTGGCCATGAAAAATAACACAAAACTTGTCAATCGATCTTGGGGGAAAACCCCCACAAAATTTGTTGATCAGTCAAGGGAAAAAAAATTTAATTTCAACAACCTTTCATAGTAAAAAACTCGCAAACGTATCAATCGGTTGTGCAAAAATATCACTAATTTGCACTCATTTTTTAAATAATTTTTAGCATTTTTCTGTTGTTCAGAGGGGGGGGGGGTCATTATCCACCTTCTTGGATCAGGGCTGAAACTAGCCTTTTTTGCACTCGGGGCAAACATGGATTTTGACGCACCTTCCCCCCTCTTCTGCAACGTATATTTACGAAGAGAATTTTACTAATTTTCTAATATCCGACTTATTTTAAAATTTAAAATATGAAATCATAAAATATGTAATACTGAACTACGTAATCTACAATGGCAGATCCCAGGGTGGGGCGATGGCCAACAAAAATATTCTAGGTATGATCCATGTCAATTCAGGCAGCCAAAGAAAAAATCTTACCTTCATAGTCTCAGAAGTTTTTGAATTGAGCATATGTTAAAATTCAATAAAAAATAAGATACTTGTATATTTTGGTTTTGCCCAAAAAAATTCCTGGCCCGAGATACAGGCCGCCAAAGATGGCTTCCCGGGCACCATTTCCAATTCGCCATTTTCGATAAAAATTTTAAAGTGCTCTATCTCTAGAACGGTGCAAGATATTTTGTTGCGGTTTTTTTTATTTTAAAGATAATATTCTTCTGTTTAAAATGATGTACCCAATTTTGAAAAATGTATTCAACTTTTCTTGTGGCAACCTTTTGAAAAAAAAAATTTTTTTTTTTGAAAATGCCAATCCTAAAAATTTTGATTTTTTTGCTGTTGATCAATACCATTGGGAACTATCTTCACTGTAAAGGAGAATTTCCACTTTTGAGTTTAACAAATTTTAGAAACATTTAAAAAATTCAGAGAATTTTACAGGAACTGTATATATACAGTTCCAGTAAAAGTCACTGAATTTTTGCTTATTTGTATCATATTTGTAAGGATAAGACTACTATATATCCTAAACAAGTTAGAAATTGCAATATCAAATGTGGCAAATGAGGTGCGTGCATAGTATTAACTAGTTTTATAAATATTCAGATCTTGGTGCAATAAGTGTTACACTCTTGGGCAAAAAGGCATGAATACAAAATTTACCATAATACCATATATTAAATTCAGTAATACGGAAGTAATATGAATCCATCTTAAAAGGACGTAATCGTCATGGCAACCTAGAATCATTGCCTATCATGGTATATCATTGAATCAATTATGTATTATAGGATTTTTAAATAGAATGAAGAAAACTTTTATTAATGTCTTTTATGTTTTAATTTGATTTTTATTAGCATTTGAAGTGATACATACTTTATTGCAAAGGTTTACAAAAAATTACTTCCTGTGTCATAGAAAGTGCATGGTGTTTACAGGGACACACAAAAGATTTCAGATACTTTACCTTATTGGAAATACTGTACATTAGCGATGATTGCTAGAGGTGCATTTTTAGTTGCGATATGAGTTTTTAAGTTTAATTAAATATTTCCATATTACGTTGTGTGAATAAATGCTGTAGATCATATACAGGGCTACACAAAAGAAATCTTAAGGGTTTACTGAGTATGAATGAAAGTAGCTTAAAGGTGATTTTTAAATGAGTTATGCCTTTTTACACTGAACTACATTTAGTATACTGAGATATGTTTGGAGAATATAGATAAAATGATATACAGGTCACGCAAAGAATTAGATACATGGCCATCTATGGATGATAATCTCTGGAAGTGTGATTTCACTGGTTTTAAGGATGTTTTAATCTTAATTAAATATTAGCTAAATAGTGGCATGTATGTAGGTAAAATACAAGGTTGTATGAAAGCATCCAAGTATGCTTCCGTCTACTGACATAAATTTCTAAAAGTCAAATTCCGACCTATTTATGTGTTTTTAACAATTTCCAACATAGTTGAAAGTCTTTATGGATTCGATTTGTCTGCCCATCTGTCTGAACTCTAACTTGTATTAATATAATTTGTATTGCTGTGTAATTGATATATGTTATTGAGATTGTTTTACTATGTTCGGTATTGAAAATAAAGTATGTATCACTTCAAATGCTATGAAAATCAAATTAAAACATAAAAGACATTAATAAAAGTTTTCTTCATTCTATTTAAAAATCCTATAATACATAATTGATTCAATGATATACCATGATAGGCAATGATTCTAGGTTGCCATGGCGATTAAGTCCTTTTAAGATGAATTCATATTACTTCCATATTACTGAATTTAATATGTAGAAACATAATAAATTTTGTATTCATGCCCTTTTTGCCCAAGAGTGTACCTTATTGCACCAAGATCTGAATATTTATAAAACTAGTTATAGTACGCATGCACCTCATTTGCCACATTTGATATTGCAATTTCTAACTTGTTTAGGATATATAGTAGGCTTATCCTTACAAATATGATACAAATAAGCAAAAATTCAGTGACTTTTACTGGAACTGTATATATACAGTTCCTGTAAAATTCTCTGAATTTTTTAAATGTTTCTAAAATTTGTTAAACTCAAAAGTGGAAGTTCTCCTTTACAGTGAAGATAGTTCCCAATGGTATTGATCAACAGCAAAAAAATCAAAATTTTTAGGATTGGCATTTTCAAAAAAAAAATTTTTTTTGAAAAAAAATTTTTTTTTTCAAAAGGTTGCCACAAGAAAAGTTGAATACATTTTTCAAAATTGGGTATATCATTTTAAACAGAAGAATATTATCTTTAAAATAAAATAAACCGCAACAAAATATCTTGCACCGTTCTAGAGATAGAGCACTTTAAAATTTTTATCAAAAATTGCGAATGGGAAATGGTGCCCGGGATGTCATCTTTGGCGGCCTGTATCTCGGGCCAGGAATTTTTTTGGGCAAAATGAAAATATACAAGTATCTTAATTTTCTTAAATTTTAACATATGTTCAATTCAAAAACTTCTGAGACTATGAAGGTAACCCCCCTGCCTGAGTTGATATGGATTCAGCCTCTAAATAAACTTTGATCTCCTTCTTGGTGCGTTTCCAAACAAAAATCACCAAATTGGCACGTTTTAGCGTTTTGTCTCCCAGATTTCCAAACTCTTGGAGACACCACGCAAAAGTGTGCCTTTTAAGATGGCGACAATCAAAATAAAGCAAAAATACATATTTTAAAACACAGAAAATACACAAATTTTGAAAAAAAAATCATACATTAACCGCTCGTTAATAATTTTACTACCTGTACAAGAAAAATGTAGTACACACACCTACTTTTAAATACAAAACAACCCTTTTTCAGTTTAAAAAGTATATATAATATTAAGCTTTGACAGAAATTAATCATTTTTTCCCTTTAATACATAATTAAATAACATTAAAATTCAAAAAGAATTTAAAATTATTTCATTTTTTAAATAATGTTTAGCATTATTCTGTTATTCAGGTGATAGGGGGGGTGGGGGGGGGTCATGCTCATGACCCACCTCTTGGATCCACCATTGTTTACCAGGCATAAAAAAAAAAAAAAATGCAGCACCTGCTACCGTTCTGCTACTGAGTGGCAGAGTACCCAAATGAAACTGCACTTTGATCCCCTTCTCGGTGCGTTTCCAAAAAAATCGCCAAATTGGCCCGTTTTTGCGTTTTGTCTCTTAGAATCCCAAACTCTAGGAGACATCATGCAAAAGCATGCATTTAAAGATGGCAACAATAAAAATAAAGCAAAAATACATATTTTAAAACACAGAAAATACACAAATTTTGAAAAAAAAAAAATCTTACATTATCCGCCTGGTAATCATTTTATTTTCTGTACAAGAAAAATGTGTACGCACCTACTTTTAAATACAAAACAACACTTTTTTAGTTAAAAAATATATACAGTAGACTCCCTCAAATCCGCACAGCTTGGGACCAGAGGTTGTGCGGATTTTATAATTTTGCAGATTTCTGGTTATTGTTTTGTTTACATTTTTTAAACAGTAATTTGGATGTAGCTAATGATGTAATCGAAATTATATGAATGCTTGCAATATAGCAAAATATTAAAATAGTAAAGTATTAAACTAAAATAATAAACAGTAAGATAATTTTAAAAATGATTAATATTTTTAAATAAAAATAAAGTTAAATTATTAAAAATTAAATAATTAATGTATAATTAAATATGCATAATAAAGATGAATTATTGAATGAAACTTTCCTCTTAAAGGTACCATGTTAATAATTTCACATAAAAATCATAAAGTAAGGAAGTTGTATTTAAGGTTTAGTCAGATTTAATATGCAAAAAAGTTTGATTGATACATATATATATTTAGTAAAAAGATTGTGATTATTACCAATGATATTGGCAATATCTTGATTTTTAACAGAAATAAATTTATACTTATTTCATGAAAAACCATGAGTTCAGTCATATTATCTATAAATACATATTAGAATACATACAGAATAATTATATAAAACTAAAAAATTCTGTAATTGTGTTCTGGCATCTGAACTAAAACTTTCATTGTTTACATCTGTAATGATGTGTGGATTTTAGGTTTGGAGATTTGAGGGAGTCTACTGTATATATTAAGCTTTGACTGCAATTAATCTTTTTTTTTTCCTTTAATACATAGTAATTAAATAACATTAAAATTCAGAAAGAATATAAAATATATTTCATTTTTTAAATAATTTTTAGCATTTTTCTATTGTTCAGGGGAGGATTACCCCCCCCCCCCTACTGGATCAGGGCCGAAACTAGCCTTTTTTGCACCCGGGGCAAACATGGATTTTGCACCCCCCCCCCTCTTCTGCAAAGTATATTTAGAAAGGGAATTTTACTAATTTTCTAATATTAGACTTACTTTAAAATTTAAAATATGTAATCATAAAATATGTAATACTGAACTACGTAATCTACAATGGCAGATACAAGGGGGAGATGACTGGCGTCAGAGGGGGGGGTCATGAACACCAACAAAAATATTCTACTTTAATCCCCTTCTTGGTGTGTTTCAAAAAAAAAAAATCCCCAAATTGGCATGTTTTTGCGTTTTGTCTCCCAGATTTTCAAACTCTAGGAGACACCACACAAAAGTATGCATTTTAAGATGGCGACAATCAAAATAAAGCAAAAATACATATTTTAAAACACAGAAAATACACAAATTTTGAAAAAAAAAAATCATTATCCACCCTGTAATAATTTTATTTTCTGTACAAGAAAAATGTACAGTTTGTACTACAAACACCTACTTTTAAATACAAAACAACCCTTTTTCAGTTAAAAAAATATATATATATATTAAGCTTTGACTTGACAGCAATTAATCCTTTTTTTCTTTTAATACATAATTAAATAACATTAAAATTCAAAACTAGTTAAAAATATATTTCATTTTTTAAATAATTTTTTGCATTTCTCTGTTGTTCAGGGGGGTGTCATTATCCCCCCCTCTTGGATCCGCCATTGTTTACGAGGCATAAAAAAATGCAGTGCCTGGTGCCGTTCTGCTACTGAGTTAGAGTACCCAAATTAAACTGCACTTTGATCCCCTTCTTGGTGTTTTCCCAAAAAAATCACCAAATCGGCACGTTTTTGCGTTTTGTCTCCCAGAATTTCCAAACTCTAGGAGACATCACGCAAAAACGTTCACTTTAAGATGGCGACAATAAAAATAAAGCAAAAATACATATTCTAAAACACAGGAAATACAAAAATTTTTTTAAAAAATCACACGTTATGAGTCTTGTAATAATTTTACTTTCTGTACAAGAAAAATGTACACACGCCTACTTTGAACAATTTCGAGGGTGGCGTCCTTAAAAAAGGACACCTAAATTTAATTCCAAAACTGACAAATGGCACCAAGAATATTTAATTAAAATTTTCCTATTATAATGTACGTGAAAATAAGCAAGTTCGTATTTTCTAATAAATTTGTTTATAAATTCCGGTGTCAGTCCATTATTGCATCGGTTTATGAACAGAATTACTCTGCACCGGTAAAGGTTATATACTACAAAACAACCATTTTTTAGTTTAAAAAGTATATATATATTAAGCTTTGACAGCAATTAATCATTTTTTTCCTTTAATACTTAATTAAATAACATTAAAATTTAAAAAAAATTAAAAATTATTTCATTTTTTAAATAAATCTTAGCATTTTTATGTTGTTCAGAGGGAGGGGGGTTATCACCCCCTCTTGGATCAGGAACGAAACTAGACTTTTTTGCACCGGGTGCAAACATGGAACGGGCGGGGCAACCCCCCCCCCCCCCTCTTCTGCAAAGTGTATTTAGAAAGATAATTTTACTAATTTTCTAATATCTGACTTATTTTAAAATTAAAAATATGAAATCATAAAATATGTAATACTGAACTACGTAATCCAGAATGGCGGATCCAAGGGGGAGGTAACAGAGGTCATGACACCACCCCCCTTGAAAACCAACAAAAATATTTTAACTAAACTTTGATCCCCCCCTTCTTGGTGCATTTCCAAACCAAATCACAAAATCGGCATGTTTTTGCGTTTTGTCTCCCAGATTACCAAACTCTAGGAGACAACACGCAAAAGTGTGCATTTTAAAATGGCGACAATCAAAATAAAGCAAAAATACACATTTTAAAACACAGAAAATACACAAATTTTGAAAAAAAAAATAATCATACATTATCCGCTTGTTAATAATTTTACTACCTGTACAAGAAAAATGTAGTACACACACCTACTTTTAAATACAAAACAACCATTTTTCAGTTTAAAAAGTATATATAATATTAAGCTTTGACAGAAATTAATCATTTTTTCCCTTTAATACATAATTAAATAACATTAAAATTCAAAAAGAATTTAAAATTATTTCATTTTTTAAATAATGTTTAGCATTATTCTGTTGTTCAGGTGATAGGGGGGCGGTGGGGGGTCATGCTCATGACTCACCTCTTGGATCCACCATTGTTTACCAGGCATAAAAAAAATGCAGTACCTGCTACCGTTCTGCTACTGAGTTGCAGAGTACCCAAATGAAAGTGCACTTTGATCCCCTTCTCGGTGCATTTCCAAAAAAATCGCCAAATTGGCCCATTTTTGCGTTTTGTCTCCTAGAATCAAAAACTCTAGGAGACATCATGCAAAAGCATGCTTTTAAAGATGGCAACAATAAAAATAAAGCAAAAATACATATTTTAAAACACAGAAAATACACAAATTTTGAAAAAAAAATCATACATTATCCGCTCGGTAATAATTTTACTACCTGTACAAGAAAAATATAGTACACACACCTACTTTTAAATACAAAACAACCATTTTCAGTTTAAAAAGTATATATAATATTAAGCTTTGACAGAAATTAATCAATTTTTCCCTTTAATACATAATTAAATAACATTAAAATTCAAAAAGAATTTAAAATTTCATTTTTTAAATAATGTTTAGCATTATTCTGTTGTTCAGGTGATGGTGGTGGTGGTGGTGGTGGGGGGGGGGTGTCATGCTCATGACCCACCTCTTGGATCCACCATTGTTTACCAGGCATAAAAAAAAAAAAAATGCAGCACCTGCTACCGTTCTGCTACTGAGTGGCAGAGTACCCAAATGAAACTGCACTTTGATCCCCTTCTCGGTGCGTTTCCAAAAAAATCACCAAATTGGCCCGTTTTTGCGTTTTGTCTCTTAGAATCCCAAACTCTAGGAGACATCATGCAAAAGCATTCATTTAAAGATGGCAACAATAAAAATAAAGCAAAAATACATATTTTAAAACACAGAAAATACACAAATTTTGAAAAAAAAAAATCCTACATTATCCGCCTGGTAATCATTTTATTTTCTGTACAAGAAAAATGTATACACACCTACTTTTAAATACAAAACAACACTTTTTTAGTTAAAAAATATATACAGTAGACTCCCTCAAATCCACACAGCTTGGGACCAGAGGTTGTGCTGATTTTAAAATTTTGCAGATTTCTGGTTATTGTTTTGTTTACATTTTTTAAACAGTAATTTGAATGTAGCTAATGATGTAATCGAAATTATATGAATGCTTGCAGTATAGCAAAATATTAAAATAGTAAAGTATTAAACTAAAATAATAAACAGTAAGATAATTTTAAAAATGATTAATATTTTTAAATAAAAATAAAGTTAAATTATTAAAAATTAAATAATTAATGTATAATTAAATATGCATAATAAAGATGAATTATTGAATGAAACTTTCCTCTTAAAGGTACCATGTTAATAATTTCACATAAAAATCATAAAGTAAGGAAGTTGTATTTAAGGTTTAGTCAGATTTAATATGCAAAAAAGTTTGATTGATACATATATATATTTAGTAAAAAGATTGTGATTATTACCAATGATATTGGCAATATCTTGATTTTTACCAGAAATAAATTTATACTTATTTCATGAAAAACCATGAGTTCAGTCATATTATCTATAATTTCATATTAAAATACATGCAGAATAATTATATAAAACTAAAAAATTCTGTAATTGTGTTCTGGCATCTGAACTAAAACTTTCATTGTTTACATCTGTAATGATGTGTGGATTTTAGGTTTGCAGATTTGAGGGAGTCTACTGTATATATTAAGCTTTGACTGCAATTAATCTTTTTTTTTTCCTTTAATACATAGTAATTAAATAACATTAAAATTCAAAAAGAATATAAAATATATTTCATTTTTTAAATAATTTTTAGCATTTTTCTATTGTTCAAGGGGCGGGGACTACCCCCCCCCTCTTGGATCAGGGCCGAAACTAGCCTTTTTTGCACCTGGGGCAAACATGGATTTTGCACCCCCCCCCCCCTCTTCTGCAAAGTATATTTAGAAAGAGAATTTTACTAATTTTCTAATATTAGACTTACTTTAAAATTTAAAATATGTAATACTGAACTACGTAATCTACAATGGCAGATACAAGGGGGAGATGACTGGCGTCAGAGGGGGGGGGGGGTCATGAACACCAACAAAAATATTCTACTTTAATCCCCTTCCTGGTGTGTTTCAAAAAAAAAAAAAAATCCCCAAATTGGCATGTTTTTGCGTTTTGTCTCCCAGATTTTCAAACTCTAGGAGACACCACACAAAAGTATGCATTTTAAGATGGCGACAATCAAAATAAAGCAAAAATACATATTTTAAAACACAGAAAATACACAAATTTTGAAAAAAAAATCATTATCCGCCCTGTAATAATTTTATTTTCTGTACAAGAAAAATGTACAGTTTGTACTACAAACACCTACTTTTAAATACAAAACAACCCTTTTTCAGTTAAAAATATATATATATATATTAAGCTTTGACTTGACAGCAATTAATCCTTTTTTTCTTTTAATACATAATTAAATAACATTAGAATTCAAAACTAGTTAAAAATATATATATCCTCCCCTCTTGGATCCGCCATTGTTTACCAGGCATAAAAAAATGCAGTGCCTGGTGCCGTTCTGCTACTGAGTTAGAGTACCCAAATTAAACTGCACTTTGATCCCCTTCTTGGTGTTTTCCCAAAAAAAATCACCAAATCGGCACGTTTTTGCGTTTTGTCTCCCAGAATTTCCAAACTCTAGGAGGCATCACGCAAAAATGTTCACTTTAAGATGGCGACAATAAAAATAAAGCAAAAATACATATTTTAAAACACAGGAAATACAAAAATTTTTTTAAAAAATCACACATTATGAGTCTTGTAATAATTTTACTTTCTGTACAAGAAAAATGTACACACGCCTACTTTTAACAATTTCGAGGGCGGCGTCCTTAAAAAAAGGACACCTAAATTTAATTCCAAAACTGACAAATGGCACCAAGAATATTTAATTAAAATTTTCCTATTATAATGTACGTGAAAATAAGCAAGTTCGTATTTTCTAATAAATTTGTTTATAAATTCCGGTGTCAGTCCATTATTGCATCGGTTTATGAACAGAATTACTCTGCACCGGTAAAGGTTATATACTACAAAACAACCATTTTTTAGTTTAAAAAGTATATATATATTAAGCTTTGACAGCAATTAATCATTTTTTTCCTTTAATACTTAGTTAAATAACATTAAAATTTAAAAAAAATTAAAAATTATTTCATTTTTTAAATAAATGTTAGCATTTTTATGTTGTTCAGGGGGAGGGGGGTCATCACCCCCTCTTGGATCAGGAACGAAACTAGACTTTTTTGCACCGGGTGCAAACATGGAACGGGCGGGGCAACCCCCCCCCCCTCTTCTGCAAAGTATATTTAGAAAGATAATTTTACTAATTTTCTAATATCCGACTTATTTTAAAATTAAAAATATGAAATCATAAAATATGTAATACTGAACTACGTAATCTAGAATGGCGGATCCAAGAGGGAGGTGACAGAGGTCATCAGGGCCGAAACTAAGGGGGGGCTGAGGGGGCATGTGCCCCGGGCGCCAGAACGAAGGGGCGCCAAATGAAGGATTATACCTTTGGAATGGATCATTTTCTTCTGATGGACTGATGGCTTCTATTATTATGAAAAAGCCATTATAAATAAAGTGTTAGATGAAGATAAAAAAAAAAAAAAAAAAAAAAAAAAAAAAAATATGGCCATTTTTTTTCCTTATTCTGACCAGAAAATCAGAGTTCTAACTTTTTACGGCTGCTCTTTTACCTTCAGCTAACACTTCATTTATAATGGCTGTTTCATAATAATGGAAGCCATCAGTCCATCAGAAAAAAGTAACTCGGTGAAAGCGGAAACTCGGTTAGGCGGGACTCGAATAATCGGGACTCTACTGAATATGTCATTTTAAAAATGATCTGTACAATATTTTTGTTGAGGTTCAGAGGGACCTCCCCCTTGGATCCGCCAGTGTAAATTGTTCAGTATTACATATTTTATGATTATATATTTTAAATTTTAAAATAAGTCGTCTATTATAAAGTTAGTAAAATTCTCTTTGTAAATGTACTTTGCGGAAGAGGGGGGGGCGCCAAAATCCATGTTTGCCCCGGGTGCAAGAAAGGCTAGTTTCGGTCCTGGAGGTCATGACCCCCCCCCCCCTTGAAAACCAACAAAAATATTTTAACTAAACTTTGATCCCCCCCTTCTTGGTGCATTTCCAAACCAAATCACAAAATCGGCATGTTTTTGCGTTTTGTCTCCCAGATTACCAAACTCTAGGAGACAACACGCAAAAGTGTGCATTTTAAAATGGCGACAATCAAAATAAAGCAAAAATACACATTTTAAAACACAGAAAATAGACAAATTTAAAAAAAAAATCATACATTATCTGCACTGTAATAATTTTACTTTCTGTATAAGAAAAATGTACACACACCTACTTTTAAGTATACAAAATAACCCTTTTTCAGTTTTAAAAATATATATATATATATTAAGCTTTGACAGCAATTAATCATTTCTTTCCTTTAACACAAAAATCTTAAAATATTTATAATCAGCACTAAGTATTTGACTATTTTGATATTTGCGAACCCTGCCAAATTTTTTTTTATCTTAAGTGACAGAGTATTTTATGAACTTTTTTGGATTTTAATATCATCCCCCCCCCCTCCCTCCTCTGCCTGTTTCTTTTTGAAAATCGCAGCTGTAGGGGTTATTTCGGGTGTTATTGAAAAAAAGGTGTTAAAAGGGGGTTTTATTTTTCTTAAATCCTGACTTAATAATATTAAAGCATTTTGGTTGCCAGAATGATTGGTACTTTTTTTTTTTTTTGCTTATTTTAAAATATTTTTTCTCTTTATTCGATCAGAAAATGTAAAAGGATTTATACATACAGCAACCAGAAACAACATATACATACAGACTTGCCAATCTCCGAGACCGAAAAATCGGATTTTATTTCAGAATTCGGGTTTTTATTTTTTCCCGTAAAAACATTATTTTAAAAATGTAATCACGTTCTGTACCAGTTTAATTACAAAACAATAATGAAGAACTTCATTATTATTCGAGACAAATTACCGATATGATAATAAAAATTTCAAGCTATTAAAAAATGTGTATGAAACTCAAGGGTACAGGAAAACGTGGAAAATCAGAAATATTGTCAAGTCTGTATAGTATTTTCACAACATTTATTTGTGAAAAAAGTAATAACATCAGAAAGAATGAAATAGGTACTTACATATTTCCGAGAAAAGGTATTTTTTCAACTTCCAAGGAGCTCACGCTGTCGCTGAAGCAATGGCGTCCGCTTCCTCCTTCCTCGCTGGAGAGTTCATCAAAACAACAACACCGACTTCATCCGGGACTTCGCGCAGCCTTCGTCTTTCAACCAATCAGATTTGCGTTTCCAGAAAAACTGCGATTTCGCCCATATTTCACAGTGATTCGATATTGGGCAGTTATCTGTTGTTGGTGAGTTACCAATCAGCACGTTTTCATCGGCAAATGAGCTCATAGTGTTAGCTTTAGTTGATGAAATATAGCCTCATCAAAACCGGTTCTCATATGTTGCTCGCAATGATATACGTGTATTATTTCTCGAGCAACTTTCGAGGAATTGATGAAAGGCCTAGCAAAATGCGACCAGTCGCTGCTACTAGGGTATAAATATGAAATTTGGAATGATAGTTACTTATAAGATACTAATGATCTCTAATGCCATTTTTTAAAAAGATCGAAATTAAAAAGGGGTGAAAATGCGCGAAAAGCGTTCTAAAAACGTTCTAAATGGCGATTTTTACGCAATTTCAGGAAGTACCAAACTGATTTAAAAACAATGGTTTCAAAATGATGATGACAACCGTTGCTCAAACATAGGCTACATTTTATGTCGGTTCCACTTCCCCTAAAGGGTGTTCTGGAGTAAAAAACCGTTCGAAATTGTAATATTTGGTGTTACTAAAGGGCCCAGATACATGGAATTTGGCATAGTAGTTACTTATTAGATATAAATGACATCTAAGAACATTTCTTAAAAAATTCGAAATTTAAAAGGAGCGAAAAAGCGCAAAAAGCGTTCTAAAAACGTTCTAAATGGCGATTTTTAAGATATCTCAAGAAATATCAAACCGATTTAAAAAATAATGGCATCAAAATGATGGTGATAACCCTTGTTCCAACATAGGCTACATTTTATGTTGGTGCCACCACCCCTAAAGAGTGAGCTGGAGCAAAAACAAAAATTCGAAAATGCGATTTTTGTGTTATTGAAAGGCCCAGATACATGGAATTTGGCATAGAAGTTACTTATTAGATATAAATGACCTCTAAGAACATTTCTTAAAAAATTCGAAATTTAAAAGGGATGAAAATGTGTAAAAAGCGTTCTTAAAAACGTTCTAAATGGCGATTTTTACGCAATCTCAAGAAGTACCAAACCGATTTAAAAAATAATGGCATCAAAAAGATTGTGACAACAGTTGCTCCAACATAGGCTACATTTTATGTCGGTGCCCCTACTCCTAAAGGCGGTGCTGGAGTAAAAAAAAACGTTCTAAATTGTGATTTTTGGTGTTACTGAATGGCACAGATACATGGAATTAGGCATGGTAGTTACTTATTAGATATAAATGACATCTAAGAACATTTCTTAAAAAATTTGAAGTACCAAACCTATTTAAAAAATAATGGTGTCAAAATGATGGTGACAGTACTTGCTTCGACATAGGCTACATTTTATGTCGGTGCCATTATCCCCAAAGGGGGTGCAGGAGCAACATAAAGTTCGAAAATGCGATTTTTGTGTTACTGAAGGGCCTAGAAACATGAAATTTGGACTGTAGTAACTTATAAGATATAAATGATCTCTATGGACATTTCTTAAAAAATTCGATATTTAAAAGGGGTGAAAATGCGCGAAAAGAGTTCTAAAAAACGTTCTTTAGAACGTTTTTTAGAACAAATGGAAGAAATCCGATTTTTAGAAGAAATGGGCAAAAACGTTCTAAATTTCGATTTCTACGCAATCTCAGAAAGTACCCAACAGATTTCAAAACTAATGATTGGAAATTGATGATAATAGCCCTTGATCCAATATAGGATCTACTTCATGTCGGCGTCACTACCACCTTGCGGTTACATTAAAAAAAAAAAAGTTCTAAATTGTGACTTTTGTGATACTGAAGATGCTAGCAAGTGGAAATTTGGCATGGTAATTACTTATGAGATGTAAATGCTTTTCTGAGAAGAGTTCCTTAAAAATCTGAATTTTAAAAAGGGTGAAAATAAACGAAAAACGTTCTATAAACGTTCTAAATAGCGATTTCTACACAATCTCAAGAAATATAAACCGATTTCTGAAGTAATGGTTTCAAATTGATGGTGACAGTCCCCACTCCAACATAGACTATATTTTACGTTGTTGTCACTACAACCTGGGGGTTGCAGGAGCACAAAACGTTCTAAATTTCGTGTTTTGTGTTAAAGAGGGGGTCTAACATTTTAAATTTGGAATGGTAATTACTTCAAAGATGCAAATGCTCTCTAAGAATTGTCGAAAGAAAATTCCAAATTTAAAAGGATGAAGTGAGCGAAAAACGTTCTATAAGCGTTCTAAATTACGATTTTTATGCAATGGTATGAACTACGAAACCGATTTCAAACATAATGGTTGCAAATTGATTGTGATAGAACCTGCTCCAGCATAAGTCATATTTTATGTCGGTGCTACAACCCCTAGAGGGTTGTAGGAGCGTAGGAGCAAAAAACGTCCTAAATTGCGATTTCTGCGGTACTGAAGAGGCTAGAAACTTTAAATATAGCACGGTAGTTACTTATAAAATATAAATGTTCTCTAAGATCTTTCGAAATTAAAAAGGGGTGAAGCGAAGGGAAGGATAGAAAAGCATTCTAAAAGAGTCCTAAATTACGATTTGTTTGGAATAACAGGAAATAATAAATCGATTATAGAAGTTATTGCTTGCGAATCAAGAGTGATAATCCCTGATCCTATACGGACTATATTTTATGCCGGTGTCACTACCATCTGGTTGGCAGAAACAACAAGAAAGCCTTTAAAAACATCTAAATTCCGTTTTCTATAGAATATTAGGAAATACCAACCGATTTCAAGGTTAATGTTGACAAATTGATGGTGAAAATCTCTGTTTCAATATTTTTCGAGACATTCTATTTCAACTCTGTTTCGGCATTTTATGTTGGTGCCCCTAACACTAGAGAAGTAGTAGAATGTTAGAAAAGAAGCTTATGATTTGACATGATGGTTAATTTTAAGATTTAAATGTGTTAAGATGGTTTGTAAAAAATTAAGAACTTCAACTGAATACTGAAATGTGCTTATGAAATGAGCATAAAAGTCTCAAAATACTTTCAAAATTATCATTTATTTGGAATTAGTTTTAGTTCTTCGTATTAATTAAAATCTCATTTCTGTCTATTGAACTTTTATGATGAAGTTTAGTCAAACTGTGGCTTAATTTGTAATTTTTGAATTATTCCAAAAAGTGTTTTTCTGATAAAAAATAGTCAGGGAAATATCACTTGGCATGTTTCATCTACTACGCGAGCAAAGCTGCGGGGTTTGCTAGTTTCATATACACAAGTAATTTCTTCAATAGTTATAGAATTTATTTAAGATGAAGAAGTCATTTATCTATTTTTATATACAAGCAGAAGTAATTTGTGTATAATAAATAATTATATTACATATATAAATATATTTATATATAAAAAATATGTTTATATATATATAAATGCATATACAGACAAAAATAAAAGTTTTTGTTTTCGTAGCAGATCCTATCATTTGGAAGGAAATCTCACTTTCTGGAGCTCAAATTGAAAAAAAAATCTCAAGGTTCCTGTAATGGAAAAATACTTCATAAAGTCTTTCATTCAGCTCATAATGTCCTCATATAATGTTCCTTTTACTAGAACCTGAAAAATACAAATAGAGAATAATTTTAGTAAATAATTTTTAATAAATTAAATAACTCTAAATGGTTTTCCGAGGATCTACGTACAGTAGAGTGCCGATTAACAGGATTGTTCAATTAAACGGATCGATTAAGAGCCATGCGTTTTTTCTCGCTTCCCCCAAATTTTTGAAGGGAAATATCTTTAGGCGCGGTAGGGTAAATTCGGCTGGATGTCACGAAGAGTTAACCGTTAAATAACCATTTCCTAATCCTCAAATAATAAAATCGCCAAGAAATGCAAAAAGAGCAATACATAAAATAAACCGTTTCTAGAACCTAAGAAGTTTCACTTCTAACATGCGAGAGTACCACTCATATTTTCCCCCCAGGAACACAAATTCTCTGAAAGGGGGTCGAAAAAAATGCTTATTTTGTCCTTTGGTGTCCTTGAAAAGAGAGAACCTCCTCTGTCTCCGCTCGCGTTTGCTCGTGCAGTGTACGCATCTATACATGCAATATTTTCTATGTATACTTCTATGTATAACTTTGTAGCAAACAAAATTTTAAAAAAGTTTAAAAAAATAAATTCTAAATACGCCATTTGTAATATATTAAAATATGCACTACTACAATTACAGTCCTAAGTCTGAAAAAAGTGTGAAGGGAAGTTACCTAAAAAACATTCCCATAGCTATTTTAAAATTGTCAAATTATCCGGAATTTTCCTTAACCACATCGGCTTCGGTCTCGACCTGTCCGGATAATCGGCACACTACCGTACTTATTATTCGAACAACACAATATTTTTGTGTTTCCCATGATATATAAATGATTTGCAAATCTCAAAAATTAAAGAAAAAAAAGTTGTTTTTTTAGAACTGTAAATATAAACTACACTGTTAAAAATATCTTGAAAAATTACCTCTGTTTTTAAAGGCTCTCTATTTTCTGACCAATGAGAACACTACATTAACACCTATGAAGCGCTCTTATTGGTCAGAAAATAGATAGCCTTGAAAAGTAGAGGTAATTTTTCACGATATTTTTAACAGTGTAGACTGTTGTAGAAATCACCCTCGTTACAACTCACCAAATATGCGAAAGTCACATCCGTTGCCTCTATCAGAATCTGCAAGTAAGAATCTGCAATTCAAATCTGCTTTCACATGGTGAGAATTGGAAGTAGCTTACTTGCGCTAAACGCACTTCGGTGAGTTCTGTTGCAAATCCGCTTTTTCCACCTAACACCTCACTATGCCTCTACTATAGCCTCTGCACAACCACAGTTACCTAATATTTATATCATTTCAAACTAGCCGTAAGATATAGATTCCGGAGATGCATACACACTTTGCGAAGCTAAAAAAAAGAATAGATTTTGCATTTAAGCGCAAATGTTGATTCAAAACAACAGGATAACACGCAAAATCAATAAAACTCACTCGTCTACTAGAGTACTCTTATAAAAGAGTAGCCAGTCATTTTGGCACATACTGTATTTTACATTTTCAATGTAAAAACAACAGGATAACACGCAAAATCAATAAAAGTCACTCGTCTGCTAGAGTACTCTTATAAAAGAATAGCCAGTCATTTTGGCATATACTGTATTTCACATTTTCAATGTAAAAACAACAGGATAATACGCAAAATCAATAAAAGTCACTCGTCTACTAGAGTACTCTTATAAAAGAATAGCCAGTCATTTTGGCACATACTGTATTTTACATTTTCAATGTAAAAACAACAGGATAACACGCAAAATCAATAAAAGTCACTCGTCTACTAGAGTACTCTTATAAAAGAATAGCCAGTCATTTTGGCACATACTTTATTTTACATTTTCAATGTAAATAACAAATACTAGCAAACCCCGCGACTTTGCTCGCGTAATATTTGAAATATGCCAAGTGATATTTATATGTCTAATTTTTATTAAAAGGTACTAACTAAATTTTTATTTTATTAAAAGGTAATATTTTATTTTATTAAAAGGTACTTATTACTTTTAGGAATAATTAAAAAAATTACTATTTAAAACACAGTTTGATTAAACATCATTGTTACACTGCATAAGGCAGAAATGAGACTTAAATTAATAAAACGAAATAAAACTAAATAAATAATAATTTAAAAAATATTTTGAAACTTTTATGCTCCATTAATATGCTCATTTCAGTATTCATTTGAAGTTTTGAATTTTTTAGAAACCATCTTCTTACATCTTAAAATTAACCATCATGCCAAATTCCAAGTCCTACCACCTCTCTCAACATAAAGGACTATGTTGAAATAGGAACTGTCACCATTAATTTGCCAACATTAATTTTGAAATTGGTTTGTTATTTCCTAATATTCCACAGAAACGTAATTTAGAAAGCTTTTAAAGGCCTTTTTTAGAGCGTTTGTTGCTCCTGTGAACCCCAGGTGGTAGAATCATTGGCATAAAATATAGCCTGTGTAGGATCAGAGACTGTTACCATTGATTCGCAACTATTACTTTTATATTTGGTTTATATTCCCTGAAATTGCGTAGAAATCGTAATTTAGGACTTTTTTAGAATGCTTTTCACACCTCCCCTTCACTTCACCCCTTTTTAATTCGAATTTATTTTCGACAGTCCTTTGAGGGCATTTATATTTTATAAGAAACTACCATGCCATATTTAAAGTTTCTAGCCTTTTCAGTATCACAGAATTCAAAATTTAGAAAGTTTTTAGCTACTGCAACCCTCTGGTGGTAGTGGCACAGACATAAAATATAGCTTATGTTTGAGCAGGTTCTATCACCAACAATTTGTCATCATTATTTTTTTAATCGGTTTGGTATTTGATAAGATCACATAAAAATTGTAATTTATAACGCTTTTCGCTCACTTCATCTTTTTAAATTTGAAATTTTCTTTCAACGGTTCTTAGAAAGCAGTTGCATCTTGTAAGTAAATACCATGCCATACTTCAAAGTGTTAGACCCTTCAGTTAAGCAAAAAACGCAAATTAGAACATGTTTTGCTTTTGCAACTCTCAGATGGTAGTGACAGCTACATAAAATATAACCTATGTTATAGCAGGGACTGTCATCATTGATTTGCAACCACTACTTTTGAAATAGCTTTGGAATTTCCTGAGATTGAGTAGAAATCGCAATTTAGAACGTTTTTAGAACGCTTTTCGCGCATTTTCACCCCTTTTTAAATTTCCAATTTTTTCGAAACTGTTCTTAAAGATTATTTATATGTAATAAATATGTACCTTGCCTAATTTTAAGTTGCTAGCCCCTACCGATCACAAAATTCGAAATCTGGAACGCTTTTTTGCTCCTGCAACGTATAGGTGATAGTGATACCGACTTAAAATAGCATCTATGTTAGAGCAGAGGCTGTCAGCATTAATTTCTTACCATTACTTTCGAAATCAGTTTGATTCTTCCTGAGATATTGGTGACAAATCGGCATTTAGAACGTTTTTAGAACGCTTTTCGCTCATTTTGCTCCTGCATCTCCTCTGGGGTAGTGAAACAGATATAAAATATAGCCTATCTTGGAGCAAGATCTGTCCCCGTCATTTTTACACCATTATATTTGAAATCGGTTCAGTATTTCCTGAGATTGCTAGAAATCGCAATTTAGAACGTTTTTTACAACGCTTTTTGCGCACTTTGACCCCCCCCCTTTTAAATTTCGACTTTTTTAGGAAATGTCCATAGAGATCATTGATATCTTATAACTAATTACCATTCTAAATTTCACGATTCAAGGCCCTTCCGTCACGCAAAAACTGCAATTTAGAACGTTTTTCTCCTGCACCCCCTTTGGGGTTGTGTCACCGACATAAAACATAGCCTATGTTGGAGCAAGTGTTTTCACCATCATTTTGACGCCATTAATTTTTTTAATCGGTTTGGTATTTCCTGAGATTGTGTAGAAATCACCATTTAGAACATTTTTTAGAACGCTTTTCGCGCATTTTCACCCCCTTTAAATTTCGAATTGTTTAAGAACTGTTCTTAGAAATCTTTTATATCTAATAAGTAGCTGATACTTTAAATTTCATATTTCTAGGCCCTTCAGTAACACATAAATCGCATTTTTAGAAAGTTTTTTGCTCCTACACCCCGTTTGGTGTAGTGGCACCGACTTAAAACATAGCCTACCTTGGAGCAAACGTTGTCACTATCATTTTGACACCAATATTTTTTAAATCGGTTTGGTATTTCCTGAGATTATGTAGAAACTACCATTTAGAACGTTTTTCAGAACACTTTTTGTGCATTTTCACCCCTTTTAAATTTCGAATTGTTTAAAAACTGTTCTTAGACATCATTTATATCTTATAATTAACTAATATTCCTAATTTCATATTTCTAGGCCCTTCAGTAACGCAAAAATCGCTTTTTTAGAGCGTTTTTTGCTCCTGCACCCCCTTTGGGTTAGTGGCACCGACATAAAATATAGCCTATTTTCTAAGTTGAACTAACACCATCATTTTGATACCATTACTTTTGAAATCGGTTTGGT
Source organism: Maratus speciosus (assembly GCA_963932465.1). NCBI lineage: Eukaryota > Metazoa > Arthropoda > Arachnida > Araneae > Salticidae > Maratus > Maratus speciosus. The sequence continues at coordinate 133,262,332 of OZ010799.1, forward strand.
ATTTCCTGATATTATGTACAAAATACCATTTAGAACGTTTTTTAGAACGCTTTTTGTGCATCTTCACCCCTTTCAAATTTCGAATTGTTTAAGAACTGTTCTTAGACATCATTTATATCTTATAAGTAACTAATATTCCAAGTTTCATATATCTAGGTCCTTCAGTAACGCAAAAATCGCATTTTTAGAACGTTTTTTGCTCCTCCACCCCCTTTGGGGTAGTGGCACCGACATAAGATATAGCCTATGTTCTAAGTTGGACTAACACCATCATTTTGATACCATTACTTTTGGAATCGGTTCGGTAGTTCCTGAGCTTATCTCCGACAAATAAACAATTTTTTCCTCTTTATAATAGGAGTATAGATAAATAATAAAAACCATACGTGTAAAGACCGATCGTTCTTTTTTTCCTGCTTAATTTTTTTTTCTTCAATAAATGCCAGCAAAATTATATTCCATAAAAATAAATCTTTTAAGTGCTATTTACTTTAAATATTTTTTTTTCAAATAAGGAATAATTCTGTCTCGTCAAAAAGAACTATACAATATAAGTTATTTAAACAACATTCCATTAATTTAAATACACATTAAACATGCTTGTCATATTCTGTTTGCTGAGAATTGGGCTTATTTGGATATCGTCCAACTTTAAATCGATCTTCATTTGCTTTTTTTTTTTTTTTTTTACAAAGCAGTTGCCTTCTTATACAGAATAAGAAAACTACAAAGAATGTGCTTTCCATTTGCAGTAATGTAATATAAACAAACTAATTTATGTAATAATCCTAGTAATGGTATTTGGGAATTGGTCATTTTTACTTATGAATAAATTTCCTTATTCATATTATTGAATATCAAGTAATACAATCAAACATTGCTTTGTTTCTCTTGTAGAAGGGAAACTATTATTTGTCGTAATCTTTTAATAGAAAATGTATTGACCAAATGCGTGCCTATATCTACATACGCAAGTAAGTTTTAAGAAAAGAACCCGAATGAAATGGATTGTTTCTTAAATTATTCGACTGAAAATTACTTTTCCTATACCATTTTTGGATCCCGATTAAATTTTGTAATAGAACCACTCTCAGAACAAACCACTAAAACGATGAAAAAGAGAGAAAAAACGAAAAGGGAAAAAGTGAAGGCATTTATTTAAAAGCTATGCGTGGACTTCATTAAGTAAAAAAAGAACATACAAACTATTTGCATAATTTTTTTTTTGTTGGAAATCAGCAATAAAGGTTAATAAAAGTTACGGAAAATAATAAATAAAATCGGCCAAAAAAGTGACCACGCCATACATTTTAACCTTCGAACTTGCAACAGAAAAAAAAAAAAAAAAGAAAAATTATGCGTTAATCATAGATTATGAAGCACTTTCCAGCACATCCAGAGAATTGTATCTAAACTTCACCATTAAAGAAGGTGGAATATATGTGTAAGCAAACAGGGTTGGCGGAGATGTCCGTCCCGGAAACCCAGCTTTCGCTTTAAAATATAAGTTCAATCCCAGCGTAGAATGTAAGTAAACCGTTTAAAAAATATATTACACATTTCAAATTCTAGTTTTAGCAGTTACTTCCTATCGTCACAGAAGTAGTCTAATTACTTTGTGCAGCCCTCTATATGATCTACGGATTTCCATATATAGTACATAGAATGATAAATTTAATTCATTTAGAAAATTCAATTTTAACAATTTTCGCCAATAGATAGAAATGCGCCAGGATTCTTTTATACAGCCCTGTATATTATCTTTTGTACAAATTACATGTTAAACTAAAATTAAAAAAAAAAATTATAAACTCATAACACAACTTAAAGAGCAATTATCAACCACAAACGACAAAGTATTTTGTTTATGCGTAGCCCTGTACATGAATTTATTTATATTCCAAATATTTCTAATAGTACATTAAGTATCGTTCAGAAGTACAAAGCATAACGTAATTATAAACTACCCTTAATCAATTCACTCCCTTAGTCAGTAATATACTTACGAACTCCTTCGTGTAGCCCTATATATGATCAACGAAATTTATCCACTCCTAGTCCAGGCAATAGGGAATTTTACCAGCAAAATTAATGGTAGCTCTGGAAATCGGCTTACTTTATGTTTTTGGGGTCGCTGAATCCGAATTTGTAGCTTGCCACCAAAATTTCCCCCGGCAACCTCCCAAATTTTGGTAAGAAGCCCCCCCCCCCCAAAAAAAAAGGTTTTTATTAAAAAAATCAAACTTTTTATTGTTTTAGGAGAGAAGTATCAAGAAATTCAGAAAGTAGACAAAATTTGCAACAAATTAGATGCATGACATTATGACTTAGAATGAAGGGGAAGGGGGTATCTGCCTCGGAACATGAGCGCGGTGCTGCGGGGACTAAGTTGCGCAATTCCACTTAACCACTTGCACGTTTACATTCGCCCTCCCATCTCGACTCCGAACTTTCCTTAATAAGATTTACTTTAAGTTTTTTGGGTCGCTGAATCCGAATTTTTAACTTACCCCCAAAATTCCCCCCCCCCCCCCCGAAACCCCCCCAAAATAGTTGTTATTAACTTAAATTTCTTAATATTTTAGGGGAAAAGCATTACGAAATTCAGAAACTAGACAAAATTTGCAACAAATAGGATATATGACATTATGACGTAGGATAAACGGAGAGAGATGGGCTGCCTTGGAACATTCCCCCTGCGCTTTTCTCCAAAACCAAATTTTTTCAAAAAATCAATTTTATGAGGGGTTGCCGGGTGAAATTTTAGTGGGAAGTTACAAATTCGGATTCAGCGACCGAAAAAACATAAAGTGAGTCGAAATCCAGAACTTGTATTAATTTTGCCAGGTAAAATCCCCTATTGCCTGGACTTCATAACTTAGTGCACGTAGCGCCGCAGTGCATGTTCAGAAGCAGACCTCCCCCTCCCCGTTCATCCTACGTCCTAATCTCATGTATCCTATTTGTTGCAAATTTTTTCTAGTTTCTGAATTTTGTAATGCTTTTCTCCTAAAACAATAAGAAATTTAAGTTAAAAACAACTATTTATGGGGGAGGGGGGGGGTTGGGGGTGAATTTTGGGGGAAGTTAAAAATTCGGATTTAGCAATCCAAAAAACTTAAAGTAAACCTTATAGAGAAAGTTCGGAGGGGAGATGGGAGAGCGAATGTAAACGTGTGAGTGGTTAAGTGGAATTGCGCAACTTAGTCCCCACAGCACCGCGCGCATGTTCCGAGGCAGATCCCCCCTTCCCCTTCATCCTAAGTCGTAATGTCATATATCTAATTTGTTGCAAATTTTGTCTTATTTCTGAATTTCTAGATACTTTTTCCCTAAAATAAAAAAAAAAATTGATTTTTTTAATAAAAACCTTTTTTGGGGGCATTTTACCAAAATTTGGACGGTTGCCGGAGGAAATTTTGGTGGGAAGTTAAAAATTCGGATTCAGGAACCCAAAAAACACATAGTAAGCCTTTTTCCAGAACTACCATGAATTTTGCTACGTAGAGCCCCTATACGGTCTCTATTGCCTGGACTATCCCCACATTACGCAAAAATTTGCTTAAAAATCAAAACGAAATTTAAAAATGTTGTTCTAACAGTCATCGCTCATAAACAATACTATAACCGAATTATTTTGTGTGTTCCTGTAAATTAACGGTAAATGCAATGCAAAGCATACTTTTCAGTAAGCAACGTTTAGTACACTTCAGTAATGTATATCAATTTAATTATATTTGAAATAGTATAATTTAATGAAAATGTACGGCAAACAATTTTTCCGAGTATATTATAATGTAACAGGATTCTTTTCTGTGCTTTGCGCATAATATTTTGCAGAAAGTATGTTTACTACGCTTCATAAATGAGTTACAATTTCATTATGTTTGAAATGGTGCAACATCATCAAAATGCACTTGAAACTATTTTTTTCCATTGATCGTAATATAACGGAGTACTTTTGGCTATCCCTGTAACCAAACTATAAATTCTGCACACTTCATTTTCAATAGCAATCGTGTTATAGTAACTGTCTATAATAAATAATATGTATAGGAGAATCCGAGCATATTTACGATAGTTAGAACACGGGCAGACGGACAAACAAACCGAAGTCATAAACACTTTGAAAAGTGCTAAAAAGGAAATAGCCATTCGACTAGAAATTACGTCTTATTCAATTTATGCTAAAAATATAACTTTAGGGATCGGCTTCATACTGACATTGTACCGAACTCTGAAAATTTTAATATGAACAGCTAATTATGATAACATATTTGGCTTTTTCGGTGAGTTTGAGAATTACACCTTAGTCAACTTCCTCAGATTGTTTTGATAAAACTTTTGATGTAATGCATGCTTCATAAAGAAAATAAGTCTCAGAACTGAAAGACCTGCCACTCTCTTTCGTTTAACAAAAAAAAGCACATGTCCTCGCACGTTAATCTCTTAATCTCCTCTTAATCAAAGTCCCATGTCAACGGTCGGCTTTTTTGTGCCCATACTATCGGCGTCGCTTCTCATACTGGCTTTTTTGTGCGTATTGTTAAAAATGAATTCAGCACAACATACATCTCGCGTTATATTCCGCTTCTGTATTTTTAAGAGAAAGCGAAACTATAAGTCTACACTGTAAAAAAAGAACTACCAGTTTTCATGTAGGAATCGGAAAAATAGTTGCCCTTATCGTACCGGAAAAATTTCCGACCCAGCTCAGAATAAAATCCGTAAAATCGGAATAAAATCGGTAAAATACCGTTTTATTGACTATTTCCTTTTTTTTACGGATTTTATTCCGAACTGGGTCGGAAAATTTTCAGGTACGATAAGGGCAACTATTTTTCCGATTCCTACAGGAAAACTGGTCGGATTTTTTTACAGTGTAGTACTTTATTTTTAATCTCTACTATTTTTGTTTGTAAATTTTCTGTAACGTCGGCTTACGTTAGTTATTGTTGTATGTCAAAATGTCTTTTATGGCGGATTCAGAGAGTAAGTCCGAGATCAGTGAATTATATTTCTCCTAGTCAGAAGAAGATAGTTCTGATTTATCTAGTGTTGACATCTATTTAGAGCCTAGTGAATCAGAAGACGATCATATGAGTACAGTAAGGATGTGGGTAAAAGGAAAAAAACAGTTTTCCCTGCTACTCCTTGTTATAATTTTACAGTGTTTCTCTTTGTGTCAATTTTACACGTTATTGTAGTTATTGTTACAGGTCAAAATTTCTTTTATGATGGATTAAGTGACCACGTCCGAGGGCAATGAATTCAATTTCTCACACTCAGAAGATGATAGTTCTGATTTATCTATTGATGACATTTGTTCAGAGTCTAGTGAATCAGAAGACGATGATATGAGTAGAGTAATGATGTGGGTAGAAGAAAAAACAGTGTTCCCTGCTCATATTTGTTTCAATTTTACAGAAAACAGTAATAGAATAGATTTGATAAATGTAGTATCAATTTTTTTTTCCGTTTTAAACATTAGTGCATTGCAAGAAAAACTGGAGATCAGTGAATGGAATGTTACATGTACAGCAACGAATAGGTCACGCAAAAAATTATTTACTGACAAAAATATTTTGCATTTTCGAAATCAGGATAGAACATATATTAATTTTAAGTAATAAAAACAGATATTTTTTTGGAACTTGGAAAAAATAATCGACCAATAATTGGTTAAATAGATCTTATATCTCGTATTCGACTTCTCGTATGTCGTCCGTCATCGCGAACTCCAAGTATTTAGGACGTCAATTACTGATATTCATTAAACTATCGAAAACAGAATATACAAACTTATAGGGAATATACAAACATATTTTACCTTATAAACTAATTAAAATGTATTTTTTAACAATATCCTTTTATATTATTTTGAGTTATCTTACATGAGTTCTTGCATTCAGGATGGTGAAAATTTTTACTTTGGACATGAAAACATTCACATTGGCATTTTCCAAACCCTCCTGGGACTCAGGATTAAAATATAAGAATCACTTGTCTAGGGCATTTCATTGTCAGTTTCAAAAATGCAGATTACTCTTATAAAAAAAAAATACAAGTGTTTCTTGATTTAGGAAAATATGATATAACCACGTAGCAAAAATACATTCTTCCTTTCTCGAGTTGTCCACGATTCAGTAAAGCGTTTTTTATCTTTATAAAGCTTAAAAATCAATATAATTTTCAAACTTTAACCCCTTAAGGGGGTCCGGGACACATTTTAAAATAGTTTTTATTTACTGAGTTGAATTTTTTGTGATGGTTAACCATATCTTTTATAAATAAAATCAAATCATAAAACTTCTCATAATTTTTTTAATAAATTTTAATTTTAATTTTATTAAAATAGTTGCATAACTTAAAATCATTACAACTCGAAATATTATTTGTAGAATTTCAATTTTTTTTCATTTAAATAAACAGAAATACATAAATTTTAATTTTGATTCAGAATTTTTTTAAATATTAATTTAAAAAAATTATAAATATTTCAAGTAAAAATTAAAAAAAAAAAAAAAAAAAACAAAAAAAAAACGTGATGTAACTTTTCTTTATAAAATCATATTTTCAAAAGTAAATATTTTTTTTTTCAAATTTGCTAAATCAAAATTAAAGTAAAACAATTATAAAAGACGTGTTCCAAGTTTGAATCATTTATCTTTAATGGTTCTAGACTTAAAGCAATTTAAATATGAGAAATGCTGAAAAAAAACGAATCATGGAGAAACACGTATTTTCACAAGAAGTCGTTTTCATGACAACCATTGCTTGAAAGCTGGATTTTGAAAGAAAAAAAAACGATAAAATGAATATTCCCATTCGTTCGATATTCGTTCATTATTTCGAGTGTAATTTCACTGCTGAAAATTAATTGAAAAATTAATTAAAATTATATATGAATATTTTCAGTTCTAATTAAGATAGAAACATGATTTAAACGTCATTTTAAGCAATTTAAAAAAAAACAGAGATACTTTTAATGCAATAATTTTTTTTTTAGAAAATTTGAAGATTTGTGTGTCCCGGAGAGTTTTCTTGTTTCGTTACAAAAAATCTTTCGACACCACTAATTTCAAACTGCAATATTCGCTTTATTTAATGCAGACATATTTGTATTATTTCATAAACCTTTCAGAGTAGTTTTTATAGTATATTAATCCGTTTTTTTAATCCGGAACGTGGATTTTTTTGTATGCTCTCAATTTTGAACTATTCCAACTGTGGAACTGAATTTATACTTTTAAGAGTAACAAATCATATTAATGTTAATGTTAACGTTAATGCTGTTAATTTATGATGTTTGTCTCTAAAACACATTTCTTGATCAAAACAAGAAACACGTTTTACAAACAAACATTTTTATATTAAGAGCATTAATATTATCATTAAAATTTACTTTATTTTATTACTCTTATATGTTTCAACTCAGTTACGCAGTTGAAAATGTTGAGAATTGTTAGTATCCTAAAGCCAATATTCCGAGTTAAGAAAACTGATTAATACTCTATAAAAACTACTCAAAAACGTTTCTGAAACACAGAGGTAGTAAAAGAAATTTTCTTTTTAGAAATTTTTCTTTAAATATCGAAAATATATTGGTTTCTGAGGTTTCTAAAGATATAAAACGATTTTCGGATTCGGGTATATTCAGAAGAGGTTATTGCCTATTTTCATTCGTGTTTATATTATATTTCCTAGATTAAAAACGTTTATTTATTTTTTTTTTACACTATACAGTTGATAAAATACATATGTGTATTTTAAATTCAATATATATGCATCAGACTATAATTTTTAATATATAAATAATTAATACCTTTAAGATATTAGTCGTATATTTTATAAAGCTTTCTTTTATGTTTACATACAGTAAATATTCTTAAATAAGAATAAAGTTAAATACTCCTGATTTGTTTTGTTGTTGATGATGTTGTTTATATTTCATAATACGCTTTTTCTCTTGCATAATTTCATTTTTCATGGATTTAAAAAAATTATGATATTTTCTTTATTCGCTAAAATTTGGTACAATAAATGAACATACGATATGAAAATAATCATATACCCGAGGAAAGCACAGATCACATTATTTACCTTTAAGAATTTTTAACGAATCATTCGATTTAGAAAAATCCTTTTTGCTGAAATCTTGATTTTAGCATTTGAAGTTACGTCACATGTAAATTTCCAAAATGAATCTAGTTTATGCAAATTATATTTTTCCTTGTCCAAAAATATAGCATTTAAGTTGCATCCATCTCTTTTACAATATTGCATAATAATTTATTTATGCCTTATTCTAATAAAAGCAAACTATCATTCAAAATTTATGAGTAGAATATAACGGAGTTACTCAAAATTTATTCACTAAACAAACCATGTTGTGTAAACAAATTTACAATGTTAATATTTAATCGAGCATGAATGATGAATGTATAAAATATAAAATTTCTAACTTTGAAACATTGATTTAAATTTCTTTACAAAATTTAAAATTGCATTTATTTGATAACTGAAATAATAAAAAAGAATAAAATAATACTTTAGAATACGATAATAAACTTTTAGAGTACGAAAAAAGTAACTTTTAGAATACCACATATTTTGCTTGATTAAAATTTCCACAAAACTCCTGTTTTGTCGGTCTTTTCGCCATCCATATTCGATATCTTCTCCTAACTCATATCCCCTTACAAATACAATGGAGAACTACCAACCCAGCAAAGAGGTAATTGCTGGCCAGCAGCAAAATAGGTGCGGGCAATGATGGAGAAGTGCTGGCTGATGGTCTACCACTGTACGACCACCGCTGGATAACTTCAGTCAACTTTGCTGTTGGAAATCATCAGATAAAATTCTGGTGGGCATCCATTTTATCTCATGCGCTGGCCCACAACTACATAGAAGTGCACGAACTTTTCCAGTATTTGTGCTGGGAACCCTTACGCTAGGTGGCGCTGCGAATATCGAACACATTGAGTATTTGAACACAAATCTGAAATGAATATCTTAACACAATTTTAGCTGTGAAGCTGATTTTTTTTGAAACTGTAAAAAATATAGCACCACTGCCACCAACAAAATAAATAAGTAAATGAATAAATAAATAAATTCTTTATTTCAACGGACTTTCTTTTTTCTCCTTAAATCTGGTTTTACTAGGTTACAAAGGATTTCGGTTTTCATAATTTACGCAGTTCAGAATCAATAATAAAAAAAGCGTATAAAATACATAGGATTTCTATACAATAGAATAATTTCTATACCAGTTTAATGATTTGGAACGTAAATCACAAAAGAAACAAATTTGAAATAGTGTAATGAGAGCGTGAAAACTACGAGCAGTCGTAGCGTACGCTGAAAGCACTTTTTCATGTCCGATCACGAAAATCAAGCAGCATCGAACGCGGTTAGTACTTGGGAGGGTGACCACATGGAAACCACTGAAAGTTCAAATATTTATATAGACATTTCTATCATGGACACTTCTTCAGATATTTCTATAGCTCTTGGTGAAACTAGCTTATAGAAAAAAGAGCCATAATTATATAATACTTTGCTTTTTTATAGAATTCTATAAGAAATTTTGTAAGGGAAAGTGCTGGGCCAGCAAAGGAATAGCAGTGGGATAGGTCTAGCACTGAAGGAAAAGTGCCGGATTTAAGTAATGTGATGGCATACCAATGCTGGCCTGCTGTTGGCCATCAGTGATGGGCCAGCTGTATTCGGCTCGGTCACTTTTCGACAGGTTTAAGTAATGGCACCCTTGCACTTTACCGCTGATGCCCCTGCTGGCTGCCATCTTTTTTCCAGCTGATGGCCCACTGTTTCTTTCTTTGCTGGGAAGTAGCTGGCTTTAAATGTTTGTTCACCACCATAGTGGAGTAACAAGACATCTCTGTTTTCTATTCATGAACATTTTTAAAAGCAAAGTTGAAATTGATGGAAAAGCCTACGGAACGATCCCTAACGTCAGCTGATTTTTACTTTTTCCCATTATTCCAAATTTCATGAATAAAATGTATAATTTATGTAAACTTCAAATTTGAACTTCATCGAAATGTAATATTCGATTATTAAGTGAAAAATATTTTTGATTTTATATTTTCTGTATGTGGCGGGCCGGCGGCAAAAAGACCGAATGCGATTAATAATGTTCTGAAAAAAAAAAAAAAACGCGACTACTCTCTGGTTAACGACATATCCTCACTCATCGTCTTGAATGCTTTTCAAAGTAGTTCATATTCAATGCAATGCACTTGTTCCACATTTTTTTCACACTTCAAGTATATGCTGGTAACCACCTTTTTTAAAAAGTTTCCTCAAAATCGCCTCTATCGCAGGGATGAGAGCGCTCTGACCCAAATGAATGCATGCTGCCACAAAATTTTAATGTTATTCCTCGCCTTATTTAATGACACAATTTCTGAAATTGAATAAAGCAAAGAATACCATTAAAATTTAGTGGTGAAAATCAACCATTTGGGTCGGAGCGCTCTCATCCCTGCACTGCTGTCTTCACCAATACCTCTAATGATGAAAAACACTTTCCACAAAGGTGTTTCTTTACATTAGGGTATTCATCACATCTTTCTATAACGTCACCTTCAATTTTGAATGAACTTCTACTCGAAGGTCCTGTTGCTCGGGTTTCGGGAGTCTCGGAACTCACAGCGCATAAACACGTCTCATGTTCACTATTATGTTATCAACGTGTGAGTCGCACATAGTTATAACAGCATTTTTTTCAGCATAACAACCTGTTTTGGTCTTACATTAGGGTATTCATCTCATCTTTCTATAACATCACCTTCAATTTTGAAAGAACTTCTACTCGAAGCTCCTGTTGCTCGGGTTTCGGGAGTCTCGGAACTCACAGAGCATAAACACGTCTCATGTTCACTATTATGTTATCAACGTGTGAGTCGCACATAATTATAACAGCAATTTTTTTTCAACATAACAACCTGTTTTGGTCTTAAAAACCTGTTTCGGTCGAACCTCAATTATAAGGGTACAATGTCAAAATACATAAAATTTTACCTTTAAGAAAATTTCGCTATTACTTATATGAGCGCTTAACTACTACTACTCCCAAATACTTGTCCTCGTTTTATTTAACGTATAAAGTAGACAGTTTAATAATAGTACACAACTTAAATACTTACTTTGCAACCGCAATGATAGGTTGGTCGTAGCTCAGTTGTTATGGCATTTGCCGGCTGATCCGCGGACCCGGGTTCGATACCTGAATGCGTTGCATTTGTTTTTCTCATTTTTTGTTTTTTAAATCTACTTGTAAGTATAATTAATAATCTCATTCAATTAAAATTTATAAAATTATATATCAATTATAATTTTAACCTATTTAATTTTTTACTTTTAACTAAAAAGTTGTATAAAACATCATAAAACTGTTATTTTTTAAAAAATCACTTTTATAATGTATTTCATATATTCTTTATCGATGCAATGATATTGAGAAATTGTGTCAATTCGTAATTTTAAAGAAACATCATTTCCGCATTGCTTTAACAAAGGAAGTCAATACGACAATACTATTATTCTGTCTTTAAAGTAACAAGCATAATTAATTATATTAAAAATTAGCACCAGAATTAAATTACAACCGATTTTTTGCATATTAAAGATTTTTTAATTTGTAATACGTATGCTTGCGCTTTCAATTATTTTGCTTTCACCTTTATCTTCTTTATGCTTTTATTTTATTTGAATATTCTTTTATTTTATCATAACTAGATGGCACCACAACAGATTTTGTCACGATTTTGGAATTTTATCATTCAATAATAGATGCAATTTCTTTTTAAACCTCTTTAAAGGATGAGAAATAATAGTTTAAAAATAAAAAATGATAAATTTAAGTTTGCTAACATTATAATTAATGTCGGATATTAAAATTTGTAATTGAAATTATTAAATTATAATTACAAGTATATTTATAAAACAAAAAATGAGAAAAACAAATGTAGCGCGTTCGGGTACCGAGCCCGGGCCCGCAGTTCAGCCAGCGAACGCCGTACCAACTGAACTACGACCAACCTATAATTGCTGTTGCAAAGTAAGTATTTAACTTGTGTTCTATTATTAGACCCCCGGTTTCTCAAGAACTAAGGAGCGTTGGATAAAATCCGTTGAACCTGACACTAAGGGAACTCACAACATTTATTAAAATAATCAAAATCTGTGATTAACAAGGTTGGCTTTCTCCTTGTTAGTTCAATTTAAGAACACGTACCACAACTAAAAACTTACTTTCAGCAATTATTGTTCATAGGCTTCGATACAGCGACGAATTTCTTCCGTAGTCAAATTCTTTTGTCTGTCCCTGTAAATCGACGAAAAATTCTATGCACACCATTTTCTACAGTAATCACCGTGTAATTCACATCTCCGAATTTCAGTGGTATTAAAATAGGGTAATATATACGGTTCGTACGCATCAAGGGATTCAGGGGGTTTTGTGAGTTTTATTACCAGAAATTTCCTAAAGTATTGATCGCTATATCCGAAGATAGAATTTCTTTTCATTAATCAAGGAAAATATCGCTTCACAAAAAATCTGGTAACAGTTGCTTGAAATTCATTGAAGCGTAAGATCCATGTTATTAACCCTCTCGCTGCGTAATTGTTTTATAAAAATAGCTTCAAAAATTGCGTACTTAATTCCTTCGCGACGAGCATCTTTTAAGAATTTTTATTCTTTTGGCACAGGTTTTTCAAAACAAAAATTTTCATCTGATTTAATCGGGGAAACTGCTCCGATTAGATAAGGCAAAATTTACAAGTAACTGGTGGGAATGATCAAGGTGGGTTAATTAGTGCATCCCCGGTGAAATCTCGGGTTGCTCAAATTTTGCTACTTTTACGTTGCCCGAGAAACTCTCGGGTTGCGCAGCGAGAGGGTTAACACATTGACGGTCGTTGACAGACTGTAGAAGGACCTACCTCTTCTGAAAGTCTTTCGTAAATTGATTTCAGTGATAGGATTTTCAAGTTTATGCATCAGTAAATATCTTTCAATGTACGGATGCAATATATAATGTCTTACAGTCTATAAAAAATATGGACAACACGATATAAATTCATTTTCTGTATGGTAGAAGTCACATCCTTAACCAATGATGTTTTGTGAATAAAAACGAGAAATCTTGTTTCCCGTCGTAAATGTGTTAAAGTACACCGCAAACGATTTTTCTCCAGAGACCGTAATGTAGCGGAATTCTTTTGTGCGTCTCTGTAAATGAACTGAAAATGCTACGCACTTCGTTTACAATACCGGACATGCAGACCTCGGAGCGGTCACTTTTCAACCCACCACTATTTTTTGTAATTATTTTTATGGGAAATTACTACAAGCATTGTAAAAGAAAGCTCACATTGAAGCAGGTTCCTACGATATTTCCAAGATAAATAAATCTAAAAAGAAAAATTTCGTAAAGAAATACTAATAGTAAAATTTTTTATTTAGTCTCTATAAAAATGGACTGCTCCGAGACCTGACATGTGCCATAGTGATACCCATACCCAATAACATCCAAAAGTATATGGCAACCGGATTATATTTCAACGAAATAGGGCACAGACAGACAGCGGACAGATGGCAGACATACAAACGAAATCATAAAGTGTTAAAAATAGTATTTCTTTATCTAATTGAACAGTGCTGAAAAGTAGAGCAGCATTAAGGGGTTAGCCGCTGCCATCGAAATACTCAAGGCCTGAGGACACTAGTGTGACATCATCACTAATCGACCGACTACTCACTAGGGTTGGAATTCGCACCGGAATATTTTGAATAGCAATTTTATTTTATTTTATTTAAATTTAAATTTTATTTAATTTTAAATTTAAACCTACCTAGTCGATAACAATCTCGATTGAGACCCTTGTCGTTATTTCACATGATTTTTAACGAAGCGAAACAGTATATATGGAGATTTTAATCATGTTATGCCGTCTATTCAATTTGAAAGTATTGTTTTATTTTCAACTTTAATGGGAAAATAACATCAAACAGGTATTATATTAAATTCCAACATCTCACCGTTTCTTTTTTCTTTTTTTCACCACGAAATTGGCGTAATATAGTTGCCAATATTACAGAAGTGTTATTAAAAATTTCAAAAAAGAAATATCATGGAAACTAATTATTCAAAATTTCGAGCAATATTGTAACATCCTGAGATCCATTCAAAAAATGATTTATTTTCATCTGGGGGTAGATCTAAACTATGAACAAATTTACATTTAACAGAACGATAAACTCAATAGTAGATCGATACTTTATTTTTTCTATAACTATCAAAATTTAAATATACATTATTTTACTGAGTGTTTTAAAAGATTTAATTCAAATGCTAATGCTTGAATTTTTAATGAAAGGGGTCGTAAAATCAATAAATAATTTCATTAAATAAATGGGAAGAGATATAATTAAAAACTGTGGAAAAGATATAAATAACAGCTTTTTAGGGTATTAATGGAAAATAAGGACTTAAGAGACTTCTAATGATAGTATTTCAATCATTGGAATTACTCTCATTTCCCCTCAATCATTTTTATAGAATGGACTGAACAGAATGTTTGTTGAAGAATTATTGCACTATTAATTTCTGAATACAAAAGAAACTAAATAAGGAAAATGAACTTTCCAGAGAAACAGTCGGAATTTTTCCATAGTTAATATGTTATTTTTCTTAGCGCAAGGCCATAAACTATTTAAACGCGTGAAGCTTAGTTTTTTTTTCTTTCATGTCTACTTTCCGAATAAACAATGTAAGGAAAGTTTTGTAATCATGATTTGTATGTGTTTGAGATTTAACACGATAACCAGCGATGACAGCGATGACCACCTAGGGAACTCAGTTTTCGCTTTAGAGTGTTAGTGCAATCTCGAGGGGTAGACAACATCCACTCCTCTCGACTCTCAACCAGAGTCTGAGAGGAAGCGTCGGGTCCCTGATCAAGCAGCTGAGATTTATTTCGGTTACTGTGAGATTTACAATCACAATCACTATTGGTTACCCAATTTTTCTGTGCGAACCGAAGATTTCATATCGAGATATAATTATACTGCTTTTTTAACAGTACATGACTGTATGTAGTGATTACATGAGGACCATTTTACCTAATGTGATAGCATAATTGTTTACAAGTTTCTTGGATATATATACGTCACAGTACATTTAACACACAATATTTAACATGACAATTAGAAACACATTACAACACAGAACACGATAACCAGTAAGAGGTGCTTCCGATTTACCTCGCATTTGGCTAATATGTTATAGAGATCACGATAACTCCAAATGTTACTTCCGATTGGCCTCCCGTTTGGCGAATATTTTATAGAGACAACGATAACTCCAAACGGTACTTCCGATTGACTCATATTTGGCTAATATGTTATAGAGATCACGAAAACTCCAAATGGTATTTCCGATTGACCTCCGTTTGGCGAATATGTTATAGAGACAACGATAACTCCAAACGGTACTTCCGATTGAACTCATATTTGGCGAGTATGTTATAGAGATCAGGATACCTACAAATGGTACTTACGATTGAACTCATATTTAGCGATTATGTTATAGAGATCAGGATAACTACAAATGGTACTTCCGATTTACCTCCCATTTGACGAATATGTTATAGAGATCCGGATAACGCCAAAGGGTACTTACGATTGAATTCCCATAGGCAAATGTGTCATAGAGATCACGATAACCCGAAATGGTAGTTCCGGTTGACCTCATTGGGCGAGTATGTTATAGAAGTCAGGATAACCCCAAATGGAACTTTCGATTAAACTCCTATAGACAAATATGTTATAGAGTTCACGATAACTCCAAATGGTACTTCCGATTGACCTCCCCTTTGGCGAATATATTATAGAGATCACGGTACTTCTGATTTACCTCCCATTTAGAGAATATTTTATAGACCACTGTCGAAAGAATTATATGGAGTTTCGTACAAAACAGTTGACGGATTAAGTATTTAGGAATTCATTTTTAAGCCCTTTTGCAACCGATTCTATGAAGGGAAAAATTACAGAGTATAAGTGGTTAATACTAAGTAAGGTGTATTCCAGCATAAATAGTGCAGAGCTAACGTTTTAAGTTTCAAAATGTTAGGTCTATCGTTCAAATCCAACCAATTCCATTGTGCAAGAAATTATTATTATTATTATTTTGTTATTGTTTATTTATTTTTGTTTTTTAGAACACATACACCAGTATTCGGTCAGAGAATCTAGGATGTTTTAAAAATAAGTTGCAGAAAAATGCTCTTGATTGTAAGAAATGAGTTTCTAGTTTATTTATAAATGAAAAATAACTTTTTCTTTTATTAAATTCCATCCATTACTCAGCAGTTTAGTCACATATATTCTTTTTAAAAAGCCTGAGTTGGATTGAAATTAATCTACGCAAATACATACATATAACAAATAGTAAACAAATAGACAAGAAATTACTCATTAATTTTGTTTTGAGAAATAATTTTAATAAGAAAATATTTGTCAAACTTCAAAACTAAAAAAAAATAATAATAATAAAGGACTTTACGTTGTAATATCGATACAAAACAAATAGGTGTTGCTATCCAACGTACAATTTATTCACAAGTTTAACATAAAACTCTACGTTTCGGTTTAATCTTTAAAACCTTCATCAGGAGAAAAATTTTCTAAAATATAAATCGACAACAAACTCTTTACATGCTACATTTTGAAATCAATTCAAAATTCAAAACATTCTAACGGAAACCTCTTACTCCCAAAATAAACAGTTCAGTGGCGCCATCTTTTAACCAAAGATGCAAACGAAGAACGACATGCTGAAAAAATAGGAATTTTCATTGACTTTTCAAAATTGAAAGCCATATT
Organism: Maratus speciosus; assembly: GCA_963932465.1. NCBI lineage: Eukaryota > Metazoa > Arthropoda > Arachnida > Araneae > Salticidae > Maratus > Maratus speciosus. The sequence goes on from OZ010799.1 coordinate 133,279,256, forward strand.
TCTGGGATGTGAAAGGAAACATTATCATTACACACTTCATGGTTTCTTAGACGAATTTCTAAAGATTCACGAATAATAGCATTGCGCGGAATAACTTGTTTGGAAATAACTTTAGCATGGTCAAAGTCTATAAATGAAATTAGTCCTTTATGGTAGCTTCTTGAGAGTGCTGTAGAAAATTTACGAAACTTCAAATCGTTTTTATGTTCTTGCAATCTTTCGAAAAATCGACGTTTAGTCATACCAATATAGGACGAGGTGGTCCCATCTGAAAATTTAAAGGGAATTTCATACACCCCAGAAAAAGATGAAAAAGGAATTGGATCTATTTTTTTACACAGAAGATTAAACAATGTCATAGAATTAGAGGCAACAAGTTGAATGTTGAATTTCATGAAAGACTTTTTTAACTTTTCAAATAAGATAGGAAAATATGGAACCTTTCGGTAAACTTGATTAAATTTGGGGGAGGGGGGATTAACGGAAACTTTATACTTATCAACCAATTTATAGATAAGGCTTGAATTAAAACCATGACATAATCCAATATTAACGATGAAATTGATTTCATCATCCAAAAATTCATCGGAACAAACAAGTAATGCACGCTGGATAAATGACCTAAATGCTGCAATCTTATAATTCCATGGGGCAGCTGCAGTGACAGGAATAACATTCCTCCGTAGACTCCGTAGATGTAACGGAATAATTTTGAGTATCCCTGTAAATGAATCTGTGTGAATTTCATAAAATTTGAAATGCCTCGATAAAGTTGCGCAATCTAATATATAAAAATAAAAATTTGCCTGTCTGTCTGTCTGTAATGTTATACAAATCCACATTTTAAAGCCAGAATTGTGAAATGTTATGTACATCTGTATTAAAACACGACCGAGGCAACTAAAGTCATCCGGAATCGAAATAATTTATAGTTGACATTTAACTAACAAAAAATACAAATTTGACAGCAATTTCCCATCAAATTTAAACATTTTTCGTTACAGCAGCTGCCAACAATTAAAAATTTACAATAAAATCCTCTTTTTTTATGGTCAACCCGTAATCGCGCGAGTTCTTTATCCAATGTGAAATAGACATATTACGTACACCACGCTGAAATACTAAAAAGCTGTAGCGGGTATTACGATAATTGTTTCACCTCACATGCAAATAATTAGAGATAATTTAATTGCGCTTAATTATTACAATTATTATCACAATTTTTTATATATTTTTTAAAAAGGAAAAGATTTTATCACAAACATCAACAAACGTTTTATTATATTTATTTCCTTATTTCAAAGATATCGTTTTATCATCTGCTGCCATAGAAATATGATAAATTAAATTTGATTAAAAAATGCGCAGTAGTAAAAAAATATTTTACTAAATCGAATAGTTACTTTTAATTTTGGTTTTAAAATTAAATTCATGAACTCCCAAACATAGAACGGATTAAACAGCGAGTGATTTATATAAAATTTTAAACCATTCGTTAGGATAGTTTTTGCGCTCTTATATGCGGGCAGACGTACGGACGGACTAGAAGACGACTATACGTACTACGTATTTTTATATAATTACGAACACACCTAAAAATAAAGCATGCCATTTTCATTAAAAACTAAATAAACATTTTACTATGATTGCGCCAAAACGATGCCTTTTTACACATATCTTATTCCATATGTTTTGAGATTAAGACGTCTCAGTATTCTTAAAATCGTAAAAAAAAAAAAAAAAAATGAAAAAAAGAGACTATTTTCAACTCTTACTATCTTAAAATGTACATGATTTTAAAACACAATTTTCATTGAGATGAAAGATATAAGTACGTTCATTCATTTTATGTCTTTAAAAAAATGGAAGATGTAGAATTAGCATTTACAGTGGTCTCCAAACTGCCAGATATTTGACGAGCAGAAAATTGCTGTAATAGCTTACGCGCACGACTACAAAATAAATATTGCAACTAGGGAAAAAAATTTGATGCCTACTTATACATCAGATAATAGTAATTACCCTGGATCTAAATAAATTTGTATTTAAAGCATTTTTATATTTTTAATACAAAGTTGTATTTAACTCACACAAAATTTTGAAAATTTCAAGAACGTAATCACCAAAAATATATATTTTTTTGAACAAGAAAAAGAAAATTTTAGGTTCAGACTAACATGACTTACACAGACTAACATGAAACATATGTTATAAAAATTTTATGAAAAAAATATTTAGAAGTTTTTGAGATATCGGGCGCGTTATGCCCAAAAACGTCTTTTGGAGAGAAATGACTTCAAAGTTTCGGAAACGCTACTTCAACAATAGTGCGGGTATTACGGTAATTCCGGGATTTATGCCGCATATTTTTTTGAATTTGTGTATAAAGTACCATGGTGAGAGAAAAAAAAAAAAAAAAAAAAAAAAAAATCATGGTTAATGTTAAATATACAACACGTGTACTGCGACAAAAAAATCAAAAGAAATAATTAATATTTTTTAACAATTTTTTTCTAATACATTGCACTGCGGCGCGTCACCCGTACAGTCAGGCTGAGACGCCGCACTTGGAATAAGAACAGAATGAAATTATAAATAAAAATATTCCAAAAAATATTCATATCTGGACTATAATTAACAATGTACTAACCAAATTAAACTAAATGAGTACAATGAAACGTATTAGTGGATTCAAATTAATAATTGTTTGCCTACTTTCACTATTAAAGTTATCGACTTATTTTTTTACATTAAATTTTAATTGTTATTTCAGCAACAACGTAACATCAAGATATTAGAGAGGAAAAAGAATAAAAGTAAAATTGTGTTTACATAATTTATTTGTTAACCCTTTCGGTACCGGCGGCTTTTACACAAAATTTAATTCGGTTCGCACCACTTTTTTAAAAGAAGTTACTTTTACTTAAACAATCATGAAAATACTCTAATTAAAGAACACAATTATTACTTTTCTTTTATACTGGTGCCGGAAGCTTATATGCACTCATGGTCCCGAATGGGTTAACAGACCTGTTTTTTTCGACCACAATCTACGCAAAAAGTGTCGAAAAAGTACAGTCTTTATGTAACTATATTTGACACATGATGCAACGAAGCCAATTAAACTTCCTCTTTTTTGGAGTAGTTTTCTAAACATTACTTGCAAAGAGCGTCTGCGTGACGCGTAATACATTTTTTCATTATTATCATCTTGACTTGCATCTTTCTTGCCCTTCTTACTTTTTAGTTTTCCGTTTTTCTCCTTTGGTTTCAGTAAACTTGATAACATGCCTAACTTGGTTAGTCTGTGCAAAAAGAAAAGGAAAAGTTAACAACACTTAATCATACCGTACAAAAGAGACTGCGGCAAGTATACCGGAATTGCAGTGTGGCATGTATCCCATTTTGCATGGAACAGACGTCGCACACCACACTTGCCTGCCATAGGGAAAATGGCGTAACCATACACACAGTACTCCATACAAACGCTACACTTAGTTTTGACTTCGAAATCATGCATGCATTTAGTAATTAGTGTATGAAAAGTATTTAAACATAACGTGTTTAAAAGTTTGGACAGTGAAATCATGCACTTACGTCAAAATAAGGATTGTACATCTACAAGTAAACATCGAAATGGGATTCACGCTATACACTGATTAAAACAATCTCATTGCGCACATATACTGCGCGTTTGACCACCATCTCTCGATAATTACTAGAAATATAAGGGGTGCGGCATCTATCCGGATGCGGCGACTCTCCCGGAGTTACCCTATTCCAAAAGTCATAACTTTTGTTCTAATGAAAATTTCAAGGAAACAATTATATTAAAATTTTCAGATAACATGGTAGTTTAACATCTAAAAAACTTAAAATTTCGAAAGTTCGGAAGCTAGAGTTCTAAGACCCCCTTTTTAAAGACGTATGAAAAATTCAACGCTAGTTTATGAATATCTACACAAGGAATACACAAGGAATAATCTTGGTAACTAGTCAATATTATAAAGCAAATCTACATTATAATTCAAAAAAATGTCCCTGAATAATGCTGACGTCATATTGACGGTGGCTTTACGGTTAGTTTCTTTACTTTGAAGTTCAACAATGAAATAATTTGTGACACCATAGTGTCCTAATCAAATGTCCTAGATTTTGAAACATTGGTACAGTTGACTAAAGGTAGGAAGCATGAGGAAATCGTAAAAATAGATATAACAGTACTCACAATGTTTTTAATAAAAAATCAGCGCAGTTCCACGTGTGCTCCATTAGTGTACATTACACATTAACTTTTGGGCTGTTTCTTTGCATTTAATGTATTGAGCCCCACATTCTACAATTGTGCTTATCAACTTTGTTATTAATTTTGTTAGAGACATGAAATGTTGCCTCATCAGAGAAAATGAACTGCTTGAGAAAATCATGTTCATTTTAGATGTGAGATAACACCTCCAAAACAAACAAACTATTTGTGCTTTCTCCTGCAGCGTCTTCATGTTTTCCTGTGTGTGCTCGTAACAGCAGCAGGTGCGTCATAGCATCAACAGAAATAAGTTGTCGTAAAAATTGCATTATTGCATTTACATTGTCGGCAACGTTAGATATAGTTGATTCGAACAGCATGTAGTTCAGCATTTGTTTTCGGCTAATATCCCAGAACAAAATTAAAACTCCATTAATAAATGAATAAAATGGAAATAATCTCATGTTTAACAGACATGTTATCGAACTACGCTCTTAACGCATTGAAATAATACTAATTGACTAAGAAGCGAAACCGTGGCGGCTTCTTTAGCTGCTAACTCCTGTGTTGTATGACCAAGTTACCATAATAGAATGATGCTGCAATTACTTTTATATATTACATCGCATTTTATATACGAAAACACTGTCAATACGTATAAATGAAGTATCAGGTAAATAATTTCTTTTAACTTCCGTCTGACGAATTCAAGTGGAGGTATATTTGAACCATTTCAGGGAAAAGTACTTCTGCTGATAAAATGTTGAAATGATATAATGTTAACAGGATTTACGACCAAACTTATTTGAAAATAAGTAAAAGCATTTGATCACGTACATATTCAAAAAACAAAAATTGATTAAAAAAATTCGAGTGCTAATATGGCATTAGGGGATTAAAGTTAGGTGGTATATATAATGTACCAAGCCCTAAAATGGGTTAATATTAGTTAAAAATTTCTAAAAGGATGAAAAAAGTCCGGGCCAGGATTCGAACCAGAGATGTCATGGCTGAAGCCGCCAATGCTCTAGGAACTGAGTCATCCCGGACGCTTTTTCAAGAAGGCTCACGTTTTGAGCACCTTATCGCCAGAGTAAGGGTTGGCGCGGGGATGAATTCAACTCTACGCACCCTTTTTTGTTCGTGACGTCGTACGCGTAGCGAACAGCAACCCCATTCCTTTGCTGAGAGGAAGAGATCTGCTTTTTTTCATTTGTTTTTTCCGCAAATGTAAAAAGCTAGACGAAATGTTATTTCACCGTGGTTTGCAATTAGAACTTTGCTTAAAACAAAGATCTTTTTCGGATTAAAATAACTTTTAATTGCACAAATATATATAATTCAAACATAAGTTATTTTTTTCAGTTCTATAATATTCATTTATTTCATTAATTCGCTATATGTTCGAAGAAATTGAGAACGTATTTTAAAAACAAACGTAAAAATTTTCTTTAATAAATATAATTGTATTAATCATGTTTTTATGACACAATTGAACATAGTTTTATTAGTATTATTACTGAATTAATTTAGTTTTTTTTTATTATTAAGCGGCATAATTATGTGACGTGTCGATTGCATTAATAAAACACATTTTCACTGAAATAATTCAATAAAAATTAATTGTTTTTTATTTCATTGAGATTAGAAATTAATAGGAAGTTGAAACTAAAATCAATTCGATTATAATTAGATTGAACGATAAAGCATAAATTATTCAGCCGTATCCTGCAATTAAATCTATCAGCTAAAATAACTGCAAGTTGATGCACGGAATTAAATCAATTACTATTACATTTTAAAATTGTTAAAATTTTATCATTGCCGAAACGTCAGTGAAGGCTTACTGTGGAGACACGAAAAGTTTTGGTTTCCGTTAGTCTGTCTGTCTGTTAGTCTGTCTGTCTGTTCCGCGATAACTGCCGCAAAAAGCATCCGATCGGCTTGAAATTCCCTGGGCATGTTGATGAGCTCCCCGGATTTAGCTGTATAGTTTTGGGTTAAATTTGGTTCATTCGTTCGGAATATACAGAACATTTTATTTTGTGATACAATGCTTTTCTATGGGAAGTCAGACGATTTTCAAATTTTCATTTGTTGAAAGAAATCGCTCATATGAATAATAGATTTAAATGGTAAATTTTGGATGCCGAAATTTTTAAATAAGAGTATTAAATTATTCTTATTAGTTTGCAATTTTGTCAAAACATTTGTCAGAGCTTTTAAATTAGGTGTATAACTTATGATAGAATTTTATACATGTGTTCGAATAATATAAAACATTTTATTTTATGAATTTACTTATATTTCATTTTTTCTTTTAACCGTTGCGTAGCAACAGCATCTCATCTAAAAATATCATAAATGTGAAAGTATGTATGGTTTTTCGAAGTCAAATCAAAGCAAAAGGAATGAATTAATGAATGCCTTTGTATAGATATTTGCATATAGATTTATTTAAACGCAGAAATGAAAATAGTATTTATATACTATATAGAATAATATTTTCATTTATTTATTCAACTATTTGATTATAAATGAAAAAGTTCGTTATTTTCATACAGAATAAACTGACATTATTCTGTTAAATTTTATAAACTTTATTGTTGCCAAAAAAAAAAAATGAATAACAATTTCTCCCAAAGAGTTAATTTTAATTTGTAAGATTTTCACGGGCAAAAGAAAAATGGAATAAGCAAATAAAAAATAAACAAAAGGATATATAGGACAGGAATGAATACATATAAACATTTCACACCAAATACCACCTAAAATAGTTTTTGTAGCAGTATTTTCCCAGCACTACGAAGAAAGATTCCTCGATTTACACGATTTTACTTGGCCTTCCTTTTCTCATTCTTTGCGATTTCATTTTCGCAATTGCGTGCATTAATTGGCACAAAATTTTACATTTTTATGACTGAGATATATGTAAGGCCATACAAATAAGAAATTCCGTATTGTCTCCTATAAAATGTGATAAAGTGTTGGTTAATCATATATGTTTTTATTAAGAGGAGCAGAGCTGCCAAGCCTCCGGCGTTCTGGATACCAGTATTTTAATACAGAAAATGTTACTTTATTTAATTGAAACATTTGCGCGATTTAAAAGAACATTTTCTCTAAGATAATAGTGATGTGCAAAAAGCTTGAGACTTGGTATGCCTGGTGGGGAGTGAAATGTGTTACTTAATGCATTTATCTCTATTTTAATGCTACGTGAACAACGTCCGTGTAACAGCTTGTAGAGTGTAAAATAAATTAAATTATTAAAAAAATCCTTATTACGAAAAATGAAACAGAAAGTCCGGCTAAGGGAAATGAAATGTTAGTTAACCTTTCGTAATTTGACCTGAACATAGGTTTGCGTCAAATTTCAACGGTATTTGTAACATCACGATTTTAAATTAAATGTAGATACTATTAAAAGAAAATCACAAAAAATACTTAAAGGCGCCAAATCATGTTTATCTATTTAACGATGATGAATTATTAACTGTTAGGTTTAGAAGCCCCCCTACTTTAGGGTGATTTTAGTAAGTTAATGCTATCGAGTACATTTTTTGATATTTAGATTAGATCTTAGATATAAATATTGCAGAATGGTAATCAAAATTATTTTTTTATAAACAAAATTTATAAAGGTATTAGATTTCTAAATTAGATGTTTCAGTTTACATTTCCAAAAGTTCTTTATCCATTAGATACAGGTATTTGTGGTTAGCAGGCAAGTAAATACTGCTGTATGGATATTAGGATAACGTAAAATGCTTGACCGAATTATTGCTTATCCTTATAAATCGCAGTGTAAAAAGAAATCTAAGATATAGGGTAATCATTAACTCAATCAGTAGAAAATTACAAATGCAAAATAAACTACACAACGGGGGGTTCAGGGGGGCAGAGCCCCCCTGAAGAAATTTGCTTTATTATGTAAAAATTACTAGAATAAGTAGCTCGTGAGAATTTCAGAATATCCTTACATAACAACGTGTTTAATTTAACGCTTTTAATGTCTGAAACCATCGAAATATTTTTTTCCTTTTATAAATGTTTGTGTAATTTAAATAGTTTAAATTTTGTTTTTGTAGAAAGATTAATATTACGCAAAGTTTGATAAAAACAATGAGTTGCAGAGATGACGTTGAGGCTCTTGATCTGCAGATTTACTAGTTATTTCAGTTTTTATGTAAAAGACATTGGTCTGTCCCTAGTGCACAAAATTAAAAATCTTTAAAATTCTTCAGTTTTTTACTTTAAAATTTTTGCCATATTTTTAAATATTATTTCGCCTTAGTTGTTTTATTTATTATTTAAAAATAATAATTCGTCATATTTGAATAAATCATGTAAATTCTTCTCTCGAATGAAATCCCCCCCCCCCACATACACACACCCACACTTTATATTTCGTCATTCTGCACACATATTGCTCTATTTATTAAGTTGAAGTGGCAATAAAATAATGCTCAATCGTCTGAAGCAACCTCCCATTTCGAATTTTCTCTCACCCCCCACCCCCCTCTCCTCCATCACACTATTTTTTGCCCATTTAAAATTCATTGTTGCCTTACAGAAAAGATTAGTTAAAATTGCGTCTGAAATGCTTATCCATAACAGTGCATAAAGTTTACTGTTTTGCTCTATCTTTTTAATAACTATCTTTTTAATTTGGATTTTTAAATAACAAATAAATAATTTACCATAAAAAAAGATAAGGAAACAAATAGAATGAAAGATTGTAAAAATAATAATAAGGATTAACCTTTTGTGCGCACGCTTTCATTTTTTTTTTTATTATTATTATTCTTTACAGTTTTTTAAATTTTCTGTCCTATTTACCTTTCAGCGGGCGCGCCTGCGCAAATTTTACGACAAACGGAATATTCCTTACACTGCTTTCACAAACCGTATCGAAAGTGCTTCAAGGTCATTCCTATTCCTTTATGGGTCCCCTCCCTTTGCGATGAAATGGGTGTGATCCAATTCCAAGGTTAAATTTCAGCTTCGCAGTAGGTTTTATGCAGAGCTGTGCTATATTCGTAAAGTTTACGACACGCGTCCGCTCTTGCGAGTTGAAATAATAATTTTTTTTTTCTTGTTTTTAAAGCTTTATTTCGGCAGCTCTATATTTAATGTTTATTACACTGTCTTATCAGTTGATTTTATGTAGTCTAAAAATATATTTTTAGTAGAATTTTCAAAATATGGCTTCAAGATGGGTAAAGTATGAAGATATTCCACGCCTCCTTCAGGAACTATCTGATGAGGAAAAAGAAGATAATAATGAGGAAGCAGATCTGGAAAGTGACAGTGATCTTAGTGATGAAAATATCGAAGTAAATTGCATCAGCAGTGAATCCGAGCAAAGTATTTCTGAGGACGAACAAGAAAATGCATTTGAAGATGAAGAATTTTACATTGGTAAAGACACAACTACCAAATGGCGTAAAATACAATACACGAAGTGCTCGAAGACAAAAAAGCTGAACATTGTCAAAGTTCTTCCTGGCATCAAAACTTTTGCAAAAAATATAGAAGACGAAGTTGGATCATTTATGAAAATAATAGATCTAAATATGATTGATGAAATTTTGAAATGTACAAACCAACATATAAATCAGTTAAGATCAAAACATAACTACTCCAGAGAAAGAGACTGTCAAGATGTAACAAGATGTGAAATGATGGCGTATTTTGGACTATTGTATTTGATAGGAATAAAAAAGGGACATCATGCCAATGTGAAAGAATTATTTTCAAATGATGGTACAGGAATAGAAATAGCAAGGAGCGTCATGAGCTATAAGAGATTTTTTTATTTCTAACGAGATGTCTTCGATTTGATGACAGAACAACAAGAATTTCCAGACGTAAGGAGGATAAGCTGGCAGCTTTACGAACAATTTTTGATTGTTTTCTAAGAAATTGCAATAACTGTTATAGTATGAGTGAATTTGCTACGATAGATGAAATGTTGCATCCCTTTCGTGGTCGTTGCCAATGGATTCAGTATATTCCAAGTAAACCTGCAAAATATGGAATAAAAAGGTACGCTCTATGTGATTCAAAAACTTTTTATACATACAATCTCGAAATTTATTGTGGATTGGAACCTAATGGTCCATATGCAGTTTCAAACTCTCCACTGGATGTTGTGAAAAGGTTGGTTACTCCAATTGAAAATTCGCGCAGAAATATAACTACAGATAATTACTATACTAGTATTCCTCTGGCAGATGTCTTGCTGCAAAAGAAGCTGACACTTGTGGGTACCCTAAAGAAAAATAAGAGGGAAATTCCACCAGAGTTTTTGCCATGCAAGGAAAAGGTGGTTAAATCGACAATATTCGGTTTTCAAAAATATAAAGCTCTTGTTTCTTATGTCCCTCGAAAGAACAAAGCTGTCATACTCCTGTCTACAATGCATGACACATCAAATATTGACAAAGATACAGGTAAACCGGAAATTATCTTGGATTACAACTCTACAAAAGGTGGAGTAGACACTGTCGACAAAATGTGCGCTACATACTCTGTTTCGCGGATTACAAGGAGATGGCCATGTGCAGTCTTTTACAGCCTTATGAATATTGCCGGAATAAATGCACAAATTTTATATATGCTATCAAAACCTGCAGAAAATCCTCCAATTCGAAGAATGTTCTTGAAAAACTTAGCACTGGGACTTATGAAAGAACACCTTACAGCTCGAGCCAAAATTCGTTCTTTACCACGTGATATTACAACATTTCTAAGTCTTAATTATGCCTTACCTTCTGAAGCAAGTACTGAAGAAGAGAGAACGCAAGAACAACAAGTACAGAAACGCGGAACTTGCGGTGTGTGTGTAAAAGAAAGAAGAAGATCACCAGCATCAATGAAATGCTATATATGCAACAGATATACCTGCAAGCAACATTTTCTTACAAAAATTCGATGCCTTGAATGTCAGGAGAGTGATGCTAGTGACTAAAAACTTATAAAATATAATTATTTCTCTTATAATCTATATCCTTTTTTGATTTTCACATCCTTTTTATGCGGTATTATTGTTTATCTCATTGTTTCTCATGTTAAAATTTTGTCATTTTATTTCCTTTTATCTTAAAAAAGTGTATTGTTTTATATTTCCAACTATAATAAAAGTTTAATTTGATCCATTGATATGCAAAAATTGTTTTTTAATTTAACTTATATTATAATTGTGAAATGTCTTGGATTTATAACAGCGCAAATATGGGAAAACTTTTTGTCGTAAAAAATACGACACGCGCCTGCTCATGCAAAAAAATATAGAAAAATATAGCGCGCTCGCTGGAAGGTTTATTACTTTGAAGTAACTATAAGTAAAAGACCAATTATTCAAATTCTGCGACCCCCCCCCCCCCAAAAAAAAGTTAAATATTCCAAGTTTTAAATTTTTTGGTTTGTTTTTTCTATTTGTTATTTGATAAATTTAACTATTTAAATCTATAGCCCCTCACTATCATATACATTTAAAAAAATTCTCTAATGATTTTATTTGTTACTTTGAAGTAACAAAAGATAGTCATTCAATCTTCCTTCTACCCCACCTCCCCTTAAGAATTTCATCTCACATTGAAAAGGCAATTTCTAAACATCCTGTTTGGGGGTGTGAAAGGTTTTTTTTTTTTTCTTTCTTGGTTTGGCCTATTTTCACTCGACTTTGGGGGCTGTTTCTGCAGAATGATTTGGTATTAAATTAATAATATAAGTTCATCGACGAAAATATAGTAATTTTCTGCCACAGGTATTTTTTTAAATCTGTGTTTTATATACATCAAAATGCACTTAAACTGCATTAATTCATGATCCCCATAAATCCATCTTTATATGTAATCAAATATCTAAATATATGAAGGTAATGAGTTTTTGTTTAAGAGGTATGGAATTAATAATGCTCAATTGAATGAAAATTTAGATTTTTGAGGGGATCAAATAATCAAAATTTTAGTCTATATCATCAAAAGTAATAAAGGCCTTCGATAAAACAGAATATAAGAATTCGTAATACAATTTCTTTCGAAGAAGATTTCTTTTTATCTAGAACACATAACTGAAAAGATTTCTTTAATTTAGGTAGGACTAAAATATGCTAGTTCGTCTTCCGCCATTTCGGTTCAAAACGAAACACAAGACGACGATTGGCGTTAGAGCTAGCTGAACGCTCTCGCTTTCGCCAACTCGCCAAGTCTGGTGCTAAAAACGTGAGCCTTCTTGAAAAAGCATCCCGGACACGAATTCACAAACACTCAACTCCCCAGCGCAGTTGACGCCAACCCCTGTAGACGAGCGCTTTTGCGAGAAAATGAACTTCGACGTGCGTGCTGCATTCTGTTTCTGCTATCATAGTTCGAAGTTTGCATGTGCGAATATTTATATTCGCTTTATATGAATATTTTAGATACGCTTACAGAGTTCAAGGAGAGGTTTTTAAGGGTTCCGTACTTAAAAAGTAAAAACGGAACCTTTATAAGATCCCTCCTGTGTCTGTTTGTCACAGCCATTTTACTCGTAAACTATGAAACGCAGAAAGTTCAAACTTGGGAAGTAATAAAGACTATTGACCCACATATTTACAGATTATTATACATGCACAAATACACTCATGTCCAAAATTATCATTACATGCATAAAATCACAGATTTCTCAAAAACTATGAACTATAATTTTATGAATTTGTGTGGAATTATAAATAACATCATAAAACAAAAAATGGAATTTAAAAATTACCATAACTGCATTTTATATAAAGTTGTTGCATGAAACATTAAAAAAGTGCAATAATATCTGACAAGCCGTGTTAAGAAAAAAAAAAAAAGAACAACTGTAAAGATAAATTCGGACATGAATGTATCTTTAGGAAAAATGTAGAGGGGCTCATTAAGTTGCTTTTAAAAAAGAATATTTTCTTTATATATCATGTGGGGTATCTTGTGAAAGCTTTCGTAATGCTGAACTCAAAAATACACGAACTCAAAAGTTCTGAGTTCGACTCCCTACTTGGACTTTTTCACTGAGTAAGAAAATTTTCAATTAATGAAATAAATATTTATTTAAATACATATCATATCAGTAGAAATATATTTCCAGAAAGCATAAAGTTATAATTAATAAAGCAGTAAAAGATGCGTCAATTTAAAAGAGTTTTTTCGTTTTTCTTTCTTTTTTTCACTTATAATTGTAATAAATACTTTATTTTCTATGTAACATACTTTTAAATACCACGTGAGAAATTTAAATATCGAACAAAAAATAAATTAGTACAAGTATTGTTTGTAAATTGTAACACATACTTTTTAGGTATTTGTTACTAAAATACAAGGTGGCCATAATTAAACTGACGGTACTCAGAGTGTTCTGTAGCGCGATCTAATTGCGAGAATGGCGCCAAATTTTGTAGGAAGATTAAACAAGACGGGGGACGAAGGATTCCACGAAAGAAAATTTAGTTCCAAAAATCACCGCCAGAGGAATATGTGGCGCTTTGTATTCGAAAAAGAGAATTTCAAAAAATGTAGAATCAATACTGAAATAAAATTACCGTTTATTTAACGAATTTAGCAATTTAACACTTTATAAAAAGCTAAAATATTTCATAAACACTGCTAAAGTTTTTTTTATCTGCAATTTCATTTACAGAGCCCTAAAGAAAGCAACAGCAGAAGAAGTTATCTATTCAAATTTCACGTTACATCTTTTGGCCCAGTGCCATCTTGTTCTGCTTTAAAAGGTAATGTGCTACTGTTAGAAGCTATTTCATTGAAAGTTGTCTTTCATAATGGATCCTTCTTTAGTCGAGCGAGCTCTACTAGTCAAATTATTTTACCTTAACCAGTGCAATACACCAGCCGCTCTTCGTGTTTTTAGAAGTAAAAAAAATGCGTAAAGGTAACGGTCCTTTGTCAGTTAATGGTTTAAAAGCAATGGGTGAGAAGTTTGAGAAAACAGGTTCTTTAAATGTCCAGTCTGGCAGAGGACGAAAACCCGTATCACAGGATACAATCGAAGAAGTGGCAACGGCGATTGTCGACAGAGCACCAGACAATATTGCTACCACTTCCAGCGCTCTTGGGATAGCTCGGAATCTGGATATGCTTTATTGTACGGTATGGAAAATCCTACGAAAGATTATCCAATTCTATCCGTACAAGATCAGCCGTGTACAAGAGTTACGTCACACCGACTATGATAAGCGATTGACTTTTGCTCTCACTTTTCTTGCCAGAATGGAGTTGGATGATGCTTGGCCCTGGGAAATCTTATGGGGAGACGAGGCCCACTTTTAACTGAATGGAACTGTAAATACCCAGAACTGCCGAATTTGGGATAACAAGTCACCAAGAGCATTCACAGAAATTCCTTTGCATTCACCAACGATAACTGTTTGGTGTAGTTTCACAGCAGATATGATCATAGGTCCATTCTTCTATGAGAACATTACTCCGACAGGACATGTAACTTGTTCTGTTACCGGAGACAAATATCGCCAAATGCTAAACAACTTTGTTATTCCGGCACTTCAGCAAAGACAATGCCTGGAGAAAATCTATTTCACGCAAGATGGAGCCCCTCCACATATTGCTTTGCGGGTAAAGCAGCTGCAATGACAGAAATTCACAACAGAAAGAGCTATTAACCCCTGTTTTCCAACTGCATGGCCACCTCGGTTCCCTGATCTTACACCCTGCGACTTTTGGATATAGGGTTACCTAAAGTGCAAGGTCTATCACGGGGGTGTCCAGGACCTGGCTACGTTGAAGGATAACATGTCGCGAACTTTACGGGAGATTCCTGCAGACATGTTATTCTTTGCTGTTGTAAATACTGTGCACAGAATGCAATATGTGATCCACAAAAACAGCGGCCACATCGAACCTGAGTTGGATGTGCTAAATAAACGCAAATTTTATTTCAGTATTGATTCTTCTTTTTGAAACTCTCTTTTTCGAATACACAGCGCCCCATATTCCCCTGGCGGTGATTTTTTGAACTAATTTTTTTTTCGCGGAATCTTTCGTCCCCCGTCTTGTTTAATCTTCCTATAAAATTTGGCGCCATTCTCGCAGTTAGATCGCACTACAGAACACTCTGAATACCGTCAGTTTAATTATGGTTACCTCGTAGTTCAAAATATGTGATGCACTATTTTATTTATTGAGTTTTAAAAACTGAAAAAAAAAATCGAAAATATTTCAACAGTGTACAAAAATTACAACTTTAAAAAAATTTTCTTAAGCCTTCCATTTTTTAAAAAATATATTTAAAAAATGGCATATGACATTAATTTTTTATTTAATTTAGTAGCACTCAAAATGTCGTAGAAATTTTCTTATTACAAAAAAGATATTTCTTATCGCAAAAAGATGTTTATATATATATATAAATCTACAAATAATATCATTCTTAAATAACTATTTTTTCATTCAATTAAAATAATTCGTTTAACGTTCTTTTTTATGTGTAACAACTTTGATTGAAATGGGCGTAAAATTACAATTTTTCTGTTTTGATAAAAAAAAAAAAAAAAAAAAAAAAAAAGTGAAATATAAAGCTCTGGATTTAATTTCTACTCTATGTTTAATTTCGACTTGTCAAGTTATTAAATAAATTAAACTTTTTTTCAATAGACAAGTATATTTTTTAAAGCAATGAGAATCAAATTATAAGAATAATATTGGAAATTTTTTTTGTGCTTTTTGTTTGCATTTGCGCTTAATTTGAAAAGATGTGGAAAATGTGTTGTCTGAAGCTGGAAAACAGGATAGTTTCCCTGTAACACATCTGTATAAGCGCAAATGTATTTCTGGAATTAATATTTGAATATATAAACATTGTTTGATCTGTTTTTAGTAGACCAACATCTGTACTAATTAAAGCAGTTTTTGCTCTTTGTGTGTGTGTAAGTGCCTGGCGGCCATGGTTAGCGAAATCTACCTCACATGGAAGTCTTAAAATTTCGATGAGGGTAGTCAAAGGCAGGTTCTGATGCCCATATTTTTATTTTACTTCTAATTATCCGAGATATTAAATAAAAACTAACCAGAAGCGCACTATTTTTTGAGAAAATTGTTAAGCGCGCCGCGCATGCTCAGTCCCTGCTTCTTTGAGCGCGCAGAAGGAAAAATACAATGCTTTTCTTTTTTATTTTTTTTTCAGAATATCAAAATGCCGATCGATGGAATCGTTCGGTTGTGGTTGTGGTTGTGTTTATGACGGCCAATTATCAACACGAGGGATATAGGATCTAAAGGGGGCGGGGAGAGTGCCCTCCGTGAGGGAGGGGGGTTCTAGGGGAACCCAACCCGCATTTACGCAAGGAAATCCAAGGTTCGAAGAAAACCACGGAAAATTCCAAACGATTGGGGCGACGGGGGTGATTGCGTCCAAACCCAGAACCACCTGTCTACCAGCTTCGAGAGCAGAACATCTCGGCCACTGGTGGGGCTGACGAACCGTTCGGAATACGAAAAAACGGAAGAGAAATTCTTGAATTTCGTAATTTTACGACTTAAATGCCGTAATTAGTTTGTAAAAATATGGCTAATTCTTAAAAATATATATTATTAAATAAATAGATGAATTTTCGAGCCTGACTTATTCTACCTTTTAGTGATGCTCCCTTGTCGGTCCTTGTGGTCATTTTTAGATGAATCTCCTTAATATTATCTACATCTTTTATATCGGCAAGTTTTTGGTAGGACTGACTGTTACAGCAAAAACAAATTAATAAAAAATAGGGGTTGAAGAAAAAATATCGTATTCACATGATTCTGATAAAACCAGATCTTAAAGAAAAATGAAATTAAAAACTCGTCAAAAGCTACCAGATGAAATTTTTAAACTGGGTTTATCTCTAATCTTGATTTATATTTTTAGGTGAAATTAGTACTTAATTTCTGCTAGCAAGATCTAGATAACTATTAAAAATTAGGTTAATGAATATCTTAATTTATCTATAAATTCCCTAGCACAAGCTAACAAGAGTGTTGGGCGCACCCTTTTCTCCGAACTTACTTGATCCAAAAGAAAATCTATCTTATAGGGGCCTCTAATTATAGAGGACCTGGTGATCGTAAAGCCTAGTTAGCTAATAGATAACCTAAGGTCATTTACCTAAAAGGTTATCTCGGGTAAATAAGACAATGCGTTGTGAAATGTTTAGAAGATAACTAACCTATGGCCAATTGGTTTGAAGGGAAATATATAATAAAATCAAAACCACTAAATATAACTCCCCAATTTTCAGACAAACCAACCCTACAAGATAAATTTAATTATACTTTTAAATATATGGTCTAATAATAATATTAAGCAGTCAGGTAATTTCTAAATACTTAAAATAAGTAATTAACAAGACTTTGAAAAAATAATAACAAAGAAGGGAATTAATAATAATAAATCATTTATTTACACCACAGGCAAATTATATTAAGTTACAATTAAATAATTCATACTTTTACCATCCAAAATAATAACTCATTATGTAAAAAAAACACTAATTTGGATATTAATTGAAGTTGACAAGTTCTCCTGGGCACCCTATTCCCAATTCAAACATTTGATATTAATACGGTATACAACAGAAAAGAGAACATCCATAAAATCGTACCTTTTTCCCCATTGGGGTCACAAGATCCTTTTAGAGTTGTAGACTTGACAGTATATATATCCAAAAGTTCTTTTTTTTTGTTTGTAGAAACACAACACACATGTTCGTGTTCCGTAATTTTAGTTTTATTTACACAAAATTCCACCCAGGTCTGGGCCAAAAGCAAAAATGTTTAAATAATTTTTTTAAATAAATTAACACTACTATATTGCTCGTCATAGACAGAGCAAGTAAACATGGGCGGATAAGCCAAAAGGGCTTGAAAAAAATAACCACCGCACTCTGGAACTCTTTTTGTACATCTGTATTTTTTTTCGAGAAAAAGAAAATCTCTCTCTGTTAAAAATTTGCATGTGCGGCCCTGAGTGGTGGATGCGAATTAACATATTCAGCATAATTAAAATCTCCAACCACTCGCCGCTGCCTGGACCCGCCTTCGTGTCGGCCAGTGGTCAGTGGGTCCCCGGAATGCTCAGGGCCTTCCGACCCTCCTACATCCGATATTTCAAACCCCACTTTCTCACGAGACCGCGGGCCCCCACACGAAGATCCTGCAGCTGTCCCATAAAACATGAGGTCATAAAAGTCCCTCTTTTGTACCAAAACTGTCCAATTCATTACTTTACTCTCGTCATATCATACATGCAGATAGTAACTGGCAATTAAGCTTTCCCCTTAGCAAAACACTTGCCTGGGAAAATACTTAATGCTCTTGGTACCCATCCTTAATAAAATAATAATACTGTACTAATAGATGCATACATAAAAACAATAATACTGTACATTGAAAAAAAAACTTGAATTAAAAAATTAATCAATTAGATAAAATAATCACTTAGATAAATATATACATAGATGATATCGACAATAAACTTATTCATATATATATATATATATCTTTTTCCTTCAAAAAAAAATAGTTCTAAATATCCAAAATGTTGAAATCATGCCAACATTACTTCCCCCCCAACACAAAGCACTTGAAAGTCCATGTACAGGAACTATAACATCTTTCAAGTGGACCGATGTCCTTATCAAACACCGAAAACCTCTCCAACGTCTGGACGTTGCAGATCTGTAAGGCACTGGGGATTCTCCTCTATGCTCCCTGATTCACCTCTTCCGTAGTGTTCAAAACTCTGTGAAGTCCGTGCAGAGATATGAATGTTCATTATCAAATACACGCTGATGTTATCTGTATAGTTCATCTTATTTAAAATATGCCTGTACCCTAAATTGTACATTGTACATAAGATGAATATTCCTTCTTATTCTGTCCACGGTTTTATGCAGATTTGTATACGGTCCCTAAAGCAGTGTTCCCCATAACCACCACAGCCGCATACTGCATTAGTTCTGTCTCTCTGTGATGAAGGTACAGTCCCTGAATGTTCCCAAAAATTGTATATATGTGTACCAATTTAGAAGAGAAAACAAAAAGTTAATCATAAAAGATAAAATCCCAAAATTAGGAACCTAATTAATTATGCCAAAGAGTTTAAATACTGATCCACAAAGTTTAGCACACTTTTTTACACAAAGCAAGTATTCAGTTCATGACTACATAAATACAACATTTAAATATCCATATTAAGATAGGTTTATAACACACAATGAAACATATTTACCAACATAACTTTTTACACCGAATAATCATTTAACTACCAAACAAGCAAATATATCAATACATATTCTTACATTTTTCAAATATTGTTTTACAATTATTTCACTACCTTTATAGTTTACAACATACATATATTTTTAAAACTATGCAACCCCAAAAATTTATCCTGCAACACTTTTTTATCTATGTGTGCAGTTCCCATAAAAATTTTGAAAATCCCCTTTTCCAAAATTCCGCTGCCATGAACCAAAAACCAACAATATTGAGTGATTATTCACTCCCCCTTCATCCTCCCCTTTTCCTGAACCCGAATCCCTTCTCTCGTTTCTGTAAAGAGAGATCGTGAACTGATGCTCCAAAAAGAGGATGGGGAGTTCTCCAAGAGAGAAAAACAATCCCTTCTCTCAATGTCTTTCCTGCCCCGCGCGCGCACTTATTGCGTGGTAAACAGAAACTAACTGACAGCGAGTTATTACCTATTACATTCCTTACTTACTTATCCGTACGAAGTGACCCTATGCACATACTTTTGCTTATGTTATATAAATTGTATTTATTACTTTATTTGTGTAAGAGAGAGGAAAAAAAGAGTTGTTTTATGCATTTCCTTTGTGTTTTAACTTGAATTCCGAATATATATATATATGTGTATAAAAAATAATTATTTATTCTTGTTAAAATGTTGTAGAGTTCCCTATTTATTATCTTGTAGACCCCCCCCCCACCACCCATTTATATTAAAAAAACATCCTTTTTTTAAATTAGAGCCCATCTGATTTTATTAGGACATAAAACAGTGGTGTGTAGCCCGCAAAAGGTTAACTTAGAGGCGTACCACATGCTTTTTACATGTATACATTTGTCTAATGACTAGTAGTTACAAAACCAGTGTTCAGAGCCCTACTTTAAAATCCACCACAACAAAAAATATATATATATTTTTTTTTCGTATGGCCAATTTGGGAAAAAAACATTTTAGTCATGTATATCAATTTACCAACCATATAACTTACCCCCCCCCCCCAACAATAGTAATTATACCCGAATAATACAGTAACTTTCCAATTTTTATTATTATTATTTTTTTTAATTATTCATTGATAATACCGTTATTCCAAGTATTGTAAATATTATAAAAGTGAAATATTAAATTTTTATATTTTACAGTAATAAATCAAAAATTAGTCAAAAATCATAGATCCACTATGTTTATAATTTTTTTTCACTTTATTTATGGATTTATACCATTTTCCTCATTAAACTATTTCTACTAGAAATTTGCTTAACTAAATAATAATAAAAAATAATAAAATGAAGTATGTTCTTTGCTTGAACCTTTTACCTAAAACTATCTAGCCACTATTTTAACCACTTGGTTAAAGGTGCAACTAACTAAAATATATTCCGCAGGAATCGTAGTTACAAAAAGTTTAAAATACTAACTAAAATTCCAGAGAACATCAAAAATCATCGCTATTTACAACCTAGTATGCCTAAGCAAAACAATGTATATTATAAGTTCTCCCTCTTCCTCTTTTTTTTGTGTGTGTGTGTGTAATACTTTAGTTAGATCAAACTCTACCTCTAAAAAAACATAAAAATGAAGAAAGTGTAAAAATATTTTACACTTCTTCCGTACTTTCCTCATCATTGTCGTTCGTTTGAGGTAATTTAATTTTAGCACTTGGCTTCCACATGTGAGTAATATGGCGTTGAATCTTTTTTTATTAGGTTCGAGTATATGTTTCAAAATATAATTATTGCGTCGTGCCACCTTTACAACTTCATAAGGACCGTCGAACTTAGGATGTAACGCCAATGGGCGTCCAACATTTTTTAAGTATACTTGATCCCCAATTTCCAATTTCACAACTTTTTCAAAATCTTTGCCCACATATTCTTTCGCGATTCGTTCTTGGTTTGCGAGTGCAGTTTTATAAACTTCTTTCATCTGTGCAATGCGTTTTTGAACAAACTGTTGTGTACATAACATATCCGGCTCCTCTAGAGCTGTAAAATGGTTGGCCGTTTCTCTAGCGAAAAACAGCTTATCAGGACGGTATCCTAAAGCTCTGTGCATCGAAGTATTATGCGACAGAATAAAGAACGGCAACCTTATATCCCATTCCGTTGTTGTTCTTGCCATTGCACTAATCGAAGACTTTAACTCTTTGTGAGTCACTTCAAGAATTCCATTCGAGGAATGTTTATAAGTAGAGCAAAAGTGGAGGTTCACCCCCATTGCTGTCATAAATTCTTTAAAAAGGGTTCCCCGAAAATATTTCGCGTTATCCACAATTAATTCTCGAAAGAGGCCAAATGTACTAATGTAATTTGTGAGTGCATTTAGTATCGTTTGTGTCTCTACATTACGCAATGGTATTGCCTGTAAAAATCTTGACGCAACGTCAAAGATCGTCAAGATAAAACAGTGTTTTTTAAGGTCTGTGGTAGTTTGCCCACAATATCCGTATGCACCACTGAGCCTATTATATGATCTTTCTCCACTTTCTGTAAGTGAACCTTAATCACTTTATGCTGCTTATTTTTGTTACAAGGTATGCAAGCTGCACAATAATTTTTTACATCCCTATACATCCCAAACCAGTAAAATCTTGTTTTCACTAATTCATATGTTTTGGGAAAACCAAAATGTGCCTTATGAACTTCTTGTATTATTTCAAATATTAATTTATTAGGAGCTATCAGCAGTGGTTTATCTTTATACCGTTGCTTCAATATTAGCACTTTGTTGTCCTTTAACTCAAATTTCTTAGTCTGGCGATTTGGTTTACCATTTTCAATTTTCTGAATAATTAATTTAAGTTTTGGATCATCATTTTGAGCCTCTCTTATCTTTTCTTCTGAAAGATTAGAATTAACTTTAAATAAATCATTTTGAAGTTCATTTAAAGCCGTTATATTATTTATATTTCTTGAGACGAAATCTGCCGGGTTGTCTTCGCCAGGAATAAATCCTATCTCAAAATCAAAAATCCCTAACCTCATTATCCACCTTGCTATGATATCGCTCTGTTTTTCTAACTTAAGATGATCAGTCAAAGCTTTAGAATCAGTGAGTATTGTAAATTTTTTTCCCAAAAGAAAATTTTCAAAATAAACACAAGCATCATGAATCGCTAGTAATTCGTACTTTATACTAGGATATTTTTTCTCAGAATCCTTTAATTTTCGTCCGTAAAATTCAATCGGTACATAATCCTCTCCCTGTTTCTGTGCTAAAATTGCAGAAAGTGCTGTCTTAGATGCGTCCGTAATTAAAAAAAATTCCTTGTTGAAATTTGGCGCTTTTAAAGTTGGATTATGTAAAATAGCTTCTTGAATGGCCAAAAATGCTTTCTCCGCCTCTTCGTTCCAATTAAATTTTACTTTTTCTTTGGTCATTTGAACTAATGGATCTACAATTTCCGAATATTTATGTATTAACGATCTAAAGTAATTGGCCATTCCTAATAAGAGATTTGACACCCTTTTTGTTTTTAGGCCTTGCCAAATTTTGAATTTTTTCAATATTCTTTTTCGAAGGAGAATAACCGTTTTCATGAACCCTAAAACCTAAGAATTCAATTTCATGTTTGCATATTTGCATCTTTCGTGGCTCTATTGTTAAATTGTTGTCAATCAATTTTTTAAGACCTCTGCAATTATAGTTAGCATTCTTTCCACCGAATTCGCCGCAATAAGGACATCATCTATAAAATATGTGACTTCCTCCTTATTGAAGTCGCCTAAAACTAAGTCCATTAATTCTGCGAAAGTAGTTGGACTGACCTTCAAGCCAAAATTCATTCTCACTGGCTGAAACTTGCCAAATTCCGTTATAAATGCTAACTTTTCCCTGTCTTGTGGTTGTAAATTTATTTGGAAAAATGCGCCGTGGAGGTCCAGGACTGTATAATATTTTTTTCCGCTAATTTTCTGCAACAATTCACGAATATCAGGTATCGGATAAACATATCCTTCTAATATTGCATTTAGTAATCTATAATCACAAGCTAAACGATATTTTAACTCCTGGTTCTCCGCAGTCTTCTTTTTTACAAATAATACCGGAAACGCGTACGAAGAATTGCTTTTCAAAATAATATTTGCCTCCAACAACTTTCTTATCTCTGCTTGTGCATATTCTCGCACTGTATGAGGAATCTTATAAGGTTTAGACTGTATAGCATGATTGTGCGCCAATTTGATTTGGGGGGTGACTAAGGATGTCTGACCTAACGATTTGTAAGATTTCGAAACTGCATGTAAATGTTGCATCAAAAGGTTCTCCATCTTTTCCTGTAGTTCCTTGGGAAGATGCGCAAGATCAAAATCTTCCGGTGAAATTTCTGTTTCCCTCAATTTATGAACTTCCTCAATACTTAAAGTATTAATCTCATGTACCCTACCGTCTATAATATTTTCAGGCACTTCATCCGTTCCAAAATCAATGTCTAAAATTAAATTCCCAAATTTTGTACCCTTCTGTAGAATAATTTTCTTATCCGAAATATTCTTAATTATTACATTAATAATTCTGTTCTGAGATATTTCGTGTACCGAGTTATAACATTTAATGCCCAAATTATGAATATCTGGCTCAAAAAGTACCATACTGTTTTCTTCTATAAAATCAGGACATAGTAAAGTAGCGATTTTTTCTTGCCCTGCAGCAATATAAATTTTGTGCACTGATTTTACCCATATTTTGTTTCTCTTACTCTCCTTTTTAGTAACTACATTTTCTACTTCTTCAGTAATTATAATATTTACGTCCTGCACTGGTAATTTGTTATCATTATGATTGAGTGGAATTTTCGCATTTTTAAATTTCAACATTTTTTTTTCTATGTCAATCACCATTTGATTTGTTTTTAAATAATCATATCCCAACAACATATTATAAGATACCTTAAAATTATTTTCTGTTACATAAAATGTGCCAGAAGTAAATGCATTCTGTAATTTAAATGACAATTGTATACAATGTGTAAATGGAATTGATGTACAGCTAAAAGATTGTATTCTAATCCTATGGCCCAAATATTTAAATTTTACATTATTTTCTTTTATTTTTTCAAATAAACTGGCTGAAATTAAAGACACTGCTCCGCCCGTATCTAAAAGAGCTGAAACTTTTATTCCTTTAATATCAAAATTAATAATTGGTACATTTTCCATTTCTTTATCACTAACACTCGCTATAACCTTCGTATTTTGGGATCTGAGGACAGATTCCTGCTCCTCATTCTTAGTATCCCCAGATCCCCTTATATGTTTCCCGAACGTTGCTTATTTCCCGTTATCTTACGTCCCTCTGTTTTATTTGATGTACTATTATCCCGATTCGCATTATTCACATTTCTATAATTTTCCTGGGGATTTATTTGACCTTGATTTTGTGGGTGATACCCCTGCCCATTCGGAAAATTCTGCCCATAGTTATAATTAGGATGAATATTTCCCACACCATAATTACCATAACCTGAAGGCTGTCCCTGTGGGACATAATTATACTGATAATTTTGACCCATTGGCAATGAAGGAGGAAGAGGGGGTGGAGGAAAATTCCAATTACCTACACTTCCGTACCCCTGAAAATTCCGAGACTCATTATTAGAGCTTGTAAATCCCTGCATATTTTGTCCATGTGTTGGAAAATTCTGTTGATAATCATTATTCCGATACTCTCTTTTATTATTTACATTATAACGACATTCTTCCGTATCATGATTTCTTAAATTACATATATTACAATACCTCGTATTATTTCGTGAATTATTTTGCCATTTTTCTGTTGGCTTACATTTTAATTTTTCCAATTCAGCTCTCAACTGATTTAATTCCTTTTCTTGTTTTTCATTTTTTCTTAATAATGATTCGCAAAATTCAGTTGTTGTACTTGTACCTATCGCATTTAATTCCTCAAACTTAACCGACAAAAACGCCTCTTCCACTGTTAGGGCAATTTCGGTTGCTTCCTTATACTGATCAATCGCTCTCTTTCTTATTTCCAAAGCAATATCCGGTTTGATAGATTCTAAGAATCGGTGTAATTTCATCAAATCAAATAATTTCCGCGCATCTGCCTTGTTAGAAAGACCCGAAATGTCAAAAAATTTCTCAGCTACCAAATTAAATCTCACAATATAATCCGACATACTCTCCGCTGGTTTTTGTTGAATCTTTGAAAAATCATTATGTGATTCACCGAATGTTTTTTCGTGTCAAAGGTTTGGATCGCTTTTTCCTTAAATTTCGCATAATCGGTTTCCGAATTTAGTTCTACATCCGTTTGCAACCTTTCACGTGCCGTTCCGACAAAATTTGAGCGTAAAATTATTAATTTCACTTCATTAGAAAAGTTCGTTTGGACGGCAGCTCTATCGAACTCCTGAATAAAATAATGTATATTACATTCTTTCTTCCCATCATATGGTGCAATCACATTTAATAAATTATCCGTATTCGCCTTTTCCGTATCCATTTTAGACATATTTACTTTATTCGTTGAATTTTTTAACTTACTCTGTGCAAGACGGGTACGCGCTTCAATAATGAAATTATTAAATTTCGAACTGGTACGCTTTTTAATTTTAGACTTATTTCCCATGCGCTAACATTATCTTAAATAAATTGGGTGTAAAATTTCCAATTGCAAAAATTATTAATAATATGAAATACCATGAAAAATCAAATATAAAATGTAAAGAAATATAAACACAGCATTCAAAGAAAAACCCTTAGGAATAAGAGAAATAATCACAGTAAATATAACGCATACTCCAAAAAAATAATTTCTTCCGAAGAATAGAGGAAAAGAAAAATTAATGTAATGTATATAAATCTTTCTTCAAGTGCACCATCTCAGCCACACATAACTGTATATATATATATATTTTTTTTTTACATCTATGTATTTCTACCTTTTCTATCAGTTGCACTGATAAATTATAGAAAAATTTTATTATTTTCTTTTTATTTATTTATTTTTTCATACTTATTTATTTTTTCTTTTATCATAATAATACCCTTCTATTATTATTTCTTAATGCACATGTATAATATACAATTACTCATTATAATTCAACTCGATATATTTAACGAACTCCTAAACCTGAGAAAAACATATATAAAAAGTAAATATATAATTTTCAATAATATATTTTCTCATATTATCATTTGTCATGACTGAACCTTGTTATAAAAGTTGTGCCAATCTTTGTTTTGTCCACAGGAGAACTTTGTCATTAGAACAAAACATATGACACAATGTAAGATGAAAAAATTGAAATTATCTGCATAATAATTTAGACCTAAATATCCTTAGAATTTTAACACCTAAAGTATAAAAAAGGTATAAGTTTATTGAATAAAAACAAAAAATTATTAAAGTAATTAATTTGACTCAAAATGTAATTATAATTAAGATAAAATAATAATAACCTCACGTTCCCAAGGGAAGAGATCACGGCACCACCTAAGTTTCGGGGAAGCCCATGCTGGCAAGATCTAGACAACTATTAAAAATTAGGTTAATGAATATCTTAATTTATCTATAAATTCCCTAGCACAAGCTAACAAGAGTGTTGGGCGCACCCTTTTCTCCGAACTTACTTGATCCAAAAGAAAATCTATCTTATAGGGGCCTCTAATTATAGAGGACCTGGTGATCGTAAAGCCTAGTTAGCTAATAGATAACCTAAGGTCATTTACCTAAAAGGTTATCTCGGGTAAATAAGACAATGCGTTGTGAAATGTTTAGAAGATAACTAACCTATGGCCAATTGGTTTGAAGGGAAATATATAATAAAATCAAAACCACTAAATATAACTCCCCAATTTTCAGACAAACCAACCCTACAAGATAAATTTAATTATACTTTTAAATATATGGTCTAATAATAATATTAAGCAGTCAGGTAATTTCTAAATACTTAAAATAAGTAATTAACAAGACTTTGAAAAAATAATAACAAAGAAGGGAATTAATAATAATAAATCATTTATTTACACCACAGGCAAATTATATTAAGTTACAATTAAATAATTCATACTTTTACCATCCAAAATAATAACTCATTATGTAAAAAAAACACTAATTTGGATATTAATTGAAGTTGACAAGTTCTCCTGGGCACCCTATTCCCAATTCAAACATTTGATATTAATACGGTATACAACAGAAAAGAGAACATCCATAAAATCGTACCTTTTTCCCCATTGGGGTCACAAGATCCTTTTAGAGTTGTAGACTTGACAGTATATATATCCAAAAGTTCTTTTTTTTTGTTTGTAGAAACACAACACACATGTTCGTGTTCCGTAATTTTAGTTTTATTTACACAAAATTCCACCCAGGTCTGGGCCAAAAGCAAAAATGTTTAAATAATTTTTTTAAATAAATTAACACTACTATATTGCTCGTCATAGACAGAGCAAGTAAACATGGGCGGATAAGCCAAAAGGGCTTGAAAAAAATAACCACCGCACTCTGGAACTCTTTTTGTACATCTGTATTTTTTTTCGAGAAAAAGAAAATCTCTCTCTGTTAAAAATTTGCATGTGCGGCCCTGAGTGGTGGATGCGAATTAACATATTCAGCATAATTAAAATCTCCAACCACTCGCCGCTGCCTGGACCCGCCTTCGTGTCGGCCAGTGGTCAGTGGGTCCCCGGAATGCTCAGGGCCTTCCGACCCTCCTACATCCGATATTTCAAACCCCACTTTCTCACGAGACCGCGGGCCCCCACACGAAGATCCTGCAGCTGTCCCATAAAACATGAGGTCATAAAAGTCCCTCTTTTGTACCAAAACTGTCCAATTCTTTACTTTACTCTCGTAATATCATACATACAGATAGTAACTGGCAATTAAGCTTTCCCCTTAGCAAAACACTTGCCTGGGAAAATACGTAATGCTCTTGGTACCCATCCTTAATAAAATAATAATACTGTACTAATAGATGCATACATAAAAACAATAATACTGTACATTGAAAAAAAAAACTTGAATTAAAAATTAATCAATTAGATAAAATAATCACTTAGATAAATATATACATAGATGATATCGACAATAAACTTATTCATATATATATATATATCTTTTTCCTTCAAAAAAAAATAGTTCTAAATATCCAAAATGTTGAAATCATGCCAACAATTTCGAAATCTACCGCCGCCCGTAGGCCCAGCCGGTAACGATTATTTTTATTGTTGTTTTTTGTATGTTAAAAGATTTGACGCGGGAGAAAAAAACAAGCAAGCAATAATTCTTTTAAAATTAAATGTATATATTTTTTCGCGAATTTTTCATTTAAAAATGTGACTTTATTCAAAATCCGGTGAAAGACACTAAAGCAATGGGGAGATCTCAATAGCAAACATTTAAAGCTCTAATTTAAATTAATGTATGTTCAAATTAACTGATGCTTGTTAATGTATACATTTATATAAAACCGAAAAAATGGAAACTTTATTCAGAAGACATGTATTACATTCAACCACCTGCTAAATTTATATTCTGAAACACATTGAGTTATTATGATAGCTCAGTGATGTTGCATTACAGTCCTTAATAATAGCTGTCTATGATTATTGATTGAAGCGCTAACTATTTAACTATAAATAACTTAAGACATGTGTTAAAATGAAGATATATTAAAGTTACAGATTGGAACTTAGAGTAATAATATGTTATTAAATATTACGGGATTGTTTTATGCTAATGATTTCCACTGCTAATGGATTTTGACTAATATTACAATATCGTATAAATGCAAAATCTGAATTTCAGAACGTACATTTTAAGTGTTGGTGCATAAAATTATGTATTTTTTTCATTTATTGAAAATCAAGCTTTTCATAAACGAACTAAAACTCCGAAAATATTAGTGTATTTCAAAATTCTTAAAATTATTACATTAATGAAAAGGCTTCTTAGGGTTATATGTGACATTTTTCATACAGTTTCATTAACACATCATACACGAAGATGTATCAAGAAGTGTTTTTCCCTCACATAGAAATAATTTAGTGAAATGTATGAAATTGCTACATTGTATTAGTCTTTTTTTATATAGTCACCGTGCACAGTATTTGCCCCCTGGAGGGTGAATTTGGGGGGAAGGGGCCCGACAGGTGAATAGCATGAATAAGTGGTTACAGGCCTTTCCAACAATATGTCACATGTGCGGGTCAGTAAAAGTTAGAATAATGCTCCCCTTTGTACATTTTGCGCTTCCTGGAATACATCCTCCTCCCTCTCTTTGAAATACCAGTTGCAGAAATGTGTTTCTCTGCACACTGGCTATATAGAAAAAGACTTATAAAATGTAGCAATTTCATAAATTTCACTCAATTATTTCTATGTAAGGGCAAAAACTTATTTATACACCCTCGTATTGGTATGTACAGTCGTGAGAAAAAAAAAGTAAACACCCCCTACTAACTCCTCAACAAATCATCATAGAAGAAAGTGACTGGTACCGAACGATTGGAAATAAAGTCTACTTTTAAATGATGTATAAAAAATTTTCTTAGGGGGTCATCTACATATTAAAACGAATCCAAACTTCATCTTTTTCAATGGCAATACCCAATTTTAACGAGATATTTCAAATCTTTGGTTCAAACTATGCCTAGACACCGAATTTCAAGTCATTTGAATGATAAGTTTTTGAATTATAAACATTCAAAATTGAGTGCTTCTAATGTTAAATTATATTTTCATATTTTTATTTATATCTCCCGAAATTATGCTCCTAATGTGCTAATTTTTTTTTTGTGGTAATAATACTATTATACCCAAATATATATAAGCTGAATTTGCAATTTTTATATTTTTATGATATGAATTATGAATTATGAAATTAATATTCGAAAAAATTATGAATTGCAACCTACAATTTTTTTGATGAATTTAGATTTATTAAGTCCTGCTTTATGGAAATTCAAAAATTTCACATTTTTCTTCCATGTAGTTTTCAAATTATGCTTAAAAAACGGCAAAATGATGGTTTAAGGGGCCGTCTATGATGGAAGTGAGTAGACATTTTGAAATTTATTCTGCCGTACTGTAATCTAACACGCTTCATTGACTCCTTGAGTGGCGCTTAAGGTGCCTTGATCAAGGAAGCGGCTCTCTCGGTTAACAATCCAGTACGGAACTTCAATTTGGATACAGCCCTTAAAATACGCTCGTTTTAAAATAATTAATTTCTCGGAAACTTATGGTACGAATTGTATAAAAATTCGTTTTTAGGTTAATTGAAGGGTGTAGAGTTCATTTATGCTGTCAGAATTGGGTACTGCTATTGAAAAATCAAAGTTATGGTTCGTTTTAATATGTAGGTGACCCCTTAAGCAAATTTTATATACATCATTTGAAAGTAGATTTTATTTCCGAACGTTCGGTACCAGTAACTTTCTTCTACGATAATTTGTTGAGGAGTTAGTAGGGGGTGTTTACTTTTTTTTTCCACGACTGTACATTATCAAAGTGATTGCTATAGTATATATATTAGTTTAATAAACTAGAAAAAATTAATTTGCTTTAGACTTAGTTTTTGCGGCATAACTGTGATCTGTATCGGAATAAAAGTGTAATAGGGGATACGCAAATTAAACTAGAACCCAAGCAGTGTTAAACAAGGCGAATTATCGCCAGCTTAATAAAAAGCCTACAATGCTTGTATTTTTTTATAGAGTTAAAGTGAAAAAATAGATATATTTTCTTAAGCCTACAATGCTTGTATTTTTTTATAGTGTTAAATGAAAAAATAGATATATTTTCTTAAGAATCTTAAATTTGAAGTTTTACTCATTTAAAAAATACATCGTTCAAAATCATAGTCTGTGGAAGTATGAACATTCTTTTAAACAGTAAAAAAATCTTTAGGTTTAACATAAGACATGGCTATAACAATGTACTTCTCAGACTAGATAACATTTCTACACAGTTCTGTAATCGAGCAACGGTAGGACATCTAGTAATAATCGAAAATGAGGTGTCTGGCTTACTACTATGGAAAACTGTGTCTGCATCTAGTAGAACAGTAGGGAATTTTTATAAAACACACCTGAGGTATAGTGTTAAACATAACTTTGTGTTTCAGAAGTTGTTGCAATAGATGCAAACAAAGTTTCTCATAGCAGTGAGTCAGACATCTCATTTTTTATTATTAATAGATGTCCTACAGTTGTTCTGGGGCGACGTAATACGTTTATCCATTACGTAACACCAAACATTTGCCGAAATAAGTTAGATAGTGCAAGATGGATAAAAAATCAATGCAGCAGCAAAAAAACCTTTTTGCATGAATCATAGAAGCAGCATGAATGCAAAGTAACTCTACGAAATGCAAAATGATCGGAAAACTAATATAAAAGAACAGGTAATGTGCGACAGCAAAGAATTTTGCTCGCAAACCGGGAAAGTGTGACATTGTGGAGCTAGTGAAGCTTTCAAAAACTTTATTTTTCTGTTTCAGTTGGTAGACAACTAGGGTGAACAAACCAGTAGTTGATCAAATAATGTCGGTATTACGGGGTTTTTATTACATTTCCTTCCTTTTAAATTTTAGAAGTAAACTAATGTAATTGCTACAACCCTTAATGAATGTCCTAAAAGGGACAAAAATGAAATCTGCTGAAATTAAATAGCAAGAAAATTATAAGAAAATAGTTTCTTTAATTGTCATTTTCCCAGTAGTTGATCAATCGAAGAAATCAGTCGAAAATTCAAAAATTAATCTTATATCATGCTTAAGCGCGATTAGCAATAATGCATATAAAATTATTATTTGAAATAAGCAAGATGAAAGTGGATTACTTTAATTTATCGTAATTGTCTCCAACTAATCAAAAACTAAATTTTTACATTTTCTAATTTAAAAAAAAAAAATTCTTTTACAGCAGGCAGCTGACAACAATATGGCAACAAGTGCTCCAACATTCAAACAAAAATATTATGTCTAGTGCCACGTTTAAAACACATTTCCGCCTGAGATGGCGCAATATTTCAAAAATTTGATCAACTACTGGAGCGGTATCAAGTACTGACGCGATCACCCTACTTTCTCAGAATAATCATCTGTAAATGTTACAAAATATCGAGCTCCTGCATTTGATTTAGTCGGTAGGGTGCCCACAGACATTGGAAGGTATCAATTCGAGGTATGTTAGAGCGTGTTTTATTTATTCATTTGAAAGAGACTCTTTGAGATTTAGCGACATTAAAATCTTCACAAGTATGCATCTCTTTTTCTTTCAAATTTCACAAACCGTGGATTGCTTCGTTTTACTTGTGTTCAACTGTACTTTGTATTAATATGACATAATATATGATGCCATTCATTTAGATTCCATTTTGAATCCCTGCTGAAAAAGTTTTTTTTTATCTTTTACACTGGAATATTGTGGTTTAAAATTAAAAAAAAGCTGTTTTTATGATCGTGAAGAGTTTTTCTTCCGTTTCTTGAGAACAAAATTAAGCGCCCATTTGTACACGAAAAAGATATTCCTATGTTTTCAAAGGTTGGACCTGACATTAAATTACGTTTAATCTTAAGCGTGTATATGCATTTTTAAGTGCAATATCGTCGTTTTTACTTATCATAAAAGAACTTCTCCACTATTCCAATATCTAAGATTGGGTATTTGGCATCCCCTATTGCAACATATATGTCAGTATCAATGTATGTTTTTTTATGCGAAGAAAGCCTCCGATCATGACAAAACTTTATTAACCCCTTAACGGTCGTATTAAATTACGTTTTAAAAATTCAAATTACTTATTGGCACCACTTTTTCGAAAAAGAAATAGCCACCTTATTTGCTGACGGGTAAAATGATACCATAATAAAGCCAATTACACTACTTTATAAAACTGGTGTGAATCATAATATCTGAATAAAAGACACAACCCGTGAATATCACGGGAATGAGAATTAAGGGGTTAATATCACACTATCGAAAATCAATTCTTTTCCTTTGACAGAGCTTTGATTAACTTCAAGATTGTATTTGGATTATTACCACTTCTTTTCTCTTTTTATCACTTTATTGGGTTTTTTACCACAATTTGGAAAGTTATGACTCTTCTTTTTATACGTAGTACCTACAGTCGTCATTCGATCAGCCTGTCTGTCTGTCCGTCCGCATATAACAGAGCAAAAACTACCCAACCGAATAGTCTGAAATTTTAAATATATAATTGTTGCAAAATTCTGTCGAGACTATTCAAATTTTATAAAAATCGGATGTATAGTTTAATTACAGGGACAGTCAAAAGTTTCCCTTTACCATTACGTTACGATACGTCTACATTAAGGCCAATGGGAAAAAATTATTTCAAGTACATTTTAATGATGTTACAGCCTTTCAAACAGAATGAAATCGAATTGCACTTATGAAGTGCACTAAAATATACATTCAGTACAGTATGCGGTGCAAAAAATATTTATAAAACTAGTTATAGTACGAACGCACATCATTTGCTACGTTTGATGTGCAATTTCGAACTTGTTACAATTGCAATAAATAACTTCACGATTTAAGGGAGTAGGCATTTCTTTATTGCTACTCCTATTAAACTGCTTTACCTCTTTGCCACTAGGTTTCCCAATTTTAGATTTACAAACAATGTTTGTTTTATCTAAATTGAAATATTTTAAGCGGCTTTCTTTTTAAAGTAGTTCTTTAAGCACAGTACCGAATTTAAAGTGAGAATCACGATAGGGATCACTATTCGTCTATTAAGAATAATATTAGAGAATTCTTTTGAAGAAACTTAATTTTGAACTACTCTGGAGGCTGAGGAATCTAGTAATTGTAAAAATATTCAAACGATTGCGTTTATCATCAAGCAGTGAGTAGGTTGCTAGATACATGTGAGAAAAATTTTCTTCTCTTAAAAGGTCAAATTTTCTCTCTCTTGCCATTTTATTTCAAAGAAGTTACAAATTTGATTTTTAGAGTGAAAAAAAAAATATTTTTTTTTACTCTTTTCATGAATATATTTGAATAATATTTGTACATTCCACTCTACAGAGGGTCGGTAAAAGAATTTCCAGTTTCAATGGTATATTATAACAGTTTAATTTAGACTATTTACTACAAATCATACATCAAATTGAAGGTAAACTAATCTAGTATTTCTTACAAACGTGCACCTTTAATTAATTGGAAACATTCAACTTAAAGTCCAATTTCTCCCACACTTCGGTTAGCATGTCCGGAGTAATGGAAACTACTGTAGCCTCTTCAATTCTGTATCTAAACTCTGACAAACACTGTGAAAAAAAAAAAAAAAAAAAAAAAAAAGGGACTAAAAAATGGAAGTTGTATTGGCAATCGAAACGCCAGTACTATTTCCGTATTTTAACGGAAATTTTTCCACGTAAATTACAGAAAAAATTCCGTAATACGTAAATAGTACTGGCGTCTTGAATGCCAGTACAACTACCATTTTTTAGTTCATTTTTTTTAACCATTTGGAAAAATGGTTTGGAATGACTTCTTTGTTTTGTGTCTTTCCTATCATTTTGCACTTCGCTATATTATCTATTAAATCTTGTAAGAGGTCTGCATGGGCCGAAATTTACAGACCTGTGTCCGGCCGGACTCATAGAAAAAAAATCGTCCCGGCCGGTAGAAAAAAATATTGGCCCGGCCCAGCTCGGTAAAAAACTTAACAGTTCGGCTCGAGTCCGGCCCTGTCCGGAAAAAAGTTAAAATCTCGGCCCGAGACCGGCCCGGAAAAAAGTTAAAATTTCGGTCCGAACCCGGCTCGTGCGAATTTCTACAAAACGTTGAGTTTTAAGTCGATTTGGTTAAAAATGTGTCTCGCTCGAGGAGTTCTGACCAAAAATATTTATCTTAACTTTTTTTTTCCTGTTTATAATTTTCATTAATATAAGAAGTGCCGCAGGCTGCGATTTTTTTTTTTTTTTTTTTTTTTTTTTTTTTTTTTTTTTAAGGAGTCTCTATTTCTTGTATATAAATGTTTCAGTTATCATTAATATTGTTAATCCATATTCCATGTATTGAAGTGTTAAAAATCTGAAAAATGCTATGCAGTAAAATCTTCTTAGACGGAATTGCATAGAAAAAAAAATGCATTATAGACAAGTTCCCTTCTTAGCAAGTGTAAATGTAATATATATTCTTTTTTTACGTATTAATATATTAATTTTGCATGGATTAGCACATTTTTCAGTTCAAAACAGGGTTCTGTCATAGGCAGGTTCTTTTTCACACGTTTTACTATATTTTAATTTAGCTATATTTTAAAAATGTAGAAATATACTATTCTTAAAAAAAGAATAAATTTTAATGTTTAAGTGTAGAATAATAGCGATTTAAAAAGGTATGCACTTTTTGCAAATTTTTTGGGCCAGGCCTAATTTTACTGATCTTTGAATGGACAAGGCCACGCTGAGACAATGATTTTCATGCGGGCTGGGTCAAAACTAGGACTGAAAATTTTGGCCCGTGAAAACTAGGAATGAAAACAGTCCCGGCTCTGTACAGGAAAAATAAGTTAGACCCGGCCCGACCCGAGACTTCAGAAAAGAGTATGGCCCGAGACCAGGTCCGGCCCGGCACGAATGCCGCGAATGAAAATCGGCTCGAGCCTGGTCCGCTCACCAGGACGGGCTCGGTTTTCGGGCCTCGGGCCGGCACGTGCAGATCTATAAATCCTACACTGTCAGATTAATGGACGGGATTATATATGTATTTTCTTCAAAACTTTCGAAAATTCAAAAGAAAATTAAAACTAGCTCACAGTTTAGTTGTAATCAATTTGTATTTTTAAATATATTTTGTTAAAATTTGCAAAATGAAACTTTTTCGTCCCAATAAATTATAATACCCCAATTTATTGTTAATAAATCACCCACTGCCATAAACATGAAAAAAACTATAAACAATATTGTTTTGTTTTAAACTGGAATATATTTCCTAAAAACACTCAGATGTTCAACATCAAATGGCTAGGTATATTGTCTTTTAGGGAAGACACGACTGGGACGCTACGCCCGCTCACATTAATTTTACTCTAACATTCTGTACTTACTTATTATTTGTAACTAAATTTTATCCAAGTGTTTATATGTACTTTATTTCATGTGTTTGATAAAAACTGTGCAAAATCTTCACACAAGTTAGAAATGTCTAAGTTTTTTAGCTCTCCAAAAATGGTACTTTGTAACTAAAAACCCCATTAACTCTTAAAGCATTTGAGCGATTTCGATTTTTTTTTAATTACGGTAGAGTATGAATATAAGATCATATGTGGCAGATAGCACAAAAAAATTAATTAGTTTCAGATTTTTTTTTTCCTGAAAAATGAAAATTTTGAAAAAATTGCCATTACTCAGAAATAGAAAATTTTAGTCGCAGAGAAAAACTGTCTGCCATGAGTCTTGAAAATAATCCAGTGAATATGGACTCCCAATTTCCTGCTATGAGTCTTGAAAATAATGCAGTGAATATGGACTCCCAATTTCCTGCCATGAGTCTTGAAAATAATCCAGTGAATATGGACTCCCAATTTCCTGCTATGAGTCTTGAAAATAATCCAGTGAATATGGACTCCCAATTTCACCAAAATCGGTAGGGTAGTTTCCGAGGAAACGGGTCTTAAAGCTCGCATATTACCCATAGGATTGCCCCCAATCTTGTCTTCCATTAAGAAGGAGAAGCTTTTAATAAGATAGTTATCTAATTACCGTTAACTGTAGTAATTATATATTATATAATATTTAGTAGATTTTCGGAAATGTATTATCTATTAAATTGTCGCACTGCCTGATTTATGGGTAGGAATACATATGGATTTCCCACAAAACTTTCGAAAATTCAAAAGAAAGTTAAAACTATCGTCATAGTTTTGATGCAGTCAATTTGTATTTCCAAATACTACTATGTGTTGTTCAAGTATGCTAATGTATTTTATTTTTTTACAGTGAATGATTAGGTAGCGGCGGAACATAGACAGGAACTTTTATAAAGTCACAAAGGAAAAAAGACGCGTGGTGCTATGTCCGGTAATATGCGGTTTTAAAACTTCTCCCCAGCAATAACGCTTTACGCTCAGGAGTCGCCATTTTGCGGCACTTCAAGCGAGTCAATAACAAAGCAGTACTCGCGCATGCGCTTATCTAAATCTCTTTGAACTACCTTTTATACCTTGAACCAACACTCTACACAGCTTACAGATGATATTATTAAAATTCATAACTGGGACACTCTTTTATGGACATCCTGTAGATTCTTTCATATTATTACTTTCTACTATCTGCAGTAGAAGAATGTATAGTCAAAATTTTTTTCGACTTCCTGTTTTCGACTGATTTACACTTTTTAGGGGTCAGAGATCCCAAAAAAACATGTTTATAGAAAAATGCCTGTATATCCGTGTGTCCGTATATCGCCATTGTACCATCGAAAAGTGTATGCAGTTGTGCATAGAATTGAACCATTTTTTTATGTTTTGGGCTATGGCAACTAGGTCCTCCCTTAATTTTTAAAATTTCCGACGGAAGGAGGCGATGTAATAGCGATGTTTGTGACATTTTCATTATTGTACCATCGAAAAGTGCGTAAAGTCATGCATAGAATTCAACCACATGTTTTGAATATGTTTTCGGCTATGCCAAGTAGGTTCTCCTTGAATTTGGAAATATTCCGTTGAAGGAGGGCACTGTAATAGCGATTTTTATAAATTTTTCGTAGTACTGTTGTGCACAGAGGTTCGTAAAGCGACGAGAACTTCGCATCATGATAAACCGGTTATTCTCGAACAGCTGATGTGCAGCAAAATAACGTAAAACTATTAATTTTAATAAATATCATGATCGAGATTAACTTGTTTTTACTCCAACTCATTGACTGAAGCAGAAATTGAAGACAAAAGTCAAAGTTGGTGTAGTATTGAACTAACAATATTATTGACATTTGTAACTACATTTTGAAATATTAAGATGTATTAGAAGAAAGTTTTGGGATTGGCACATCCAACTAGTTATGCTAAACTCAATTTTGCTTGAAATTCGATATTTTATTGTGAGTAATTCAATAAAAATTCCATGTTATTAAATAATAATTAGACAAAACATTGTGAGATATTTATACAAAATTTATTTATATTTCTAACATTTTAAACACTTTCAGTGATTCATTATGTAAAAAATGCATAAAGTTGAAACATTACAAATATTATTAGAGTGTGATGATATGAACAGTCGTGGGAAAAAAAAGTAAACACCCCTACTAATTCCTCAACAAATTATCGTAGAAGAAAGTTACTGGTACCGAACGATTGGAAATAAAGTCTACTTTTAAATGATGCATATAAAATTTGCTTAGGGGGCCATCTACATATTAAAACGACCCACAACTTTGTTTTTTCAATAGCAGTACACAATTCTGACAGCATGTAGGAACTTTACACCCTTCAATTAGTCTAAAAACAAATTTTTATGCAATTCGTACCATAAGTTTCCGAGAAATTAATTATTTTAAAACGAGCATATTTTAAGGGCTGTATCCAAACTGAAGTTTGGTACTCGATTGTTAACCGAGAGTCATCCCTTCTTGATCAAGGCACCTTACGCAGTCAATTAAGCTTGTTAGATTACAGGATAGCCTAAGAAATTTCAAAATATTTAGTCGCTTCTATCATAGATTTTAGACCGCAGATTTTTTTGTGGGTCAAGTGAGCGAAGACCGGACATAAAATTTTCTGCTGATCTGATTTATATCAGATCACGTGATACTTTTCATGAATGTTTTGGATTTTGTCTGAGTGCATATAGACATGTATTCTGTTACAAGAGACATTCTTTGGAAAGGTAAGAAGATTTAGTCATTGGTTTCAGTTGTTTTGAACCATAAAATTACGAAATAATTAAATTATTTCGAAATTCTTTACTTCTTTAAGACCTACTCTATGAGGGATATCTCCCTGCGCCCTGGCGCTCCTATCTACGTCCGTGAATAAGCTCCGAGAATCAGAACGCGATCGATTAAATGCATCGCATATTTGTCATACTGTGGCACGGGGTTAAAAAAAAAGACATGCTACCTCGGTGCGTTGTACGTGTCTCTGTTTTCAGACCTCTTCAGTCAGGTGATGCTCTAATGCATGAAAGTAGGTATAAATTAAACCATCAATTTGCCGTTTTTAAAGCATAATTTGAGAACTACTTGGAAGAAAAATGTGAAATTTTGGATTTCCATAAAGCAGGACTTAATAAATCTGAACCTATCGAAAAAATTGTAGGTTGTAATTCATATTTTTTTTTTTAATATTAATTTCGTAATTCATAATTCATATCAGAAAATTACAAAAATTGTAAATTCAACGTATATATGTTTGGGTATATATGTATTATAACTACACAAAAAATTAAAACATTAGGATCATAATTTCAGAAGTTATAAATAAAAATATGAAAATGTAATTTAACACTAGAAGTACTAAATTTTGAATGTTTATAATTCAAAAACTTATCATTCAAATGACTTAAAATTTGGTGTCTAGGGATAGTTTGAACCATAGAATTGAAATTTCTCGTTAACACTGGGTATTGTCATTGAAAAAAATGAAGTTTTGATTCGTTTTAATATGTAGATGGCCCCCTAAGCAAATTTTTTATAAGTCATTTAAAAGTAGGATTTATTTCCAATCGTTCGGTACCAATAACTTTCGTCTACGATAATTTGTTCAGGAGTTAGTAGGGGGTGTTTACTTTTTTTTCACGACTGTACAGCGTATACAACAGAAAAAAACTGAAATTTGAGTTCGTGGAAAAAACTTTCACTAAAAAAACTGCTAAAACGTTTTTTGAGGAAAAAAAGTAATTTCTTTGAAAACTTCCAGTTATGCTTAAAGAAAATAGAAAATATGCATACACAAAGAAATAACAGAATCTGCATAATCCGTTATTCATCTTCTTTCACATTTTTGCTTAGAAATTTAAGAAAAGAAAAATATTGAAATATTCACTGGAGATGTGTTATAAAATTCTTTAACGTGGAATTTAAAAATCATTGCTTTCGATTTCTTTGAGCTAACAATTTTTGAGAAAGCTATTTTTTTTTTCAATAAGAAATTTCCTAAAGTGGGAAATCACAAATGGATTTTTCAAATTTATCTTTATAAAAAAAATATATTTTTAAAAATTGCAATCTACTTACACGAAATCCAAGTGTAGAAAAGTGTGGTTAAACATTCCGGGGAGAATCGTGCCAAGCATATAACTAAAACACAAAGCTATTTTTTTAGTCTTCTGCCCTGAGTTTTGTACTGAACCGATATTGCTAATTATGTTTTTAAATGAAAGCTGTCCATTTCCAAATGTGTTCGCACTGACTATTTTTAAAAAGTATTTCCATTTTTGAATTCCTACTATTAGTTCACACTCTCCCTATATTTATTTATTTATTTATTTGTATATTTATATATCTTGTTCAAATTTTCAATCGTTAATAAAATGTTTGTTATTCATCTTATCAAGTTGAAATAATTTTTTTAAAACTTGTACTGGATGACAATTGATGTTAATACAGTTTTTTCAAATTTTAATTCATTAATTAAATTTTAGTTAATTAATTTTAGTTTTACATGGAAGACAAAATGGCGGCCATTGGTTATTGAAGCATTTAATGCATTTTCATATCTATAAGGTGGGTTACCATAGGAGGGGACCCTGTTCTGTCGCCAAATACCGCTAAGTTTGTCGCCAACATGGCGATATATCGCCAAATTTGGCGACCAAAATGAGTTTCCAAAAGTGACGCCAACTTGTCGATATCTCTAATATTTCACCAAATTCCGATAGACTTCCTTGTAAACCTACTTGCTTATAGAAAATCAACAAATTGAGATATTTTAATGCAACAAAAACTAATATTAGCTTAAGGGATTATATTAAATTTTACTTTTATGACCTAAGTAGGAATTGACTTTAAAAACAAAATGTTTATATTACTTGTTATATTTTGATTTTAATTTTAAAAGTTTTTTATGAAACGTCTTCAAAATGGTGGTAATTTGATTACGTCTATTGTTTCTGATAAAGGGGATATAATAAAAAATATTCAGACACGTGGCTTTTTGGACGTATTTTTTCATTTGAATGTTATTTATGTAAAAAATGTGTATACGCGTGTACTCCATTTTTATTAACGATTAAATGTTCATA
This sequence comes from Maratus speciosus, assembly GCA_963932465.1. Lineage (NCBI taxonomy): Eukaryota > Metazoa > Arthropoda > Arachnida > Araneae > Salticidae > Maratus > Maratus speciosus. The sequence continues at coordinate 133,320,982 of OZ010799.1, forward strand.
TTTTTGCAACATCACGAGAATATTGCGTATTGGGATTATTATATCTTTATATATTATCAGTATATTAGTTTTTTTCATAACAATTAAATAGGAAAAATATTTTTTTTGTGTGTGTGCTGTGATTAAGCATAAAAATGCGTATATATAGTATGTTTGAAAAATCTGTCCCTTAGGACGTTATGTTTACCTTGAAATGTATTTTTACATTATAATACTGAGGAGAAAATTTGATATGATTATGTCAACGTGACGTAATTTTCAATGATTTTTCATTTCTTAATTCTAAAGATTATAAATGGAGCCTTTGTTGATCGTTGAACTATTTCAGAAATTGAATAGTGAGTAAAAAAATGTCCTCATCATTCGTATTTGTAGAAAAGATTTGTCTTTTTTAAAATGTATTTTTCTAAAATACAAACCTTTTAACAATAAAATTTTCCTGCTGTTTGTTTGCATGATGTCTTATGAAAATGAAAGGCAGATCAATATTACGTCATTTTTGACGGGGGGGTTATATATTAGTTAAATATAAAATACAAAAAGAATGATTGATACTTTTTAAAATAAGAATAAATAAATAATTAGTATTTAAACAGTAATAATATTACATAAGAAGAGAAATTTAGATATATCAGAAATATTTTACTTTTAAAAAATTAAGGGAAAATTTAATTTAATTGATTATTCAAGCTAATTTCGACCAAAAGAATTAATTGAAAACTTGGATGCATGCAAATAGATAATTAAAATGTGTTACTTGTGTGTTACTTAATGAAAATCATTTCTAAAGCAAAATATGTCAACTTAAAACATCATTATACTGATTAAGGCAGTAAATTTAATCAAAATGAAAATCTCTCTTTTTCGGACAGATTTATTTCATTTTAGCGATAAATTGCGGTTCCAGTACGTGTTACAAAAAATTACCTTTAATACACAGTTATTTTCGTTCTTTTATCAGAATTGCTACGGGCTCAGGGAATTTTTCAGAAAAATACCAGTATTTTCTTATAAAAACAACCCTCGCCTTATGTAATCACGCGTTTTTCTATAAGAAGATATTTATATTTCCCTTCAAAATATAAATTTCCCTGATACGTAGCAACAATGTTTAATTATTTCCAGTAACTCAACAAAAAGAGTTCATACATTTAATATTCATAATAATAATAATTAAAGGCATTACGTTGTAAAATCAAATACTAAACAAAATAGAGTTTGCTTTCCTGTATTTATTTCTGTAATAGTTGGATACACTGCTGTGTGTTGTCGGTAATTTCTATAAGTGCATTTATATCTACAGCGATCTTTGGTTATAACTATTTTTTTCTGGGGGAGGATGTGGTTAACGTAAATGACAGGTTCTGCACTGTACTTGCACGGGATTATGAAACGGGATTATTTGATTATTAAGATTATTTGATTAATTATTTGATTTTTTTTTTCAATCTGGCTTTCGCTAGAGAGTCTTTCATTCGGGACGTGGCTGGGCACCTGGGAATCTTGCTTCCGCAAAAGAGACGGAGTAGAGTAGAAGAATAAAGGGTTGCGGACGAAGATGGGCCGCTCGCCGCGGCGGTTGACACCCCCGCCCACCTTCATTTATATCTACAGCGATCTTTGGTTATAACTATTTTTTTCTGGGGGAGGATGTGGTTAACGTAAATGACAGGTTCTGCACTGTACTTGCACGGGATTATGAAACGGGATTATTTGATTATTATTTGATTATTAAGATTATTTGATTAATTATTTGATTTTTTTTTTCAATCTGGCTTTCGCTAGAGAGTCTTTCATTCGGGACGTGGCTGGGCACCTGGGAATCTTGCTTCCGCAAAAGAGACGGAGTAGAGTAGAAGAATAAAGGGTTGCGGACGAAGATGGGCCGCTCGCCGCGGCGGTTGACCCCCCCCCCCCGCCCACCTTCATCGCCCCGAGCCCAACCCTTCCCGCTTTTCGGTATCTTTAATTTGTGTAATTTCCCTTTTAAATTTGTCCGGTTTCAATTTTTGATTTTTTTTTTTTTCAATCTGGCTTTCGCTAGAGAGTCTTTCATTCGGGACGTGGCTGGGCACCTGGGAATCTTGCTTCCGCAAAAGAGACGGGCTAGAGTAGAAGAATAAAGGGTTGCGGACGAAGATGTGCCGCTCGCCGCGGCGGTCCATCGGCTCATCGGTCCATCGGTCCATCGTCCAATTGCTTTACGGGATTAATCAATTAATCAAATAATCAAATTATATTACTTAGTGTTCCTATCTAAACGTTATACTGTAAAGAATTTGTAGCAAAGTAACAGGTCTATCGATCATTTTTATAAAAAATGGTTATATAACCATAATTTATCTGTATTCTGACCATATTATTGTCCATGTTTTGGTCTGAATACAGTTAAATTACGGTTATGTACCCGCTTTCTATAAAAAAAGGTCGATAGACCTGTTACTTTGCTGCAAATTTTTACAGTGTAGAAGAACGGCATAAAGTTAATTGCAAAGTTGTACAGCGTTCTAGTTTTGGTATAAAATGAAGTCTTACAGTTAAAAATAACTTTGTTAGACGTTCTAAAATGTAGTTCTTCTCAGGGCCATCGAGAAGACATTTTATTGTGGTGTGGGGGAGAAGACCTTAAATTGCCAAGTCAAATTTCAGTATTTGCCAACTCATTAAGAAGCAAAAATAAATAGTTCTCGACGTTTTCCAACTAGTTTTATAATTTTGCCAAGTTACCAGAATTAGAAAATGTAATATAGCTCTTATTTGTAAAAAGCTTAATGATATTTCCAATTATATTTGTAACTTTTGTTATCTATATCAGAAGTCTATGACAAATAGAAAGTGCATTATAGTTTTTTTTTTATTATTAAAGTTTTAAACAAATTTGCCAACTAAGTTTGTAAATCTGCCAAGTATAAGAGAAATTCACGAACGTTTGGGGGGGGGGGGGATGAGGCTCGCCTCCCTAGCGAGGGCCCTCGCTCTTTTTAATCGAATCATCATATTAAATATGCCACTAATTAAATATTGAAGTGTGGTTTTATAAGTAGAAAGCCCATTTACTAATAAAACTAAGGCATCTTAGTTAATTTTAATGTTCATTACTAGGAGAGACAAGTTAGTATGTCCAGTGTGTCGGGCATATGAATTATGCATACGTCCAATGGTGGACACTTTGGTGGTCCGATGGTGGACACTTTGGTGGTCCAATGGTGGACACTTTGGTGGTCCGATGGTTGACACTTTGGTGGTCCGATGGTGGACACTTTGAACATATTAAACTTGATTTTTTTAATAAAATAACAGACTTCCGGATGCAATTTCTGGCGTATTAAAGCGCTGTGATTGGATATAAAAAATACCTTTAAGGGATTCTAATAAAGATATTTTGAGATATAAGACTTCTTTTCATACCAAATCGAGGACATTGTATGAATTTTGTAACTGACTTTTTCCCGTACCTCCTTCTGTTTTCGGGATAGGAATGCTAACTCCACAGTTTACCACTAGAAGGGTTGTTAGGTATTGTGAAGGTGTGTACCTTCACATATTAATTTTAATAGTTTTTTTTTCTTTTCCCCCTTTAAAAGTATGTCTTTTTCTAAATTCTAAACTTTAATTATCTGTCTGCATTTGAATTCAATTCATTTTGTTACGGTCTTTCCCTGTTATAAAATTAAGCAGTCAATTCTTAATCGCTCTGATCTTTTAACCGCAGCGCACTACATAAAAAATAAAAGAAATAATATCCTTTACCCCCTAACAACGTCTTTCAGATTTCATTCTAGTGCCTATTTTTGTTGTTATGCAGAAATTAGCCAGACATTTTACTTCTACACTTTTAGCCGTTACCCCAGATGCAACATATAATTCGTTTCATTATTGGTACTCTGTCTTTAATTTATTTTATTTTATTAAAGTCCGTTTTTCGGGGTTTGCCTTGGGGTTCCCGGATCGCCATAAATTCTCCGCGTGTCACTTGGCGCTAAATATTTCATATTAAACCTTTTTACGCCTCCCATTGCGTTATAATTAACGTAATCAAACACATGCCTCCACTCAAGCTATTCTCGCCATATGTCATATGTAATTGGCCAAAATGTATATGTAGTTTCGCCAATACTGAACATTTTTCGAGAGAATGTAATGACATCACGCATATCTTGGCTGTTGATGATAGAACAATGTAAGCAGAACGCTCTCTCTCCAGCAGCGGTCGGCGGTACTCGCGCTACCGAGGGCTCGCCTTACGTGTAATACCTACGATCCTGGGTTCAGGTTGGCCAATAAAGAATTATTTAAGTACACAGCTGGTTTTTTATCTGACCTATGGACTAATTCTTTCCTCTAATGTTGTTTATCATCATTCTCAACGTCAACACCAATCCGGAAATTCAAACTACAGTACAGGTATATCATCGTGAAGAACATGCCCGTTTTCACCAAACGTAAACACTACGTTTATGGCTATAGGCATCTCGGTTCACCAGTTTTTCAGGCAAAACAAAGTTAAGGTGTCACCCAATAGTTTTGTAATAATTGTCCTGAATTCACATTTCGAACAGTTAATCAATTCACCAACACAAATATATGTGCACCACAAAACTGACCGCACTAATCAAGCACTTAATCAATAAAAGGTTTTCGTAACTCTGGTAAAAATGAACAATGTATAGCATACATAATGGTTCTTTTAAATAGCACAGGAATTCTTCTTTAATAAAGAAAAAACTGATCAATGTTATAAATGTTCGACCAGTGTGAAGTCAGTTATCTAACGCACAATTATTTCTACATCAGCACTTTTATAAATTACACGCACAAAATCCTACATTAAAAGTTAAATTTTCTTTCAAATTTTGTAAAATTTACTAAAGGAAAATTGACTGGCGTTTTCATTATATTGTAATTTTTTTTATTGAATGTTAATTTGGTAAAATGTTATTTCTTATAACAGATATAAAATAATAATTCATATTAAGTTTTTTATACACAAAATGTATCATTTTACATAAACTTTACATGTAATAATTTTACAACATGTATATATAACCATTTAAGGATCCTCCTATCCGACATGGGAACGTCCACTGTTACTCTTGTGACCATCAGAGCAAATTTCCATATATATTTCCAATTATTTTATTATGAAATATATTTAGGACAAGTTTGATGCAACTACTTAAAAATACATGTACTCTACTTTCATAAACCATATGCAGTTTGTAACAAAAAGCATTTTACTTGCCTTGATAATAAATAAAAATTTTGTTACTCTTGTGACCACAAAACGATGCAATTTTAAAAAATTGTGTTTGACGCAGAAATTCTGTGAATTATATGAGACTATAGAAATAAAATTTACAGAATATAGCAGAGTAATTATATCTTTTTAAAAAGCATTAATCACTGAACTCATCTGATAACGCATGAATTAGTTGCTTTTGATTTTGCAAAATGCCAAGTGTTACTCTTGTGACGTTACTCTTGTGACATTTTGTCCATAATTTAGTTTTAGCAAAAATTCAGTTTAAATACTAAATAAAATAACTAAAATAACTTTTAAAAAAATATTTTCCATACAGCACAACTGTTAAGGACGGTTTAGTTTTAAAATAACATAAAATAATGTACAAAATTCTAAAATTAACAAACACTATAACCACATAGCAACCTCTCAGTTTCTGCTGCTTAACAAAATAAGTCATTGTCTTCATTATCAATAATATCAGTTGCGACTTTTCCTGTATGGTGATTTACTTAATGAAACACAAATTCTTTGTACGAATCATGTTAGTGTAAGGTTTGTAGTAGATAGTGTCATTTTTCATGGTTTTAACAAATTGTATTTATTGAATGCCCTTCGCTGTTGGTATTTTCTCGCAAAGTAATGAAACTTTATTGTTTTAATTCTTTTGATAAAATAAGCAGTGTATCTTAGAATTGCTGTTTCAGCACGCACTTCATTCCATATATATCATTATACAACAACACAAAATAAATTTACAGCATCTATACCAGGAGTATTTGAAAAACAAATATGGCCAATTAAGTTAATGGAGAAAGTAGTCTGATTCATTGCAGGCATATTTGCATAGTTATATTTTTGTTTAAATTGTAAAGAACAACCATCATATAAAAAAGTAAAACAGGTACATTTTAGGAAAATACAAATTCCCTTAAAGATGCAATGTTGAAACTTTACATACGAAAGCATTTACAAAAAATTGGTTATGAGTTACACTATCTAAAATAATAGCATAATATTTTACTTTATTGGGATCATACTAAATAAAAAGCTGAAAATACAGTCGCTTGTGGATTTGACCAGTACTGTAGCATTTCATACCAAAATTTCGTCTTGGCATGAAAATAAAACAGTTTCCAGAAAATCCACTGGCATAACTATTCTTGAGATATGGTAATTTTTTTGGGATTACGAAAATATTTCCTTGTACAAGTTTCAATGAATGTGTGCCACAGAAATGGATTTAGTTGCTTTCGAAAAATTTTAAACAATCAGAAATGGTTTCTTTAACTGTTACTTTTTCACAGCGTTGTTTAGTTTAAACCATGCTGGTTTAAACAGTGGTTTAAACCATGGTTTAAACCAAATGGTTTTTTTAAAAAAAACATGCAGGTTTTTTTGCATGTGTTTTTTTTCTCTTTTTCCCCAATGTTTTCTTTTATTTTACACATTATTGAAAAATGCAAAATCAAAGTTATGCAAAAGCTACAAGCAAATGTTTAGAAAAATGATAAATTAATAAATTTTTAAAGGTGACAAACCTTTTTAATCAAATTTTTCTTATAAGCTTTAAATCTACATAGCAGACTAATTTTTCTAAAACTAACTGGGAAGAAAAAAACAAGTAGTTATTTTTCTTCTTTTTTTTTAAGCCTTTTATTTTTAAAAATAGCCAAAGTGGCTGATTTGAGCTAAAAATACTTTTACTACTTAGATTGCTTGATTAGTTAAGATTTACTAAGAATTATATATACCTCAATGATGACATAATCATAAGTAATTCTCTCCATTGGTTACTTTTTGTTCTGTATGCTAATGAATGACTGGCTGTGAGTTTTCTTTGCAATATCATGGCTATTGGGCTTAGTAAGTTTTTTTTTTTTTTTGCATTCTTACCTTGGGATTGGGGTTTTGCATTATGATTTTATTCTGTTTCCAGCAATATTGGCAAGGTTTAAATTAATTGGTTAACCAACTGGTTTTTTAGAAAAGATCTAATATAATATTTTCTCATTTTTGTAATTTAAGTGTTTCAAATTATTGGATATAAATAATTTCTACTTTTAACAGTCTTATCCCAGCAGTCACCGTGAGACATAGTGAGTCTAGGTTATATTTGTATGCATGTAGAATGCAAATTGCATGTGTTGATGAACATATCTGAAGCTCTAAAGATAAAATTTAAAACACGTGAATCTAGCAAAGATAAAATAGATTAAAAATATTCAATATTTTGAATAAAATATTTTCCTTTAAGAAAACACAGATTATTTACAATTAATAACATAAAACGACCTTTAAGATTTCAGTCAAGCTGCAAAAGAAAATTTTCTTGATTGGGGAGATTATCTTTTAAGGTTGTTCTCAACTGCTCTACTCAACTAGCGCAAAATGCTGACACATTTACAAATTCATTTTTTAACGGAAAGCTATAAAATTGGAAGGCCTGACTGGAAGCGACTTGGAATCGAACTGTGTTTTCCATTTTTGATAAATAAATTACCTATTGAGTTATAAGCAATTTTGATCACGTGACAAAGATGTTTAAGTTTTTAACGTTCCTTGAATAGTTATTTTTCTTTCGCACGGAAATTCGGTTCAAAATGACAACTTTGCATTATTTTCTGAAAAATCTATTGCGTTTGCAAAAAAAAAAAAAAAAAAAAAAAAAAAAAAAAAAAAAAAAAAAAAACCGAAAAACACAGTTCCATTACATAGTTTCTGAACAACAGCATCTGCTAGTTTCATGCATTTCCGAATAAAAATAAATTAAAACTTATGTCATAAAGTTGCCCTTTCGGATTATAGAACAGCCTTAAGAATAAATAAAAAAGAAACTAAAGATATGAAGTCAAATTAGAGGACATTGAAAAATTGGGTGCTAGCGAAGCACCTGTTTACTTTTAACTGAAATATGCAATAAGATATTTAAATCGCCTATTGCATAATCCGAATCCACTATTTAGATCTTACAAAAAAATGGGTAAAAATCGAGATAAGGTTCGCATGAGACATAACAGAAAAAAGTCTCATAAAAATGCCTAGAAATATATATTATTAATTTTTAGTTTAGACATATAAAAGTAATACGTATTATAAAATAGCTTAGAAAAAATCCTGTGTATTAAGTCTGATGGCTGTTTAAATATGTTAGTGGATGACAACTTTTATAAATCTACTTTCCATTTTAAGATCAATGTTTTCAGTAGTCTCAAAAGCTGGTAAATAGGTATTTCTGTTTATTTTACTGTTGCCTTTTCTTTTCTTTTCTTTTTTTTTAACATGGCAGTTTCTGAGCAGAAGTGTGAAATGACAATATACAATACTTCTTGAAATGTGTAAAGACGCTATTGCTAAATTCAAATCATTCCAGGAATTCTTTATAAAAAGCTTTACTTTCAATAAAAGATAATTGTTCATGTAGTGTTCTAAGAGAAAAATCAGATATCTCAGGTTGCAAATATTTCAAAGAAATTATTTTGAATAGCCATGGAAAAGTATATTATATTTATGAAACTACACCATATATTTATGTATAGTACTAGTAATCAAAAGATTGTTTATTAAGATTTTCAAGGTATCAGTATTTCAGTATGTAGAGCATTTTATTCATGGAACATAAGACATAGCTTTTACTAAAACTATTTAAATTTTAAATGATTTCAATTTTCTACACAATTGATTGTAATTATTTAATTTAAATTATTTTTAAATGAAGCTATATTACTTATATATCCAACAATGTTTACTTTTATCAATAAATATGCATGTATATGTAATAGGAAAATATGTTTTAAAAAAACCGGTTTAAACCAAAAAAACCTGGTTTAAACAAAAAAAAACGGGTTTTTTTGGTTTTTTTGAAAGAAACCCTGTTTTTTACCAACCCTGCTTTTTTAAAACGTTTATCAACGTTTTCAAAAATTAACAGTATTGATGAAGTTGTTGATAAAAGTTTTGTCAATAGCAAAACGTCTATCAATGTTTTGCTTTTTACAATAACTTATAAGAAGTTCTGTATTATGGACTTCCATTTTAAATAATTCTTCGATGTTATCTCCGCAGATTAGACATTCTGCATTCCTAAATTCTAATTATCATGTTTCTCTACAGACAAAGTCATTAAATCCAACACAGGAATGTTTAGTGCAGGAAAAACACCAGTTACTACATTATGAATTGCTTGAATGTTTTCGTGACAGCAACAAATGGAGATATTCTGATGAGTTATTTTCTATTGTTTTATGAAACTTGGCTTTAAAGTTGCAAAGGAATCTCCATTTTTTCAATTTAGGAAAGCTTCTTTAAACAAAAAACGTATTCACTTATTAAATGTCCCCTAGAATTTATGAAATTATGTGACCTTTTTCACGTTTAACTAACATAGATTTAGCTGAAGAAAGACCTCTTCTTAAATCTTCATCGACATAAAATTCTCCAAAGCTGTAGTGTTAGATTTTTTTTCCGTTACAGTATCTGAGGTTATCTAGTTCTCTACTTTTTCCTTTTCTTAATATTTTCATTTTCTTGCTGGAGCTTTTGCTGGTTCTAAGACTTTTCTTCACCTTATCGTAATATATTTTGTTTTGTTTCTTTCTCACAACAACATATTCAATTTCATTCTTATTTTTCCTCTACAATTTTTGGCGCTAAGCAGAATTTTTCCTGCTCTTTAAAACAATGTCGTGTATAAGAAGCAATATTAAAATCTTTCCTTTAAAATATGCTATCAGAATCCTTTCCATAAGAACCTCTGTAGGTTATACAGCAGAATTTAGTAAACTAAGCTTTACAAAGCCTATAAAATATCTAATCAAAGACCATGTGCTTCAAACCAAAAGAAAGCACACAAAATTGACACGAGTTGAGTTGTTTTATTACATCTTTAATTACTTGTCATGATTATTTTATAATCTTAAGTAATACCAAAAATGAATAAAAATAAATCCACGCATTAAAAGAACACAAATAAAGAAAATTTATGTTCCTTAAAATTTACAAAATAACCTTAGTTATAGCTAAAACTATTTCAAGAACTTCTCTAATAACAAAGAAAAAGCAACAAAACTTTAAGCATTCTGTTTGTTTTGGTTGTAATGCAGTGTTATATCAAACTATCGACAAAAGTATTATGGGTTACTCTTGTGACAACTCCCCAGAGCCTATTACATGCGTAGCATAAACAAAATATTTAATGTAAAATATCTTTTATACCTCGAAATCAGAGAATGTGAAGTTTTGGGTAAAAATTTTAAGTAGTTTTTTTTAATTAAAACATTTGTATGTTTTCCGTTACTCTTGTGACATTTAAGTAATAACGTTTAAATACAGCCAAAAACATATTAAAGACATTATCTAAAAGATTTTATCTATGTAGATTTTAAAGATATGATAATTGTTTGTTGATTTGAATGCATAGTAGTTTTATTGAATTCTAAAAAGTAAAAAAATCATACATTTCAAAAGGTTGTATTTTAAGCTCAAATGTAAATGTAGTTTTATATTGTTAGTATCCAGCTCATTTTCAATACACACTTGCCCTTATGAAATTAAAACTTACAAATTCATATACTTCAACTCATTAGCTTTAAACTGGTGTATCACACTTATATTTCCGTTTAAAATAAAATTTCAGCAAAATTTTTTTCGGCCGTGCACGTTTCTACATATCCTATCAGTCCTCATATCATTTTGAATTGCATTTTGATTTACTGTAGGTTAACTATTTATCACTAAAATAAAACTGAAATTGCAAATGAACATCATTGTAAAAAAGCTTCATAATCACATGTTATATTGTTAAAAACCGGGTTATTAATTTATCACAACAAATGTTTTTTAAACATAAAATTACCCTCAAAGGTAGGCTTAGAAAAGTGAAGCTTGTCGCTTTGCAACCAACTAAATGACAGAAGATTGTTGAATAAATGTGTGTTTGTACTTTGAGTACTATTATTATTTTTTTTTACAAAAGCTAGAACATTTAATTGATGTATTTTATGAAAAAATATTCTTTGTTCTATTAGCCCCCATTCTCTCCTATATTAAAATATCAAAAAATGTTATTCTTTGTTTTTGTCCTAAATTTTCGGATATTTTTTATGTAGGGTATTTTATTTTACACATTTAATTTTGGAAGTGTTTGCTTTTTACAAAAACAACGATAAGAAAAATAATGTAACTTTGAAGCTTCTTCGCTTCCAGCAAAAATTATTTCAGAGTTTGAATGTTATATGCTACAGTTACATTACCTTTATTTTCAAAATAAATTGAAATTTCTGAAAAAAAAGGAAATACTGTTGATTTTTAAACATTTCGAACTCTTTTATGCATTTATATTCCCTACTTTTCTCGAAACTGAAATACTTCTCATTTTCCATAACATCACTTTCGAATTTTTTCAAAAGAAATTCTGGAGTTTTTTACATTTAAGAAAATTCCTAAACTTACACTTATTGTCACACTTTTTTACGTAACTCAACATTTGTAAAGACGGAATTTTGTAACTGACTTTTAACTCACTTCCTGATATGTTAGAATTATAAAAAATATCCACAAAAGTTTGTACTTTTGTAAAGTTCACAACAAAATATTCTCTGGACACCTAGCCTTCCATTGAGTTTCTTACTATACAATCTTGTTGTTTGCATTTTAACTAATTATCCGTTAATCGGGAAAACTACTTCCTTTTTACGACTGATATTCATACATCGTTACGAAACAGAAAATATTTGAATTCCAGCAATGTAAAAAGTCTATTTATGAGAAGCTGTTAATACTATTGAATTAGGCTGCTATGGTGAAAGCTTCTTTTATTTTGTGGAATTCACATATGAAGTGATAAAAAACAAGACACAACGATTTGAATTTAAAGTAAACTTCTGATTATCCGTTACTCTAACAACTGCCACCCTCGATTATCCACCCCCCACCCCCTAAAATTTTGCAAAGGAGCTCGAAAGAATTGTGACTTAACATTGTCAATAACACACCCGATAGTGATTCGGGGATATTGACCTTGGTGTCCAAAATACTATGTTTAAACAATATTTCTTCAGATGAAATCACAGACTGGCTTAATTGTGACAAGAATAATATTGATTATAAAGAATTAACGGATGACGAAATTATTCAAAATGCTATTAATCCACAGAAACCTGAAACTGATGAATTGGATGAATTGATGAAGGATGATCTAGGAGTCAGTCATGCAAAAGGGCAGACTATGATCTTTAAGCAGGGCTTAATTTGCGCCGGAGGCCACCGGAGCTCAGTTCCGGTATTTCTTTTTCTTTTTTTTTTTTGTAAATGTTTAAATATTGGTCGGAATTCACTGGAGCTCATAAATGCAGGGCTTCGGAGCTCTGTGAAATAGCGCTTCCGAAAAACCGAAGGTTAAATTAATCTTTCCTTGGTGTAATTGTCATGTATTGTTATTCTGATAGAAAGCAATCTAGCAGTTTTCCCCTTTTTCTACAGAAGCATCGAATCTTTCCAATAACTGGGACAAGTTTTTAATTTAATCTGATTTTCAGGGAATCACCACAAAATATTGTTATGTGGAAGGAATCGATTATAGTTTAAAATATGCACCTTTTTAGGAAATCGAAAAACGTTGTTCAATTCTTCAGCATATAATTATTAATTTCTGTAAATTTCATTAATTTTTTTTTCATAAAAATGCATAACTGCGAACTATTCCTTTTTTGTGTGAACGCTATTTCCGATCATAATCCTTACCATATTTAATCGCAGAATTCTGAACTTAATTAACATTAAAATAAAGCACATTTCTATTCGGAAGGAGTGATAAATAAAAAGTGGATTAATTGACAGCTATGTATATATGCTGATATATTTAAAATTTTTATTTACCTAAATAAAGCAAAATCCTTTAAATTTTGCAAATAATATATGAAATATAAATATGCAGATTGGAGTGACGGCGGGTGGGAGCGGGGGCTCACTCTACTGTTGGTAGTACTGTATATATTGCGGCTCCGGTACCACTTTTGTTAGAAATTAACTCTGTGTGTATGTGTATTAATTAGTTTCAGATGCAAGAGGAAGCATATGTAACCCAAGTACTTTTATTGTGTCGAATTCGTAATCTTGCTGCTGTAAAAACGCAAACAACACGCAAACAAAAATGTATAATGGATTACTTTGGATGAAAACAGTTACTACATATTTATTTTGTTAAATTCAAAATTTCGCTCATAAATTGATTTCTTCTTATCAATTATGGTTTTTATTAACGAAAGTACACAACAGATAAAACAAAATCGTGTTTTATCTGTTGTGTACTTTCTTTGTTTTATCTGTTTAAATATCCTTATTTCTAAATTGACAAATAGAAATGTAATTTTAGTAATGGATTTGTAGTTTCTTTCGATTATCCGTCTATTTCGATAATCCTCCAAATCGACGGTCAGGAGAGTGACGAATAATCAGAAGTTTAATATACGTGCATTTCATTTCATTTTATTTTTGTACATTTGTATACGTTTTGTTTAAAATTATAAACGCATTTCAGAATTTAGTTTACACTCTGAAACATTTAATGTTGTAATACGAATATAAACTAATTGCATGTGACATCATTACATTAATGAGTTTCACTAGCATGAAAGACACTGTTTAGTAACCATTCAACTGTCACTGTTATTTAGCATCTTAGAAAGATAAATGTAGCATCTTCTAAATTATATGACGGATGGTATACAACAAGATCTTTAAAATATTAGCATCATGTTTTTGAAAATGTCTCATAAACGTTAGATTCAGAATAGATAATATAAGGAATTTATTTTAAATAATGAAATTCTACATGGAAACCTTTGATTGTAATCAACAATGAAAAGGAAACGAAATCCATTAGGTATAAGATTCTATAAATTATATAATATAGTAAACTAATGTTTAAACCCAGTGTAACTTCATTGTGTTATTTATGGAAATTTCAGTTGTTGTAGACGATGAAAAGTGTATTAATTTAAGAACGATGATTTTTTGTGTGTGTATGTAGCAAAATTTACATAGATTTTTTCATGTCAAACAAACGTATTTTGAATCACAAAATTTATTGATTCAAATGTACAGTCGTGGAAAAAAAAGTAAACACCACTACTAACTCTGCAACTAATTATAATAGAAAGTCGTCGGATGAGGCAATCCCAAAACTTTCTTCTATCTCATGCATGTTAATATTTCCTGAAAAATTAAGCATATCAGTGACACCGGTTAGGTGATTTACACCAAAATCTAATCATGAACAACTTATGTCAAGTTTTAGCTGAATCTGAAGATTGGTGAAAATCCGTGCATTAGTTTTTGAAGTAGAACTATTGCGGAAATAGTAAAAAGAAATCTACATTGTAACGCCACCTGTTTGTCTATTTAATCCAAAAACTAATCTGGACCAATTTTTATCAAGCGCTAACTGAATCTGAAGTTTGATGAAAATTCATGCATTAGTCCTTGAGATACAGTTATTGCGAAAATTTTGATAAATGCAGCCTAGCAGCGCCACCTGTTAGGCGATTTACACAAAAACAAAACAACACTAACTTGTATCAGGGACTGAATCTGAAGTTTGTAGAAAATTCGTGCATTAGTTCTTGCGATAGAGCTTTTGCGATAATCAGAAATAATGACGTATAGCAGCAACACCTGTTGGGCGATTTACACTAAAAGGTAATCAGCGCCAAATTATAGGGCTAACGGAATCTGAAGTTTTATAAAAATTCGTGCATTAGTGCTTGAGATATAGGTATTTCGGAAATCGTGAAAAATGCAGCATATCAGCACCACCTGTTGAGAGATTTACACCAAAAAGTTATCAGCAACAGTTTATATCACGGACAAACTGAATCTAAAGTTTTATTACATTCCGTTCGTTAATTCTTGAGATAGAGCGCCCACAAAATTTCTGTCACACACAGACAGACATTTTGTAAAAACATGTTTTTCGGGTTCTCTGACTCCTAAAACGTGTAAATCCCTCGAAAACCGGAATTCGAAAATTTTCATGAATCCAATACCTTCTTCTCATAAAGATAGATAAAAGTAAAAATTTTCCGGTATCAAATGATTAGAAATCATGTCTGCTTTAAAATGATGTATATAATTTGCTTAGGGGATCATCTACACTAAAAACAAGACCAAACTTTGTTTTTTTTTCAATTGTATCATCAATACTGACAATATATTTTAAATCTTCGGTTTAAACTATGCTTAAAAATGAAATTTCAAATCCTTTGGATGGCAAGTTTTTGAATTATAAACATTCAAAATTTAGAGCTTCTAATGTTAAATTACATTTTCATATTTTTACTTTCTTCTATCTTTACAAGGAGAAAGTATTGGATTCATGAAAATTTTCGAATTCCGGTTTTCGACTGATTTACACGTTTTAGGGGTCAGAGAACTCTTAAAAACATGTTTTTACAAAATGTCTGTCTTGAGTCTGTCTGTCTGTGTGTCTGTAGTGACACAAATTTTGTGGACGCTCTATCTCAAGAACTAATGCACGGAATTTAATAAAAATTTAAATTCAGTTAGTTCCTGATACAAATTAATGCTGATTAGTTTTTGTTGCAAATCGCTCTACAGGTGCGGCTGCTATGCTGCATTTTTTACGATTTCCCCAATGGCTCTATATCAGGAACTAATGCACGGATTTTCATGAAACTTCAGATTCAATTAGTCCATAACATGACTTGATGCTGATTACGTGTAGGTAAAAATCGGTCTGCAGGTGGCGCTGCCATGCTGCATTCTTTGCGATTTCCGCAAACGCTTTACCTCACGAAATAATGCACGGATATTAATGAAACTTCAGATTCAGTTAGTCCTTAGTATGACTTGATGTTGATTACGTGTTGGTGCAAATCTCTCAAGAAATGGCGCTGCTATGATGCGTTTTTTTTTTTTTTTTTTTTTTTTTTTTTTTTTACAATTTCCGCAATGGCTCTATCTCAAGAACTAATGCACGGATTTTCATCTAACTTCAGATTTAGTTAGATGTTAACACAAGTTATTGATGATTAAGTTTTGGTGTTAATCGTTCAATAGGTTTCACTGCTATGCTGGAATTTTCATGATTTTCGTAATAACTATACCTCAAAAACTAATGCACGGATTTTCTTCAAACTTCAGATTCAGTTAGACTTTGACATAAGTGGTTGCTTGGTGGTTTTGGTGTAACATAGGTCTTGGTGTAAAGCACCCGATAGATGGTGCAGCTTGGCTGAATTTTACTGGATTTAAACGATTTATAAATAGCCATATCTCAAGAACTAACGCACGGAATTTCATGTTTTTAGAATCCTCATGATGGTCATAGATTGCCGTTTCATTTTGGCAGTGTGATAGCGAATTTTCGAGTATTAACATGTATGAGATAGTTGAAAGTTTTGGGATTGGTAAGTCCGACTAGTTTTAATATATCCTGAAATTATAATCCTAATACAATAGATTTTGTTTAATTATAATACTAAAAAACCCAAACATAAATACATTGAATTCGCAATTTAAAAATTTTTATAATATGAATATAAATAAGTGTGAGTAGTAAGTAAGCGAGTAGTAAGTTATGGGTTGAATGGTTGGATAACTTACGGCATCGCGACATAGAGGGAACACGAGCAATCGCGAAAATGTAGGGCGCGTTATTTGATTACTTGTTTATATTCGATGATTTTTTTCCATTTTTCATATGCATTTGTAATTTTATGTTATACATTCTGATGACGACTCGGAAAATGAGTTGAAACATGTAAATATAGATTTTTAATTTACTTTTAATGTGTTTTTATAACTTTTTTTAAGCAAATAAATATTTTAATATTGTGATATGAATTATGAATTTAACATTCGAGAAAAATATGAATTGCAACCTACAATTTTTTGATAGATTTATGTTTATTATGTCCTGCTTTATGCAGATTCTCAATTTCAAAATTTTCTTCCGAATAGTTTTCTAATTACGAGCAAAGAACGTCAAAATGACTGTTTAAGAGGTCGTGTATGATGCCCAGAAAGGCGTAATTTGAAAAAAAATATATTTTAATCATTTTAATGAGCATTTGGGATGACAATAGTCTAAACGTATTGAGCGAGAGAAATGGACATATTGGCAAGAAATAATACATTAATAGAAATGACATAGTCATTCTGTACTATTTCAACAATCGAGTACAGTCAATCAGGGTAACTTTGAACAACGGGGTGTAACTTTGCACCACATGCCTTTTTTTCAATATTTTTTACTCTAAAAGACTAAATAAACTCCAGAACTGACAGAACTCTGTTGACAACATTCTAAACTGGGATTTCTATTCTTTATTTTAGAAAATAAATTAACAACATTATGCGCAATTAATTGCATCATCTAAGTATTTTTGTGAAGTACTGTTTTCAAGTTAATTTTGAATGCTATTTTGAAGTTGTTTTAATCCAATTAAATTTTCATAGTAAGTAACGATATACTCATTTATCAGACATATTATTATCTAAATGTTGCAAACGTGTTAATATTTTGTGATTATTTATTTATTAATAGTTAATAAAATGTAAAATAAGAAGGCACTAGCATTTTACCGCATTTTCAGGGTAACTTTGAGCCGGCTCAAAGTTACACTGATCCTTATAATTTACTGATTATAGGTGCTACTGTCGAAAATTTCCCATATTTGCACATATATTTTATATAAATGCCGAAAGTGTGCATTAGATATGACATGTAAATATTTTTACAAATATGTGTAAAATACATAAAATTCATTTAGAGGCGTGATTAGGGGCGGAGCTACTCAAATTTGACATTTCATACGTTCGACGTTTTTTATTCTTTTTTGAATAATACTAGTACTTGTATGTATTACTGTAACTATGTATATATTATAGAGTTAAAACATTGAAATTTGTTTTTCTTTGCATTTTTATGTTTTATATGAACAATAAACAGTTTTTTTTATTTCTAAATGTTCATGGTTCTCTTCTTCCACTTTTCTTATGCCTGATATTTGTTGTAATATCATAAATTATACAAATCTTGTGATGCTGGGAAATGTAAATTCGCAGTCTTTGCATATCTGAAAACATTTTTTGGTGTTTAAAGTTGTCCTGACTACAATACTTTTTTTATAATTAATTATTTTATATAAAAATTTATCATATGGTGCAAAGTTACCCTAAATGGCTGGGTAACTTTGTTTCAGGCTAAAGATCCATTTTTTATTGTTTTTATCCTTATTAATTTTTTACAGTCAAACAATAATTTAGGATCATTTCTTCGCTTTTATGCCCCTAGTTGCGACAATATTCTTCAAATAAGAGTGTGGAATATGAAAATAGAGAAAATGCGGATCGAAGTTACCCTGATTGACTGTACCGAACTTCAATTTGGATATAGCCCCTAAAATACGCGCATTAAAAAAAAATAATTTCTTGGAAACTAATCGTACGAATTTCATGAGAATTTGAATTTGGGCTAATTGAAGGGTGTAAAATAAATTTCTGGTATCAAACTTGAGTATTGCGACTGAAAAAAAACAAAGTTTAAGTTCGTTCTGATATGTAGATGGCTCTCTAAGAAAATTTTATATGCATCATTTAAAAGTAGTCTTTATTTCCAATCACTTGGTAATAGTAACTTTCTCCTACAATAATTTATTGCAGAATTGGTAGAGGGTGTAAACTTTTTTTTTCTACGCCTGTATCTTGGCTGTATGTGGTATTACAGTGAGCTGTGTCATTCCAGGGTAACTTAAGTTACATTAAGGACAATTTACTTCAGTAATTTTAGTAATATAACACAAAAAAAATTCAGGATGCAAATTTTGCAGGATTTGTTAATTAAACCTAATCAAAGCTAAATTTAACATGAAAATTACCTAATTTATTGTTATTTCTTGAACTCTGGCAGTTATATTTATTATGGTAACTGACATTACTTAAAAATAAACGTAAATTACCATAAAAAAGAATAATTTTTATTGTGATTTTTTAGATAATTTTCATCCAAATTGAGCTTTGTATAGGTTTAACTAACAAATCATGTCATCTTTACATGTGGATAATTTTTGGTGTTATATTACTAAAATTACTGCTGTAAATTGTTCTAAATGTAACGTAAGTTACCATGGAATGACCCAACTACTGTTAATGCTGGCTTCCAAGGAAGGCAATTTTTTGCCATCATTTAACAATTAAAACATTTGAATAATATAAAAAAAATCCTTCGGTTTGAATTAATTGAATTGTCTCTATTTTTATTGAATTATATAGTTTAGAACTTTATGCTGAAACAGCGAACAATCTTTTTATTTAGTATTTTAAGTAAAAAATGCAAATTAATGACAATATTGTTAATACAAAAGAAATAATTATCCAAGACAAATAAAATATACAAATAAATTACCACTATTACATAAGAACTAAAAGATCTTTACGAGAACACCATCAAAAATATTTGAAATGCGCAAGGTCTTTCGAAAGAACTTAGTCTTTCTTCATCACGCACGAAAAAGATGTTCTTCTACTATGAAAGCAACAGCAAGACTGAAATGAAAGATAAGGGGAAGGAACAAGTTGAAGAAACAGCCAACGGGAAAGTAGAAATCAACAACCAGTAGGAAAGAAGAAATCAACAGCCAATAGGAAAGTAGAAAACAACAGTCAGTCACAGAAGGGCATAACCCAAACAGAAAAATGCTGGCTAGAAGGGGAATTAGGTAGCAAATTGGAAAATAAATTAATAAATAAAAATAAAATAAAATAAATTTCAAAATAAGATATAATAAAAGAAAACACACACATATATAACATATCGCTCACCCACAAGAAATGTGACACATCTCGACAAAAGAAAATTTCACAGGAGAGGCAAAAGAAAATTTGCATAATTTAACTGTAAGATGAAATCGCAGCATTTAACTCTGCATACAGGACAAAAACCTGCATGGAAGCATAAAACCCTTAAGGGGACGGTGGAGTTTAAAATCCTTAAAATTATTATTTTTTTTTTTTTTTGTAAATTTCAATTTAAATATTATTCAAGGGTACATTATATACATTATAATATGCATTTATCCCAAAAAAATTTAAAAAAAAATTTATTTTTAAGAAAAAAAATGGAATTTTACGCGTCGTGTTAGAAATCTTCGAAATGCCCCATGCGTCTTCCATATCAATGAAAATCCCCAATATTTTTATAAAAGTTTGATTTATATATAGAAATAAAATAGAGCATCGAATTTTACATATTTGAATTTAAAAGTTAAAAAAAAATTCAAAAAATTTGAAATTTTTTCGAAAAATTTTCAAAATTTCAAATTTTTTCAAATTTTTTTTTATTTTTTGTAAATTTTATCTTAAATATTATTCAAGGGTACATTATATGCATTATGGTATGCATTTATCACAAAAAAAATTATTTTTGAGAAAAAAATGGAATTTTATGCTTCGTCTTAGAAATCTTCGAAGTGCCCCCTGCGCGTTCCATATCAATGAAAATCCCCAATATTTTTTATAAAAGTTTGATTTATATATAGAAATAAAATAGAGCATCGAATTTTATATATTTGAATTTAAAGGTTAAAAAAAAATTTTTTTTTTAAATTTTGAAATTTTTTCGAAAAAATTTTGAAATTTTGAATTTTTTTTTTTTACTTTTAAATTCAAATATATAAATTTCGATGCTCTATTTTATTTATATATATAAACCAAACTTTTATAAAAAATATTGGGGATTTTCATTGATATTGAAGACGCATGGGACGTTTCAAAGATTTTTAAGACGACGCGTAAAATTCCATTTTTTTCTCAAAAATAAATTTTTTTAAAAAAAATTTTGTGATAAATGCATGCCATAATGTATATAATGTACCCTTGAGTAATATTTAAGTTGAAATTTACAAAAATAAAAAAAAATATATTTTTAAGGATTTTAAGCTCCACCATCCCCTTAAGAATGAAGACGTAGGATGAGGTTTGGAGGGTTGGGTAATTTTACTTCCTCACACTAACCACCCCTCTTTTGTGGTCACAAATGGACATATTGTGTAATAAAGGGATTTTATGTGTAACTACATTTA
This sequence comes from Maratus speciosus, assembly GCA_963932465.1. NCBI lineage: Eukaryota > Metazoa > Arthropoda > Arachnida > Araneae > Salticidae > Maratus > Maratus speciosus. The sequence continues at coordinate 133,342,324 of OZ010799.1, forward strand.
TGAAACAGCTTGTGTAGCAAGACACACCTATGACAGAACTATTAGTGTAATAAAACGTAAAATGAATTTTTGGGAGATGTGTCACTTTTCATGCGAATGAGCGATATATGGGAACACATTGAAAAAAAAATTAAATTAAATACAAAATAAATATCAAACAAATATTAATTAATACAAAAATATATTATGGTAGGACAGAAAATGTTTTTCCAAGCTGCAGAGAGCTTTGTGGAAGCAGATTTATTATTAACAATAACTTCACGATTAAGATAAATAGCTAAATTTCCAAGAAAGTCCAAATCAGAGATACTATTGGATTAAATGGCAAAATAGAATCACATTTAAATAAAAGAGAAGTCTTTTACGATTTTTATATGCAGTTTGAAAAACTGTACTGAAGAAAATCAACCATTAATGATGACGCGCTGCATAGGAAATAATGGTGTACAAATGCTAAATCTTGGATATTGTCTGAATTATTTTTTCTTTTTTTTCACGAACAAGGTGTTTCTAAACAAAATTAAACTTTCAAGGGTGATAATAGGCATTAACACAGACAGACAGTTATTTTCTTATTTTTCAGAAAACTAGAACCGTGACCTATTTATTCAACCAAAAACGCAATGTATATTACTCAAGACGAACTTGGAACAAATGAAAATAAACAATAAAATAAGATAAAGATGTCGAAATTAGTTTTATTTGGAGGTTAAAAAACTGAAAAGAATTGAGACAGGTGGGAAATTATGCATCAAATGTGCAAATCAAGTCCTACGTACTATAACCAGTTCCATAAATATTCAGATTTTGGTGCAAAAGCTGTTGCATTCTTATAAAAAATGCATGAATACAAAATTTATTACGATTATATATATTAAATTCAGTAATACGGAAAAATTATTACTCTATCTAAAATATGACGAAATCACCATGACAACCTAGAATCATTGTACAGTAAAACCTCTAAATAACGGACACCTCGGGAACGCGGAAACTGTCCGCTATACGGAGGTATTCGCTATTGGGAAAACCTCAAATTCAAAAATTCTTAAGAAATGCTTAATGTTACATTAATTGACTTTTATATGTCCTAAAACCTCTATTATATGATTAATCAGAAATTAAAATTAATTTTTTAAGCAATGAAACTGAAATTGTTCATACCTTTATCGACTGTTTATTACACTCTTGAGAAAAAAATCTGTTACAAAGTTTGCTTTTGCTTGCGATCACATGTAATTTGTTTTCAATGTGAAGTTTCAACTCTGTCAGTAGTTTTAATCTTTCTGAATCATCTTTTTTTTACAAAATATTTGTGTTACTGCTCACTGTATTTTTCCGCTTCTTGGAAATTCTCGATGTTTCAGGAAAGCATCTCCAATTTCAGTGTCTGTTTCATCATCACTAATAGAGTCAGCTTTTGTCGAAAATTCTGAACGAATATAATCGCATACATCGACTGATTCTTCTTCAGTAAGCAACTCATCATCAATATTAATCAAATTTTCGGTAGTTTCTACACTCCTGATACATTCCATTAATTCACTAATTTTGCTTAAGTCTTCATTTGAGTCGGAAATGGGTGTTTGATTTTCTTTTAATATAAAGCCTGCTTTTCTGAAACATTGTCGTACGCTTTCCGGTTTTATGTTTTTTTACAGCTGAGGGAATCCAAATTATAGCATCGACAGCATTGACTAATTTTAGTGTATTCATAGTATCTAACTTTGAAAGAATGTGGCGTAATGAAAACTTTCTGTACCAGGCTTTAAAATTGTGTATTTCGCCTTGATCAAGTGGCTGGCATACTGAAGTTGTGTTTGCAGGGAAACACATAATTTTAACATTGTAGAATTTCAAATGTTTTGGAACTTGCGTTACCAAAAACAAGAGAACTTTTCTTTGTTGTTTTTTCATCCTACCATCAAAGAAAGTTAAACATTCGATCATTAAAGGATTAAAAGACTGGTCATCCACGCTTTCTTATTCGCTCTCCACACAATATCAAATTTATTAAATTAAATGTTCTTTGGGAAACATGTGAGTGTTAGATATTTTCCAATACTAAGAAGGATTTCAAATTCTATTAACAGATAGAAACATAATAAAATAGTGAGTCGCCTTTTTGACATTTTTCCAACGATACAGTCATCCTTTTTAAAACGCAAAGTCTTATTTGGAAAAATTCTGAAAAGGTGTCCGGTTTCATCGGCATTAAAAATGTTTCTCTCCTCATAATCTTTACAAATTGGCCAATCGTCCATTTATTTAGGATCTACAGATTTTGCTTCACCGCATATTGTTTTGAAAGAGATGTTGTGCTGAGATCCGAACTTTTCCAGCCAGCTACTGGAAGCCTTAAAATCGTGTAATTCAAGTTCTTGCGACTTCTAAAGCCTTTTCCTGAATCAAAGGTCCACTGGTAGGAATGTTTTTCTGAACGAACTGAAGTAAACCAATACAGAATCATAGAATCAATTTCAGTGGGGTTAGTCTCCCTCAATTTTCACATTTTTTGGTGTTCTTGTTAGAGTTAGTAGGGTAGACCGGGGCAGATTTTACGCGGATTTTTTTTCAATGAATTTTCTAATTTTTATGTTTTAACTTAGGAAATTTTAGATATTGTGGTTTTATAAAGCTGTTAATAAAGTCAAAATTTGTGCATTCAGTTGTTGCCCTATTTGTGTTTTTAACCGCAAAAAAAAAAAAAAAATTTTTAGGCCCAAGTCATTTGCGTAAACTTGACCCGGGAACGGGGCAAGTTTACGTATCAAGTGGGACACGTTTACGCATATTAGAAATGATACCAAGTAGTAAGTGAAATAAATATTTAATCAAATTGAAATGTTTTATTTATAACTTAAAACTCTGTTTAAAAAAAATTAAAGAGAATTAATTAAAGAACATTTAATAGGCTTATCTGAAAACATAGGACTTATTGCTAATTAAATACAGAAACTAATTAGTCATCTTGATCATCCCTGTTACAGTTTTTACAAACAAAAAATAAAGTGTTTCCTTTTGCACACTTGTCATGGACCACCTTTTGCATCTAAGACATTGAACTCAGTCTTGACCTTTTTTGGATTGGTTGTATGATTTCAAACAATAAATACATAAACAGTTTTCATCTTCGTCATCAGATTCATTCACAATTTTCTTTATTCCAGAGTGTACAAACATTTTCCCTTTTGCAGTTTTTCGTTTCATACTTTTTCCTTTGCTGGCTTCTTGTTCTACTTCCATAGACTATAGTGAATGTTTACGTAATTTCTTCTTTTTGAACGTGCGTAAAGGTGCCCCGATGTCAATGCGTAAGCGTGCCCCGTCGCCATGTTTGGATTTATTTTTAACGTGCAACGAAAATTAATAACATTTCTGTTCATGCAAATACAGTTCTCAAAACAGGATATAATTCTGCTAATGTCCATGCATTTGTTTATCTTTAACTAAGCATTATTCGTTCACAGTAAGTTTAAATAAGTTCAACACAAAATGTACTCACCTTGACTGAAAACAGATTATCCTTTCCACATGCTCGACCGAAGCTCGACTGACGCTCAAAAACGTGTGAGAATACCCACTAGGGAGCAGCATCAATCTGTCATGACTGGTGGCGCGCCAGTTATAACTCGTTTTGGGAAAAAGTGCACTGCGTAAACGTGCCTCGGTCTACACTAATCCACAAATTTCTTATTTCTTTTTTATTTCATAAAATCTCTCCCACCTGTGTTTTGCCTATTTTGAAACAGTTCAGCAAGTGTCCGTAAACTCAATTTCCCTTCCTCAGATACGCTTACATTTTCACATTCTTCTTTTAAAGTTAATCGTTTTCCTTTTGAGGCCATTCTCGAAACATTAACCACAAACAAGTACCAGACAGTAATCGACATTGCGAAATAGTTTTTTCCCTGCTCTCGTCGCATTCTTGACGGCTTTACTTCTCGCTTTCAATGTTCTGGGAGGAATGTCCCTCACGGGCCACCCCCTGAATTCAACACTAGACGTTGGAGGCGGATTTTTCCCAGCCCACCGCCAACATTTATCTGTGATCACAAAATTTGTGAAACATTGCCCTGATAAATTTAAAGGCTTTTTACTTTTTTCCCTTTTATTTCTTCGTTAAAAAATAATTTTCCATCCTTCATCGCCAAAATTACTGTCCGCTATTCGGAATGTCCGTTATTCAGAGGTTAAGCATACAAAAAGTTAGGTTTTGGGAGTGGGGATTGGAAAACTGACCGTTAAATAGATGTGTCCGCTATTCGGGAGTGTCCGTTATGGAGGTTTACTGTATATCATGGGATAGCACTTAATTAATTACGTATGATTGGATTTAACAGAATAATCACCATGGCAATCTAGAATCATTACCTGTCATGGGACATCATTGAATTTATTACGTATGATAGTATTTAATAGAATGAAGAAAACTTTTGTTTATATCAATTTAATTTTTTATTCGATTTTCATGAAATTTGAAATGACTCGACAAAATTCTGAAACGTCTATATATATTAAATTTGAACCATTCGGTTAGGTAGTTTTTGCGCTGTTATATGCCAACAGTCGGACGCGGACCAGACGGCGACTATAGGTGCTACACATTTATAAAATTACGAATGCACCTAAAAATGAAATTTCCTCTGGTAACTTATGCCTCGTGACTGAAGGGTTAAACTAAAATTTGTTATTTTACTAGGAGTGAAATTCTTTACTGTAGTAAAATACTTCAGTACATTCCACATACCATTCCTGACTGGATGTGGTATGTAACATTAATGAGATTTTCTTTCACTATTAAATATCTGTAATTAATTATAAGTATTATTTTGCACAACTTTGGAATTGCAGTAATTTCAGGATATGAGCATTCAGATATAATTAAGTGGTATAGTTTTCTCTCAAGAATTACAGTTATTTAATTAAAATCTAGACGTAATGCCTAAATACGTTGGTATGTTACTCAGTCTACAATTAGTAATTACAACAATTTAAACTAATATCTATTCTGTATAATGTATAAAAGCTTTTTGGTAAAAGTTTTCATTATGAAATATTAATTATTTCCAACATTTTAAATGCAGTTTAAGTAATACATGAAAACCTGTAAGAGTCTAACAAATTTGTATTGTAATTTTGCAATTTCATAAATTTAAGTCAAAATACAGCTATGGGATATTCAACTGAACCAATAAGTAATGAAACTGAAATTGTTGCTATAGTTGTATAATTGTTGATGAAATTTTGCCACCAAATGTTTTGATACTTAAAAATAGATGTAGCTATGTTTGTGTGTGTGATTTCCTCCCATTCTTTCTCACAGTAAATATTGATTTAATTTTACTTTTTGATTGACAGTTAATAAAGATGTTAAAACAAACATTAAATCAAGATAAAGATGTCGAAATTAGTTTTATTTGGAGGCTAAATAGCTGAAAAGAATGGAAAAATGAGATTTGCTCTGGTAACATATGCTTAGTGACTGAAGGGCTAAATTGAAATTACTTATTTTACTATGAGTTAAATTCTTCCCTTTTGCAGTAAAATACTTCAGTACATTCCACATTCCCTTCCTGACTCAATGCTATGTAACATTAATGAGATTTTCTTGCGCTATTAAATATCTGTAATTAATTATAAGTACTATGTTGTACAACTTTGGAATTGCAGTAATTTCAGGATATGAGCATTCAGATTTAATTAAGTGATATCGTTTTCTCAAAAGTATTACTGTTATTTAATTAAAATCCAGGCGTAATGACTAAATACGTTGGTATGTTATTCCGTTTACAATTAGTAATACAATAATTTAAACTAATATTTATTCTGGACAATGTAGAAAAGCTTTGTGACAGAAGTTTTCGTTGTAAAATATTAAATGTTTTAAACATTTTACCTGCAATTTAAAAAATACATAAAAAAATACATTCGAAGCTTTTTATAACGAATTCAACTGTTCCAGTCAAAAAATTCGTTATATAGAAAATTTTGTTACATATAGAATGACTAATTAAAACACATATAAAAGCACAAATAATTGTACAAAATTACTTTCAGGCGCATGCATGTAATATAAAGATTATTTAAAATACAAATTAAAAACATCTTAAAATACGTTAGATGAACACATTAATCTGTTGTTTCCCTAATGTATTTTAAAACGACAAATTTTAATATTAATAATGTATGTGTTAGTGGGTTTCTCTACTGTATTTTAAGCTTTTTTTTTATTTGTATTTTAAATAATCTTTATATTATGTGTATATGACCTCAAAGTAATTTTGTGCAATTATTTGTGCTTTTATATGCATTTTAATTATTTAACTCAAGATGAATATAGCACTAGAATTTTAACTGTCATTTAATGAGATAAAATGGATTTCTCTAATGTATTTTAAGTTTTTTTAAATTTGTATTTTAAATAATCTTTATATTATACGTACACACCTCAAAGTAATTTTGTACAATTATTTGTGCTTTTATAAGTATTTTAATTATTTAACTCAAGGTGAATATAGCACTAGAATTTTAACTTTCATTTATTGAGATAAAATGGGTTTCTCTAATATATTTTAAGCTTTTTTTAATTTGTATTTTAAATAATCTTTATATTATATGTACCCACCTCAAAGTAATTTTGTACAATTATTTGTGCTTCTATATGTATTTTAATTCTTTAACTCAATGTGAATATAGCACTAGAAGTTCAACTTTCATCTATTGAGATAAAATGGGTTTCTCTAATATATTTAAAGAAATTTTTAATTTGTATTTTAAATAATCTTTATATTATATGTATGTTACATTATTAGATCTAATTCCGTGATTTCCTTATCTTATTTTAAATTACTACTTTATATTCACTAAATCCTTATTCTTAAATAATTTCTATCGTTAATTCTGTTAAATTCCCTTTAATTTAATGTCTCACTTGCCTAAATAACTTAAATATTATGCTTCTAGTATTCTTAAATTAAATGTTCCATTTCCGCTCTTTTTCTTTTCTTTTCTTTTTTTTTTTTTAGAATGTTGTTTTAGCAACCCTTTTATTTTCCCTTCCATTTTATTTTCCCGCGCATATTCCGGGGTTATCCTTTTTACCTTTAAATTCATCCACTCACCCTGCCCGCACTCCATGGCGTGGTATTCTTAATTATTAATTGGTTGAGAGAGCGACCTACATCATATTTGTATTCCTACACTTGACGCACAAGAAGAATTTGCTCGCTGTATTTCAGCAGATTTTAGTCGTATTTCCATTTTTCATACCACTCCCTGGTCCCCGTCCCCGTATTCGATTATCTAAAACTTGTACATCTCTAAATTACTACTATGAAGCGATGGCTAATATTCTTGGTGGAAACTGCGCCGACGAAAGATGTTTATATAAAATGTTGGGCTGAATTTACGTTTTGTCTCAATTATTTCTGGTGAAACTTTCACGGAAAAATTTATTCCATGGCCTTCACTCATCGACTGATACAACTTCCAATTCATCATATAACGTCAATGTCATAGTCTTTAACACGACCGGATTCCAGTCTTTGTTATACTAGCACAACAGGATCGAATTTACCTGTTCTGACAACGTATACTGCTCTATTACTGCTGGATTTGATACACTATTGATATCGTGACAGCCACTTACTTCATTTACACTAGAAAAATCTTCAAATGTTGCAATAATGCAACATTTATACACCTGAAAGTAATTTTGTATAATTATTTGTTCTTTTATATTATTTTAATTATTTAATTATTCTATTATTTAATTTAATTATTTAATTATTCATTTTAATTATTTAACTCAAAGTAACTATAGCACTAGAATTTTAACTTTTATTTATAGAGACTGACGTTGAAAATTCCTATTTAATGGGTAAACTTTCCAAAAAAAATTTTTTTGAGGTGTCTTAATTCCTATTTAACATTTTGAAATGTTTAACTCTAAATATTAATTTGGTATTGTATGATTTTTAATTATTTAAACAGTTTCAATATCGGAAAATAAATATTTACTTGAAAACATAGTGGAAAATTGCATTAAAAAATCTTACGTTTGTTTTGGACGGTATTTTTTTTTTCTAACACTTTAACACGGAATGCAGAACTGAATCGGGAATATTTTCCTTAATATGAAGTCCTCTCTTTATAACATGAAAGGATATTGTTATTCTATTTCGTATTTTTTTTCATGATAAGTTTCCACTTTTACTCTCATTGTCGCTCTTACTATTACTTTTAACAACGCTGTTTAAAATTTGACTATCAGTGGGATACTGCACAACAATTTGATCGTCATTCATCTAACATTAATTGAAGCATTTTCTGAGCAAATGAAGAAAATTTTCTGCCAATTGTTGTTGTATGGAGATTATTTATAATGTAATAATTGGAAAAAGTCCTTCCGGCCAGTGCCGGGAGGAAGAAGTAGCTTTCATATTCCTTATTTTTAAAAAGCCAGCTTATATTATTCAAACACACGACGCTCAATTTAGTGGAAACCGATTATAGGAGATTCAATACTAATTTTTACCAATGCAAAATCACTATGAATGAGAATTTCGCGAAATTAGTCAGCTTTATCCAAGCAACTTTTATTTAAAGTAACTTATATTTGATTGCCAAAGTCGGCGATATCTTGAAGTGCCTGCCATTTTAAGACAACATGGTGGATGAGGCTAATCAGTGATCTTGGTCGAGACCTTAGTAATTCCTGTGCACATGCGCACTCACATCGGAATCGGTTGATATATACAAGTGCTGTCGCAGGCAAAAAATCAGATTTTTCAAAATGTCACCACATTAGAAATTCAAACTGCTATATCTGAGACATTTTTTAAGATAAAGACAAAACAAAAAATGCTCCGGAATCCTTATATCAAGGACAAATACTTAAGAAAGAAACCTTTTTCAATTTCTAATTTTTTTGCTCCTCACTTTAAATATATATATATATATTTAATTTAATGGCCGCCATTTTGAAGCAAGATGGCTGATGAAGCTGGCCACCGAACTTGGTCGAGACATTGCTATATATTATCAACATGCTTTCTTAAATCGAAATAGGTTAATAAATACGCGTGTTATCGCGTGACAAATATCAGATCGTTTCAAAATGTCAGCCATGCTAGAAATTCAAAGTGCTATAATTCAACCATTTATTAAGATATAGGCGAAAGAAAAACAGCTCCGGAATCTTTGTATCAAGGTCAAGCACATAAAAAAAATCTTTTTCATTTTCCAATTTTTTGATACCTCATTTCAAATTTTAAATTTAAAAAAAAATTAAATGGCAGCACTTTTGAAACAACATGGCGAAAGAAGCTGGCCAACGAACTCGGTCGAGACATTGGTATGTACCATGTATATTCCACCAAGTTAATTCCAAATCGGTTCATAAATACGTCTGTTAACGCGTGACAAAAATCAGGTCGTTTCAAAATGTCAGCCACAATAGAAATGCAAAATGCTATAACTCAGCCATTTTTTTAGATATAGGCGAAACAAAAACTGCTCCGGAATTTTTGTATCAAGGTCAAACACATAAAAAAAAAATATTTTTCAATTTTAAATTTTTTGGTACAACATTTCAAATTTTAAATAAAAAAAAAATAATTAAATGGCTTTTATTTTGAAAAAGATGGCGGATGAAGTTGTCCAACAAACTCGGTCGAGACATTGGTACGTATTATGTATATACCAAGTTACATCCAAATCGGTTCATAAATACGGGGGTTACAGTGTGACAAAGATCAAATGTATATATATATATATATATATATATATTATAATTATTTTAAAATGAGCCTATTTTAAGGGCTGTATCTACATTAAAATTCGGTACTCGATTGTTGAAATGCTATAGAATGACTATGCTACTTCTGTTAATGTATTATTTCTGGTCAATATGACCATTTCACTCGCTTAATATGTTCCGACTATTGCCAGCCCAAATTTTTTTAATAAAATCAGTCAAATATAATTTTTAAATTATGCTTTTCTGCATATCATAGACGGCCCCTTAAACCATCATTTTGACATTTTTTAATGATAATTCAAAAAAATACTTGAAAGAAAAATCTGAAATTGAGAATTCACATAAAGTAGGACATAATAATTATGAATCTATCAAAAAAATTGTAGGTTGCAATTCATATTTCTTTCGAATATTAATTTCATAATTCATATATCATATTATAAAACTTTTAAAATTACAAATTCAATGTATTTACGTTTGGGTAACAAAATTATAGCATTAGGATTATAATTTCAGGTGATATTAATAAAAATATGAAAATGTAATTTAACATTAGAAGCTCTAAATTTTGAATGTTCATAATTCAAAAACTTATTATTCAAATGACTAGAAATTTCGTTTTAGTCATAGCTTGATGCGAATATTTAAAATATACTGTCAAAATTGGTGATGTCACTGAAAAAAACAAAGTTTGGTTTGGTCCTCTAAGCAAATTTTATATACTTCATTTAAAAGTAGACTTTATTTCCAATCGATTGTTACCAGTAAATTTTTTGTATTATAATTAGTTGCAGAGTTAGTAGGGGGTGTTTACTTTTATTCCCCCACCACTGTACATAGCAGTTATTGTTCATTTACAGGGGCATGCAAAAGAATCTGGTTATAGTGCTCTCTATGAGCAATAATTGCTGTAAGTGAGTTTTCTATTGTGGTATGCGTTTTGGAATTTAAGAACTTTCTGATGGATATAAATCAAGCTAATTAGCTGTGATAAAAGTAATTTCCTCAGTTACATAAATAATGCGTTGATTCAACTCAGCCATAAATCTTTTCAAATGTGAAAAATGTATTTAACCTTGAAAACCTTGATAAAGATAATGACTTGTTGAGTGACTCATAGACATTAAACTGATTTATTATTATTATTATGATATTGCTATTACAATTATTATTACTGATTTATTATCTTATAATGTAAATATTTTTTTCATTCTGAAAATGTAGTTGTTCAAGAGAAGAGGGTTGAAAAATGCTCTCTCTTTTTCACAATTTAAAAGAAAGTGAATTAAATAGCTTAAAGTGTTACCACTGCTTATTCATTTGATATAATAGTCTACAATTTTTCTCAAAGGAGGTTATAAAAAGTGGTTGATTAAAATTATGACAACTAACACATTACATTGGGAAACCATTATATTGGATTACACAAAATGTGGATTTACACCGAAATAAAAAGTATCCTGAAGAACGGGTAAGTCCCAATTTTATCTAACTTACTCACGCCTTTTTTCATTGGAATTCAAATACTAACAAGATTATGATTACTGATCACTGAATAAAAATAAATAAATTAAATAGCCTCCACTGAAATTTGAAATATCAGATATTTGATAAATAAACTTTTAAACTTTCAAACAGAAAAGTTGGAAGAACTTTTTACGGTAACACGTAAGTGATCAAAAGTTAAGAAAATGGCAGCTTCTAAAGATAATTTAGCAATTGAAAAACTTACAGCTACAAACTACTCAATTTGGAAATTCAAGGCCGAAATGATGTTAACTAAAGAAGACTTATTTCATGTAATTACGGAAGAACCGCCTAATCCAATTACGGACGCTTGGTGCAAAAGTGATAAGAAAGCCCGTGCTCTAATTAATCTAACAATTGATGATAGTCAGATTACTCATGTTAAAAATTTACAGACAGCCAGACAAACTTGGCAAGCTTTGCGTGAAATCCATGAGCGACATAATTTGTCTAGCAAACTTTATCTCTTAAGAAAACTTTACGGGACTAATTAGCGGAAGGTGGCAACGTTGTTAATCATATTACAAAAATAATGGAATTAGTAGATAAATTAGCGGCCATAGGAGAAGTTATAAATGATAACCACATTTCTGCACTGTTATTATGCTCCCTACCCCAATCTTATGATACTCTTATTACTGCCCTTGAATCAAGAGAAGAAAATCAACTCACACCATCATTTATTAAGTCTAAACTTATTGACGAATATAACCGACGATATGATAATAATGAGAGAACAGAAAATCCTGCCAGAGCATTTAAAGCACAGAAAAATTACAACAACAAAACAAGTAATAAATACTGCTCCAATTGTCGGATGAGAAACCATTATACCCAGGAATGTTGGCATAATAAAGCCAAAACACAAAATACACCACAAAATCAACACATTAGACCAAACAAAAAACATTACTCTACATCACTAGTTTTTCAAAAGAGTGAAAACAATGTTAGAAGTGAACAAACACCAGAATCAAACCGTAGGTACAGTCACTCTGAAAATGAAAACCATACATGGAGGGCGAGCGAAAATAAAAATTACGCCTTTATAACACAAGGAATAGAAAACAAAACATTTATAGTAGACAGTGGCAGCTCAAGCCATATTGTGTGTTCAGAATCAATGTTTACAGAAATAAAATCACGCGAAAAAACAAATGTAACCATCGCAAACGGAAAAAAACTTATCAGTTACGGGTCAGGTGACGTAAATATAAACACGCGAACATCAGACAACAAAGTTCATGAAATAACACTTAAAAATGTATTACTAGTACCTAAAATCGAAACAAATTTATTATCGGTTAGCAAAGCGACGCAAAATGGATGTGAAATTATATTCAGAAATGATAGATGTATGTTCAAACTTAACGGAGAAATATGCTTAGAAGCGCGAAAAGTAAATAACCTATACGAAGTTCAGTTGGCATTCCAAAGCTATGCAAACATAGCACAAAGCTGCAACAACAAAAATTGCCTAGAATTATGGCATCGTAGGTTAGGACATAGAAATCTAACATCAATTAAAGAAATTACGCAAAAGGAATTAGCTACAGGAATCCAAATAAACAACTGTAAGCATAACATAGATTGCGAACCGTGCATTAAGGCAAAATTAACTGATGAACCCTATCCAAAAATTGCAGAGTATAGAGCAACTAAAAGACTCCAGCTCATTCACTCCGACGTGTGCGGATCTTTTCAAACACCGACAATAGGGGGGAAATCATACTTTTTGACTTTTATTGATGACTACTCACGATTTACGATCATATACCTATTGTCTAGAAAAAGTGAAGTTTACGAAAAACTTACAGAATTCATCGCGTTAATTAGCAACAAATTTGGAGAAAAACCGAAAGCAATTAGAACAGATAACGGAGGGGAATTCACATCAGATGAAATAGAAAATTACTTCAGGGCTAATGGGATAAAACATCAACACACAGTTCCATATTGCGCAAGCCAGAACGGTGTGGCAGAGAGGGAAACAGATCGTTAGTTGAAATGGCAAGGACAATGTTAAGTGAATCAAATTTACCATTAAAGTTCTGGAGGGAAGCAATTTGCACAGCAAATCATTTGCAAAACAGACTACCGACAAAAGCAAATGAAAAGACGCCATACGAGTTATGGACAAACAGACAGCCAAACTTAAGTTACGTTAGGGTATTTGGCTGCAAAGCCTTCGCATATATCAGTAAAGCCAGAAGACAAAAATTAGACGATAAAGCTATAGAGGGAATTTTTGTCGGATATGATAATGAATCCAAAGGATATAGAATATATGTAGGAGGAAATGAAATCAAGATCGCGAGAACCGTTAAATTTCTCGAAAACAAATTTAAATATAGAAACGAGAAAGTAGAAAACAAACCAAAACAAGATGAAAATCGGGTTAACGAAAACTTTGTAGAAATAGAAATTTCAAATAGCAATGAGACACCATCCATGTCCAATCAACCAGTAGCAGAACTTAGACGATCAGAAAGAATTAATAAAGGTGTACCTCCTGATAGGTTAATATACATGGTTAAGAACGAAAACGCTACTGAACCAAAAAATTATGAGGAAATCGAAAACATGGAAAATTTTAAGGATAAACAAAATTGGATAGATGCAATGAAAAGCGAAATGAACTCCCTTATGAAAAACAAAACTTGGTCAATTGTAGAACCTCCACCAAATAGGAGAATAATAGGTTGCAAATGGACCTACAAACTAAAGCGCGACAACACAGGAAAAATCCAAAAATATAAAGCGCTTTTAGTTGCAAAAGGATATTCACAAAAATTCGGGGAGGATTATGATGAAACTTATGCACCAGTCGTGTCATATACAACAATAAGAGCATTATTAATAACAGCATTGCATCAAAATTTAAATGTAAAACATATCGATATTAACACCGCGTTCTTACGTGGAGAGCTTGAGGAGGAGATATATATGTCACAACCAGAAGGTTTCGCTAAACCAAATGAGGAAAATAAAGTATGTAGGCTAAACAAAGCCATATACGGACTTAAACAAGCCGCGAGAGCGTGGCATAATAAAATCACAGAAACACTAAAAAAGATGAATTTCAGTCAGAGCAAATTTGACTCATGCCTTTTTACGCGAAAAAGGGGCGATAACACAACATACATAATAACATACGTAGACGACATTTTAATTGCTGGAAAAGACGAAATAATAGAGGAAGTAATCGCGAGCTTAAATAAAGAATACGAGCTAAAAGATTTAGGTGACATCAGTAACTACCTATCTATGAACATTAAAAAAGTAAATAAAAGCTACATGATAAATCAAACTCAGAAAATAGAAGAATTAATCAATAAATTTAATTTGCAAGACGCAAAACCGTGTAGCACACCCATGGAAACAAATTACACACGCTTTAATGATGAGGATAACATTTTACCAAACAACACATATACAGACAAGCCATAGGAGCACTTCTATATCTAGCAACTATAAGCAGACCTGACATCTGTGCAGCAGTAAACATTCTTAGCAGAAGAAATGAATCACCAAGAATGAAAGACTGGAATGCAGTAAAGAGAGTGATAAGATATTTAAAGACTACAAAAAATTATAGTCTAGTTCTGAGCGGAGAAAAGAAACCGATACTTGAAGTTTATGCGGATGCAGATTGGGGAGGAGATGTAGATTCACGAAAATCAACGAGTGGGAACCTATACATGTTAGGAAGAAATCCGATACAATGGTCGACCAAGAAACAATCCTGCATTGCATTATCATCGGCAGAGGCCGAGTATGTGTCAGCAGCAAATGCAGCATTTGAAATAAAGTGGCTAGTCAATCTACTGGAAGAATTAAACCTAAAGCAAACCTTACCTATAGACCTATATGAAGACAACCAGTCCACGATCAAGATGATAGAATTAGAAAAGCACTCAAGCAAGACTAAACATATTGAAATTAGGTTCCACCTGATAAAACAACTAAAGCAAGAAGGGACTATCAACCTAAAGTACTGCCCAACCAAATTGATGATAGCAGACCTGTTTACGAAACCAGTTCCCAAACCTGTTTTTCAAACCCATAGAAGGAACTTAAATTTGTGTGAGAATGAAACTTCAGAAATTAAGGAGGAGTTGATGGATATAAATCAAGCTAATTAGCTGTGATAAAAGTAATTTCCTCAGTTACATAAATAATGCGTTGATTCAACTCAGCCATAAATCTTTTCAAATATGAAAAATGTATTTAACCTTGAAAACCTTGATAAAGATAATGACTTGTTGAGTGACTCATAGACATTAAACTGATTTATTATTATTATTATGATATTGCTATTACAATTATTATTACTGATTTATTATCTTATAATGTAAATATTTTTTTCATTCTGAAAATGCAGTTGTTCAAGAGAAGAGGGTTGAAAAATGCTCTCTCTTTTTCACAATTTAAAAGAAAGTGAATTAAATAGCTTAAAGTGTTACCACTGCTTATTCATTTGATATAATAGTCTACAATTTTTTCTCAAAGGAGATTATAAAAAGTGGTTGATTAAAATTATGACAACTAACACATTACATTGGGAAACCATTATATTGGATTACACAAAATGTGGATTTACACCGAAATAAAAAGTATCCTGAAGAACGGGTAAGTCCCAATTTTATCTAACTTAATCACGCCTTTTTTCATTGGAATTCAAATACTAACACTTTCTTGCATGTTACTTGATGTGTGAACTTAATTATAAACTCTATAGATCATATACAGTGATGTGGGAAGGGGGGAGGGATAAGTATTTATTTTTTGGGTATATATCTGGGTATTTACCCATGGCCTGGGTAAATGCCCAAAAACTGGGTATTTTCATATTTCGCTGTAAACAAACATTTACATTTAGTATTTGAATGTAAAGTGTTGAGTTTCTTTAAAATGTAAGAGTTGTAAGAAGTCTAAAGTTCTTAATTTTTCATTCTTTTTCAGAAATTATCATTCTAAGATTTTTCACGCTATATTTAATTAGAAAATAAATACCCAGGTAAATACCCAAAATAGGTATATCCCGGGTATATACCCTGGGTATTTACCCTTAAAGTAAATACCCGGGTATTTTACACCACTGATCATATATAGAGCTGCACAAAAGAATTCGATTGCATTTCCACTTACTGACGAAAAAATCTCAACATACATATTTTCAACAGACTTAAGCGTTTCCTCACTCATCTGAATTTTAGTATATTATGTTGTACATATAAAAATCTATAGATCCTATACAGTGTTGCGCAAAGGAATTCGTATATTTTTCCGTATTAGTAATTGCTGAAATTGAGTTTTCAAATGTGTTATGCAGTTTCCAATCTCTTTGCCATCCGTTGTTTGATTTACCTCATCTTCCACCTTTTACCGAACTGCCAAGAAGGGTTATGCGTTTGACGCATATCTGAGTATGTGGATTTCTTTATACACTCGAAACTTCTCAACGGCTGGATGGATTTTAATGAATGAGGTCTCTATCGATTAATTTTAACCGTCCGATGGTTATAGGCTAGATTCTGTTTTTATAATTTCAAAATGACGGTCGTAAAATACAAAATTGATGTAGAGAGGGAAAAAATTTACGCACCCTATTGAGTGCCATATCATTGGAAAGGTCTTTCAAAATGAAGACGATGTTTCATTGACTATTTTACAGGCAGAAGCTCCGTTTAAATATTACACGACCTGGAAGTTGTCTAGGTCAGATCTCTAGCTTTACTGCAACTGTAACAATCATAGGCCTCATGAAAACAGTGTTTATAGATAGGAACTAACAATTAAACACAACTTAAAATTCATCAATACAAGTAAATAAAGAAATGGGTAAGTAATATAAAAAATAGTTCCACATTGATAATTAATTAGTTCTTTTTACGCAGTTGGGTTTTTTGATTTTTTAAATTTAATTTTTTCTTGTTAAATGCTGAAGTTTCGTTACAGTATTCTAAATGTGTTGGAAAGCGTTTCATAATCTATGCTGTACGCATGATTTGTCTTTCTTGTTTTACATTTAAATTTACCCTACCATTAAAAATTCATCTATAGAGATTGAGCATTCATAAGTCTAGCATTATTTTCTGCTTTTAGAAAGTATGTATGTGATAGCAGCGAAACAGAACATATGCGCACCTCTACCATCCATAAAAAATACTCTGAAGAAATTTCGTGGTCTTCAAAACGCTGAAGATCTATGCGGTGTAAATGTTTCTACTGTTCGTGGTATATTCGGTATAAGGAAGAATTATATATTTCGCCTTCCCGAGCTTAGATCGTGTATTGCGATAAAGGTGTTAAAATATCTATATTAATCTTTTCGATTTACATGGTATAGTAATTATGTAAAGAACATATAGTTCAAACGTGCATGTATGCATAGCATAATGCAACAGTACCCATATTACAATTTAAAAAAGGAAAACACACACACATATATATATATATATGCATAAGTCAAAATGTTTTGCTTTAAAATTCTTCTAATAACTTTTCAGCAAACCCGTATAATAGTATTAATTCAGATTTTTTCTATTATAGGAAAACGTGTTAATTCTTCAAACAAAAAAACACAAAAGAAAAAAATAATAATGAAAGAAAAAGCATGGCTCTGGCAGTATTACACACAAAAAAGGTAACTCGTGAAAGCGCTTTCCACGTTCTAAAATTTTTTGTATTCTTCACTGCGCAAGAAATTTTTAATTTTCTTCTTTCAAATTAGATACAAAAAGCGAAAAAAAAAATCAAGTTCTTACTCCTCAAAATCTAATTAAAATGCTCCTGCACGAGTAAATATTTATACAAACACTGTTTACATGATACTTGTAGTTTGACGGATACAATTTAAGTAACTCAGTAGCATTTTATGTAAAATGTAATATGTGAGTAAACAATATTTTTTTATGTAAGTTATACATATTATAAACAGTGTCAAGCGATACTTTTGTTTATATGTTTAAAAATATGTTTAGTTTAAATGTTTACCTGAGATAGTCTGAATCCGGTAGTCTTAACTTTTTACTTCAGTTTCTATAAATGTCTTTTTTTTTTTAATCTGTGATAATTTAAACATGCTGGCTAATAGAGATAAAATCTAAGTTATATATGTAGAGGGAATAAAGTGATTGGCAGGAAATATAAACGATTCAAACTTTAAAATATTTTATGAAACAACTTTTTTTTTCGTGTTTGAGGATATCTTTCCCGTTTATTATTAAAAAAATCGGAAAAACGTTTTAAACCGTTCGGGACTATGGGTGCATATATGCACACTGAAAAAGAGCTAACAGAATTTGTCTTAGGCACCAGTAAAAAAAAAAAAAAAAAAAAAAAAAAAAAAAAAAAAAAAAAAAATTATTTAATCTAGTTAAAATTTAGTTAAATTAAATATTTAGTTTCTTTAATTAGAGCATTTTTAGGTGCGTTCGTAATTATATAAATACGTAGCACCTATAGTCGTCGTTCAGTCCGTCTGTCTGTCCGCCCGTCCGCATAAAATAGAGCAAAAACTACCCAACCGAATGGTCTGAAATTTTAAATATATGATTGTTGTAAAATTTTGTCGAGCCATTTCAAATTTTATGAAAATCGGATGTATAGTTAAATTACAGGGACAGTCAAAAGTTTTTCTTTACATTACGGCCAATGGGAAAAATTATTGCACGTGCATTTTAATGATGTTAAAGCTTTCCGAATGGTCTCAAATTTTAAACATATAATTATTGCGATATTTTGTCGAGCCATTTCAAATTTTATGAAAATCGGATGTATAGTTAAATTACAGGGACAGTCAAAGTTTTTCTTTACATTAAAGCCAATGGGAAAAATTATTGGAAGTGCATTTTAATGATGTTACAGCTTTCCGAATGGGCTGAAATTTTAAATATATAATTGCTGCAAAATTTTGTCGAGCCATTTCAAATTTCATGAAAATCGGATGTATAGCTTAATTACAGGGACAGTCAAAAGTTTTCCGTTACATTAAGGGGAATGGGAAAAAATTATTTCAAGTGCATTTTAATGATGTTACAGACTATGCGCTTATCAATTGCAAATAAATACACATTCAGTACAATATGGGGCGCAAAAAATAATTATAAAACTAGTTATAGTACGAAAGCACCTCATTTGCCACGTTTCACGAGCAATTTCCAACTTGTTTTTATTGATTAAGTAAAGGTAACTCTTTTTTTAAAGTGGTTCCAACCGAATAAAATTTGCGTAAAAGCCTCCGGTCTCGAAGGGGTTAAAGCTGTTAAATATAGATTTTTTATATCCAAGGAAGAGCTAGAATATTAACGTATGATCTGTGCACGATTTCGAAGTAATTGCTAGTATAGTTGACTATTTATGGTAACATAGATGAGAAACTTCACACGCCATATATTTTTTTAAAATTCGATTAACATAGGAGAAAAATATGACGCGACAAATGTTGAATAACTCATATCAGATATCGGTTATTTTTACGGGTGCATTTTACGGTCACAAAGAGATAAAAATCAGGAAAATTTGCAATTTTTTAAACATTTCTATAAATATATATATTTAAGTATTAAGTAAGATTTGAAATACATTTCTAAAAAATAAATTTGATATTTAAATTTATTCTTTTAATAAATATAAGTCTAAATTTCCCTTCGTGGATGTTCCTACATATCAAACACAAAATAATTTTCACACGAGTTTAAACAATTGAATTATTTTTTTAATAATAATTAGTTAAAAGTCTTTAGTTAAGTTATAACTTAATATTTTTAGTAAAAGGGTTTTATTTTTAGTAAAGAATTAACTTATAATGTTTTTCCCTAGCCAAAATAGTCATTAATCATAGTGGACACTGAAAATAACTAAAATTGAGTACCATACATAGTACAGTAGGACAGTATATGAAGTCATCATTAAATAGTTTGGGAGAAAAAAACAACTATTTTGTTATATATACACTAGGGGGCTCAGTCCCCTGCGAGCTACGCCTGCCAACCCCTGTTCAGACTTTGCTGCCTCGGAAAATATAGTAATGTGCCTGTTTAAAAACTATAACCTGGTTACTGAAGGTTGAATGATATTAGCCCTATAGCATGCTTCTCCGTTTGAATGTAGCATTTTCTGTTACCATGGCTTCATCCATCATTGCCGTAACAACTGATGACTGTGGGGTTAATACGTAAGATCAATTACACATTTGAAAATCAGCTTGTATAAAATGGTACGTTAAAAATGCCGATCTTTCTGACTTTTATAAAGACTCTGTGGACAATATTCTTCCTTTAGGTTCGAGGTTAAAAATCTCTGTTTGCTTGGAAATAGCTTTTAGAACCACGGTATTGAAAACCATTGTGTTTGCGCTTATATTATATGTTTTGGTCGAATTTTGGACATCATTAGGAACAGGTATAGCTTATTCGTGAATTCTTTTCACTATTTTGATACATCATCATGCACATTTTTATGTGATGTTTACATTGCATATTGTTTATATTAATTAACAAGAATATCCGAATTTTCTTATATGTATTTATCGAATTTTAATTTAAAGTATTTCGCGCATATATTTCTCTGTATTTATGCTGCATCAAGTGATGTAATATACAAATAAATTTGCTAGCCTCACTACTTTTATACCATGTGACGTCACATTAACATTCTCCGGAATGAAATCGTTTTAAATGTGTCATTCTAAAATATGTGACGTAATTTTTGCTATTAAATGCATTTTTCAGGCAATAATTTATTTATTTTTAAATTTTTTTTTCTCTTTTAACATTCATTGGTACGTACATTATTTAATTTAAAAGTATTTAGTCTCCATGAACTTGTACAAACTCATTATTATTTTTATTGAAATTTAATTCATCTTGTTGTTATGGAAACACACAAAAAACCCCCAATATATTTGGAATTGATGTCTTGCATACTTATTTTTTTAATTTTTAACCGTTCGTCAGTATTATCGTTTGTCCATTTTATACATGATGTAAATACTCCCATTTACTGCTTTTAACGCATAATGAATTTATCTCTTAAAAGTTTTCTTTCTCTTTTTAATATTCACGTGAAAATAATTTCGAAGTATTATTTGAGCTGCCTTAGAATTATCAGCAAACGTTAAAAGCATATCTCAAAGTATTAAATAAAACTCTCGTAAATATATCTTTAAATTTAAACTGTTTGGCAGTATTATTATTTGCATTTTAAATATGACGTAATTTCCCGCATTTACTGCTTTTAATGCATATTAATGAATTTACTATTTTAAAGATTTCTTTCTCGTTTAATAGTCATTGTAAATACAATTATTATGATGTAATTTTTAACATTTTTCTGCTTTTAACATGTAATCATTTAAATCTGAATTTTTTTCTGTTTTAAATAGTCACGTGTAAATAAATTTTAATCGTAGGGAATTATTATTCTTTGCACTGTTTCTGCAATTAGCAACAATTTGAAATAATAACCTTTCTAAAATATGCAAAACATTTCTCTTGAAATGATGAAAATTTAATTAAACTGAAAAAGAAATTATTTTTTTAATATTAATATTAATATTAATATTTAATGAATTATTTTTTAATTTTCTTGAAAAACATAATTCAATCACAATATTGTCTTCATTATTGATAGAAATAAATGTTAATTTCAAATTCAATTTCAAAATAACGAAAGAAAAAGAACTCTAATAATCCCTATAGTTTCCTCACTTTTTTCAATTTTTTCCACAAAAATGGAGTCATTTTGTTGCCATCATTAGAAAAATGTCATTAAAATTATAAAAAAATTAATATCTCGAAAACTAATTAAGGTTTTAAAATTCCACTTTTGAAATCCACGGCTCAATTCGGATAATTTGTGTTAATTTTACCACCAAAGGTTTCATTTTTAGAAGTAATAGCAGAGAAACACATTCAGTCATTTAATCAGTCGTTTCATAAAGTCATTTCGTTAGGATTTTATATATATAGTATAGATAAGAAAAATTTTAATTCCCGATACTTTCTTAAATTATTCGAAATTTTCAGCATATTCACAATTTCCCTGTCTCTTGATAATATCTTATTTATTATTTCTATTTAAATTCCTTTTCTTTTAAAATGCGGATTTTAAAATTTATCTTATTCCAATTTCTAATCTAAAAAGGATTTTCCTTTCATAAAAATCTTTCTTAAAGCTGTTCCGTTTCGCAATGCTAAAACCGAGACGCCACATCTTTTTAGAATATTTTTTTAACCATTTTCTTTTTTATTTCTTAATTTATTCTGAAGTTTTCGCTTCGCGCGCTTTTCATCGCGCGACATTTCATTACAATTTTCGTTCGATTATAGGAAATGAGTCCAAAAGCTCTGATTGGATTCTTAGCTACAGAAGGTTTCTGATTTGTACAGAACATACGACGATGCGTCAATAATCTTCCGGGCAAACCCTCCTTAAATTAGCTTACATGAGCGCAGAACACAGAAATTTTTGTATTTTTGAATGTCTAAATAACCTATAGCTGTTTGGAGGAAAAAGGTCAGTGTGCTGTAATGAACGGACGCAAATTGAACATCTAAGTTTTATCATCGCATCTGCTGTGTCTCCAGAAAATTCGTGTGTTGTGGAAAGAGGTCCTATGATGTGAAATATGTGAATAAACAGTTCTTTTATTGTGCAATCTTTTTACCCGACTGAAAAGAAGGGTTATGTGTTTCACGCGTATCTCTGTATGTGGATTTCTTTTATACCCTCGAAGTATCCAACGGCTGGTTGGATGTTAATCAATGAGGTCTCTATCGATTCATCTTAACGGCCCGATGGTTATAGGCTAGGTTTTGTTTTTATAAATTCAAAATGGCGTCCGTAAAATACAAAATGGCGGTAAAGACGAAAAAAAAATTTTATTCACCCTATTGAGGGCCATATCATTGGATAGGTCTTTCAAAATGAAGACGATGTTTCATTGACTATTTTACAGTCAGAAGCTCCGTTAAAATATTATACAACCTGGAAGTTGTGTATGGAGGATCTCTAGCTTTACTGCAACTCTAACCCTCATAAACATCTATAGACCTCACCAAAACAGTGTTTATAGATAGGGACTAACAATTAAACACAACTTAAAAGTCATCAATACAAGTAAATAAAAATATAGGTAAGTAATATAAACAAGTAATATAAAAAAATATATTTAAAGTCAATTCCTACTTAGGTCAATAAGAGAATTTTTTTTTCTCCCATTCTTTTTTCCTCTTGAGTGGCGCTTAAAATGTCTTGGTCAAGAAGAGGGCTCTCTCGATTATTGAAAATTAATTAATTTAATTTAATTAATGAATTAATATTTGAAAAAAACTGGATTAACATCAAGTGCCATCCACTACAAGTTAAAAAAAATTATTTGAGCTTGATTGGATGAATAATAAGTATTTTATTAACGATTGAAATTTTGAACAAGATATATATAGCGAGAGTGTGAGCTAATAGTAGGAATTGAAAGAAAAATAGTTTCACATTGATGAGAAATAATTAATTGGTTCGCTTCTTACACAGTCAGGTTTTTTGATTTTTTAAATTTAATTGGAAAACTTTTTGTGGATTTCTTAATTGTCTCACCATTCGACTGCACTTTACTGATTCAACTGTAATTAATCTGATTAATCAGATTATTCGCCTTCTTAATGCACGTGTTCAACTCTACATCAACACATTCACACCTGCGCCGATATTCATGTTTCTCGCTGTAAGACAGCGTTCAAATTTGTGTTTTGCTTTATCTGGCGCATGGTAGTAACGCTTATCGCGTTCATGCTGCTGATGTGGATATTCATGTTTTTCGCTGTGACATGGCACTCGAACTCACGCTTCGCTTCATCTTACGTCGCGGTATTATTGCTTATTCAGACACTGTATTTGATGACCCGCTACCATCTCATATTTATTGAATTGAACTCGAATATAACTATCAGAGTTTATTGTGAAAGTCTGAAAGTTCATGAGGAGTAAGAAAGTTATTTGGACACATAGTTTTATTGACGACACTTAAGACAGCACATTTGCTACATAGCACATTTAGACTAAACTTGATAATTAAAAGAACGAAAAGCTGCATTGCCTCAATTTGTACAAACAGCTAAATTAACTCTTTCATACGCCGCATACACGGTAAACATACCACCGCATTTTCTTAACCCCTTTATGACTGGCGATTCTTACGCAAGTTTTATTCGATTGTCACCACTTAAAAAACAAGTTGGAAATTGCTCGTCAAACGTGGCAAATGAGGTGCGTTCGTACTATAACTAGTTTTATAATTATTTTTTGCACTACATATTGTACTGAATGTATAATTTTTTGCACTTCATAAAGCGCATAGTCTGATACATCATTAAAATGCACTTCCAATATTTTTTCCCATTCCCCGTAATGTAACGGAACACTTTTGACTGTCCCTGTAATTAAACTATACATCCGATTTTCCTAAAATTTGAAATAGCTCAACAAAATTTTGCAACAATTATATCTTTAAAATTTCAGATCATTCGGAAGGCTGTCATATCATTAAAATGCACTTGCAATAATTTTTCCCATTGGCCGTAATGTAAAGAAAAACTTTTGACTGTCCCTGTAATTAAACTATACATCCGATTTTTCTAAAATTTGAAAGGACTCGACAAAATTTTGCAACAGTTATATCTTTAAAATTTCAGATCATTCGGAAGGCTGTCATATCATTAAAATGCACTTGCAATAATTTTTCCCATTGGCCGTAATGTAAAGAAAAACTTTTGACTGTCCCTGTAATTAAACTATACATCCGATTTTTCTAAAATTTGAAAGGACTCGACAAACTTTTGCAACAGTTATATCTTTAAAATTTCAGATCATTCGGAAGGCTGTAATATTAAAATGCACTTGCAATAATTTTTCCCATTGGCCGTAATGTAAAGAAAAACTTTTGGCTGTCCCTGTAATTAAACTATACATCCGATTTTCATAAAATTTGAAAGGGCTCGACAAAATTTTGCAACAGTTATATCTTTAAAATTTCAGATCATTCGGAAGGCTGTAATATCATTAAAATGCACTTGCAATAATTTTTCCCATTGGCCGTAATGTAAAGAAAAACTTTTGGCTGTCCCTGTAATTAAACTATACATCCGATTTTCATAAAATTTGAAAGGGCTCGACAAAATTTTGCAACAGTTATATCTTTAAAATTTCAGATCATTCGGAAGGCTGTAATATCATTAAAATGCACTTGCAATAATTTTTCCCATTGGCCGTAATGTAAAGAAAAACTTTTGACTGTCCCTGTAATTAAACTATACATCCGATTTTCATAAAATTTGAAAGGGCTCGACAAAATTTTGCAACAATCATATATTTGAAATTTCAGACCATTCGGTTGGGTAGTTTTTGCTCTGTTACATGCGGACAGACAGGCGGACGGACTGAACGACGACTATAGGTGCTACGTATTTATATAATTACGAACGCACCTAAAAATCCCTGCCGGTTCGGCCTACTGGCGGAAGTAGATTTCGAAGCTGAGCACTAATATCACCAACAAAAACTAAATTAAGATCTAGATTAAGATAAAACTCAGTTTAACAAGTTGACTGCCACGGTGACTGACACTGAAGCTGAAAAATTTACAATGTTTTAAGTAATTTTTAGGAAACTATAATCCTGTAATAAATGAAAGGTAAGTAAATTTTAAATAAATTTTCAGTAATTACTTAAAACAATATATATTTTTTTAGTTTTATATAATATTTTAGACCGTCAGTCATCGGTAAATGACGCGTTCTAAACGGAAACGTCAGTGTCAGTGTCCGGTGACTGACGTGGCGCTTAACGTGTTAACAATTTTATCTGGTCGCTTTTGACGAATTTTTAATTTCATTTTTCTGTAAGAGCTGATTTTATCAGAATCATAGTACGACGGCATTAAAAATAAAAATCACTTGATGACGCACACACGTGTAATTTGCTTAAAGTCAAGTGAATGTGATATTTACGATCAACCATTATTGACATTTAATCTTATAGTTTGGCGTTAGATTTTTGGTCGACGGGATAACCAATAGTACCGATATTAGTTTTTGTTGCATTAATATATCTCAATTTGTTGATTTTCTGTAAGCAAATAAACCCTATTGGTTTACAATGGAAGTGTATGGGAATTTGGCGAAATATTAGAGATATCGACAAGTTGGCGACAGAACAGTCCCCCCCCCCACCTACGAAAGCCTCCCTTATATGTATGGAGACACGATAGCATAATATATATATATTTATATATTTTTCACCTGGAAATCGCGCAATATAAAAGTAATTGTTGTGATCAGAATTTTATTGTTTTTTTTTTTTTTTTTTTTTTTTTTTTTAATTGTTGGCAACTGCTATAACGAAAATTATTTTAATTTTCCTGTCATTTTTCTGTAAGAGAATTTTTATGAGAATCGTGTTAAGGCGGTATTAAAAATTTTTAACCCTCCTCCATTTCTACTGCCTTGAGCCGATTTTTCTCATTTGCAATCCCTGCCGAGATATTAGTCATCTCAGTAAGTTAACTTGGTCTCTCCTGGCTTCAAGCTCTTGATTTGAAAATGTTTGAAATAGAATTGCGACCTTAATGTTGAACAAAAATATTAATGATGGTACTCATTTTATTCAGAATTTTAAGCTCTATAACATTTGTATCGACAATGCTTTTTATAGAGTTAGCTGTTTTGAGATATTGTTAAGGAAACTAAAAAAAACGTGTTTTTCGAAAATAAATATGTACAAATGTCTTATTCAAATGTCTCAAGTTTCAACTTGTTTGTTTACATTCGGCGCCTCCGAAGAAATATGACTCCGCCTTAGCTCAAAAATATTTTGAAAATTAGTTTGCATTTAATTGTTGAAGGTGTCAGTGGCGCTTATAGCTTCGATTAGTGTTTATATTGACTTATTGTGATTAATTTTAAAGATCAGGAATGCCGAAATGTAAAAAAATATTGAAGTGATTCTAGAAAAGCCGCTGAAAATGCACTTAAGAAAGGTAGACTGCAAGCAGAATTAGCTCGTTCTTTTAACGTGTCTCGGCAACTTGTTATTACATGGAATAAAGTTTTTAATAAACAGAAATACATCGAAAATAAGCCTCAAAGTGGCCATCCGAAAAAAAAACAACAACTTGCAATGTTGACTGTATTATAAAAATGATATCTACAAGTGATTGTCGTAAGTTCTCAGTAATAATAAAAAATGAATTGAAAGAAAATTGCGGCATAGACATACACGTTTCATCGGTCAAACGACGCCTATACTTCTATGGTTTACATGGCAGAAGACCAGCGAAAACACGTTTCTATTCTGTTGAAATTAATGACTGACACCAGAATTTTGGTTAAAAAAAAATTCGGTTTATTATGTGTGTGAAATATAGCTTTTTCTTATTTAAAAATAAATTTGTTTTCAAATTTCGGTGATAATCATTAATTTCAACACTTTCGCAATGGAATTGCTTTGCCCCTGAAAGGGTTATGCCGTTTTACAAATGCAACTCTAGCCTTCCTATTCTTAGTAGATAACAAACGTGTTTTTGCTGGTCTTCTACCATGTAAATAATAGAGGTTTAGGCGTCGTTTGACTGATGAAACGTGTATGTCTATGCCGTAATTTTCTTTCAATTCATTTTTTATTATTACAGCTGACTTACGACAATCACTTGTAGATATCGTTTTTATAATATACTCAATATTTCAAGTTTTTTTTTTTCGGATGTCCACTTTGAGGCTTATTTTCGATGTATTTCTGTTTATTAAAAACTTTATTCCATGTAATAACATGTTGTCGAAACACGTAAAAAGAACGAGCTAGTTCTGCTTGCAGTCCACCTTTCTTAAGGGCATTTACAGCGGCTTTTCTAGAATCACTTCAATATTTTTTTTACTTTTTGGCATTCCTGATCCTTAAAATTAATCACAATAAGTCAATAAAAACACTAATCGAAGCTATAGCGCCACTGACATCTTCAACAATTAAATGCAAACTAATTGTCAAAATACTTTTGAGCTAAGGCGGAGTCATATTTCTTCGGTGGCGCCGAATGTAAACAAACAAGTTTAAACTTGATACATTTTTATAAGTGCAGTCACAGTGTTCTTAATTATAGGGAATATATTTTCTTTTACATTTTTATATTAATTAAAATAAGAGAGAATATAAGGTGGTCAAAATACTTTTGAGCGCTACTGTATTTTCTAACATTCACCCAAGTACGAGGAAGAAAACATAGTGCGTTTATTTTAGACCTAAACTGAAGAGATTAAAACAATTTCCAGTTTTCTCTTTATTAATTATGAGGTCATCCCCCTGATGATGGGTCTAAAACTTTGAAGTAGTATTGTGACCTTAAAATTCAACATAAGTATTGAGTGTAGGTACTCATTTTACTCAGAA
Organism: Maratus speciosus; assembly: GCA_963932465.1. Taxonomy (NCBI): domain Eukaryota; kingdom Metazoa; phylum Arthropoda; class Arachnida; order Araneae; family Salticidae; genus Maratus; species Maratus speciosus. Next base: position 133,371,053 of record OZ010799.1, read on the forward strand.
TTTTAAGCTCTACAACATTCGTATTGATAATGTTTCTGACAGAGATAGTTATTTTGAGATATTGTTATGGTATGCAAAAAAACGTGTTTTTTGACTATAATTCTATGCATATTTCCTAACGCTCACCTAGTACGAGGGGAAAAACATAGCATATTCATTCTAGATCTAAACAGAAGGGATTAAAACAATTTCCAGCTTTCCCCTAATTAATTCCGAATTCGGCCTACCACTGGGCTATAAAGGGAAGCCAGCGTAACGCCCCTTCAACTAAGACCAAATTCGTAGTTTTTAAAAAATGGCATATTTTTTAATAACTATCTCTATAATAATAGCTTAAGTCATGTGACTGTCATCAACAGTTCCGGGTGGACCGCTTCACTTTTTATATGCTTTTTATATGCCAATTTGGTAGTTTAATGTTAGCGGGGCGCAGGAGATAAATCGCCAAATATTGTTCCTTCGTGATCATATCATCAGTATTATAACAGTCCATCTTATGCGACTGTCATAAACAATTTTTCGGGAGGTAAATTAAAACAAAGCTTTGATGTTGAAATTAAATATGAGTTAAGTATTATTTATTACATTTTTTTTCTTTTCTTTTTTCTTTTTTTTTCCCTAAGAAATAAGGGAAAATAAATGAGTGGAAGTATTATATTTTAAATGAAATTAATGAAATAAGAAAAAATACGGCGGGTACAATGTTTGGCGATCTATCACCTGCACTCGGCTTACACAAAAATACCGAGTTCATGATTTCTGTATCAGAATGTTCCGATTTGGCGCGACGACTTGAACAAGTAAATTAAATTATGAGTAAAAGTAACATGATACAATGCTTAGCATAGGTTTAAAGGAGACCAAACTGGTCGTCAAGGGCGGTTAGTTACAATAGAACAACAGTAAACAACGAATTTTTTAAAACTAAAATTAATCTGTTCATCAGAAATCTCAAACAAAGAAAGTGACTCCCAGGCGCCATCGCAGGGCTTTTCTGATTGGTGAGCACGGTTACATTCTAACGATGATTCTGAAACAAACACGTGTTTAAAATTTCAATATTGGATGTAGAAATATGGCAAAATATTAATTAAAAAAAAAAAAGATTATTTCGAGGAAAAAAAAAATAGACAATTTTCTTAGAAGCCTTAAAAAAATAGAATTAAGCAGTTATTTTCTGAGAAAGTAGACAAACTATACTCCAAAAATATAAACAAGTTAGAAATTACACGTCAATCGTGGCAAATGAGGTGCGTTCGTACTGTAACTAGTTTTATAAATATTTTTTGCACCGCATATTGTAATGAATGTCTGAATATGTGTTTTAGTGCGCATCATAAGTGCACATCAATTTCATTCTTTTCGAAAGGCTGTAACATCATTAAAATGCACTTGAAATATTTTTTTTTCCATTGCCCGTAATGTAACGGAAAACTTTTGACTGTCCCTGTAATTAAACTATATTTCCGATTTTCATAAAATTTGAAATGACTTGACAAAATTTTGCAACAATTATATATTTAAAATTTCAGTCCATTCGGTTGAAAAGTTTTTGCTCTGTTATATGCAGGCGGACGGACCGCACGACGTCTATAGGTGCTACATATAGGTACTATAAAAACAAGCATTTTTATTCGATGTTTGAAGTCAATAGCTAAATGACTAACTTTTCTGCAATGATCACTAGCTCAAAAAGCTATATTTTAATGTTATCCTGCTATTATATGGGATGGGCAAGACTTTAGTGTATGCCATTTAAGTAACAAGTTGGAACCCGTCGAAATTCGACGAATTAAAATGTTAGAAAGGAACTGTCAGATCGAATATACATAATAAACCTAAAACAATAACTACAATAAAAAATTCATCTGACATTGGTTGTCTAACTCTTAAAACAAATAATATTTTTAACCTAAAATTATTAAAATATTATTTCCACAAACTTCAACTGCTTAAATTATTGAAAAATTAAACAGTATTAGAATAGGTATTCAATATAAGTAATTATATTAGAAGCCTCGAAAGAAATAAATCAAAAATTTGCCTTTAGTTACCATAGTATTGGCCATTTAGTATTGGTCAAATATATAGTTTTATCAAAAAAATGATCGTTTTGTTTTAAATATGACATCATTTTTACTCACTGAATAATTTTGCTAGCGTCTCAAACCCGGTATCAGATTAATGTAAAAATATTGAAATGCAACTGGTTTATGAAGAAGAATGCGTGTTTTTTTTTAAATGTCTGACGTCATTTTCTGTTCAAAAATTATAAAAAAGTTACTTTTATTTGTAATGTGAAAATGGCATCAATAAGGATATAATCAATAAAAATAATAAACAATGACTATTTTCTCTTTACTTTCAATATAAATGGGGTACTTTTGTTGCCACGATAAGAAAAATGGTATTAAAAACTACAAAAAAATTAATATCTCAAAAATAAATTGAGATACAGCTTTCAAACAAATTGCATTTAAAAGAGCATTTTTTTTCCTTATACGACGGTGTAAAAATTTAAAATGTGCGATGTTTAGAAGTTTAAAAATATGCAGTAAAGAAAATTGCGAAACCAAAATTTTATTTCAAATTTCAAAGTGTTGCCATTCGCAACATGACGTATGCGTTACGCACAGATATGTTTGTCCTTTATAATATAGATAATGCAAGTAGAGTGGCACAGAATTGGCTTGTGTAGCCAAGGTTCCAAGTTCAATACTGGCATAGATAATTTTCACTTTATTGGGAAAATATATTCAGCTTTCATATCCACAATATGAATCTCGGTTATAAGGGTTGATTTGCATACATATATAGAGGTAAAATAAGTTTGTTGCAGGTATATAATTCGAACTTCATATTTATTCTACTGCACAGTCTTATTTTTAAAATTGTATTTATTCTATTACATGAATGCAGAAATAAAAGACTATTCCAGAACTACTTGTAACATTTCTCAATGCCTGGATTTCATTTTAAGTATTTTCTGCCTGAATTGTACGTACTGTAAATTATTACTTTCACGAAAATTTACAAAACAACTTTAATGCAAAAATTCTTGGCGAAATCTGATGCTTTTGAAATACAGTGGCAGTTCATTCTTTAAAGATTTTTCATGCCTGCTTGAATTCTACAGTACCTTATCTTTTAGAATTTCTTAAATTGTTTCAGATAAGTGCATAATTCTTTCAAAACACACACACAGAAAAAAAAAACATCCGAATGGGGTGAAAATGTAAATGTGAATATCCCATCCTGTGACTTATGTGTACATTTCAGATGACATTTTTATTTCCGCTAAAGGGAATGACTTTTTTCGAGAGGAATGCATAAATTTATGTTATGATATAAGAAACTTTTAAATACTTTACTACTTATGCACTGCAATATGATTCAAAAAGTGAAACTTAACCTTTTTTCAATTTTTTTATTATGCTTAATTTTTAGGGAGAATAAATTGTGTTTACTGGGGACTTTTTTACTAAGAAATTTTTATCACGTATAATCGTGGAGAAAAAAAATAAACATCCCCTACTAACTCTTCAACAAATTATTGTAGAAGAAATTTACAGCTACCAGACGATTGGAAAAAAGTCTAATTTTTAATGGTGTATATAATATTGGCTTAAGGTACCCCCTACATATCAAAACGAACCTAAACTTTTTGTTTTATTCAATAGAAATAGTCAAGTTTGACATCATAAATAAATTCTACACCCTTCAATTAGCCTAAATTCAAATGTTAATGAAAATTGTACGAGTAGTTTCAGAGAAATTAATTATTGTAAAATGAACAAATTATAGGGCCTGTATCCAAATTGAAATTCAGTATTCGATTGTTGAAATGCTACAGAATGGCTATATTACTTCTATTAATGAATTATTTCTTGCCAATATGACCCTTTCACTAGCTTCAGGCTGTTCTCAAATCCAAAAGGGCAAATTTATGAAATAAGTTTTAATTCATTTTTGTTCGGAAATGTATGAAACTAGCAGGTGTTGTTGATCAGAAACTATGCAACAGAACTGTTTTTCCGCTTTTTTGCAAACGCAATAGATCTTTTTAAAAATAGTGTCAAAGTGGGCGTCTTGAACCAAATTTCCGCGGGAAAGAAGAATAACCACTCAAGAAAGAGCGAAAAACGTGTTGTCGTCACGTTATCAAAATCGCTTATAACTTAACAGGTAATTTATCGTAAATTTCCAGCTGGGCGTAAAATGTCCGGACCAGGATTCGAACCAGGGATCTTCTGACTGAAGCCCTCAGTGCTCTGAAATCTGAGCTATCCCGGACGAATCTGGTCGAACTTTTTCACACAGCTAACCTTAATGATTATAGCATCTGGTCTATAGCATCTTGCATCTCAGATGGCAGAGCACTGGCGGCTTCAGCCAGGAGATCCCTGGTTCGAATCCTGGACCAGACATTTTTCGTCCACTTGGAAATTTACATCTAATACGATTCATTTACCCATTAGAATAATTGTGTTAAAATTAATCTAGGTAATTTATCATTCAAAAAATGGAAAACACAGTTCGATTCCAAATCGCTTCCAATTTTATATCCTGAAAATGAATTTGTAAATGTGTCAAAACTCCTTGCGCTTGTTGAGCAGAGCAGTTGAGAACAGCCTCTATAATTCCAACCACTGTAACCCAAGGACAAGCACGTGTAGCCAAGGTCCCAAGTTCGAATACTGGTACAGACACCCTTCAAGTTATGAAAATTGATTTAGATTTGACCTCCACGAAATGAATGACAGAAGGGTCCATTTTCTTGCATATATAGAGAAGTAAACTAAGTCTGTTGAATGTATATAGTTTGAACTTTAAGGGGGTACGATACCTTTAAACCAGGTATGTCAAACATGTGGCCCGCGGGCCACACTTGGCCCGCCAGCAACTTCTCTGTCGCCCGCCAAGCTTTTGGCATTTTCCCAATGTTTGATTCTGTTTGTGTTTCATGCAGAAAATACTCATGGCACGAACACTCCTGCAAACGTTGCAGTGTTGCAAAGTTGGGGAATGTTTTTTTTTTCCAAACTATCTACCACTATTTCAGAATATTAATCTTCACTATATTTAATGACAGAAATTCCATCATTAAATAAAGAGAAGATTACTAGTAAAAATATTGGTAACTATTTTGGATGAAAAAATTCCACAACCTGGCAACTGTACCCTAGCTTAGGAGATGCAAACATTACGAAATTTATTACCGTCAAATGGTCATATATATGGTGAAATCTAACTCATTTTATAATTTCATCTCCAAGAGATTGAGGATGCAAAAATAATCAATAGGAAAGTAAAAAAGAGCAAATCTGAATCTGAAAATTTAAAGATTTATAAAAGTTTTTAGTATTTTTTTCCTAATAGTTTGTTATGTGTTTTATGTTGTAACTAATACGTTATTTTACTGCTCTCTTTGATTTACATGACATTACAAAATAATGTGCAGTACTTGTTAGGTACTTAAAATGTAACGAAAAGCTATTAAAATACGGTGCTAATTAATGATTAAAAGTTTTAAAAAAATCAAAATAGATAAATAGCTTTGAAAGTGAAAAGTTTCTCGTCTTGTAAATAATAATAATAGAAAACTGTTATCCTGTTTTTTTATTATTTGGCTGCACACATAGTCGAACACGAGCATTTTGGGTATAAGATCAGTAATTAATTCGTTTTATAGGTTAGTAAATATGTCATGTTAATGAGCCCTGTGTGATCTTTACCTTTCTTGATGGTGAAAATGTACTCGTACATCACAGATTGACAAAATTCAATTTACAATCCTGTTTATGTTCAAATAAAACTGAAATTTTATATTTGATGTGTAAAAACTTTGTTGAGGTTTGCTCAGAATTTAGCCACAAATATCTAGAAAATCTGAAAATTATCTAGAAAAACTCACAAATATCTGGAAACAATTCGGAAAGATAATTTGTTTGGGTTATAAACTTAGGATTATAAACATAATAATACATTTTTGTATGATTTTGATTGCGATTTAATATTTTGAACGGCAATAGAAGTTTAAGTATGTTTGTATTTTTATTTTAACATATTTTTCTTTATGCTTGGCAGTGGACATTTAGGCAAAATCTTTTTTATTTTTATTTTTATAAAATAGCAAATGTTTGGAAGTATTAAAATTGATTCATTTTTACTTAATAAATATTTTTACAAGTTTTCTGTTGCGTCGTTTTAATTTTTCCAATAAGTAGCTTTAATTTTGCATTTTTTTAAAAACAAAGTTATTTTAACGAACAGATTTCATTTTGTGCAGTAGTCATAAAATTAATCTGCTTACTGTTTTTCGGGATTGTGGCCCTCGGCTTCGTATAGAATGCTTAATTTGGACCACGGTGGTAAACGAGTTTGACATGCCTGCTTTAAACTATCAAAATTTCCGATTTTTTTTTTAAATACATATTTTGATTCCGTAATCATTTCTTAACAATATGCAAAAAACCGCATTAAAAAATTCCCATTAGTTTACTAATTATGGCAGTTTTTATTATGACTACATATTAAGACTACATAGGATAATTAAACTTTGCGTTGCGTTTATTCAAAACGATGAATTTTGATACTGCACGCAGTCTTACTAAAAAACTATGCATGGCAATCAAAAGAAATTTTTACCACATATTCATTTCTGTATTATCTACAACTTAAAACCAGAAAAATCTATTTTTTTCTGTTTTTGTACTTTGAAAATATATTTCAAAATGTGAAAATGTTTAATTTTTTGTTATTTTTCTTTATTTAGTCAAGTTATTTACAAATATTCTGGTTTTAGTATAAAGGTAACGCTATTATGTATTTATTTTCAGCAAAATACCCTCTTTATATGCATATTTTCAGATTTTATCATGCGCGCAAGATTGTTTTCTCTTATTATCATTAGTTTTTAAACTTATCATTTCAATATTTATTTATGAGTTTACAAGTATATATCTATTGTTAAATATAAATTTAAATGAAGTTTGATTTTTATTTTTGACTTATTACACAAGTTTTGAAGCTTGGAACATAGTGATATTTTTTTACTTTTTCGACGTGTTTAAAGATATCCTACTCCCTTAATTTTATTTCAATATAAAGTATTATTTTTAAATTTTTATTCCGTTACATGAATTCATGTGTAAAAGAACACTATAGAACTACTTGGAACATTTATCAGTAGCTGGATTTCCTTTTAAATATTTTCCGCGTAAGAATTATGCGTACAGTAAATTATTACTGTCACAAAAATATACAAAATGTATACAAGAAAACAACTTTAATACAAAAATTCTTGGTGGAATCTGGTGCTTTCAAAATATAGTGGCAGTCCATGTTTTAAAACATTTTTATGCATGTTTGAATTCTACTGTATCCTGTCTTTTAAAATTTGTTAAATTCTGTCAGATGTCTTTAAGTGCGTAGTTCTTACAAACATACATACAATAAAACATGAATTCTAATGGGATGAGCATTTAAATGTGAATATCCTATCCAGTGACTTATGAGTACATTTTTATTTCCGCGAAAAAGAATGACTTTTTTCGAGAGGAATGCATAAATTTATGTTGTGATATAAGAAAAATTTAAATATCTTCCTACTTACACACTGCAATATGCTTAAAAAGCTAAACTTAAACATAATAGAAAAGTGAAAAAAGAAGGTTATTTTTTAAAGGAAAATAAATTGTGCTGCTGGGAACTTTTCTACTAAGAAATGTTTATCACGTACAATAAACTTATTTTTAACTGAAAGATTCAAAGTATTCCTTTGAACGTATATGGTAAAGAATTTGTAAAGATTTACTAAGAAAGCGAAAGTTTATAATATGAAAAGATTTAAAATTTACTATTGCCTGAATACATTTTAATACATATTCTCCCAGTATATAATTTAGAATAAAATTTTTGTTTTAATGTTAATTTATTTATATCAAAAATATATCATAAATTTTGGCGACTTCAAAGAAAAAAAATAAAATTTGATCGATGGACGTGATTTGATCGGATATGGTAAAGAATTTATAAAGATTTATTAAGAAAACTGAATTTTATAATATGAAGATATTAAAATTTACTATTGCCTGAATACATTTTAATACATATTCTCTCAGTACATAATTTAGAATAAAAGTTTTGTTTTAATTTTTATTTATTTATATCAACAATATTCCATAATTTTTGGCGACTTCAAAAAAGAATAAAATTTTATTCATGGACGTGATTTGATCGTATATGGTAAAGAATTTATAAAGATTTACTAAGAAAGCCGAATTTAATAATATGAAGAAATTAAATATTTACTATTGCATGCATACATTTTAATTCAGGTTCTCACAGTATATAATTTAGTATAATTTTTTTTTACATTAATTTTAATCAACAAAATTTCATAAATTTTGGCAACTTTAAAACAGAATAAAATTTGATTGATGGACGTGATTTTGGACAACAGTTTGGGGAGCTTGCCATTATCACCGCGAAGATTTATCTCGCCCATCTAATTGGACTTATCAAAATGAATATTGTAAAATTCTGTAATGAGGATTGCGACTAAAAACTTCCAATCTGAGTACGCGCTTTGTGAGTGTGTCAGATCTTATTTAAAAAGGTACAGTATCAGCATTAATGTAGATTAAATTAAATGGAGAAAAAAAAAACAGTTATCACACACGGAAAGCACGCTGTTTTATTCTTAAACACAATATCTGGTCAATACTACTTTGCCAAAAATGCGCCAACTAGTCTGCAATACGTAAGTAAAATAAGAGACTGTATGAATAACATGCTCCAATTAGAAGCAAGTGAAGTGTGATGGAAAACTAAAAACTTCAACGTTGCAAGTGATAACTTTATTAGTCTAAGTGCTTGTGCTAGCTTTAGTAGACGAGGACAGGAGAGGGTATAAAAATATTTTGTGTTTTTAATAGTTATTTAACAAGGCAAAATAATACCTCACACTGCTTAGTAGATCTTTGCATAGAATTAAATAATTACTGAGCGCATATGTACCAAATTAATACCTTGTAAAAATATACTAATTTCAAATGCTATAAGGTGCAAATTAAAACTTCAAAGCCAGTAAAAATACGATTATTTTGAATGTTGACATGTTTTGACTCACCCCGAGTCATTTTCAAAAACAAATAAATAAAGCTATTCTAAATTTGCACGGTTGTTTCACTTACCAAAAATATGGCTCGAGATACTCAGTAGGTAGGAAAATAAAAATAAAATAAACATCCAAGTAAAAAATAAAATAAAATTACGTGCATAATATGAAAGAATACTTGGAAAACTGAATGATGGCATGTCGTAGCCCGCGCAAATTTAGAATAGCTTTATTTATTTGTTTTTGAAAATGACTCTGTGTGACTCGAAACATATCAACAGTCATAAATATTGTAATATTTTAACACAAATATTGTAATATTACAAATATTGTAATATTTTTGTAATATTGTATGCAAGGCGAATGTTTCTCTCTGGAATAATTTCCATGTATTAATATAGTTTCTATCGATGCTGGATTTAATTATGTTTCGTGTTTGTCCCAGGTCGGTGACTCACGATAAATAGTCCATCTTGTGCTGCGTTTGTAGCCTTGCCAACATATAATAGTGAGAAACTTTCCGAGCTAGGTATCGTTCCAAGTGGTTTAGTCGGTAGAACGTCAGTGCGCTATACTGATGGCCCGGGTTCGAGTCCCGGCTTGGAATCTTTTTCACTATGTTGGCCTTTGCGCCTTTTAAGGAATTACTTTAAAAAATTTGATTTTCATTTGTAATATTGTATGCAAGGCGAATGTTTCTCTCTGGAATAATTTCCATGTATTAATTTAACATTAAACATCTCTTAAAATTACATCTCTTAATCACTCAATTCAAAGTTTTTTCTATTTGTAATAGACAAATGTAAATAAATTTTTAATTTGAAGGAAATATTATTCTTTGCGCTGCTTTTAAATTTGCCAGCAATTTAAAGTAATATCCTTTTCTAAAAGCTGTAAAAAATATCTCTCGAAAGGCTGAAAAAATGAGTTTAAAATAGAAATAAAACCTCAAAAAATGTGTCAAATTAAAAAATAAATGCACTCTGCGCACCTAGAAATTCTAATGTATAAAATGATCTAAAAATGATTAAATTCCCATGTATAGTTTTTGCTCCTTTGAAATATTTTTAATGGAACAATTTTGACCAACTTTAACATTAAACATCTCTTAAAATAATTCTTCGATTTGAAAACTGCATCAATTTGTTTATCAAACATTTCTCTATAATACTGTCGATTTTCATATTTTTGTATGCAATATTTTTCTTAATATTAACGAAGAAGTACCTCGGGTCACAAAAAAACTCAAAACCGGCGGCGGTGACAGCGTTAGTTACTTTTTTTTTAATAGAGAGATACGAATAAATTTTTTTGTGAAATTGGATTTTCATTTTTAATTATACAGTGTCTAAATTAGCATAAAATGACATTAACTTTGCATAATTTTCAAGAAAATGCTTATTAAAGTTATATTTTTGTTGAAGTGTCACTTACTGTATATATATTAATAACTGGGGTTTTGAACATATATTTCATTTTTGGTAACCTTAAACGTTACAAAACGTGGAAAAAACTATAGTATCCCAGAGACGAAGGAGAAAAAAAAAAAAAAAAAAAAAAAGGGCAAATCGGAATTATTAAAATTTGAGGAAAGCTAGAAATTATTTTAATTCGTTTAGTTTACATCCACGATGAGTATCCTAAATTTCCCGCCTCCTTCTATATGAACTTTAGATGCTATATGCAAACTTTTAATCAGAAGTCATGTTTTCTGTGATTAAAATAAAAATACTTTAAATCAATATAATTTATCAAAAAATCATTTATACAAAAGTTACTGATTTTAAAAGTTTAAAAGTTACAAGTGATTTTAAAAGTTATAAAATTAGTACCAACATTTAATGCTATGATGGAGCGGGAAGCTCACGCAAATAGTCTTAAACGGAATCTCATTATAACGTAAACTTTCTTAAAACAGAAAAAGATTAACATATAATAATAAATAAATGTATAAAACATTGTTTTTTTTTCAGTATTTTTAATATAAATGCTGATTATCTAAAGAAAAGTAAAACCTGTTATGAACCCCCTCTCTAAAACGGAATCCTGCCTAAAACTCTTAATGCAAATTAATTAAATTCCATAATAAAAATTAATGACTAATGAAATAAATAAATTACAAATTGGATCAGGTATATTTGACACAAATAATTAACATGTTATATACATAAATTAATAAACCGTGTGAGGTTGTAACCTACCTTAAACGGAATCCAATTTGAAAAAGAAAATTATTCAAATAAAAAATAATAATAATAATACATTTGTCATAAATGGGTGATTAAAATAGGCGCATAAAAGCTATCACGATATATTTTTTCTCTCTATAAGTTGGTATCACTTAACCGAGTTACAATTCAACTTTTGAGCACCAACTGTGACTTAGTGTGTTGAGAACAGCTATTTTTAAGTCACAATTTTAGTGCTTTGTTTCTTTTGACAATGGAAAAAATAGTTCAACAAAGATTTTACTTTAAATTTTGCGTTTCAAACGAAATTTAGTGGGCTAACGTCTTGAAAATTTTCGAAATTTAGTGTGGCATTTTGCACCACGATAATGCACCATCGCGCAAAGCTATTGTTGTGAAAGTCGTTTTGGACAAAAATACAAAGAACGTCATCGACGAAACACCATACTCGCCTGATATGGCTCTGTGTGTTTTTCTCCTGTTCTCGAAGCTATAATTACCACTTTTAGGAAAGCATTTTGCGTCAATAGAGGTCATAAATGGAAATTTACTGAGGAAGCTCAAAAGCCATACCTCAATCAGCATGCAAAAAATGTACAATGTCAGAAAAACTGGTCAACATACTCTAAATTATTCCACATTTTTTAACAAATAATTTCCGTGCACCTAGAAAACATGTTTAATCCGTGAATGCTTCCAAAAAATCTGAAAAAGAGGGAGAAATTCCGTTCATTCCTACCACGCATGCACTCTATTAATACTAAAATCTGGATTTATTTAACCCTTTCAGGGGCAAAGTACTTCAATTAGTAAAATACTGAAATGATTGATGGACACCAGATTTTACAAACAAATTTATTTGGATATAAGTAAAAGCTTTACTTCACGCGCTTAATAAAAGGGAAATTTTCAATCCACAATTCTGGTGTCAATGTGCCATTTTTGGAATTAAAATTAAGTGGTCCGAAAATGAGCCACCGCCCTTGAAGGTGTTAGAAAGGAAAACCCAAAAATTATATAAATTAAGATTTATAATTTAATTAAAAAACGGGAAATGTTTCCGAATTTAAAAATAAATACCAATTACTTTTCTCAATCATTCAAAAATACTCAATTTTTTTTTAAAAGTCGAATAAAATAAAAAATCAAAAAAAAAATTAATTTATAATGTTGCTTGAAAAAATATTCGCATTTAAAATATATTTTAAATGGACACATTTAATTTAAATTTTAAATGGGAAAAATCGATTTTACTAAAAAAAAATCATATCGAATAAAAATATAATTTTCATATTTTAAATTTAGCAATCTACTTAAATATATTTATAATTCACATTTTTATCTGATTTTAATACTTCCAGTCACCCCCTCATTAACCCCTTGAGATGCAAGCAATTGCGTTTCTGTAATGTCGAATTCACACCGGAATCTGAAAAAGATTTATTGCAAAATAAGGAGAAGCAATTGTACGTCTTTTTTTCCACCAAAGTTAGAAAAGTAAAATTTAATAAAATTTTTCTGTTGCATATCTTCATTAATCGTAGGTGGAATAAAATATATCCCACCGCCCCTCAAGTGGTTAACTGTGAAATCTTCCCGAAATTAACTCCAAAATTCAAAGCTTTTTAAAGGAAATGAACATAGCATGCCCATTTCAAGCAAACATATTTACCTCAAAGCGTTTTACTTCTATCCAGCTGTTGCGCAATCGTTAGCGTACACGGCTAGTAACACTGGGATGGCTGGTTCGATTCCGACGTCGGCACATTAATTTTTTTCCAGACTTTCCTCAATTGACGGATATTTTACTTCCTGTAACGGAGAAAAAATTAACTGATAGTCGTCAATTAAATAGTCCGTCAATCAAAACTCCTGGCAGCAATGCTGCCAGTATAATTTCCGTGAATTGAAGAAAGTATTTCTGAGAGTGTACAGACGATTGGATCTAGTGTGGCATTGTTCTTTTTACTCTATGACTTTGAAGGCGACAAAAGAAATTGTGATGAATAACTTAATTTTATTATTTTTTTATTTAGCAATTCCGGGTACTTTCTACACACAATGCAAATTAATATAAACACAATTGGAGAAGAATATAAACGTCGCATGGAAATATCAAAATGAAAGAGGATCAGTTATGGTTTGGATCGCTGTTCCAACTGAATACAGGACTAATCAAGTTATTTTTTCAATAAAATGAACTAAGAAAGTGTACACCTGTACTACACTGGCCTCCAAAAGTTAAGGAACAGCGACTGGATGCTTACGATTGTACACGGTTTGTCGAATATCTACCAAAATTATTGGCGAATTGTTCTTGATCTTCTGTAATATAAAGAACATGTTTGATTTAATATTTCTCGGTGAAGATTTAGTAGGGAGGACAATAAGGAGGCTAATAATAAATTTAATAATAAAATAATATTTGCGATCACCTATGTAACAGAAAATTCTGAAAAAGTTTTGTCACTGTGCTGAATGACTATTTGGGTTCTGTTCAACGTTCATGTGCATTTATGTAAGCATAGCACACATATTCGTGAAGATGTTATTGTGTCTGTGAAAAATTCAAAAGGCTTTTGTTTGTAGCAGACAGAGTTTTCAACCAAATTTAGCACAACTTTTTGAAAGCCTGACAAAGAACAGTAGTAACAGTATACTGCAATTAAAATATGAATATATTGAATTGATGAAATATGGGTATTTGTATGAAACAATTTTTAGCTGCGCATGGGTGGAATATTCTAAAATTTTTATTTCATAATTTGGTAGTCAGCTATTTTGGGCAACTTCTATAAAATGTCCAATTTAATATTGTGAAAACTCAGAAAGATATAGTGAACTGATTGAAAAGTTGTAGAAAATCTCTTATAATAAAACTATTTTTAGAAAGTAACTCACTATACCGCCCCTATCTTTGTGAATTTTTGCAATATTTGACTGTTCTTTTTATATAAGATGCCCTAAATAGCTGACTACCAAATTATAAAATAAAAATTTTAGAACCTTACATGCATGTGCAGTTAAAAATTATTTCATATAAATGTTCATATCTCATCAAATATTCAATATATTTATATTTTAATTGCAGTATACTGTTGCTACTATTCTTTGTGGGGTTTTCGGAAAGTTGTGTTAAATATGATTGAAAACTCTGTTATGCTATAAACAAAAAACTTGAATTTTTCACAGACACAATAACATCTTCACGAATATGAGTGGCTATGCTTACATAATGCACACAAATGTAAAAAGGACCCAAATAGTCATTTAACACAGTGACAAACCATTTTCAGTATTTTCTATTACATAGGTGATTACAAATATTATTTATTTATTATATTTATTATTAGCCCCCTAATTGTCTTACCGACTACATATTCACCGAGAAATATGACATCAAATATGATCTTTACATCTCATAAGATCAAGAGCAATATGTTAATAATTTTGGTAGATATTCGACAAACCGTGTGCAATCGAAAGCATGCTAAAAGATGTAAGATTAAAACTGTAAAAACAGTAAAAATAGTTTTCTTCAACTGGTTACATGTTTCAACTCTACAGGAGTCATTTTTAAAACGAATAAATAAAGATATTCCAAAAATACACGATCTACGATGAAATGATTTTAAACGACAATCATTAAATTTTTCACGTACTCTTTCATATTACGCACGTTATTTTTCTTTGTTTGGATGTTTATTTCTATTTTTGTAATCATTGAGTAACTCGACCACCCTATTTTTGGAATATCGTTATTTTTTTGTTTTGAAAATTCACTCGATTAGAGTCGAAACATATAATAGATTGTATAAACATGTAATGGAGTCGCTGCGGAAGCTCCTGGTGTCAAGACGGCACCATGTGAGATTCAGAGCGATCTTCATAAACTTCACTTATATTCCGATTGAATGTTCTCGGCGCTGCATCACGCTCGGAGATAAGAGGAACCTTAAACTTAAACTTACACTATGTGCAAAATTACTTAAAAGATGAGAAAATAAAAAAAATATTTTTATAAAAGATCTCTCTTTAATATTTTCTCATCTTTTAAGTAATTTTGCACATAGTGTAAGTTTAAGTTTAACTTTTTAAAGATGAATTAAGCATTTCTATCTATTTACTGAAGAGGAACCTTGTTTCGAGATTAACCCTTTATGCCCAAACGGTACTTTAAAATACCGCATTAAAAGAACTTGTTATAAAATTCATTTAATACATCGATTAATAGTAATACAGTTTAGAATGAGTTATAGATACTTTATTTTATCTTGTTACAAAAACATTATTGATTGCACAAAATGAAAATATTTTTAATAGGACGATTTCTTTTTGCTTTTTGCAGTTTTTCAGCTTTCTTGACTTTGAAAGATTTGGTGGGAGGAGAAGTTTCATTTCGGAAATATTTCTATATTTCTATTGTAAGAACATTACGTTTGTACATTTTCTAACTCTACAAAATATTAAAAAAAATATTTTAAATAAAAGATTTGCGTGGAGTTATATATATTGTACAAAATTCTTATAAATTCAAATTTGATTAATGAATTTTAATTGCCAAAGCCCTTCTAAAATTTATTAAATGATTCTGTAAATCCTGTAACGTAGTTTCAAAAACTCACAAAAAATTCTTTAGAAGATGAAATTTTCGTGAATTCATAATTTGGGAAATAAAGTATCCAAAGGAACGAAGCTGTGTGAAGAGTAAAAAACGAAGAAAAACAGAACGCTGTAAAATTTCGACGACTAGTGTTTAAAGAATAGAATATTCCTTCGACGTAATAAAATGATAAATTTAACGACCTGCTAAAGTACGATGGAATATTTTACGACGCCTGTATTACTTTTATTAAAGTCGAAAATTGCTGCGTTTAAGTCAAATAATGATTATAATAAGTGTAACTGTTTATTGTTCTTTATTTTGCTCTCGTTATTTTGTATCTAATAAATGTCAGTGATTGTCTTCAAATTAAGTATTATCTTCAGTGTGGGGTCTCACGCCACACAATATACCAGAATGTGAAATTTTATGAAATTCCGTTATTAGCCCCTTCGGGACGAGCGTCATTTAACGATGTGCTAAAGTACGATGGAATATTTTACGACGCCTGTATTACTTTTATTAAAGTCGAAAACTGCTGCGTTTAAGTCAAATAATGATTATAATAAGTGTAACTGTTTGTTGTTCTTTAATTTGCTCTCGTTATTTTGTATTGTGTGTATTTTAGTGATTGTCTTCAAATTAAGAATTATCTTCAGTGTGGGGTCTCATACCACACAATATAACAGAATGTGAAATTTTATGAAATTCCGTTATTAGCCCCTTCGGGACGAGCGTCATTTAACGATGTGCTAAAGTACGATGGAATATTTTACGACGCCTGTATTACTTTTATTAAAGTCGAAAATTGCTGAGTTTAAGTCAAATAATGATTATAATAAGTGTAACTGTTTATTGTTCTTTATTTTGCTCTCGTTATTTTGCATCTAATAAATGTCAGTGTTTGTCTTCAAATTAAGTATTATCTTCAGTGTGGGGTCTCACGCCACACAATATAACAGAATGTGGAATTTTATGAAATTCCGTTATTAGCCCCTTCGGGACGAGCGTCTTTTACAGAATTTTTTATCTTTTATCACCAGATTTTCAAAATAGAAATTTTTGCCTCATTGAATCGGGAAAATGCTCGGAATAAATAAGGCAAAATTTACAATAAAAATTTACTGGTGAGAATAATCACTGATTCTGAGTACCTTACGCGGCACGTGTACCGGTCACTCGTCCCAAAGGGGTTACTGCTTGAGATACAGCTATCGCGGAAATCGTAAAAAAAAGCAGCATAGCAGCAACACCACTAGTTGTGTGAAATTGCGAAATCGTATTACTACTTAATATTTAAAATATTTATGTATATTTTTTAAATAAAAATGAGCAAGACAGTTCTTTTTTATTATAAAGACATATATTACAATGTATGCTTGGTAGCTCAGATAAAATAAGCAAAAATCTTGCTTGGTAACACGTGACCAGGATATATGCTGTGTAGCACTTCAGGGGCCATGGTCTAGTCCCACACTCGGCAAAAGGCGGACCGCGGAAGGTCGAAGCCTGGATCGCCGAATATTTTCAATTTGAGTAAAATATTTATTAATATATTTACATATAATAGATACGTTTGAGCGATAGCCTTATAAATGTTTCTTATATTTTGCAAGTAATAGCTCGATTAATTTGATTTTTTAATATGTATCTAAAAATAAAATTTTCAAAGTAATGAGCACCTATATTACTCGTGTCTTTTTTTCTTCTGGACCGCGATAAAATTTTTCAAAAGTTTTCGGACCCCACTTAAAATTACTTGCCTACCGACCCCTGGTCTAGTCTCTAGTAAATTGGTTTAGACACTGTAGGCGAAGATCTTTAGTAGATTGCAGAGCCACAGAATTTGGATTAGTTTTATTATATGTTTATTAATACTTATAAATGTCTAAAATTCATGACTCTTAACATTTTTAATGTTCTTATAATTCTGGCAACTTGTGTACGTAATGAAATACTGAATTTTAAATTTAGAGAGTTTATTTTTGAAGCACTATTTATATGCAGATATCGAAAATAAGTTAATAAATGTTCACTAACAAGGAGAGGGCCAACCTTGTTAATCACAGATTTTGATTATTTTAATATATGTTGTAGGGTAGAGGCCCCTTAGTGTCAGGTTCAAGAGATTTTATCCAACGCTCCTTAGTTCTTAACAAACCGGGGGTCTAATAATAGTGCAAAACTTAAATACTTACTTTGCAGCAGCAATGATAGGTTGGTCGTAGCTCAGTTAGTATGGCATTTGCCGGCTGATCCGCCGTCCCGGGTTCGATACCTCAATGCGTTACATTTGTTTTTCTCATTTTCTGTTTTATAAATATACTTGTAAGTATAATTAATAATCTCATTTAATTAAAATTTATAATACTGTATATCAATTATAATTTTAACCTATTTAATTTTTTTACTTTTAACTAAAAAGTTGTATAAAACATCATAAAACTGTTATTATTTTTAAAAATCACTTTTAAAATGTATTTCATATTATCTTTATCGATGCAATGATATTGAGCAATTGTGTCAATTCCTTATTTTAAAAAACATCATTTACGCATTACTTTAACAAAAGAAGTCAATACGACAATACTATTATTCTGTCTTTAAAGTAACAATAATTCAGAATTAAATTACAACCGTTTTTTTTGCATATTAAAGATTTTTAAATTTGTAATACGTATGCTTGTGCTTTCAATTATTTTGCTTTCACCTTTATCTTCTTTATGCTTTTATTTTATTTGAATATTCTTTTATTTTATTATATTTAAATGGCACCACAACAGATTTTGTCACGATTTTGGAATTTTATCATTCAATAACAGATCCAATTTCTTTTTAAACCTCTTTAAAGGATGAGAAATAATAGTTTAAAAATAAAAAAATGATAAATTTAAGTTTGTTAACATTATAATTAATGTAGCATATTAAAATTTGTAATTGAAATTATTAAATTATAATTACAAGTATATTTATAAAGAAAAAATGATAAAAACAAATGCAGCGCGTTCGGGTACCGAACCCAGGCAACCAGATCAGCCAGCGAACGCCGTACCAACTGAGCTACGACCAACCTATCAATGCGGTTGCAAAGTAAGTATTTAAGTTGTATTCTATTATTAGACACCCCCCCCCCCGTTTCTCAAAAACTAAGGAGCGTTGGATAAAATCCGTTGAACCTGACATTAAGGGAACTCTACCCTACAACATATATTAAAATAATCAAAATCTGTGATTAACAAGGTTGGCCCTCTCCTTGTAAGACAATAGCAACAAATGTAGATCATTATATTTTTCAAAAGCAAAAACATTGCTAGTTTTTATTGCTTTAATATGCAATTATATAATAAATTATTCATAAAAATATTACAGATAGTGCAATAAAATTACTCAGATAACTGCACGAAATATTTTGTTGATATTGTCATTACAGCAAATGGAGAGCACATTCCGTTGGTTTTCTTTACTATGCTAATGTGGAGAACTGTTGTCTAAACAAAATAAATTAAGACTTTGGATCGATAGCTGGACAACATCCAAATAATTCTAGGCCTCAGAGGACAGAATATATTATCATTTTTAGCATATAAAAATTAATGGAAAGTTGTTTAAATGAAGATATATTGCACAGAGCACATTTTTCAGGCGATAATTAATTATTTTATGCGTACATTGGCAAGAAATCGCGTTTAACCTTCTGTAGTATGATTTATTTTTAATTAGATTAAAACTATATTTTACACTTAACCCTTTATCTACTAACGGTACTTTAAGTTACTATTAAAATAACTTGTTATAAAATTCATTTAATATATCTATTAGTAGTAATACAGTTTAGAATGATTTATAGATGCATTATTTTATCTTGTTTCAAAAGTATTATTGGTTACAAAAACCAAAAATATTTTTAAAAGGATGATTTCTTTTACCTTTGCATCTTTTCAGCTTTCTTAGAGTTTGGAGGGGGGGGGGGGGGATTTTCAATTCGGAAATATTTCTATATTTCTATTGTAAGAACATTATATTTGTACACTTCCGAATTCTACAAAATTCTAAGAAAAATATTTAAAATAAAAGATTTCAGTGGGGTTATAAATATTGCACAAAATCCCTAATAATTAAAATTTAATTAATCCTTGTAGATCCTTCAATCCTTCTAAAATCCTCCTAAATTTTATTACATGATTATGTAAATCTTCTAATTTGGTTTCAAAAATTTACGAAAAATGCTTTAGAAGATAAAATTTTCATGAGTTCATAATTCAGTACATAAAGGGTTAAGATACATAGAAAAAGTATCATTAATAACATTTTTTTTAATCTCACATTTTTTATAAATATACAAATATAATGTTTGGTTTACAAACAATAAAAGACATTATTAAATGTTATAAAATAGATTTTCTGTGATTTAAACTTTAGATGCATTAACACAAAATAGAAAGTTTAAAAAAAGGCTCATGTTCATCTTCAGACCCAACAACAAAGAACTCGAGAAAATTTTCACTCATGCATAACAGAAAAAAAAGTCGCCAAAGTGTATTTTTCAATTTAACATTTGGAATAAAAATAATTCGGTCAAATAGGATTGTATTTTAGAAGCTTTATTGAACTTGTGAGATATACAATATTATGAATTATATTTCAAAGTTAAACTATTGAGTGGGGTAATGTAATTAGATGAGCCATAATATAGGGAGAACCAAAAGTCTTGCCCTGATTTTAAATATTTATTGTGCTCAAACTATTACAATTAGACATATGTTTGTTTGGATACAATGGAAGTACTGTTATACATTTTTTTATAAGACCACGTACGTAAATTTCAACGTGTGTCATCTTGGTAGCTTGGAGAACGCCTAAGCGGTATTCTAGTTCCCGCCAAGTGTTCTTTAACCCCTTAACAGTGACATTTGTTTTCTTACAAAAAAATTAAAAAGACACCACTTTTTCCATACTAAAATATTTACCTTACTTAATCCAAAAATATCTGCCAATCAATAAAGATAAATTTACAGTTACAAATTAGTGGTATGCTTTTAATAACGAAGCAAGCAAAGTGTTCTTGCCCGAATCCAGTTCGGGCCACACTGTTAATGGGTTAACATGTCTTCTGTTACAGTGCACACAGCAGCTTGTTTCCTAGTCTTCAGTTCTTAGACGTCAGCAATTGGTGTGGCAAAGTCATTGATATAGCTCCCTCCCACCCCCCCCCAAAAAAAGAACAGAGGCTGTATATTCCCGTGGTCTCCATCTTGGATTTTTTTCTTTTTGTGAAAACGCCTTTTCCGCCAAGTAGTAAATGTCTCCAAGCAGCGATTTATGCGCATGCATATGAACTCATCGGAGTTGCCATATCGATATAGATCGCCAAGAAATCCAAGATGGCGGCCGCTGGAACATACAGTATCTAAGCCAGAAAAAATCCAGAGGATTAAAATGTGGAGAGCGTGGAGGCCGGGGTGTTGATCCATCAATTCCAATTTACCGACCCGGAAATGTTTCGTTCTTGTGTACAAAGAAACTATCCAATGACCAATCCAATGATATAACAGGTTACATTATTATAGAAACGATTAATTTGTGCTGAATTATTATAACTAAGACAAGACTTTTGGTTCACCTTGTATATCATGATATATAATTCTTTTGAACGATAAAAAAATATTTCGTGTTTCAACTCGAAAATGGTTTCAACGCATACAATAAATAAATAAATAAATAAATAAATATAAATATAAATATAAATATAAATATAAATATAAATATAAATATAAAAAGCACTATTTTACACCCAACTCGGACAAATAGTTTTAAGCACACTCAGTATGCTGATTTAAAGAACGAAGATATCCGCCTACTTGACTGATGATTAAGGGGATTCAAGGGGATTCACTGGATTCAAGTCAAACTATCTTAGTTTAGGCTTGGGCATTTGCTGTATGTCAGATTTCTCTTTAAGGTGATTCACAAATTATTTGTCCCAAAATACGAAATTTTTTGACACATTTTCTGACTCATTTTTAAGCGTAAAGGCACAAAATTAGCGGGCCTTACTATATTGAAGCGTAGTGGAATCGAATAAGCATTTTCCATTTTTTTAATAAGTAAACTGCTTATCGATTTGTAAACAGTTCTATTCAAATGACAAGTTTTTCCATTCTTCTCGAACTGCCGAGTAGGGAATTCGATTCAAAACGCCAAATTTGACAATATTTTCTAAAAGATCTTCTGCCTTTACCAAAAAATGGGAACCGTTATTCGATTAGATAGTTTCTGTGTAAGGAAACATGTCAGTTTCATGCGTTTCTGAACAAATATGCATTTAGAAATATGTCAGAAAGTAGCTCATTTGGATTTGAGTACAGCCTTTAAGCAGATGCACTGATCAGATTAACATTTGATTGTAAAGGATAGCCATCGTCATTTTTTGTTTCAATATTTTATTATTTTGTTCTTATCTATTTTACCAGTTCACAGCTTAACATTTTAAAAGATAATTGTTCAATCTAAAAGGAAACTATAATTCAATATTACAGCGAAGCCGTATATTTGTGTTATATTTTCATTCAAACTTAACCTCTTTTCTAAATTTATTTTCCTTTCAGCTGTTAACGCGAGCATTCAAAAATGAGTTCTCTTCTTTTTGAAATTATCGCAAGCGTTATACCCACGTAAATTCTGTTAAAAGCTATCATTCAAAAGTGATTTCGCTTTATTTATAATTTAAGTACAATTCTTTTCCCCGCATAAATATTCTTTATTGATACGTTATTAGTTAAACTGTCGCTTTTTAATCATTAAAAAATCCCATAAATTGCATTTTCACTTCGACCTGCAAATAGAAATTGATCACTAATTATCCTTACCGTTATATTTCTGAATGCAATGATAGGTTTGCCTTTTTATTTCACTTTTTTAATTAAATGCTAAATGGGGTTTCTGTGCTTGGCGATTATCTCGTTCAAATTTTAATATTTCTCCCAGTGTAAGGAATATTTTGTGACCGGCGTATTGACTCGGGACAGATGCATTCTTGGCGTTGTTAAATTACGCAGATTGAAGGACTTCACCTCTGATCTTAGTACTGGTAACAGCCTGATAATTTACTGAGTAAGGGGAGCCAACACCAATTTTACATCTTAGTCTAATAAAATAGTTTTTTTCCATGGAATTTTTGCTGAACTATTGCCTGGTAGACTTTTTATTCAGGAAAGGGATCCTACGTGTCTCGGGTTTGCTATGGATATACAGCGTATTGTGCCTAACCGAACTTTATCTATTTCATATTAATTCGCCCCTTAACTTCAACATAAATATTGTAACATATCAAGGTAAATGTTAAAAACTATAGGATTGTACAGTCATGCTAAAATTTTTCGCCGTGTTATGTTTGCAGCTATACCAAAATTTGGCTTAACATTTGGTTTATATAAAAATTTGAAATTTGAATAGCCTCTGTCTGTATGACATCAATTACTGCATAAAATCATTAGGCAGTAACTCTGTATTTAAATTTACGAAAGCGTGACACAGTGAATGCTTTTTCAAAATTTCGGGCACAAAAATCAACGAATTTTTGAATAGTGTCAGGTCGGGTTGTACCCAACCGAACCCGAAAATTCCCTTTGAAGTCAACCCTCAACCGACCGAACCCAACAAAAAAAAATTCCTCAACAGGCAACACGATCCGAACTCACAAAAAAAGAATTTCCTCAACGCGCAACCCGACCCGAAACCGCAAAAATAATTTTCGGCGACCCGCAACCCGACCTCAACCCTTAATATTTCAACCCGCAACCAGAACTGAACCCGCAATGAAAGGGAAGTAAAGCATGTTTTAATGCCATTATAAAATATAATCTACAGATGCACCTCTAATTCCAGTTTTATGTTTTAAATAGAAGAATGAACAAATCTATATTCTTTAATATTCAAAAATTGTTAAATTTCTGAATAGCAGACTGCTCGGGATCGTTGAATAGAATCAAACATCGAGTTGGTTCTCCCGAATTTTCTTTTTTTGGCGCTGAATGAATCTAATTTTCTTTCTGAGGGTCAAGTTCAAAGTAGAAGAATGGGCAAATTTATATTCTTTAATATTCAAATATTGTAAAACTTCTTAATATCGCACAACTTGGGATCTTTGGAATCTCATGGGTCATATTTAAGTTTTTTGCGAGTTAGGTTGCTGGGATTTTTACAAAAAGGTTGACCACAACTATGTTTCAGATGAAAATAAATACGTATTTGAATACGAATGAGTATATATTCAATTTACTGCATGAGAAATAAAATGTATAGAAGAAATGTGATCGTGGATTATTCTTTCTTTAAGAAGAATTTTTTCTTGTTTCGAAATATGAAAAATATTACAAACATTTCTTTTTTTATACATACTAAAACATATGTATTTGTGATAGTTTATAAACACATACATATTTTACGCGTGTGTCGATTGAGAGATTCTCGCTATTCAGAGGTATAAACGTTAGATATTGAAAAAATGTTCGCTAAATAGAGGTGTCCGTTTGCCATTATAGAGGTCTTATTCCATATAGATTTTTCACCTGAAAAAATATTTGGAACATTCTTTTGAAATTCGGGTATACCCGACCCCGGCACGCAAGAGTCAAAACACAACCCGAAACAATAAAATTAACCCGACCCGCAGTAAAAGAGTGGAAGTCAACCCGACCCACAACGGAAAAATGTAGCACCAACTCTAACCGACCCGAACCGCACGTCATGTCGGGAGAGGTTAAAAGGGGGTAACCTGACCCGATGCTGGACTCTACCTTCGACCAAAGACTTTTTCGACCCTTTTGCGCACAGGGTTTAAGTATGTTTTCAAATTACATTCCTTCATAAATCGCACAAACCTACCTTAAAATCTTTCAAACGCTTCTTTTTCTCATAGTTATCGTAAATGTGCCAGGCCGAAGCACATGTTAACAATAAATGTCGTGAAAAAAGCGCTTGGCAGTTTTTAAGACCATTACCGTGTGTTAAGAAGGGGGTGCCTTCTGGTCGTTATTTAAACCAACCGTCCTTAAAATTTTATAGAAGGAAAAGATTTATTGTACACCAGTAGCTTGTTCTACACTTCAAATTGGTGATTTGATTGAATAAAAATTTCACGGAGAATTCGGTTCTTTTACTATAAAACTGATTTGTGTATTTCTGAAATATGGAATCGTGTTAGAGCTTCTTAACAGGAACTTTTTATCTTATTATTTGTATCACCCCTCGAAGTTTGTACAATCGGTAACGAATCACCCTTTATGAATGTTTACGTAAAAATTATACGAGATTGATACTGATTTGGATTAAATCGAATTATACGATTTGATGTTCCATTCTATTCCGATTCATTATAAATGTCTAATACCGAACTGAACTCGGGATGACTCGACACGTGGGAAAGTTTCGAGTTAAACCAATTCCCCCCCCCCCCCCCCCCAACCATACGCACTAGGTACCGGAGAAATCCTGGACACGCTTTGTTGTGAACTCACAAAACGTTACACGAAGCAGGGAAACAAAGAAAAATAATTCTAGCATCTTGCATGTTTCGATTTCTTTGGCTTGTGGAATTATTAATTATTATTAATGGAACAGTGGAGATTTAAAATCAAATCGTTCAATTTTCTGTGGATGCATTTCAAAATTGGACGGCTGATGGCAAGCTTAAATAGTTATATTCTAAATTTTGTGTTAAAATAATAAAAAGCTTTTGATTTATTCAATATTTAATTTTTTTAAATAACGAACAATTGACAGATTTTAAAATGCCCCAAGCGCATATCTTTTGCATAAAAAGTATCAATATTTATTTATGAGATACATATTACATATTACAATGGAAGTTGGCATGAATTGTAAAAGTTTGCTAATGTATAAGCTAAAAAAAAGTATTTTTATAATTATGCTTTGTTTTTTCAAAAAAAGTTACGATATATTTTCATATGTAAGGTTAGTTGGGGTAACTGGACCCACGAAGTACCTGGGCCATAGGCTATTTTATAAAAAATCGTTGATGTATGTTAAGTTTTAGCTTTTGTGAACAATGCCCCTTAACCTCTACTTCCTAAAACAACGTGTGTCAATTCAATCATAACTCTCTCTTTTCTGTGATAGGTTGTCAAAAATTTACTTTTCTTTTTTTTAAAAAAACAACGTCAATTTGATTGAACTTCCTCGGCTTTTTATTAAAATACTGTAAGTACTTTTATTAAACAATGTTTTTTTTTAAAGATTAGGCATATAACTACGTTAATATTATTAAGTTTCTACACATATTTACTTCATGTTTCAAATGTAAGCCCGGTGTCCCAGTTACCCCATAAATTTTTCAATAACGGGGAAACTGGGACATGTATCCGGGGTAACTGGGCCATGCTGGATCCAGTTACGCCAATGGTTATAATTTTTTTTTTTTTTTTTTTTTTTTTTTTTCACAACGGGAAGTAAATTTTTCATTATTTTTTGCTCACAATAAAGAAAATTATGGAATACCTTATTAAAATTACGTAATAAAAAGCATTTTGGGTGATATCAAACGAAATTTCTTGACCCCTTGAGAGGCGGTGATGCCGTTATGGCATCACATAATTTTAATTCATAATTGCCCCATTGGCACCGGAATTTTATAATGAAAATTTCACCTTTATTAAGTACGCGAAAATATACTTTTACTTATTTTCAAATAGATTCTCTTATAAATACTGGTGTCATTAAATTATTTCAACATTTTACGAATGTAAATACCTTGCCTTTTAAAGCGAGATAGCCAAACCTTGAAATTGTACGATACAGGAGTCGCATTCTATAGGGAAACTTTTACTGTTCCTACCACTATTTTGAAAATAATATCTTCATCGCAGCTTTCTTTAGAATATGTTAAATAAAATTATCATGAAGGCTCATTAAGAGTTCTGGTAAGAACAATAAAATTTCCCCTATATAATGCGACCCCTGGATACAGATAAAGTGCTTAAGTACTTACGTAGCCGTTTGTTCATAGATTTAAACATGCTATTTTTTCCCTTAAAATACCCATGTGACTTTTATACTTATTACCTGTATTAAAGTAAATAGGTACTTACTTAATTTTTATGTTTTTGGTACAAATAAATCTAATATTTTCACTTTTAGTGCTTTTGTTAGACACATCGACAGCAAGGGTTTCCCTTAGAACGCTCTTTATTGACATATAATTTACATGATCTGCCTGGTTTAAATTTTTCAAAGTTGTTTACAGTTTTTTAAACAGGGCCTGATATCCCACATGAAAAAAAATAAACGCCTGTGGAACATAGACCCTCCTTGTCCACTTACCCCATTTTCATGGGGCAACTGGACCCATGAGGAATGAAAGATGAAATATGCATATTTTTATATTTTTAAATATTAAAATGTAATTTTAAACATTTCTATCTAATAGAGAGAATCTACTTGAACACATTTACAGAAATTCAGACTTTAATTCAAATGAACAATAGCTTTTTGAAGCTGAATTGTCAAAAGCTCAAGAGTCACATTGTAAAATCATGGCCCAGTTGCCCCAACTAACCTTATATAGATTTCAACATTAGAATACCTCCGAAAGGCAACTTTTTATGCTAACATTTTTTTAGTATTGTATAACGGATACGGTATAAATTTCAAAGAAATTTGATAATTAGGAATGCGCATGGAATGTTTCAAATGTTAGAAATGTGCAATTTTTTTATTTTGAGAAACCAGCATTTTAAGTACCGTAATTTCTGGCGTATAATCCGCGGATCAAAGAATCATTTTTCGACCCAGAAATTTCTTAAAATAAAATGTATATTTTAGATCGCGATTTTAGGCTTCGATTACTAAATATAATTTCTGGGTCCAAACAGAATTGCTTGATCCGCGGATTATTCGCCGAAAATTACGGTAAAAAAACCTGTATAATTATATGCAGTTTTTGCGGATATAAAATCTTATATCTCTTCAAAGACGCATCGGAATTGAAAAATGTTTTTGAATCAGATAAATTTGAGCATCTATTTTCACAATTCTCAAAAAAAAAATAACAGATTTTTTAGTAAAATTTCGTGATTTTGAAAGTCTACTGTCACCTAAATAAATAATTAATAAATCCACGAGTCAGTGAAACTGACGCGTGCAAGTTATTTGATTTTTTAACTATTTGGAAAAATGGTTATTGTTCTCTGTCAGAGTAGGAAATCAAAAACATATGAGCGTTTTATTGGTTGAATCCGAATTTTATTCGTTTTCTGATAGGTCTGTACAGTAATGTGTATTTTCCCTTTACTTTCAACAGAGATGGATACTTCTGTTGCGACTATGATAAAAAAGTAATAAAAACTACAAAAAAATCAACACAATAATTGAAATTTATGTAGGCTTTGACTGACACCAGATGAATTGAAAAAAAAATCATCAGTATTTTCCCATAGTCATTCATTTTTACAAAATAACCGCGAATTTGGTGTCATAAAAAAAAAATGTGCGAAATCATGATCGTATCTACGTTCCAGAAGAATACATTGTTTTGGTTTCGAACTCCAGTTCAATATTTACAGTCAAAGAATTGAAAACTGAATATGTTTTGGATTTCAAGAAATGGTGGCTGACTTGTTATAAAAAAACATATTTGTCAACAGAATCGTAAATAAAAAGTGTTCCAATGGAACTAAAGAAAAACATTTGCTCCTTCGATTATCAATTCACTATGATTCTGATAAAAAAGGCACAATCATAGCCGAGGAATTTATTCAAAGACTAGCTAACTTGCCCGGTGATGTCCGGGTACGTCATAAAACAATACGAATTGCGCGAAAAAGCTCTGAAAATCACAATAAGATATCACGAAAAAATTTAAATCGCTGCACAGATTTCGAAAAGAGAAAAAAAAAATTATGTAATGTGTCCGAAGATTGAAAGTTGATTTCTTTCACTAATGAAGAAAAATGGTAGGAAATCGCTAAAATTCACTAAATATCCCATACAAAATTTCCGAAAAATTCGAAAATTTCAATACGAAATCCGAATAAACTTTATTGAAATGAGGGTAGAAATTACTTTAGCATTATAGGTCAAAAATGGAATCTCAAAAAAATGCAGCAGATTGCGAAGAAACGTAAAAATAAAATTAAAAATCACAAAAATTCAAAAATCACGAAAGTCAAAATTTACTAATAATTGGGTAAAAGTTTCAAATATAATTCCTTTGCGAGCTCTCTTAAAATTTACGTTTGGGAAAGCATGCTAAAAATTGTATCTTGTTACTTTTATTCATAATTTAATTTACTTGGATTCCCTTAAATCTAATTAATATAATCCCTTAAGTTAATGCTAGTTTTTGTTGCATTAAAATATCTCAATTTATGGATTTTCTGTAAACAAGTAATCACTATTGATTTACAATGGAAGTCTATGGGGATTTGGCGAAATATTAGAGATATCGCCAAGTTGGCGTCACTTTTAGCAACTAATTTTGGTCGCCAAATTTGGCGGTATATTGCCAAGTTGTCAACAAACTTGGCGGCATTTGGCGACAGGACTGTTTCCCCCCTACAGAAACCCCATTATAGGTATGGCGATGTATTAAATGCTGTTCAATAATCGCATAAAAAATTCGCTAAAAATTCTAAAATCGCTGTACAAATTCCGAATAACTTTTTTGAAAAGAGAACAGTATTTACTACATTGGGTTAAAAGAAAGAAACCGTATTATTTTCACTAATGTGAAAAAATCGCCTTGAAACCTAAAAAAGCGCTAAAAATCGCATAATAAATCTAATCAAAACATCGAAAATCGGGCTTCGAGATGCAAAACTTCATGTATAGACGTACCTTTTCCCCAAATTTTGTAGCTCTACGTGCAACGGTCTCTTCAGAACACCGTCGACACAATCACAAACTCACACACAAACTTCTTTCCTTATTATTATAGATCCATAAAAAATTCATTTATCTTGATGAAAAAACTTCTTGATGAAATATAATAAATTTTCTTGTGGGAAAAAGTGCAAAAAACAATAATTAGAATGTTTTTAAAAAATAATGGTTCTATTTCTGACAAGTTGCTTAAAAAAATTAGTCAGATGTGGCAATCCCAAAACTTTCTTCTATCTCATACATGTTAATGCTTCCTGAAAAATGCAGCATATCAGCTCTACCTGTTAGATGATTTACACCAAAATCTTATTATCAACAACTTTGACAACTTATCTAACTAAATCTGAAGTTTGATGAAAATCCGTGCATTAGTTTTTTAGGTAGAGATATTGCGGAAATTGCAAAAAATTCTGCATAGCAGAGCCACCTGTTGGGCGATTTACACCAAAAACTAATTAAGACCAATTTATACCAGGAAGTAACTTTATCTGAAGCTTGATGAAAATTCATGCGTTAGTTCTTGAGATACAGCTATTGCGCGAATCGTGAAAAATGCATCATAGTAGCGTTACCTGTTGGGCGATTTACACCAAAAATTACACAGCACTAATTTATATCAGGGAGTAACTGAATCTGAAGTTTGATAAAAATTCGTGCACTTTTCCTTGAATTAGAGCTATTGCGATAATTACGAAAAATGCAGCATACCAGCGCCACCTGTTGGGCTAATTTCCCCCAAATTATAACCAGCACCTAACTATATCATGGACTAACTGAATCTGAAATTTTATGGAAATCCGTGCAGTAGTTCCTGAGATATAGCTATAGCAGTAATTGTGAAAAATGCTCCATAGCAGTGCCAGGTGTTGGTCGATTTTCACCAAAAACTAATCAGGTCCAGTTTATATCAAGGTCTAACTGAATCTAATGTTTTGTGAAATTCCGTGCATTAGTTCTTGAGATAGAGCGCCCACAAAATTTTTGTCACATACAGACTCACAGAGTAACAGAATGACAGACAGACTCACTGACAGACATTTTCTAAAAACCATCAAATCGTGTTCAGGGCATTCTAAAACGTATAAATCCGTCGAAAACTGGAAGTCGAAAATTTTCATGAATCCAATACTTTCTTCTTGTAAAGATAAATAGAAAGTGAAAAGAAAACATTAATTATAATAAAATAAAGAGAGTTTTAGTGTCAGATAATTTTCAGCAATATGTATAATGTAATACAAGATAGATGTTTAAAATAATCTTTGAATCTCAGTTTTTAAATAAATAATCTGAAAATGAATTTTAAAGAAATTATTTTCGTTCATTAAGTATAAGCTTTTCATTGTCATCTAAATACATTTTGTGGTTTAGTTTTTTAATAAAGAAAAAAAATGGAAAATATAGAAAAAAATAACTGAATCATAGTAAAAATAAATTTAGAGAATGCCTTTCTATTTATATGCTAATTTTCTCTTACACTCGTAAACGCTTCAGTTCTTTATTCATGCAATTGAAAAAAAAACTGTTTTCAGAAACC
Organism: Maratus speciosus; assembly: GCA_963932465.1. Taxonomy (NCBI): domain Eukaryota; kingdom Metazoa; phylum Arthropoda; class Arachnida; order Araneae; family Salticidae; genus Maratus; species Maratus speciosus. The sequence continues at coordinate 133,402,396 of OZ010799.1, forward strand.
AGTTTATGTAAGTATGTTCTTTTTTTTCTCTTTTTTTAAAGGAATAATTGAATTTTATAGACAAAAATAGCAACATATTCATGAAATACAACAAAAACCTGATATACATCTTCAAGAAAAGTGTAATGGATTTGGTATCAGCTAAATAGCAAAAGAAAAAGCATGATTTACAATAAAAATAAAATTCTAAAAATTAATGAAGTCTCAGATAATTGTATTTTCTAGTTCCACATGTTTAGAAATAAAACAATAATTAGATTACACATACATGAAAAATGTATTTGGATTTCATTTATCTTTTTTGTTATAATTTCAAGATATAAAGATGAATGTGTATAAAGATGAATTATTTAATTAATTGTATAATTAGTCTATGTTTTTATATTTAGATTATGTAATATATCATCTTCTTTTAATAAAAATTATATGTATTTGTATAAATGTAGAGCAAACATTCAAACCATGCTTTCTCCTTTAGATACAAATTTTCAAAAAACACAAAAAACTGATAAATTAGAAAATAACTTGTATTTAATTCTAATTTTTACTGTGTATTTTTATTACTGGTTATTAGAAAGAATTGCAAGCATACCTAAGATATTAAACATAAAACAAATTAATAAAATGCCTTTAATATTTAGAGAAATCACGTTTTGACCGAGTTCAAAGGAGGAAACATGTTTTGATTGTTTGACAAGTGGATAAAACGCTTTTTGAATGAAATAAGTTCTAACTCACAAGTAATACAAAAGCATTATTTTATTTGAGTAAATACCGAACTTCAGTTGATTATTGATAAAATAAAATGACAGATTATGGTACTTAGTTGGTATTCATTAAATATTTACCAAATAAATACTCGTTTGACAGAAATCCACTTCAAATTTTAAAACCAATATCTTCATCTAGACAGTCACACACATTCCCCTCTTCTTCATTGCAGGCTAGTAAATCATGGATAATGTGGTTGTACCATTTGAAGACATCATCAGGTTGATTTTGCCACTGTTCACCATACATTACCTTCAAAAGTTTTTGAACATTTTTTTTTTCAACTGATATGGCGTGGCTAAGAGGAAGAGATTTTAAAACAACCCTTTGAAAACTGGCAACAGTAACTCCCTTTTTAAGAAGATTTACATCATGTTCTTCACTTAATTTGTAGACACTCTGTATGTAAGATCTCCAAGAGTTTTTTCAAGTTGAAATTTTGTTTGTGAAACATGTAACAGATCGAATTGATCAATTATATCTAGCAATACTAAACTAATCACGGATGTGCCAAACCCAAAACTTTCTTCTGTCTCATACATGTTAGTAATTCAAAATTCGCTATCACAATGATCAAAATTAAATGACAATCTATGCCCATCGTGGGGGCTGAAAAGGTTTATAGGTTCCGGTGAATTGGATGCATTTAACAAGGGGATATAAGAATCGAATTCTTTCAAACAAATTATTAAATTTCGGAATGCACCCTCTTAGATGTTCGCAACTAAAATTTCCTACACACAGAGTATAAAATAAACACCTGTTGTTCAATATACACCGAAGTCTAATAAGGATCTATTTACGTGAAAATGTAACAGAATATTAAGTTTAATTAAATTGCGTCCATTAGTTTTTGAGATATAGCTTTTGTAAAAATCGTGGAAAATTCAGCATAGCAGCGCCACCTGTTATACGATTTACACCAAAACCAAATCAGCAACATCTTACGTCAAAGTCTAACTGCATCTGAAGTTTAATAAAAATCCGTGCAATAGCTCTTGAGATAGAGTTATAGCTGAAACCGTGAAAATGCAGCATAGCAGCGCCACCTGTTGGGAGATATACACCAAAACCAAATAAGAAACATCTTAAGTCAACTTGCAACTGAATCTAATGTGTCATGAAATCCGTGCGTTACTTCTTGAAACAGAGCGAATCGAGGAGAACGAATCGAGGAAAATGCAGCATAGCAGCGCCTCCTGTTGGGCGATATACCTCAAAAACGAATCAATACCGGTTTATATCATGGTCTAGCTGAATATAAAGATTTGTGCAATTCCGTGCGTTAGTTCTTGAGATAGAGCTCCCACAAAACTTTTGTCACATATAGACAAAATCGCAGAGTGACACCTGACATTTTCTAAAAACCATCAAGTCGTGCTCAGGACCTTCTAAAACGTATAAATCCATCGTAAACCGGAAGTCGAAATTTTTCCCGAATTGAATACTTTCTTCTTTTAAAGATAGAAGAAAATAAAAAGAAAAGGTTTCAGAAAAACTCCCTTTTTCAATCGGAATTATGCACGTAATTTTATTTTTAATGAAATGTTTTTCCCGATTAATTTCTGATATTGAAACCTTATTTTTTTAAGAAAAAATATAAAAGCTTAAATAATATAAATATATAAAAGCTTAAATAATATAAATATAAAATATAAAAATATAAAAGCTTGAATAAGAAAACCTTATTTTTTTCTTTATTAAATCCGGGAATATTTGCAGCCTCCGTATTTCTGATATTGAGCGAACTTTCTGTATCTAAAGTAGTCTTTACCTTTATTCGGTTTCTAAATGTCTTTTTGATAAATAAACTTGCAGTAATAAATAATCCCGTTGAAACTTCACCTTTTAATTTACTTGTCAGCAATGTACCATTGACGTCACTTTGGTTTTGGTTTGACGATTGTATCATACCAGATAAGTTCGATTTCTGTTGCACAAATAAATCAGTATCAGGATTTTCGATTTTATTTTTTGGAAAATTAAAATGAATCAAGATATCATAAATTTACTAGAAAGATAGCCCGTCAAAAATGACGGAAAATGAGATATAAAGATGTATACAACACATATGCAAGAATATCAGTTTTCTCATTTGTTCCGTAGTGATAGATGAAAATAACCCACTTTAAAAACGAAACACTTTTAAGAAAATTATGTACGGTAGATGATCACTAATCCGCACGGCTTGGTTCCAAGTGTTATGCGGATTTGAGGCTTTTGCGGATTACAGGTCATATCTATTCAATCTTTGTTTACATTTTTTTTTATTCATATTTTGGACAATTTAGACTGTTAATTCTAAAAAATAAATAAATTACACACTTAAACATATAAGTAAGGTAAAAACTATTTTAAAAATAATATTTTTTTTATTTTTAAACATGGCATCAATGGTCTCTTTTATGACATTTGGTTTTTGTTGTTGAATTTTTATTTTGTAGTCCGGCTGGGAAAAGCACATTAAAATTGGGCAGTTAGAAGCTCAGATAGTACAGCGCCGTCTAAGGCGGTTATTTTATTAGTAGCATCGGGATGAAGATGTAAAAACGTACATTTTCGTACATTACATTTTAAATTCTGATCCATAGATTTTGAAAAAAACCTTGAATGCGTAACATTTAAATTAAATTGAGGTGAGCTCGATTATGAGAAAGTAAAGGGTTTCAATGGGTATTTCACCAAAAAAGCCAGCTTTCACCAGGTTGGCTTCATGTATGGCAACTTATTTTTGTTGCCAAATTTGGCGGTATTTCGTGAAATCTGGCGATATTTGCCAAGCTGGTCAAAATTTGGAGCCATTGTAGAAACCCTGCCATAAATACATTTCAACAATTGCTCATTGTTGAAGGTGATACCGATTTTTTAATAGGAATCCTAACATGGCCGCGATCAATGAGGCGGTCCAACCGGAATTGTGAGGGACACACAGAGACTTGGATTTTATATAAATAGATCACATACCGTGCAGATAAAAGTGAATATTAAGTAATTTTTATTGTTTTGAAAGCCTCAATTCTTTTATCAAAAATATGATATACAGGGTGGTCCATCTGTTGGTTCTTTTTTAAACTATAGATTTAGAATATAGAACACAGGTTATTTGTGTCAGCTGTCATGTGTCATGCATCTATGAACTATCAGATGCATGCCATTTGTAATTATGGACTCGTTGACAACACAATAACCGTGCACACACTGCTCGCCAATCCATCAACTTATTGAACGAGAAATTTCCAGATCGCGTAATTTCAAAAAATTGTGTTGCGAATTGGCAGCCAAGATCGTGCGATTTAATCCCGACGGATTATTTTCTGTGGGAGTTTCTGAAACGTAAAGTGTACACCAATGCCCCTCGCACAATCCGAGCCCTCTAACGTAATATCCGGTCTGAAATTTTGGCCATGGATTCGCTCATTCTGGGAAAAGTCACCGAAAATTTTGATGTTTGGATGATGGCATGTAAGCGGAGCCGCTGGAGCTACATGTGCGATATTGTATTCCATACATAAACGGCATATATTCCCTATCCATGTTCAATAAAGAATTTCGATTTTCACTCATAAAAAATGCGTTTACTTTCATAATAAAAAAGAACCAACAGATGGAACCCCCTTTATTTATTTCTCCGCATTAAATTCGCCACACTTGAAGATATACATATATTTTCTTATATCATTAATTGCGATGTTGCCACCACAGATATAGATGCGCGATACCAGAAAGGACGTAAGTTCGAAAATCTCTTTACTAAGACACTTTAAATAAATATTATATTTAGCATTTATTGATTTATAATAATTTAGACAAACTCAGACAAATACTTACTCTGTCCTGTTACACTTCAACATTTAAAGCAATTATGTCAAAAACAATACTTCCGTTTACAGCAAGGGTATAGCAGATTCTGCCCTATGTTAAATTACACCGTGGGATGCTATCCATGCACTATGTTACAAAACTATATCATACTATCCCTGTTTCTCTAGGGCATGCACATCAAGACTTATCCAATAGCTCAACCTCCCAGGTCTATCCGAAATCTCAGCAGACACTTGGGCTTCTCCTACAAGACGGTTCCCAAAAAAGCAAATTTCGTTTTGATCGATTCAAATTGATCGCTAATTTCGATTTGATTCTGTCACGAGCACGGTTCAGTTCTTTAATGTATTTTTCATTCCCATCGTTCGCTGCAAAAACTACTGGTTCGACCAGGATCAATATGACTTGTAATAAATATATCCTTCAACGGAACTTATAATAAATTAACTAAATATTGTATTTGATCATCTCCACTGGCGGGAATGCTGATTTGTTGCTACATGAATGTGACTTTTGATGGAACATGTACGTAATCATTTTGCGGTTACGAGAAAGCGTATATGCCGAAGAGTTAGGAAATGATGAAGATGTGTATTTAAATATTACGTCAGCAATGTAATGAATAGAATCCATTTTTAATATTTTCTAACCTCTGCAAGATACACTAGTAATAAACAAACTTTAAAAAGTATTTACCTTTTCACTTATTGAATATATTCTTATTTGATACAGTTTCAAATTTTTGTTTTAATTTAAGTAGGAATCAGAAATATAAATAATAAATTGCTTATGTCATGTATATCAGAAGGGAAAAAATATTATCTTTTAAACTAGCATTAAATTTATCACTTTAAACCAAAAAAAGCCCTATGAACCATATTCCATAATATCAAGGCGTCGCGTCAATTCGTCGCGCACAATTCATCGCGCACAATTCATAGCGGCGACAATTCGTCGCGGCGTCAATTCATCGCAGCGTCAATTCGTCGTGGTATCAATTCGTCGCAGAGTCATTTCATCGTAGCGAAAATGTTTTTAAAGACGATCATGATTTTTTTTTATTTTTTAATATAGAGAATTATAACTAATATGTTACAGGCTGGTTTTAAATACAAGTATATTTTTTTATAATTATTATTTATTACATAGTGTATTTTTAATAGCTTTTGTCCAAAAATATCAATCGTTAAAATGGAGCGAAATTTTTTTTATATGTGATTTTTGTGAAATTCCCATTCACGAATATGTAAGTTTAATGAATAATTCAACTCATTTCTAACTTAAATTAGTGATAAAAGCGATATAGTTTCGATGGCCTGAACAAATAATGAATAAAAACAACTCTAGAAAACATATAATAAAAAGAATATACGTATATATATTGGCATGTGCGTACGGAAGTAGGACATTTCTGTCCCGATGCCATTGGGGGGGGGGGGGGAGGTCTGTAATTTGTTATAGAGACATCCCGTATTTTACTGTATTTTAAGTATAACGTCCTGATAAATTAAAATAACTAAACTCGAGCTATAATTATTGCGCTGCGACGAGTTGTTGCGACAAATTGTCGCCGCGCTGAATTGTGCGCCATGAATTGTTCCGCGATGAATTGTACGCGACGAATTGACGCAGAACCCAGATTATGGGTTATGTATATTTGTATATACTAGAAAAGTAAATGGATAAATAATGAAAATTCAAAGCGATATGAAGCCAAAATAGTATCAAATATTGCTGTTCTGCATAACTCTTTTTTTTTAATATTATCCTTATCAGTTTATGCTGAACTTAATTCGGTGCTGACAATAAAAGTGGCGCATTTCATTTGGCATTTCATAAACCCAAATTTAGCGTAGTAATAATCTTTTCTTTTGTAGTGTACCTGATACAAAACTTTCGTTGATAGTTTAAACTTGGTATTCTGCTAAGCGCGCTTCGAAAGGAGGTCACAGAGTTGCAACGCCGCTTTGTTCCGTGCCGTGTTTTCCAGATGGGTTTTTAATTAACTTTTGAAGACACGGAAAGCGTAATGGGAGATTCACTCAATTCATACTAGTCGCGAATCCCATAGTAATTATGTTATTAAATATAATTAAATTAGTCTATTTTTATCAATTAGACGTTTATTGCTTTTATTCTGCTACTTGGAATTGCATTACACAAATATATCATTAAAAATTATTATCTAGGCCTTAAAAGCCGATGCTGCATAGATTATGCCGCCCCTGTCTTTATGTATCTCCAAATCGTCCGTGTCTTTAATGTTTAATATCTCAGCTAATTACCGACAATCTTTTTCGAAAATCATTATCAACAATGCTTTCATACTTTTGCGACGATAGATACCTCCAATGCTCCTCAACACCTTTGCTGAACGCCCGGAAATCGAAATTCGACGATATCTCTGAATATATAATACCTAAAGAAAAAATGTATTTTTTAGTCCGGCGTTATCAAACTTTCACACGATACACAAACAAAATATTTCTTTTCAAGTAACTTAATTAGCCCTCTACATTTTTCCTAAATGTATTTGTGAATGTTTAATAATCTCTAAATATGTGGGACAATAGTCTTTATTACTTCCCCCAGTTCGAAGTTTCCATGTTCCATAGTTCACGAGTAATGTTCACGTGACAGACAGGCACAGAAGTGATCTTATAATAGTTCCGTTTTCACTTTATTAGTACGAAACCCTAAAAAATTAACAAATACTAAAATTCAAACGAGAAATTTGAAAATAACTTCCCCATAGTATTAACATTAGCTTCCGAATCTTTTCCCGTGAATAGTGTGACCTTAACCCTTATCGGCCCTACGTCACTACTCACGTGACATCGAGACCAACATCTCTTACACGAATTTTACCCTGATACTTAAAAAAAAACCACTTTTACTCATACTTTGACAACATGTGCAAGAAAAGTGTGCTACAAAATTTAGTGATGCGGATAAATTCTAAAAATAGATACATGTATAAAAGGTCAGTATTCGATAAGGATTAAATCTTATTTATTTATATATACATGACCATTATTATTAATAATAAGTTTAACTTTAAATTTATTTCTTTACAAAATTTTGAACTACGTAAAATAATTAAATTTAAAATCAGACTCGCACTCACTGCCCCTCTCTAATTTTTATTTAGAAGAAACGCATGATTTTTCCGTGCCATTTGCATTACTACTATTCCATATATGAAATATATAAAATACTGGAATGCTAAAACTTTTGCATTTTAATAAATTTCGATAACAAAGGTGAAATTTTTCATTAGGAGTACAAATATCAGTAATTCATATCTTGTGTTTGAAGAAGAAAAAATATCAAAATTTTTATTTTCATTGTATATACTAAGCTATTTTCATTTCTGATATTCAATTTATAAAAAGACTCAGAAACAATATTCTCAGAAACAATTTGCTTAAAAATAATTTTCAGACATTAAAATCTCCCCATTTTTTAGTATCAAACATACAATATAAATTTTTAAGAATGTGATTTCGAGCAATTTCCTAATGGATTTAAAAATGCTCTTTATTATGAATGCGAAAAAAAATTATTTTCTAATGTAAAAAATAGTTATTACGAACGCATCATGAAAGGGGGAAAATTTAAAAAGGGGATAAGAAGAGATTATTTATAAAATATTCCTCGTAAGAGGATTAATCATACGAAAGTCGTCATAAATAAATAATGACACAAATGGTGTAATCCTCCAGTCTAATAAAAAAATGAAAACGGAAAAACAAATCATAAATGTTTCCAATTATTACGATATTTTTTTAAGCAGGTACATCGGCTGAATTTGAATGCAGTTTTCATTTAGTCATTACTCTTGCAATAATGATTTTCTAAAACTAATTATCAATAACAATAAAGACTTTATTTAATTCAAAATGTAAGCTTTTTATTAATCTTGAAATTAATATTTCATTTGAGTGTACATTAGCCTAGATTTAAAACAAGTTTGGTGAAAATATTTTGTTGGAAAACTTATTTGTAAAATCCAAAATAAATAATTACGTATCTTAAGCAAGTCGAATAAATTAGTGTTTTTGAGAATAAATGTATAATAAGGAAATATTCCATAATAACACGTTGTTGTAATCCGTACTTTTGTTAAGTTTAAATGAGATTTATTTTCTTGCATAAAAAAAGCTAATTTGTCAGAGGAGGGTTTTGACGTCATAAAGGAATCAGAAACAAATGGAAACGTACCACAAATGGAGTTATTCACAAAAGATTCAGATTTCACATTACGAATTACTTATTATCAAAATAGACGGTTCATAAAATCTTGTAATAAAAGTTAGAAAATGAATAAATAATAATATTTACATGGCAACAAATATTTAAAAAATCACTTTGTGCCTTCAGTAGAAATTATAATAAAATTTTGAAGAAAGTTTCCTTAACAACGTTTAAACTTCAAACCTTGTGTCCGCATAAGATCCGATTCGATTTTCATAAAATCTGAAAAGACTTTACAAAATTCTGCAACGATTACATATATTAACTTTCAAACCATTCGACTGGCTAGATTTTTCGTTGTTATATGTAGACAGATGGACGCCGCAGACAATGACTATAAGTATTACATATTTATATAATTACGAACGCACCTAAAAAGGTGGTCAATAAAACCAACTAATAAAAGTTAGGAAATGAATGAATAATAATATTTACATGGTACTAAATATTTAAAAATTATTTTGTGGTTTCTGTAGATATTATAATACAATTTGTAAAAAGTTTCCTTAACAAGTTTAAATTTCAAAACTTGCATCCGCATAAGATCCGATCCTTTCTTTCTTTCTAATCACAAACTAGGCCTTGACCGGGGCCTCGTTAGCTACCGCGCTATAATACAGTTTTAAGGGTTTAAGTGCCTGGAAACGGGGTGAAATTGCTTGATCGCCGCACGGCGGCACTCTGCTGAACGAACACTTATGCCGTCTTAATGGTAGCTTTGTTTGACCTTTTTTTATGTTAGCCGGTTACTTAAAGTGGATTTTCTTGTTTAATTTCACGCAGCATCACACACCTGTGCATCATGCCGAGCACCCAAAGGGCCGTACTCGCTTCCCGAGTTGGTCTGGTAATTTAGAACTTTGATCAGGTGACGAGACCTTCACCTGACTAAGCACCGCCAGAGGTATGATTCACAGAGAACTTGGATGATTTTGAGCCTATGGCGCATTTTACATGCACCGGATGGCATTAGGTCGCATGGCGTTTTTTTAGTTGGCGGCGAGTCTCGAAACCGAGACATTTCGGCTACGAGTCCGATGCTCTGCCAATTGTATCACTGTCGCAGTGGATGTAAGGTCCTATCCTTATCTCATGACAAGGAAAGAATGAGGGACAGTTATAATTAAAGAACGAAAACACTTCAATGTGTCAACTTTTCATTACAAATAATATTTAAATTATATTTAAATTATATTAGATGTAAATTTCCAACTGGGTGAAAAATGTCCGGACCAGAATTCGAACCAGGGATCCCCTAGCTGAAGCCGCAAGTGCTCTACCATCTGAGCTATCCCGGGCGAATCTGGTGGAACTTTCTCACCCAGCTAACCTTAATGAAGTAGGCGCCTACAAACAAATAAATTTGCCTTTGTTTCGGAAATATGGGACAAGTTCATTGAAAATAGTCAAGCTTGCTATCAACCAGGGCAAAATACAACAGTTGACGAGCAATTATTTCCGTCAAAAGACAGACGCAGGTTTACACAGTATATGCCTAATAAACCCAACAAATTTGGCATCAACTTCTGGCTTACATCAGATGTTAGTAAATATGTCTTGAATGGTTTTCCTTATTTGAGAAATGATGAACAACGGCCATCGTCAATGCTTCTCAGTGAACACGTTGTTCTGAAACTTGTTGAGCCATATACAAGCTGTGGAAGAAATATCACGACCGATAACTTTTTCACGAGCATGTCACTTGCGACAAAATTATTGGCCAACCAAACAACTCTAGTTGGAACTATTAGGAGAAACAAAAGAGAACAACTACCCAAAGCAGCCAAACAAACGAAGGATAACATGCCTCGTTTTTTCCCTCTGCTGTATAAATCAGAGAATTGTGTTCTCACAATATATAAAATCAAACCAAATAAAAGAGCAGCTGTTCTAAGTTCTAAGCATAAATTTGTGAAAATTGATAAAAGTAATAAAAAAATGTTACCGGAATCTATTAAATTTTATAACAGCACAAAATTTGGAGTTGATATGGCGGATCAAATGGCCGGAAAATATACAGTAAAAGCTAGTTCTCGTAGATGGCCCCTCCAAATATATTTCAATATTTTAGATTTGGATGCTATAAATGCTGGGATCCTTTACAAAGAAACGACAGGAGTACAAATACAACGAAAAGAGTTCTTATTTCAATTAGCAGAAGAGCTTTCCACCGAATACAGAGCTGCAAGACAAAAAAATTCATCAGAACATGAGGACCCTCAAAGTTCAACTGCAACATCATCAAATGCAACCCACTCTAACAAATGCAAAGTTTGTCAAGTACGACTTTGCCACGCCAACAAAACAAATAATATACGTGAAAAATGTGAAAAGTATGTTTGCGGAAGATGTACACATAAAAAGATTTCCACTTTCATTTGCATAAAATGTACAAATAATAATGTATAGATTATTTTATTATTAATTCTTACTAATAACTTGTTATATAACTGTAAATAATGCAGTCATTTTGGCTGCTTCTGGGCAATATAGGTATATACTAAGTTTCAGTCTTTCTAGAGTTAGAAAAGCATGAAATAAAGTATTGATAAATTTAGATGCAGATTAACATAAAGAAAAATATAGAAAGTTATACATTTAAGGTAAAAAATAATATTCTATACATGAATTGTTTTACATTTTTTAGTGGACATCATTATATATTCTATGTTTTTAGAAACAATAATTAGGCCTTATAAAAACAATAAAATTGTTTTTACTTTAAACATGAATAATAAAAAATGATTAAAATAACTGTTTCTTTCAATAATGTATTTGAAAAAACTCTGTTGTGTTATTTAAAATAAATTCAAATAATTTATAGAGTCCAAGTTATTAACGAAAATTATTCTTTAAAATTAATTTAAATTAGCAAGCAAAATGCAGTCACTGAATTGATTTTAACGTTTAATTCCTGCTTTAGTATAATGCATGTTGTTGTCTAGTATATAAAGCAGATGATTAATTATAAGATAGTTTTTATGTTTATTAAAATAGCAGCTTTTATGTTATTGCATAATCCAGTTTTATGAAAAATTTCCTGGATCAGTGATTGGTTGTATGGGTTTGAATGATAAAAGTCCCTTTAGGGACACGTTACGCCAAAAACGAGCTAACAGAAAAACAAATATTTAAAATATATACAGAGGTGTGAAAATTATTAGAATAATTGTAAAATTTACATTAAAATCTTGTTATATTAAAGAAATAATCCTTATTTAAAAAATATATATTTAATATTTAGTTTGCATCCCCATGTTTTAGGTAGCTTTCTTTGCAAAAAGCTACCTATTGCAGCCGTTCGGAGGAAAGCGATTTCAAAAAATTTTGGTATATTTTCATCGATCATGACCCCCAGACCCCGAAACCACCCTCCGTTCAAAATTTATATATATATATATATATATATCAATATATATATATATATATATATATCTGACCTATGTCACACTGTAACTCTCGTATTTATGAAACGATGTGGATGTAATTCGGTGTGTACATAGTACATACCAATGTCTCGAGCGAGTTCGTTGGCCAGCTTCATCCGCCATTTTGTTTCAAAATGGCGGCCATTTAAAAATTTAAAAAAAATTTAAAATTTGAAATGTGGTACCAAAAAATTGAAAATGGAAAAATATTTTTTTCTTATGTATTTGACCTTTATACAAAGACTCCGTAGCATTTTTTGTTTTGTCTATATCTTAAAAAATGGCTGAGTTATAGCATTTTGAATTTCTGGCGAAGAATTTCGTCACGCGATAAAAGGCGTATTTATGAACCGATTTGGATGTAACTTCGTTTATATATAGTACAGATCAATGTCTCGACCGAGTTCGTTGGCCAGCTTCATCCGCCATTTTGTTTAAAAATGGCGGCCATTTAAAATTTTAAGAAAAATTTAAATTTGAAATGTGGTACCAAAAAATTGAAAATTGAAAACATATTTTTTTCTTATGTGTTTAACCTCGATAAAAAGATTCGGGAGCAGTTTTTGTTTCGTCTATATCTTAAAAAATGGCTGAGTTATAGCATTTTGAATTTCTAGTGTGGCTGACATTTTGAAACGCCCTGATTTTTGCCACGTGATAACAGACGTATTTATGAACCGATTTGGATGTACCTTGGTGTGTGCATAGTACATACAAATAACTCAAGTGAGTTCGTTGGCCAGCTTCATCCGCCATCTTGTTTTAAAAATGGCGGCCATTTAAAAAATTTTTAAAAAAATTAAATTTAAAATGAGATACCAAAAAATTGGAAAATGAAAAAGAGTTTTTTCGTATATGTTTGATCTTAATACAAAGATTCCGGAACAGGTTTTGTTTCGTCTATATCTAAAAAAGTCCTTCCGGCCAGTGCCGGGAGGAAGAGGTAGCTTTCATAATCCTTATTTTAAAAAAGCCAACTTATATCATGCAAACACACGAAGCTCAATTTAGTGGAAACCGAATGTAGGAGATTCAATACTAATTTTTATCAATATAATGAATGAGAATTTCGCGAAATTAGTCAGCTTTATCCAAGCTGCTTTTCTTTAAAGTAACTTATATTTGGCTGCCAAATTCGGCAATTTCTTAAAGTGCCTGTCATTTTAATACAACATGGTGGATGAGGCTAAGCAGTGAACTTGGTCGAGACCTTAGTAATTACTGTGCACATGCTCACTCACATCGGAATCGGTTAATATATAGGAGTGCTGTCGCATGCAAAAAATCAGATTTTTCAAAATGTCACCCACAATAGAAATTGAAACTGCTATATCTGAGCCATTTTTTAAGGTAAAGACAAACAAAAAAATGCTCCTGAATCCTTATATCAAGATCAAATACTTAAGAAAGAAACTTTTTTCAATTTCTAATTTTTTTGCACCTCACTTTAAATATATATATATTTTTTTTAATTTAAAGGTCGCCATTTTGAAACAAGATGGCTGATGAATCTGGCCAGAGAATTTGGTCGTGGTGTTGATGTATACTATCCACATGCCTTCTTACATCGAAATAGGCGAATACGTGTGTTATCGCATGACAAATACAAGATCGTTTCAAAATGTTAGCCATGCTAGAAATTCAAAGTGCTATAAATCAACCATTTTTTAAGATATCAACAAAAGAACAAATTTTCAGAAACAAAAACTGCTCCGGAATCTTTGTATCAAGGCCAAACACATAAAAAAAAATCTTTTTCATTTTCCAATTTTTTAATACCTTATTTTGAATTTTAAATTTAATTTTTTTTTAATGACAACCCTTTTGAAACAAGATGGGGAATGAAGCTGGCCAACGAACTCGGTCGAGACATTGGTATGTACTATGTACAGACCAAGTTACATGCAAATAGGTTCATAAATACGCCTGTTATCGTGTGACAAAAATCAGGTCGTTTTAAAATGTCAGCCACAAGAGAAATTCAAAATGCTATTACTCAGCCATTTTTTTTTTAGATATAGACGAAAGAAAAACTGTTCCGGAATCTTTGTATTAAGGTCAAACACATACAAAAAAAATCTTTTTCATTTTCCAATTTTTTGGTATCTCATTTAAATTTTTAATTTCTTTAAATGGCCGCCATTTTGAAACAAGATGGCGGATGAAGCTGGCCAACGAACTCGGTCGAGATATTTGTATGTACTATGTACACACCAAGGTACATCCAAATCGGTTCATAAATACGCCTGTTATTACGTGAGAAAAATCAGGACGTTTCAAAATGTCAGCCACGCTAGAAATTCAAAATGCTATAACTCAGCCATTTCTTAAGATATAGACGAAACAAAAACTGCTCCCGAATCTTTTTATTAAGGTTAAACACATAAGAAGAAAATATTTTTTCAATTTTCAATTTTTGGTACCACATTTCAAATTTAAATTTTTCTTAAAAATTTAAATGGCCGCCATTTTGAAACAAAATGGCGGATGAAGCTGGTCAACGAACCCGGTGGAGAGATTGGTATGTACTATGTACACACCGAATTACATCCAAATCGGTTCATAAATACGCCTTTTATAGCGTGACAAAATTCAGGACTATTCAAAATGTCAGCCACGCTAGAAATTCAAAATGCTATAACTCAGCCATTTTTTAAGATATAGACGAAAGATAAACTGCTCCGAATTCTTTGTATAAAGGACAAATACATAAGAAAAAAATATTTTTCCATTTTCAATTTTTTGGTACCACATTTCAAATTTTAAATTTTTTTAAAAATTTTAAATGGCCGCCATTTTGAAACAAAATGGCGGATGAAGCTGGCCAACGAACTCGGTCGAGAGATTGGTATGTACTATGTACATACCGAATTACATCCAAATCGGTTTATAAATACGCCTTTTATCGCGTGACAAAATTCAGGACGTTTCAAAATGTCAGCCACGCTAGAAATTCAAAATGCTATAACTCAGCCATTTTTTAAGATATAGACGAAACAAAAACTGCTCCGGAATCTTTGTATAAAGGTGAAATACATAAGAAAAAAATATTTTTCCATTTTTAATTTTTTGTTACCACATTTCAAGTTTTAAATTTTTTTAAAAATTTTAAATGGCCGCCATTTTGAAACAAAACGGCGGATGAAGCTGGCCAACGAACTCGGTCGAGACATTGGTATGTACTATGTACACACCAAATTACATCGAAATCGGTTCATAATTACGGGAGTTACAGTGTGACATAGGTCAGATATATATATATATATATATATATATATATATATATCAATTTTGAACGGAGGGTGGTTTCGGGGTCTGGGGGTCATGATAGATGAAAATATACCAAAATTTTTTGAAATCGCTTTCCTCCGAACGGCTGCAATAGGTAGCTTTTTTGTAAAGAAAGCTACCTAAAAAAGCCAATTTATATCATGCAAACACACGAAGCTCAATTTAGTGGAAACCGAATATAGGAGATTCAGTACTAATTTTTATCAATATAATGAATGAGAATTTCGCGAAATTAGTCAGCTTTATCCAAGCTGCTTTTCTTTAAAGTAACTTATATTTGGCTGCCAAATTCGGCAATTTCTTAAAGTGCCTGTCATTTTAAGACAACATGGTGGATGAGGCTAAGCAGTGAACTTGGTCGAGACCTTAGTAATTACTGTGCACATGCTCACTCACATCGGAATCGGTTAATATATAGGAGTGCTGTCGCATGCAAAAAATCAGATTTTTCAAAATGTCACCCACAATAGAAATTGAAACTGCTATATCTGAGCCATTTTTTAAGGTAAAGACAAACAAAAAAATGCTCCTGAATCCTTATATCAAGGTCAAATACTTAAGAAAGAAACCCTTTTCAATATCTAATTTTTTTTGCACCTCACTTTAAATATAATTTTTTTTTTAATTTGATGGCCGCCATTTTGAAACAAGATGGCTGATGAAGCTGGCTAGCGAACTTGGTCGAGATATTGATGTATACTATCCACATGCCTTCTTACATCGAAATAGGCGAATACGTGTGTTATCGCGTGACAAATACAAGATCGTTTCAAAATGTTAGTCATGCTACAAATTCAAAGTGCTATAATTCAACCATTTTTTAAGATATCAACAAAAGAACAAATTTTCAGAAACAAAAACTGCTCCGGAATCTTTGTATCAAGGCCAAACACATAAAAAAATCTTTTTCATTTTCCAATTTTTTAATACCTCATTTTGAATTTTAAATTTAATTTTTTTTAATGGCAACCCTTTTGAAACAAGATGGCGAATGAAGCTGGCCAACGAACTCGGTCGAGACATTGGTATGTACTATGTACACACCAAGGTACATCCAAGTCGGTTCATAAGTACGCCTGTTATTACGTGAGAAAAATCAGGACGTTTCAAAATGTCAGCCACGCTAGAAATTCAAAATGCTATAACTCAGCCATTTCTTAAGATATAGACGAAACAAAAACTGCTCTCGAATCTTTTTATCAAGGTCAAACACATAAGAAAAAAATATTTTTTCAATTTTCAATTTTTGGTACCACATTTCAAATTTAAATTTTTCTTAAAAATTTAAATGGCCGCCATTTTTGAACAAGATGGCGGGTGAAGCTGGCCAACGAACCCGGTCGAGACATTGGTATGTACTATGTATAAACGAAGTTACATCCCAATCGGTTCATAAATACGCCTTTTATCGCGTGACAAAATTAAGGACGTTTCAAAATGTCTTCCACGCTAGAAATTCAAAATGCTATAACTCAGTCAATTTTTAAGATATAGACAAAACAAAAACTGCTCCGAAATCTTTGTATAAAGGTCAAATGCATAAGAAAAAAATATTTTTCCATTTTCAATTTTTTGGTACCACATTACAAGTTTTAATTTTTTTTTAAATTTTAAATGGCCGCCATTTTGAAACAAAATGGCGGATGAAGCTGGCCAACGAACTCGGTCGAGAGATTTGTATGTACTATGTACACACCGAATTACATCCAAATCGGTTCGTAAATACGCCTTTTATCGCGTGACAAAATTCAGGACGTTTCAAAATATCAGCCACGCTAGAAATTCAAAATGCTATAACTCAGCCATTTTTTAAGATATAGACGAAACAAAAACTGCTCCGAAATCTTTGTATAAAGGTCAAATACATAAGAAAAAAATATTTTTCCATTTTCAATTTTTTGGTACCACATTTCAAATTTTAAATTTTAAAAAAAAATTTAAATGGCCGCCATTTTGAAACAAAATGGCGGATGAAGCTGGCCAACGAACTCGTTCGAGAGATTGGTATGTACTATGTACACACCGAATTACATCCCAATCGGTTCAAAAATACGCCTTTTATCGCGTGACAAAATTCAGGACGTTTCAAAATGTCAGCCACGCCAGAAATTCAAAAAAGTCCTTCCGGCCAGTGCCGGGAGGAAGAGGTAGCTTTCATAATCCTTATTTAAAAAAATCCAAATTACATCATTCAAACACACGAAGCTCAATTTAGTGGAAACCGAATATAGGAGATTCAATACAAATTTTTATCAATATAATGAATGAGAATTTCGCGAAATTAGTCAGCTTTATCCAAGCTGCTTTTCTTTGAAGTAACATATATTTGGCTGCCAAATTCGGCAATTTCTTAAAGTGCCTGTCATTTTAATACAACATGGTGGATGAGGCTAAGCAGTGAACTTGGTCGAGACCTTAGTAATTGCTGTGTACATGCTCACTCACATCGGAATCGGTTAATATATAGGAGTGCTGTCGCATGCAAAAAATCAGATTTTTCAAAATGTCACCCACAATAGAAATTGAAACTGCTATATCTGAGCCATTTTTTAAGGTAAAGACAAACAAAAAATGCTCCTGAATCCTTATATCAAGGTCAAATACTTAAGAAAGAAACCTTTTTCAATTTCTAATTTTTTTGCACCTCACTTTAAATATATATATATATTTTTTAATTTAATGGTCGCCATTTTGAAACAAGATGGCTGATGAATCTGGCCAGCGAACTTGGTCGAGGTGTTGATGTATACTATCCACATGCCTTCTTACATCGAAATAGGCGAATACGTGTGTTATCGCGTGACAAATACAAGATCGTTTCAAAATGTTAGCCAAACTAGAAATTCAAAGTGCTATAAATCAACCATTTTTTAAGATATAAACAAAAGAACAAATTTTCAGAAACAAAAACTGCTCCGGAATCTTTGTATCAAGGTCAAACACATAAAAAAATCTTTTTCATTTTCCAATTGTTTAATACCTCATTTTGAATTTTAAATTTAATTTTTTAATGGCAACCCTTTTGAAACAAGATGGCGAATGAAGTTGGCCAACGAACTCGGTCGAGACATTGGTATGTACTATGTACAGACCAAGTTACATCCAAATAGGTTCATAATTACGCCTGTTGTCGCGTGACAAAAATCAGGTCGTTTTAAAATGTCAGCCACAAGAGAAATTCAAAATGCTATTACTCAGCCATTTTTTTTTTAGATATAGACGAAAGAAAAACTGTTCCGGAATCTTTGTATTAAGGTCAAACACATACAAAAAAAATCTTTTTCACTTTCCAATTTTTTTGGTATCTCATTTAAATTTTTTTATTTTTTAATTTTTTTTTATGGCCGCCATTTTGAAACAAGATGGCGGATGAAGCCGGCCGACGAACTCGGTCAAGATATTTGTATGTACTATGTACACACCAAGGTACATCCAAGTCGGTTCATAAATACGCCTGTTATTACGTGAGAAAAATCAGGACGTTTCAAAATGTCAGCCACGCTAGAAATTCAAAATGCTATAACTCAGCCATTTCTTAAGATATAGACGAAACAAAAACTGCTCCCGAATCTTTTTATCAAGGTAAAACACATAAGAAGAAAATATTTTTTCAATTTTTAATTTTTTGGTACCACATTTCAAATTTAAATTTTTCTTAAAAATTTAAATAGCCACCATTTTTAAACAAGATGGCGGATGAAGCTGACCAACGAACCCGGTCGAGACATTGGTATGTACTATGTACACACTGAATTACATCCAAATCGGTTCATAAATACGCCTTTTATCGCGTGACAAAATTCAGGACGTTTCAAAATGTCAGCCACGCTAGAAATTCAAAATGCTATAACTCAGCCATTTTTTGAGATATATACGAAACAAAAACTGCTCCGAAATCTTTGTATAAAGGTCAAATACATAAGAAAAAATATTTTTCCATTTTCAATTTTTTGGTACCACATTTCAATTTTTAAATTTTTAAAAAAATTTTAAATGGCCGCCATTTTGAAACAAAATGGCGGATGAAGCTGGCCAACGAACTCGGTCGAGAGATTGGTATATACTATGTACACACTGAATTACATCCAAATCGGTTCATAAATACGCCTTTTATCGCGTGACAAAATTCAGGACGTTTCAAAATGTCAGCCATGCTAGAAATTCAAAATGCTATAACTCAGCCATTTTTTAAGATATAGACGAAACAAAAACTGCTCCGGAATCTTTGTATAAAGGTCAAATACATAAGAAAAAAATATTTTTCCATTTTTAATTTTTTGGTACCACATTTCAAGTTTTAAAATTTTTAAAAAAATTTAAATGGCCGCCATTTTGAAACAAAATGGCGGATGAAGCTGGCCAACGAACTCGGTCGAGACATTGGTATGTACTATGTACACACCAAATTTCATCGAAATCGGTTCATAATTACGGGAGTTACAGTGTGACATAGGTCAGATATATATATATATATATATATATATATCAATTTTGAACGGAGGGTGGTTTCGGGGTCTGGGGGTCATGATCGATGAAAATATACCAAAATTTTTTGAAATCGCTTTCCTCCGAACGGCTGCAATAGGTAGCTTTTTTGTAAAGAAAGCTACCTAATGCTATAACTCAACCATTTTTTAAGATATAGACGAAACAAAAACTGCTCCGAAATCTTTGTATAAAGGTCAAATACATAAGAAAGAAATATTTTTCCATTTTTAATTTTTTGGTACCACATTTCAAGTTTTAAATTTTTTTAAAAATTTTAAATGGCCGCCATTTTGAAACAAAACGGCGGATGAAGCTGGCCAACGAACTCGGTCGAGACATTGGTATGTACTATGTACACACCGAATTACATCGAAATCGGTTCATAATTACGGTAGTTACAGTGTGACATAGGTCAGATATATATATATATATATATATATATATATATATATATATATATATATATCAATATCAATTTTGAACGGAGGGTGGTTTCGGGGTCTGGGGGTCATGATCGATGAAAATATACCAAAATTTTTTGAAATCGCTTTCCTCCGAACGGCTGCAATAGGTAGCTTTTTTGTAAAGAAAGCTACCTAAAATGGCTGAGTTATAACATTTTGAATTTCTATTGTGGCTGACATTTTAAAACGACCTGATTTTTGTCACGCGATAACAGGCGTATTTATGAACCGATTTGAATGTAACTTGGTCTGTACATAGTACATACCAATGTCTCGATCGAGTTCGCTGGCGAGCTTCATTCACCATCTTGTTTCAAAAGGGTTGCCATTTAAAAAAAAAAATGTAATTTAAAATTTAAGATGAGGTATTAAAAAATTGGAAAATGAAAGAGATTTTTTTAAGTGTTTGGCCTTGATACAAAGATTCTGGAGCGGTTTTTGTTTCTGAAAATTTGTTCTTTTGTTTATATCTTAAAAAGTGGTTGAATTATAGCACTTTGAATTTCTATCATGGCTAACACTCTGAAACGATCATGTATTTGTCTCGCGATACCACACGTATTCGCCTATTTCGATGGAAGAAGGCATGTGGATAGTATGCATCAATATCTCCACCAAGTTCGCTGGCCATCTTCATCAGCCATCTTGTTTCAAAATGGCGGCCATTAAATTAAAAAATATATATATTTAAAGTGAGGTGCAAAAAAATTAGAAATTGAAAAAGGTTTCTTTCTTAAGTATTTGACCTTGATATAAGGATTCAGGAGCATTTTTTGTTTGTCTTTATCTTAAAAAATGGCTCAGATATAGCAGTTTCAATTTCTAACGTGGGTGACATTTTGAAAAATCTGATTTTTTGCCTGCGACAGCACTCGTATATATCAACCGATTCCGATGTGAGTGAGCACGTGCATAGCAATTACTAAGGTCTCGACCAAGTTCACTGGTTAGCCTCATCCACCATGTTGTCTTAAAATGGCAGGCACTTTAAGAAATCGCCGAATTTGGCAGCCAAATATAAGTTACTTTAAATAAAAGCAGCTTGGATAAAGCTGACTAATTTCGCGAAATTCTCATTCATAATGATTTAGTATTGATAAAAATTAGTATTGAATCTCCTACATTCGGTTTCCACATAATTGAGCTTCGTGTGTTTGAATAATATAAGTTGGCTTTTTTAAAATAAGGAATATGAAAGCTACCTCTTCCTCCCGGCACTGGCCGGAAGGACTTTTTTATTAAGGATTCGATACGACTTGGCATATTTTGTATGAGTCTTTGTTTTTGGAAATTAATTTGTATTTCGTTGTCATGATGCTAAATTGGGATGAGTCTTTCTATCAGACCATTATTGTTTGTGATGCAAAATTTATTTAATTTTTATTAAAGAAAACACTTCCATGGCTTGGAAACAGTCCAGAACCCCATAGAAAATCTTTGGGCCATTGTAAAATAATAATAATAATAAAGAAATGCAGTATAACAAACAAGAATGGTCTGATAAAAAGACTTATCCAAATTTGACACCATGACAACGAAATACATATTAATTGCCAAAAAATCACACAAAGTATGCCAAGATGTATCGAATCTTTAATAAAAAACAAGGGGATGCACACTAAATATTAAATGTATCAATATTTTTTAAATAATGTACTATTTTTTAATATAACAAGATTTTATTCTAAATTTCACAATTATTCTAACAATTTTCGCACCTCTGTATTTAAAACCTTGTCATGAATATCATTTTCGCTAAAAATAAACGTAATGTTGTGAAGAATGTTGTTAAAACAATTTAATGAAGTCATGTGTTGCTTTCATATTTAAAATATGAACAAACTTATTGGTATAACCCTTTAAAACCCGAAACATTTTCACATTCAAATATTACATTCTTCTGATTATTAACTCTATACTGACCCTAATGGCACTTAAAAAATAATTAAAAATATTTTCGTCACTCTCTGAAGCGTAGAGAGTACCCGCACGTTGGGCTTTTTTTGTGAAAGCCAGACTCGCACAATCGTACGGGTTAGACCGTTCCTGTAAAATCATTACTTATGAGCTGATTCGGGAAGTATTGGCTGAAATACTGCAATGGAAACCTTACTGGCTCTAAACCCTAAAGAAGAAGAAAAAATTAATATTGGAGATGTACTTATCGACTTCAAAAAATTTATATTTTAATTAATTTTAAAATGCTTGAGATATTTTTAAAGCTTTTCTTATGATATCGATTTTATTTTTTTCTATAACTCTATAACTTTTTTTAATTAAAATTTACGAAATGAAAGACATGCCTGCAATTGCGTGAAACCTAAAGGTCCAGGATGTGGTACAGAAATTAAATTCTTAACATCCCGCTTGCATTATTATTTTTTCTTTTTCCATTCTCATAGCTTTTGCCGAAACTGACTTAGAGGTAGAAATTTGGGGAATAGTTCAGGGGACTTTGATGAGGAAGAATGATCCAAAATTGTCATTTCTTTAGAAATATTTGTATTATTTTCTTCATCGAGCTAATCTGAACATGACTATCCTTCTAATAAATCTGCTTCAAATGTTTTATCCGCAACCTCGTCATCATCCGAGAGATCACTAAATTCAGAGTCTGCTTTATTCATCAAATGCAATATTTCTTCTTGTATGATAATTCATTTCCGTTTAGACATCTGAAAAAGTATTTTATTTTGCTTTGTTAGAAGTTTACAAAGTATTCAATGAAAAATAATAAAATGTATTAGAAAAATTTATTAATTGAAACGAAAAAAAGTAAAAATTAATTGAAAAAAAAAGAAAAATTAATTCATCCATGACACCACCCAAGAAACTAATATGGCATTAATTATATAACAACATTAATCCTTTTTATTCTTGCTGTCACCAAAATTATTGAAACAGCAAACTAAAATAACATTGGGAAAGCTCTTACGCCCGTAAGGCATGGTGACGTCACAGCAACGTCCCTGAGAAGTCACACTGTGACTTTGTGACCGTCGATGTGAAGTCATGGTGACTACAATGTGAAGTCGTTATGGCCGTTTTAGAGCTCGTTTGTGACGTCCCATTGTGACCACTTTGTGAAGTCACGATGTGACAAATTTGTGAAAAATGTGTCCTTTGTGACTATTTTGGCTATAACTCTGTGACTATTTTGGCTATAACTCTGTGACTATTTTGGCTATAACTCTGTGACGAACTTGTGACGAAAGCGACATTGCTTTGAAGTCACATTGTGACCAATTTGTGAAATATGTGCCATTTGTGACGAAATTGTCATTAACACTGGATGATTCTGTTTCGATTTAACTTCTTTTGAAGATTTTCTAACGATTTAAAAGAACAGGATGGTTTGAAATTATTATTACTGCACGCGATCTTTCTGTTAGAATTGGTTTGGAATCCTAAAATCGTATACTCACAATTTAGGAATAAATACTGTATAACATGTATAAATAGTCATATACAATATACAGACTTTCTTCTAAATTAAAGTTAAAAATTTAATTTCCCTCACTTGCCTTACAACTGTAACAGATTGTATTGCTTTCAATATTTGATGAATGTTGCCTTTGAAAAATATTTATTCATTCCCCTCACACACACATGCTAAAAACACCACAGCTTTAATTGTATTTATAACATACACACAGTGACTATTTTCTGTTGCTGTGGTGGGCAAGGCGAAAAGTAAAAAAAAAAAAAAAAAAAAGTTTTGTTTCTCTCATTTTGTAGAAGGTTATTGCAAACTTTTTTGCCATTAAGTATTTTTGCATTCTCTTTAAAAGCTTTTACTCACGTTAACACCCAAAGGTATCAGCACATATGTAAAACTGTACTGCCAATATTTCTGACCAATAACGCTGATGTTCAAGCAAAATTATCTTTTATTGTAATTTTTCATTGAGTGAAAAAGTGTCCAGGTCAGGATTCGAACTAGGGCCCAATGGCGTAAGCTTCCAATGTTCTATCAACTGTCAACTGTGCTATTCTGGACAAATCTAACGCACACAATTTACCCAGTGAATATGAATATGTACTTATTATTATTACACAACCTTATATAATAATACTTTAATTATTTTACATACTACCCGTATGAATAACACATACTACTCATATAAGTACATAATAATAGTTCTCTGGATGAAATTTGTCCGGAATGGCTCAGTTAGCAGAGCATTGACAGCATACGTCAAAGATCTCTGGTTAGAATCCTGACTTGAACACTTTTTCACACAGTTAGAGATATTAAATCTTTGTTGAATAATTTACCAATTAGAATCATCCTGTTAAAGTTAATATAGAAATATCTTTTGATAAAACTACGTGTATTATTTGCGCAATATTTTCAACATACAGATTTTAGTTGAAAATCTTGAGTATAAATAAAGACGATGCAACTACTTCTGCTATTACGCGTTGGTACTTCCTTATTATAGTGGATATAATAAGTGGTATACCTCCTTATATCTGTGCATGTACGATTACGCCAAGGTTTCAGTTGCGATTTAGCAAATGTCATAGTTTAACTTATATACGTATATATATATATATATATATATATATATATATATATATTATGTGTAGGTCTTATATATGTTTTATATGTCATATAAGGTAGATGAGTAATGGACACCCTTAAGGAATTTCTTTAAAACTATAATTAATACCTATAATTTTTATATTCCAGTTTTTCCAGTATTATATTAATATATCAATAATATTTAACTATTCTCATAGTCTCATTTCCCAATATCAATCAAAATTTTATTGTAAATAACAGAAATATATCAAAATGCCCATAATTCCAGTCATGGACACTCCAGAAAATATAGTACATATAATTGTTTTTATGACTGTATTTAGAATAAGAATTTATCGAAAGCATACTAACTAATGAAACAAAATAGTTATTGGGTCATTCCATGTCACTTCATCCAGACCATGTCACCCACCGTCACAGATTTCTATGAAATTTTAAACACATAAACAATGTCTAAAGATATGCTGTTACACGAAATTTCAGTTTTAAATAATAATTTTTTCATGAGTTACAAGCATTTAAAAATACCCCTCTCACTCAATTTTTTGCAGAAAATGATCTTCCGTTAAACATGTAATGTTGGATAAATATGTTCATTTTTCTAAATATTATTAATAAAATTAGCTATATATATTTTTAGAGATTCTTAATAATGTATTTTATTAAAAGAATGGTTTATAAAACTTTGTAGAACTCGAATATTGTTTTTAAAAAATATTTTATCTAAGGACTTAAGAAAAATATGAAAATATGTAATTCATTTTTTTTACATGTGCTACCCATTTGATTTGGCTGATTTTTTTTATATATATAGTTTAAAAGGAAACCATTTAATAATTAAAAAATTAGAAAGGTGTTTTTTGAAATTCTTGAGAAAAAAATTTTTTTGTTAATTTTACAGAATATATCTAAAGTTTAAAATTCTTCAAAAATACGTGTAATAATAATAAACAAATATTATAATTAAACTATAATTTTGTTTCTAAAAACCTTTTTTAATGTTATTTAAATAAATTAAAGTATAAAATTCATATTTCTGTTCCTGAAAATTAACGACACAGATGTCATATACGCCCTATATTGGCGCGATTTTTTTCTGACGCCAAAGTCATATAAGCAACGGGTACTTAACTGGTGCCAAAGTGTCGTTATTTTGCTTGATATGGTAA
The DNA here is from genome assembly GCA_963932465.1 of Maratus speciosus. NCBI lineage: Eukaryota > Metazoa > Arthropoda > Arachnida > Araneae > Salticidae > Maratus > Maratus speciosus. Next base: position 133,428,635 of record OZ010799.1, read on the forward strand.
CCCGAATGTTGTTGTTTATGCTGTTGATGTTTTCGCCAAATTGGCATAGGAAAAAAATCGCGCCAATATGAACCATATAACCATTGGGCGTATATGACATCTGTGCCAAATTAACTTCCGCTATGTATTCAAATAAAATTCCCATTATACTAACTCAAAAACAACCAGTAATTATAAACTGATTTATAAAGCTATATTCATTCAAACAATCTAAGCTTTGCATCTTCTTTAAAAAATGTGGAAATAAGTTTTGTTTCACCTATAGTCTTCAAAATGAAATAAAAATAAAGTAATAAAAACTTAAATAATCACTGGTATATTGAGATTATTTAGAGCATAGATTATGATGAAAAAGATGCAAATATAAAGTTTATGCATCCCAACGGACCTTCCACTTCATTTTGCTGACCAAATAATGATTATTGCAACGTGCCCTTCAACCATATATTATGTAGCATTGAATTGACTACTGCAACAGGACGGCCATATGCTCTTTCAAAAGAATCTACTGAAACAATCAATCGTAAGTGGAGCATTTATAAAAAGCAATATCTAGTGAAATAATGTTGAATTTCTATTTCCTATTTCCATTTAAATTTATCATAAACACCTTTAACCATTCAATTATAAAAAAGTGCAAATCTGGCACAGAAATAAATCTAATATTTGAAATTGGTTAAAACTTGAAAAACTTCTGTCTCATATATGTAAGTAAATTTTGTATGTATATATTATATCAGTAACAAAGAAAAAAAAGTATGATTTTATTACAGGATATAGAACTTAGAATTTTATGTAACATATTGTTAAATTATACACAAAATTTATCAAAATAAATCTTTATTCATTTGCTTTTTTAATAACTTCATTATTTTTACCTTGAATTGCTACTAATTCTACTTAATTTATTTATAATAATTTTATTTCTGTTTATGAAGTTAAAAGACTTGATGTTAGTTTTAAAAGTCAATCCTTTTATAATATCATATATTAATAATTGAAAACTATTTTGACAAAAACTGTCAAGATGCCACCCCCCCCCCCCTCCCAAAAAAAAATAAATAAATATTTAAATCTAGCATTAGTTAGAAAAATATGGCACTTATGTTTATTTTGACAGGATATTGAAGAATCTATCTAAATATGTATCTCATGAATCTTTGGAATGTAAGGGGAGGGGTGTCTAGAATTTACGAGTTGATTAGATATTAATAAAGTTTATCAGTCTCCAGATCATCTTTATGCTAGATTATTTCTTTATATGTTTATATGTCTTCAAAATACATGCATATAAAAAAAAATCTAAGAAAATTTTTTTTCTCAAGTTTTTCAAAAAACGCCTCTTTATTTATTTATTTTTTTTTTCTTTTGAGAAAAGATTGACTAATAAATAGCTCATAAAAAAATATTTAACAAAATAAAATGGGTGGTACATCTAAAAATATTTTTTCTTTTGAAATTCATACATGAAGTGTCAATTTTATATGAATATTCAAAAAATCTCAAAGAAAATTTTTTTTCTCAAGTTTTTCAAAAAACACCTCTTTAATTTTTTTATTGAGAAAAGATTGACTAATAAAGAGCTCATAAAAAAATATTTAGCAAAATAAAATGGGTAGCACATCTAAAAAAATTTTTGTGAAATTCATATATGAAATGTCAATTTTATATGGGTATTCAAAAGTTCAAAAATTTAAAAAATATATTTGTTGTAAAAAGAAAATAAAAATTGGTATTACTTTATAAAATAAATAATATAAAGAAAGTTCCGCCAAAAAATTTAACCATTTTAATTATTTGGTAAAGAGTTATGAAGTTTTTTGTAGAACCATACAGAAAATCAACACTTTAAAAATGTCCATAGAAAAAGAAAAATGTCACATGTTCAGATGCTTATAATTTGAAATATTTTAATTGGATTCAATTAAAATTTCATGTGGTAGCATCTTATATGTGTATGTTTTCATGTTCCAAGTTTCGTCAAAATCTGAGATAGTGGGTGACATTTTGTAAAATTACTGAATGATTTGACATGGAATGACCCTATTTTCAAATAAATTTAACAATTAAGTTATCATTAATTAATAAAATATATGTGATAATTATTCACTGTTTAAATCAATTATTGTGATTATTACAAAATCAATAATTTAATTATTTTAGGTAGATGGTTTAAAATAATAATTGACAGGGAATTACAGTTGTCAAATTTTATAGACAGTGGTGGATTTAGGAAGGTAATTAAAAAAAAATCTGAAAAAAAAAAAAAACGTTTTGGAATATTAGTGCATAAATTCGTATATTTACCACTATTTTTAACAGTGAAACACCCCGAAACTACTTGATATATTACTTGCAGTAATTAATATTACATATATGAAAGAAATAATACTGCAGGTTGAATGTTTTAAATATTAAATAAAATAATTTAAAAATAAAATTTCAGAACTGATGTTTGAGGCCACTGATCCGCAGATTTACTAGTTCCATTTACTACTATAAGTATAAATTTAATTACTAATATGGGATTTTTATTTATTTATTTATTTATTTATTTATTTATTTATTTATTTTTTGGTCAGAGAAGAATGAAAAACGTTTAAGACAGGAAATAATAAGTATATTTTTAACAGCTTCTGTAACTTTTTTTTTAATGGGTAGAAATTGAGCACTTCTTTCTCCTATGTCCTTAAACAATATTCTCTGATTCCTAATTTGTTTTATTTATTACCAGATTATAAAATATTTTTTAGCAAAGTTATATAAAATTTGTGTTATTACATTCTGGTAAGTGCAATATAAATTATTAAATTTGATTACTTAGGTTTTCAGTTTTGTCAAAACATTTTTATCTACTTTGAACATTACTTAAATTGCATTTTTAGCAATGTCCACATGGGATGTCCATACTGTACATTCAGTAATTAAACGTTTCAAAGTTTTCTATTACTACCAAAACAAAAACATAGAAGTTTTGTAAGAAAATAAAGAATATATAAAATTATTAAGTGAATTAAGCTTTTAACAGGTTCATTAAGATTTTCACTGCAAAACAGTAGAACTTCGAAACATTATTTTCTGCTTCCTGATTGCTTTGATTAAGAGTATATCATCAATAACCCAGTTTATAAAACATGCAAGAGGGAGTTATGAAAAAAATAATAAAAGCTAAATTTTTATTGGTTATTTTTTTAGAAACCAAAAACATTCAAGGGTGTCAATTACTGGAAGGGTATCCATTACTTTCACACCTATCCTGTATAATATTCATGTGTTTTATTATGTGATATGCTTCATATATGCCTTATACACATGTCACATACATATGTCATATGACTAAAATTTCGTCATATACATCATAAAATGTTATGCAAGTAAATTTTATATTGATTTCAATCAAAGAACTATTTTAAGCACTATTTAAAGTTGAAATTACTAGGATGTTAGAATAAATCATTTTAAGCATATAAAAAACCAAAATTAAGTATAAAAAATTATTGGCTAAAAGGTATCTTTTTTTTATATTTGCAATAAACAGAAAATTACCATACTTCTCATAATACTGTCAATTTTCTAACACAAAATTATAAAGAATACGAATGTACCTTAAAAATTATTTTTGTGGGCATCACCAGCCTTTTTAATATTATAAAATTTAAGAAGTTGCTTTTAGCAATAACGATGTGAAACTGCTCAAAAGATAAATAAAATTTTGATGTGGGAGATTCCGTATCGCTGAGCAGATATCCATTTTTTATTATATAAAAACATGCAATGCAAATTATTTCAGAACATTACTTAACGCAAAATTAAAAATTTAAGTTTGCAAACACTTTTATTCTATAAAAGGTTTTTTGTTCAGTAATTTAATTAGCTTTAAATGTTTATTAATTATGTGAATTATTGATTATATATATTTTTTAATTTACGAAAATGTGATTTTAACCAGATAAATTTAAAAAGGAAAATAAATGCGATTAAACTGCAATTTAAATTAATGGTTTTAACCATCTGATTAAAATCGTTGACATACTATTTTTTCTTTCAACTATTCAAACTAAACATTAAATTTATTAAATTTTATTGAATAGATAAAAGTTAAATTAATGGCATCTATTACTTTATAACATGTTTTTTATGTGAAATTAACTCAAATCATAATAAAAGAAAGCAGAAAAAATAATTTTTTCTTACCTATTTCTTGTTGACATCGTCTTCTATAATTCCATTATGGTAATCCAAAACGTGAAAGTTCTTAAAGTCGAAAGTCGAAGAATTATATCCGAATACTAGACACAATGACATTGACCAGCTGAGATTAACCGGTCACTGCACATTGTACTTTTTCGGACTGATATTTTATGTAAAATATTTCTTGACCGCGTTTCTGTATAACTTTTGTAGAATTTAAAAAACCAGTGCCAACTACACACATTCATAAAAGAGCTACTGTTTCCAGCTGCTGCCACTATTCAAAAGAATAAATACACTGTTTCCTCTTGTTATCGTCTGCAGAAAACAAAATTCGCGGGCAGATGGTTTTATTTGTTATTGTAGATTTGCAAGTTAAATGCGTAATACATTTATAAAAGTGTGGCTAATTAAAATGTTCTGTTTGATTTCTTTTATTTTTTTTGTGTGTGTGCATTTCATTTTAGCTTTCAATCAATTTGAAATCAATTCAAGTAAAAATGGACTGTCTCTTTTTTGTTAATTATAAATATTGTATTAGTCATAATTAGAGTATGTAAAATAAAACATTATTGAAATTTCTAGTGTATATAAAACCAATTTAATGGACAATAAAGAAAAAGTTTGTATCACATGTAATAAATACCAAATATGTTCCTAAAAAAATAAATAAATAAATAAATAAAAAAGATTATCGGGCAAAGAAAGTTTTTTTTCTTTATAATCTTTTATTTTTTTTTCTGTATTAATTTCCTGTAGAATAAATCAGCGTGAACAGTAACTATTTTTTAAAGAAATTTCTGGGGAAAAAAATTAAAATATGAATAAATATGTCATGCGTTTTGGATATATTTTGTATACTTTATTATATATTCAGAAAATGTTAAATTTGTTAAAAAAGTCAGAAACAAATAGCAACATTTATTTTTAAATAGTGACTTAAACTAGTTAAACATTAACAGAAAAGGAGAATAATATAGAAAGTATAAAAGTGAATTTATTTATTATAATAAAGTATACTACAAAATCAATCCGATCCAAGCTCCAAAATGCATTAAGACGGCCTGTTTAAAATATTTCTCTTCATTTTTAAAGCTTTCCTAAATTCATATTTTTGTCACACTGTGAGTTTACAATATGGAGGATTTTTCGCCACATATGTGACGTGACGTATGTTACATGCAGTGACATGACAGTGACGTCACAAAAATTTTTTTAATTGCCGGTTTTACAGTAAATAACATGTTTTAAAGAGCTTTTGTAATTTTTTAAAGTTTCCTAAGAAGTTCACATCTCAGTCACAATGTGACATCACTGAGTGGTGGCATTTTGGTCACGGATGTGACGTGACCACAGTGACTTACAGTGACGTCACAATGACGTCACTGTGACCTTGCATGCTATGAGGGACCTTTACAGTAGCACTGACTAACGTAATGCCCAAGTCGCACGATCGTGCGGGTAACGAAATCTTGAGTCCTACGAGCAACATAAATAGTGTATAGTTAATGTTTTTTATTATATTACACTTATTTAGACATTAATGCACAAATATTTATTTAAGCAATTAGAAATGTACTAATAATTACCTTTTTACGACAGATAAAATTATGAGCTGTATCCGTTGTACTTGTAAACAAAGCTAGTCATGCCGGTTAAAAGTAAAAGATGCACTACATCCGCCATCTGTTGATAACAAAAGATACTTTATTCTTTTTGCAAAGTACAACTATCGTTCGATTCGGGTTTTAATTACATGCTTTTATTTCAGAAGCAAAAATTTACATGAATGTCTAACCCGCACGATCGTGCTGGTTTGGTCTTAAAGGGTTAAAAACAACTTATGAAGGGTTGAAATTATGTAGCATAACCAATTTGAAATGAACCATGTATTGGAAATTAACAAGTTAAAATCAAGCAGACTTAAATTGATCAGAAATAATATCCTTCTGATATGTATCTGAATCATAACTGTAAGACTCAGATTCCATAGTTTCTTCCTGAAAAACGCTGCAGCCGTTTGGAATCCTTAATATTAGCAACTGTTGGGGCAAAAATTCTCTGGAACAATAAAATTTTAATGTGCATATTTCGTCAATGTCTTTTATAAGTAATCTAACTGTAAATACGACTGTAATACAACATAGGTTAGACCTAACTCATATTTTTTCTTTTGCCAAAGAAGCAGATATGTAATTAGATTTCAATGGCAATACCTCCGCAACATCTACGCTTAACATTGACATATTACTGTACTGCATATGCAATTATGTATTTTTGAGAGCAGAGCCATACTTTAGATTTCGTATTAATATGTCTCGACATCTATAAACGGTACAGTTAAGGTGAAAACACTTTTTAAATGTTAAATTCAGTAAAGAAGAAATGATCTTTTACCTCATGAAAATGTTTTATTCTCTCGAAATATTGCATTATATTCGCTTTTCAGAACAACCTTGTTTCTTTTTCCTTTTCTCTTGATAAAACCCAAAACCATAATCTCGAATTTCTTTCATCAGAAAGTTGTAAAATAGAACTATTTATAGCTTTCATGTTGTGACCTTTTTAAATTTCTTTTCCCCTTTTTTTAATTAATAACCAATTTTAAAGCCTGCTCAGAGGAATTATTTAAATTAAATTAATGAAAGTGATATTCTGATGAAGACCAATTTTTTAAATGAACAAAAGCAAAGACATAAAAATGAATGCATATTTATTCAACAGATAAATTTAAAAAAATGTAACGCACACGCCTCTTTTCAAAACATGTTCATAAGCATCAATCATTGTAATTTCATTTACATTTAAAAGGAGGATTTTTATAGTTTGATTAATCTTAATTTCGAATAAGTTAATTAAAAAACACTTCTAAACTTGAATGTCATAATTTATATTTAGGAAACCTTAATTTATCAATAAAATAAATTTTAATAGTTTACATATTATAGAAAAGAAAATGTATAATAAACTAAGCAACATTGAAAATATCACCTGGATTAAAAACATGTAAAATGGAACATTAATCCAGGAGATAAAGATGTTTTTGAATGATATTAACGATTTAAATATTTTCCAATAACGGCTATATTACACAAATAGGCAAGATACAATGTTTTGAGTATGACCTCTCTATATGCGAAAGAAAAGTTATTCTCAAAGCAATTCCTCCTTGCTTAGCATTGACATCTCAATGTGCTACATACAGGGTGTCCCAAAAATGACTGACTGACTTTAAAATTCAATAACTTGCAGATGGTGACAGATATTAAAAAATTTTAGCAGGAGGATTATGTAAGATGTCAGGAGTTTTTATGCTGCGATTCTCAGTTTTAGTTACAGATGGCGCTGCAAACAATAGGCGCTAAATCCAGGCTCAATTTTTCGGCCTTTCTCTTTTCCCATGCGAAAAAACGGGATTAAAATGTTCTGAATGGATCCCGAAGTACCAAAAATTGGGTCTGGAATTAGCACCTATTTCTCGCAGTGCCATCTATTTTTAACATTCGAACTAAAATGAAGAATCACAGTAAAAAAACTCCTGACATCATCCATAGCCCTATTGCAAGAATTTTTTTGATATCTGTCACCGTTTGCAAATTATTGAATTTTAAAATTCATCAATCATTTTTGGAACACCCAGTATAAATCAAAACGTCATTATGCTATTTCAGAGTAGAACCATACTTTAGATTTCATATTTTTCATGTCTCGACATCTATAAACCGTTCAATTAAGATGAAACTTACAACGATAATCGTAAACAAAATTTTCTTTTACAAGATTTTATTAACCATTTGGAAAAATGGTTATTCTCCTCGTCAGGGAAGGAAATCAAAAGCATATCTAAAGGTTTTTATTGGTTGAATCCGCATTTTATTCGTTTTCTGATTGGTCTATACAGTAATGTGTATTTTTCCTTTACTTTCAACAGAGATGGATACTTCTGTTGCCACTATGACAAAAGAGTATTAAAAACTACAAAATAATTAATAACTCAGAAACAAATTGAAATATAGCTTTCAAACAAATTGCATTTAAAAGTACATTTTTTTCTCTATACGACGCTATAAAAAGTAATATTGTGGGATGTTTAGAAGTTTAAGAATGAAATTTCATTTAAAATTGCTCGTCAGATTTCTTCGATGATGGAAAAGCCTTTTCCCGAACAGCCAATGAAATGCTTGGATAATACGTAAGTTTCAGGTGGATAGTACGTAAGTTTCAGGAAATCTGACGAGTCAAAGGCGATTTTTGTCGCTAGCAATTTTTACGTGTAATAACACTATTAATGTTTAATTCATGGCGTACGTAATGTATGATCAACTCCGTGCGATTTTTTATGTCTTAAATTTTAGTCTTTGAAAAAACCATTTTCCAAATGGTCGTTGAAATTTGTTAAATTGCTTTTTTTTTTTTTTTTTTTTTTTTTGCGAAACTAATTGCATTATTATCGATCTCAAGAATGTCACTGTCTGAGCGACTGAACATGTCGATCTAAATAAAGGTATCTATTTGCTTTGTAAGTGTATTTTTATCACCTTTATCACGTATTAACTTAGTTTAATGCACAATTAATGTAAAAACATTTTTAAATGTTGAATTCAATAAAGGCGAAAATGAGCTTTTATAACTTTTGAAAGGTTTTATTCTATCGAAATATTCCATTATATTCACTTTTCAGAACATCTTTGTTTCTACTTCCTTTTATCTTGATAAAACCCATAACCGTAACCTCGAGTTTCTTTCTTCAGAAAATTATAAAATAGAATTATTTATAGCATTCATAATATCATTATTTTAAAAATATCTTTTCACGTTTTCAGTTAATAACTATTCCTAAAGTCTGCAAAGAAGTATTATTTAAATTTAATTAGTGAAAGTGATTCTCATAACTGGATTTTTAAATGAACAAAACCAAAGAAATAAAATAAATGCATATTTATTCAATAGATGAATTTAAAAAAAACTTAAGTGTGCGTTCCTTTTCAAAATATATTCATAAATATCATTGATAGTAATTTCAGTTAAATTTATAGGATTATTTTTGTAACTTGATTAATCTTAATTTCACTTCATATAAGTTATTAAAAAATGCTTTTTTAAACTTGAATAGCTTAATTTATCATTAAAATAAATTTTCGTAGTTTACATAATATGGAAAAGAAAATGTATAATAAACTAAGTAACATTGAAAATATAACCTTGATTAGAAACATGTATAATGCAACATTAATCAAGGAGATGGAGATGTTTTGAAAGATATCAACATTTTAAATATTTTCCAATAAAGGCTATATTACACAAATATCCAAGATACAATGTTTTGAGTATGACCCTCTCTATATGCGAAAGAAAAGCTATTCTTAAAGCAATTCATCCTTGCTTAGCATTGACATCTCACTGTGCTACATATAAATCATAACGTGATCATGCTATTTCACAGTAGAGCCATATTTCACATTTAGATTTCACATTTTTCATCTTTTGTCATTTATAAACAATTCAATTAAGATTAAACTTACAAAGATAATAGTACATTACTTATATATTTATTTATTTATTTTACAAATTTTTGATTATTATTTTTTTTAAGAAAATTATTTGTATCATTATCTATCTTGATAATGTCGTCGTCTGAGCGACTAAACATACCGATCTAAATAAAGGTATTTATTTGCTTTGTAAGTGTATTTGTATTAACTTTGTTTAACCCTAGAACTACCGGAAATTTTACTCAAGTTTTATAAAAACATTCTACACCAGAATTTTTACTTAAAACTATTTAATTTGCTTATTTAACTTATTATTGTCTGATTTATACATTTAGTTTGTTTTGAAGAAATTTCTGGTTTGAATAAATATTTTGAATGTACATGTCGGGTCCATTGGACCCTTCTGGTAGACAGAGGGTTAATGCACAATAGGATGGGCCGAAAAAAAACTTTTTTTCGATTTTCGATGATGGGAAGTGCGGAAAAATTGCCACTGTGGCACTACGTTTACTCAAAAAATTTGAGATTTTTCGGACAATTTCTTCATTTGCCGCAAATGGCTTGAAGTTTCTCTCAAATGCTGATTTTTGAACTTTTTTAGCAAAAATTTTAAAAATGTTAAATTAAATTTATTTTTGCTGAATTTACTTGAAATGTCATGTTTAGTGTACAAAAAGTTTAAATAAGCTCTGATTATATATTATTTATTAGTTATGTGTATTTTGAATTAGGCAATTCTTATAGCCTTTTCGCGTATAACTGAGGAAAAATTGTAAGTATTGTTTGGTTCGTTCGTCGGTTTCTCTCTTTTGCCTTTATTATGTTCCTCTCTCTTCCTTCGGTTTTTCGATGCGTTCAGAGTCACTTATTTGAATGCCAGACCACAGCATGTCTTGACAGCAATTCTGGAAGGGAAAGAGAATGTGGAGTAGAAACCAATGAAAACTCAATCAGTTATCATGAGGATGAGGGAGTAAATAGGAGATGGGAGTAACTGCGAGATGAGATGTTAATAATTTTTTTGCTCTAAAATATAGCAATTGTCAGAAAATTCAAAAAGTAGGAACTTTAAAGAAGGCAGTTCGTCTGAATCAGCGTTTGAACCAGGGTCTTCAAAAGCAGATACTCCCAAACACACCTCCCTTTCTCACACAGCGTTCACCGGATTTAGAACTGGTATATCATACAGGTAAATTACGTTAAGAGCTTCATCTGTACTTCAGGATGCAGGCATAGTGACAACCAGGAATAAAGATCTCGTCACCGATAAAGTCTTTGTCAGGAGACAGAAAAAGAAACTTGAAAAGAAAATGTAGGAGGAGTAATATCTTGGTGGATGAAAAATTATGTTTTTTGATGTTAGAAATAATAACACGATCTTCATTGAAAAAAGAGAACAAGTGGCACCGTCAAGAGAAATATGAAGCACATATACTAATGGCGTAAGATAATGTACGTGTCCATTTCGACGAACCTATTTTTGTTTCATGGACATCAGAAATGCGAAAGGCTGAAGATTTGAGTATTCTATTAATCTAGCTCTGTTACAAGTGGTAAAGTTCTTAGGTCAAGTGGTTCTACCATCTAGTTTGGACAGTTGATGTCGCTGTCAGAGTGGAAACTCGTTCATATAAGAATACATATGAAATTTTGCAGTTCTCGTCTTGATTTTTTTCCAAAGCAGACTTTATTCTGGTTTAGGAAATTACATAAAGATTTTTCCATGTCTCCGCAGTCACGAGAAAGAGGTGTCAAGTGACCCAAATATTTCGAACCATATTCAGAAACGTGGTGATATTTGTTTCGTCTTTCTGTAGACGGTGATGCTAGTCCCCATTTTTTTCAATGAAGATCGTTTTATTTTTTCTACTATCAAAAAAGATGCTTGTAATTTTTCTTCCTCCAAAATCTTCCTCCTCTTGTATCTTCTTTCTAAGTTTCTTTTTCTGCACCCTGACCAAGTCTTTATCGATGACGAGTTCGTTAGTTCCTTTTGTAACAATTCCTGCAATTTTTGCTCACTTATACCCAAAAAGGTATAAAAGTCACCTAATTCAAAATGCACATAACTATTAAATAATACATAATCAAAGCTTATTGAAACATTTCGTACGCTAAACATGACATTTCATGCAAATTCAACTAAAATAACTTAAATTTAACATTTTTAATTTTTTTTGCTGAAAAAGTTCAAAAAATCAGCATTTGATCAACACTTCAAGCCATTTGCGGTAAATGAAGGAATAGTCTGAAAAGTCTCAAATTTTTTGTGTGAACTTAGTGAATCCAGTGGCAACTTTTCCGCACTATCCATCATCGAAAATCGAAAAAAAGTTTTCTTCGGGCAACTTTAATGCACAATTAATGTGAAAACATTTTTAAATGTTGAATTCAGTAAAGACGAAAATGAGCTTTTATACCTTTTGAAAGGTTTTATTTTATCAAAATATTCCGTTATATTAACTTTTCATAACATCTTTTTTTTTATACTTCCTTCTTTCTTGATAAAATCCATAACCGTAATCTTGAATTTCTTTCTTCAGAAAATTATAAAACATAATTATTTATGGCATCCATAATATCATTATTTTAAAAATCTCTTTTCACATTTTCAATTGATAACTATTCTTAAAGTCTTCAAAGAATCATTATTTAAATTCAATGAATGAAATATATTCTCATAAAAGACCAGTATTTTAAATGAAGAAAACCAAAGAAATCAAAATGGATGCATATTTATTCAATAGATGAATTTAAAAAATCTAAAGTACGCGTTTCTTTTCAAAATGTATTCATAAGTATCATTCATAGTAATTTCATTTAAATTTATAGGATTATTTTTGTAATATGATTAATCTTATTTTCATTTCGCAGAAAGAAAATAATTACAAACTTCAATCTGATAAAAATTTAGCAAAATTTAACGGAACCGAAAAAGCTATCTTATTGTTACGAGACGAGTACGCTAAACATTGCACTACAGCCATACAGTAGTAAACCACGTTGAAGTAAATATGTTATCTTGATTAACACTGGAAAGACCCAGAATTTTACTCAAATTTTAGAAAAATATTTCACATCAGAATTTTTATTTTAAATTATGAATTTATACTTTTAACTAGTTTTTTTTTTCTTTGTATCTTTTAAAGTAGTTTTATATTTTTAAAAGAAATCTGGTTCTAACCGAGATACTATATTCATTTGGTAGCAGTCAAAATGACTGCTCGCGGGCTTTCTAGTGTTAATTTCTTTAAAAAGCTTTTAATTTTGAAGTTAATTTCGAGAAGATTTCGTCTTTAATGATGTCGTGTCTGAGGTTTTAGTACCTTAGTGTTAGTATATAATAAAAATATGAAATATAAATATTTTTAAGTGGACTGCAAGGTGTAAAATATGAATATTATATTTTTATTCGATAAGAATTATTTTTTCTTTCAATTCCTATTTATTACCGCTAAATGTTATATTATTTAATGCAATGACACTTTTTTATATATCTCTAATATATGGGCATGTTATGTTCGTGCTTCATGAGCTTGGGATAACTGACTCCAACATGGTATAATTGTGACTGTGGGGGCCGCTATAACAAAGTAGTATCATATATATAATATATATATATAACGATAATTTGTTATACGTTATTAGAATTGATGAAAGTAGAAGGAGCGGAGATTGGTGGCTAATTATTACAATATTAACAAATTCAGTTTTCTTTTCCATTTAATATTTAAATTAAAATATGTTTTAAATCTCTTCATTCAAAATATTTTTAAATGCAATTTTTTTTAATCTTTCTACCCTGTTGAAATTTTACTCAACCTTAATAAAAACATTTCCCACCAGAATTTTCTTTAAAAACTATTTAATGTATTTATTTATATTAGTTTTCGGTGCCTTTTATTTATCTTACTTTACGAAAAAATTTCTGGTTCGAATCGAATTAAATGAATTATAGAAATGTGTCGATTAGACCGATTCAGAGTAGCAAGATTAATAAACAACATTACATTTCAACTTTATTTAACTTTATCCAACTTATTCAACTTTAATAAAATAAATTCTGAACATTTTTAAATGGATGAGAAAAATGTAATTTTTATCCATTTTTAAATTCGATTTTTTTTCTTTCTTAATTAAATTAGAAATCTTAATGTACAGAATTTTTGGTTTTTAATTTTAAAAATAAATTCTGATTTTAGTATTAATAGAGCGCATGCGTGCTAGGAAGGAATGAATGAAATTTCTTCCTATTTTACAGATTTTTGGGAAGAATTTACGTATAAAATATGTCTTTTAGGAGTACGGAAATTCTTTATTAAAAAGTGAAGAATAATTTTGTGTAAATTGACGAGGTTTTTTTTTTTTTTTTTTTTTTTTTTTTTTTTTTTTTTTTTTTTTTACAATGAGCTGAGTGTATCATTCGGCTAAAAAAACAGATGTAAATTCTAAAATAATTGCATGATTAACATTTGCGCTTCATTTACCCTCTTCTCAAATTTTCTTCAATGTACATGTACAATCTTTGTTTAAAGTTGATATAAGCAACTGTTTCTGCTCTGTTTCATTATTTCATTGATAAGCCACCACATGTGTACGAAATATGCCACCCATGTATTTGTGTGATATAGCTTATTTTCATTATTAATTACTTATTGATATTCTGAGTATCTTTCATTTATTAAACGGCATGTCGATTTCTTTCATATTATTACTAGACTTTGGACTCTATTTCTTTAACATCAAATGTTGATATTTAGGTTTTAAAAAGCGTTGGCTTCGAGTGTCCACAACTCGTGTTTTTATGTTACTACAATCCGTCTGCATTATATTAATCCTAATTAAATTAATGTTTGTAACACTTCATATTTATTACCTTTATATTACTTCTGGATATTGGATGAAACAGAAATATCGATAAAATTGTTTTTTAGGCTTTAAAAATCGGTGGCGCATATAGCGTACTCCAAAAGTGTTTTATGATACTACCAACCGCGTCTGTATTATATGGGTCATTCCATGTCAGTTCAGGCAGGCATGTAACCCACCATCACAGATTTTGATGAAACTGCGTGTGTTTGTTCCTTTTATTAAGATATGATTCCCAGTATTTTTTTTTTTTACTCCTTGGTCAAATAGTTTCTGAGAAAAAAATTGTCAAAATTTTGAAAACTGCCATCAGTTGGCATTCTTGACTGCTCGATTTTCAAATGTAGCATTACATAAATATGATAATATTTCAATATCTATTCCACAAATCATCTTCAAATAATTTATGCATAATATATAGGGTACGTATTTTATGAAAAAAAATACTGTTATGCTTATATAATATTTTAAGTGTGTCTAAAAAAATGTTTAATCTTTGAAGTCGTGATTTTTTTATGAAAAATAATGCATTACCTAAAATAGCATTATTAACAAAAGGCGGTATTTTTATTAAATTTATTTTTTGTGGGGGATATACTTAAAGGTGTCCTTTACCTGATTCTGAAATAAAAGTAGTGGAATTTTGGGTGTTTTTAGTAGTATTTCATATTTAAAAATATTTTGAGGCGTATTTCAAATCAAATCAAGCAGAGTCATTCCATGTCAGTTCGCCTAAGATATTTAATTCACTGTCACAAATTTCAATGAAACTGGGTATGTTTATAGCTCATTTTAAGACAGGATCAAGGAAATTAAAGGTGATTAGAAGTAAAATATTTTTTAAGATAAAAAAAATATCTAAATTTTGAAATTTTTTTAAAAATGTTTTTAATGGCAGATCTATATTCAAAGACTGCATAAAAAAAAGTCATTTCAATATAAAATCACTAAATAAGTTTCAAATAATGTATATGTGACAAATAATGTAGGCAGATTATTATTTATTGTTGTTTGTCATGTTTAAATGCTACGAGTGTGTTTAATCTTGTGAATTCTTAAAATCAAGAATTTTGTGAAAAACAATGTGTTAATCAAAAATTTATTATTAACCGAAGGCAGGCTGTTATTACTTTTTTTAATTGTACGTAAAAATATCTTTTCAATAGTTATAAAATAAAAATAGTGAAAATATGAGCAATTTTAACAAAATTTTCATAAAATGTGAATGTTTAATGATAAATATTGAAGCTTTTCATGCTAATATGTACTAAAAGGACTACGATATCGTGTATTTCTACTCTTGCTTAAATATAATACATACAATAATAAAATAACAAATATTATTTACAGCAATAAAAATTAAATTAAATAGTACCAGTTCCTTTACCAACACTACATTGCTCAACAGCCGACTTAAAATCAACAGCCCGCACTCTTATTGAAAAATACTTTCAACTGTTCTAATAATAAATAAACTGCATTTAAAAATTTTAATATCAACTTATTATCTTAAGACGATAATAATAACTAAACAACATGATGAATTTATAAATCAGCTTTTAATTGAAAAGTCATGAAATGGTCCCTTTAAATATTGTTGTTCATCGAGTCAATCAAAACAAATTATATAAAAAAAAAATAGTGAGCCTAATATGCTGACTGCAATGACACTTCTAACAAAACTAATTAATTCATTACCATCTGAAATCAAACCCGAAAGATCAAAAGAAAAAAAAATCATCTGTAGTGTGAATGTGACATACTCAGTGGTTGTTGAGGTATGTCTTTTTGACATTTTCACCTGTACTTCAATAAAATATAAACATGTAAGCTTTTTTCATTCATCCAAATTAAGTAAAACAATTATAAAATTTTGTTGTCATTACACCAGATGTTAAATTTTTCGTTACATACTATTAGATAAGTTCTTTACTTTTAGACATTATTGACATAATATCATAAAATTTGCTATATGTATTTTCTGTAAGTGTATAAACAATATATATATGCTTTATTCAACATAAAAGAATAATTTTTAAATAATTTGTTTGAGAACAGGGATATATATACACACATATATATGTTGAAAATCCATCTTTCAGCAATATTGTGATGAAATAAATCAAATTACCGTAATTTCCGGTGTATAGCCCGCGGATCATACGATCGAGTTTCGACCCAGAAATTTTTAAAAATAAAATGTAACTTTTTAGATCACAGTAAATATTGGTCTTCAAATACTGAATAAAATTTCTGGGTCCAAACTGAATTGTTTGATCTGCGGGCTATACACCCAAAATTACGGTACATATCATTAGAAACTGAATAAAGTTACAAAAGTGCAACTCATTAAGTTTTAAATATTTTTTTAGATATAGTTATTTTAAAGATATAAATATAATGGATTATGCATTTTTTGCATATATTTAAAGCACAATACGTCAAAATTTTCTTCAACAGAGTGAAATTTGTTTTTTTTTTTTCAATATTACAGCTCAATGCTAAATTTTCAATATTAACAGCCAAATATGAGTTTAAAGATTAGGACTGTCATTTTGAAAATTTCTATTGGGCGGTGAGGAGCTAGTGATTTTTCTCTTTTAGGTAGATTTCGTAAGAAATACTACCTATTGCAGTCGTTACCATGGTGCGACTTTTGAAAAATTCCTTCATAACTTTTCATTTCATGACCCCAGGAACCCAAAACCACCCCCACCTAAAAAGTTTATATATATATATATATATATATATATATATGTATGTATGTACTAAATTTTGTCCGCACGATAAAAGTCGCAATTATGCACGGAACGTCTTCAAACTCGCCAACAACTTTAAGATGGCTAATTTCTCAGCGGGGATTGAAAATGAGCAAAATCGGTCCAAGGGAATGGGAATGGGGAAGGTTAAAAATTTTGAATACCGTCTTAACATGATTCTGATAAAGCCAGCTTTTACACAACAATGGCAGGAAAAAATAAATATTTTTCGTTATAGCTGTTGCCAACAATTAAAAAAAAAGCAATAAAATTCTCACCACAACAATTGCTTTTCTAATGCAATGTTTTCACGTGAAAAATTAAATTAGATAAACAGTTTGACGAATTGAAAACAAATTGAATATTAAGTCATAAGTTTTCTAGAGCAAGATTTCTGCATGAAAATTCAAAATGAAATAAATAGTTTGACGAATTGAAAACAAATTGAATATTACGTCATAAGTTTTCTAGAGCAAGATTTCTGCATGAAAATTCAAAATGAAATAAATAGTTTGACGAATTAAAAAAAACAACAAAATATTGCGTCATATTGAAAATATAATGGACCACAGCAGGTGAATATGTAACGTCATTGAGTTTGAAGAAACGTATTAAAACATGATAAAAACCCGAGTATGGAAATATTAACATATTTTAACACTTTGAGGTTCTCTGAATTTGATTTAGCCATTTTTAAACCTATTCCATATAGATGCGTGTGTGTATATTAGAATTTTCACAAAATGTTTAGCTCCCTAGAGCTCATTCTTAGCGAAGGAACTGGGTTTATCTTTAATCTTGATTTAAGTTTTGTTGGTGAATTTAGTACTTAACTTCGAAATCTACCTCCGCCTGTAGGCCCGAGCGGGGCCGTCGCGAAACAACTTCCTTCTCTTACGGGCCTGCTTCGAGACGAAAATGTACAGCAAGATGGCGGCGCAAGAGATCTGAGTAGTAAACGAAATAGGTCGGATAGTTGTATATTTGTATCAAAAAAAGTGCTAGAAATTTCCGTTTTAGAATATTTTATTGAGCAATTTGTGGCTTGTTTTAGATCTATTTGATTTATACATTCAATAATTAAACAGAGAAGGGTCATTAAACAGGTGCTGTTTTTTTCTCCTTTGATTTAAAATATATTCAAATACATTTGATTCGCCGTTTTTATCGGAGATTTTAACTTGAAATATACATTTATGGTAGAAAAAAATCATACATTAAAATTATCAACTTTATTATGAAAAAATAAAAATACAAAAATAGTTAAAGAACTGGGATTCATGGTATTTTTCGGAGAGTTTAACTTGAAACATACATTTGTGACAGGAGATATCATGTATTAAAATAACACAATTTTAGCAGATAATTAAATTTCCCTTTAAAAATAAATACGTCTTAATTTAAAAGTATAAATTTCAGGATTGATATTATATAAAATCAAAAATAAAGATATTAATTTTTTTAAACAACTAAAACAAAAATTCTATTTATCAATTAAAATTTTAATTTTAGAATGAGATTACCCGAATAAAGTGTATAAGTACATGATGTAGGCAGATAGTGGTAAAATAAAATGGCTCCAGGAAATGTTATTATTTCTAATTGTAAATGGTTTTCAAATTTTTAAAAACTAATTATAATTAGTTTTTAAAAACACTTTTACAATAGTATATTTAGAAAAGTACTTTCCTAAAATTCCAAGAGCCCAAAATCTTATTGTACAACTCACTATTGAAAAGACTGAAAATTTAGGTCTGGATTTCATAAGTAAATGCAAGTGTGGAAGCTAACGTTGCTATATATTTAAGGAAGCAGTTTACCTTTTCAACATTTTTTAAAATTTAAATAAATGATTCAAATGGTGCAATAAGTCACTGCATTTCAATGTTCAACTAAAAGTACATTAAAAAAAATGTTTTTTAACTGCATATTTAGTTAAAAATTTAAAATAGTTTAAAGCATTTTGAATTTTTTAAAATTCTACTTTTTTAAATATTAATATTTTTACCCATTTTTTAAAAAAGATTTTCAAATGTGTATTACCCAAGACTGAGCATGGAGTTTTAGATAAATCAAATGTTACATTTAATATAATTTTTTCACTGATATACATAGCGTAAAAGAGTGAAATCTAATACATCTTCATATACTTTTATTAAAAAAATAAAATAAAACCACGAAGGACAATTCCATGCTCATATTTTTCACATATATAATAAAGAACATGTACAAAAAAGTTTAAATCTATATCTGATATACGAAAAAAAGGCCTTAGCATTTTTAAAACATGAAGGTGAAAAAATAGGAACATAGATCACCCCCGTCCCCCCCCCCCCCACCACCAAAAAAAAACATTTAAAGTTGGTTGTTTCTGAGTAATTGCGCTGGGTGTATTAATGAAATTTACAATATCTGGCGTTATAATCGCCGTATGGGTAAAAATGAGGTGTCACAATATTCATAATTAAATAAGCTTCCATTTAATATTTTTTTTAAATATAAAAAATCGATTTTTTGGGTTAATTTTCAGGTGAACTGTGCCCGTAAGTTATGTGTTTGTCAGGAATTGCGAATATAATAATAAAATAAATAACTATGCAAAAGTCAAGAATGACAACAGAAAACTCACTTCTAATAAAATAAAATCACATGTATTAACAAACATGTAGCAGTCGTTGATAAGTTTCCAGATATTTCAACTTCCTTAATACTTGTCTGTAGATTATTGAGTGAGATTATTTTTTTATGCAATATTAAATACCATATATTCTTTAAATTACTGTAAGTATGTGCTTACTGTTAGTGAAAAATGCTATTTTAGTTGTAACACCTACCAACGGAATGTGTATTTTAAGTTATGCATACATTATGAAAATTCAATTTTTTATTGATAAATAGAATTTTTGTTTTAATTAATAAAAAAAAATATATAACTTTTTATTTATGAGTTTATGTAATATCAATCCTGATACTTATAATTTTAAATTAAGGCATTTTAATGTAAGAAATTTTTAAAGGGAACTTTGTCATAAATGTATATT
Organism: Maratus speciosus; assembly: GCA_963932465.1. Lineage (NCBI taxonomy): Eukaryota > Metazoa > Arthropoda > Arachnida > Araneae > Salticidae > Maratus > Maratus speciosus. The sequence continues at coordinate 133,448,987 of OZ010799.1, forward strand.
TCAAGTTAAAATCATAGATAAAAACCGCGAATCAAATGTTTTCGAATATATTTTAAATCAAAGGGCAAAAAGAAGCAAAAAAAAAAGAAAAAAGAAAGAAAGTACCTGTTTAGTGAGCCTTCGATGTTTAATTATTGAATGTTTAATTCAAACAGCCACAACAAAATATTACAAAACGGAAATTTATAGCACTGTTTCTGATGCATACATACAACTATTCGACTTGGTTCGTTTGCTAACTCACATCTCTTGCGGGACTCATCTTATTCTTGAAGCAGGCCCGTAGAGAAGAAAGTTGTTTCGCGACGGCCCCGGCCCGAGCCGGCAGGGATTTTTTTGGAAAGGGATAATTGCTCTTCGCCCTAGAAGTTTTACTAAAAAACAATATTGTTTATTTTATTCCTTAAGAAACGAACATAAAAGATAATTTGAAAAATAAAATAAATGTATAAATAAAAATATTTCCAGGGATGATACATTGGATAGGTTTTACATTTGAAAATATTGATAATTTTAAATATGATTTAAATACTACTAAAACCAACCAAAATCCCACTATTTTTATTTCAGATCCAGTTATAATGTAGTATTATGTACAATTTAAAATTAAAAAATTAGTCATAGAAACTCCGCCTCTGATTGATAAAGATTTTTTAATAATTTCATTATTTTTGTAAAATATTTTTGATTTCAAAGATTATACAATTTTTTAGACACATTTAAATATTTTTTAACATTACAGCAATATTGTTTTCATAATCTACATACTTTATTTACCTTGCTTAAATTATACGAAGAAGATTTCTTTATTAGTTATTGAAATATAATTTTATATATAAAATGAGGCCTTTGAAAATTGAACAATCATTAATGGCAACTCGTGGCATTTTTCCAAAATTTTGATAATTTTTTCTCATATGTTCACTATTTTTATTTTATAACCATTTAAAAGATATTTTTACGTACAATTAAAAAAAAGCAATAACACCCAGCCTTCGGTTAATAATAAATTTTTGATTAACACATTATTTTTGACAAAATTCTTGATTTTAAAAATTCATAAGATAAAAGACACTCTTAGTGTTTAAACATGATAAAAAACAAGAAATAATAATCAGCCTACATTATTTGTCACATATACATTATTTGAAACCTATTTAGTGATTTTATATTGAAATGACCTTTTTTTTTTTTTTTTTTTTTTTTTTTTTTTTTTTTAATGTAGTCTTTGAATATCGAACTGTCATTAAAAAAAATTAAAACAATTTTTCAAAATTTTGATATTTTTTATCTTAAAAAATGTTTTACTTAGGATCAAGAAAATTAAAGGTGATTACGTCTTTACGATTTGTGACAGTGATTAAATGGCTTAGGGGAACTGACATGGAATGACTCTGCTTGATTTGATATGAAATGCACCTCAAAATATTTTTAAATAGGAAATACTACCAAAAGCACCCAAAATCCCACTATTTTTATTTCAGAATCAGGTAAAGGACACCTTTAAGTATATCTCCCAATAAAAAATAAATTTAATAAAAATACCGCCTTTTGTTGATAATGCTTTTTTTGTTAATGCATTATTTTTCATAAAAAATTCACGACTTCAAAGTTTAAATATTTTTTTTAGACACACTTAAAATGTTATAAGCGTAACAATATATTTTTTTCATAAGCTGCGTACCCTAAATATTGTGCATAAATTATTTGAAGATGATTTGTAGAGTAGATATTGAAATATTATTATATATATGACATGCTACATTTGAAAACCGAGCTATCAAGAATGCCAACTGACGGCAGTTTTTCAAAATATTGACAATTTTTTTCTCAGAAACTATTTCACCAAGGAGCAAAAAAAATTACTGGGGATCATATCTTAATAGTAAGAACAAACACACGCAGTTTCATTAAAATCTGTGATGGTGGGTTACATATTGATATTTTACTGCCTGATTTGACGTAGAATGCCCCATATCAATTCTAATTAAATTAGTTTTTGTAACAATTCATGTTTATTACCCTTATACTACTTCTGGATATAGCATGAAACAAAGATACACTGTAAAAAAAAAGCGGACTAAAAAACGGAAATACTACTGGCAATCTAGACGCCAGTCTAGACGTTTTTCTGATTAAAAACGGAAGTTTTTCTGTAATTTGTGGGGGGAAATTCCCATAAAAGAAACGGAAATAGTACTGGCGCTAGATTACCAGTAGTATTTCCGTTTTTTAGTCCGTTTTTTTTTACATTGTATATCAATAAAAATTATTTTTTAGGCTTTAAACCCGACGATGCATAGCATACGCCAAAAGTGTTTTTATGTTACTACAAACCGCCTCTATTATATTAATTCTAAATAAATTGGTTTTTTTAACAATTCATGTTTTTTAAATTTATACTATTTTTAGATATAGCATGAAACATGGATATCAATAAAAATTGTTATTTACGCTTAAAAAACCGTTGGCGTACGCCAACAACGTTTTTAAGTTTCTATCAACCCCCTGTGTTTTTAAGGATTAGGAGACTAGGATGATAACGCGAAGAGAAACGGGAAGACACTTAATTTTCGAAAATACATGAAAATCCATCGATCGACATCGATTACACATACCCTATAAAAGAAAAAAAAACATTTGAAAACATTGAAATACAAACTTGAAATTTGAAAAGAACTCTTCCATTGTAAATATACGATATTACAATTCTGATAAAATTTTACTTAAAAGGTGCTAAAATACATAAAAAGTTTTCTACAACATAAAAACCGTCAAAGATGTTAAATCCCAAGCGCTTTCAACTGCATTATAACAGTCGTCTTCAGGGGAAAAATCATAGGAGTGAAAGTTCATGGAAAATTCCTTGCTTAAGTATCAGTGGACGAGTCTATTTCAAAGGAAGGGAGGGTGGGGGGAGGTGGTAAAAAAATGATTATGTTTTAAAATCGCTAGAAATATCTAGTATTCTATACCAGATCTTAGATATGTTGTAGGACAATGTATCGTTGCAAGTATTCTTTCTTTGAGTTAAAATTTCCAATGATTCCCTGATTATTGCTGTGTAAGAATTTGAAGTACGGGCTATGACTCTTGCTTTACTGAAAACTATGTGAATATCTTGTATAGCCCGTACTTCAAATAAAGTATAACAAACCCTCTACTGCTCTATCCAAATTAAATCAAAAACAAGATATTCACATAGATTTCAGTAAAGCAAGAGTCATAGCCCGTACTTCAAATAAAGTATAACAAACCCTCTACTGCTCTATCCAGACTAAATCAAAAACAAGATATTCACATAGATTTCAGTAAAGCAAGAGTCATGGCCCGTATTTCAATTTACTACACAGCAATAATCAGGGAATCATTGGAAATTTTAACTCAAAGAAAGAATACTTGCAACGATACATTGCCCTACAACATATCTAAGATCTGGTATAGAATACTAGGTATTTCTAGCGATTTTGAAACATAATCATTTTTACCCCCCCGCCCCCTTTCCTCCTTTCCTTTGAAATAGACTCGTCCACTGATACTTAAGCAAGGAATTTTCCATGAACTTTCACTCCTCTGATTTTTCCCCTGAAGAGGACTGTTATAATGCAGTTGAAAGCGCTTGGGATTTTAACATCTTTGACGGTTTTTATGTTGTAGAAACCTTTTTATGTATTTTAGCACCTTTTAAGTAAAATTTTATTAGAATTGTAATATCGTATATTTATATGTTAATCAAGGTGAATGTGACGTTCAGTAATCATAGTTTGAACTATATTTTATACTCTTCCATTTGTTTAGCATTACCTTGCCAGCATCTTCGCATTTCTAGCGTAGTTTCTTAAAAAGCAGAAAAAGAGACATATAGAATACAATTATGAGCCCCATTTATGATTAATAATTTACAGATTTAAGAGTGTAATAGTAACTCTGTTGTATAGAGTTACTGAGCTTTTGATAAGCGAATAAATTAATGTAATGGTAAAAGCATATGTTTTGCGCATCTTGTATTATAAGACTTTATTTTTGTTTATTATTTTTAATGGCTGCAAAAATATGCATCTTCGCTGTTAAAGTTTAAGGACATGAAAATTAAATATTTTTTTCTTTATTAACCTCTGAAATGCGGTGGAAAGCTTTAAAAAGAATTCAAGAATTATATATTTTAACTACAAATGAAATACAAAGAATATAAAAAAAAGGGAGAATCAAATTTGAATTCATTATGTGTGAAAAAAGGGAATTTTAATTATAAATGACAGATAATAAATAATATGCAATGATTAGATAATTTCATCCTCATAAACTATCATATCGAAATTTTCCTCGGTATTTAAATTTTATATTTTATATATTTTATACTTTCCATCATAGTTGAAAAGTGTTTACAAATTTTGTTTGTCTGTCTGTCTCCCCATGCTCTAACTTTTGTAAATATACTCAATTGAAGTAGGTTTTCCAGAATCATTATGCTTTTTTTTCTTTTGAAAATTAAATTTCTAGCATTAGTACTTCGTTTACAGGGATATTCAGAATAATTCCTTTACTGTGTATTGCCCCACCAGTGGCCGAGAGATTCTGCTCTTGGAGCTGGTTAGACAGGAGGAGCTGGGTTCGAAACCAATCGCTCCCGTCGGCTTAATCGTTTGGAGTTTTCGTGGTTTTCTTCGAACCGTGGATTTCCATGCGTAAATATGGGTTAGGTTCCCTTAGAAAAACCCCCACGGAGGGCACACTCCCCCTAGGGTCTATATCCCTCGTGTTGATAATTGGCCGTCATAAAGCACAACTAACCAAACTTTACTGTATGGTATTAGAGAAAATATTTACAAAACATTTTAATGATAAGAAACTATAAGAAACCAAAAGATCTTCTTAACTTATATATATATTTGCGCTGCTTCTGACTTTTCAACAACTTTAATTATGTTATACATTTCAAGCGTATTAAATTGATATACATCACTGAGGTGTCTACAAGATGCTTCATATAGACTATTGTGTGCATAGCACGTTTTCGTTTATTTACAAGAACATACAAAAGAATTCAGTAACAGTATGAGCAGTTCAGTAAGAGTATAAGTAGTTTAGTAATAGTATGAACAATTCAGTAATCGTAGCATTGTGTATAATCATAATATATAGATTTGTATATACACTGTATAGTATATTAAAATAGTGTTCAATTAGGAACGCATACTATAGTTGAAAATTGCCAGTTAGATGTTTTTGTCAGTAAACGAAAATCTACTGGAATTATTTAATACAGACTAGAATATGACCTATGCAATTTATACATAACAAGTAATATACAGTAAAATGAGACTTATTTAAAAATTCTTGCCGCATTTGAAAACGAAGCATTTTCAATTGTGACACGTGTTTTTAATCTCTTCACGTCCTTGGCCACATATGTGGACGCTTAATTTTTAGGTGCGTTCATAATTATATAAATACGTTGCACCTATAATCGTCGTCTGGTCCGCCCGGTTGTCCGCATATAGCAGCGTAAAAACAGTGTATATAATCTTGCAGATTTTTGTAGAGTCATTTCGAATTTTATGAAAATCGAATCAAAACTTAAAAAGCTATTAATAAAAGTTTTCTTCATTCTGTTAAATCCTATCATACGTAATTAATTAAATAATATCCATGATAGGTTATGATTCTAGATTGCCATGGTGGTTACGTCCTATTTAAGATGGAGTCATATTAATTCCATATTACTGAATTCAATATATACAATCGTATTATGTTTTGTAGTGATGCATTTTTGCATAAAAGTGCAACAGCTATTGCAGAAAAGTCTGCATATTTATAAAACTAGTTAAAGTACGCACGCACATTATTTGCCACTTTTGACGTACAATTTCCAACTTCTTTATAATTAAAAATATTGTCAATAATAAAAAGAACAAAAATTTGATACTTATTTATTCACTACAGAATCCCTCAGCCAGAGAAGTAAAAATTTTTTGATTTGGCTACACCGATGTACAGTTGAAGATATAAAAAAAGCGTGAAGTCATTTTTCGACAGTCAGTATTGTTGGATTCTTTGAACAAATCGTTAATATTTGATAAAAATAATTTCAAATATATTTAATATAATTTAAGTTTTAATAAATTTTAGAAATGTCAGAAAGTAATTTACTTTTACTTTTTTTTTACTTTATAAGAAATCGTTTAACTCATATCATTAACGCTCAGCGGCTCAACAAACATGAAGGTTATTATTTTTCTGTGAATTTTTATTGTGTTTCCCATATATATATTTTTTTATTATTCCTATTAATATAAATTGAATAAATCGAAAAAAAAAGAAAAAAAAAGTCATTTTTTAGCGAAATTTTTTAAACGAATTTTTTAACGGAATTTTTTTAACGGAATTTTTTAACGGAATTTTAACGAAATTTTTTAATGGAATTTTTTTTACTGAATTTTTTTACGGAAATATATAAAATTGGAGGGCCTGACTATGGAAGCGATGTGGAATCGAACTGTGTTTTCCATTTTTTTATAAATATATTACCTATTGAGTTATAAGCGATTTTGATTACGTGACAAAGACGTTTTTTCGCACGGAAATTCGGTTCAAAACATCCACTTTGAGAATGTTTTCTGAAGGATCTATTGCGTTTGCAAGAAAAACGGGCAAAACACTTCGATTACATAGTTTCTGAACAACAACAACACCTGCTAGTTTCATGTATTTCCCATCAAAAATAAATTAAAACTTATGTCATAAAGTTGGCCTTTTGGATTTGAGAACAGCCTATGTATATCATTTGTTTGCAAATTATTTGGCGTGTATAAATTCCATAGGTTCAAATACAGAGCTGTCATAAATAATTCCAATGGATTTTCGTTTACTGGCAGAAATTACTAAAGGGTCATTCCATGTCAGTTCAGGCAGGCATGTAACCCACCATCACAGATTTTGATGAAACTGCGTGTGTTTGTTCCTTTTATTAAGATATGATTCCCAGTATTTTTTTTTACTCCTTGGTCAAATAGTTTCTGAGAAAAAAATTGTCAAAATTTTGAAAAACTGCCATCAGTTGGCATTCTTGACTGCTCGATTTTCAAATGTAGCATGACATAAATATGATCATATTTCAATATCTATTCCACAAATCATCTTCAAATAATTTATGCATAATATATAGGGTACGTATTTTCTGAAAAAAAAATACTGTTGCGCTTATATAACATTTTAAGTGTGTATAAAAAAATGTTTAATCTTTGAAGTCGTGATTTTTTTATGAAAAATAATGCATTAACTAAAATAGCATTATTAACAAAAGGCGGTATTTTTATTAAATTTATTTTTTGTGGGGGATATACTTAAAGGTGTCCTTTACCTGATTCTGAAATAAAAGTAGTGGGATTTTGGGTGTTTTTAGTAGTATTTCATATTTAAAAATATTTTGAGGCGTATTTCAAATCAAATCAAGCAGAGTCATTCCATGTCAGTTCGCCTAAGACATTTAATTCACTGTCACAAATTTCAATGAAACTGGGTATGTTTATAGCTCATTTTAAGACAGGATCAAGGAAATTAAAGGTGATTACAAGTAAAATATTTTTTAAGATAAAAAAAAAATATCTAAATTTTGAAATTTTTTAAAAATGTTTTTAATGACAGATCTATATTCAAAGACTGCATAAAAAAAAGTCATTTCAATATAAAATCACTAAATAAGTTTCAAATAATGTATATGTGACAAATAATGTAGGCAGATTATTATTTATTGTTGTTTGTCGTGTTTAAATGCTAAGAGTGTGTTTAATCTTGTGAATTCTTAAAATCAAGAATTTTGTGAAAAATAATGTGTTAATCAAAAATTTATTATTAACCGAAGGCAGGCTGTTATTATTTTTTTTTAATTGTACGTAAAAATATCTTTTCAATAGTTATAAAATAAAAATAGTGAAAATATGAGCAATTTTAACAAAATTTTCATAAAATGTGAATGTTTAATGATAAATATTGAAGCTTTTCATGCTAAGATGCACTAAAATGACTACGATATCCTGTATTTCTACTCTTGCTTAAATATAATACATACAATAATAAAATAACAAATATTATTTACAGCAATAAAAATTAAATTAAATAGTACCAGTTCCTTTACCAACACTACATTGCTCAACAGCCGACTTAAAATCAACAGCCCACTCTTATTGAAAAATACTTTCAACTGTTCAAATAATAAATAAACTGCATTTAAAATTTTTAATATCAACTTATTATCTTAAGACGATAATAATAACTAAACAACATGATGAATTTATAAATCAGCTTTTAATTGAAAAGTCATGAAATGGTTCCTTTAAATATTGTTGTTCATCGAGTCAATCAAAACAAATTATATAAAAAAAAAATAGTGAGCCTAATATGCTGATTGCAATGACACTTCTAACAAAACTAATTAATTCATTACCATCTGAAATCAAACCCGAAAGATCAAAAAGAAAAAAAAATCATCTGTAGTGTGAATGTGACATACTCAGTGGTTGTTGAGGTAGGAATGTCTTTGTGACATTTTCACCTGTACTTCAATAAAATATAAACATGTAAGCTTTTTTCATTCATCCAAATTAAGTAAAACAATTATAAAATTTTGTTGTCATTACACCAGATGTTAAATTTTTCGTTACATACTATTAGATAAGTTCTTTACTTTTAGACATTGTTGACATAATATCATAAAATTTACTATATGTATTTTCTATAAGTGTATAAACAATATATATATGCTTTATTAAACATAAATGAATAATTTTTAAATAATTTGTTTGAGAACAGGGATATATATACACACATATATATGTTGAAAATCCATCTTTCAGCAATATTGTGATGAAATAAATCAAATTACCGTAATTTCCGGTGTATAGCCCGCGGATCAAACAATCGTGTTTCGAAACAGAAATTTTTAAAAATAAAATGTAACTTTTTTAGATCACAGTAAATATTGGTCTTCAAATACTGAATAAAATTTCTGGGTCCAAACTGAATTGTTTGATCTGCGGGCTATACACCCGAAATTACGGTACATATCATTAGAAACTGAATAAAGTTACAAAAGTGCAACTCATTAAGTTTTAAATATTTTTTTAGATATAGTTATTTGAAAGATATAAATATAATGGATTATGCATTTTTTGCATATATTTAAAGCACAATACGTCAAAATTTTCTTCAAAAGAGTGAAATTTGTTTTTTTTTTTCAATATTAACATATCAATGCTAAATTTTCAATATTAACAGCCAAATATGAGTTTAAAGATTAGGACTGTCATTTTGAAAATTTCTATTGGGCGGTGAGGTGCTAGTGATTTTTCTCTTTTTTGGAAAGGGATAATTGCTCTTCGCCCTAGAAGTTTTACTAAAAAACAATATTGTTTATTTTTTTCCTTAAGAAACGAACATAAAAGATAATTTGAAAAATAAAATAAATGTATAAATAAAAATATTTCCAGGGATGATACATTGGAAAGGTTTTACATTTGAAAATATTGATAATTTTAAATATGATTTAAATACTACTAAAACCAACCAAAATCCCACTATTTTTATTTCAGATCCAGTTATAATGTAGTATTATGTACAATTTAAAATTAAAAAATTAGTCATAGAAACTCCGCCTCTGATTGATAAAGATTTTTTAATAATTTCATTATTTTTTGTAAAATATTTTTGATTTCAAAGATTATACAATTTTTTAGACACATTTAAATATTTTTTAACATTACAGCAATATTTTTTTCATAATCTACATACTTTATTTACCTTGCTTAAATTATTCGAAGAAGATTTCTTTATTAGTTATTGAAATATGATTTTATATATAAAATGAGGCCTTTGAAAATTGAACAATCATTAATGGCAACTCGTGGCATTTTTCCAAAATTTTGATAATTTTTTCTCATATGTTCACTATTTTTATTTTATAACCATTTAAAAGATATTTTTACGTACAATTAATTAAAAGCAATAACACCCTGCCTTCGGTTAATAATAAATTTTTGATTAACACATTATTTTTGACAAAATTCTTGATTTTAGAAATTCACAAGATAAAAGACACTCTTAGTGTTTAAACATGATAAAAAACAAGAAATAATAATCAGCCTACATTATTTGTCACATATACATTATTTGAAACCTATTTAGTGATTTTATATTGAAATGACTTTTTTTTTTTTTTTTTTTTTTTTTTTTTTTTTTTTTTTTTTTTTTTTTTAATGCAGTCTTTGAATATCGAACTGTCATTAAAAAAATTTAAAACAATTTTTCAAAATTTTGATATTTTTTATCTTAAAAAATATTTTACTTAGGATCAAGAAATTAAAGGTGATTACGTCTTAAAATAAGCTATAAACAAACCCAATTTCATTGAAATTTGTGACAGTGATTAAATGGCTTAGGGGAACTGACATGGAATGACTCTGCTTGATTTGATATGAAATGCACCTCAAAATATTTTTAAATAGGAAATACTTCCAAAAACACCCAAAATCCCACTATTTTTATTTCAGAATCAGGTAAAGGACACCTTTAAGTATATCTATCATAAAAAATAAATTTAATAAAAATACCGCCTTTTGTTGATAATGCTTTTTTTGTTAATGCATTATTTTTCATAAAAAATTCACGACTTCAAAGTTTAAATATTTTTTTAGACACACTTAAAATGTTATAAGCGTAACAATATATTTTTTTCATAAGCTGCGTACGCTAAATATTGTGCATAAATTATTTGAAGATGATTTGTAGAGTAGATATTGAAATATGATTATATATATGACATGCTACATTTGAAAACCGAGCTATCAAGAATGTAAAAATAGCAAATAAAGCCTTTGTGCAACAATATTAAAAAGCAGAAAAACCAACGTTGGTTTTCTGCTTTTTAATATCAAGAATGCCAACTGACGGCAGTTTTTCAAAATTTTGACAATTTTTTTCTCAGAAACTATTTCACCAAGGAGCAAAAAAAATTACTGGTGATCATATCTTAATAGTAAGAACAAACACACGCAGTTTCATTAAAATCTGTGAGGGTGGGTTACATATTGATATTTTACTGCCTGATTTGACGTGGAATGCCCCTAACGGGAAATTTTTTTACTCTGTTATGCGTTCCTAACTGAACTAAATTTTAACATCATGCATATTATATAAACAAATCTATAGATTATGATTATATACAGTGCTAAATAAAGTAATCCAGATACTATTCGACTTTAGATGGAAATTACCATTTAGATATTGGATTCAGAAATTACCATACCTAAAACTGGATTTTTAAATTTATATGCTTATCCCAAATTGTTTACTTATGTATAATCTTTCGTTTTATGAAACGGTTTTATTGCACTTTTCTTAATGTGTGTGAAAATGTTTAATAATCTAGACTTCACGCATGCGTTTACTTTCTTGATGTGTTTTTAGAGGAATCGATAAAAAAATAAACTTAATCTTCTTTCCATTTTTAAGTTTAGGATACATAAATTGTATGGACGGTATACTTCCGAACTTTATTGTATCAAAATTCATGAATAGTTTTTTTTTCGCAATTTGAAACATATCTGTAACAACAGTGAGCTGAAGAAAACAACTTAGCGTATTTCACATTACCAGGATATTTCTGAAGCAAAATTTTCAAAGTATATTTTCACTGCCTTTCAAAAGAAACAGTTTCAAATCATATTAATCACATATATAGTTAAAACTATTACCAGCATGACTGTTTTACTGTTGTGCATTGTTATCTTCAGATTCAGAAAAATGTTTAAAAGTAATATATTTTTTTACGATTTTTTACGATAAACATCAACAGTACAACTTATTTTCACCATCGAGGTAGTATATTATGATGCAAGGAAGTGGAGACTGCTCATTTTGATGCATTTCAGGGGGTCCGGGACACATTTTCAAAAATTTTTTATTTATTGAGTTAAAATTTTGAAATTTTTTGTGATGGTTAACCATATCATTTGTAAGCAAAATCGCATGATAAAACATCTCATAATTTTTTTAAAAAAAATTAAATTTTAAATTTTGTTAAAAAAGTGGGGTAATTTAAAATCGTTATAACTCGAACTATTATTTATAGAATTTCAATTTTCTTTTCATTTAAATAAACAGAAATATATAAATTTTAATTTAGAGCCAGCATTTTAAAAAATATTAATTTTTTTAAAAAATTAAAAATATTTAACGAAAAAATTACAAAAAAAAGTGGTACAACTATTCTTTAAAAAATCATATTTTCAAAAGTAAATATTTTTTTCAAATATGCTGGCTCAAAAGTAAAGTAAAATAATTAAAAAAGATATGTTCCGAGTTTCAACCCTGTATCTTAAACGGTTCTCGAGTTATAAGAATTTAAATATGAGAAATGGTGAAAAAACCTATCATGAAGAAAAACGCAATTTCACAAGAACTCGTTTCCTTGACAAACATTGCTTGAAAGGCAGATTTTGAAAACAAACCAAAACGAAAAAATTAACATTTCCTGTTCTAATTAAGATAGAAACATGATTTAAACATCATTTTAAGCAGAAAACGGCAGAGAAATTTTTAATCCAATAAAAAAAAATTCAAAATTTGAAGATTTTTCTGTCCCGGACCCCCTTAAAGCAGGTTTTAAAATATATTTTATGAATACTTTTTGTTTCCACTTAAAAAAAAAAGGAAATTACAAGACTGCATTGTTGAACTGAAATAAAAATTGTCTATGCTAACTACTATTATGATTATTATTATCATTGTTGTTGTTGTTGTTATTGTTATTTTTATTGTTATTATTATTATAGTATTATTACTTTTATTATTATTATTATTATTATTATTATTATTATTATTATTATTATTATTATCATCATCATCATCATTATCATCATCATTATAATTGTTGTTGTTGTTGTTATTAGCATCAGCATTATTATTGTTCGTCGTGTTTATTATTATTATTATTATTATTATTATTATTATTACTATTATTATTATTATTATTATTATTATTGTTATTATATTTAGTGATAAACTATTAATGTGTTAATTGAATTCTATTTCTTACTGTATTTAACTTTTATATATTTAAACATTTAACTTTTATAATAGAGGTTTTAAAATTTGATGATTTGCCAGAAAATATTTTAAAATGTCATTAATCGTTTAAGAGTCACATTTTCATAAATGAGCTGTCTATTTAGTGTCTAAAAAATGTCTTTAAATAGTTAATTACAATTTTTTTTTTCGGAATTTAAATGTGACTGCACAAAAGAAAAAGTCACGGTAAAGCCAATTTTTAACAATAAAAAAAATCTCAGTAGCATGCCTGACACTGGATGCTGTTAAGTGGTTAAATAATATGGTTTTAATTTATTTTAACCTGCGTACTATACATTTAAATCCTCATCATATACTTATTTTTGTATATTAAGTAAAAATTATGTGTCACCAAAGCTGCAAGTTTCCGGATAACTTGAGTGGGTTTTTTTTTTTCTTAATTAACTACAGAACACCTACAGAGTGTTCACAGGAAACCCCGTTTAGGAACTGAAATTATTATTATTTATTTATTTTGATAAAATAAATGAGCAAGGAGGAGATTTGTTGTGTGATTTTTAATATGTTTATATTAAAATAGTAACTAAAATTTTTGTGTTTTTGTTTTCTGTCGCCTTACTTTTTATAATTTTTGTAGATATATTTTCATATCGTATGCAAAATGATGCAAATCCAAAAGTAAATTACGTGTAAATGAACTAGATGTTAATCACCTCTACGCCTTCAAATAAGAATAAGATAAAAAAAATACCAATTTAAAAAAATTAAGAAGCATTATTAACGGTATTTAAGAGTCTTTAATGACTTTCTATGAAGAAAAATTACTGTAAGTGCTAGAAATTTCATAAAATATGTATGAGTTTGATTCAAAATCATATTTTATGAAATTCACAAAAATTTAATAATAACAAGAATTAATAATACATCCGAGCTGCTTTGATCGAAAGAACTAACTGTAAAGTGTCCAAAATGTGTTACTATTTGAAGAATGAAATTTGCTAAAATTTTAACATAATGACATGCTCCCAATAGGGATTCACGTTAATTATTTTGTGCGCATTTCAATGCCGTTGAAAACTCTATCCAAGAATTCTTCCAATTCGATACACTCAGTCTAGAACTTTTAAGTTTTTACAAACAGTCCTTAGTTTCAAAATTTTTTAGGCAATCTTACATAAAGTTTCTGGGTGGAGGTTCTTTTTTCGAAAAAGAATAGAAAACTCTTTTTCACAGCAGTTACAAATAGAGTTTTCCTTGATTGCTACAATTTGAAAAATAAAATTTGCTAAAATCTTAATATAAAGACGTACACTTAACGAGGATTTGCATTAATTCGCTTGAGCGATCTTGAATGCCTTTGCAAACTCTATCGAATATTTCTTTCAATTCACTCAGCCAACCACTTTCAATTTGCCCAAACAGTCCTTAGTTTCAAAAATTTTAAAACATTAATAGATAGATTTTCTGGATAGAAGTTTTTTCTTTCAAAACAGGGCAGAAAAAGTCCTTTCACAGCAGTTATAGATTGAGTTTTTCCTCAACGCAAAATTTCAAAACGTCTTTTCTGCGCAACAATGTTGACACAACATTTTTTACTCTCTTTCACTTGCGTAAGATAGCGACACAGAAACTTTATGAGTACATTTGCTTAAATACTCGTAGTTGTTGCACATCTTTTCAACTGTTATTTGTTTGACCTAATCTGGAACAGGTGTATAAATCACTCTGTTAATTGAAAAACGCAGATAAAAATGGTATATTAAAATAGATAAAGTGTAAAAATAGCAAATAAAGCCTTTGTGCAACAATATTAAAAAGCAGAAAAACCAACGTTTAAAATGCACAAATAATATATGAAAAGCAGCAAACAGCTGTTTCGAATCTACTAGCGAGATTCTTCTTCAGTGCAAAAGGAACAGCGTGCTAGAAAAAGCAAGGCTGAGGCCTCAGCCTCAGCCAGGCTGTCGCTCAGCCTTGCTTTTTCTAGCACGCTGTTCCTTTTGCACTGAAGAAGAATCTCGCTAGTAGATTCGAAACAGCTGTTTGCTGCTTTTCATATATTATTTGTGCATTTTAAACGTTGGTTTTTCTGCTTTTTAATAGATAAAATGTGTTTGGTCAAAGTTTCAAATACCCATTTTTAGAAAACAGGGATAACAAAAAAAAAATACATTTTTTTAATTTTTTATCAAAACTAAAATAAATATTTTGATTTGTTATACATATAAATTTCAATGAAATACAAAATATCACATTTTCTATCAACTGTATAGCATTTTGAGAACAAATTTATGATTAAATGACTCAATTGTAATTTATTTTCTTTTTTTCTGCCCAAGTTAAATAAAATATCTCTCTTTAAAAAAATGATGTTTTACCAAATTCCTGGTTTACCAAAATCAAGAAACATGCAATTTTTAATATATTTTGTATTATTATATTATTTATTATTTATTAATATTATTCTAGTATTTATTATGTATTAATATTGCTATATTATTTATTACTTATTAATATTATTATATTATTTATTATTTATTAATATTATTATATTATTTATTATGTATTAATATTACTATATTACTCATTAGTATTATTACACTGCTATATATATTATTTTATTATTTATTAATATTTTGATTTATTATATAAATGAATCTCATTACAAAATATCATATTTTCTAACAATCGTATAATATTTTTTAAAACAAATTTATAAATAAACGTCTCAATTATACTTTTTTTCATTTTTTCTATACAAGTTAAATCATACATATATATATATATATATATATATATATATATATATAAGCATTGTTTTTTCAAAACGAAAAACCATACACTTTTTAAGAAAAAGGAAAATTTAATAATAAATCTTATTAAAAAATAAAAAATAAATATTTTTCTTTAATTTGAGAAACATAATTAAAGAAATTTAATGTTACCTTAAAGGAGTTCTTTTATCAGCAGACAAATATATATTTTTTTTTTCATAAACATTCTCATAATATTTTATTTTATGTTTTATTTTATTTTTTATTTTTATTTTTACTTTATTTTTTTAAGCATTATTTTTCTGTCAGGAGTAATTTTCTTATTCCTGTCTAATTAAGCAACTTTTGAAGATAATTTTAAGAAAAAAAATCTTAAAATTATTCCTGAAATGTTGATCTAATTACGAAGTTCTTTTAAATGTTTTGAGCGGTTAAAAAATAAAAATGCATTTTTTAGCTAATCTTCAAACTAAGACCTAATTCTTTACTTTAATGAAATCTTCTCAAAAACCTTTAACATACATAAAATTCGTAAGAAACTTTTATTTGATGTGAAATAGTTTGTTATCCATCTTCTAGAGAACATCCAATATTCAAACATCAAACAAAAGGTTCAGAGTTATATTTCATTTTCTTCAAATGTGCTAGCCTTTCAGAAGTATCTAATTTAATATCACTTCTTTCTTCTCCACGATAATTAAAACGACATAATGATTGACACTAGTTTAAAACTTTAAAGTATTTTTTTTTTTAATTTTTTGATAGCCTATAATATCTGGAACATAACTTAAAAACGCTTTTTTAGGTAGATTTCGTATGAAATACTACCTATTACGTTCTCCCCTAGGTTGGAATTTCTGAAAAAAATTTACCGATCATGAACCCTAGAACCCAAAACCACCCTCAGTAAAAAACTTTATACACACACACACATATATATATATATATATATATATATATATATATATATATATATATAACCATTAAATAAACATTACCGACCACCCTAAAAAATTGTGATAGTATGAATGAAGTGACAATAATACAGTTTCTCCCAACACACTTAATATGGATACCAAAAGCATAATATACAACATAATATACAGCATAATATATACCCTTGTACTATATTACAAGAATTATATATATATATATATATATATATATATCACTTTCTTCTGGACTCGATAACTTCCACAATTTTGCACAAATCTCTTCCAAACTGATACATAAAATCAAGAGCATAAAATATCGGTCAAGTTCGTTAATGGGCAAAATCGGACAAAGGGGGTGGAAATAGGGAGGGGTTTTGTGAAAACCGAAAAAACGCCATAACTTCTTAATTTTTGTATGTATCAAATCAGTTTAAAGTTTTTATTACTTCTAAAAATAGGGCCAAAATTTTATGTATCACAGATTTTTGATCAAACTATAAATGGGTTCAAGGGGCGCCAAAAATAGGGTTTTTGGGAGAAAAAAAATTCACAACTTAGTCAATTCTCAAGATATCAAATCCAATTAATTTTATTATAAATCTCCTTAATATCATCTACAACTTTTATATTCACAAGTTTTTGATAGGACCAATTCGTACCGCAGAAAAAAAAAATTAAGAACGACAACAAAAAGGGGTGTTGAAGAAGAAAAAATCCATAACTCCGTCAATTTATAAGATATAAAATTCCCATGAATTTATCATGTATCTTCTTAATATTGTCTACAACAATTATATAGACAAGTTTTTGATTGAACCAATTCTTACAGCAAAAACGAATTGAAAATACATAGCGGTTGAAGAAAAAAATCATCCTATTAAGGGTGTATTCAAATCCAAACTGCTTATTTTCTGACTCATTTTTAAATTCATTTTTGCTCTCAAACACATCCAATTGGTAGATTCTCTTATTCAGAAACTATATAATGTACCGTAATGATCGATTTTTTGATAGAGGCAGAATATATTTCAAAAAATGATGTCGAAGTGGGCATTTGAACATAAATTTCCCGAAGCGACTGTGTTAGAAACGAAAATTATTGTCCTAATGAGAAAATAATTGTTCATAAATCAAGGTTTAATTAATGAAACGAAAAGTAAAAACACAGGTCTTTTATAAATCTCTTCAAAAATCGCGTCAGTAAGCTTAATATTTTTTCTATTAAAAATGAATCTGAAAATGTGCCAGAAAATTTCAAGTTGTTGAACATGGAAAAATATTTTTCTTTATAAACTCCTTAACATGATCCTGATAAAACCAGCTATTATATAAAAATAAAATAAAAATTCGTAAAAAGCAGCCAGATAAAATTGTTAAAGTGGATAAATCTCTAATCATGATTTAGTTTTTGTTGGTGAAATTAGTATACTAACTTCGAAATCTACCTCCGCCTGTAGGCAGGGCCGGTAGGGATTTTTGGAATACGAATTACTACAAAAGGTGCAAGAACAAATATTCAGCGGTAACTAATTACTATGTTAAAACAAATTATAAATTTTAAACGCATTTTTCAAAAAATGACATTATTTGTATCTGAACGCTTTGATTGACCGAGAACCACTCGGACAATTTCCTTTATTTTTTTATGTTTTTTGGAACAGAGACGCTCAGTTGCGACTTATCATTATTGTTCATTGAATTTAAAGCCATTAAAAGTTTCGATATGAAATTTTATAGTATTTCGTTATTCAGTGCTTAACCCTTTGGCGACTAAGGGAAATATTTTTCCCCATTTTAAAATTGGTGACTGTCGTATTTATTTATAATCTTATTTTTTATACAGAATATCAAAGTAGAACGTATGTCGAACTCAATTACGTAAAAGATGTGCAGATTGTGCTAAACGCCACATTGAAAGTAGGACGCATAATATGGACAGCCAGCAGAGTAGCATTATTTAAATTCAATTAATGAAAATGATTTTCATAAAGAACATTTTTTATGAACACAAATAATTAAAAAAATGAATCAAAAAAGAATAAAATGATATTTTACCTCATTGAATAAAACATATTACTTTTCATTCCTTTCATCAGTAAAATATAAAACAGACTTATTTATGGCATTCAAAATGTCATTTTAAAATATCTCTTTTCACGTATTTAGTTAATGACGATTCCTAAAGCGAGCGAAGAAGCATTATTTAAATTAATGAAAGTTATTCTTATTAAGAAAGTTTTTGTAAAATGGTCAAAAATAAAGAAATAAAAATGCATGAATAAAGAAGAAATGAGATTTTTAAATCATGGAACTTTTTATTCCATCAAAATATTTCATTATATAAAACTTTCAGAAAAGTTTGTTACTATTTCTTTTCTCTTGATAAAATCCATAACTATAATTTGCAATTTCTTTCATCACAAAATTAAAAAATAGAATTATTTATGGCCATTCATATAATTTTTTTTAATCTCTTTTCAAGTTTTCAGTTAATGACCCATTCTAAAGCTGGAAAAGAAGTATTAATTTAAATCCAATTAATAAAAATGATTCTCAAAAAGAACATATTTTTTAAGGGAACAAAATAAAAAAAAATATAAATGAATCAGTAATGAATTAAATGAGATTTTATCTCATGAGAGACTTTATTCTCTAAAAATATTCCGTTATATAAAGCTTTCAAAAAATCTTTGTTACTACTATTTCTTTTTCTCTTGATGAAATCCTTAACTATAATCTGGAATTTCTTTCATCAGAAAATTATAAAATGTAACTATTTAAGGCACTCTGAATGTATTTTTTATAATCTCTTTTCAAGTTTTCAGTTAATGACCATTCCTAGAGCCGGAAAAGAAGCAATATTTAAATTCAATTAATAAAAGTGATACTCAAAAAGAAAATTTTTGATAATGAAAAAAAAGCAAAGAAATAAAAATGAATCAGTAATGAATAAAATGAGATTTTAGCTCATGGAAGATGTTATTCTCTTAAAATATTCCATTATATAAACCTCTCAGAAAATCTTTGTCAATATTTCTTTTCTCGTGATAAAATGCATAAATATAATCTGGATTTTCTTTCATCAGAAAATTATAAAATATAACTATTTATAAGATTCATAATGTCATTAAAAAAAAAATCTGTTTTCACTTTTTCAGTTAATGACCACTCCTAAATCCTGAAAAGAAGCAATATTTAAATTCAATTGAGGACAAAGAATGGAAAATACTGAAAATCCAAAAAAAAAAGGAAACTTTTTTTAAGGAAGCGAAAAAAAGAAGGCGAAAGCCCCTCATTTGCCACGTTTGGTGTACAATTCCTGACTTGTTTGCACTATTACTGCTAGGGTTAGCACTTCAAGCGTTCTCGTGTTTGTTAAGCTTGGCAGTTAAGACACTTTTTCGTAAAAGAAAATAAACAGTCAAGTGCGAGTATTACTCGGGCACAGAGGATTCCATACAATAGATATATTAATTTATAACTGTATTATTAAAAACAACCGTTGCTAAAAGAATACTAAAACTTTGAAAAAACTATACAACGTAGGGTTGGGTATAACTGTATATATTAGAAAAGTATAAATGGAAATACCATGAAAGTTGAAAGCTGAAAAGTTGGAATCTAAATAATATCAAATACAGCTATTCTGTATAACTCTTTTTTAATATTATCCTAATAGTTTATGATGAACTTAATTCGGTACTCACAATAAAAGTAATGTATATTTAAAAATTCATTTGGCATTTCATAAACATAAATTCAGCGTAGTAATAATCTTTCCTTTTTAAAATGTACCTAAAAAAACCTTGTTCAAAACTTAAACTTTGCATTGTGCTAAGCGCGCTTCGAAAGGTGGTCGCAAAGTTGCAACGCCGCCGCTTTGGTCTGTGCCGCGTTTTTCCACATAGATTTTTAATTAAGTTTTAAAGACACGAGAGACATATTGAGAGATCCAATCAATGCAAACTAGTCGCAAATCCCATAGTATTTTTGTGATTAATCTTAATTAAATTAGTCTGTTTTTTAAGAATTCGACGTTTATTTCTTTTGTACTGCTATTGGGCATTGCATTACACAAAGATATTATTAAAAGTTGTTATCTAGGCCTTAAAAGCCGATGGTACATAGAGTAGGAGAGGTAGGGGAGGTTTGATACATTGACAATTTTTCTCAACAAATGGCATTAACAGACATTGTAACAGATGTAAAATCTTCTTTTATTAGCAGAGGTCATCATTAGCTGGACTTAGGAGTGAAGAACTGACAACGTTTTTTTTCTTTTAATTTTGAAGACTTTTGAAATGTCAATGTAATTTTTTTTATATTGATTTTCTTTCATAACTCTTATTATTGTGAAGATAATATCTTGTAATTTTTTTTATTTGTAACGCACATTGTTAGGGTGAGTGTTACCAGAAAGCAGATTGGGATTTTGCAACTGCATTTATACAAAGTGATTGAAAATCCAATACGGCATGATAGGGAGAAATGATACATTAGTGCTAGGGAGAAATGATACACTCTTATATATGAAATTTAATAGTTTTTTTTAAGTTGTAAACTAATATAGGACTGTAATATTCATTACTGATTTACAGCAAGAGCTACTGAAATTGGTAAGGAAGAACAGTGAGACTATTCATAGACATTATGTAGGTTACATAGAAAAGCAGTGCGATGATAGATGGTTAGTTCGTTTTGCTCGTCATGTAGAAGGAAAAAGTTTAAATGGCCTGAAAAGGAAGATGTTTCTATAATTGACGAAGGGCAAATTAAAAAAACATTAAATCCACCCGATTTTACTTACCAAAATGATAGATATATTAATTTTTATTTTAACCATTTCAAGGGTGGTGGTATGTTTATGAAACCACTTAATTTTAATTCCCAAACGCCATATTGGCACCTGCATTTTGTAAAATATTTTCCATTTAATATGAAAGTGAAATATAGCCCTTATCTTATTTCCAATTAAATTTGTTACTGAATTTCGGTGCCATTCATTTATTCAACACTTTAGCATTGACAATACTGTGACCTGAAAGGGTTAAAGAATTGTTAAATGTGCTAAATTTAGGTTAAATTGTTTGCAAATCAGCAATGTTCACTTCGTTTTTTCTTGCAGCAAGATCTCTAGGGCCTTTTTTATAATTATTTATTTTCTAAAAAGTGTGTTAATAGAATTGTTTAAATAATAGCAAATGTTTAAATATTTTTGTAAAAAACATTTCTGAAACAAAAATATGTCAATGTCATTTCTTTTTAAATTTTACTTAAATATTTCAAGATTTATCATAAAAAATTGTATGACACATAAATTGAATTGTCTGCATTTTTTTTTTTCAATTTACATAACAATATGTCAAACCTCCCTTGATAGTATATCAATCCTCCCCAGCAATGGAGAGATTTGATACAGTAGTAACCATTCACAATAATTGGAATACATTTTTTGAATGGTTATTTTTTAAATTCACAATATTTTTAATAAATGAATAAAAGGTCACTTTATAAGAAAACACGAAAAATTTGTTTAAAAATAGGTTTCTAGGGGTTGTAAAAAATTAGTAAAAAAAAGTGTATCATACCTCCCCTACACCGCCCCTTTCATTATGTACGGCCAAACCGTCCGTGTTTATAGAGGTTAATATATCGGCTAATTACCGACGATTTTTTAAAAAAAATTATTATCAGCAATAATTTTCCTGCAAGTTTTAAATTAACGTCTACTACCTCTACTTTTCATAATTTTAGTTTCAGTACATTTGGAATTAGTTGGGGGAAACATAGTTTTGCGGTATATTTTAGGCGATATCTTTGCAAATATGATACCTAAAATTAAACGAAATGTATTTCTAAGTTCAGCGTTACGAAAGCTTTCACGATATAAAAAGAAAAGAGTTTTTTTTTTCAAGTAACTTAATTAGCCTCTCTACATTTTTACTAAATATATTTATGAATATTTAATAATCTGCAAATATGTGGGTCGATACTCTTTATTACTTCCCCCAATTTGAACTTTCCACGTTCCATAGTTTACGAGCAAAATAGCTGTGACAGACAGACACAGGAGTGATCTTATAATGGTTCCGTTTTCACTTTTTAAGTACGAAACCATAAAAAAAGATTTTCGATTTTTTGGTACTTTCTGCGTTTTCCATTCTTAGTCCTCAATTAATAATAGTGATTCTGATAAACACTAATTCTTTCTATTTGTTAAATCAAAGAAATAAAAATAAATGCATATTGATTAAAAGGAAAAATTTATAAAGTGTAAAGTATACGTTTCCTTTCAAAATATATTCATAAATATCAGTCATAGTAATTTAATTTACATTTATAGGATTATTTTTGTAACTAAATTAACCTTAATTTCATTTCACGGTAATTAACACATTGTATGAGGGCAATTTTACGAAAATGCCACTGTAAATTAAAACCTGCTCACAACTAATAAGAAGCAATCATGCTAGGATTACACCTTCTTTTTTCGTCCGTAAAAAATTTCCGGTACCAGTAATAATTTCTGTCCTCAACCCTCAAAAACGTATTTTTACGTGTCCCGCATACAATGTGTTAAAAGAAGAAAAATAATTTCAATGTTCAATCTGATAAATTATATTAAGGGAAATTTAACTTATCATGAAAAATATTTTCATAGGTAGCATATTATTGTAAATATAATGTATAACAAACTAATTAACGCTGCAAATATAAGCTGGATTAGAAACATATACAATGCGACCATAATCCAGGATCTCTTGCAAATGTTTTAGAATGATACCAGCACTTTGAATGCTTTTTTAAAAAAGGCTTTCCTGCACAGATACGAAAGATATAATGCTTTGGCAGTGGCCCTACCTAGACGTGAAAGAAAAGCTATTCTCAAAGCTGCAAGGTTCGATTATGGTATACCATGCCAAATATGGTAACATTGACTTAAAAAAATATTTAAAGATAATTCATTGAAATGTACTTTTGAATTAAAATCCAGCCAGAAAAGATATTACTTTGGCACAAATGAAATTACAACAAAACCTTTCAGAATGCCAAAAAGGACACTTTTGAATGTTTACATTAATCCTTAAAGACACGAGTGAAGAACTGAGTGCGCCATTTGCTAGAAAATATTTATGAGTTTTAAAATAATTACGTGATTGACACTGAGTTTCATTTAGCCTCTTCCCAATGCCTTCAATGTTCAACCAAAGTTGCTTATGTAAGAATTATTAAATCTTTCAACACAGCTGTGCAGTAAGCATATTCACAATATCTACTCGGTTCAGATTCTGAGCCGTACTGATTGGCTCGCTAGATTCCGGCCATGCGGATTTTTAATGTCTTGCAAGTGGTGATCGACGGCATCGTTCAGTGTGTATTTTCATTGCACAAAATTTAATTATAACACAAATTAATGGTGATTGTGAATAATTTAAAATTATGCAAATATGTACATAAATAACTTATTTATATTTATAATTTTTTCTTTCAATTTCTACAAACACAATAAATCAAGCTCCGTTTCTCACTCGCTATTTATAACGTTAGTATTGTTTGTGCAGTGTAAACTTTGAAAATTAGCATACATATTTTTTGTCACATATGATCGCTTCACGACCATGATGACACACAAAAAAAAATAATAATAACACTTTTTGCATCAATCATGTAGTGTAGAAATCTCAAAAATGAATTAAATTCGTTAAAACCGTAATAACAATCACTATAACGAATATAAAAAAAGGTTTCTTTACATAAATTGCTAGTATTGTTTAAAATTATTTTTTATAACTTAATTAAATATTGAAAAGTAGAAACTTTCCAAAAAAAATTATGAAATAAATAGACTCTTTTGCATTTTGTAAAAACATCTATATTCATATGACTGTAAATAATGAGAGTAAGAATTTTAAGTATAACAGAATTGCCAACATCACTTTCACAGAACATTACAATAAACAATAACATCAGAAAAGAAAACGTAGAAGATAAAAACTCAACAAAACCTTTTTTTTACAGAAAAACTTTAACATGTATTGCCACCTAGAGACAAAAAAGAAAAAATGCTCGAATCGCTAGATTACAATTTAAAACCATGGTGCATTTCTGTACCTTGGAACAAAAAGGGCCAATGTCCATTTTTCTCAAATGGCAGAAAACTCAATTTAAGTTTGAGGAATTTTAAGGATCTTGCTACGATTTATGTACTATTATTTTTCAAAGTTGTACCTTTCAATTCAAATAATGTTTTTCTCACTACAATCTAATGTTACATTGATTTAGTTTTTTTTTTTTTTTTTTTTTTTTTTTTTTTTTTTTACATTTTAAATTGGCCATTTTTACATTAACAGTAAGTAACATTGGCCTCGACAAAATATTTTGTTTTTAATGATCTAATATTGGGAGGGCTTTGCCCCTTTTAACAATTACCTTATATATTTATTACCTTATATCCTGAATTCATTCGTGCATTTAACTCAGATTTCTCAATTTTGGACATTGGCCCTTTTTGTTCCAAGGTACAGATTTATAAGTGTTTAAAGTTCATGTTTGCGATTGCGTCTTTACTGGCTTCGTTAATTTTGTTTGTAAATTATCACTTGTGTGCGGAATATGCCACCCGTGTATTTGTGTAATATAGCCTATTTTATTTCTTGTTTAAACTTTTATTTTATAAATGTTACGTTGATTACATTTATATTATTACTATACATTAGACACTTTCTTTAGGATCAAAAGTTAATATTTAA
Organism: Maratus speciosus; assembly: GCA_963932465.1. Lineage (NCBI taxonomy): Eukaryota > Metazoa > Arthropoda > Arachnida > Araneae > Salticidae > Maratus > Maratus speciosus. Next base: position 133,474,529 of record OZ010799.1, read on the forward strand.
TCTATAAAACGCGCTGCCGCATGGAGTACGCAACCCAACTTTTTTCTTTACAAACCGTCCATGCTATATTAATTCAAATTAATTTTATTTAACAATTTCAAATTTATTACTTGTGTTCTACTACTAGATGTTGCATAAAACAATGATATCATTAAAAGTTGTTATTTGGGCTTTAAAAACCAATGGCGCACAACGTAAGCCGCCCGTGTATCAAAGTTTTTCCAAACCACACGTATATCTCAAGGTTATGAAACAATGCTAATAACGCGAAGATCATCACCCGATACGCGCTGATACAAAAAAAAAGGCGGCTGGTGTAGCCGGATTTTTTTTTTCAGCGTTTGGGCGGTCCTTTGAATTTCAATACAAATATTTTTTTTAAACTTTTCTCAATCTGATTTTTCCTACATTATATAAGTCAATGTAAACTTTTCGAAAGTATTGGTGCCTAAATTTAGGGAACTTTAAAACACTTTTTAAAAAATTCCGTCTGCGAAAGCCGCCATTTTTGTGTCAGCACGTATTCAAGGGGTGTGGGGCCAAGACACATTCAAACTAGTTTTAAACCAAGACGGCATCCTTTTCAAATTTTTCGTTTGCATTTTAATTATTTGAAACAGCGCGAAAGTCCGTAGTTAGACATCGATCTAAGATATATGTCAGATTTCTTATGCTAATGAGCAGTTAACTAATTAAGATTAGTCTTATCTGTTATTATCTTTCTACTAATTTATTATATTTCATATGTATCACTTCCTGCGTACACGGGTTTAGAGTAGTATTTTTCCTTATCTTGAAGTTGATCCGAGCGTTATAGTCAGATCTTATTGTATGAACAAGCTTCATTGTATCGAGGAAATCCAGTTTTCCCTTTCTATTCAATAATGCAGACTACAGATAATGCAAAGAAAGAATTTCACGCGCTATCTAGTCAGATCGTGGATACGAAGGAAAGGGAGAAGCTTTAGATAAGAGAAGGAGCCCCTGTTGGGACAAGTTAAACCCCGTATGCTGGGTTTGAAAGGAATCGTTGACAGAGAAACAAGAATTTTGGCGAATACCTCGTGAAGTCAGGTGGTAAGTGTTTTTGGTTGAGTTTTCTGAAGTGGAGTGGAGTGAATTGCGGGAAAAGGCTTAAGTTCTGAACGAAGAAAGCCCACGCAACGTGGGGTCCTGTGTGGTTCTCCGATAAACCTAATTAGATACCGTAGGGTGAGAAGGAAATAGGGTATTTTAATAAATTGGGCCAGTACGTAGAAAGTACTTGCTATATATATAACTTAGTATCGGTCCGGATCATCTATATCCGAGCTCTTAAATGTAAATAATGTTTTGTTTCGTTGTAAATAAGTTTTAAATAAATTGTTCTTTAATATTGATTGAAAAAGTTTAGCCTTTTTTATATTCTTTCTCACATCTTGCCCGATATCACGTATTTATATTGGTAGTGGCAGCCTATCAAATAAAACAACATTTTTTTTTAAGTCCGTAAGAGCAGTGATCGTGGATACAGGAAGAATCATCAGCGTGTGGACTAAGGAAGTGTGCAACATTATCCTTTGTAAAACAAATTATTTAAAAATATTAAAATGAAAATGAAAATTACGCTGCCATTGGTTCAACATTAGCTTGAAAGCGTCTTCGCGTTACTACAGTAGGCTCTTTGTAGGCAAAAAAAAAGCCACCTCTACTTTGCGCAGTTACACGCGCGCTGATATTTAGATAAATAAAATAATTTACTAATTCTGGCCTTGCAAAATAAATCAACTAAATATAATGATATAGGTAATTTCTTACCTTTATGTTGTTGCTCAGCAATTCCTCGTATGAAGGATAGTCCGCATTTAAAACAGACTCGGCGGCGGCGGCGTATTCATTTGTCAGGAGCTCCTGTTATCCCCCTTTCTATAGTGTTGTGTAAAAAAAGAAAGGTGGAAGTTTAGTGTTTTCTCTTATTTAAATTCAATTCACTCCTGAGACTTTTTCTATACTGATTAACTAATTATTATTAATACTTTAAATTTACATTTAAGTTATATTTTTACAAACTGCTGCTTTTTGCAGCAACAATATTTCACTACATCTTTTCTTATCGAAATTTAAAGAAAAAACTAACTTAATAATAAGAGTGTTTATTTTAGTCCTTTACAGTTCGATGACGTAGAACTCTTGCATCATGCGTGGGCTGATATACGAACATATTTCACTTATTAATGTTCTTGTTTATTCAGAATAGCATAATTTTGGAAGATATAAAGACAGAGTTGATTACGAAATGATTTACTGCTACTAAATTAGTTTATTTAAGTATCATAATGTTTTTGTGTCCTTGAAAATTATTGCTTGTTTAATGTTTCGAAAGTAGTTTACTGTCAATATCTGAGAGGGTTATAAATCCATTACTCTTAACCCCTTGGGTACATTAGACGATTGCGACTCGTTATGCATTTGACAATTTTTATATTCTATTCATACTACTATTTAAACTAAAAAATTGTAGTATATTTCTCTTGCACATGTTGTCAAACTCTATATGATTTTTTTTTTTTTTTTGTTTTGAGAAAGTGGTTCAATTCAAAGTTGGAACATGTATTTTCCAATTGTTTTACTTTAATTTTGATTCAGCAAATGTAAAATATATATATATATTTACTTTTGAAATATTATTATTTTTTTTAAGTTACATAACTTTTTTTTTCAATTTTTACTTTAAATATTTTTTTAAATGCTGAATCAAAATTAAGGGGGTCCGGGACACAAAAATCTTCAATTTTTCAATTTTATTTTATTGGATTAAAAATTTCTCTGTCGTTTTCTGCTTAAAATGATGTTTAAATGATGTTTCTATCTTAATTAGAAAAGGAAATATTAATTTTTTCGTTTTGGTTTGTTTTCAAAATCTGCCTTTCAAACTATGGTTGTCAAAGAAACGAGTTCTTGTGAAATTGCGTTTTTCTTCATGATAGGTTTTTTCACTATTTCTCATATTTAAATTATTATAACTCAAGAACCATTAAAGATACAGGGTTGAAACTCGGAACATATCTTTTTCAATTATTTTACTTTACATTTGAGCCAGCATATTTGAAAAAAATATTTACTTTTGAAAATATGATTTTTTTTAAAAAGTTGCACCACCTTTTTTTTGTAATTTTTTCGTTAAATATTTTTAATTTTTTAAAACATTAATATCTTTTAAAATGCTGGTTCTAAATTAAAATATATATATTTCTGTTTATGTAAATGAAAAACAATTCAAATTCTACAAATAATATTTCGAGTTATAACGATTTTAAGTTATACTACTTTTTTCATGAATTTTAAATTAATTAAAAAAAAAAAAAAAGCTATGAGAAGTTTTATCATTTGATTTTGTTTACAAATGATATGGTTAACCATCACAAAAAAATTCAAAATTTTAACTCAATAAATAAAAATTTTTTGAAAATGTGTCCCGGAGCCCTTTAAACTTATATATTTCTGTTTATTTAACTGAAAAAAAAATGATATTCTACAAATAATATTTCGAGCTATAACGATTTTACATTACCCCACTCTTTTTAATAAATTTTAAATTAAAGTTTTTTCAAAAAAAATTATGAGAAGTTTTATCATGAGATTTCGTTTACAAATGCAATCGTTAACCATCACACCGAAAAAAAAATCAAAATTTTAACTTAATAAATAAAAATTATTTTAAAATGTGTCCCTAACCCCATTAAGGAATTGGAACTCACAGAATTAAGAGCATAATAATCATATGTATTGGGTATGGTTTTTGAACTTCTGATAAGCAAATAGATTAATGTAGTGGTAAAAGCACGAGGTAAAATAAGACTTTCTTTTTGTTTGTTCTTTTTAACAGCTATAAAAATATGTATCTTTATTATTAAAGTTTCAGTATAAGAAAATTTAATTTTGTTTTTCTTTATTAATGACTGAAATGAGCTGGAAAGTTTTAAAAAGAATTACATATTTTAACCATTGAGGTGAAAATTAACATTTTTAAACAAAGTAAATAGAAGATAGCAAAACGGAATTTTATTTTTAAATGATAACATACAAAACTAATGATAACATTAATAACACGACAGAATTAGATTACCAGATCATCACACACTAAAATCAAAAATTTCCTCGGTGTTTAAATTTCGTATTTTTATTTTTTATCCCTTTCCACCATAGTTGAAGATTGTTTAAAAATTCGGTTTGTCTATCTGTCTGTCTCTCCGTGCTCTAACTCGTGTAAATATACTCAATTGATATATGTTATTGAGAATTGTTATTAGTACATATTCCGAATTGAGAAAAATAGTGTGTAGCATTTATAAATCTTTTACGGGGACAATAAAAATAATTCCGTTACAATAGGATATATAGGAAAAAATCATTTGCAAATATTTTAATGATGTTACACTATTTCAATTGATATAAATGGCTGAGATACCCTACAAGACGCTTACTTTAGAATATGGTGTGCATAGTATATATCGTTCACTTACAGAATACACAACAGAATTCAGTTAGAGTATGGATAGTTCAGTAACAATCCCGTCTATGAGAGGTAATTGCTGAATGTGAGGTAACACTTGTGACAATCTTTTCTAGATGTATCTCAATATTTGCATATTACTTGCTGTGTCTAAATTCAGTAGATCATATACAGGGCTGTAAAATACAGATCGAGTACATTTCCATTTACTTAAGGAAATTGCTAATGTGGAATTTCCACTTGTGTTATGCGTATCCTAACTGAACTAAATTTTTACGCACTATACAGGCTATCCCAAAAAATTGATGACGGCTTTTATTTCTTAAGTAGTGATCATAGACGTAAATTATAAATTACAAAGTTGCGCAAAGACAGTACAGAATTTTACGAAATCGATTAAAATTCTCAATGGATTAAATTTGAAGAAATACAAAATTTAAGTTTTTATTCGATCCCGGTAAAAAAATTACCAATGAGTAAAATGTCCCCCATACATTAATAAGTTCATTTACAAAATTTCAGCATTTTATAATAAAGAGTCGCAGAGATATGAAAATGCATAAATGCTGACTTAAACCACTTTTCGATGCCTGGATATGAGTTTGAAAAGGGGGAAATCATGTCGTATCGTCGTGTTTCAGGAGCGGTACGCAAATAAAGAAAGAAAACAATGGCTGCTGCTCTAGCTGTAAAATTTAGATTTTAATTTATGATTAACCCTTAAAAGGCTTTTCTTAAACATATCTCTGCCGTTTTTTGTGGTAAAATGCTGAAGTTTTGTACATGATTTTATTAGTGTATAGGATACATTTTTTTCCTTTCGGAAATTTTTTACATGAATGGCCATATAAAAATTTAAATTTTGTATTTCTTCAAATTTAATCCCTTGAAAATTTTAATCGATTTCATCAAATTCTGTACCTTTTCTTACGTAACTTTGTAGTTTATAATATATGTTTATCATCAATACTTAAGGAATAAAAGCCAAGGTCAATGTTTTTGGGACACCCTATATAGCTTATATAGAAATCTTAATAGTTACTGTTTTCACTTATTTAAATAGTACATGATTGCAAGGCCCATCATCATCAATAATTGTGATTGTAAGGCTAAGTTTTTGAAGTGAAATAAAAATTATCTATCCTGTATATTATTACAGTATAACTTCGAAAAACCGGCATCATCGGGACTGAGACTATGCCGTATTTTTGAAGGAATATTCAAAGTAGCAAATAGGAATATCAAAGGTAGTCCTAATTTCTTCATGGTGCCTTTAACCATAATTTAACTCTTTATTAAGGGGCAATCATGTAAGAAAAACAGAAAATTTAATATAGGGGAGATGGGGGATGAATGGGGCATTTTCACAAAAATAATTGTTTTTATTTTTTTATTTAAGTTATTATCAATATTATATATCACATTTCATACATTAGGTATTTGACAACATATATGAACAATATTTATTCTAGATTATGATTTATTCAGAAAAATATTATGAATTTAAAAAAAAACGTTCCTCCCTGTCCCAATCATCCCCACAGCAGGGATGAATGGGACACTAATGGCGATGGATGGGACACAAAGATTTTCCTCCCTGTATTCAATTTTAACAAATTAAAATTTATAATTATAACCTTATATGTAATTATATTTGTCATATATGATTTTACAACAAGAATCGATAAGTTTTTTTTTTTTTTTTTCAAAAACTTCTTTTATTGCAGTTTTAAATTTTAATGCAGACTTCGGCTATCAATCTGTTCTTTTTTCCCACTTATGAGGCATTTTAGATTTGAAATAAAAGTGCAAAATGTCTTTTAAATATGGCATAGCTAATAATTTTCAATCGTAACTTATTAATTAATATTAATTAAATGTATCATGCAGAACGGAAATTATTGGATCGATGGGAAAGTCGTGTCATGTTGGGAAAATCAATTCGCACCGGAAAATTCTGTCCGGTAATTATTAGACATTAGATAGCGGAATCAATGTCTAATAATTAAATGATAGAATTTTCGGGTACGAATTAATTTTCCCAACACGACACGACTTTCCGATCGACCCAATATATTAGGGGTGGGGATTTATTTGTGCAACATTTCAAAATTCAATATAATTTCCCCCATTTGATCAATAAACATAAATTTATATAAAACATATACTATTTTTAACAATTTTATCTATTTTGATTAAGTTTTAGTACCAATTTTTTGATAATCTATTAATAATTATTACAATACAATAAATAACACTCAGAAATTTTAAACAATAATAACTCATATAATACTATTTAATACTATTAATTAACGTAAATTATTAATTTATCAACCTATATAATACTATTTAGTTAATAAATAAAATTTTCCACATCTCTAGGGATAAATGAGAATGTCCCATTCATCCCCATTTGAAATGTCCCAATCATCCCCATAATGCATATATTCCCTTCTCAGCCATTTTACCTCAAAAATTATTTTGTCACTATGGTTACTATTCATTCAGTTTAATTGTCGATATTGAGCCTTAAAATAAATAGCTACAACATAGCTTATTTTTTTTTATATTGTATAAATTGTTTCACATCTTCAAATGTAAAAAAAAAAAAAAAAAAAAAAAAAAACTTACTTTTAAGCAGAGATTTCAGAAAATGCAACTTTAAAGGAAAATGAAAACAGCAATGTGGTCATACTTTTAGTTCTGAAGCACACTGTGGTAGAGCCTTATATGGGGATAGGAAGCAATTTAAAATAAATGTTTATTGCCGGAAATATTGAGAATGTCCCATCCATCCCTTGTCCCATTCATCCCCTAGCTCCCCTATATAAAAGAAAACTTTGATTGATATTTTTTATAATACAAAAAAAAAAAAAAAAAATCTAATAAAGAGTGAAATTATTTCTTCTCTGGTAATTTCGGAAACACAGGTGTCAACTTTGGTCGCTTCACTTTTTTTTTTTGTCGTTTTTTAAATAGTTTATATATATATATATATATATATATATATATATATATATATATATATATATATACAAATGAATAATGTCTATTTCAGAATATAGTCTTGTTTCTCTAAAGCATATATTAATCCTACAAACAAATTTATGCATTTTTCTAGTGACACCTTTTCATCTGCCGGTTGTTCATCTGATATGCTACTAGCAATACCGTCGGTTCTATTTAGCACAGCGTCAGTGATCTCGCTGTCCGTTAAATTGTTCGTAGTTGATGCATTTTCGCCAATGCTTAGCCAATCATCTATATCCGTGTTTTCGATGCTTAATGCATTTTCAGATTTTACGTGTTCAATCAGCTCATAAATTGCGGTCTTTTCACGGCCTGAAAATCATTCCTCATCATTGATGTTGCTGTTGCCGAAAATTCCTTTCGGGCATATATTCTGCCATGCATTCGCCAAAGTTTTCCCCAAAGTTGTTCCCGATGCTAAGCAACAGTGCAGCTCCAAAAAAAATGTTTCAGAAAATAATCGCATCTGACAAATGAAAAAAAAAATAAAAGTCAAATATTCTTTTTTTGCATTTTTATTTTCGAAGGGAAAAGATGGTTTTGATGTCAGATTTTTGAAGTTCCCAGATTTTTGAAGTCATGCTGTATTACTATTATTATTATTATTATCATCATCATCATTTTTATTGTTGTTGTTGTTGCTGCTGTTGCCGCTATTATCGTTAGATAGTTATTATTATTATTATTATTATTGTTAATGTTGTCGTCGTTGTTGTTGTTGGTATTATTGTCATATTGTTATTATTAGTGCTGTTATTTTTATTACTATTATATTATTATTATATACAGGACTGCATAATAGAAAGCTCGCAATATTTCTCATATAGATAGTAATTTGTGAAATTGAATTTTTTTACTTTTATACGTTTCCCACAGTGATATGATCTTTCAATTTATTAAACGGTTTCTTGTAACATTCTTAATGTGTTTCAAAGTGTTTCATAATATGTGCTTCACTCATGATTTTTCTTTCTTTTTATGGTTTTACAGGAATCGATAAAAAAAACGGTAATATCCTTTCTAGGCTTAAGAATGATGTGCTACGTATAAAATATATTTGTAGTCCGTGTAAAAATGTAAGTTCCATTTTCTGCTTCTATTACAGATTAACTATAATACAAAAAATTACCTCTAGGATAGTATAATTTCTAAGAATGTTGTAGTTTCGAACTATATTGTATCAAAATTCCGTAAGTTTATTTCGCAATTTGAAACATATGTGTAACAACGGTGAGTTGAAGTAAACAACTTAACATGTTTCACATTCAAATCAGGCTATTTCTAAAGCAAACTTTTCAAAATATATTTTCACTACCTTTTGAAATAAACATTTTAAATATAATAAACACATAAATATTTACATCTGCTCTATAGCTTGTTGAATACCGCTTTATTATTATGCGTTGATAACTGCATATTTTATGCATTCGGAAAAGTGCTACAAAAATAATATATTTTCAAACTTTTTTTTTTTTAAATTTTAAACATCTACAAAACAATTTATGTATTCCGTCAAGGTAGTAAATTATGATACAATGAATTGAACATTGTTCATTTTTATGCATGTAAAGAAAGGTTTAAAAAATATTTTCTCAATAGTTACTAATTTCACTTATTTAAAGAGCACATGATTATAAGGCACATCATCATCAATAATTGCGATTACAAAACTACATTTTTGAAGTGAAATAAAAAGTATATATCTTGTATGTTATTATTACTATTATTATTATTATCATTATCATTATTATTATCATTGTTGTTGTTGCTGTTGCTATTACAGTTATATTGTTATTATTATTATTGCAAATGTTTTGTTGTTGTTGTTGCTATTATTGTTATATGATTATTATTATTATTATTATTATTATTATTATTATTATTATTACTATTACTATTATTATTACTATTAACCATTTGGAAAATGGTTATTGTCCTCGTCAGGGTAGGAAATCAATAGCATATCTGAAGGTTTTTATTGGTTTAATTTTATTCGTTTTCTGATCGTTCTATACAGTAATCTGTATTTCCCTTTACTTTCAACAGAGATGGACAACAGAGTGTTGCTACTATGACAAAAAAGTAATAAAAACTACAAAAAAAATTAATAACTCAGAATCAAATTGAGATACAGCTTTCAAACAAATTGCATTTAAAAGTACATTTTCTTTCTCTATACGACGATATAAAAAGTAATGTTGTGAGATGTTTAGAAGTTTAAGAAATAAATTTCATTTAAAATTGGCGGTCAGATTTCTTGGAAATCTGCCGATGGAAAAGCCTTTTCCCGAACAGCCAATGAAATGCTTGTATAATACGTTAGTTTCGGGTGGATAGTACGGACGAGTCGCAGGCGATTTCTGTCGCTTGCAATTTTTACGTGTAATAACACTATTAATGTTTAAATAATGGTGTACGTAATGTATGATCACCTCTGTGCTATTTTTTATGTCTTAAATTTTAGTCTTTTCCAAATGGTTGTTGTAATTTGTTAAATTGCATTTGTTTCTGTTATTTATTTTTTCTTCTTTTTATTACTATTACTTTTAAAAATATCTTTATAATTATTATATAGGTAGTCTATGATTGAGTGGATTTTAAGTTATGTGTGCTACCGTGTTGCATGTTACTTCCATATAACTTCAGTAGCTACATGAACAGAAAAATTCTATCTATATATATAAAAGCCGTTCTCTGTGTGTATGTCCTTTATACAAATCTTCAATTTTAGACCGAATTGCACGAAACTTGCTGTATATACGATTTAGAACGTGGAAAAGATCCCTGTCTACTTTAAAAAATCATCAGACCAATATTTATCCCTTTTTTCTACGACCTTTCATAATTTAACATTATAGAAATATCTCTTTTTAAATATTAACATTCAAGTCTCTTTCCTGTTGCCACACATAAAAAAAACAGCTCAATAATAATTAAAAAAAATTTGATAACTCGAGTACTTTGTTTTATAAGTCAATAAAAGTTCGGATTGTTTCACTATATTTTTGCTGTTTTTGAAATTAACGTCATTCAAATAAGAAAATGCACATTTTTCATATATTTATGTAAAATTTTTAACTAAGCATGTTTTAAAATGACCTTAGTAGTACTTTAGTTGAATGTTAAAAAATCTATTTTAATGAAGTCGTTTCAATATCAAGAAGTCAATTAAGGAAAAAGATAATAGTAAAAAAAAAAAATCGTTTGCTAGATATGACATCAATTTCGTCAGTATAATTTCAAACTGGTTCTAAAAACTGGATGCTATAATTTATTCCATATTTCTTTGTAATCTTTAATTATATCATTTAGATAAATGTTTTAATACCTGAAATGCAGTGATAACATTCTACGATTTGTATCAAATACGGTTATACAAAATATGATTTTTCTACTATTTATATTAAATAGAAATTATAGCTACTATTTCTTAGGGTAAGCTTTTTTCTTTTTTAAACAAAATTTCATGACTGACAGACTTTTCTGTTAGATGTTGAAATAATGGGATGCATGATGTTTAGAGATCAAATTGCATTAAAAACGTAATTTATGGTATGGTTAAGTTGTTGCCACCAACAATATGGTGCTAGGCGTTACTCATAGATATGTCTTTTCTTCATAATATTGCATTAATAGCAAACGGATATATCTTTCTTAATTGGGTTACAGGTATATTTAAAAATATCTTCGTGATTGAAAATTAATTTAAAATGGATAAACATTCCGTAAATTGAGATAAGCTTTTCAAACAAATATTACTGAAAGTACATTTTGTATTCTATTAGATGTTGGAATAATCAAATGTGCGATGTTTAAAGGTCAAATTGCAGTAAAAGTTAAATTTATGGTTGGGTTAGGTTGTTGCCACCAACAATATGATGCTAGAGATACTCATAGTTCATCAATGTCTTTACTTTATAATATTGCATTAAGAGCAAACAGGTATATCTTTCGTAATTGGGCTGCATGTAGGGATGAGATTCCCACGTTTTTGCACACCAGTATATTCTTAAAGAAAATGTTGTTCTGTTAAATCAAGAAAGTGTTCCGATTAAATGAAATATCATTTTCTCTAACAAAATACTGGTGTGGAAAAACGTGGAAATCTTATCCCTGGCTGCATGCAAATCAAAAAATATCTATGATTGAAAATTGCTTTAAAATCCATTCACATGAAAAAATTGATATTAAAATTTACAAATAAATTTCATTTCACAGAAACTTTTTCTATTCGACAGTGTGAAAAACGAAATTGTATGATGATCATACGTTAAAAATTTTTTAGTAAAAGCAAAATTTATGGGTTAGGTCATTGCCATCATCTGTATAATGTCACAATTGGCATTGAGTTTGTAGGATTTTTTTTTTTTTTTTTTTTTTTTTTTTTTTTGTATATTCTGAAGATGACTCAATGAAAGAGTCGAAATATGTACATTTTTAATATTTTTATTTTATTTTATTTTATTGAAATGACGTTTTTTAAGCAAATAATTGTACTTTAATATATGTTATGACATTTGTTTGGAATATATGTTATTATGGTATAATTAATAGTAGACGCAATTAAGACTATTTTACTTATATTTCTTATCGGTCTTTTTAATGATTCGTGGACGGGAATGCACCAATCTCAGTTATTGTCATTGCCGTATTATTTCATTTTAACGTATTTTACCCGGGAGGACCCTTACGACCTATTGACACGAGCGAAGCCGGGTAGATCTGCTAGTGCTATAATATAAATAGATCGATTTTTCATGGTACAAGACGATTTTCCTAGAAACTTGGAGACCTTGTCATTTGTGCAAAAATTTCAAAAAAATAGAAGCTGTGTGATGAAAATCAAACGAAATACACAGAAAATTGTGGAACGCCATTTGGCACCTCAGGTGACGTCATCATCAAGAAAATTAGTAGCGTTTTGCTTTTCTTGCTTTTTTGTAAGCTGTATGAGAAAAAAGAAGAATTTATTTATGTAATCTATTATTAACCCTTATCGGTCCTACGCCACTTCCCATGTAACATCGAAACCAGCATCTCTTACTTGAATTTTATTCTGTTAGTACCATTTTTTTTAAAGATTTTTTCTTTAGTATATTGACAACAAGTTCAATAGAAATGTACTACATAATTGAATACAAAATAAAAATAGAATCATGTGTAAAAAGCTGGCGTTGGATAAGTGTTGAATCATATTTATTAATTATTAAGGTTTATTAATATATTAAGGATTAAATCGAATATTATTCTTAGTAATTATTTATCTTTAAATTTATTTTTTTACAAAATTTTGTACTATGTAAAATAATTAAATTTAAAATCGGTCCAGTACTCACTGCCCCATCCGATTGTAATTTAAAAGAAATGCATGGTTTTTTTTGTTTTTTTTTTCCACCTGCATTATTAATATTGAATATCTGAAATATATAAAATACCAGAATGCTATTACTTTTACATTTTAGTATATTTCTATTACAATGGTGAAATTCAGCATATAATGAATTGGTATGAATATTTGAATGAATATTGGTATGAATATTGTTATGAATTGAAATGGGTATAAATATCAATAATTTCATAACCTGTTTTTGAAGGAGAAAAAATATATAATTGTTTACTTTCATTGTATATGCTAAGCTATTTCCATTTCTGATTTTTAATTTATAGAAAAATACAAAAATAATATTCTCGGAAACAATTTGCTTAAGGGGTGTCAGGACTCTTAAAATTGGAAGAAATGAAAAAAAGGACCATTTTTACCATTGAATATCTTAAAATGTATATAATTTTAAAACAAAAATTTTGGGAAGGGATGGAAGGTATAAGTATGTTTTCCATTTCATGTATTTAAAAAATTGTAAGATGCAGAATTAACATTTACAGAGGGCTCTAATCTGTCAGATATTTGACGAGCAAAAAATTCGTATAATATCTTACACGCAGGATTACAAAATAAATTTTGCAACTGGAATGAAATTTTTGGTGTCTACATATACTTCAGATTCTAATAATGACCGTGAACCTAAATGAATTTGCATTTAAAGAATTTTTACATTTTTAATACAACGTTCCCAGGTAAAAAAGTCAGCAAAAAACCTTTAAAAAAAACATTCAGGAAAACTGAAGGTATTTCGGACAAAAAAATCTGCGGGTTTCCTTTAGGCAAAAAACCTGAATTAACCCCCCACTTTTTTTGTCCGAAATACCTTCAGCTTTCCTTTAGGTAAACAAACCTGCGCATTCCCTTACCATGTTGTCCGAAATACCTGAAGTTTCCCTTTAAGTAAAAAACCCGTGTCTTCTCTTTACATAAAATCATGTAGTATCACTGTACAGCCTGCTTTTGTCTTAAATAACAGTGGTTTTCCTGAAAGATAAGCCAGTGAAGTGGTAGAAGGAACACTGGAGGTGCATAAAATAAATAAGTGATCACAGGACGTTCCAACAATGTCACAAGGTGTGCTGGCAAAATTGATAAAAGTGCCTCCTCAGGGGGGGATGCAAAGAGGGGTCAGGGACATCAGATGTGTATAACATGAACAATTAGTTATAGGCCATTCCAACACTATGTCATATGAGGCATTTCGACAAAATTTAGAAAACAGCCCCCTCAGGGGGGAGCAAAGTGGGCGGAGGGGCAACAGATGTGCATAACATGAATAAGTAGTCCCAGGCCTTTCCGACAATATGTCACATGAGGGGTTTCGGCAAAATTTAAAAACTGCCCCCTGAGGGGGGAGCAAAGTGGGCGGGGGGGCATCAGATGTGCATAACATGAATAAGTGGTCACAGGCCTTTCCTACAATATGTCACATGAGGGGTGTTAGCAAAATTTAGAAAAGTGCCCCCTCGGGGGGAGCAAAGTGGGGGCAGGGACATCGGATGTGTATAACATGAATAAGTAGTCACAGGCCGTTCCGACAATATGTCACATGAGGGGTTTCGGCAAAATTTAGAAAACTGCCCCCTCAGGGGGGAGCAAAGTAGGCGGAGGGGCAACAGATGTGCATAACATGAATAAGTAGTCCCAGGCCTTTCCGACAATATGTCACATGAGGGGTTTCGGCAAAATTTAGAAAACTGCCCCCTGAGGGGGGAGCAAAGTGGGCGGGGGGGCATCAGATGTGCATAACATGAATAAGTGGTCACAGGCCTTTCCTACAATATGTCACATGAGGGGTGTTAGCAAAATTTAGAAAAGTGCCCCCTCAGGGGGAGCAAAGTGGGGGCAGGGACATCGGATGTGTATAACATGAATAAGTATTCACAGGCCGTTCCGACAATATGTCACATGAGGGGTGTTAGCAAAATTTAGAAAAGTGCCCCCTCAGGGGGAGCAAAGTGGGGGCAGGGACATCAGATGTGTATAGCATGAATAAGTAGTCACAGGCCGTTCCGACAATGTGTCACATGAGGGGTTTCGGCAAAATTTAGAAAACTGCCCCCTCAGGGGGGAGCAAAGTAGGCGGAGGGGCAACAGATGTGCATAACATGAATAAGTAGCCCCAGGCCTTTCCGACAATATGTCACGTGAGGGGTTTCGGCAAAATTTAGAAAACTGCCCCCTGAGGGGGGAGCAAAGTGGGCGGGGGGCATCAGATGTGCATAACATGAATAGTGATGGGCGATAACGAGATGTTTTTCTCGATTGTATGGACATCTCGATATTTTTCGATTGTGTAAATTTTTACTCGATGACTCCAGTTTTTATACATCATATATTATATACGTCATACATTTTATCAAGAATCGTCTGCGAGTAAACTGGAATGAGTCGGTGTTAATAAAGACAAGGTGACTTCACCCGCTAGTGGGCCCCTCCTTTAATCGGGGCCCCTAAGTTATACGTAATCTTGTAATATGAAATCACGAACAGGTTACCCGCTATATACGACATCGTATAGCAGGCGTGGTGTGCACGCTCTACAAAATCTTGTAAAAAATATATATTATCGAAACGAACGAATCTCGGGGGGAGGGGTCAAAGTGAGCGGAGGGGCAAAGTAGCTGCATGATACGAAGTCGTCACAAGTCTTCAGGCCTTTCGAACCATCACACGAGGGGTATGGATCTGAATTTATAAAAATGCCCTTTTCGTGGGGGCAAAGTGTGGGGAGGGTTGCGGGAGGTGGATAACATGAGTAAGTGGTCACAGACCATTCCAACGATATATCACATGTGGGGTCTTGGCTAAATTTGTAAAAGTGTCCTCCGGGAGGGGGGGGGGGTGTCACCGGAGGAGCATAACATCAATAAGTAGTCACAGACCTTTCCAACGATATCTCACATGAGGGCGTCTTGGCTAAATTTCAAAAAGTGTCTCCCGGGGGGGGGGAAGTGGGGGGACGAACATCATAGGTGCATAACATCAATAAGTAGTCACAAACCTTTCCAACGATATCTTACATGAGGGGTCTTGGCTAAATTTGGAAAAGTGTCCCCGGGGGGGGGGGGCAAAGTTGTGGGGACGAACACCATAGGGGCATAACATCAATGAGTAGTCACAGACCTTTCCAACTATATCTCACATGAAGGGTCTTGATTAAATTTGGAAAAATGCCCCCCGGGGGGGGGGGGGCAAAGTGTGGGGGACTGTCACCGGAGGTGCATAACATCAATAAGTAGTCACAGACCTTTCCAATGATACCTCACATGAGGGGTCTTGGCTAAATTTGGAAAGTGTCCCCCGGGAGGCAAAGTGGGGGACGGCCACCGGAAGTGCATAACATCAATAAGTAGTCACAAACCTTTCGAACGATATGCCACATGAGGGGTCTTGGCTAAATTTAGAAAAGTGTCCTGAAATGTCATATATTTTAAGTAATATTTATCGGAGGGCTCCATAAAAAAAAATCCGATCTAAAATGATAAAACAAAAAAACTACCCCCCGCAGTGGGGGCCAAATTGGGGAGGGGAGGAAGAAAGTCTCATAATATGAAAGAGTCATACGAGAGCTTTCCGATAACATATCACATGACCGGTCCAAAAAAACTTTGAAAATTGCTCCCCCTCCCCCCTTGGGCCCACTCTTTCGCAACGGAATTCACGCAGCCCCCACTTTAAAATTTTTATCTTCAGTAAATAATATTTATTGGAAGACTTCATAAAAAACTCACATCTAAAATGTTATTTAAATTTATCATAGAAATCGGCTACGGTTTTAAAAATTTGTTCGCCCCCTCACTACCTCCCGAATTTCACCTTCGGGAGAAGAAAGGTTCATAATATGAAAGAGTTGTGAAAGGGCTTTTCGATAATATGTCACAGGAAGAGTTCGGTAAAATGTTTTAAATTGCGCCCCGCCCACTCTCACGTCCTCGGAATTCTCCCGACCCACCTTCCTCTTTGAAATTTTTATATTTAATAAATAATATTTATCGGAGGGCTCCAGGTATGTGACAGCTTGGTAGGGCTAAAATAAGAAAAGCATTGAAAATTAAAGCTTCATTTCACAGCTCATTGTCATGCCCATTTCTTTCTCCAGCTTGCCCCTCGATATCTCTTCTCGGCCCTTCTTGGCCAAGAGTGAAATGACAACCATCGAGAGTAACATTTCGAGAAAGGACGAAAACTGATTTCTCATTCTCGACAATGTCATATGAAATGTTGAACAGAGACCGAGAGCGAGAAACGAGAAGTGACGAAGGAAGCAATGAGTTACAATCGGTGAGATACCTCGAAGTAAGCGAAAGGTTTGCCCTCGAGCAAAATGTCTCCTCGAGATAAACGAGCGGTTTGCGTCCAGAAATTAGATCTCTAAGTGCGAGAGAGAGCTCTCGCAACGTCGCACTTCGAGAGAAAGGAAGCTTTCAGAAGAGTCAAACTTACCGCGCTTCTGGTGTAAGTCATGATTTCCCAAAGGAGTACACGTTCTTTTCCATTCGCTATTGTTATTAAGCAATATGGGTTAGGAGGCATAGTGGTTTATGTTATCAGTTCGGGTTTCAGTTGTTGATATAGAAGTTTTCTAATGAATTTGGCGCCAGTTTGTTTTTGATTTTCAATGTTTCTCTTATTTTAGCCCTCCTAAGCTGTCCCATATCTCTTAATGTTAAAATGCTATTGTTAAAACAAAACTGCACTGCAAATTATGTGTTTTCAAGATTTTAAGTGTCGCCTCAGGAAAGAGGATTTTTTAAAATTATTTTACCCCACTCATGTAACATATTAAAATAAGGGTAATTTCATAACCTTTCTAAATCTACCTTTCTTTTGTCAATCCACCGAATTTTAGACCCCTGCGCTTAAAATGCTCTAAAGGAATATACTTAGCGGCGGTTTTTTCCGTACTCTGGTACGGTATCTTCCACTCATAGGGAAATTATAAGACTAACATCAAATTGTGTCTAAAATCGAATAAAAAATATGGACATATGTTTCTTAATTTTAACTCCTTTCTTCGCCTCAAGAGGGAGCTTTAACATTTTGTTTCTTCAAACCTTTAGTATACTGTTTGTCCAAAAATTATAAAATTCACAAAATAAAGTCTTTTCACTCTTCCCTATCTTCTTGTATCAATTTTATTTTTACTACCACCAGGGGACACCGCCCAGTGAGACATTTTACTTTTAGCCTCAGGCTATTGGTATTTTTCATCTGTTTTTCATAATATTTTGTCTCATTGTTTTTCTTCATTGTAGATACTATTCTCCAAGTTCTTGATCCATTCTGACTACTTGGGCACTCATTCTGGACCAGCTGTGGCCCATCGGGCCCCTCTTCATTTGTCTGGCTCTAATCACACGCTTCACTTGTTCTTTTTTTTTTTTTTCTTATTCAATGGTTTGGTTTTTTTACCATTCATTTTTCTTCCATAAGATTAGCATTAGCGAGCAGGTCTTTTCACTTGACTGAAGTAACCCCTTCAGCATAAATCAGGAGCAAATAATTGCGATAGCAGAATTATCGGGCAAACCCTATCACTACTATGAAATTTTCGGCCAGAATAATAGCTAAATTTTCCAACAATTGTTTTTAGCTTCTCTCGTTATAATCGATTGTAAAACATCTCGATTGTAGATTCTAGGAATTAATCGATGGCTGTATCGATTGTGATTTTTTACGATGACGATTTTTCTCGATTGTCGAATTTTCGAGAATCGCCCATCACTAAACATGAATAAGTGGTCACAGGCCTTTCCTACAATATGTTACATGAGGGGTGTTAGCAAAATTTAGAAAAGTGCCCCCTTAGGAGGAGCAAAGTGGGGGCAGGGACATCGGATGTGTATAACATGAATAAGTAGTCACAGGCCGTTTCGACAATATGTCACATGAGGGGTTTCGGCAAAATTTAGAAAACTGCCCCCTCAGAGGGAGCAAAGTAGGCAGAGGGGCATCAGATGCACATAACATGAATAAGAGGTCACACGTCTTTCCAACAGTATGTTATATGACAGGTGTCGGTAAAAGTTAGAAAAGTGCCCCTCTTTGGGACTAGTATTGTGCCCCCAACCCCCTTGAAATTTTTATATATTACAAATAATATTTATCGAAAGGCTCCGTAAAAAAATTCAATCTAAAATGATGAAAATACTGCAATAAAAAAAAAATCTGAAAAGTAAGACATAATAAAATTCCCCAAAGCAGAATATGATTATAAATGTGCCATACATTGACTTCACTGCAGAACATTTCAAATTTTCATTTTCACGAAAATCCACCATTCAATTGTAGGAAAAATTGCAAAATTTGTCACTCAATGGCAAGGAAAAAAAAAAAAAAAAAATGGCAAACTCTTTAATCGTTTATTTAAAAAGATTGCAAAATTCATCAATCGGTCGCAAGAAAACTCGTTCAATTAGTCAGTCATGGAGAACAATTAATGAAATCCTTTAGCTTGCTGTGGAAAAACATACAAAATTCGACGAACAGTTGCGAGAAAAAAATCCACGATTTTCGCCAATCAGTTGCAGGTAAAAAAACGCAAAATTTGTCAGTGCACCTCTAGAAGAAACAGCGAAAAAAAAACTACGATCTTCTCTAATCGTTCGCAAGAAAAAGCCTCAAAATTTGCTATGTTAAAAGGAAAAATTCGTGAAAATTGTCAATCGGTTGCGGTTAAAAAAAAAATCGTGAAGATTGTCAGAAGAATCTGCGAAATTCGTAGATCAGTAGCGGAAAAAAACTCACGACTTTCTCCAATCTGTGTCAAGACTTGCTTACTGGTTCAAGGGAAATATCGCAAAATTTTAAAATCGGTTACAGGAAAAAAAAAAAAGTGAAATTCGTCGGTGTATTATCGAAAAAAAATAGAATTAGTCGATCAGTCGTGCAAAAAAAACCCCATGAAGATTTGGCCAATCAGTCGCAGAAAAGCGACAAAGTTCACCAGTAGACCGTGAGAAAATAATCACGATATTCACCGATCTGTCGCAGTAGAATGCGAAATTCGTCGATCGGTTGCAGAAAAAAAGGATTTTTTACCAACCGTTTACACGAAAAAGAGAAAAAATTTGCTAATCAGTAAAAAGAAAATATAATGAAATTCGCTTATCAGTCGCATGTAAAAAAAACTCTGAAGTTGTCAGAAAATTCACGAAATTCTTCGATCAGTCGTGGAAAAAACCAACGATTATTTCCATCTGTCGCAAGAAAAAATTGGAACATTTGCCAATCAGTCTTCGGTAAAAAAACATGAAATTCATGGATTGGTCATGTGAAAAATAACTACGATTTTCGCCAAAAAGTTAATGAAAAATATCACAAAATTCACCCACCTGTCGTGGTTAAAAAATGCAAAATTCGTCAATGAATTGTGGAAAATATATCAAAATTCTTCACCCAATCGCAAGAGAAAAATTGTGAAATTCATCGATTTGGTCAGAGAAAAAAGGCCAAATTCGCCAGTTGACAGAGGGAAAAATCTGAAATAATTCGAAAATCATCAATCGATTGTTGGAAAAAACCCCCGCTAAATTACCATTCGATTAGGGGGGGGGGGGGGAGAAATCACAAAATTCACCAATAATTTCATTCGCGTGAGTATGTCAGGGTTTTATGAAATGTCTTTTGCATTTCTATAAAAGATGCAATTGCACTTCTTCATATATAAAGAAAATTTTCCTGTGACTTTTTTTTTTTTAATTCACACAGAACATTTGATTAGCTGAAGTACATTGCAGAACATTGCAAAGTATTCAGCTTTGGGAATGAAATTCTTTGATCAGCCGCAGAGAAAATCTGTGAAATTCAGTCAGCGACCATATGAAAAAAAAAAATTCAACAACTGTTTATGGGAAAAAATGAAGTTTGTTGATTAGCTAAGAAGAAAATCGGCAAAATTCATAAACCGGATATGTGAAAAAAATCACACGAGTTTTGCCAATCAGCCGCAAGGAAAAATGCAATATACGCCAATCGGTATGGTTTAGATGTATTATAATCCCGCATTTGCCATCTTTGATTTTTTTCTTGCATGAAAACTCCTTTTTCGCCAAGTAGTAAATGTCGCCAATGGTTAAATATTGTTGATAGATTAATATAACATTGAAAAAACTGAAATATAATCATTATAACTATTAATTAAAAAACATTTTTAATTCACGCCAAGAAAATAATCCAAGATGGCAGATGTGGGATTACAAAACATTTGTTCTGAAATAAAATATCACAAAATTTATCAGTTGGTTGCGGGGAAAAAATTGCAAAAATTCTCATTGAATCACCTGAAAAAAAACTGAGAAATTCAACCGTCGATTAATGGGAAAAAAAAATCTAGAAACCCTTCAGTCGATTGCTTTAAAATATTGTGAAATTCGTCAATTGGTCACAGGAAAACAACATGAAATTCAGCAGGCAATCATGAGAAACAATCGTGAAATTTTACAGTTGGCTACAGAAAAAAATGTGAAATTCGTCAAACAGTTACAGGAGAAAAACATAATTCGTCAGTCAACAGGGAAGAAAATCAAGAAATTTCATCAGTTGCAGGAAAATATCACAAAATTAAAAAGGTCAAAATAAAAAAGGACTAAATGCAAAATATTTTCAGTGAACAAGGTTCTTGAGTGTTTTTTTTTTTTTTAAGTGTCCAGCTGGCAGTAATTTTTTTCTAGAGATCCACACTGTTGAAGGCATTTTTAATATAATTGTAGAATAAAATGAAATAAGTGATTACTACTCTATTGTTATTCATACTGCTTAATATGTTTCTGAATAATTAATTTGTTAGTGTTATCATTGTGAATTTGTATTTTTTTTTTTTATTTATTTACATTTGCTTATGGATATTTCTTTTAAAGAAGATTTCAATATAAAAAAGAATGCAGGTGTGCATTTTTATTATCTGCCTCTTAAATAGGAAAAAAAAAAAAAAAAAAAAGAAAGAAAGAAATCTTGTTTTTCACCCTTTTATGATATGAATCCATGTATATTAGCATTGAGTCTAAGCCGCTTTAGCAGGGCGCAGCGCCGGCAGCCTTTTTTTTTTTCTTTTTTGTGCATGGCAAAGCTCTTTTAAACCCTTCTGCTCTTTTTAACACTTCCTATGCTCCCTGTGGCAATTCAACTGATCGCGGTAAAATATCGCAAACTCTAGGGACTCTAAACAAACCAGTTCAAAATATTTTTGTGAATAATGTACAAGTGTGCCCTTTTTTAGAATAGGGGAGAGTTGGGAGGAGTGGGACAGATTTCACAATTTATTTTTTAATTCACTACTTATGTTTTACCAAGAGTATAGCTTATAAAAATCTAATAGTATGTTACTTAAGCTATGTTTAAAAAGTACAAACGCTGTGAAATACAAACAACTGGCTTTTATTTGCACGTTTTAAAATGTTAACATTTTTGTCCCACACCAAATGTGATAAACTCCTTATCACTGTCTATATCCTCAACTCTGCCAATATAATAAACAACTGTCTTCTTCGTCAAAATTTTAACAATTACAAAGTCATTTATCCTAATTTTGGATCATCAGTTAACCAATCAAATTCTTCAGCAATTTCATTATCATTGTGAGTAATCAAATCTAAAGTCTTCATCTGTAGAGTCATGCAACAAAAATTTCCCATCAATGGAATCATCAGATAATTCATTTGCTTTTTTCTGTTTCTTCCTTTTCACCTTAAGAGTTTTCTTTTTACACAATCTCTTCTGCTTTTTATCAGCGGCTATTTTTTCAATTTCTTCTTTTTCTGGTGTGTCAGTGATGATTTTTTTATCTTTCCTTTTTTCTGTCTTTCTTTATCGTTTTTGTGGAAATGCTTTGGGATAAGGGTGCATATCGGAAGGATTCAAATGTGTTTGAGAACATGTCCCATTCCTCCCTCTGCTGAATATTTTTTAAAAAGGCTTATTATATATATCATGCTACATTTATGCTTTATTTGGCTGCTAGTTTACAAACACTATATCTTTAAGTTTATTATACAATTATAATATTTTTATTTTAAATATAATATAATTGAAAAAAATCATTGAAAGAATAAGAATTTGTACTTACTTCTGAGGTATGAAAATAAAATTTTCCCTTTTAAATACAAACAATAATACAGCTGGTGTAACAATTAGAATCAAACATGAAGCTATAGATGCTTTATCTAGTGGACAAACTAGAACTTAATTCTAACAGTTATTTTGGACATAAATGCTGCTGTCCCACTCCTCCCACTGTCCCATTCCTCCCAACTCTCCCCTAGTGTTTCTTTCTTGAAAAATTCCCGCCCGGCAGTCCTTTTTTCTAGTCAACACTGCATATGTAATGTAATATTAATGTTAAAAAAATGAAGGAGGCACGTAATAAAAATGCACACTTTTTACACGATTAAATCAAGTTGACAAAAAGATCTAAAAACAAATATAAAAAACACCAACTGACCAGTAGTAGAATTGACATAAAAAAGCCACTGGTCCCAAGGAACAGTAAGCATGAGAATTTATTTGTCCACATTCATCACTGGTCTGCTACATAAAATTCTATTTCATCCCTTTAACCCTTTGAGTGACAATTAATTACTTCATCTGACTAAGATTTAATCGAATTTTCTTTGTTTTTTTAAATAAAATAAAGTTATGCGATATGTGTTTAGTTGCAGTTTTGGCAGGGAGAGGAAAGTTTATGTTTACCTGTCAGAGAGGGGGGGGGGGGGGGAGTTACTGGTCCTGCAGATTATAAAATTTTTCAAATTAGTGGTCCAATTGAATTTCTGGTGGTACAGAACAGTCCCAGCGGACCCCCAAGGAAATCGAATGCTGAACTGACAGTGAATAATATGACTTTTTAAATATTTACTACTCAAAAACATATTAAGCAATATGAACTGAACAAGCACAGAATGAAATCAGTTATTTCTTTTAAGCCTGTAAATGATAAAAGTAACAATGCAAACAAGAAAAAATTACACAAATAAAATTTACATACACAATAAAACATGCGAATCTGCTCAAAACATGGAAGATTCTCACCCATTACAGAACAGTCCTTTTTAATAATTGTTTTGTACACACAGGAGGTAAACGCAGGGATCGATCCAGGCAAAATTTGAGGGTTATTTAGGGCCCTTTCACAAAAGTCTATTTAATAAAATAGGCCCCATCACAAAAATAAATATTATAAAATGAGCCCCTTCACAAAAATAAATTTAATAAAATGGGCCGCTTCACAAAAATAAATTTAATAAAATGGGCCCATCCTCAAAATTCCTTTTAATAAAATAGGCCCACTTCATAACATCTTTTGCATATAAACTATTTTAAATATGTAATTAGTAAATAAAACCAGGTAATGCGAAACAAAAACCTTAACTGAAATTTAAAGAAGTTTCTGTTAATAAATTCTTGATCCGAATTTGAGTTACTGGATTTCAACTATAGTTACAAAATATTACTTTTCACAAAAATAACTTTTAATTTTCACATAATGGAACCCAAGAATAAAAACCTGCATCGACCCCTGTTTGTTAAAGGCCCCAAGAATCTATATATAATTTTTAATGATGTTATGCACTATAGAACAATATTATTGCTCTAAATTTGTCTTTAAATGTTTTTTTGTGAAAAAATTACTTTATTTAAAATAATTATACACATGTAAAGAATTTTAAAATTATTTTTCCCATATTTCATATTCTGTATTATAAATTATTCTACAATATATAATTTTTTTTAAATTAATTTTATGAGTCGAATATTGCAGCTAGTGACATTAAACCCCGCTAAAAGATTTGCCAGAGATATTACACCTCCACTGAGTATTAATCAAGCATCTATGTTCCTAAAAAGATTATAGCTGCTTGATTTTTAAAGAAACCAAATTACTTACTCATAAAATGATATTCCAATACAGTGATCTGCTTAGAAAGAACTTAGGTCCTTTAAAGGACCCTTCACAAACTTTTTCCCCTCAAAACAAGGGCCCTTCACAAAACGTTTCCACCTCCAAACTGAGCTTTTTACGAGTTTAATTATCAAGAAGTAATTTAATCCTTCTATCACTTTTATGCATAATGGAAATATATGCATATATCTTCTTAAAAGTATAAACAAGAAACTGCACATAACGATTCTTTTAAATTCAGAAAATTATGACTAGATTTTTCCCAAAAATAAAAAGACGTATTAATGAAAATATCAAAAAATAAAATAGTTCTCTCTAGGATGTATTTGAAAAGTGAAGTGTCACGCCGTTTTTAAAACTGAGAGATTTGTATCGCTATTATTTTAAAAAATAGTAAAAATTCATCTTTAGTCATACACGAAGATTTCTTGTAAAACATTATTTCCATACCACAGTATTTCTATACGTGGCGATCTGGTTTATCGAAAGTGGTTAGTATCGCATGAATGGCTGAATACAAAGTACCAAGCTATAATATTAAAATAAGTATAATACAAGGTTCACTTATACCCCTCTTACGGCTATATATATATCCATTTAAAAATTAATTAAAATGTGACTAATATACAGATAAAAAGAGCCCTGCAAAAACGAAAAATAGAATAACAAAACGACAGCGTAACGACTGCTCCCGCTTATTTTCCGAGTGGCGGAAAAGTAAACATGCTTTCTGTGTGTTGAGTTGATAACTTCCTTCTCATTCTCCCATGACATGGAGTCAGAAATACAGCTACATGAGGGCTGCTGTCATTTCGAGGGCCCGGGTTCGAGTCCCTGGGTAAGACATGGATGTAATTGTGTATGTCCCATTGTAGTTATATAATATATGTAATGAAAAATAAAAATTGTTGTGACTTGTTGTTGTTTCTATGTATAATAAGGATCATTCGAGGCGACAGCCATTGTAGCTATAGGCCCCAAAGCATTCTCCACCTCGGTGGACTTCAAATGTTAAATTACAGCTACATGATCAAAAATCAAATGTTGCAACGAAAACTTTGTTTTTGAAGAAGTAACTTTTCTAAAGACTGGAATTCACGCCTGATAGAGGATAAGGGCAAATTATGCATGTAATAACCCCACCTATATTTTTCAGCTTTAATCGTGGACGCTACCAAAATGAGGAAAGGGGGGGGGGGGAGGGACCCTGCCCCTCCCTAGATTTTAAAATTTAAGTAACTAGATATTTCTTTTTGTTATGTTTTCAAAAACAATATAAAATGTATTATTTTCGAGTAACTAAATTAAAAGAGCCTCTTTTCTTTAATGTCAGTTGTGCAAAATTCTTAGTTTCTTTTTTAAAGAGGTGCTGTTTGTGTTGTTTTATGATGGCCAATTGTCTACACTTGGGATATTGGGCTGAAGGGGGGTTGCCTGGGGTCTTTCAAAGGGAAGCTAATCCGTATTTAAGCAAAGAAATCCAAGGTTCGAAGAAAACCACGAAAAAAACTCCGAACGACTAGGCCGACGGGCGCGATTGGGTTCGAACCCAGCATCTCCCGTCTACCAGCTTTGAGAGCAGAACCTCTCGGCCACTGGTGGGGTGGTTTTGAAGAGGAACTAAGGATTTTGAGCTAGGACGACAGGAGTGGCATGGTGGAAGTGGGGGGGGGGGGGGGAGCGGAGTGCATTGTATCCCTTCCTGCATTTTGAAATTTAATTAACTAAAATTTCTTTCTTTTTTTTGTCTGATTTAGAAGAGCACAGTAAAATATATTCTTTTCGAAAAACTTAAAATGAAAAACTAAATAAAATATTTTTAGAAAAGGGAGAAGGGAAATTGAGGGCCCTCGTTAGATTTTGAAATTTAACTAAAATATTTTTTGTGCGTGTTTGAATACGATTTTAAATATTAATGAAAGGGACTTTGAAATAATTTGGAGATTTTTTTTTTTTTTTTTTTTTTTTTTTTTGTACGTGTTAGACTTCGAAGGGTTATATTTTTACTGGTGGTAATTTAAGAGAAATTTATGACAAATTTTAGGATAAAAAGGGGACTTTGAAATACTTTCGTGATTATTTTTTTTCGTTTTAGGGGGAATATTTTGAGATTGAAATTTTTGAGCTTGTTAGAGTTAGAGGTGAAATTGTTACTGGTTATAATATTAGAAAAAATTGTGGCAAATTTAAGGTCAAAAAGGGCTTCGAAAAAATTTCGTGATTTGTTTTTCTTTTTAGGGGAATTTTCGGAGATTGAAATTTTTGAGCGTGTTAGAGGTGAAATTGTTGCTCGTAATAACTTCATAAATGGGGTAATTAAAAATTTTAACTAGTAGACTCTTCAAAATAATTTCGAGATTTTTCTTTCTTTTTGAAGGGATTTGTAGGGAATTAAAAAATACTGTTTTAAATGGTAATTAAAAATCTCAACGAGGGGGACTTTTATTTCTAGAATGGGATTTTTATATCGCTATTTAAAATGGTAATTTTAAATATTAATTAGAAATTTTAACGAGGGGGAGTTAAGAATTTTTGACTGAACCGGAGGAAGACGTTAGATTTCCGGGAATTATCTAATATATTAATTTCGAAATAAATTAAAAATATTAATGAGGAAATGCGGGCATATCAAAATCTTAGATACCATAATGTGCAATAATAAAACCTTTAAGTAAAACCTTCATGTTACCTGGTAAAGAAACAATTTTCATTTTCCTTCAACATACCTCATGTGATTTCACGAAAATCTTCTACGTCATTGAAGGTAATTTGGAGGTTATAACTTACAGAAATAAACCTGTATGAAATCTTTTAAAAAGAGGTATATTTCTCTTAAGATAACCTTTAGTTTTCATTTGCCTTAAAGATACCCGTTGAAACCTTCAAAATGGCTGCAAAATCTCAAAATTTTTAAAGGTTTTTCTCTGATTTTTTTACCTGGGTTCTATTTAGCTAATGTAAAATTTTCAAAATTTCAACAGTGTAACCACCTAAAAAAATATATTTTTTCTTTAACAATAAAAAATAAATTTTAGGTTCCGTTTATATAGACTAATATGAAACATACGTTTTGAAAATTTCGTGAATTTTTGAGATATCGTTCGCGTTATGCCCAAAAACGTCATTTGGAGAAAAATTACTTCAAACTTTCGAAAACGCCGCTTCAGCTATTGGGCGGGTATAATTCTAAAAGCCATAACTTATGTTCTAATGGGAATTTTAAGGTAACATTTATGACAAAATATTTAGAAAAGATAGTAATTTCAAATCTGAAAAAATTAAAATTTCGAAAATTTTGAAGCTTTAAGAATCCCGAGATCCCTTAAAAAAATAATTTTCAGACATTAAAATCCCCTCCCCCCTTTTTGTATTAACCGTACTATTTAAATTTTTAAAAATGAGCAACTTCCTAATGGATTTAAAAATGTGCTTCATTATGAATGAAAAAAATGTATTTTCTAATTAAAAAATAGTTATTGCTAACACATCATGAAAGGAGCAAAAATTAAAAAAAGAATAAGAAGAGATAATTTATAAACTATTCCTCATTAGAGGACTTCTAAATAAATAATGATACAAATGGTAATGCTCCAAAAACAAAATGAAAATAGAAATATAGATCAAAATATTTTCCAATTATTACGATATTTTTTTAAGCTGGTACTTCGGCTGAATTTGAAAATAGTTTTCACTTAGTTATCCCTGCAATAATGATTTTCCAAAAGTAATTATCAATAACAATAAAGACTGTTTATTTAATGCAAAAGGTAAGTTTTTTATGAATCTTGAAATTAGTTTTTCATTCCAATGTACATTAGCATAGACTAAAGACAAGTTTGATGAAAATATTTTATTGTGAAACTTATTTTGTAAAAATTCAAATAAATAATTACTTATGTGCATTCAGCAAGTTAAATAAATTAGTATTTCTTAAACTAAATGTAAAATAAAGAAACATTCGATAATAACACTTTGCTGTATTTCGTAATTTTATTAAGTTTAAATGAGATGTATTTTCTTGCATAAAAACTTATAATTAATTAGAGGAGGACTTTGACGTTATAAAGAATTCAGAATCTCATGGAGGCGTATCAGAAATGGACTTATTCGCCAAAGATTAGGATTTCGCATTAAGATTTACGTATTAACAATATAGATTAGAAATTTATTAATAAAATCATCTAATAAAAATTAGAAAATGAACGAATAATAATGTTTACTTGGCAACAAATACTTAAGAATTTTCCATGCCTTCAGTAGAAATTATAATACAATTTGAATAAAGTTTCCTTAACAAAGTTTAAATTTCCAAACTTGTATCTTCGTAAGATCCGATTCTTTCTTTTTTAGGGTTTCGTTCATCTGACGAAACACTATTCGTCTCACTCCTCTGTCTGTCTGTCTGTCCGTCCGTCTGTCACAGAGCTCGTTCTCAGAAACTATGTATATTGGAGACATGAAATTTTGCATACTTAGAGCTGAACACCTCAAATCTAACGACAAACCAGAAAATTTTGAAAAAGTCGTAATTAACGGACGTTATTAATTGAAAAACCCCAATTACAAGATCGGAAAGGCATTCATAATTCAACAAAAGCATGATTTTTTTTATCAAATTACAAAAACGATCTATTCCACAGATTAAAACAGGTGTCATATTAACGTCAGATAAGGACTGGCGATTTCTATAAGGCGCGATTACTTTTTTTCTACGCATCCCAGGAATTTGAAATTAGTACCACAAGACGGGGGAAAAAATCAGCTTTCAGAAATTTTAAAAATTATCCTAATCTTACCATAAAAACTCGAAAATTCGTTAAAAGTTGAGAAAGAAAATCTTTTATTTTCCTTCATTTGTGAAGGCGACAGATGTCTGATATTGAATTTTCGGTGGTAAACAAGAGAATATAAAACAGGTGCGCCTTGCGTCAGAAACGAACACAGAATTTTTATATAGGACCAATTTTATTTTTTAAGAATCAATTTTTGAGCTACAAGTTTTACGCCATCTGACGTAAAATTAAATTCTCTTTTAGAATATGTCTTTATTTTTTAATTTCATCAATCGGGAGCGAAGAT
The DNA here is from genome assembly GCA_963932465.1 of Maratus speciosus. Classification (NCBI taxonomy): domain Eukaryota; kingdom Metazoa; phylum Arthropoda; class Arachnida; order Araneae; family Salticidae; genus Maratus; species Maratus speciosus. The sequence goes on from OZ010799.1 coordinate 133,504,412, forward strand.
AATTATTTTTTGGTAATTATTCCAGAATTGCATTTTTTCCACAGCAAGCCACGTGACAAGGAAAGAAAAAGAGAGATTTTTATACTAGGATTTGATAATTGTAGTACAAAATTTTTTAACTATTGATTTTACTAATTTCGTTCTTTCGCTTCTGGATGTTATTCCATACGCTTATTCATAAAATCTAAATTTTAAAAAATCGGGCCACAATTTTCCGATTTATGAAAAAATCGATTTTTAAACTTAAAGAAGAAGTGAAAAAAATGCTAAAAGAAATGCTTTTTCACACAATTGACGGGAATGACTTTATCATGAATATCTTTTGCACTAAAAAGAAATGTAATGATGTGAAGAATGCAGTTAAAACCGTTTAATAAAAATGTATTATGTTACAAAAAACAAAATTTCATTGTTAAAATATGTACAAACATATCGTACTAAAAGCAAAGTATGAAATGTTAAGATTTTGTAGCATAAACAAGTTGAAGTAAACCGTATACTAGGAATGAGCAAGTTAAAATCGCGGCGCCTTAAATTCATCAAAATAGGATTCTTCTCATTTGTATCTGAATCTTATCTGTAACATTCAGATTCCATACTTTTTTCCGCAAAACACAACAACCTCTTGGAATCCTTAACACTAGCAACTGTTGGGCCAAAATTTGCTGAAACACTAAAATTTTAATGTGCATATTTCTTTTATGTCTTATATAAGTAATTTAATTGCCAATACGACTGTAATTTATCACAGGTTAGACCAAGATCATATTTTTATCACTTGCCACAGAAGCAGATGTGTAATTCAGGGCTGCGACAGGCGACTATTTTTTAATCCTATTTCGCACCACTTTTTCAAAACAAAAATAAATTACATACACTTTCACAATATTTGCAAGAGAAATTTACTATTTGCAAAATATATATATATTTTTTAAATAGTGGTGCAAACAGACTATAAAAATAGTCGCCTGTGGCAGCCCTGATTATTAGATTTCCACGACTAAACCACTGCTACTAGTGCTGCCACATATGGCATGTTTTTTATTTAGAAATACTGAGTTCACACTAGAAAATTTTGAACAGTATTTTTTTTTTTAATTTACGGAATATCTATCGTTTTATAAAGCAAAAATAACTATTGAAACTTACTGGTATGAATTCGGAATGACTAAATAAAAAACCTCCAGACGCAGCAACGTTGACCGCTTCGTCTTTGCTTAGCATTGACATTTCACTGTGCTACATAATCTAATTATGCTATATCTGAAAATAGAGCCATAAAATAGATTTAATATTTTTTATGTTTCGGTATTTAAAAGCCGTTCAAATATAATTATATACAAATATCATCGTACAAAATGATTTTTTTTTTTTTTTTACCAGTTTTCAATATAAACAAGAAAGAAAATCATGCGTTAAACATAGATTATGAAACGCTTTCCAACACTTCCTGAATGCTTTAACAAAACTTCGTTATTTAGGGAAATAAGGAAAATAAGATAATTAAATAAACATTTTAGAAAACGCATAAAACATTTGAAAAACTGATTTCAGCAGTTACCGCTCATAGCCAAATATGCATTCCAATTCTTTTGAACAGTCCTGTATTTGATCTGCAAGTTGATATATATATACTATATAATGGAAAAATATAGTTTAGCAATAAAACACATGACATGTTGAAATTTCTATTTAGCAATTTATACTAATAGAGGTAAATGTATTTGAATAGTTTTTTACATCCCTGTAGTTCACCTGGAACCTTTATTACGCGCATTATGTAGCTAAAATTTAATTCAAACTAAAACACTCCTAAACCAATTGAAATCATATTTCCAGAAATTATCATCCATAGCCGCCCGTGAATCCAATTCTTTGCGCGACCGTATATATCATTTTATTTATATTCTACAAACATTTCTTGGTAAACTAAATGCAGTCCAGGGTGAAAATACATAACTCATTTAAAACCTACCTTTAAGCGATTTCCGTTCATACACATTAACTCTAAACAATTCTTTTGTTTTTTTTTCCTACATATGAATTATAGTATTTATACACACCATATAGAACGCATAAATATAGTAAAATATAAAAGCGCATTTCATAATTAAAATGCATTTCCAGCAATCATTGCTAATATACAGTACTTCGGATACAATTTAATATCTGAAATCTTTTGTATGTCTCTGTAAATGCTATGCACTTTATATTATATATGAACTAAGTCATAGTGAACCTGAGCGATGTATATAAATTTCATTATATACGAAATAGTTTAACATAATTCAAATATTCCGCTAACAATCGCCCCCACCCCATATCATTATGTAACGGAATTCTTTTGTGTGGCCCTGAAAAGGAATAATAACTAGTCTTTTCACCGCATATTCTACAGGATTCATATTTTAATGCACTTCTTAAATGCATATCAATTTCATTATGTTTGAAATCGTGTAACATCATTAAAAATCATTTTAAATGATTTTTTCCCATTGACCTTAATGTAACGGAAAACTTTTGACTGTCCCTGTAAATGAACTAAGCATGCTACAAACTTCATTTGAAATAGGGATCGTGCTATGGTAAACGTCAATACCATTCAAAAATCTTAGGGAATTCCGTGTATATTTACGAGAATTTGAGCGCGGACAGGCGGCCAGACAAACCGAAGTCATAAACGCTTTTCAACTTTGTTGGAAAGTGTTAGAAAGCGAAAATATTTTCTTCATTATGGATCTTAAGAATGTCGTCGTTTGAGCGATGAAACATGTATTAAACATGTATTAAACAAGTAGTAACCTAGTTTAACATGCAATTAAAGTAAAAACATTTTTTTTTTTAATGTTTAATTGAATAAAGAAGAAAATGAGCTTTTACCTTCTGAAAGGTTTTCTTCTATCGAAATATTGCATTATATTCACTTTTCAAAACATCTTTATTTCTACTCCCTTTTCTCTTGAGAAAATCCATAGCCGTAATCTTGAATTTCTTTCTTCAGAAAATTATAAAATAGAATTATTTATGGAATTCATAATGTCATTATTTTAAAAATCTCTTTTCACGTTTTCAGTTAATAACTATTCCTAAAGTCTGCAAAGAAGCATTATTTAAATTCAATTACTGAAAGTTATTCTCATAAAGACCAGTGTTTTAAATGAACAAAAGCAAAAAAATGAAATTGGAAGCATATGTAGTCAATAGATGAATTTCAAAAATCTAAAATATACGTTTCTTTTCAAAATATATTCATAAATATCAATCATAGTAATTTAATTTACCTTTATAGGATTATTTTTGTAACTAAATTATTCTTATTTTCATTTCACGGTATTTATTAGAAGAAAAATTATTAAGTTCAATCCGATAATCATATTAAGGAAAATTTAATTTATCATAAAAAAATATTTTCATAGGTAGCATATTCTGGTAAAGATACTGTATAATAAACTAATAAGAATTGCAAATATAAGCTGGATTAGAAACACATACAATGCGAGAATAATCCAGAAGCTCGGATATGTTTTAGAATAATACCAACACTTTGAATGTTTTCAAAACGTGGCTTTGGTTCACAAATAGGAAAGATATAATGTTTTGGTAGTGGCCCTCCCTAGACGCAAAAGAAAAGCTATTCTCAAAGCTGCAAGATTCGATTATAATGTATCATGGCAGAAATGGCAACATTGACTTAAAATAATCTTTAACGATAATTCATTGAAAGTTTATAGAACGCGTCACAAAAGCTTACAGACAATGTTTTTTTTTTTTTTTTTTTTTTTTTTTTTTTACAATTGAAAAAGAGGAGTAACAATTTCGAAAGAATTTATAATTATAAATAATATCAAGAAAAAAATAATACAATACAAAAATAATATTACACAATCGCAGACTTTGTGAGAAAATTAAAACTTAAATTTTACTGTCCCAAAAATTTATAGACAACTCATTTTTTCCTTTAACGTTCGAATTTTTAAGTCGTTTTTTCTAATCACTTCAAAAACTCGATCAGGCATACTCAAAACAAGAGCTTGAAGAAATTCTGACATTAAAGAAAAACCACCTCCGTTCAATTTCCAGCTTTAGATCTGAACCGTTGCAAATTGACACCCAATTAGCATATACGTCTCTAGCTAATCTTCGCCAGAAGTTCTCTATCAGGTTCAGGTCAGGATTTAGATCTGACCAGTTCATATCAGTTACTTGGTTTTTGTCTAAACCACTGCATTGTAGAGTTGGATACGTGAATGGAGAAATTGTCTTGCTGGTATATCCATTTGTCCCCACCTAGCAATTTTCCAAATGGAAGCAACTATACTACAAACGTTTTCTGGTAATCTTCGGAACATTGCCTGCCGATCATTCAAGAAAACAATATTGGTTGTTTCATAATAAGAAAATGCTTCCCATACCATGAGATAACACCATCCTTGTTGTTTGATAAAAATAAGTTCGTGATTCCTTGTGAATATCATCCCAGTAATATGTTCAACCACCGAAGCCATCTAAATTGAATTTCTCTTTATCATTGAAAAGAACACTCAACCATTCATCTGTCCGATTCCTGGGATTTCGGGTCCACTTGAACAGTATTGTCTTTATGCCATTTTGACTTTATGCAATTCCAAGAAATGTACTTGCCTGCACTGGTCGATGGACCGTGCATTTTGATGCATGAACGCTTACTTATTTAGAAACTGATTGTACAGACAGGTTCTGGGTTGAAACTAATCTCGAAATCTTTCTGATTTGCCGTTGTTTTATTTGGTCTTCCAGAACAGGATTTTTTCAAAATTGTCAACATTTTACAGAATTCGATGATTACCGACCCTACTGCGTTTAATTTTTCTTCCGATGCCCACAACTTTCAAAGATAGATTTGTAAAATTTCCTTTTTGGAAAAGTGCACATTGCGGAGGCATCTTTACAATCAGGAAACTATTGCGTCATAAGCATATGATCTTGAAATATGCAAATTTTTTATATCAGTACTTAAATCAGCGTTTAACAGCGGTTGTTTATATATTTATGTGCAGCCTTTTTTTCGTTTTAGTTTTTTTTATATTAAAACTATGACTGTTAAAAGTTGTTTGAGTACTTTATTATTTTTATTTCATCATTTTAAATTTTCACAATTTATTTTCTTTCTTTCTCTTTTACTTAGCTCTTAAATTAAAAAAAAAAATGGTTCCCTATAAACTTTTGGGATGCACTGTATTAATCTTTAAGGACACAGGCGACGTACTGAGTGCGCTATTTGGTGAAAAGGCAGTTGTGAATTCTAAAATAATTAATTAGTTAACATATGCGTTTCATTTACCCACTTTCCAAAGTATTCAATTTTCAATCAAAGTTCTTTTAAGTTTAGGATTGCTTTTTTTTTTGTCCTGTTTCATTACTTTTGCTAGTAAGTCATCATTTGTGTTCGAAATATGCCGCCCATGTAATTGTATAATCTAGTCCATGTTATTTTTTAAATAAACATTTTTTTTTTCATACATGTGATGTCGATTACTTTTATATTATTACTAGGTATTAGAAAATATTTTTCTTTAGCATCAAAAGTTTATATTTATTTTTTAAAAGGTGTTACCGCATGGAGTGCGCCACCCGTGTTTTTATGTCACTACAAACCGACTGTGTTATGTAAATTCAAATTAAGTTACTTCTTTAACATTTTTTTTTAATTTAATACATATATACTGCTACTGGATATTGCATAAAACAAGAATATCATTAAAAGTTGTTATTTGGACTTTAAAAACCGATGTCGCTGCGTACGCCGACCAAGGTTATTCGATATATTTAAAAATTTATTAGATTTTATAAACATAATTCTGCGAATAATTCTGTGAATTGATAAACGTAATACTGTTTTGTTCTTTTCTAATTTGTAGAAGTTTTATATTAAATCATACATTTTAATTAAACGAATCAAAGTTGCAACCCACTATTTTAATAATTTAATAAATAATCTAAAACAAAATTTGGAAATAGGCAATTCATACTTAATACATATATATTAATAAAATAATAAAATTAGAGAGATAGCTATATTTTTTTTTCTTTCAAAATTGTTTTATTTATTTTTCCCTCCTGCGTCACTGTAAAGTTTTTAAAAATTAATAATTTTTTTCCATATAGTTTTACAAAATAAGGTCTCTTATTTCTTTACACGAGAAAAAAAAGTATTATTATTTTATTATTTAGTTAGAAATGTATAGCAATTAATTGTATAGAGCCATAGAGCTAAGGCAAATTTCGACTAGTTTCGTTTCTTGGATTCTTGTGACGTAGCAGGGGGAGATCCCACCGATTGGAGGAAGACATACAAGCCAACCTGTATGTCTAATAACCTTGTACGCCGACGCGTCTCGAAGTTACTGCAAACTAGGACTGCTACATACACTCTAGATCAGGGTTGGCGAACCTTTTTGCTACCGCGTGCCAAATTTGGTCAAAAAATATTTTACGTGACCATGACGTGCCAACTAACAAAAAAATTTAGTAGATGGAAAAATAATGGATTAAAATTATTTAAAATTTTCTATTATTATTTAAAAAATATTAGAAACGTACATGTAGGTGCTACACTATAATAATTATGGATTATTTTAGAAATTAATTTTAAAAAAATGAATGCGATGTAATTTGATTTATGTTGTTGCATCTTAATATCAGGTTAATTTTAAAGCAAACTGATCCGGATTTATCTGACAAATGCTTTCAGTTTGAGTTTTGATATTATTAATTTGTGAAAACAGCGACTCGGAAGCATAAGATAGGCAAAAAAAACCAACCCCCCCCCCCCCCCCCAAAACAGTTAAAATGTCAAACGCCAGTTTCTCTGAATAGCTCTGAAATAAATTAAAAGTTGCCATAACTTTAACTTCGGAATTTAGTAATGTCTAATAACTAATTCTTGTCGATAGTTTTCAAATATCGTTTTTGTTTGAAAATTTTTTGAGACCATAATTAATTAGATTGGAATATAATATGCCGCAATTAAAATTTTTCAATTTCCATTTAATCAAATTTAGAAAAAATCAGTTGCGATTTTGTGAAATTTCACTTTATTTTGATTTAGAGACGCAAGCAATGCCGTGCCGAAATTATTCTTTCGCGTGCCAAAAGTGGCATGCGTGCCATAGGTTCACCGACCCTGCTCTAGAAGCTCTACTGCAAACCACACGTGCATTTAAAGGTTATGATCCTGCGTTACTAACGGGAAGACCATCGCCCCCTGACACAAAAATAACGGCTGCCGCTATCGGAATTTTTTTCTAGTGTTTGGTCGACTCTTGAATTCGAATACCGATAATTTCAAAGCCTCATTATATTTATTTATTTTATTATTCTTATTTTTTGCATTTGATAGCTGATGTTGATCTGTACAGTTGTCGTTTTTTTTTCTTGGTTGCAGGTGTTTTTTGTTGTTGTTTTTGTTTTTTAATGAGTACACTTTTACTTTCAAAACCGATTTCTAAAGTGAAAGCCTCTTTATAAAGAGAACTCTGGAAACAAAATCGAAAAAGTAAAATAGGGGTCTTTGTGCTGATCAAAATCAGGTATCCAGTGCAAAAAAAAGAAATAAAGAAAAATATTCATAAATACTGAAATGCAAACGAGCTATTTTTAAAAGGACTAAAGTAGGCGAGCTGGTGTTTGTGCTTAAGTAAGGTATAGCCTTTAAATAACAATTGTGTACTTAAATGTCGAAGACATAACTTTAAATGAGAAAAAGTATTAGAAAAATGTTGCTATGCATAGTTACATATAATAGTACTACTAACGTCACAAACTTTCACCTGTCGAGAGGGATAATTAAGAACAAGTGGGTAAGTGTGATCGCAGATCGCACAGAGGATTTCGATTAATGTCTCTTTCAAAACACTTTATCCTTAAATTAATAAGTCAAAATTGTTAATTCGTAATTATTAAATCCTTACATAAATGGCAGCACCATTACATTTAATTTTTAAATAATTAGAAAAATATTATATATCAAATTAAAAATATTAAAGAAAAATTGTTTAAACAAAATTAAAGAATCCGAACGTTTTTAAATTCAGCAATTTGAAAAATTTAGCGCAGATATAAATAAAGTATAAAATGTTTAAAAGAAAAAAATTGTTTAAAAGATATTTAAAATGCTCAAATTATCCATACTAATTGTTTGACTTTCCAAACATTCACTAGATGGTGATAAAAAAGGATGTTAACACTTATTAAAATTAAAAAGCAAAACAATCTTTCAGAAGTTGTGCGATTATTTCAAAAAATGGCCAGTAGATGGCCGCAGGAAATAAAAATACTGGATCTAGATTGAAATTCCAGATTTTTGGCGCCTGAAATAAAAAAATAAAAAAAATTTCAAAAATTACCTCTGCGTAAGAAAATTAAATAAACCTTTAAAATTGCCAATAAAAAAGGAAACTTTCTTTTAATTAAACCTCTTTGAAAATGAAGTATAATAATAAAAATCAAAATTTTGAAGCTCCGCTGGGAGCTTCGAATCCACAATGTACTGCGTGGCGGACATTTGCGTTGCCACGATGCCATCGGTGATCGGTGATATTTGCTGAATTTAAAATTATGTTTCGAAATCGAAAAAGAACGAATTCGCTTAATTACAATAGTATAAGGAATTTCAAAATTTTATGATTTGGGGAAGGACAGAGAGTATTAGCTCTATGGAAAAAAATCAAATCTGTAATTTAAATAGTTTGCGAGTGACTGTGACGGACGGATGGACAGACAGACAGAGAGGCGAGACTATAAGGGTTTCGTGAGATGAACGAAACCCTAAAAAATCATGTAAATAAATAAATATCCAACATTATTTTTTTTCTGTTTTCGTTAATATATTTTAAAATTTATTTAATAAATATACTGATAGTTGACACTTCAGTAAATGGAGCTTCCACCCAACCCCCCTTTTTTTGAGATTGTAATGCCAACATTCATCCACTTGTTTATTTGGGCGATTCTCAAAAGGTGGGCACTGGACACATGTCATAAATTTAAGCCTTTCAAACATTAACTTTAATTATCATTGACTTTATTTTTTTTAAACTGAGTTTTTAATTCTATTCAGAGATAGAAAATTACATAATTTATTGTAAAAGGTTTGTATAAATATCTTAAAATTTTATTATTTTATGCTAAAGAGGCCAATTTTGGACATTCATAACGTTAACTGCTCCAATGTACCACCAACAAAAAGAGTTTTAACTTTTTCCAGATGGTTCTAATGGTAAACAACGAATGCATAAAGGAAACGGATGATTTTTTGATAATTTCGTTAAGAGATGGCAGGCTAATTTATTGCTTTTTTGAAGATAGAAGGACTTTTCTATAAAGCATTTTTCTGTATTTTGTTATGTCCGAAAGTAACGTACGTAACAAAGCATTTGATTTTATTATTATTATTACTGGATAACAAAAAGTTAATTATACATATATATATGTATACAGACACATTTACTACATTCTTAGTCTTAAGATTTTTTTAAATTCTAAGAGCAACGTCCAAAATCTGCAAATTAAATGCTTTAATCATTAATTTTCCAGAATAGTTGTAGTCTTTTAATGTTTGTGTATAATTTTGTAGACATACTATTAAAATATTTATATATTATGTTTATAGACAAAATACTATACTATTAAAAAATTTGGCCTTAAATTTGAAAATTTTAAAAATTACATATAGTTAACATTTAATGATCCCACCTTTTAGAGAATCTCCCATTTAGTGTTAGAGTCTGGAGATCAGTTTGTCGATAGTTTATTTTACGGAAAGCGATCGGCGGGATAATGGGGATGTACCATAAATAGGTTTTTAAAACCATTTTTATAAGCAACCTAGTTGCAATTCCCGATGCAAAACTTCTCAATCTCCGCCGCCTGTCGCGTTGAGCGAAATCATCGGCAGAGCCGACCCGTAGGCAATCTGGTCTTTGACTATATTTTGTAATTACTATTTTTTTCTGAAACAAACTTATTTTCAAACCCGCCACTTGTCGCGTTTAACGGCGAGTACAGCTCCGGCTGAACATTGTAACTTTTTCAATGTAATTCTTTTTTTTTAAACCTTTATGAAGGTGACAGGGAGGGATACAATGCTGTACAGACTATGTCCTTGTCTGAGCAATCCCTCTTAGGCTATCAAACAAAATTAATGGTCATCTTGAAAATACCGCTGAATATTTTAACTGCAAATCCGAAAAAAAAAGAAAATTCGAAAAATATCTATTACAATACATTAATTTGGCCTGAGCAACGACCTCGACTATATATATTATTATTTTTTTTTTTTTTACGTTTGACAATGAGTTTATGTAAAACGGATACTTTTTGCTCTGTTTATTTATCAACGAAGGAGAAGGGGAAAGAAAAAAATAAAACATTATTTAAATTATCTTTTAGTTTTTAAAATTTATTTTTCATCGCGTAATCGAAAATTTATTAGTATTTAATTATCAATTGTTAAAAGCGTATTTTTTATATTACACGTTTTTTTAATAATTTATTTTATATTTTTAGTTCTTTAAAATATTTATGTTGTCATTTCACAGCGCTTTGTCATGTTTAGGCGCGCATTTATTGTGTCATAATTAAATTCCTTGTTTTTTTTTTTTTTTTTTTTTTTTTTTTTTCAACACCCATACATTTGCACGAGTTACAGAGAATATTTTCCATTTATCACCTGTGGCGGGTTAATTAAATAATGCCTTGCAATTAAAGTATTAATTTATAATTAAGTTGTAAAAATATTAAAATGTGGTATTTTCATCGCAAACAGACTTTTGTACATAATTTATTTAATTCTAGCCCATCAGGATATGGCTAAAAATTGATTGCAAAATTCCATGCATAAAAGGTTAACCCTTTATATACTGAATTATGAATTCATGAAAATTTTACCTTCTAAAGCATTTTTCGTGAATTCTTGAAACTACATTAGAAGATTTACATAATCATTTAATAAATTTTAGAATGACTTTAGAAAGACTGGAGGATTTAGAAGTATTAATTAAAGTTGAATTGAATTGATTAATTAAAGTTAAGAAGAAAGATTTACATAATCATTTAATAAATTTTAGAATGCTTTAGAAAGATTGAAGGATTTAGAAGGATTAATTAAAGTTGAATTTATAGGGATTTTGTACAATATTTATTACCCCACTCATATCTTTTATTTTGAATATTTTTTTTAGTATTTGTAGAATTAGGAAATATACAAATATAATGTTCTTACAATAGAAATATAGTAACATTTTCGAATTTAAGACCCCTGCCCCCCCTCCCCCCCTCCCCCAACGCCAAGAAAGCTGAAAAGATGCAAAGGCAAAAGAAATCATCCTTTTAAAATATTTTTCTTTTGTGTAACCAATAATGTTTTTGGAACAAGATAAAGTAATGCATCTGTAACTCATTCTAAGCTGTATTACTACTAATCGATGTAGTAAATGAATTTTAAAACAAGGTATTTTAATGGTACTTATAAGTACCGTCAGTAAATAAAGGGTTAACTTAAACAAATTAGGAAAAAATACCGAGGAAAAAATACTCAGTCTACCAGGTACTGTAATATTGTACAAATAAGGCAAATATTATAGATATTTAATTAGATATTAAGGAAAAGGGTTTTTTTTTAACTTCATCTTTGCTAGGTATATTTCGTTTGAATGAAGATTATTCAGAAAAACCTTCCACCGCAGCGGGTGACCGCTGCTAGTGATTCATAAATGTGGTTCAAGTCTTCATCTGTTGCTGTTTGACAGCATCTCGAAACGGTAATTGAATCACTCTGTAAATTGAAAAACGCAGATGAAAATAGCCTGTTAAAATAGATAACATGTGTTTTATCGACGTTCATTTAATACCCATTTTTAGCAAAACGAAGATTACGAAAAAAAGAAATTTAAATTTTTTCATAAATATTGTAAAATAAATATTTTGATTTGTTATTTAAATGAATTTCGGTGAAATACAAAATATCATATTTTCTATCAATTGTATAATATTTTTGAAAACAACTTTATGAATAAATATCTCAATTAGAATGTTTTCATTTTTTATAATGTATAGCTCTTTTAAAAAAGGATAGTTTTACTGAAGTCAAGAAACATACAATTTTTAAGACGAATAAATGTTTAACAAGAAGTCTTATTAAAAAATATTTTAAAACAGAAATGTTTTTCTTTGAGTAAAATAATTAAAAGAAATTTAATATTACCTTAAAAAGTTCCTTAAATCAGCATAAAAATATCAGGTTTTTACATGAATACTCTGGTTATTTTTTTAATTATTTTTTTTTATTTATTTCTTCTTGCATGTTTTTTAAAAAAGCATTATTTTTCTGTCAGGATAATTTTCTTATTTCTCACTAATTAAGCAGTTTTTGAGGATAAGTTTAAGAAAAAAATCTCTAAACTAGTCATGAAATGTTGATCTAAGTACGAAGTTCTTTTAAATGTTTTTGCATGGTTTAAAAATAAAATTGCATTTTTTATCTTATTTGAAACTGAAACATATTTGTCACTTTAATGAGATTGTCTCTAAATTCTTTGTATGCAAAAAAAGTTTGTTATAAATTTTTATTTGATATGAAATACTTTGTTATCCATCTTCTAGAGATTATGCAAGATTACATTTAAACATCAAATAAACGATTTGCAGTTTTACATAGTGGTTCAAAACTTGTCATTAAAATTTCGTGGGGAGGTAGGGAATATGTCAGGAAACCGATTTTACATAGGAAAGTATGTCCGAAAATGTACGCATGCGTATGTAGAGGGCGCTGTATGTACCCAACATTCCATAGAGTCTCAATCATTGTTTTGACTTTCCTAAAGCTAGCATTATTTCTTCTCCTATTTCCAGTTCTCATTTTGACTTTCAAGAAGCCTTTTACATCTTTAAAAACTCCAAAAATCTCGTTAATGAGCTTTATTCAACGCCTTCATTATCTGACGACTGGAAACTTTTCGTTTAATTTCGTTCTTTCCGGTTCTTTTAACCTTTATTATTTTTATAGGTTTATTTTTACTTTTTGTTTTCATTTTTATTTTATTTTATTTTATTTTATTTGTAAGTTTACTTTATTCTTTGTTTTTAACTTTCTTCGTTTATAAATTCTTAACTTTTGGTTTCACATCAGAATTCTTAAACGTCATCAACCAGACTTTTTGTATTTTTAAAGATGTAAAAGGCTTCGTGGAAATCCAAATGAGAAGTGGAAAAAGGAGAATAAATAATACTAGCTTTAGGAAAGTCAAAATAATGATTGGGATGCAATGGAAGTTTGGGTACACACAGTGTACTACATACGCGTACGTATATTTCCGGACATACTTTCCCATGTAAAATCGGTTTCCTGACGTATTCCCTACCTCCACGCGAAATTTGAACGATAAGTTTTGAATCACCCTGTATATTTCATTACCTTCAAATGTGCTAAAATTTCAGAAATATCTAATTTACTACACTGTTAAAAATTTTGCAGCATTCTGGAAGGTCATTCGACTGTGTTTTTGAAAAAAAAAACGGTTTCATAACCATAATTTAACTATATTCTGACCATAAAATGGCCAATAATATGGTCAGAATAGTGTTAAATTACGGTTGTGTAACAGTTTTCGGAAAAAACAGTCAAATGACCTGCCAGAATGTTGCAAATTTTTAACAGTGTAGGGTTTCTTTTCTTATCCACAAAATTAAAACCACTTAAGGGGTGACACCAGTTTGAAACTTTAGAATAAAATTTGATTTTTTTTTAAATTTATGGATAGCCTATAATACCTAGAAAACTACTTATAAATCCTTTTTAAAGGGCGTTTGTAATTATATAAATACGTAGCACCTATAGTGGTCGTCTGGGCCGTCCGTCTCTCTGTCTGTCTGTCTGTCTGTCTGCATATAACAGCGCAAAACTACCCAACTGAAGGGTTTAAAATTTAATATATACAGAATGTCCACTCTCAACGGTGTCCAATGGCTAATTCCTAAACCGTTAGTGATAGATATATAGTTCCAATTACAAAAATGTTTTAAATGAGATAAAGAAATATTTTAAAAGCGATTTGGGTCAGTAAAAACATATTTTTTTTTTTTATTACGAAATTATTTTTTTTATACGGTCCCCCGGTCCTATAAGTTATATTTAGAAATTTTTCCTGCACTGACAAGTAAGACAAAAAAAGTTCCGTTCGTATAACACTAAAATTGACCAAATTATGAAACTTTAAAAGTGATGACTTATACCACTTATCTACACCTGAACAGAAATGAGTTCGGCCATGTTTTGACGGGTCATATACCAAGTGCTTAAAGTATTCAAAGAACTTATTTCATGTGAATCTGACCTTTGAAAAAAATCGTACAAGTATTACAATTGAGTTAACTTTTATTAAGTTTCAAATTGTCTAAAATAATTGTATTTTAACATATGTTTTATTTTATAAGGATTTGGGACTGTTTCTTTTCATGATTTCTTTTAATAAAAATTATGTTATTTTTATAAGTTTTTATTTAACTTGAACGATCGTGTGTGTGTTTTTCCAGTTTAAAATTTGTACTCGAATTTTAACTCACTTTCAAATATCCAATCGAGATTAAATTTTACATACTTAAATAAATTCGATGATAGTCTAATTTTATTATGATTTCCCGTTGTTACCATTTACTTATTTTACAGGATAACACAAAACATTTCGGATAGATTACCGACAAGAAGTTTAAGAAAAATTTTAAATTAGATAACACAAGACTTCGATAGTTTTGTTTTTTAACTTTTATGTATTTTTTAGTACTGAATCCGAAAATTATCTTAATTTTTAACCATCATGTCAGGATTTTTCGCAAATCATAAATTCTCAATGTTAAAAAGTAACAAAAATCAGATACTATAAAATAGAGGAGATCGCTGTGTTTTTTAACTTTTGGTAATTGATTTTTATGTACTTCTTAGCACTGAATCTGAAAATGACCTTCATTTTTAAGCATCATGTTAGAATTTTTTTGCAAATCATAAATATCAAAGTTAAAATATAGCGAAAATCAGATACTATAAAATAGATGTAAAACTTATTTAATTTTATTTTATTTTATTCAATAATTTATTCAATTTTTTGGCTTATACTGGGATTCTTACAGCTAAACAGCTGACGGGTCCGACGAGGTGGGTGAGGAGGTTCAATTTGAACTTTGAACTTATGAACTTTGAAATTTACAATTTGCGAAAAACCCTGACGTGATGGCTAAAAATGGAGGATATTTTCGGATTCAACGGTAAAAAATACATAAAAAACAATTATCAAAAGCTAAAAACACAACAATCACATCTATTTTACATAAAATTTTCGCTATTTTTTTTAACTCTAAATTTTACGATTTGCAAAAAAATGTTTACATGATGGTAAAAAATCAAGGTCAATTTCGGATTCAGCGGTATCAATTATCAAAAACGACATGACGTAAACATGACGTATCCCAACTTTTGCAGGCTAGTGTAATCTAATAACATTTAAAAATATGCATCATTTTTTAAAGAATTGAGGCTGTTAATTTTCATCGTTTTATTTAACAATTTTTTTTTTCTTATATGTTTATTACAAATTGTATATTTTTCATTAATATGTCGGAATGATTAAAGATTTCATATTTATATAGCAATGTTAATTTTACTGTCAACCACTTTTTTAAAATATATCTGGCGAAATTATATTTCTACTAAATTTGTGAATGACCCCTAATTTGAAGCAAAAAATATGCTCCAACTTTAAGCAGCTATTACTCAGTCAATTTTAATCGTAGAGGAATGGGACTTTTTTTTGTATTACTAGTCAGTGTAACAGGAAAATTTTACTAAATATAACTTATAGGACCGGGAGACCGTATAAAAATTTAAATTTCGTATTTTTTTTTTTTTTTTTTTTTTTTTTTTTTTTTTTTTAAGAAATGTTTTTATTGACCGAAATCGCTTTTACAATATTTCTTTGCCCCATTTAAAACATTTTTGTAATTTGAACTGTATGTCTATGACTAACGGTTTAGGAATTAGACATTGGAAACCGTTGAGAGTGGTATAATCATTGCAGAATTTTGTCGGTCATTTCAAATTTTATGAAAGTCGAATAAAAAATGTAACAGATATTCATAAAAGTTTTCTTCATCCGATTAAATTCCATCATACATAATTAATTCAATGATATCCTACGTTAGGTAATAATTCTAAGTTGTCATTTTACTAAATCCTATCATGCGTAATTAATTCAATGATATCCCGTGATAGGTAATGATTCTATGTTACCATGAGGATTACATTCTATTTCAGGTGGGGTCATATTATTTCTGTATTACTAAATTTAATATATATAATCGTAATAAATTTTGCATTCATGCATTTTTGTAGAAGGAGTGCTACAGCTATTTCACCAAGATCTGAATATTTATAAAACTACTTGTAGTACAAAAGCACCTCATTTGCCACGTTTAACGTACAATTCTCGACTTGTTGTAATACGAATTGTTATAAAAGTTATAACGACAAATATTCTGCTGTAACTAATTACCTCCAAAAAAATTTTTAGATTTTAAACGCATTTTTCTGAAAATGATATTGTTTTTACCTGGTCGCTTGGTCGAGAACCGCTCGGACGATTTCCTTTAAATTTTAACGTAATTTTTCAAATTTGAATTCTCTATTGGAAGCTAAACTTTAAAAAAAAATTTAAATGCTGTCTTTTTCACAAATATTAATCCTTAATGTACCAAATTATAAACCAAGAAATTTCTGAACTTCAATAATTAACTTCGTAATTGTCAGAAGACATATTAAAATTTAAAAAAACTTTAAATGTTAAACACATGCTCCTGAAAATGATATTCGTTTAATCTGGCCGCTTTGATTTGTCGAAAAATGCTCGGCCAATTTTCTTTAAATTTTAACATAAACTTTCGCTAAACTATTTTTAATTTTTTAAATGCTGCCTTTTCACAGATATTAATCCTTAATGTACCAAATTATAAATCAAGAAATCGCTTAACTTCAATAATTAACTTCGTAATTGTCTGAAGACATATTAAAATTTAAAAAAACTTTAAATGTTAAACACATGGTCCTGAAATTGATATTCGTTTAATCTGGCCACTTGGTCCAGAACCGCTCAGCCGATTTCCTTTAAATTTTAACGTAAACTTCGGCTAAACTATTTTTATTTTTTAAATGCTGCCTTTTTCACAAATATTAATCCTTAATGTACCAAATCATAAATCAAGAAATCGCTTAACTTCAATAATTAATTTCGTAATTGTCTGAAGACATATTAGAATTTTAGAAAAACTTTAAATGTTAAACACATGCTCCTGAAAATGATATTCGTTTAATCTGGCCATTTAGTGGAGAACCGCTCAGCCGATTTCCGTTAAATTTTAACGTAAACTTTCGCTAAACTATTTTTAATTTTTTTTAATGTTGCCTTTTTCACAAATATTAATCCTTAATGTACCAAATTATAAATCAAGAAATAGCTTAACTTCAATAATTAACTTCGTAACTGTCTGAAGACATATTAGAATTTTAGAAAAACTTTAAATGTTAAACACATGCTCCTGAAAATGATATTCGTTTAATCTGGCCACTTTGTCCAGAACGCTCAGCCGATTTCCTTTAAATTTTAACGTAAACATTCGCTAAATTATTTTTAATTTTTTAAATGCTGCCTTTTTCACAAATATTAATCCTTAATGTACCAAATTATAAATCAAGAAATTGCTTCACTTCAATAATTAACTTCGTAATTGTCTGAAGACATATTAGAATTTAAAAAAAAACTTTAAATGTTAAACACATGCGCCTGAAAATGATATTCGTTTAATCTGGCCACTTGGTTCAGAACCGCTCAGCCGATTTCCTTTAAATTTTAACTTTCGCTAAACTATTTTTAATTTTTTAAATGCTGCCTTTTTCACAAATATTAATCCTTAATGTACCAAATTATAAATCAAGAAATTGCTTCACTTCAATAATTAACTTCGTAATTGTCTGAAGACATATTAGAATTTTAAAAAAACTTTAAATGTTAAACACGTGCTCCTGAAAATGATATTCGTTTAATCTGGCCACTTGGTCCAGAACCGCTCAGCCGATTTCCTTTAAATTTTAACTTTCGCTAAACTATTTTTTAATTTTTAAATGCTGCCTTTTTCACAAATATTAATCCATAATGTACCAAATTATAAATCAAGAAATTGCTTAACATCAATAATTAACTTCGTAATTGTCTGAAGACATATTAGAATTAAAAAAATTTTAAATGTTAAACACATGCTCCTGAAAATGATATTCGTTTAATCTGGCCACTTGGTTCAGAACCGTTCAGCCGATTTCCTTTAACTTTTAACGTAAACTTTCGCTAAACTGTTTTTAATTTTTTAAATGTTGCCTTTTTTACAAATATTAATCCTTAATGTACCAAATTATAAATCAAGAAATCGCTTAACTTCAATAATTAACTTCGTAATTGTCTGAAGACATATTAGAATTTTAAAAAAACTTTAAACGTTAAACACATGCTTCTGAAAATGATATTCGTTTAATCTGGCCACTTGGTCCAGAACCGTTCAGCCGATTTCCTTTAACTTTTAACGTAAACTTTCAGAATTGAATTCTCTTTTGCTTGCTAAATTATTTATATTTTTTTAAATGCTGCCTTTTTCATAAATATTATCCTATATGTACCAAATTATAAATCAGGAAATCACCCCACTTCAATAATTAGCTTCCTTATTGTCTGGAAAGATATTAGAAAAAATATATATAATAACAATATGAAACTAAGATAGGTTTTTTTCAATATAACTGATTTAAAAAATCTGTTGTTATAGATCTTTTTACAAAAAATTTAGAAAAATCATCGTACTAATTAGCAAAATATACTGTTATGTAAATCACACAATTCTTATAAAAGCACTACAAATAGTTGTATGTGTTATATGATCCTATCTATAAAGGGTGATTTTCTACTTGCACAATTTTCATAGTACATTTTTAGCTCACAGGCTTTCAAAGCCTGGGAGCAAATGTGCCCGCTGGTTCCTGTATGTACGTACGTAACGTGATATCTCTAGATAGAAATATCAGTTATTTGCTTCAATTTTCTCTCGATTCATTCTGATAAGGCACTTCTCTGATTTGTTTGGGGGCTCATTGGTTAAGTATAAAGGAGGGGGGAGATGGGGGGCTAATCCCTCCTTAATTTAGATAAATGGGTTTTTTATGCGAAATCATTTGATTAGCTTCAAATTTGGTATACCGGTTTATTCTGTTAAGAAACCTTCCTTGATTAGATTTGGAGGTTCATTGGTTAAGTATAAAGGGGTGAAAGGGAGCTAGTCCACCCCCCCTCCTCAAATTAGATAAATGGGTTTTTCATGCATAATTATTCGCTATGCTTCATATCTGATATACTGGTTCATTCCGTTAAGGAGCTTCCTTAACTAGATTTGGAATTCCTTTGAGTAAGTATAAAAAGGGGGGAGACACCCCCCCCCCCCATTAATTTAGATAAATGGGATTTCAAGCGGAACTATCCAATTTGCTTTAAAAAAATTCTATGTTCATTCTGATAAGGTGCTTACCTGATTATATTTGGAAACTCATTGGTTAAATATAAAAGAGGAAATGGGGGAGCTAATACCCCTCCCCCTTAATTTATGGAAATATGATTTTCATACACATTTATCTGATTTGCTTCAAATTTCCTATACAGGTTTATTCTGATAAGGATATCCCTGATTAGATTTGGAGATTCATTAGTTGCGTATAAAATGGGGAAACCAGGGGTTAATCCCTTTAATTTATTTTTCGAGGAGAATTATTCTTTGAAAGAAGGGTATAATATACAATTAGTGTGAATAGCTTGTGAGTTCAATGCCATCAGTTTAAGTTGGCACGTTTTTTTATTAGCTCTCGGGCTAACAAAGCCTGAGAGCAAATTGCCCGCAGATTCTGTATGTAAGTATGTATGTACAGTCGTGGGAAAAAAAGTAAACACCCCCTATTAACTCCTCAACAAATTATCGTAGAAGAAAGTTATTGATACCGAACGATTGGAAATAAAGTTTACTTTTAAATGATGTATATGAAATTTGCTTAGGAGGCCATCTACATATTAAAACGAACCATAACTTTGTTTTTACCTATTACAGTACACAATTCTGACAGCATAAAGGAATTATACATCATTCAATTAGCCTAAAAACAATTTTTTATGCAATTCGTACGATAAGTTTCCGAGAAATTAATTATTTTAAAACGTGCGTATTTTAAGGGCTATATCCAAATTAAAGTTTGGTACTCGAATGTTAACCAAGAAAGCCTGCTTCTTGATCAAGGCCCCTTAAGCGATACTCAAACAGCATTGAAGCCTGCTAAATTACAGGACAGCATAAGAAATTTCAAAATATCTAGTCGCTTCTATCATAGATCACCCATAGATCTATCAACCACCATTTTGCCGTTTTTAAGCATAATTCGAAAACTACTTGGAAGAAAAATGTGAAATTTTGGATTTCCATAAAGCAGGCCTTAATAAACCTAAATCTATCAAAAAAATTGTAGATTTCAATTCATAATTTTTTCGAATATTAATTTCATAATTCATAATTCATATCGTGAAATTATAAAAATTGCAAATTCAACGTATTTATGTTTGGGTATATTAGTATTATTGCTACACAAAAAAATTTAGTTAAATTTGGGTATTAAAATTGAAAAAAATGAAGTTTGGATACGTTTTAATATGTAGATGGCCCCCTAAGCAAATTTTATATACATCATTTAAAAGTAGACTTTATTTCCAATCGTCCGGTACCAGTAACTTTCGTCTACGATAATTTGTTGAGGAGTTAGTAGGGGGGTGTTTCCTGTTTTTTCTCCACGACTGTACATACCTTACGCGATAATTCTTGATAGAAATATCCGATTTGTTTCAATTTCTTTTCTACGTTCATTCTTATAAAGCGCTTCCCTGATTACTTTTGGGGGTTCATTGGTTAAGAATAAAGGGGATACAGGTAGCTAATTCACTCCTAATTCCTCACATTAGATAAATGGGTCTTTCAAGCAGAATTATCAGATTTGTTTTAATTTTAATATAACAGTTAAATCTGATAAAGCGCTTACCTGATCAGATTTGGAGGTTCATTGGTTAAGTATAAAGGTGGGGACGGGGGACCAATCCCCCCCCCCCTTAATTTAAATAAGTTGGTTTTTCTATCCGATTTGATTCAAATTTGGTAAATCAGTTTAATCTGATAAGACGCTTCCCTGATGAGATTTGGAGGCTCATTGGTTAAGTATAAAGATATAAAACAGGGGGGAGGGGAGCTAATCCCCCTTGATTTATTTTTCGAAAGGCATTATTCATTGATATAAGAGTATAATATACAGTTAGTGTAAATAGACTGTAAGAACAAAACCATCAGTTTAACTGGACACTTTTCTTTTTTATTTAATAAGAACAAGGAATGAAAATCATGCATCCAGCATAGATTATGAAACACTTTCCAACACATTCAGAATAATGTAACAAAACTTTACCATTTAATAAATTGAAATATGATGTGTAATCGAACCGTCTGGAAACGTATAACACATTTGAAAACCCAACTTCAGGAATTCCCATCTGCAGTCGGAAAATTATTCGAAGTCTTTGCGCAGCCCTGTATATGATATATAGATTTGTATCTATAAACTACATGCATGCAAAAGTTTAGTTCAGGTAAGAAATACACACCAGAGTTGAAAATACACCTTCAGAATTTCCGCTAATAAGGAGAATGCTACGCGAATTGGTTTTTTTTTCTTTTTTTGCAGCCGTGAATGCGAGTTTTATAATTCATACACAACGAGTAACATGCAAATGATTAGTTAAATTTAAGAGCGCATACCGAAATTGAACATACAGGAACAGGTGTTATATATTCCCGCGGCCGCCATCTTGGATTTTCTCTTGGCGTGAAAACACCTTTTCCGCCAAGTAATAAATGTCGCCAAGCAGCGATTTATGCGCATGTTAGGCTTAAAGAAAATAAAATGCAAAAGATCGCCAACAAAAAATCGCCAACAAAAAATCGCCAAGAAATCTCAAAACATCCAACATGGCAGCCGCGGGAATATACAGAATCTAAGTCAAAATTTTAATAGTAATGAAGACAAAGAATTATATATTTTGGAACAGATATCATATATTCACGCGGCTTCCATCTTGGATTTTTTCTTGGCGTGAAAATCCCATTTCTGCCAAGTAGTAAATGTCGTCAAACAGCGATTTATGAGCATGTTAGAATTAACAAAAATATAATGTAAAACATCGCCAACAAAAAATCGCCAAGAAATCTTAAACATCCAAGACGGCGGCCGCGGGAATATACGGCATCTAAGCCAAAATGCACTTCCAGCAATTATTACTTAAAGAGGACACTCTAACCGATTTTTTTTGTGGGTGTCTCTGTAAACATACGATCTCTCCAAACTCTTGTATGCGCAAATTGTAAATAGTAGGTGTGTTGTAATGTGTTTCTAATTGTGATGTTCAATATTGTGTGTTTAATGCACTGTGAAATCTCTGTAAATCCATGAAAAATGTAAATAATTATGCAATCACATTCAAATGATCCTCATGTAATCACTATACACAGTCATGTAAATAGTAGGTGTTTGATATTGTGTTGTAATGTGTTTCTAATTGTCATGTTAAATATTGTGTGTTAAATGTATTGTGACGTATATATATATCCAAGAAAATTGTAAACAATTATACAATCACATTAGGTGAAATGACCCTCATGTAATCACTACATACAGTCATATATCTCGATGTGAAATCTTCGGTTCGCCCAGAAAAATTGGGTAACCAATTGTAATTGTAAATCTCATAGTAACCGAAATAAATCTCAGCAGCTTGATCAGGGACCCGACGCTCCCTCTCAGACTCTGGTTGAGAGTCGGGAGGAGTGGATGTGGTCTACCCCTCGGGATTGCACTAACACTCTAAAGCGAAAGCTGAGTTCCCGAGGTGGTCATCGCTGTCATCGCTGTAAACATACGATAAATGCTATGAATGCTTCATTCAATAGTAATCATCTTGTAGTGTAATTGAGTGATTTGTATCAAATTAAATAAATTTGAAATACCGTAATATCATTAAAATACACTGCAAACGACTTTCCTATAGACCATAATATAACGGAAATTCTTTTGAGTACCCCTATAAATGAAGTATTAGTGCTACACAATTCATATTCAATACCGAGCATGCAATTGTAAACATCATTAACATCTATCAATTACATGAAAATCCAAATATTTTTACGCGAGTTACGGCGTCGTCAGGCAGACGGACAGCAAACGAAATTAATAGTGTTCAAAAGCAACTCTTATGTAAATGAGTGAGAAAGTATTTAGCTTTAAGAGCCTACACTAATCACTCAAAAAGTCCTGGATGATAATGTTAATCCTATGGGGAAGCTATTTTCAAATATCTCGATTGAATTTTGATATATTCGAATGATTCTTTTTTGCATAGGATAGCTGAGGACGATCTACAACCGGCCTAGTTTTTACTTTTTCAATTTTTGTTACAGTTTTTTTTATATTAGGATAGTTTCAATTTCAGAACCGGTTCAAGCCGATTCCGAAATTAAAAGTAATTAAAAGAAATCTGAAACCAAAATCTAAAAAGTAAAAACTAGCCCGGTTCTAGATCGTCCTCAGGTATCCTATGCAAAAAAATATCATTCGAAAATTTCAAAATTCTAGCGAGATATTTGAAAATAACTTCCGCATACGATTAACATTATCATCCGGATCTTTTTGAGTGACTAGTGTAGGAGGCTCTTAACTGTTTCACAGCGCTTTCTAAACCTGATCAAGCATTTTGTAAGGAAAGTATTTTGTATGAAAAGTAAAATATACTTTCATTAACAGACAGATTGAATAATATTTATATTATTTTTTTATTAATTGTCTTTACCATCAGAGCATAAAAGGTTATGATGTGTTATTAAATTACTGGAAACACGCATTTTCAATTCGAATAAATTTACACTAATTTTTCAAACAATGACGCTCAGTTAAAACCAATGAATTTAAATATACAAGGGTAGGCTGATCAGTAATACACGCATACTTGTAGACCGCGAACGGAATGACCGGAATTCAGAAGCATGCCCGGTGTCATCTGGAAGTAACTTTCTCCCTCTACACGTACTTGCAGATTTGAAGTCCCTGAATTCATCCAGTCATAGAATTACAAACAACTTATTGGTACTTCTATGCATCCAGTGTGTTTTGAGAAGCGGAAGTATGGAGACATGTTCTAGTGCTATGTCAACGCGAATTAAATAGCGTGCTGATCGAATTTTTAACTGCTGTAAAAGTTACTCATCCTGAGATTCATCGTCGTTTAAAAACTGTTTATGGTGACAATGCTGTTGATAAGTCTACTGTAAATCGATCGGCAGTAAAATTTTGTGATTACGAGCCTATAAAAATCACTATAAAAAAAAAAAAGGATTAAAAAACAGAGATTCTACTGGCAACCGAGACGCCAGTACTATTTCCGTATTTTAACAGAAATTTTCCCCCCATAAATTCCGGAAAAACAGAAAATTTTCAGTAATTTATGGGGAAAAATGTCCGTAAAATTACTGATTTCTGGAATTTATGGGGGGGGGGGGTTCCGTTAAATTACAGAAATAGTACTGGCGTCTCGATTGCCAGAAGAATCTCCTTTTTTTTTTTTTTTTTTTTGTACAGTGATCATATTTGTTCATGAAAAATGCAGCGGACGTCTGATCCCTGCCCAAACAATAACCATCGCAAACTCGTCGACGATTTGATTAAAAATGAGCGACGAATCACTCAAAAGTGCATCACAAACAATATTGGAATACCAAGTAAGGTGTCGTCTTCATTACTAAACAATTGGGATACCGTAAAATCCGCAAATGCAGAGGCTCTGCGAAACCTAAAGTTTTACCTGACTCCCACCCTCCTTATTTTCCCGATCATGCGCCTTGTGATTTTTATTTTTTTCTTCTACTCAAGGGAGACCTCAAGGGTAATCATTACACCTCGGACGATAAGGTGAAGGCAGCTGTATGTGCTGGATTCGAGAAAAGTCGGAAGAAATTTTCAGCGACGGAATAAAAAAACATGTTACACGTTGGAAGAAATCTGTTAGCCTTAACGGTGACTGTGTTGGAAAATAAATATCTGATTTTGAAGCTTAATAATTGTACTTTAATGTAATTTTTGCCCTATTTGTTTTTATTCGTGTTCCACAAGCATGTGCGCATTTCTCTTCAGCCTACCCTCGTATTAGAAATCATATATATTTCGATATGAAATTATAGGATTCAATTATTCAGTGTTTAATGAAGGAAATGATGAAATATTTTGTAAAAAAAGATTTTTAACCAAATGAACTTTTAATCATTACTTTTTTTTCTGTGTTAATTATACACCCTATAAATACATTTTTCCCTTTTTTTTATAGGAAACAATATAATAACATAACAATAAATTCGCTTTTAGGATGATTTTTTTTAAATAGTTTTAAGAACAATGCGTAAGAACTCGTTGTAGTAAAAAAGTAATATTGTGAAATAGAGAGGGTTTAAAATAAAATGATTAACATAAAAGAAAACAAGAAAGGAAAAATTATTTCCCAGCCTTTTGCACTCTTTTTTATGGCACTCACGTAATGAACATAACAACGTGCAGCAACAAACAAATTCATAAATAATAGACATATTAGCTGAAACATAAAATTTATCAACGTAAGTTTTTTATCGTAAGTAGAATAAAAAAGATTATTTTTACTTTCTATTTGTTTAAATTAGAAAAAGAAAAACATTCCTTTTTTACTGAATGCCTAGCTTTTTGTTAATGACATTTTATATTAATTTCCGGAATTCGAGACTATATAAAAGTGTTTCACCTTGCATAGAAATTGGATGTTTCTAATAATTATTGCTTACTGTTTGGGATTTTGTTTATTAATAAGTATTTTAGGTTCGTTTGTAATTACAAGTATATAAATACGTAGTAGCCATAGTCGTCATCTGGTCCGTCCGTCTGTCTGACTGTCCGCCTGTCCGCATATAACTGTGTAAAAATTACCCAACCGAATAGTTTGAAATTTAATGTATATAATAGTTGCAGAATTTTGTCGAGACGTTTCAATTATGAAAATCGAATCAGAACTGAAAAAGATATAATAAAAGATTTCTTAATTCTATTAAATTCTATCATACGTAATTAATTCAATGTATCCTATGATAGGTAATGATTCTAGGGTGTCATGGCGATTACGTCCTATTTGAGATGAGTCCTATAATTTCCGTATTACTGAATTTAATATATAAAATCGTACTAAATTTTGTATTCATGCATTTTGCATAAGAGTGCAACAGCTATTGCACCAAGATCTGAATAATTATAAAACTAGTTATAGTACGAACGCACCTCATTTGCCACGTTTGACGTAATATTTCGTTTTGTTTTAATACACACTAAAAGAACTATATATAATGCGTTTTAAATTTTAAAGTGAGAACATAACATGGTGTAGAATACTACGACATATGAATTTAAATGAGCTGGTATAGCACTCTGATTCCGCTAAAATGCATTTAAAATAATCATTACACATACTCGGTTATGTACCCAAACTCTTTTGTTCCGCTCTATAAAATAATTATAAATGCTCTGCTGTAAAAAAGGACAAATGTTTCTAAATCTAGAAAATTATGACCTATCACGAAAGAAGATACACAATAACCTCTTTCTAGTTATAATCCAGAAAATCGTTCTTATATTTAGAAACCTCAGAAACCAATATATTTTAGATACTTAAAGAATGGTTTCTTTTTTGCAGGCATTGATTTTCAAAAACGTTTTCGAGTACATTTTAAAATGTAGTAATTAGTTTTCTCAAGCCAGAATATGGGTTTCCAGAATGCTATCATTTCGCAATTAGACATTTTCAGCTGCGTACTTTAATTTGAACATGCAAGAGTAATAAAATAATATTACTTTTAAAGTTAATTAGCTGCCCTTGGCGACCAGTTTGGTCTCCCTTAAAAATTATGTTTGGGAAAGCATGCTAAGTATTGTATCATGTTACTTTTATTCATAATTTAATTTACTTGGGCTCCCTAAAATATAATTAATATAATCCCTTAAGCTAATATTAGTTTTTGTTGCATTAAAATATCTCAATTTGTTGATTTTCTGTAATCAAGTAAACCCTATTGGTTTACAATGGAAGTCTATGGGAATTTGGTGAAATATTAGAGATATTGCCAAGTTGGCGATAAACTTGGCAGTATTTCGCGACAGAAGAGGGTTTCCTCTATAGTAACCTCCGTAATAGGTATGGAAATGCATTAAACGCTGTTCAATAACCAATAAGATGCCTTTCATTCGAGCGTTGCCATTAAACAATTAACAATTAATCGCGATTTCTGTGCCACATACGATTGTGTAATATATATATAGGTGCTGTTAATTTATCATGTTTATGTATGAAACATATTTCTTGAACATGAAAATGATTACTTGAGAAAGAATAGAATCTTAAAATCGTATATTCCAGATTGTGAAAAATGATTAGTTCACTACATAGACTACTGCGAAACGTTTCCTAAAATCGATGTCAGCCAAGCGATGTTTAGAACTTTGTTTTTCTAAATGCTTTTTTAAATCTCGACAAAATATTGGTTTCTCAGGTTTCTACAGATAAAGAACGCTTTCCAGAATCGTGGGAAACTCAGAAAAGTGTAGTTGTATATTTTCGTTGGTGTTTATATTATATTTTCCTAGATTATGAAAAATTTGCCTTTTTTACACTCTTTTATTTAACTTAACTTCTGTTTTGTTAACTTCTGTTAACTTCTCTTAACTTCTGTTCCGTTTTTGTTTTGCAGTCGATTTTTGACCCACTCTCTGATTTGCTGGAATTATACAAATTACGTGCAAAGGTGTCTTTACGATGACAATATAACATTTTAATATTTCCAGAAATTAATTATAAATTAAGACATTAATTATAAGGCATTTTTTTTTTACTGAATACTCTGTGTAACTTATTGTTTGGGAGATACACTGAGTAGGGGAAGACGGGGTACAATGAAACAAAATTTGCTTTTTTTTCCCTATCCATAATTTTGTATGCACAAACATACAGGGTGTCCCAAAAGTGTCCGTACAACTTCAAAAATTGATTACCAAAAAAAATAAAAGGTCTACATCAAAAATAATTACAACAGTACATAGAGTAACTCAAAAAGTTTTTTTCTACTAACTTAGTATACTTTTACATGAGATCTTTTCGTTGCACGCGACGTTTCCATGCAATGCAGCATTTCAACTGCAAATTCCAAGCGTTTCGCATAATCATGAGTTTGTAACGCCTGCACAATCTGAATTTTGTAGGCTAAAAGTTGTAATCATTTATGAAGCACTCTGTGTGTTGCGATTTTTGACATATTAAGCTCTTGCTATGCTTTTCGAATTGATTTTACAGGGCTCCTTCAAAAAGTTTCACGTACTCGTTCCGCACTTGTTGAACTGCTTCATCGCATGGAAACATCGCGTGCAACGAAAAGATCTCATGCAGAATAATACTAAGGTAGTAGAAAAAAACTTTTTGAGTTACTCTATGTACTGTTGTAAATATTTTTGATGTAGGCCTATTATTATTTTTTTTTTTTTTGTAATAAATTTTTGAAGTTGTACGGAGACTTTTGGGACACCCTTTATAATTAATGCATTAATGTATTGTAACGCGACTTTTTCTGGAAAAACACGAGTAGCACTCAAGCAATTAGGCGTTTTTTTTTTTTTTTTCAAATTAACCATTGAATGCTTATCAGAGAGTCTTTTTAGAAAGCTATTTTTACTTTTATTTTTCAATTAGCTTAACACTGTCTTGGATCTTTGCACTACGCCTAAAAAATACCAAGCCGATTGGAGGGAGAAAAAAGATTCTACAGCTCGTCCAGATCTTTGCAAACAGATGCTCAGGGTGAACATTTAACCCTTAAATGCCAGGTGTTGCTTTTCGACAACATACCCAATTTAGGCTCTAAAATACTATTAGAATAATATTGAAGCTGTAATGCCTAATGTTGCCAATAAGATACATTCTGAAAATATTATTAAATCGATTTTCAACATGTAGATGGCAACACCTGTACTGTTTAAGAATAAAGATAGATTTATTTTTTCAATTGTTGCTACTTGTATTTTTTGTTTTGTGTGAAAGCTTGCGAAATACCCTATTTTGTTCTGCAGTGAGCAATTAAAATTTATTTCTTATTATAGTTCCTAAAATTCTTGAGTGTTTAATATTATAGAATTTTATCAAGGAAAATTATTTTTTCAATTAAAGACCAGTATTGCAGATTAGTAACAAACTGTTTTTTAGCCGTAAAACATACTTAAAACAAAATATTATTTTTTAATTTATTTTTCCTATAATTTATTTAAAAAATGAAAGCCGAAAAACATTATTACAATGATTTTTGAAATATCAGGCATTTAAGGGTTAAGGGGACAAAGAACCTTCAAACTCATTTTTTTTATTGCACCTTAAATATTATTCAAGGGCACTCTCTACGGATTATAGCATATATTTATCCCACAAGAAATTTAAAAAACTTTTTTGGGGGAGAAAAATGAGGAATTTTCCTGAATATTTTAAGAGTTATGAAAGAACTTTCAAAATGTCCCAGCCTCACTCCATATCAATTAAAATCCACAATATTGTTTATGCCAGTTTAGTTTACACATACAAATAAAAAAGTACATAGTTTTTTAAAACTAAATGTAATTGGAAAGTTAAAGGTAGTTAAGTAAAGAAATAAGATACAAAAACGCTGAAAATTTCGTAAAATTTTGAATTTTTTTTTTTTTTTTTTTTTTTTTTTTTTTTTTACCTCTCTATTAAAATATTTGAGGAGCAAACATCCAAACCGTGTTTTCTCACAAAAAGTAAAAAATGTGTTATTGTTAGTTTTATGAATTCTGTGTTAAATTGAACAGAAATAACCGGTTGTTTTAACAAAAAAAAAAAAAAAAAAAAAAAGCAATTTAACAAATTACAACGACCATTTGGAAAATGATTTTTTCAAAGACTAAAATTTAAGCCACAAAAAATCGCACGGAGTTGATCATACATTACGTACGCCATGAATTAAACATTAATAGTGTCATTACACGTAAAAATTCCAAGCGACAGAAATCGCCTGCGACTCGTACGTATTATCCACCTGAAATTTATGTATTATCCAAGCATTTCATTGGCTGTTCGGGAAAAGGCTTTACCATCGTCAGATTTCTAAGAAATCTGACAATCAATTTTAAATTAAATTTCATTCTTAAACTTCTAAACATCCCACAATATTACTTTTTACACCGTCGTATAGGAAAAAAAATGTACTTTTAAATGCAGTTTGTTTGAAAGCTGTATCTCAATTTGTTTCTGAGTTATTAATTTTTTTTTTTTGTAGTTTTTATTACTTTTTTGTCATAGTGGCAACATTGTCATAGTGGAAGGTATCCATCTCTGTTGAAATTAAAGGGAAATACAGATTACTGTATAGAGCAATCAGAACACGAATAAAATGCGGATTAAACCAACCAAAAGCTTCAGATATGCTTTTGATTTCCTACCCTGACGAGAACAATAAACATTTTTCCAAATGGTTAAAAAAAAAAATTCCGATTATAAACCAATTTTAAAACTTGACGTTTCAATCAAAGAGTGTTTCCTCCAAAGCCAGCATTCGGTCAAACAGTGATTTCTCCAGTCTGCCAATCACAGTTGTCACTTAATGTGTACTTTCGAAACCGACCATACATATCCAATTGACCATACATATCCATGACCATATACAATTGAAACGGATTGTTTTAGAGAAAAATAAGAGAACTGTTAAAGTTAAAGGCTTCCAGAATTATAGATTTCAAGATCTAAATGAAGAATATGGTTTAAATCTTCTTAAAAAGGGAGTTACTGTTGCCCGTGTTCAAAGGGTTGTTTTAGAATACCATCCTCTTAGTCACGCTATATCAGTTGAAAAGAAAAAAGATGTTGACAAACTTTTGAAGGTAATGCATGGTGAACAGTGACAAAATCAACATGATGATGTCTTCAAATGGTATAACTACATTATCCATGATTTACCAGTCTGCAATGAAGAAGAGGGGGAAGTGTGTGACTGTCTAGATGAAGATATTTGTTTTAACATTTGAAGTGGATTTTTGGCAAAAGAGTATTTATTCAGTAAATATTTAATGGATGCTACTATGTACCATAATCTGTCATTTTATTTTATCAATAAGCAATTGAAGTTCAGAATTTGCGAAAATAAAATAATGCTTTTGTATTATTTGTGAGTTAGAGCTTATTTCATTCAAAAAGCGTTTTATCTACTTGTCAACCAATCAAAACATGTTTCCTCTTCTGAATTCGGTCAAAAAGCTATTTCTCCAAACATTAAATGCATTTTATTAATTTGTTTTAGGTTTAATATCTTATCTATGCTTGCAATTCTTTCTAATAATCAGTAATAAAAATACACAGTAAAAATTAGAATTAAATATAAGTTATTTTCTAATTTATCAGTTTTTTGTGTTTTTTGAAAATTTGTATCTAAAGGAGAAAGCATGGTTTGAATGTTTGCTCCACATTTAAAATCGGATGCACAATGTTATTTTTATATGTAAACCAAAAGGCATAAAAAATATTGGGGATTTTAATTGATATGGGGTGAGGTTGGGACATTTGAAAGTTCTTGAAAATGTTTAAAATATTCAGGTTCCAAAAGAATTTTTTTTTAATTTCTTGCGTGATAAATATATGCCATAATTCACATAGTATGCTTTGAATAGTATTTAAGGTGCAATTAAAAAAAAAATGAGTTTGAAGGTTCCTTGTCCTTTTAACTAATGAGTATAAAAGAGTGTTTTTTACTATTTTTACTGTTATATTTTTTTACAGTGCGTATCTTCAGTAGAGAAAATGCTGTAAAAGGGTGTAACAACATACTAAAATTTCGTCCCGTATTTTTTAAATCCCTTATTAAAATCGCAACCATCCAAAAAATGCTACAAAATCGTGGCATGTTTTATAGCTTTGATTTTATACATACCGTTTAGTTTTTTTTTTTTTGTTGTTGTTGTTTTTTGTTTTTTTAAGTAATACATAAAATAAAGGAGAGAGAAACAATCTTCCCTGAAACCACTTTCTTCGCAGCTCTGTCTGATTTTATGTTACTCACGTAACGGATATAGCAACGTGTAGCAGTAAACAAGTTCATAAATAATGGATAGTGTCGCTACAGCTCGCAATTTATATCCAGAAGCTTTAAGATCGAGAATAGTAGGAAAAAGTATATTTTTACAGCAGTTTAATTAAATTGTGAAAGATATTTAAGCACCATACCTATACTATATATTGTTTGGCAATAGAAATGCATACGCATTTTTAAAATACCCTATTAAAAGTGCATTACAAAACCATTAAAAAATTGCAGCAAAAATAATTACATGTTTTATAGCTTTGATTTTATAAACATTGTTTAGATCGAATTAAAAAAGTAATGCAATACAAAAAAAAAAAAAAAAAGAAAACGAAACAATCTTCATAGCAGCCACTTTCTTTGAAGCTGTCTGATTTCATGTTACTCACGTAACGGATATAACAACGTGTAGCAGTAAACAAGTTCATAAATAACAGACAATGTCGCTATAGCATGTAATTTATATTCATGAGCTTTAGATCGTGAATAGAAGGAAAAAAGATAATTTTTGCAGCACTCTAATTATATCGTGAAAGATATTTAAAGCACCATACTTATACAATATAATGTATGAGAATACAAATGTACAGCGTTTTGAAAATAACTTATTAAAAGCGCTTTACAAAACCATTAAAAAATTGCTGAATAAATTATCACATGCTATATAGCTTTGATTTTATACACATTGTTTAGATCTAATTAAAAAAGTAATACAATAAAGAAAAAAACGAGACAATGTTCCCAGCAGCCACTTTCTTTCCAGCTGTCTGATTTTATGTTACTTATGTAACGGATATAACAACGTGTAGCAGTAAACAAGTTCGTAAATAATATTGTCTCTATAGCATGCGATTTATATACATAAGCTTTAGATCGTAAATAGCAGGAAAAAAACGTAATTTTTACAGTACTTTAATTAAGCAGTGAAAGATACTTAAAGCACAGAAACTATACAATATAATGTATGGGAATAAGAATGTATACACATTTTTAAAATCCCTTATTGAAAGGGCTTTACAAAACTATTCAAAAATTGCTGCAAAAATCATCGCATGTTTTATAACTTTCATTTTTATACACTGGTATCCAGAATTAAAGACCAATCACAAAATGCAAATTTTCAAGTATGTGAATATTCGAAAGGAAATAATACAATTCGAATAATTACTATCTTTACAACACAGCTAGTCCATATAACATATCATTCATGTCACATATGGTCACAAGTGTCACAGTCACTACGGTGAAGCAAAAAAATGGGAAATACCATACATCTCATTATGAGTCTCAAATGATCACTATATGTGACACCACTGAGACGCCAATGTGACTGATGCTTTGTGACGAGTCACCATGCGACTTTACAATGTAGTTACATTGTGACTCTCATGTGACTGTCATTTTTAGACTCAATTTCAAAGTCATCCTGAACGTTGCATTATGATAAATCACCAAATGATGTCACATTAAAGTCACATGATGACTTTCAGGTGACAGAGACTACTGTGAAGTCACCATTGTGCTCTTTTGTGAAAAGTCACTGTGTGATTATAATGGGATAGTATTTGGTGACTTATCATAATGCAAAATGAGAGTCACATGAGAGTCACAATGTAACTACATTGTAAAGTCACCTGGTGACTCGTCATAAAGCAGCAGTCATATTGAAGTCTCAGTGGAGTCACATATAGTGATCATTTGAGACTCATAACACGACGTGTGGAATTTTCTATTTTTTGTTTCACCGTAGTGACTGTGTCACTTGTGACCATGTGTGCCATGAATGAGATTCTATATGGACTAGCTGTGCTGTAGGGATAGTAATTATTGATGTATTGAATTATTTGAATTATATTATTTTCTTTTGAGTATTCGCTTACTTGAAAATCAGCATCTTTTGACTGGACCTTAATTTTGGACACCAGTGTACATATTGGTTAGATATATACCGGGTATTCTAAAAAGGACTAACTGATTTTAAAATTCAATAACTTGCAAACGGTGACAGATATTTAAAAAGATCTTGCAGGAGGGTTATGCAAAAGTTTTGTTACAGTGATTTTAGATTTTAGTTCGAATTACAAACAATAGATGGCGATGCGATCAATAGATGCTAAATTCAGGCTCTATTTTTGAGACTTCGGGACCCACTCAATACATTTTAACCTCCTTTTTCCGCATGGAAGAAGAGAAAGGCCAAAAAAATCGAGCCTGTATTTAGCGCCTATTGCTTACAGCGCCATCTATTGTTTGTAATTCGAGCTAAAATCGAAAATCACTGTGAAAAAACTTTTGACCTTATGCATAACCCTCCTGCAAGAATTTTTTAAATATCTGTTTCCATTTGCAATTTATTGAATTTTAAAATCAGTCAGTCCTTTTTAGGACACCCGGTGTCTTTTAAACGAAAGTAATACATTAAAATCGAGACAATTTTAAATAAACAAGATATAGTCCAGGCAATAGGGAATTTTACCTCTAAAAATTAATGGTAGTACTGGAAATCGGCTTTCTAGATGTTTTTTGGGGCGCTAAATCCGAATTTGTAACTTCCCACCAAAATTTCCCCCGGCAACCTCCCCAAATTTTGGTAAAAAGCCCCCCAAAAAAGGTTTTTATTAAAAAACTTTGATTTAGGGAGAAAGTAGCTAGAAATTCAGAAAGTAGACAAAATTTGCAACAAATTAGATATATGACATTATGACTTAGGATGAAGGGGAAGGGGGTATCTGCCTCGGAACATGCGCGCGGTGCTGCGTAAACTAAGTTGCGCAATTCCACTTAACCACTCACACGTTTACATTCGCCCTGCCATCTCCTCCCCGAACTTTCTCTATAAGGTTTACTTTAAGATTTTTGGGTCGCTCAATCCGAATTTTTAACTTTTCCCCGAAAATTTCCCCCCCGAAAGACCGCCCAAATAGTTGTTTGTAACTTAAATTTCTTATTGTTTTAGGGGAAAAGCATTACAAAAATCAGAAACTAGACAAAATTTGCAACAAATAGGATATATGACATTATGAATTAGGATAAACGGGGAGGGTGAGGGCTGCCTCTGAAGATTCACTGCGGCGCTACGTGCACTAAATTATGAAGGCCAGGCATTAGAGGATTTTATCTGGCAAAATTAATACTAGTTCTGGATTTCGACTCACTTTATGTTTTTTGTGTCGCTGAATCCGAATTTGTAACTTTCCACCAAAATTTCACCCGGCAACCGCCCCAAAAATTGATTTTTTGAAAAAATTTTGTTTTTGAGAAAAGCGCGCGGGGAACGTTCCGAGGCAACCCCCTTTCTCCCCGTTTATCCTACATCATAACGTCATATATCCTATTTGTTGCAAATTTTATCTAGTTTCTGAATTTCATAATGCTTTTCCCCTAAAACAATAAGAAATTTAAGTTAAAAACAACTATTTGGAGGGATTTTCGGGGGGGACATTTTTGGGGGTAAGTTAAAAATTCGGATTCAGCCGCACAAAAAAATTAAAGTAAACGTTATAGAGAAAGTTCGGATGGAAGATGGGAGGGCTAATGTAAACGTGTGAGTGGTTAAGTGGAATTGCGCAACTTTGTCCACGCAGCACTGCGGCGCATGTTCCGAGGCAGATACCCCCTTCCCCTTCATCCTAAGTCATAATGTCATATATATAATTTGTTGCAAATTTTGTCTACTTTCTGAATTTCTAGCTACTTTTCCCCTAAATCAACAAAAAAAAATGGAATTTTTTAATAAAAACTTTTTTGGGGGCTTTTTATTAAAATTTGGAGGGGTTGCCGGGGGAAATTTTGGTGGAAGTTACAAATTCGGATTCAGCGACCCAAAAAACATCTAGAAAGTCGATTTTCAGTACTACCATTAATTTTGCTAGGTAGAGTCCCTATACGGTCTCTATTGGCTGGACTAATAATATCAAAGAAAAAAAACATGAAACAATCTTTCCTAACAACCTTTTCCCCCCAGCTATCTGCCTTTATGGTACTCGCGTAACTAACGTGTAGCAGTAAACAAGTTCATAAGTAATAGACATTGTCACTATTGCATGCATTTTATGTTTATAGGCTTTCGATTGTGAATAGTAGGAAAATGATAATTTTTACTGCACTTTAATTAAATTGTGAAAGATATTTGAAGCACCATACTTATACAATAGAATCTATAGGAATTTTTTATAGGAATTGAAATGTATACGCATTTTCTAAATTCCTTATTAAAAGCGCTACACAAAACCACTTAAAAAACGCTGCAAAAATCATCACATGTCTTATAGCTTTGATTTTATACGTATCTTTAAAAAAAAATGAGAAAATTCTAAATAAACTGGATTATAACAAAGAAACATAAACAGGAAATAACCTTTCAAAGCAACACTTTTCCTCCAGGCTATCTGACTTTATGGTACTCACGTAAGGGATATAATAACGTGTAGTAGTAAACAAGTTCATAAATAATGGACACTGTCGCTATTGCATGCAATGTAAGGTCATAAGCTTTAGATCGTGAATAAAAGGAAAACGATGATTTTTACTGCACTTTAATTGAATTGTAAAATATATTCGAAGCACCATACCTATATAATAGAATGTATAGAAATTTTTATGCATAGGAATGGGAATATATACGCATTTTTTTATTCCCTTATTAAAAGCGCTTTACAAAACCATTCAAAAATCGTTCAGTCAAAAATGTTTTATAGCTTTGATTTATGCATACTGATTAGATAAATTTCTTTTAAGAGAAAGTAATACATCAAACCTGAGAGAATTCTAAATAAAATTAATAATATCAAAAAAACAAAAACAGGAAACAATCTTTCCCAGATTCCCCCCCCCCCCGCCCCCAGCTACCTGATTTAATAGTATTCACGTAACGGATATAACAAGGTGTTGCAGTAAACTAGTTACAATTTATATCCATAGCTTTAGATCGTGAATAGTAGGAAACAAGATTATTTTTATTGCACTTTAATTAATTTCTAAAAAATATTTGAAGCAGAATTTTTATTGGATAGAAAGTATAGGAATCCTTATATATAGGAATATGAATGTATGCGCATTTTTTAAATTCCATGTTAAAAGTGCTACACAAAACCATTCAAAAATCGCTGCAAAAATCATCACATGTTTTATAGCTCTGATTTTATACATTTTAGTTAAATATACCTACATCTTTTAAAAGAAAGTAATACATTAAAATTGAGAGAATTCTAAATAAACTGGATAATGTCAAAGAAAAAAACAGGAAACAATATTTCTCAGAAACATTTTTCTTCCCAGCTGTCTGATTTTTATGGTACTTACTTAACTGATGTAACAACGTGTAGCAGTAAACAAATTCATAAATAATAGACATTGTCGTTATAGCATGCAATTTGTGTTCATACGCTTTAGAACGTGAATGGTAGGGAAAAGAATATTTTTACAGCACTTTAATTGAATTGTGAAAGATATTTGAATTTAAATTTGAGTTTAAATTTCTTATTAAAAGCGTTTTACAAAATAATTCAAAAATCATTCATTTTATAGCTTTGATTTTATACATATTAGTTAGATATATATCTATTAAAAGAAAGTAATTAATTAAAATTGAGAGTATTCTAAATAAACTGGATAATATCAAAGAAATAAAAATAGTAAAACAATCTTTCCCCAACAACCCTTTTTTCCAGCTATCTGATTTTATGGTACTCACGTAACTGATATAACAACGTGTAGCAGCAAACAAGCTCATAAATAAGGAACATTGTCACTATAACATGCAATTTATATTCATAAGCATTAGAATGTGAATGGTAGGAAAGAAGATTATACTGCTATTTAATTGAATTGTATGAGATATTTGAAGCACCATTCCTATACAATTGAATGTGTATTTGTTAGACGTTTCTTAAATAATATATTAAAATCACATTCACAAACCTAAAACATTATTGTCTTGTATTTATTTTACAGTTATTAATAAATAATATTTATTTTTAAAGATTTCGTTTATTAGCCGTTTATTCGTTGTTAATACTAAATGTTTCTGCCCTCTATGAGCTACTGTCGAGAACCTTCGCCCAGATTACGCAGTTTCAAATAACACGTCAATTTGCACTAATATAAAAAGATTACCCGATTACGGAAGATCAAATTATATTATCAAGAGAAGTGGTGCGATCGTTCGTAATCTGTTCGCCATTCATTCACCTTTGACTCGGAGATTTTGCAATTCCCAAAGTCGCATTCACAGCACTCGCGACAGCTGACAGCTTTTTGGTCTATTAAGATCTATTTGGCTTATTGGTCTGTTAAGATCTATAACACATTTGAAAATCACCTGAAATAAAATACTTAATTAAAAAAATGCCAATGCTTCCCGGGTATTTACAATAACGCCTACAAGAAAAGATTTCTTTTAGACGTCATAATAAAATTTGTTTTAAATATGACTTTTAAATAAACTATTTAACTAAAGCGTTTTAAATATGGCATAATTGCTTATTACTTAATGTGTTTTTAGAACGCGTACAGTATCGCCTTATTTAATCTGACATTAAATTAATAGCCTAGTGGTAGGGGAGGGAAAAAAAAGGCGGAATACGGAATTAATTAGGGGAAAGCTGGAAATTGTTTTAACCCATTCAGTTTAGGTCTAAAATGAATGTACTATGTTTTCGTCCTCGTACTTGGGTGAATATTAGAAAATATGTACATATTTATTTCCGAAAAATACGTTTTCTTTAATTACCTTAACAATATCCGAAAACAGCTAACGCTATAAAAAACATTGTCAATACAAATGTTGTTGAGCTTAAAATTTTGATAAAATGAGTACCATCATTAATATGTTTGTTCAACATTAAGGTCGCAATTCCATTTCAAAATTTTTCAAATCAAGAGTTTGAAGCCAGGAGAGCTCAAGTTAACTTTACAATATCTCAAAATTGCGGTCTTAATATAGAACAAAATCATTAAGTATAGGTACTCATTTTATTCAGAATTCTTAGCTCTACAACTTTTGTACTGACAATGTTTTTGATAGAGTTGGCTGTTTTGAGATATTGTTAACTTGGTCTCTCCTGGCTTCAAGCTCTTGATTATCGATTAAGGCAAAATTTTGAAATAGAATTACGACCTTAATGTTGAACAAAAATATTAATGATGGTACTCATTTTATTCAGAATTTTAATCTCTACAACATTTGTATTGACAATGTTTTGTTTTTTTATAGAGTTAGCTGTTTTGAGATATTGTTAAGGTAATTAAAAATAAACGTGTTTTTCGAAAATAAATATGTACATATTTTCTAACATTCAACCAAGTACGAGAAAGAAAACATAGTACCTACAATTTAGACCTAAACTGAAGGGATTAAAACAATTTTCAATTTTCTCCAAATTAATTCTGAGTTCAACCCCCTGAGCACGGGTCTAAAATTTTAAAGTAGAATTGTGACCTTAATGTTCAACAAAAATATTAAGTGTAGGTACTCATTTTACTCAGAATTTTAAGCTCTACAACATTTGTATTGACAATGTGTTTGCCAGAGTTAGCTGTTTTGAGATATTGTTATAGTATGCAAAAAAAGTGTTTCTTGACTATAAATCTATACATATTTCCTAATGCTCACCTAGTACAAGGGGAAAACTTAGCATATTCATTCTAGACCTAAACAGAAGGGATTAAAACAATTTCCACCTTTCCCCTAATTAATTCCTAATTCAACTACCTAATCACTGGACTACAAACGAATATCAATATTTCAAAAAGTGATTGTAATCAAGCAGCTCAATAAAATTATACTACATGCATATCTGCTCAGGTGGCAACACTGGTAGATTCGTAAAATTTGCCATCCGTATCTGATGAAATGCCATCATCAGGTTGTCCCATAAAGATTGAAACGCGCTTTAATTTTTTTACCGGTTGCGGATAGGTGAATTGAATTTTTTTTCAAAATAAAGTAAGAATTAAGATTATGTTTATGAAATATTCCTGCCGTTAATATTTTGGGAAGTTACACTTTTATTTTATTGCTTGTGTTCCCTTGTTCCTATAAGTTAGATTTATCTGAAAAGTACAACTTCACAAGTTTTGTCCTTTAAATCATGGGCCAAACGTAAAGGAAGGTAAAGTACATATAAACAAGAAAGAAAAATTTTTGCGTCATGCTTAGGTTATGAAACACTTTCCAACACATTCAGAATAATATAGCAAAACATCACAGTTTAATAAGCTGAAATAGGATGTCTAATTGAACCATTTGGAAATACATAACGCTTTTGAATATCCAATTACAGCAATTCCCAACTACAATGGGAAAAGAATCCGAATTCTTTAAGCAGCCATGTGTATGATAAATAGATTTGTATCTATTAACTACATGCATGAAAATATATAGTTCATTTAGGTAATACATGCCTCAATTCCCCTTCAGCAATTTCCGCTAATAAGGAGAATGGTAAGTGAAATCATGGTGCAGCCCTGTATACGAGGTCAAGGATTTATACACATTGACTAACATGCAAAAAATTAGTCAATTTTAAAGCGCATACCAAAATTTAAAAAGGAATTCTAGCATATATTGCTTAAAGGCAGTACTGTAAGTTTTAATCGATTTCTTTATCATATCCCTCTAAATATACGACAACTGCTATGAATGCCCTATTATATGGTAATTATCTTGTAGTGAAATTCAGTGATTTAAATCAATTTCAATACATTTGAATTAGCAAAATGTCATTATAATACTTCGAAAATGATTCTCCTCCATTGACCATAATGTAAGGGAATTCTTTGAATGCCCCTGGAAATGAGCTATTAATGTTGTACAGACTTCATATTTAATACCGAAAATGTAATTTTAAACATCATTAACATACAGGGCGGTTTTAATTAAAGTTATAATTAAAGTTTAGATCTACGTACAGTCCGCTCTGGTTGACATATATAGATTAAACTTGGAATATAAGTTATATGGACCATGTGGATATGAAATCCGCAATACAAATAATTAGTTCAAATTTCGACCAATAGATAGCGGTTTTCATCTACGAGAAAGGACTTTATGCAAATTTGAAGCGGTTTAAAAAGCCAGTAGTCGCTGCCTTAAAGTCGTTCTTCACCATGCCGTTAGAGAAGAAGGAATAATAGTAGGAGAGCTGTTGAACATTTTTGAGTAGGTATTTGAGGCACCCTGAAAATTTGTGCAACACTTCTTTTGTAATGCCTGAATACAAAATCGAATGTCTGGTTGAAGGGTCGTGACCCAAAAACTGTGCCAGACACGTGTCAAGTGCCATTTTTTGACTACCCAAAAAAAGGTATTTGAGGCACGCTGAGATTGAGACAGAATAGTATTTATCCTTATAAAAAAATATTTTGAAAATGACAGACACTTTAGTCGGCCCAAAACCTGTGCCAGACACGTGTCAAGTGCCATTTTTTGACTACCCAAAAAAAGTACTTGAGGCACGCTGAGATTGAGACAGAATAGTATTTATGCTTAGAAAAAAATATTTTGAAAATGACAGACACTTTAGTCGGCCCAAAACCTGTGCCAGACACGTGTCAAGTGCCATTTTTTGACTACCCAAAAAAGGTATTTGAGGCACGCTGAGATTGACACAGAATAGTATTTATGCTTAGAAAAAAATATTTTGAAACGGACAGACACTTTAGTCGGCCCAAAACCTGTGCCAGACACGTGTCAAGTGCCATTTTTTGACTACCCAAAAAAGGTATTTGAGGCACGCTGAGATTGAGACAGAATAGTATTTATCCTTAGAAAAAAATATTTTGAAAATGACAGACACTTTAGTCGGCCCAAAACCTGTGCCAGACACGTGTCAAGTGCCATTTTTTGACTACCCAAAAAAGGTACTTGAGGCACGCTGAGATTGAGACAGAATAGTATTTATGCTTAGAAAAAAATATTTTGAAAATGACAGACACTTTAGTCGGCCCAAAACCTGTGCCAGACACGTGTCAAGTGCCATTTTTGACTACCCAAAAAGGTATTTGAGGCACGCTGAGATTGAGACAGAATAGTATTTATGCTTAGAAAAAAATATTTTGAAAATGACACACACTTTAGTCGGCCCAAAACCTGTGCCAGACACGTGTCAAGTGCCATTGTTTGACTACCCAAAAAAGGTATTTGAGGCACGCTGAGATTGAGACAGAATAGTATTTATGCTTAGAAAAAAATATTTTGAAAATGACAGACACTTTAGTCGGCCCAAAAACTGTGCCAGACACGTGTCAAGTGCCATTTTTTCACTACCCAAAAAAGTTATTTGAGGCACGGTGATATTGGGACAGAAAAATATTTATGCTCAGAAAAAAATATTTTGAAAATGACAGACACTTTTATTGGCACTTTTTACTTGCCAGATAACATAGAATGTTAAACGCGAGTGCGAGTAAAGCTGGACTTCTGATGTCTTTTTAAAAGTATATTTAAAAGTATATTTTAAAAGTATATTTTAAAGTATATTTTAAAAGTATATTTAAAAGTATATTTATATAAAAGTATATTAATATACTTTTTTAACTATGATTTTGTAATATACATATAATGAAATTTAACGATCGTATAATGACGGTTAGTACAAAATTTAAACTAATTAAAATTGCTTTAAACTCAAAGTTAAGGTCCCGATTCTGAGCA
The DNA here is from genome assembly GCA_963932465.1 of Maratus speciosus. Taxonomy (NCBI): domain Eukaryota; kingdom Metazoa; phylum Arthropoda; class Arachnida; order Araneae; family Salticidae; genus Maratus; species Maratus speciosus. Next base: position 133,547,448 of record OZ010799.1, read on the forward strand.
CTGTCGATTTGTGTTCGATAGTGTTAGTGTCGGAGACAACATGAGAAAAGTATTGTTGCCATAGAAACAACGACTTATTTAATTTCGAAATATATAATGAAATAGTTCTTAATCGGACAGTTACATTTAAAGTGCACTTAAATTTATCCAGCCGGTGAAACCGTCCGAAAATTAAATAACTTCAGCAACGCGCAACTTGTATATATTGCATAAGCTTATAGAAAAAATAACAAAATATTTCATTGTTTAAGTTTAAATTCCTTAAGTGCCGCGCATTCTAATAATCATTTAACAAGCAATTTTCAGATGCATTAAAATATTCGCGTTTGGTGAGGAAAAGTTTTACCCGCCAAATCACATGCACATTCGTCTTTCAGCGCCAAATAATCGAAAATATTTTATTTTTAGCTCACAGGCTATCAAAGCCTGAGACCTTATGTGCCCGTCGGTTCTTTATGTACGTAACGCGATAACTCTTGATAGAAACATCCCATTTGCTTCAATTTTTTTTCTTGTTTCATTCTGATATGTCGCTTCCCTGATTAGTTTTGGGGACTCATTGGTTAAGGATAAAGGGGAAAAGGGGAGTTAGTCCACACCCCCCCCCCACCCCCTAATTCAGATAAATGCGTTTTTCATGAAGAATTATTCGATTTGCTCCGAATTTGGTATACCGGTTTATTATGTTAAGGAACTTCCCTGATTAGTTTGGGGGTTCATTGGTTAAGGATAAAGGGGAAAGGGGCGTTAGTCCACCCTCCCCTTATTTCAGATAAATGGGTTTTTCATGCAGAATTATTCGATTTGCTCCAAATTTGGTATGCCGGTTTATTATGTTAAGGAACTTCCCTGATTAGTTTTGGGGGTTCATTGGTTAAGGTTAAAGGGGGAAAAGGGGTGCAAAGCGATTTACGCTTTGTTTGTATCGTAAGTGAGTAAATGGATCTTCAGCGGGGCACCGCAAGTCCAGCTTTACTGGCACTCGCGCTTAACATTCTATGTTGTCTGGCAAGTAGAAAGTGCCAATAAAAGTGTGTTATTTTCAAAAAAATTTTTTCTAAGCATAAATATTGTTCTGTCTGAATCTCAGCATGCCTCAAATACCTTTTTTGGGTAGTCAAAAAATGGCACTTGACACGTGTCTGGCACAGTTTTTGGGCCACGATCCTTCAGCCAGACATTCGATTTTGTATTCAGGCATTACAGAAGAAGTGTTGCACAAATTTTCAGGATGCCTCAAATACCTTCCCTAAAATGTTTAACAGCTCTTGGACTATAAGCGTTACTGGTGAAGTTGGTTTATCAGAAGGCCAGTAATTTGTCAATTGCACTACGCGAATATTGACGCTTGAATAGATTACGAAAAAAACCAATGTCGAGGCAGGCTTTGAAAAAGATTATGTCTACATTCGAAGAGACTGGGGAGCTGGGTGTGTTGCAAGGAACAGGAGGGAAACGGATTTCAAATAAAACTTCCGAAGAAGTCGATCTTGCCGTGGTCGATAGAGCGTCCGGCTCACAATATTCTTCGAAAAGTGCTCGAGCGATGTCACGTGATTTGCCTCTCCCTTGGTCTGCAGTACGAAAGGTTCTTCAATCCATTATAAAGTATCCATGCAAGATTCACGTTGCGCAAGCGCTGAACCCTTCAGACCCGGACACACGAACTCAGTTTGAGAGGATGTTTTGGGCCAGAATAGCCGTTGACAATGCATGGCCATGGAACATTTTGTGGTTGGACGAGGCATATTTTACCCTAGATGGAGCAGTGAATACTCAGAACTGTCCTGTATGGGGTACTGCAAGTCATAATATTGTGCCTGAACAGTCTTTGCACCCTGATTACATTACTGTATGGTGTGGCTTTCATTATTGGTCCTTTTTTTAGGAGAACACTTCTCAGTATTCTAAAAGGTGTTCCATTACTGGTACCCGTTACTGCGATTTCCTTCAGCAGCAAATCATTCCATCCTTACAAGAGCGAGAGTTTTAAGTGACTACCGTATTCATGCAAGATAGTGCACCACCTCACATAGCCCGAGCAGTGACGGCACTGCTTCCTGCCCACTTTGGAGATGATCGGGTAATTTCGAGAAGTTTTCTGACGACAACCCGGCCTCCTCGGTCTCCGGGCTTGAACCCCTGTGACTTCTAGTTGTGGGGATTCCTAAAGATCGTATTAATGGAGAAAGCAAACGGACTCTACCTGCTTTGAAGGCAAGCATAGCTCTTCATGTTGTTGCAATTGGTCAAGAAATGTTTCTTGATCGCGCTACTGTCGAACATGCTGTAATACGTTTTAACATGTGCTTGACGCAAATGGAACGTACATTGAACATATGCTGTAAATAAAAAATGTTTTGCGTTTCCAGTTTGAGATTTTTGTTCTTCATACGCCTCCTTCTCACTTTGTGGGCAAAATTTGAACTTTTTTTCACATTTTATTTCCCCATGGTCCATATATCTTATATTCCAAGTTTCATCGATATCTTTCAACTAGAGCGAACTCTACGTAGGTCTAAACAGGGTGGTAATATTAATTATAAGTACCCTGTATATCAAGTGCATGAAAATCTGAGTATATTGGCGTGAGTTAGAGCGTTGCCAGACAGACGGACAGACGGAGACAATAATTTGAACAATAATTGCTAAAAGTACGTTTTCAGTTTTGTTGCACGTTCTAATAAATTATTATTGTTTTTTTTATATATATTTCTTAGTGTGTATACATTCTACACATCTTATACAGAGCTGCACAAAATATCTGAAACACATTTCCGTTTAATGATGGAAATTGCTGAAGGGGAATTTTCAATTCTACTACGCGTTCTCTAATTACGTTAAATTTTAGCATACTATGTATTATATAATAAATCTATATTTCATACACAGGGCTTTATGCGTTTTGCAAATTGTTTATTTAGACATATTTTTTCACCTTATTACACTGTAAAGTTTTATTATAGAATTCTGAATGTGTTGGAAAATGTTTCATAATCTATGCTTAACGCATGATTTTACGTTCTTGTTTTAAAAAGATAACCGAGGTTACATATTCACTTTATTAAGGGAGCACAGAACCTTTGAGTTTCTCGAAACGATCAAAAACATCACCTTTCTCTCAAAGTACCAAAACACAAATAATATGCAATAAAGGTTTTTTCCCCTTTCTGCCTAAAGTATATATTCTTAGCAATATTATCCAGAAGAAAATGTTCTATATGCAAAATTAATATTTAGATTTTAAATTTAAAAAATCATCACACTAATACATGAATTAAAATCATTAAGTGCTGCGCGCAAGATGAAACTCTAAATTATGCATACAAAAAACAATTTTTGATCAAAATAGAATCATGATACACCTACTTCTAAATTAAAACCAAAATATAAACAAAAAGATTTGTTTAAAATTTTATTTTTCCATAAAATATAAAAAAATACAACATTTTCAACATTTTATTCAAGTTTTTCAAGTGCAAAAAAATAAATAACCAAAATATGTGATTTTTTTTGTTGTTGTTGTTTTAGCATAAATACATAAAGAAAGAAACGCATATTTTGCTAAATTTTTAAAGAAATGCATTGTAAAATAAACGGACTAAAATCCGGAAATACTACTGGCAATTGAGACTCCAGAATTATTTCCGTATTCTAACGGAACTTTTTTCCGGTAATTGACAGAAAATTTTCCCTTTTTTTTTTTTACATTTACGGGGGAAAACTTCCGATAAAATACGAAAATAGTACTGGTGTCTCGATTGCCAGTAGTATTTCCGTATTTTAATACTTTTATTTATTTATTTTTTATTTATTTATTTATTTTTTTACAGTGTAGCTTACATAGTTTGAAAGTAACAGTGCGCGCAAACTCCAAGTTTATTAATCTGAAAAAACGCCAATTAAAATTTCAAAATGAACTGACTATCAATTGTACTCACAGTCTATGAATAACTCAGGAAATAGCGTAAATTTTGGATGAGGTTTTTTGCACATTGTTGAGAAAATTTTAAAAATTCAGAATAAAAAAAATAGTTTAAAGGTATATATAAATATTAAACAAACATGCATACAATAAACCCAACTGGAGTGCAAAATTAGCCAGAGCAAGGAACCGAACCCGGGTCCACAGTATACAAGACTGCTGCTCTAACCACTGAGCTACTCCGGCCGATACCTGCGTCTGCAATTTCTCCCTAATAAACTATGTTGGGTGAGTCACCAGCCATATATACGACAGCCTTGGATGACCGTAACAACGATGAATAGATATACTATTACATCGATCTACGATATATAATAATAAAACACACATACTACAATATATATTAAAGCACACATACACACACAAACATGTGTGTATGTGTGTTTTAATATATATTGTAGTATGTGCGTTTTATTATTAGTTTAAAGGTCTTGTACCCCCTTAAAATCTGAATGATATATATATATATATATATATATATATATATTAATATTTATTGTACCTGTAAAAATGTTCATTTAAATTTGAAGAAATTAAATACAACAATAGCAAAATACTTAACGATACAATTAACTCAAGCGGAAAGGATTTCACAGTTTAGCTAAACAGATCAATAGCTGGACACTTTCCAAATACCCGTCTGGAAGCAATAAATTAAAAATTTCCGGGCTGTTTTTTCTACGTACTTAAACAGAGGCTTTTTCAAAGTAAATCGAACATTCTCCAGCGTTTTTCACTTGAATAATAGAACATTTAATCCGAATAATGTATGCATCATGTGTGTTCATATATCAAACTCAATGAAAGTAAATTTAGAAGCGTCATATTAAAAATAATCATTATAAAAGAAAGAAATTCCAAATAATACGATTTTTTTCTTCACTGAAGAGAACAATTAGGTTTTTAGTGCTTCTTACTTGGTGCGTATATGTATCAATATGCTAAGTAAATTTAGAAGCATCGTTTTAAAAATATGCATTATAAAAAGAAAGGAAATTCAGATAATAGGACTTTGTTTTCCTCACAGAAGACAACAATTAGGTTTTTAAAGCTTCTTGCTTGGTGCGTATGGGCATCGTGTATATGCATGTAGCAAACTCAAAAAAAAGTAAATTTAGAAGCATCATATTAAAAATATTCATTATAAAAAGAAAGAAATTTCAGTTAATACAATTTTTTTCCCTCACAGAAGAGAACAGTTGGGTTTTAAAAGCTTCTTACTTGGTGCGTATATGCATCTTGTATATGCATTTATCAAACTCAAAAAGAGTAAATTTAGGAGCATCATATTAAAAATATTCATTATAAAAAGAATGAAATTTGAGATAAAACGACTTTTTTTCCTCCCAGAAGAGGACAATTAGGTTTTTAAAGTTTCTTACTTGGTGCATATATGCATCATGTATATGCATTTATAACACTCAAAAAAGGTAAATTTAGAAGTATCATATTAAACATATTCATTATAAAAAGAAAGAAATTTGAGATAATACGGGTTTTTTTTCTCACAGAAGCGAACAATTAGGTTTTTAAAGCTTCTTACTTGGTGCGTATATACATCATGTAGATACTTATATCAAACTGAATAAAACTAAATTTAGAAACATCATATTAAAAATAATCATTATAAAAAGAAAGAAATTTCAGATAATAGGATTATGTTTTCCTCACAGAAGAGAACTATTCTGTTTTAAAAGCTTCTTACTTGGTGCGTATATGCATCATGTATATGCATTTTTCAAACTCAAAATAAGTAAAATTAGAAGTATCATATTAAAAATATTCATTATAAAACAAAAGAATTTTCAGATAACATGGTTTTTTTTCCTTACAGAAAAGAAAAATTAGGTTTTAAAAGCTTCTTACTTGGTGAGTATATGCATCATGCATATGCATTTATCAAACGCTAAAAAAGTAAATTTAGAAGTACCATACTAAAAATATTCATTATAAAAAGAAAGAAATTTCAGAAAATAGGATTTTGTTTTTCTCACAAAAGAGAACAATTAGATTTTAAGAAGCTTCTTACTTGGTGCGTATATGCATCTTGTATATGCATTTATCAAACTCAATAAAAGTAAAATTAGAAGTATCATAATAAAAATATTCATCATAAAAAGAAAGAAATTTCAGTTAATACGATTTTTTTGCCTCACAGAAGAAAGCAATTACATTTTTAAAGCTTCTTACTTGGTGTACATATGCATCCTACATATACATATATCAAACTCAATAAAAGTAAATTTAGAACTATCATATTAAAAATATTCATCATTAAAAGAAAGAAATTTCAGATAATAGGATTTTGTTTTTCTCACAGAAGAGAACAATTAAGTTTTTACAGCTTCTTACTTGGTGCGCATATGCATCCTGTATATAAATATATCAAACTCAATAAAAGTAAATTTAGAAGCATCATATTAAAAATATTCATTATAAAAGGAAAGAAATTTCAGATAATAGGATTCTTTTCCCCTCGCAGAAGAAAACAATTAGGTTTTTTAAGCTTCTTGCTTGGTGCGTATGTAAATATTATGCAATTTTCTGAATAAAATTTTCTGAGTTAGTAAGAATATTTTAAAGAAACTTCAATGAATAATTTAACATCTTTATTTATAGTTAAATAATGCCTTATGGTGCAATGTATTTTAAATTCCTGAAAATAGAAACACAAACAAATAAATGCATAAGACCTGTGTAATGTTTTCAAACCACTTTACTTTCTGATAAACAAACTAAAATAAGAAGAGGCTAAAACATCAAAGAGTAAATGACAGTTTAATGCCTTCCATGCCTGACATTGTAAAATTAAAACAATATTAAAAGAATGATTATCAAAATATAAATACTTTTAAAGCATTTTTGAATAACAAGAAATATAATTTTTATTATGATTGCAATTATTTTGAAAATATAATAAAAAAATTTGAATTTTCAAAATGCAACTGAATCTCCCCTTTATATTAACTAGGGGGCTCTGCCCCCTACGAGCTACGATTGTTAACCCCCATTCAGGCACCACATCTTTTAAAATACGCTAATTTGATCTGCTTTTAAAATATTACGGAAGATTGATTTATAATTAAACAAGCATGGCTATTTTCGTGATTGATTAAATAAGAGCAGTAAAAGCATTTGAAAATAAGCTTATATAAAATGAACTAAGCAAACAATGTCGTTGCTTCCCTGAAATTTTTAGCAACGGTATAAGAAAATTGTTTAAAATAAGACATTTTAAATGTATCGTTTAAAATCTGACGTAATTTTCACCAAAGTTTTCTTTCTCTTTTTAACTCTTTTTTGCGCAACTTTGCATGTATGCAAACAACAGTGTTTTCAATTTAATAGATTTTTTTATTCGTATATACCTAATTCCTAGCAGAAAATTAAACTAGCAATATTTGCTTTAAACAATAACAGACATTCCGTATTTAAATAAAGGTAAATTAACCATTGAAACTTTCTGGTGTAAAGTCAGATTATCTGGACTACTTAATTTCTAGAAAGTATGTCATGGGAATTAAAGAGTCAAAGGTTAAGCTTTATAAAATAAATAATTATATAAAATAAGGTATTTGGAGACATACTTATTAAATTATCTACTAATTTGCAATATTTTAGCGTAAAACGGCCACACGACAGTAGATATTCTTGTACTGTAGATCTGCAAAAGAAGAAAACATTGACGTATTACATGAAAAATATATCTCTGATTTTTTTTTTTCATTATTTTTCCTGTGTAATAAACCTTTCAGAGAATCATATATAATTTTTTCGAAAGAAAATAAAAAGTCGCACATTTAAGAGTTAATATTCATGTGAAACTACTTTTTTTATTTGAAAGGAAATATTATTATCTGCGCTGTCTTAGAAACGGTAACAATAGTTAAGAAGATCATCTCGAAATATGAAATAAATCTCTCGTTTAAATATTTTTTAATAAAACTGTTTGGCAATATTATTTTTTAGCCATTTCATTTTAAATAGGGCGTAATTTCTGCCATTTATTTATTTCAACTCGTATTAATCTAATTATTTTCTTTTTTTTTTAAATATTTAGATGTAAATACAATTTTTATAACATAATTTTCAAAATTTTTCTCCTTTTAACAAAGTTTTCTGTCTGTTTTTAATTTTCCCGTGCAAATACATTTGTAATTGAAAGGAAATAGTATTATCTGCGCTGTTTTAACAATTGGCAACAATTTAAAATAATGACTATTTTCTAAATGTGAAAACAAAAACGTATTGAAATGATGAAAATTTGAATAAAAAATTCAGAAAGAACTTGGTGCGTCCTCTAAAGTCAGTCAAACCTTAGTCAAACCTCAAAAAAATCAGTCAAATTAAAAAATAATTGCATTCTGAACGCTGCGAGTTTGAGGTGCATAGTCTTGGAAAAAAATGACTAAATTCCTATGCATAGTATTTGTTCTGTAAAACTTTATCGATGGAACTCGTATTAATCTATTTTTTTTTTAAATATTTAGATGTAAATACAATTTTTATAACATAATTTTAAATATTTATCTCCTTTTAACAAAGTTTTCTGTCTGTTTTTAATTTTCCCGTGCAAATGCATTTGTAATTGAAAGGAAATAGTATTATCTGTATTTTACTATTTCCTATAATAGTATTTTAACAAACTTCAACATTAAATATCTCTTTAAATAATTCAATTGAAAAACTGTCTCCATCAGCGTGTTTATCAATCATCTCTCTACAATACTACCAATTTTTGTATTTTTGTATGCAATAGTTTTCTTAATAGCTAAGAAAAACCTCCGGTCACAAAAAATTGATTTACGCTGTTTTTCATTTATTGATTATCATTTATTTGGCAGCATTGACAGCGTTAGTTACTTTTTTTTAGAAGAGAGGGATAATTCTTTTAAATTTAAGGAGTCTCAGGACTGTTAAAGCTTTAAAATTTTCGAAATTTTAATTTTTTTTCTTTAGATGTTGCACTCCTATCTTTTTTGAACATTTTGATATAATTGTTTCCTTGATATTCCCATTAGAACAGAAGTTATGGCTTTTAGAATTATACCAGCTCAATGGCTGAAGCGGCATTTCCGAAACTTTGAAGCAATTTTTCTCCAAATGACGTTTTGGGGCAGGTTATCTCAAAACCTTCTGAATATTTTTTCTTGAAATTTTCAAAACATATGTTTCATATTAGTCTGTATATACTGAACCTTAAATTTCATTTTTATTGTTCAAAAATATGTTTTTTAAGTGATTGTACTGTTGATATTTTCAAAATTTTGTATTAACCAAATACAACTTCGTATTCAAAATATAAAAATGCTTTAAATACAAATTTATTTAGATTCAGGGTAATTATTGCAATCTGGAGTGTAATTAGGCACCAAAATTTTCATTCTAGTTACAATATTTATTTTGTAATCCAGCGCGTAAACTGTTACACCAATTTTCTGCTCGTCAAATGTCTAACAGTTTGGAGCCCCCTATAAATGCTAATTCTACATCTGCATTTTTTTTAAATACATTAAATGAAAGAACATACTTATAACTTTCATCCCAATAAATATTTTGTTGTAGAATTGTATACATTTTTAGATATTAAATATTGAAAATGGTCTTTTTTTTTCAATTTTAAGAAAGAGACCCCTTAAAATGTCAACAATCAAAATAACTACTTGCATTTGTTGGTAAAATCCTGTGACGTTTACATGGTCTAGCTGTCATCGCTTTACCATTTTGTTTATACAAATATAAAATAAATAAATGTTAAAGTGAAATGAAAGACAAATTGTAAAAAGGATCTAGATAAGCAATTAAATCAAATAAAAGACTCTTTCCAAAATTCGTTAAAATTACTAAGTTAATCAGAAATTTAAATTAAGAATTGAATTTCTTTTTATTACCAAATTTGATAAAAAAAAAAAAAAAATGATTAACTGGAAAAAACGGATAATTTATAAAATACAAACTAAACAGGCCTCGGCCCTTCAGCTATATTCATAATAAATAAAATGCATGTATTATAAAAGAAGAAAGTAAAATCATGCATTAAGCACCGATTATGAAACACTTTCCAACGCTACCGGAATACTTTAACAGAACTTTGTTATTTAGGTAAATAAGGTATCTAAGCAGTGTTGTCAGATTGGGGATTTTGCCCCGAAGTTGGGGAATTGTGAACCCCGAGGGAAATTTTTGGGAGACTAGTAGCTCGTGGAGAAATGTTTGGGGGCAATTAACATTAATGAGGAAATCCTTGGGGGTTTTTTCGTCATTTCACGTAAAATTTACTTTTAGTTATCTGAGAAACTGGATCTGTTTCGAACTCGATTTTGATTTGGAAAGTGAAAATAAAATACAGAAATCGGAGTTATCAATCATTATTCTTGTGGTCGTGCTCATCGTTTACAACATTATAGTTTACAGGTATAGCAGGAGCATCACGAACACGACCTGCCTTGTACTATCAATATATAATTTTACTACAAAAATAAAAGCAATTTTATAACTTTTTTTATTTAAGGCTGGACAAATTTTTCTTCCTGGAATGACGGTAGAGCTTTTTGCAAGATATGCGATTGCATACTACAATCACATTGCTTCGTTTATAACTGAACATTACTCAATGAATGCAGCGGACCCCCTAGTTCTTCTTATTAGATATTTAAATGAAAACTCTGCGGTTTTTAGCGGCCTAAACCTTCACATTACTAAATCTTCAGGACTTATAAGAATCGTTCTTTGCTGTTCTTTTTAAAAGGTTTAATTAAGGATGTGGAAAGCAGCGAATTTTCTTTTACTGTTGGCAAAAGCACAGTGATTCATACAACGAAGGTGCTTTGCATTGTGATTAGGTACTTCAGTAGGGATAGGGACGGACGAAAAAATGTTGGAAACAACGTTTTATAGATTAAGTCAGATAGAAACAGGTGATACCCCCACCTCTTCAGATTCATTAAAATCCCAATTGATTAGAGATGATCTATGATAATCTTGAAAAACGTATTGGCATAGGCGTATATGGAGCGAATTTAATGATAAGCCTGCATCATCGATTGAGAACAATTTAAAAAAGAAGCATGCACGAACTTGTCGTTTTAAAATGTATTTCTCACAAAATTCTACCGAGTTTAAAAATTTGAGTTTAAATTAGTTATAGTAGTAAAAAATGAAAATTGAAAATTTACTTTTTTGAGAAGAAATAGAGTTGGGGACTTTTTCGGGAAAAAACGGTGATTTGGGGAAATTGTCCTTCGGTTATCTGGAAACACTGTACATAAGTAAACATTTTAGAAAACACGTAAAACATTTGAAAAACTGATTTCAGCAATTACCGTCCATAGCCAAATATGTATCCCAATTCTTTTGCACAGACCTGTATTGTATGTATAGGGTGGGACCAAAACACACTTAAAATTACTGAAATCATCACGCTTCTAGAAATTATCACCAAAGACGGTCATGTATCCAATTCTTTGCGTGGCCCTGTATATCATTTTATGTATATTTTACAAACATCTCTTAGTATAAAAGTCTAAAAGTAGTTTAAAAGTAGTAGCGTAAGTTTAGTCTAAAAGTAGTGTAGCGTAAAAATGCATAACTCCTTTAAAAACCACATTTAAGCAATTTACGCTCATACGCAGTAAGCCTTACGAATTCTTTTGTGTAGCCCTGTATTTATGAGAGTTAGAGCGCAGACAAACGAACAGATGGCCAAACAAATCGAAATCATAAACACTTTTCATCTATGTTGAAAGATGTTAAAATTTTTTTGAATATTCTTTTTTTTTTTTTTTTTTTTTTTTTAATTTGAAAAAGAAAATCTCTATTTTTTTTTCATTTTCTTCTTTTAATTTAATGGTTTCAGCTATTCTTTTAATTTAAGGTTCTTTTAATTTAATGGTTCTTTTAATTTAATGGTTCAGCAGTTATTTTTATGTATTTCAAAATTGCATTTCATTATTTTTTGCATTCATACTTCTTAAAATATTAAAATTTTCCCCAATAACAATAGGTAAAGCTAGTTCATTATTCCAGAATTTGCATTCTCAAAATTGCACGTTTTCTAATCTAAATGTCAGATAGAATTAACTGTTCCATTTATTTCGCAATTCTTCGCAGTCAAAATTGAATTACTATCATTGTATTCAGGTTAGGTAAATGCATAGTGAATAGAAATGATATAAAGCAGCATTTAGCAACGACTGTACACAAAAGTGAAATATTTTAGTTAAATGTAACCTTTTGATTCATATGAGGGTAATTACAAAATCTTCCAATTTTTAAGAACAACTTTTTCCGAATAGATTTGTTTTATTTAAAAGAAATTTGCGAATAAATAAGATGAAGAAAGAAGATTATTCGGAATTAGTGAAACTCAAAATTTGCAAAGCTTATGGCATTGAGGATTAAAGCATCACAAACGTATATAAATTCAAATTAAATATATTGAATATCAACTAAAAATATTTGAACACATTTTTTATAATTACTTTACTAAAGATTTCTTCTTATTAAAAATGTTAAAAAAGAGAAAATTCCTTTAAGGAAATACATATTTAACATTATTTCTTGTAATTTAGTTATTTCAGAGTACAGCAATGGTTTATATATATATATATATATGTGTGTGTGTGTGTGTGTGTGTGCACTCTCCTACCCTCCCTTTTGAGTACCTAAAGTGGTTTAAACACCAACGTAAGGAGTAACCAATTTCAATTCGAGTAACTTTTGCCGGTTACTCGATTTGTTTAAGCATACCATGACGTTCCTGAGGCATTTTTCTATGCATTGCACCACTTTTTCCGAAGTTACTCAGAAAAGCGTTATTCCACAGTCATTTATACACACCGTGTGTTATGTAAAATCTAAAATCTGTATAACGACATCTGGTGGTGTGTAAAAATGCAGTCTCAAACCCAGGGAGTTTTCTAACGATTACTCGGTAAAACGGTAATAGTCCAATAATGGCAACCCTTGTGTGTTTGGTTTCATTGGTAATACAGGTTTGCTATATAAGATTTTCCTCTCTATTTCGCGGTTACTCACGAAAGCGGCAATAATCCAAGAATGGCAGCTCTTGTGTGTTTATTTTCTTCGGTAATTCAGATTGGCTATGTAAGTTTTTCCTCTCCATTTAACTACATTTTTGATAGAAGAATATCTGTCTATATAGTTTTTTAAATATAACGAAAAAATCAGATAAAAAATTCACGATTTTATTAAACGTAGCTTTAGAGCGTGAATTTCTCACGAAATAAAGATCTGAAATAACTTAAAATATTCAGTGAATGGAAAAAATAGACCTAATATTAATAACGTAAATTGTCAATATTTCAGTTAAATTCATTTTAAACATCCCCTCCCGGCACCAGTCGGAACAATAGGTTATTTCTTCTTCTTTTTCCTTTTTATTCTTTTAAAGATATAATGTATCAGATTTAATAAAAATTAAACAAATTGGTGTTATTCCTCCTAAATTCATTATTTTGTTGAAGTTAATTAGAAGCAAAATTTTAAATTTCCTTACCGAATGCAATTAAATGCATATGAGATAGCTCTAGCAAATTTGTTAAGCAATTATTGAAATTGACGAATAAAAATACAGACTGACTATAATATATTTCCTATTTCATACAAGGTCCGAACACAAATCATTCAATGAAAGCCATCAAAATTTTTAAATCTCTCGTCTAGCGAAATAAGCAACTTTTATTGAAATCAAATGATTTTAACATAATCTAATATTGAGTTGATGGATTGAAAATATAGTTCCTACAACTGTAAAGTTGTTCGAATTTTCAAATGACCATTATTTTCAAATTGAAGTCCCCAAATTTCGCTCTAGTCTTTTTTTTTTTTTTTTGACGTTCTTGTGACAACGCAAGGTTATATGATGATACTAAGCAACATATAATGATACTAAAATATAATACAATTATGATACAAATGAGGTTCGAACACAAACCATACAATGAATAACAATAAAATTATTTTAGTATGTCTGTCACCAAAGTAAACAACTCCCAATTATTTTAATGAAATCGTTAGAAATTTAGCATGTATTTCTAAAAACTGAACATAATTATTCATTTACCATAGTGTTTGTCATTTAGATTTTCAAAGGGTCGTTATTTTCAAACAAATTTTCGAATTTTTTTAATTAATGAACGCACCCAATATAATTTACTTTAAAAAAAGAGAAAATATATATTTTCCTTTTCCGCCTGAGCAAATACAACTTGTATATTGTAATAATTCCTTGTAGAGCAGCGGGTCAAATATCATTTTGGGGACCGATCTTCTGTCTGTCCATAGAAATTGTTCATAAATATTATGCTTAAGCAACTACTACTAATCTTCATGCCTTTTGTACATATAGATAAATTTTACACCATGTAGTGTTCACTGTAGTATATGGGATATCTGAGTGGCGTCGTACACATGATTTTATTCCGGGGGGGGGGGGCTGTCTTAAATTTCCCTAATGTTCTAAATCTTACAAAACACGTTGAATTGTGTTGTAAACAAAAATCATTTTTGGCAATAGGGCCGTAGCCAGAAGGGGAAAGGATGGTTCTATTCCGAATTTTCCAAATATTTACGACATGGCTTGAGGTTTCGTGAATTCGGACTTAAATATATCCCGATTTTTAACAAATGGTCCCCGAAAAAAATATCAATTTTGTCAATGCCTGATGACATTGAATTTTCGGAGAGAATGAGAAAATATATAACAGGTGTGTCTTGCGGTTTAAAAACGGACTGAGAATTTTTATAAAAGACCAATTTTTTTTCCTTTTAGCGGCGATTTTTATGCCATCCGACGTAAAATTTCATTCTCTTTCAGAATCTGTCTTTATTTCTTAATTTCGAGAGTTGGAAGCGAAAATGAATTTTTTGGTAATTAATTCCAGAAGTGCATTTTTTGCACGGCAGGCTACGTAACACGGAAAGAAAAAGAAATACATTTTTACACTAGGGTTTGATAATCGCAGTACATTTTTTTTTAACTTTTGATTTTACAAATTTGGTTCTTTTGCATCCGAATGTTATTTCGTGCGCTTATTCATAAAATCTCAATTTTTAAAAAAATCGGACCACAATTTTCCGATTTATGAAAAAATCGATTTTTAAACTTATAAAAGAGATGCTTTTTCGCGCAGACAATTGATGGGAATTTTTTAAAATTAGGAAAACTGAATAACCGATCGCTTTTAAACTTTGACATAGTTTATAACACATAATAAGAACTTTATAAATTTAAGGTAAGTTGAAATTGTGTTGAGGGGGTGGGGGGAGGTGAACGAGGGCTCCGTCGAAAACCGCCCCCTCCCTCGAGTAGTATACCTACTGATAGGTTGTTTAAACAGAGTTTCGTTCAGATACAGTTTTGTTAAGAATAGAGTGCGCTCCCTAGTGGTGGAATGTGGAACTAACAGAACGCGATTCTGTGAAAATTAGGAAACCTAACACGGCGATTTGTTTTAAATTTTAAGATAGTTTATAGCACATGGTAAAAAAAAATTATCAAAAAGAATAGCGCGTCACATTTCGGGGTGGGTAAGAGGGTCGCAAACACAATTAGAAAATAGAACAAGGCGATCTGTTTGAAACTTTAAGATAGTTTAGGGAGGGTTTGCCATAATTTAAAAGGGGTTCCATGGCGATAAATGTACTAGGCGTTTTGAAAGGAATATTAAACGAAACCCTTTGTGTCGATCTGCGATCACACTTACCCACTTGTTTTCTATTTGAAGACACGTGGGGCATTTTCCCAGAACCCGCAGATTTAAACAGCCCGAAAATTTCTCATGTTTCATATGAATAAGGGACTAATTCGGGAGGGAGCTGTAACCCCATTAGCCCCATTCCAGCTATATGGTTATACTGTGGTACCACTGTGCACTAGTATGGGGCTAAAGAGTATGTTGTAGTTGAATGATAGGAGGGAAAATTGCAAATTTCTCTCAAGCAGAAAGGTTAACAAATCAGCACTTTTTTTTTCACTTTCGACATTTTTTGAAGGGCGGGTCCTGTAACCCCAACAGTCTCCTTCCCCATTTTTGAATATGCTGTGGTGTCAACGTGGACTAATAAGGACTAACGAGAATTGTTAATCCTCTGTATAACAGAAAATTAAATTACAAATTTATCTCAAACAAACAAACAAAAAGAAAATCAGCACCTTTTTCATCAACTCGTTCAAATGTTCATCAACTCATCAACTCGTTCTCATGCTCATCAACTCATCAACTCGTTTCATCAACTCGTTCGTTTTCAACTCGTTCAAATGAGGTGGCTGTGCATGACCGTGCATTAGTCAGGCTCATAACGATAATTCTTAAGAACACTTTTCTAAAGCTACGTATATTGTCAGCAGAATTTATAAACACTATGCAATTAAAATGAGTGTAGCTAATATTAAAAACACATACAATACATAAAAATGCACTTTTAGTTATGTAAGTATCGCTCATAAGCAATAATGAAACCTAATTACTGTCTAAGGCTCTAAACGAGTTAATGTTGACATCTTTTAAAGTATCCTTGTAAAATATTTATAAATACTACCACTACATACTCTACATTTTACAGAAAACATGTTGTAAAATACCGCAGTAAATGGATGTGATTAAAGCACTGCCCAACTGGACCGTTGCCCTATGGTCTCCGACTTTTGGAGCTCTGAAATTTAGTATGCAACATTAATGAAGCTGATATTTTAAATCTATTTTATTCTAATGTTAATATAACTAATCAGGGAAGCGCCTTATCAGAATGAACATATTTACAGAATTTGCAGCAAATCGGATAAATCTGCATGAAAAATACATTCATCTAAATTAAGGGGATTATCCCCCGTCCCACCCCCTTATGCTTAAGGAATGAATTCCCAAAACTAATCTGGGGAGCGCCTTATCAGAATGAACCTATTTACAAAATTTGAAGAAAATCGGATATTTCTATCAAGAGTTATCACTTTACGTACGTACAGTGGTGGAAAAAAAAAGTAAACACCCTCTACTAACTCCTCAACAAATTATCGTAGAAGAAAGTTACTGGCACCACATGATTGGCAATAAAGTTTACTTTTAAACGATATATATAGTATTTGCTTTGGGGGCCATCTACATATTAAAATGAACCATAACTTTGTTTTTTTTTCAATAGCAGTACCAATTTTGCAGCATAAATGAACCCTACACTCTTCAATTAGCATAAAAAACAAATTTTTATGCAATTCGTACGATAAATTTCAGAGAAATTAATTATTTTAAAGCTAGCGTATTTTAGGGTCTGTATCTAAACTGAGGTTCGGTACACGATTGTTGACCGAGAGAGCACCCTTCTTGATCAAGGCACCTTAAGCGCCACCCAAGCAGTAGTTCAAGACTGCTAGATTACAGGATAGCATAAGAAATTTCAAAATATCTAGTCACTTCTATCACAGAGGGCCCCTTAAACTATTATTTTGTCGTTTTTTAAGCATAATTCGAAAAGTACTTGGAAGAAAAATGTGAAATTTTGGATTTTCATAAAGCAGGACTCAATAAATCTAAATCCATCAAAAAAACTGTAGGTTGCAATTCATACTTTTTTCGAATATTAATTTAATAATTCATAATTCCTATCATAAACTTATAAAAATTGAGAATTCAACGTATTTATGTTTGGGTATTTTAGTATTATTGCTACACAAAAAATTAGCACATTAAGATTATAATTTCAGGAGATATTAATAAAAATATGAGAACGTAATTTAACATTAGTAGCACTCAGTTTTGAATGTTTATAATTCAAAAACTTATCGTTCAAATAACTTGAAATTTAGTGTCTAGGCATAGTTTGAACCGAAGATTTGAAATATCTTGTTAAAATTGGGTATTGCCATTGAAAAAAATGAAGTTTGGGTTCGTTTTAATATGTAGATGGCCCCCTAAGCAGATTTTATGTACATAATTTAAAAGTAGACTTTTGTTCCAATCGTTCGTACCAGTAACTTTCTTCTACGATAATTTGTTGAGTAGTTAGTAGGGAGTGTTTACTTTTTTTTCCACGACTGTACATACATACAGAACCTGCGAGCACATTAGCTCTCAGGCATTGATAGCCTGTGAGCTAAAAATGAAAGGAAATTCATCAACAAACTTCCACAGTCTCAGCATTCCCAACTCAATATATATATATATATATATATATATATATATATATATATATATATATATGGGGCATTCTCACAATCTTTTGACCTTTATGTCCCTGAATAATTTTTATTTTAGTACATATTCTTGTGTTTTTTTTATTTCATATACTGGGGAACAACCCATTGCATGATTGCATAATAATATTAACCAGATAAATAAGTTTTGGACGACGTTGGGGGTCTAAATATCAGGAAACTCCTATACCGTCCCGTGTCTCTGATGCTGATTTTTATGTTTTAAGCTGTCTTTGGAGGTTTACTCCTGCACTTTCCGAGATAAATAATTAAAAAAAAATTATTTAATCCAATGTTAACGACTGTTTCTAAAAATCAATGAACATTGTGGCTATCACTTAGTCTTAACATGATTTGCCTAAAAATAGGTGGTAATTTTCCTTACCGTCGCATTTTGTCCCATGTCGTCCCTTTTTTTCTATACCGCCCCCTTTTTTTACGTTACCGTCCCTTCTTTAACACCCCTTTAAGACAATGTTATACAAAAATTCTGTATTAAAAGTACTAAATTTTTTTAATTTCTTATTTGAATATCCTGTGGGTGCTATGCAAATTCATTATAAGTAGAAATTTAGAAGAAAATAAAAAGTTATATTTAAGGCGGTTCTTTAAAAAAAATTCCAATAATAGTCTGAAACTTTCTGACACATTTTTAGACTAACTTTTAAATATAAAAGCATGCTACTTACATAGTTATGGCAGTAATTTGTAATAGACATTTTTTTTTTCAATAAATGAATCACTTCTTTAGTTATAAACGATTGCAGTATTTGGACGACACTTTTCCTTTTCTGTATTGTGGTCTATGAAAATCGGCCAAAGACGAGATCGAATAAAATCCTACATTTAATGCAGCGCAATGTGCATAAGAACGCATTTTACCAAAAAAAAAGATTATTCTATATTTATATATTACTAGCAGGCTCTGCCCGTTACGCTGATCGGTTTCGCTAAACTAACTTTGAAACAAATGAAAAATTTCAGTGAATTTGACCATGTGTTTTAAAGTAATATGGAACGTTATCTGTCTTTCTGTATTGCTGTAAACGATATGAATGTCATTGCGTTATTATATTATCTAATGTGTTAAGTGAAATTTGTTCTGTTAAGGATCGTTGATCATTTATTGTAGATTTGATATAGAATGATATGCAAAATGCTAAAATCTCCCCTAAAATCACCTAATTAACAGTACAAGTCCCATCAAAATCCATTTAGCAGAATTCACGTTATCAACAGCCCGAACGAAATTTCCAGTTTCATTTTATATATATAGTAGGTATTATAAATCCCCAATCTTTCACCAGATGCAATGATTTTCTGTCAAGTAAGCTGAGGTTACTCGATGATGCAATATTTTACCAATTCCTACACACAGCTCTTTAAGTTACTCGATGATGGAATCTTCTGCCATGTGTTACGCAGCAATATAAGTTACTCGGTGACACGGTATTTTACCAATTACTATACACAACTATCTCAGTTACTCGATAATACGATCTTCTGTCGATTTATACACACAGTGATCTAGTAAGTTACTCAATGGTACGTATTTTTTCTATTCCTACACACACTATCTAAGTTACTCGATAATGCAATCTACTGCCGTCCTTATCTACCTGACGCCGTTCTACCGCCACAGCAATTTAAGTTACTCAACTATACGTTATTTTGCAAATTACTACACACACCTATCTCATTTACTCGATAATGCGATCTTCTGCCCATTTCTACACAGAATCTAAAAGGTATTCGATGGTACTGTATTTTTATAATTCCTATACACAACTATCTCAGTTACTCGATAACGCGACCTTCTGCCCATCTATAACATAAACCCATCTAAGTTACTCCATGATAAGGTATTTTACCAATTCTTACACCCAACTATTCATTTACTCGACAATGCTAGCTTCTGCCCTTCTTTTCACACATTAAGCAAAGTTACTCGAATATATTGTCGTTTATCTCGTCATAATAGCACTGTGATAATATCATAATAAAAAAGAAAAGTGCCCAGCTAAACTGATGGCATTGAACTCACAGGCTATTCACACTAATTGTATATTATACTCTTATTTTAAAGAATAATGCCCCCCAAAAAAATAAGTGAAGGGGATTAGCCCCCGTTTCCCCCCTTTATACTTAACCAATGAACCTCCAAATCTAATCAGGGAAGCTCCTTAACATAATAAACCGGTATACCAAATTTGGTGCAAATCAAATAATCCTGCAAAAAAACCCATTTATCTAAATTAAGGAGGTGGACTAGTCCCCTTTTATCCTTAACCAATGAATCCCCAAAACGAATCAGGGAAGCTCCTTAACATAATAAACCGGTATACCAAATTTGGAGCAAATCGAATAATTCTGCACGAAAAACCCGTTTATCTAATTTAAGAGGGGCGGGCTAACCTCCCTTTTCCCCCTTTATCCTTAACCAATGAACCCCCAAAACTAATCAGGGAAGTTCCTTAACATAATAAACCGGTATACCAACTTCGGCGCAAATCGAATCATTCTGCTTGAAAAACCCATTTATCTAATTTAAGAGGGGCGGGCTATCCTCCCTTTTCCCCCTTTATCCTTAACCAATGAGCCCCCAAATCTAATCAGGGAAGTTCCTTAACATAATAAACCGGTATACCAAATTCGGAGCAAATCGAATCATTTTGCATGAAAAACCCATTTATCTGAATTAAGGGGGTGGACTAGCGCCCCTTTTCCCCCTTTGTTCTTAACCAATAAACTCCCAAAACTAATCAGGGAAGTTCCTTAACATAATAAACCGGTATACCAAATTCGGGGCAAATCGAATGATTCTGCATGAAAAACCCATTTATCTGAATAAAGGGTGTGGACTAACCCCCCTTTTCCCCTTTATCCTTAACCAATGAACCCCCAAATCTAATCAGGGAAGTTCCTTAACATAATAAACCTGTATACCAAATTCGGAGCAAATCGAATGATTCTGCATGAAAAACCCATTTATCTGAATAAAGGGTGTGGACTAACCCCCCTTTTCCCCCTTTATCCTTAACCAATGAACCCCCAAAACTAATCAGGGAAGTTCCTTAACATAATAAACCGGTATACCAAATTCGGAGCAAATCGAATGATTCTGCATGAAAAACCCATTTATATGAATTAAGGGGTTGGACTAACCCCGTTTTCCCCCTTTTACCTTAACCAATGAACTCCCAAAACTAATCAGGGAAGCGCCTTATCACAATGAGCCTAGAAAAATTTTTTGAAGCAAATCGGATGTTTCTATCAAGAGTTAGCGCGTTACGTACATACATACATACATACATACATACCTGCATACGTACATACATACAGAACGGGCGGGCACATTAGCTCTCAGGCTTTGATAGCCTGTGAGATAAAAAGGGAACAGATAAAGTGAGAGGAAGTGGGACTCGCAAGAATT
The DNA here is from genome assembly GCA_963932465.1 of Maratus speciosus. Classification (NCBI taxonomy): domain Eukaryota; kingdom Metazoa; phylum Arthropoda; class Arachnida; order Araneae; family Salticidae; genus Maratus; species Maratus speciosus. The sequence continues at coordinate 133,569,075 of OZ010799.1, forward strand.
CAGTCAATTGTTTTGTGAAATTTTTGCATGGTCTGCAGACCTACGTCGATTAATGTTTTAAATCGAAATTAAAGGATAAAGCAAATGTGAACTACATACATAACCGATATAATATTTTAAATATTTTAATTGTAGTTGGTCATAGCTTAAGCAGCCGGTTTTGTCTCTAGATACTGAAAAAAGGCTGTTTTTAGCTTTTTTTTTTTTTAGAATAGGAATGAAAATTTGTGTTCCGAAATTTTTGCATGTTATTTATTATCATTCGAAGGATTTTGCATTTTTTTTTTAAATCAAAAATTGATTATGTGAATTGTGTTGCGTAGGTGATGCGCGTCGTGCACTTCCAACTGTGTGGGATCCGATAGATTACCATAGGCGCCTGCAGTCGAGTTTTGTTAAAGATTATGAAAATAGATAAGATTGTCTGGGACTTCAAGTATTTTGAGGTCAAGAAATCGAAAATAACAAAATGGTGGTCATTTCAAAAAAAGTCTCTTTTTGGCTCCCTTTTTCGCACTTTGCGTAATTTTAAATTAAATGATTTTTTTTTTTTTTTTTTTTTTTTTTTTATGAAAATGGCTGAAAGTGCCTTTAATTAAAAAGAAATTACAAGATCGGTTTAATAATTTTTTGCGTTCTGATCCCGCCCAGTTTGAAAAAACTTATTTTACATAAAATGCATTTTTAGTGCTCCAAAGTAGTAAAAACCTACGAGCGCGTTCTGCTAAAGCACTCAATAGCTACGAAAGGTCTTCGAATTCGGCCAAATAATTTTACAAGGGTAATCTACAGACTATAGGAAATAGAAAAAAAAAAAAAAAAAATGATTTTTTGAACCGAAAAAAGGAAATACCCTCTTAAGGAAAAATGTATAATAACAATAAAATTAAGCTCTTTTAAAAAGTTAAATGAAACCATAAATACTAGTACATAAAATAGGTGCATTCTAAAGAGTGTTCTTTCGCTCTTTTCCCTATCATATCGCAATCGCATAAAAAGGTTTTACTTCTTTGACTGCCTGGTATAGTGCATATATATTATCAGATTTAACATACTTTCCGTTTTATCTCTGGAGATAGGCATAATTAAGTAACAAACTAGAGGTCTGCACGGGCCCGGGCTTGGCCCGAGGCCCGTACCCGGCCCGGCCCGGCGGAATGAAGGCGAATTTTCAAACGGGCCGGGCCGGGCCAGCAGAATTAGGACAATTTTTTCAACGGGCCGGGCCGACAGACAAAATAAACGGGCCGGGCCGGGCCGGCAAAAAAATTAATCGGGCCTATCGGCCCGATATAAGGATTTAAGCGAAGCAGATAAAATACGAGCCATTTTCAATGAATATGATTTTCTCGAGAAGTATAAATGTGCGTCACGAGCCGATGCGAGTTTAACAACATCAATACAGAAATGTAACGTGTCCATCGTAGAGATCGGCATCGTACAGTTACAAGATGCCTGATTCCGAGTTTAATTTTTTTTCAGCAGACTCGTGCCGGGAAGGAAGTGGTCTTAATGTCGATCTCAGGATGTGTAGAACAGTCATTTTGTTTTGTAATATTAATAGTGATAATGAACTTCTCTTAACAATATCTTTGGAAATATACCTTAAGGTGGTTCTCCTATTCACTGCTCAACAATGCAAAGCTTTCAGACACATGTTTCTGACAAAAACTTTAACTATAAAGGCATAAAATTGACAGGCCTGCCTATTGAAGGCATTTGAAAACGAATAGCTTTTTCCATATTTAATAAATTACTTACAGAGATTACTTACAGCGATCCCTGTCACGTGACTGTACGTTTTTCTCCTTTCCTGTGCTATCGCTTCCGGAAATTCGATTCAAATCGCTAACTTTGACAGTATTTTCAGAAAGATATATTGCTTTTATCTATGAAAAAAAAAACTACATTTACATAGCTTTTGAATAAGAATACCTGCCAGTCTTACGCGTTTCCGAAAAGAAAAGAGTTCATAAATGTGTCGAAATGTAGCTCCTTTGGATTTGAGAAAAGTCTTAAAAATGAGAGAAATATTTTCACAAATCTACTTTTTATTATACAGCTTCAAATGTTATCTTGTTTTTAATCCTTTATTCTGAACTACATTAATCTTTTAATGAATCCTTATTTCCATTTTGAAGTGTCTGTAGACACGATGACTGTAAGTAATCGTTAATGTTTACTATTGTGCGTTTTCTGTTTTGCGAACATCATAGTAATGTAAAATATACTGTAAAATGTTCCCATAAATATGTATGTAGTATTCATTAAAAGAATCTTAATTGTATGTTGAGAGAAAACGGATTTTTTTTTTTTGTAGAAATTGTATCGGGCCGAGCCGTTTTCACTGATTTTTGTACGGACCGGGCCGGGCCGGACCGAGAACTGTAATAATGCAAACGGGCCGGGCCGGGCTCGGGCCGAACTTCCAATTTTTACAACGGGCCGGGCTCGGGCCGAACATCCAATTTTTACACCGGGCCGGGCCGGGCCAAGATAGCTTTCTTACGGGCCGGGCCCGGGCCTGGAAATTCCGGCCCGTGCAGACCTCTATAACAAACTTTAAGTTTTTTCATAACAGTCAATTCGTTATATATATTTTGAATCTAACGGCTACTTACTAAAATTTAAAATATTCAATTATTATTTTTTTTTTCATATGTAATAAATATAAATGCTGTGTTCAAATTTCTGGACATTGTTACAAAATATTATTCGTGAAGCAACATTGTTCTGAAGACTTATATATGTTTCGGAAGTATGTCCCCTCCCTCCCCTCCCCAATATACTTGATGTTTTCAAATTTGTGTTTTGTTGAAAGGTATTATCAGTAACATTCAGCGAATAATTTGGAATTATATAAAAATATTAAATCGTCCTGCCATGTGATATACTCAACTTTCATATAAAGGCAAATATCTTTAATAATAATAACAATAATAATTATGGGCATAGCTGAAGTTAATAGCCAAAGCAATGGACAAAGGTTTCGCTACTTACAGCAGCCTTTTCGATTCTGAACATTTCAGTGGTTTTAACGATTATGTAGACTACTTACCTGTTAAATTTGTGTTATATTAATGTTATTAATGCAATTTTTATTATTTATTAATAAAGTTTCTTCATTATAGAAAACCAGCCGGAAATAAATGCTAGACTATTTATACTGTTTCGTGTGTAAATGGGCAAATCTTTTGTAATCGGAAAGAACAGCGCAATTTTTTTATATAATTGTTCTATCAATATAACAGAGTATACTTATGCATACAATTCTCTCGATTATTTTTCATAAAAAAGGGAAAAACTAGACAATTTCGAAAACAAAAAAGCTTCCGAAAATTTCAAAATACTATATATATAATCTATAAATTGATTGATAAATTTTGCCAAAAAATTACTACATAGTTCTACCCACAGTCAAGCTTAAAAAGTATTTAAGAAAGAAAATATTATTTTCTTAATTAAACAAATTTAAGGAATATTGATATGAAAGGAACATTTATTAATTTTATTTTCCGATAAATGAATTACATTTTGATTTAAACTACTTTTGTTTCATAACGACATTTATAGGGCTGTCCTATCAAAAACTTTTGTTCAAACTGGCAATTTTAACAGCATTTTCTTAATAATCCCATTTTTTTACCGGAAAATGGAAGATAACAATATTTATTCAGCTTCGAAATAAGAGCACGTGCCAATTTCACGCGTTTACGTAAAAAATTGAATTGATGAATGCGCCATAAAACTGCCAGATTTATTTGAGAATATTAATATTATCAAATGGAGAGATTCAAAAAGAGTTTAACCCTTTATCTACTGATGGTACTTATAAGTACCAATAAAGTTACTCGTTTTAAAATTCCTCCATCAATTAGTTGTAATGCAGTTTAGAATGAGTTATAGATACATTACTTTATCTTGTTACAAAAGTATTATTTGTTACACAAAACAAAAGTATTTTTAAAAGGAGGATTTCTTTTGCCTTTGCATCTTTTGAGCTTTCGTGGCGTTGGAGGAAGGGGAATGGGTTGGTTAATTCGGAAATATTTGTATGTTGCAAGAATATTATATTTTTACATTTCCTAATTCTACAAAATACTAACAAAATATTTAAAATGAAATATTTGAGTGGGGTTATAAATATTGCAGAAAACCCCTTTAAATTCAATACATAAAGGATTAAAGCGGAATATCACATTCATTTTGATAAAACAATAATTTACTAAACATGTGCATAAAATTTATATAAAATAATTTCCTCATATATAATTAGGTTTTAAAAACTTCACCTATTCAATTATGATGGTTAAAACATACATAAAAAGTTATTAATGTTATCCCTAAATAGAGGGTAATTTTAATCCTCATAAAAATCCGTCGAGAAATGCATGAATAAATGTCGTTTCAGAAGTTTTGTATTGAGTTAAAAAAATGTTTCTTATCGGTCCGGAATCTCTATATGCATTACATTTATCATATGAAAAAGAAAAAAACAATGGATATGTTCTCTAACCCCCCCCCCCCCCACCCGCGCCAGCATTAGATTAAAGATTTCAAAAATCTTAAGGTAATATTCTTTACTAAAATCTGGATGACTTATTTCGCTAAACTCTGACAATTAGTTTATAACAGAGTCGTTCTGATCGTGACTTCCTTACTAGCCGAAAGGATTTTAGCCGAAACCTACAGGGGACTGTTAAAAATTAAAATACTGAACTGCGATAAGGAGTCCAGTTTCTTCTTATTTCCTTTTCACCCTCCCTCTCAACCCTCTCTCATTACTGTTCTTCGCATCCCAGTCAAAGCCTTATCCCCGGGGTCACGAAGGGTCACTATTTCTTTCTTCTTTAACAGTGCTGAAATGCAAAAGATACAGACGGGTTTTTTTCTTTTCGAATAACTATTACTTTATGGAAGATTATTAGATTTGATTCATAAAAGTTGCTAACGTAATTAATTAGTGATTCACATAACCGGTATTTTTTGTGTGTGTCTGTTGGAGGGGGGGGGGAGGAGGGAAGACAAATATGTGTAAAAGGCAAGAAGCAGTGGCGTATGCAAACGAGATATTTTATAAAATTCTTAGCGAGCGAGTATTTTGGTTAATTTAAAAAAAATGTCAGAATAAAAATGTATCAGATGTTTTTCAGATGCGCACAATAAAATCAAAAGACCTCCCCCCCCCCCCCCATTCAAGAAAGTTTTGAAAAGGTGCCACTGCCCTATTTAACTAAGCAATAATGCGTAAAATTTGTTTTTATCGTCAATTTGAACGTACCTAAGCAAAAAGAGGGGGCGGTGCATTTTTAGTGAACTGTTATTCAAAAATCAGTTAAGTCTCAGTCATAAAATTTACAATTTAACTTTATAGTACAAAGATGTTTATTATCCTAAGTTTTCAGAATTTCGTACTGTCTTTTTTGAGATATTAATTAGTGAAAATTGCCAAAAGCAGACTTAACACAATTTTTGATGAAATGTACAAAAAAAAAAAAAAAAAAAAAAAAAAAAAAAAGGAGGAAACGGTTTTCAGAATTGAAATTTATAAAAATGAATAGTCCTATAAGAGATCTTAAAAAAATATATATATATATTTAAGGCGAGTCTCATTTCCTTCATAAAAAACAATGGCAGCGTAATACGCTGTTTGACCTTTTATTTCTTCGATTTTTAAGCATGTTTTTGGTCTAAATCCTTATGAAAATTTTATAATTACATAAAATGTCGACAATTTTAAGACTAATGAAAATTTTATAATTACATAAAATGTCGACAATTTTATGCTGGATATTTTGGTTTTTGATTCCTCTTGATAGGTAGAAAAATAAAGCAGTTACAGCATTTTCCGTAAAACACGTTTTTCTCCCAAAAATGGCTGTGTAGTTTGTTAAAAATGGTCCCTCCAAAAAACTACCGTATTTTATGGAAGAAACGCCGCGGCGTTTACGAGTTTAAAAGTTAATTTTTTTCCAAGTGCGGCGTTTACGCCATGTGCGGCGTTTACGATTTTTTTAAATACCAACTGAGTTTCCGTAATTTAAAAATTCATAAAAATATTTAAAATCGGATTTAAATATTTTAAATAAAAGTTCAGACATCTTAAGATATTAAAAAAGAGGCATTCTACATTGCTCAGAAAACTTTGATTAAAGTTAAGTCAATGTGACGCTGTCCACAAAAGTAGCGTTCCGATGGATGCGGCGTTTACAATGGGTGCAGCGATTACGATATTTTTAAGCTTATTTAGGCCAATTTGAGGAGTGCGGCGTTTACGACGGGTGCGGCGTTTCTTCCATAAAATACGGTATATGATGAAAAAAAAAAATTTTAGTCATGTTTTTAAACTCAGAAAACTATGAAGAAGTCTTTGTTAAAAGATTAGGAAAATTAAAAATGTCGAGCGACACCACCTGGTGGTTTGAACTGGATTGCCCCTATATGTAAATGGTTATTTTGCGTCATTAGTATCTAAATTAAGTTAAATGTATGCGAATGAATAATATGACGCAATGAAATAATTTACATAATTTTTTGTTAAGGTTTCGGATAGCATGGCGCAAAAGATAAACTACATTATTCAATAAATACATTTCAATGCATAATATAGATTTAGTGAAAGTGATATACTTATCATCGTATTGTAAAAATAAACGTATAGTTTGGTTGTCTAAATATACTTTAGTAGACAAATCAAAAATAATTTAAATTGAAACTTAATTTATAATTTTATCAAAATTTCATTTTTTATTTCCCCTTACATGAATAAAAAGTTTAAACGGCTGCATACGTATAAAGGCTTTACAATAACTTTCAAAGAATTTTTTATGATTATTTTGATTTATTAAATTACATATATTTATTCTCTTTTTAATTTTTTAATGTTTCTCTTTTGTAAATTAAAAAAAAAATAAATGTTAAACATTTTGGAACTATATGTGCAATGGACATGGATCTCTAATGCTCTTTATATGTATATAACCATTAATAAAACATTACCGACCACCATCAAAAACCGCAATATTGTGAATGAAATGACTATAAAATGGATATCACAAACCAGTAATATACAACTGTATATATAGTGAAACTTTTTGTAAAAATGAGCCATTTTAACAAATGAATTCAATATAACAAAATAGTAAATAATTTATAAATACTTGTGGTTATTCCTTGAAAAACAAGAAATTAAAGTGCTTGAAAAAGTGCTTTGATATTTTTTTCAAACAAAAAAAAAAAAAACGTATATGCACATGCAAGGATAAAAATATATGCTTTTGTAAAGTGTATTTATAAATAACTGCATTAATAATGTTTTTGTATATAGACACTGACACAGTGAAGAAAGAAGAGGGGGGGGGGGGATTAAAACTCTTCCCGTGTAAATTAAAACTGTATAAACTAAATGTAAAAACTTCTGTGGTATGATGAACAATCGATTTGTAAAAATAAACAACCAAAGTAAAAGCAAAAATAGTTCTTTTTTTTTATGTACAAAATTGTTTAATGTATCAATTGTCTGAAGGCTCCACAAAAAGTGCACTAACTAGGCTTAAACTGGTATTTATGTGTATTAGTATTTTTGGGGATCGAAATCTGGACAATAATCTAGAATATTAATTTTTCTTAAAAGTAAATGAATCCAATTGCGCCCGTCGGCCTAACCGTTCGGAGTTTTTGTGGTTTTCTTCGAACCTTGGATTTCCTTGCATAAATACGGGTTAGGTCCCCTTAGAAAGACCCGCACGGAGGGCCCCCCCTCCCCCCCCCTTTAGGGCCCATATCTCTCGAGTTGGTAATTGGCCGTAATAAATACAACCAACCTTAAAAGTAAATGAAGAAAAATATATCATTTATATTACAAAATATAATTCAAAGTAGCGCAATAGGATATAGGTTCCTTTTTAATTTCTTTATCATTTTCATAAATCTCAATATTTCAAATGATACATTTCATTTAAAATTGTCTTCCATTTTCTTTTTTGTTGCCATAGCTTAAATAAGAAAAATAAAAATGTTTCGATAAGTATATAAAATTAGAATCTTTAATGCATGCTTTTATATGCAAAAGTGATGTGATATTCAATAGATAATATATATTTTTTCTTTTTTTAAACCCGAATTTTAAACACATGCAAAAATATTATAGTAATATTTTTTCACATACATTGAAATATATGTATATGTAGATAATGCAAATAAATGCCGATAATAATTTAAATAAGATTAAATAATAGATTAAATTTAATGTACACAGAAAGCTTCTTAACATGATTGTGTTATTAGAGGCATAATTTTCGCCTATTTTCCTTAATAATTGTATATTTAAATATAATATATTTAAAAATTTACTTTTGTGCATATTTTCATAAAATTAAAACAGTAGAATTTTAATCTTAGACCATAAAAAAGAAAAACAAATGTATTCAATGAATTTAATTAATTTACTTTAAATTTATGAATGAAAATCTATATTTTCCTTTAAACATAGTGTCACTTTCACTGCCCTATACTTTTCAATCAATTCCAGCAAACTTTGAAAGACTAAACAAGTAAAGTATTATTACATGAAATCCTTTCTTAGCAAAATTTTATTTTTTCAGCCAAAAATCAATTTTATTGTCAAAGCATTTAAAATAATAAAGTATTACTCAAATGATTTTCATGTGAAAATTGGCAAACAAAACAAAAGGAAACAAATCAGTAAATAAGGAAACAGTACAAAAAAATTAAACATTTTTTAAATATTAAAAAGAGCTAAAGCGCCCACAAAATTTGTGTAACGCGTAGAGAGACGCCAGAAAAACAGATAAATATTTTCCAAAAATAGCCACATGACATTCAGGGGAAAAGAAAAAAAAAAAAAAAAAAAAAAAAAAAAAACTTTCATGAAAATAATTTAAAACAATAAAAGAAACAGCAGTAGGAACACAGCACACGTACTTTGTTGCTGTTGCTTATAATTCTCTCTTTATCGTCGACACTAATTATGAATTTGTAAATTAGTTATGCCTAAAAATTAAGAATTCAAAAAATAATTCGTACAAATTATTAATTCGACATAGATTTCATTCAGTAGAAATTTTTTATAGTTTCACGAATCATTGATTATAAAGTTAAATTATATTTTCTTTTTTTTTTTAATTGTGAGGAGACAATTCTGACAGAATTTTCTAGACCTTTTTGTCTAGTTACCCTTTTATTGGTCAGATGATACAATGCATAGTAAAACACTACTGGGCTAAGTTGAAAAAAAGTTATAAAACCGTAACATGATCCGCAGCAGCAAACCGCACAGGGTTCTTTTCTAGAATGGAGTAACTTTTCGTGATTTTGTTCGGATTCAGAACTAAACGTTGACACTATGCAACTCCTGTACGATCCCTTACATTTCCCCCTCTTAATGAATTTCGGCTAGAATTTTTTCGGCTATAAGGGAACAAACCGTTCTGATTCGTGCTCACATACATAAATACTTTTTTATTCTAGAAAATAATATGAACCTTTAATTTTGTAACTAAAAATAGATATAAAATGTCTCTTTATCATGATGTTTCGTTTTATCTATATTGCCCTTTATAATTGAAATTAATACATCTTTTAAATAAAGTTTGCGATTACAAGTTTAAAAAAAAGAAAAGGAAAGAAACTAGAAGTGAAATAATGAAAACTGAAATTTAAATCCAAGAAAAAAAAAACACCAGTGGCCGAGAGGTTACACATTTCAAGAGACAAGTACGCACTGAGTAAACTTATACATAACATTAGTATATACTCCACTTCATTCTCTGGCAATTAATTGTCAAAGTTCAAATCGTCAAAAAAATTCATCCTAATTACCCCTGCCTCCCCTAATTGTTTTGTCATCTAAATTGTTTTCTCAACGTTTAACCGTAATTTAATAGATTTAAACCGCAAAATTTAATAGGGTATTTAACACTCTTTATTTTTTACTTTTATTTATATTTCTACATTTTAGCTTTTGAAATATTTCACTGTTGTAGTTCCCCTATAATAACTGTGAATATCAAAATAAAAGGAACCTTTGCTCTTATAATAAAATAACGGAAGCTTTCTTATATTATGAGGTGTTTTACTCAATATGCCTTTTCAGTTGAATCAACTGGATATACAACTTTGATACAAGTTTGCTTATCTTGGAATTCGTGCAGAGATCTGTTGTCTATTATGTTTCGGGGCGGGTTGGTAAGACATGTGCAAAGATTAAATCATTATAAATGGAATGGGTTCTACTAAAGAAAGTGCATGCGCGTATTGGAAACTTGGGGGAAGTTCTATAGAGAGAATCCTAGATTTTAAAGGATTCTTCTTTTAAAAATTAAGACTATCAAGATTTTTTAATATTGGTTCCTTCAAAGAAATACTTACAATGATATTTAAAAAGAGATATAACTCATAGAGTCAATGATGTATGTAATAATCCCAATGTTGCATCTCTTCCTTATATGATGTTTTAAATTTATTCCAATGACATTTTCATTTCATTATAATTATCTCGCAAGACTTGCAATAAAAAAATAAGAAAGTACTTTAAATTTGGAAAATAAAGCGATAAATGACTTTTATTATTATTATTATTATTATCCTGATCGCACTTCCAAATTTAAATTAATTGGGTTGCAAGTAATTTTGCATTATTATGATTCAAAAAATGTGCGTAGATTTTGTGTTGAATTACTCAATTTATGTATGTACGCTCTCATTATCAAATTAAATTTTTTGAATTCCTGAATTCGACTTGCTTACGATAAAACTTTAATTTACACTCTCTCAGTAATAAAGAGAATAATTTTCGAGAAATGAATAGTTTTATTTAAAATTTGAATGCTTAAAAAATATGTCATTACAGTAAATAAACTAAATTAAATACTCAAAGAAGAAAAGAAAATGCCTTAACACATTGCTTAAATCAGAAACTTTTTTAAAAGAAATATTTACGCACACTTTTAGGGTTCTGTACTTAAAAAGTAAAAACGGAACCATTATAAGATCACTCCTGTGTCTGTCTGTCACAGCCATTTTACTCGTAAACTATGGAACATGGAAAGTTCAAATTGGAAGAAATAATAAAGACTACTGACCCACATATTTTCAGATTATTACACATTTATAAATATATTTAATAAAAATGTGGGGGGGGGGGCAAATTATGTTATTTTGAAAAAAAAAAATATTTTCTTTGTATGTCATGCGGGATATCGCCTGAAAGCTTTCGTAACGCTGAATTCAAAAATACATTTCTTTTAATTTCAGGTATTATATTCTTAAAGATATCGTCGAAAATGTAGCGCAGAAATATGTCCCCCCCCCCCCCATCTAATTCCGAATCTACTGAAACTAAAATTATGAAAAAATTAGAGGTAGTAGATGTTAATTTAAACCTTACAGGAAAAATATAGCGATTACTCTAGGTCACTTAGTTTCTGAGAAAATCTCATTCATCCGTTATACACAAATTTCAATTTACAGGCATTCAGCAAAAGTGTTGAGCAGCGCTGGAGGTACCTATCGTAGCAGAAGTATAAAAGCATTGTTGATCATGATTTTCGAAAAAAATCGGCAGTAATTAGCCGAGTTATTAACCGTTAAAGATATGGGTGGTTTGGACATACATAATGACAGAGGCGGCGTACCCTATGTACCATCGGCTTTTAAAGCCTAGTTAACAACTTTTAATGTTATATATGTGTAATGCAATGGCCAGTAACAGTATAAAAGCAATAAACGTCAAATTGTTAAAAAAACAGACTAATGCAAGGGGTCTCGGGACTCTTAAAGCTTCAAAAAAATTTTAATTTTAAATTTTTTAGATGTTAACCTTCTACTTTTTCTGAACATTTTAATATAATTGTTTCCTTCAAATTCTCATTAGAAGATAAGTTATGGCTTTTAGAATTATACCCGCTCAATAGCTGAAGTGGCATTTTCGAAACTTTTAAGTCATTTTTCTCCAAATCACTTTTTTGGGCAAAACGCACACTTATCTCTCAAACTTATGAATATTTTTTTCATGAAATTTTCAAAACATGCGTTCCATGTTAATCTGTATAAACTGAACCTAAAAGGTCCTTTTTATTGTTAAAAAAAATTTGTTTGAGTGATTATGTTGTCGAAATTTTCAAAATTTTGTATTAGCTAAATACACCTTTGTATTAAAAATATAAAAATGCTTTAAATATAAATTTATTTATGTTCAGGATAATTACTACAATCTGAAGTATAAGTAGGTACCAAGAATTTCATTCTAATTGCAATTTATTTTGAAATCCTGCGCTTAAACTGTTATAACAATTTTTTGCTCGTCAAATGTCTGACAGTTTGGAGCTCTCTTTAAATGCTAATTATGCATCTTGCATTTTTTTTAAATACATTAAATAACAGAAAATACTAAAATCTTTCATCCCAATGAAAATTGTGTTTTTAAATCATATGTATTTTAATATATTAAATGTTGAAAATGTCTTTTTTTTTTTTTTTCATTTTTTTCCAATTTTGAGAGCCCTGAGATTCCTTAATTAGAGTGAATTACATAAATAGTATGGGATTCGCGACTATTTTGCATTGAATGCATCTTTCAATACGCCTCGAGTGACTTTAAATTTAATTATAAACCTATCTGGGAAAACGCGGCAAGAACTAAGGCGGCATTGCAAATTTGTGACTTCCTTTCGAAGCGCGCTTAGCACAATGCCAAATGTAAACTTTGAAAAAATGTTTTATTTTATCTACACTGTAGAAAGAATGGTTTTTACTATGCTAAATTTAGTTTTATGAAATGCCAAATGAAGTTTAAATATGCACTGCTTATATTGTCAGTACCGAATTAAGTTCATTATAAACAGATTAAGTTAATTTTAAACTAGTCGGATGTGTCAATCCCAAAACTTTCTTTTATCTCATACATGTTAATACTTTTGATAAATGCAGCACAGCAGTGCCACCGGTTAGATGATTTATACCAAAATCTAATCAAGGACAATTTACGTGAACTTCTAATTGAATTTGAAGTTTGTCCGTGTGTTAGTTTTTGAGATAGAGCTATTGCGGAAATCGTGAAAAGTTCTGCATAGCAGCGGCACCACTTGGGCAATTTACACCAAAAACTTATTAGAAAAAATTTATATCAGGGACTAACTGAATCTAAAATTTGATGAAAATTCATATATTAGTTCTAGAGATACAGCTATTGCGGAAATCGTGAAAATTGCAGCATAGTAGCGCCACCTGTTGGACGATTTAAACCAAAAACTAAACTGCACTAATATATATAAGTCGGGCTAATTGAATCTGAAGGTTGGTGAAAATTCGTGCATTGTTCCTGAGATAGAGCTATTGCGATAATCATGAATAATGCAGCTTAACAGCAGCACCTATTGAGCGATTTACACCAAAAGGTTATCAGCACTGAATTATATCAAGATTAACTGAATCTGAAGTTTTCTGAAAATCCGTGCTTTAGATCATCAGATATAGCTATTGTGGAAATCATGATTAATGCAGCATCGCAGCGCCAGCTGTTGGGCGATTTACACCAAAATGTAATCAGCACCAATTTATATCAGGGACTAACTGAATCTAAAATTTTATTAAATTTTGTTCAATAGTTCTTACAATAGAGCGCCCACAAAATTTTTGTCACACACAGACAGAATCATAGACAGACATTTTGTAAAAACATGTTTTTCATTATCTCTGTCCCCTAAAACTTATAAATCCATCGAAAACCGGAATTCAAAAATTTTTACGAATCCAATACTTTCTTCTTGTAAAGATAGAAGAAAGTAAAAATGAGTTATACAGAATAGGTATAATTGTTATTACTTTGGTTCACATCTTTCTGAACTTTCATGGTATATCCATTTACATTTTTCTAGTATACTCTGTTATACACATACTTTGCATAGTTTTTTACAAATTCTTAGTATTCTTTTAGCAAAGGTTATTTTTTTTTAATACAATTACCAGTTATATTTATTGTACGGAAACCCTCTGTGCGCGAGTAATACTCGCACTTGACCGCTTTTTTTAAAATCTATTTTGAACTCTAAATATTTTTCTTTTCCTATAAAAAATAGCACTGAGATTGATTAAATTATATGTTGTTTTATGCAGAGAAATTTGCATAAGACGCATTCAGAAATTCTACTTTTTAAAGTATGAAGTGCTTATTTAAATCAGTCAATTTACTATTTGTTAAAATATAACTAAATTAGAATACTTGGATTTACGGAACCGGTTTCGAAAGTGAAGTATCCTAATAATACTTTTTAAAAACCTCTACACATAATACAAAAGTGAAAAAAGTTCTTCGTAAAGATCGACCTCAGCTATACAACACAAGAAAACATTTTAAAATATTGAAACGCAAATGAGATACTTTAAAAAAATTGTTACACAGAATTAACATTAGCGATCGGGTGTTTTCGCACGAGTGAAGTAGCCTCTTAAGAGCAGGGCTTAATTTCTAACAAAAAAAGTATCGGAGCCCTCAGGTCCGAAACTAGCCTTTTTTGCCCCCGTGGCAAGCATGGATTTTGGCGCCCCCGCCCCCCCTCCCTCTTCCGCAAAGTACATTTACAAAGAGAATTTTACTAATTTTCTAATAGCCGACTTATTTTAAAATTTAAAATATGTAATACTGAACTACGTAATCTACAATGGCGGATCCAAGGGGGAGGTCACGGTGGTCATGACTCCCCTCTGAGCACCAACAAAAATATTCTAAAGATCATTTTTAAAATGAAATATACAGTTAGAGTCCCGATTATCCGAGTCCTGTTTAACCGAGTTTCCGCTTTCACAGAGTTATTTTCTTCTGATGGACTGATGGCTTCTATTATTATGAAACAGACATTATAAATGAAGTGTTAGGTGAAGATGAAAGAGCAGTCGTAAAAAGTTAGAACTCTGATTTTCTGGTCAGAATGGGAAGAAAAAAAATGGCGGCCATTTTTTTTCTTCCCATTCTGACCAGAAAATCAGAGTTCTAACTTTTTACGACTGCTCTTTCATCTTCACCTAACACTTCATTTATAATGTCTGTTTCATAATAATAGAAGCCATCAGTCCATCAGAAGAAAATGATCCATTCCAAAAATATAATCCTTCATTTGGCACCCCTTCGATCTGGCGCCCGGGGCACATGCCCCCTCTGCCCCCCCCCTTAGTTTCGGCCCTGGGAACCCTTATATTTTGTGGTGCCGGTAATAACAACTGTACCGTTCCCTCTCCCTCCCCTCCTCCTGTCACTCCAATCTGCATATTTATATTTGGTACATTATTTACAAAATTTAAAGCATTTTTTTCTTTAGCAAAATAAAAATTTTCTCCAATCTGCATATTTATATTTTGTACATTATTTGCAAAATTTAAAGCATTTTTTTTTCTTTAACAAAATAAAAATTTTAAATATACCTGTCAGCATATACTTTAGCTGTCCACTATTCCACTTTTTACTTATCAGTCCTTCCGAATAGCAATCTTTGCCGAATTATAATGTTAATTGGGACTTTTTGTTAATTCTACGATTAAATATGGTAAGGATTATGATTCGGAAATGGTGTTAACACATAAAAAGGGATAGTTCGTATCTGTGCATTTTTATGAAAAAATTAATGAGCTTTACAGAAATTAATATTTATATGCTGAAGAATGGAACAATGTTTTTCAATTTCCTATAAAAGGTGCATTCCTTAAACTATAATCGATTACTTCCGCATAACAATCAATTGACACCATTATCGGAAAGATTAGATGCTTTTATAGAAAAAGGGGAAACACTGCTCAACTGCTTTCTGATAGAATAACAATGCATGGCATTTATATCTACTTACAAATGAAAGTGATTTCGTAAAATATGCAGAGCAGAGCCCTAGCATGGGCAGCGTCTATGATACAAGGTAAATAGAAAAATCACTAACGTAATTTTTATACTCGTACGTAATAGGAGACAAAAAACCTCAAACAAACAAAAATCCGATGCTCGTTGGGTAAAAACAGAAAATATTCTTTTCAGGTTAGATATCTAAATAATAATAATAATAATAATAAATGATAATTAAGAAAAAACCCAACCAATTAAAAATTATCCTACTATCATAAAAGAAAATCGAACTGAAAGCAAATTCATTTTTCTTTCTCTTGAGTGGAGCCGTATCAATGCGTTGACGACATAAACTTGCAAATATTACCAGAATAGAAAAACACGATTTCTGTTTACCTTTCATTCAGATCAAAATGATTCGAAATAGAATATAATACGTAATTTTGAAGGATGATTTTTTTTTCTATACATGAATAAATAAAATTTCGAATATAAGACAGATTGAGCTCTAAGCCCAAAAACTGATATAAAAATTGAGTACGTTTTATCTGCATCTCTTAACGTCACACAAAAGTGTTTTGATAAAAAATAATGCAAAAAACTTCGAGATTGGAAGGTAAGGAAAGGGTTTCGGTTTTTCGGAATTACGAGATGGCAAATCATGGTTGGGGGAAAAATGCGCTCAGGAACCCTGTATTTATGATCTCTGGTGAATTCCGACCAATGTTTAAATATTTACTGAGAACAGAGAAGTGCCGGAGCTGGGGCTCCGGTTGGCTCCGACGGAAATTAAACCTTGCAATAGGCTACTTCAGTCAAGCAAAACAACCATTAGCTATGTTAATCCAATCGGAGATATTTTTTAATATATCTTGTTCTCTACATCGGCGTTTTTTACTTTTTCGTTTTTGTTTTCATGTATTTTTAATTAGGACCCTTTCACTTTCGAAACTGGCTTCGAAAGTGAAAGCATCCCCATAAAAAAAAAAAAAAAAAAAAAAAAAAAAATTGCGAAGAAAATCGAAAAAGTAAAAAATGGTCTTTGTACAGATCGACGTACAGATCGACCACCTTTGTACAGATCGACATTATCTATTGAAAAAACACTTAAAAATATTAAAATGTAAACGAAATGATCTTAACTTAAAAAAAATTCTCCCATTGGATTAACATTAGCGAACGGGTGTTTTCGCCTGACTGAAGTAGCCTCTTAAAGGATCTCTTCAATGCAGCCATTGAAGAAAAAGGGCTATGTTAAATTTGAAGATTGAGAGGTTTTAAGATATTTGATAAATCGGTAGGCGGAGAGACACCTTTCTTGCTCGTCGCAGCTTTTCTCTTTTCAACTTGTAATAGAAACCTTTTTTAAAAAAAAAAAAAAAATTCCTTTTTTAAAGAACAAAATCACCAATTTAATACACTTAAATCAATTGTATTTGAGCATGCCTTGCTGTTTTAAAAAATCGAATTATAATTCCAATTCTGTTTTGTTAACGATGTATTTTGTTATTTTGTAATGAATGTTATCAATGGACTTTAGAGATAACGACTATAAAACAATTGAAAATTCTGGTTAGTAATGTCAAAACTATAGAAAGATTTAAAAAAACCTTTACGCAATGAAACAAACTGCTGTTTTATAGAATTCTAATTTAAGTTTCATACTTTTCAAATTTGTTAGATTTTAATTTTATTTATTTATATATTTTTATTCCTGTGTAAACAATTACAGATTCTCTAAAGTTACATTAATTTTTGAAAAGGCCGAAAGCCTGCACCACAAACAGAAAATACTCCACGATTTTCACTTTTCTACGATTTTATTTATTTGTTTCTGTGCATGTGTGTGTTTGACTCTTTCAGTTTTTTCGGTGCAAGAGTGTTCTAAAAATCCCCCCACCCCCACCTCATTTGACAAATTTACAGATTTATTTTTAAACATTAAAGCTTGACCCGGGTAGGTATATTTATTGAAGTGATATGGAATCGAACAGCTTTTTTTTTTTTTTCAATAAGTGAATTATACCTTGAGTTATAAACGATTGTTTGATCATGGGGACTTTCATCCGCGACTGTCACTTCTGGAAATATAGCTCAAAATGCATGGTAAAACTCTGAAAGATTCTCTGCCATTTTATAAAAAAGGGTAAAAAAATCTATTTAATAGTTTCTGTATAGAATGCTTGCCAATATCCTCTTTTACAAATAAAATGGAATTCAAGAATTTGTCCTAAATTAAACAGTTTTGATTTGAGATCAACATAAAATATGTAGTAATTTTAATCCCCCTCCTCCCAAAAAGGGGGGGAAAAGACTACGTAGAAATTTCAGATTAAAAATCGGAGCAGAATATTTATAGGATGTTGAAAAATTTAGTTTGTTCGACTTTTCTTCCTATGGGGGAGGGGGTGGGAGAGTTTAGATATTTTATTAAAGCTTAACTATACCCCGCCGATATTAGCTTAAGCATTTCAAAAATCTTAGGTAATATTCTGTATAGAAAACTAAATGAACTGTTTAAATAAACTTTGATAATTAATTCTTAATGTAACTGATCTGGTTGATACTCACATAAACAAGTAGAGTGGCAGTAATTCGTATGTTTTATTCTGATAATCTTTTACTTTCTAAAATTTTTACTGAGAGTACTATAAAGCTAGAAATATTATTAAATATTTTTTTTTCAAAGAAAATAACAAGAACTCATTAATTTTGTTACCAATAATAGTTTTTTAAAAGAGTTTTGTTCCTTTGTCATAATGTTTCGCTTTACCTGTAACACATATTTAAACATTCATTTGATAACTGATGCATCTTTTTTCACAAATTTTAAGATGCAGAAAAAAAGAAGCAAGAAAAAACTGTCGATTTTCTAATACTGTATAATATATATACATTTTATTAAGTTGAAATTTATCGGAATATACACTAAAATCGTGTATTATTTTGAAAAATGTTTCTTTAAAATATGAATTCTTTTTTTGATTTGCTGTTCTATTCTAGTTGGATTCGAAAATCCATTTATGATCATTTCAGCTTCTTGAACGCAAAACGATTCAAAAGTTTATACTGTAGCGCTTTTTACTCACTTGCATTCCGCGTTGTACATGTTTGTTCCTGTCAGAGGCTTAATTAATGGCTTTCAGTGGGACATTCTCCCTATGTCTGCTTATATTAGATAAAAGGGCAGGCGAAAGCAGGTTTCCAATTGCCAAAATACTATATACATTCTTTCTTTTTTCCGTTCTTGGATCAGTTAGGTATTAAAACTAGTGTCTGGTATGCCAATCTCGAGAACAAATCCGTAATTTCAATAAGATTCCATTCAGATCAGACTTATTGACGAAGAAATTTTTTTTCATACTATGAAAAACAATTTTAGTAAATCAGATTTTGATAAATTGATAGGTGTTTTTGTTTTTTTTAAAAGTTCCTTATTATATATCGTAATAATATTTCGTTTCCTGTGTTATACACTTCTAAGTGAATTTCTTTAATGTCTTTTGGTAATATCAAGAAGAAAACTTGATTTTATGAAGTTAATATAGTACATAATAACTTTACGAAGATATAAATATATTTTTATGAAACCATACAAAAATATAGTTAAGTTTTTTAACAAACGTCTTAGAACATCCATTTTTAAAAAGCATTTAATTTTTAATTATAATAAAAATTATTGCAGTTAAAAAACAGTAATATTTTAATTGCAATAAAATTACATATTTTAGAATACACAGAGAAAACTATGATTTTTCTTGATGAAAATAATAACAATATGAAAACATATAAATACGTGTTTAATTACCCCCCTCCCCCTCCCATTAAAAAAAAAAAAAAAAAAAAAAAAAAAAAAAAAAAAAAAAAAAAAAAGAAGAAGAAGATAACGTGATTATTTATTTGAACGAAAAATTTCATACGAGCTTGTATTGTACCATAATATACGATTTAGCTGACATAGCTTCAAAAATAACCAATAAAATTAAGTTCCCTAATAATGAAAATTAATAGGAAAAAAGAATTGAATTTTTGATTCAGACAAAGGCTAAATCAACTTACTGTCATTGTAAAAATTCTGAGACACACAACTGCTCGCATCTAATCTCTTGGTATTGGGGCGAAGAATGTTCCATTCTCCGGAAAAAAAGCCGCCTTTTGTATTTAAAAAACTGTAATTTGTTAAAAATAAATGTTCAAAAACTCTTATCTAATTTATAATAATTTTAATGTTTTGTTTTTTCAATATATTGATATATTGAGTATTTTAATATTAATTATTTATACCTGAGATAGACTTTCTTAAATATACTGAAACGATAAAAAGCTCAGCGATAAATTTTTAAAAGCATCCCAGCATTAAATCGATGTTTACTAGTACACAATAAAAATAAAACCAATAATTAATTGTATAATAAAATTTTTGTTCTAATAATACATGAATGAGTGGTTAAAAAAATGAATTTCTGAAATTCATATAACTTCAAATTTTATTTTAGGACAGAAAGTTTTGATACACAATTTTCTCATAGAATAACGACATAAAGGCCTTTATAAATTCAAACAATACAGAGTGAGATTGAAAAAAAAAAATTGAGAGCTTTAAGAAATTATATAGCATACTATAACAAAAAAAATTTTTTTAATATGAAATAAGGGTCGAAAAACACATTCTTCTGAGAAAAATACAGGGTGTCTCATTCCAGACAGAACATAAGTTTTCCAAAACGTTTATCACTGAAAGAGTCATATTACAGTCAATTTTCACCAGATTTGACTTGCATTGTGTGAAATGTAAATGTAAAATGCGAATTTGTGGAAGTTGCCCTTATCTACCCTTAAACAGTATTGAGCTAGATGCTCCGTAATTGGAAGTATAGTTCGCATTGCATACGGTGTCACTGACTGAATTACCGCTCACTTCCAGAACTTTTTGCACCGCCATTACATTTCACATAAAAAATATAAATGAGAAAATAAGTTCTATTTATTATTCAGTTTTCCGTTTCTTCAGACGAAGACACTCACGAGGTAATGCTAAAGCTGTGTGGGGGGGGGGGGGGGTTCTTTTCAAGTATATCGTGTGTATTTCGACTTTATTATTATTATTATTTTAAATTGAATAGCTTAGGCATTTACATCCGCCCGTTTTATTTTATTTTGGGTGCTTTTTTTCTTATACAGTTACCTCTATTTTCGGAACGGGTTCCGAAAGTGAAAGTGTCGTTATTTCCTCCAGTTACTGTTCATTAAAAAATTTTGAATTTCAGAAACAGGTTTTTTTTTTTTCAAATTAAGGGAAGACGTACTTGTCGTAGCCAAAAACTTAAAAAAAAAATTTTGGTTCAATTCTATGCATAACTTCAAACACTATTTGATGGTAAAATGACAACAGACACACGAACATACGGGCACACGGACAGACAGACATTTTCTATAAACATGTTTTTGGGATCTCTGATCCCTTAAATGTATAAATCCGTCGAAAAAATTTCGATTACATAATATGTATTCATTATGTTTATTCATAAGTGTATATTAATGTATTCTTATTCATATCGATTTTTCCTCCTTTATGTATTCGATGCATTTCTGATTATTTAAGAAATATTTAGTGCCTTTTTTATTATAGATAATTAATGATACAGATAAATAATTATAATAAATTATTTCGTGATTTTAAGTTAAAATTTAAATTTTCAATGCATATGCATGCAATATTGTTGATGTTGACTATTAAATAAAGAAACGCTACGTGGGTTTATCGGTATTATTTTAAAATTTGAATAATTATAGAAATAATTATATGCATTTTATAAAAAAAAATATACAAGAGTATGAATTCTATTTTATTTTACTTTCTTTAAAAGAATATCTTCTCTAAAGGTAATACACAGTCGAAAAGGGGCACAATATCATTTTCTTCATTCCAGTAACTTTTTTAACAAGCATCTGTGCCAGTCCCGAATCGCTCTTAGCTAATTTCCCCCTCCTTTGTACATGTACATCTGGTCAGCAGTTATCTGCTAAAAGGTGTGACTTGAAATTTCGTGGAAATGATGACTAGCTATAATGACCGCACTGTTGTAGTATCCTTACTCTGAGTTTAAAATGCAGTTTTTAAAACAGATTAAATTAAAAAAAAAAACTGTTTAATAACATTAATGTATTTTATTATGAGTTAAAAGCATTAAAATTTCTGTTAGGCATAATTTTTTTTCCCTTTAATAACAAATACACATGTTTCATTGCAGTACGTATAAATGATTTCAGAATATGTTTTCTTTATTATTTTAAATATGCATCAATAGCAGTTTTAAATGTTGATTTAATAACATTCTGCATTAAAATTTAAACAGATGAATAAATTAGTCTTAAACTTTTCTAATTAACGTCTTATAACATTTATTTTTGTAAAAGATTTACTTTTTAACGCTTTCCACCACTTTCCACATGGTTGAAAAGTGTTTATGAATTGGGTTTGTCTCTCTGTCAGTGCTGTAACGCGTGTAAATATACTCGGATTGCCATGTAATTGATATACGTAATTGATGCTTATTATGGCATGTTCGGTATTGAAAATGAAGTATGTACCATTCATAGTTCATTTACAGGGGCACTCAAAAATATTCCGCTACATTAAGGTCTATGGAGAAAAATCATTTGCGGTGTATATTAATAGTGCTACAATGTGCTAAACATAATGAAATTTATATACATTATTAAGGCGCACTTGAAGATGGTTACTATATAATTACAGTACGTGTGCTGAGAGCTGTAAAGTATTTCGTTATATTATGATGTATGAAGAAAAATCGTTTGCGACGCATTTTATTGATATGAATTTATGAAATGCACAAATGCATGCTTTCTGTAGAATATGGAGTGCAAAGCATTTATCATTCATTTACAGGGCCACGCATTTATCATTCATTTACAGGGTCCGATTATATAATGGTCTCCGGAGAAATACTGTTCGCAGCGTATGTAAATTATCTTGCACTATTACAAACGGGATGAATTTGTTATGCATTACTGAGGTTTACTACAAAATATTTTTCAGTAGAATATGATGCGTATGCGTGTAAAATGATGTGCGAAAAAATATGTTCTCATAGTTCGCAAAATTTTTGAGACAGCGTAGTGGCAAAAATGTTGTTTTTGGTTGGGCATTAACTCAGGATTACAAATTAGGGGGGAAACACTGTTTGATACCTAAAACATTGTACAAATGTCTTATCTGTTAGAAAGATGAGAGTTGCCAATTGCAGAAAAAAAGAAGAAAAATCACGATAACACCTTTTATATAACTTTTAATGCACATATGATAGGGTATTCTTTTAGATATAATTTTCATGATCCAGCATTAAACCGTAAGTCGAGCTGTCTTTATTTTTTTTTTTTTTATTTATTTTTTTTTTTTTATGAAATACATATAGGCATATGCGTATGCGTCCTTGAGACCTAACAACGCTAATTACTGATTAATTGTCTTTGTATTGTACGATATAATAAAACTATGTAAATAATGAAACTAATCAACAAATTTTTAAAAAATTTTGTCCATTGATTCCTCTCCTTCTAACTTATTTGATTATAGAACATGCCTTAATCTCTGCCCCTGATAATTCAGATCCAGTTCAATAGCCTATTTTGATAGTGTTAAAGCATACACTGTAAAAAAAAAAAAAAAAAAAAAAAAAAAAAAAAAAAAAAAAAAAAAAAAATCCGACCAGTTTTCCTGTAGGAATCGGAAAAATAGCTGCCCTTATCGTACCGGAAACTTTTCCGACCTAACTCGGAATAAAATCCGTAAAAAAAGGAAATAGTCAATAAAACGGTATTTTACGGATTTTATTCCGAGCTGGGTCGGAAATTTTTCCGGTTCGATAAGGGCCAGGGCCGGCCCAAGACAATTTTGGCGCCTGTGCGAGTATTCTCTTGGGCGCTCCCCCCCCCCCTCCAAAAAAAAACAAACAAAAAAAAACAAAAAAAAAAAACATACCTGTTAAAAATATTTGGCCTTTTTTCAAACAATTTTTTAAATATTCGTAAATTATTCGTTCATAAACTTTTACACATGCTGTTCTTAATTATTTAAGATATTATTAAAAAAGACTATAAAATAAATAAAAGTATCCATATTTAATCCTATCTTTGAGATCTGAATTTTATTATAAATATCAATCTCAATATGTAACATTATGATCCAAAAATTAAACGCCATTCATTATGCCATGGTATAGGACAAAACTAACAATAATTAATTTATTGAAAGAAAATTTTTTATTAGAATAGTTATGTTTATTATTTGGACTGTAACCCTGTCTTGTTATTTACTGTGAAGGTAGCATATATTAATTTTATATTTGGTGAGTCGTGAGTTTTAAAATCTTTTTAAAAATAATTTATTGTTTTTTATACTTTTAAAAAAATTATATGATTCTGTATCAAGCAAAACAAAAAACGGATAAGAATATTCGAATTACAAACGGTTCAATTTGAAATTGAGTACTTTAACCCTTTATCTACTGAATTATGAATTCATGAAAATTTTGTCTTCTAAAGCATTTTTCGTGAATTGTTTAAACTACATTAGACGATTTACATAACCATTTAATAAATTTTAGAAAGATTTTAGAGGGATTGAAGGATTTAGAAGGATTAATTCAATTTGAATTTATAGAGATTTTGTGCAATATTTATAACCCCACTCAAATCTTTTATTTTAAATATTTTTTTAGTATTTTGTAGAATTAGGAAATGTACAGATATAATGTTCTTACAACAAAAATATAGAAATATTTCCAAGTTGAAAAATCCCCCCCCCCCCTAACGCCAAAAAGCTGAAAAGATGCAAAGGCAAAAGAAATCATCATTTAAAAAATATTTTTGTTTTGTGTAACCTATAATGCTTTTGGAACAAGATAAAATAATGTATCTATAACTCATTCTAAACTGTATTACAACTAATCGATGTATTAAATGAATTTTATAACAAGTTATTTTAATGCGGTACTTATAAGTACCATCAGTAGATAAAGGGTTAACACAGACTCCAATTGATAATTCTGGGTATGCTTTCCACAAAACTGTGTTTTTGCTACTTATATACATTGAAAAAAAAATAACAATAGTTTTCTTTGCAGATAGAATTTCTTTTGAATATAGGTGTATATAAAATGATTATACCTACATACTCTAACAATGTTTGTGCCCGTTAACTGACGCGTTTTTTTTTTTTTGGGGGGGGGGGATAGAATGTGCTTTTTAAAGGTGTATCACATACAGAAAACACGTTCTAATTACAACAAATAAATTTTACGCCTTTTAAGTAATCAAAAAAGTAGGTAGAAATTTTACTATACTCATTTTATACATATATGTTGAAAATAAATTACCTATCTTTCAAAACGTTTTTTTTTTTATTAATGTGTACAAGTAGTAAAAACCTACGCAAAGTTGAAATTCAGTTGTAATCTGTGTTAAAGTATGCGTTATCAATTAATTTAAATTGGCTCGGTTCTAATTTGAATATTTTCACGCAATCGCTTTTTATAGGTTCAAAAATTTAAAAATATATCAAAACCAAGAAAACAAGAAAATCGATTTTTTTAAAGGTTTAAAACTGATCATGATCACTACACTAAAATGTTGAATTCTGAAAAGGATTCTCTTATCATAATAAGAATTTTTGATAAATTAGAAAAGTCATTAATCTCTCGAAAAATTCATTTGAAAAAAAGAAATAAAAAGTCTTGTCTTTAAAATAAATAAGATATGAACACCGATTCTGAAGCACAGTATTTAGCATACATTCCGGTCAAGTAGTGATTACACACATAAAGGGGAAAAAAAGGTCTATACAATTGTTGTTTATCTTCAAAATATGCGAGATAATTTCGACTTAAAGCTTCCATAAACATGGCGTAATCATGTAAAGAACAAAATGGGCTTAGAGAAACTTTTTATTTCTTCATTTTTCGGATATAATAAAATATTTTATTAAAGAATGCATTCACACACCACACACAAGGGGGGGGGGGGGGAAGTCTACAATTCTTGTTTATCTTCAAAATATGTGATATAATTTCGATTTAAAGACTCCCTAAATATGGCGTCTCCCTCTCTTCATTTAATCATTTGGATTCTCCTTTCAGGTACCTAATCATGTAAAGAACAAAATGGGTTTAGAGAAACTTTTTCTTTCTTCATTTTTCGGATATAATAAAATATTTTACTAAAGAATGCATTCACACACCACACACAGGCCCTTATTATCCAATGGGAAATTCGGAACTTTGCCCAGGGGCCCCAGATGTCAAGGGGCCCCCAAATTCATATATTAATTTATAAAACATTTACTTTTTTTTCCAATTTGAACTCTTCCATTAGGTTGAAATTATTAAATTCATCTTACAGTAAGTAATATAACAAGTTGTTAAAGTTATATAAAGGAGTTTTGTTCTGTACTAAGAAAAAAAAAGAGTTTTTATTAATTAAGGTATATAATTTAGAATTGACGGAGCTAAGGATTTTCTTCTATTTAAAATACAAGGTGCGAAAATATTGTTTATGCATTACACATACACATATCACAGACCATCAGTTCTATTTTATTAATGTTGCAACGATTCAAATGGGGCCCCCTAATTTATCTTTGTCCAGGGCCTCAACTAGTCATGGTCGGGGTCTCACCACACACAAGGGAAAAAAAAAGTCTACAATTCTTGTTTATTGTCAAAATATGCGAGATAATTTGATTTAAAGCCTCCCTAAACATGGCGTGCCCTCTCCTCCATTTAATCATTTTGAGGGTCCTGTCAGGTACGTAATCATGTAAGGTACAAAATGGGTTTGAGCTACCTCTAGAAACATTTAGAGAAATTTTTCTTTCTTCATTTATTGGACATAATAAAATATTTTACTAAAGAATGCATTCATACATACACAAGGGGGAAAAAATCTTCAATTTTTGTTTATCGTCAAAATATGTGAGATAATTTCGGTTTAAAGCTTTCCTAAATTTGGCGCCCCTCAGCTACGGCGCAACTAATTAGTCAAAAGAATTTAGCACTCCATAAGGAAGCGGAAGAGTTGAATAGGTGATGGTCCTTTTCCAGTTTCAAGGAAGGTAATCTGAGCCTTTAGCTTAAAGGGATTTCTTTAAAGAACGCATCCTAACATCCTTCGTTCCTCTGATATGGTCATCACAAGTTCTTTGCATTTTACTCAAATAAAGAATACAGAAGTCGCTGCATGTGAAAGTTTAGCACCTTTAAGCACAAAGCAGATCTACTTAGACCCAATAGATGATTCAAACCTGGTTATAGAAAATGTTACAAAAAAAAAAAAAAAAAAAAAAAAAAAAAAAGAATCCAAAATTATTTATAGCCGCTCTTTACTCCTACCGCCGGTTGGCGGGCCCCCGCGACTAGGCGCCCCGTGCGGTGGCACACTTCGCACACCCCTTGGGCCGTCCCTGATAAGGGCAACTATTTTTCCGATTCCTACTGAAAAACTGGGCGCTTTTTTTTTTTTTTTTTACAGTGTATAGATTTGAGAGACCTCAAGTTTATGAATACTTTGACCAGGGCCCCGATTACCTAGGTCTCAATCTAGCCCCCCCGGTGAATACTTATAATCAGTTTAATTTTCCTAAACTATATTGATAGCGTTAAGAGGCTATTCACTCAAGCGAAAACACAAGCTCGCTAACGTTATTCTTATGAGAGAATTTTTTTCTTAATATCTCGTTTGCATTTCAATATTTTAAAAAGATTTCTTTTTTTACATTGAATAACTGAAGTCAATCTCTAGAAAGCCCGTTTTTTACTTTTTTGATTTTGTTTGCATACTTTCACTTTCGGAACTAGTTTGAAAAGTAAATGTACTCTAAATAACTTCTCCAGTGCTGTACAAAGTTATGCAGCTATCCAATGCAAAATAATAATAATAATAACAATAATAATGTACAAATACTGAAATGCAAGCGAGATATTTAAAAAAAATTCTCTTATAGGGATAACATTAACGAGCGTGTGGTTCCGCGTGATTGAAGTACACTGTAAAAAAAAAAAATCAGACCAGTTTTCCTGTAGGAATCGGAAAAATAGCTGCCCTTATCGTACCGGAAACTTTTCCGACCCCTCGGAATAAAATCCGAATAAAAAAGGAAATAGTCAATAAAACGGCATTTTACGGACTTTATTCCGATTTTACGGATTTTATTCCGAGCTGGGTCGGAAATTTTTCTGGTACGATAAGGGCAACTATTTTTCCGATTCCTGCAGGAAAACTGGTCGTATTTTTTTTACAGTGTAGTCCCTTAAAAGTGCGACGCAACAAATTAATACTTTTCTGTTTTTACATGATATGTTTTTGAAAATGTCATTAGATATTTATATTTCGATTACTAGTGGACTCTGAATTTCTATAACAAATGTAATTCTTTCGCAAACTTTACTTTGTACCTGTAAAAAAGATTTTGCTGAACTAAATTTTCCACACCATGAGAGTTTTAAGAATCTGATTTTAAAAGATTTTTATCAGTTGTTAAAAATACTATATAGTTCTGGATTTTTTTTTAATTATTCATTTTGTATTATCTTAAAAAAACGTATTTGACGACACTTTTGAAAACTGCAGTATTTTAATGCATGTATTTTTATTCAGTTTTTTTTTTCCTGTTTATAAATTAGATATATCTTTGATTATACAGCTAACTGATGGTTAGCATATTCTTTTTTATGGTTCGTTTGACGACTGATTTAAGTGATATATAGTGAATTTTATAAAACAGATAATTCTTGTATATATAAATAATAATAATAAAAAAATTCCTCGGTTCTCAAAGAATCTGAATTAAATATCTGAAATTTTTATAACAGTGTTTGAAAACTTTGTTATTGTGACTGAAAATTTAAGAATTATTTATAAATAATTAATGCATACATATGCAATGTTGTTGTTATTAGCGATTAAACAGAAAACGTTATAAGGTATTATTTATTATTATTATTATTTATCTGAGTAATTGCAGTAAAATTTACATGAATTTTGAAAAATAAATAAAAGATTATGATTCCTATTTTTTTTCAAAATTCCTAACATTAAAACAAGGTAACTATTTAAAATCTTACTCTAATATGAAGTTCCTTTTTAATTATAGACTCAGGGGGGAAAAAGAGTTATTTGAAAAAATATTTTAATTCTTATTGATAATAAACTTTTACGAACGATCAATTCTTGCTCTAATCCGAATTCCATGAATCTAGGTAGGTAAGAGAAAATGGATTTTATGTGGAATGAACAAGCGACTTAAATGAAAGATTCTTTTCTAATTCTTGTACACTTGTTGGGTAGCCGCCATGCATCTCAGACAAAAAATTATGGTTTTTCGATGAATACAGTACATTTGCGACTGATTTTCGAATATTTAAGAATCGCATAAAAAATCAAGAACCTCCCCCCCCCACACACACAATCTAGAAAAATGCCTCACAGCTACGATCAATATTGTCAGAATTTGAAGGTAAATCCAGTTTTGTAGAATAATGTGCATGTATATATATCTAACCTTCTATTTCATTACATTAAAAAAATCACTTAAAAGAAAATCTAACATTTTTTAAATTTTTTATTAGGGGATTTAACTGCAGAATGTGGTTACAGAACGTTGGCAGAATCTTACTTTTTAACTGTAATAGATTTCTTATAATTAATATGTTTTTAGATTACACACTAGCAACTCCAAAAATCATTTTAATTTTAAAATATAAAAATGTATTCAAATAAAGTTTTGAAATTTATTAAAAGCAATACTTTTGTATTAGTACCAAATCAGATGTTAATATCCGAAACAATCGATAAGGATTTCGTTAATTACAGAAGTATTTTTTTCTGATTATTTCAGCGGTTTTAGAGAGTAATTAGATTACTTGTCTATTAAATTTGTGTTATATTTATATTATTTATAATATTTTTTAGTTATTCATAAAGTTTCAATTTTGTTATGGAATACTATTCGAAAATAAATGCTAGACTATTTATATTGTTTCGTGTGTAAATGGGTTAATAATTCGTAATCGGAAAGAATAGTGCAATTCTTTTATGTAATTTTTTTAATTAATATTACAGTATACTACTATATACACGCATAGCTGTGAACACGTACGGATTTTTGTTACCACTAAAATTCAATAGTAAATTTTGCCTAATACAATCTATGAAGTTTAACGATTTCTTACAATTTAATGAGGTAATAATCTCTATTAAATTTTAGGGGAACAAAAATCCGTACAAGTTGGCAGCTATGTATACGTTTCCCTTGGTCATATTTTATTTAAAAAATCAGTTTGAACAATTTCAAAGAATAAAAAAAAAGCTTTCGACGTGTATAAAATCTATAAATGGATTAACAAATTTTGCTAAAAAGCTGCCTACAGTCAAGCTTAAAACATACTTAAAAAAATCCTAATTCAACAAACTTAAGAAATTTAATAATTTAAAAAATATTAAGAATGTTTATTGTGTTTCCGTTTATTTTTATTTCTTCTTTTTACAAAAATATCAAAATGAATTGCATTGCAATAAAGTCGGAATTTTGAAATAGAAATTATTAATTTAATATACTAAAAAAGAGACAAAGTGATTTTATTATTGGAATTATGAATTGTTTTAGGCATATTTAGCGCCATGCAGTGTCATGCCATTTTTCGAGCACACAGTATTATTTTTCGTTTGCACGTTCTCTTTTCCGAGGGCGCTATTCTATTTGTGATAGTTCCATCATATTTTTATTTTCTAAGATAAACAAGTACTGCATCTATTCTTAATTTTATTAAAACTTTTATTTCTATTTTCTTCTTTTTTTAATTCATACTAATAAATTATTGCACCTGTTTATTTTTCTGTTTTGTAAACTGTAAAAAAAAATTATAGATACATGATTAAAATATGTTTATAAGTCTAATTACATAAAAGGAATGCATATATGAAACAATTATCAGGGTTCTTAAAATTGAACCTTCTCCCCAAAAGAAAAAAATGCTTTCAAACATGTAAGTTTAATATTTTGTTGCTTTCAATATACTTTTAGTTTATTTTGGTACATTTTCTGTTTATCAATAAGAAATATTTATTTACAAATAGTTGAAATAAAAAAAATCATTTTAAAAATATAGAAACGATACTGAAATGTTACAAACTATTTTTAACAAGAAATACATTTATTATCATTTTGCATTTAGAAGAAAGTATCTTTTTACGATGTTATAAAAAATTTGCTAATATTATAACATTGTTTATGTATGTTTTATAATTCTTTTAAAATGCATATTGACTTGTGAAAGAGTCCTTTCACACCTAATCCACTCCCCTCCCTCTATCTGAAAATATGATTAATACTTGTGAAATATTCTATAACACGACCCACTGTTCTCTTGACCTATGTCGCCGTATATAGTAGGGTAAGAATGCCTAATCTACGAACGCATAGTATCATTGTATGACCATGTGCATTTAAAAAAGCTTGCAAATATTTCCTGAGAAATGGCGGAAAAGAATAAGGAATTCCCATGCATAGAACGTTATATTCAGTGCCTAATTTAGTAATGTAGGGTTCCAAGCACGAAAACTTCAGTGAGCTCATATACACAGATACTATATGACTTCTTTCTATTGATTGATATATCCTTATATAGTATATAAATATAATCAGAGAATTACTACTTTGAGGTTCTCACAATAAACAAGTAAATGAAGAAACTGCGAACAAGAGTGCCCAATTTATACAGATGTGAATTGTAGATATCCACTAAATCTTCAATCCCTTCTTTTAACATTTCCCGTATTTCATGAATTTCATAGAAATTTTCACACACAGGCACAAACGTATGCATATATGAACATTTCCCAGTCGTATTATCTCAGTATCTAATGTTAAGAGAAACCACAAGATTTTGGGAGGCTGCAATTTTTATACTTCTTTTAAATCTTCTTTTTTTTTAGATGCGTTCGTAATTATATAAATATGTAGCACCTATAATCGTCATCTGGCTCGTCCGTCTCACCGCATGTAACAGAGCAGAAACTACACAACCGAATGGTTAAAAATTTAGTATGTATAATCGTTGCAGAATTGTGTCGAGTTATTTCACATTTTTTGAAAACCGAATCAAAAATTTAAAAGATATTAATAAAAGTTTTCTTCATTCTATTAAATCCTGTGATACGTAATTAATTCCCTCATATCCTCTGATAGGTCGTGATTCATTTTTGCCATGGTGATTACGTCTGATTTAAGATGAAATCATATCATTTCCGTATTATTGGATTTAATGTATATAATAAATTTTATATTCATGTATTTTTGCATAAGAGTGCAACAGCTATTGCATCAAAATCTGAATGTTTATAAAACTAGCTATAGTACGTCATTTGCCACATTTGACTTACAATTTCCGATTTTCATTTCTGCTAATTTTTTAATTCGTTATTATTACCGCAATAACAAGTGAATCCTGGGTACAAACACTGTTTGGGTCTCCATTCTTGTGTTGTGTAGTTCGTGAAACATTTATAATTCTACTCGATTGGTACAATTTAAACTTTGTACCGGCCTATTCACGAAGTTAATTTTATTCATAAATGCACAAAATTAGCATTTATGTTTAAACTATTTCAGAAAATGGAATTTTATTTCAAATTTTTCTATTAAAAAGATTCTTAAAATTGGTAAAGATTTTCGCTATAGAGCAGTGAAGAAAAAAATGTTTTCGCTTAAAAATTAATTTTAATTAAGGATGTATATGTATAAGTTATAAAAAAACACTGATAAGTTCCATGGCACCCGAAATAGTACTATTTAAAAATTACACATGTTTAGATGTAAAAATGTCTTAGTGAAGGTGCAAAAAGGCGCGAGTTGCCAATTGCAGTCCAAAAAGGATAAAAAATAAATAAAACATTAGAACACGCTTATATAACTTTTAATTGCATGTATGATTGGACATTTTTAGACGTGATTTTCATGATATAGAATTAACCCATAAGTCGCGTTATACCTTTCTTGGGCATTGCGAGGTAGTTTCAAGAAAGGTATTAGTTTCTGGAACACAGTAGCGGTGATTAAGAGTTACCTATCTTGTTATTGTACGATATAAAAGTATGTAAACAATGGAACTCAACAGCTAATTTCTTTCAATTCTGCCAACTGACCCCCCCCCCCCCCCCCCTTCAAGCTTATGGGATCATGGACCAATGTCCCGTTTGCCGATTCATAATACTGGCCCTGTGTACGCTTAAATCACAGTTTAATTGGTCTACCTTATGTTGATAGGATTAAAAGTGCGACATAATAAATTAATACTCATTTGCTTTTACATTACGGTTACTTGAAAATAGTAATGAATTTATATTTCGCTTAAGATCGATTCGAAATTCCTTGATAAAATGTAATAATTTCGCAAATTTTACTTTGTCCTGTACGTGTAAAAAAGTTTTTTACCACGATAACTTTCAACAGAATAAAAATAAAGCAATTGCTAAAAATTGTGTGTTTCACGAAAACCTAATTTTTTTTTCATTTTCTTTCATCTGAAAAAGCTTTATGGGCCCACGCTCTTGAAAATCTCAGTATTAATAGGTATATAGTAAAACATTAATGTATTTTAATTTATATCGGGCCCCACTAGTGGCCGAGATGTTCTGCTCTCGAAGCTGGTAGACGGGAAGTGCTGGATTCGAACCCAATCGCGCCCGTCGGCTTAATAGTTCGGAGTTTTCGTGGTTTTCTTCGAGCCTTGGATTTCCAAGCGTTAATACGGGTTAGGTTCCCTTAGAAAGACCCCCCCCCACGAAGGGCACCCCTCCCCTTAAGGCATATATCCCTCGTGTTGATAATTGGCCGTCATAAACACAACCAACCAACCTTTAATTCATATCGATTTTTCCTCCTTGTTTATATATTAGATATATATCTGATTATATATGTGTGAACAGCTGATTTAAGTGATATGTAACGCGTTTTTTATGATAGATAATTACTGTTATAGATATTATTAATAACAAATCATCAGTTGTATGGAATCTTAATTAAAATTCATGGAATTTTTATGATTGTGTTGAAACTATTTCGAGATTTTAAATGAAAAATAAAATGATAAATGCATATATATGCAAAATTGCTGATGTAGGCTATTAAATAAAAAAAAAAGTTATGTAAAATTATTAATATTATTTTAAAATCTGAGTAATTATAGTAAAATTTATATGCATTTTATAAAAAATAAAGGGTTATGATTCCTATTTTATTTTTCTTTCTTTAAAAGAATTTCGAAGAATATCTTCTGTAAAGGTAGAAAAAGGCAAAATATTATTTTCTCCTGACCAAAACCCTTTTCAAAAAATATGTCTTCGGGCTAAAACTAACCGCTCTTTTGCCTAAAGGGATTTTACCCCATACCTTGACGACATCTGGCCGTGGTCACTCACACTGGAACTGGAATGCCAGACTTAAAATTTCCTAGAAATGGGCAGGAAACATAAATAGCCATGATAAGAGTTGTATCTTACTCCGTTCTGTGTTTCAGATAGGGGAAAAGTAACATTCAATGTAATGTATTGTATTATGAGTTAATACATTAATGTTTTTGTTATGTATTAACGTATTTTTCCCTCGCAAAGAATGCACATCTTCTATTGCATTCCGTATAATTGATTTCAGAATACGCTTCCTTTTTTAAAAATATGCCCCAATAACAATTGTAAGTGTTGATTTTATAACATTCTGTTATATAATAACATTATGTATTAACGTATTTTTCTCTCGCTAAGAATGCACATATTCTATTGCAGTACGTATAATTGGTTTCAGAATAAGCTTCCTTTTTTAAAAATATGCCCCAATAACAATTGTAAATGTTGATTTTATAACATTCTGTATTAAAATTTAAGCAAATAATTAAAATTAGACAAAGTTTCATAATAAAGGTCTGATATATATATATATACATTATAAAATATTTAACTTTAAAAAAAAAACGCGATTTTTCTAATGAAAAAAAAAATACGAAACCTTTTAAATATATTTTTAATAGCAAATTAAAAAATACTTCTAATATAATTTCTTATCTTAAAAATGCCATATGAGTTCGTATTGTGTTGGTAAAAAATTCAATGTTAAACTTTTGAAAGCATCAGTATTAAACAGACGATGTTTATTTAGTCAATACCAGAAAAATAAAATTAAACAATAAAAAGTTTAATTAGCATTTTGTTTTAATAACACATATATGGGGTAATATTAAAATATGAAATTCCGAAATACAAATAACTCCAAATTTGATTTTAGGAAAGAAGATTTTGATCGCAATTTTAAAATATTAATGAATAATGACACAAACGCCTTAAAAATTAAACAATATAGAGTGATAAAAAAAATAAAATAAGATCTGGCAAACTTTAAGAAATGGTAGACCACACCACAACAAACTATTTTTTATATAGGAAGCCAAGGTCGAATAACATTTTCTTTTGTCAAAAATACAGGGTGTCTCTCTCCCAGCACCACAGGAACACCATTTGGCGCCGGGGGCGGAAGAGCTTGTTACATACCATTGGCGCATAATGATAATAACTGACAAAAAAAAAAGTAAAAAAGTAATGTTTATATGGGGTTGAAAAATTTATCTTCTTGGTTGTACATTTTTTCATTTGGAGGGGGGTCGTGTCGTTATTTTATTAAGGCTCTCGACTGCTCTGCTCAACAAGCGCAAACAGTTTTGACACATTTACAAATTCATTTTTTAACGGAAAGATATAAAATTGGAAGGCCTGACTATGGAAGCGATTTGGAAACGAACTGTGTTTTCCATTTTTTGATAAATAAATTACCTATTGAGTTATAAGCGATTTTGATCACGTAACAAAGACGTATTTCTCCCTTCGCTGACTGGTTTTTCTGCTTTCTTCGGGAACTTCGGTTCAAAACGTCCACTTTCACACTATTTTCTGAAAGATCTATTGCGTTTGCAAAAAAAAACGGAAAAAACAGTTCGATTATAGTTTCTGATCAACAAAAATTGCTAGTTTCATGCATTTCCGAACAAAAATTAATTAAAACTTATGTCATAAACTTGCCCTTTTGGATTTGAGAACAGCCTTAAGACTTAACTATGATGGTATTGCATTGAGCATTTCAAAAACCTTAAAGGTAATATCTTCTATTCTTTCTTTATAGAAAGATATCTATTCTTTATAGAAATATAAATAAACATTTTAAATAAGCTTTGATAATTAATGCTTAATGAAACCGATCTCATTCATACTCACATAAACATGTGGGAGGGCTACTTCATTCACACGAAATGACCCTCTTGCTACGGCTAATCCAATGGAAGAAATTTATAAATGTATCTTGTTTGCATTTCAATATTTGTTAAATTATTTTTTTTTCTTGCATTAGATAGCTGAAATCGATCTGTACAAAGGCCGTTTTTTATTTTTTATTACCTTTTTATTTATTTTTAGCTCACAGGCTATCAAAGCCTGAGATTTTATGTGCCCGCCTGTTCTGTTATGTACGTACGTTACGCGATAACTCTTGATAGAAATATCCGATTTGCTTACTTTTATTTTCTAGGTTCATTTTCATAAGGCGCTTACCTGATTAGTTATGGGGGTTCATTGTTTAAGGATAAAGGGGAAAAGGGGGGTTAGTCCCCCCTTAATTTAGATAATGGGTTTTTCATGCAGAATTATCCGATTTGCTTCAAATTTGGTATACCGGTTTATTCTGATATGGAGCTTCCCTGATTAGATATGGAAATCCATTACTTAAGTGCAAAGGAGGTAGGGGGCTAACCCCTCTTAATTTGTATAAATGGGTTTTTATTGTAGAATTGTTCGATTTGCTCCAAATTTGGTATACCAGTTCATTTTGATAAGGCGCTTCCCTGATTAGTTTTGGGGGTTCATTATTTAAGGACAAAGTGGGAAAAGGGGTTTTAGTCACCCCCTTAATTTAGATAAATGGGTTTTTCATGGAGAAATATTCGATTTGCTCCAAATTTGGTATATCGGTTTATTATGTTGAGGAGCTTCACTTATTAGATTTGGACTTAAGTATAAAGGGGGAAAGGAGGGCCTAGCTCCCTTAATTTAGATAAAAGGGTTTTTCATGTAGAATTGTTCAATTTGCACCAAATTTGCTGTACCAGTTTATTATGTTAAGGAGCTGCCTTGATTAGATTTGGGGGTTCATTGCTTAAGGATAAAGGGGGAAAAGGGGGGGCTGATCCCCCACCTAATTTAAATAAATGGCTTTTTCATGCAGAAATATTCGATTTGCTACAAATTTGGTATACCGATTTATTATGTTAAGGAACTTCCTGATTAGATTTGGGAGTTCATTACTGAAGTATAAAGGGGGAAAGGGGGCTAGCCCCCCTTAATTTAGATAAATGGGTTTATGTAGAATTGTTCGATTTACTCCAAATTTGGTATGCCGGTTTATTATATTAAGGAGCTTCCCTGATTAGATTTGGAGGTTCATTAGTTAAGTATAAAGGGGGAAAAGGGGGTCAAGATCCCCCCCCTTTATTTAGATAAATGGGTTTTTTATGCAGTTATTCGATTTGCTCCAAAGTTGGTATACCGGTATATTATGTTAAGGAGGTGCCTTGATTAGATTTGGAGGATTATTGATTAAGTATAAAAGGGGACGGAGACTTAGTCACCCCTTAATTTAGATAAATGGGTTTTTCATGCAGAATTATTCAATTTACTTCAAATTTGATATACCAGTTTATTCCGATATGGCGCTTCCTTCATTTGATTTGGAGGCTCATTGGTTAAGTATAAAGTGGGGAAACTGGTCTAATCCCTCTTCATTTATTTTTTGAGGGGCATTATTCTTTGAAATAAGAGTATAATAACAATTAGTGTGAATAGCCTGTGAGCTCAATGCCATCAGTTTAACTGGGCACTTTTCTTTTTCTTTTTTTTATGAGGATGCTTTCATTTTCAAAACTGGTTCCAAAAGTGAAAGTGTCCTTATTAAAAATACCTGTAAACAAAATCGAAAAAGTGAAAAACTGTCTTTGTACAGATCGATTTGTGCTATCCAATGAAAAAAAAATCATTTAAAAATATTGAAATGCGAACGAGATACCTTTATAAATTTCGCTCATAGGATTAGCATTAGCGAGCGGGTCTTTTCGCTTGACTGAAGTAGCTTCCTATTGCATCGGTTCCATTTCTGATAATCCTTTTATTTCTGAACTTTTTACTGAGAATATGATAAAGCTGAAAATATTCTTAGATTTTTTTTTTTTTTTTTTTTGAAAGAAAATAAATAAACACTTTAATTGTATTAATAAAAATAATAATAATTTAAAATGTCGTATTCCTTTATCATAATGTTTCGCTTTATCTGTTACACATATTTAAACATTCGTTAGATAATCGATGCATGTCGAGAAGAACAAGAAAAAACTGTCGATTTTCTAATATTTATTTTTAAAGTTGAAATTTATCTGAATATATAATACAATCATGTATTATTTTAATAAACATTTACCAGAAAAAAAAAAACAATTAAATAATAAAGAGTTTAACAATAATTTTCTTAAGAGCTTATACAAGTCACACAGAGAAACTCGAAAGAAAATGTTAAACCTATGGGTGAAACTTAAGCAGAAATCTTTACAGAAGTCGTTATATATATACAGGGTGTCCACGTATAACCTAACCGACCTTTATTTTTGCAACCGTTGGTCCTAGATGAATACTTCCTTATACAAAAGTGGTCAAAATTAGGTTCAGAGTTAAGATAAAAAAAAGTTTGAAGCAAAAAAACAATTTAGTGAAGAATTACAGAATCTAAAATTTTATACGGCCACCCGGTCCTATAAGTTATATTTAGTAAAATTTTCCTGTTACATTGACTAGTAAATCAAAAAGAGTCCCATTAATCTACGATTAAAATTGACCGAGCAATACCTGTTTAAAGTTGGAGAATATTTTTTGCTGCAAATTAGGGGCAATTCATAAATTTACTAGAAATATAATTTCGTCAGATATATTAAAGAAATGGTTGAAAGTAAAATTAGCATTGCAATATAAATTTGAAATCTTTAATCATTCTGACATATTACTGCAAAATATACAATTTGTACTGAACATATAAGAGGATAAAAATAACAGAATTTTTGCTAAATAAACGGACGAAAAACAACAGCCTCAATTCTTTAAAAAATATACTTATTTTTAAATGCCGCTAGATTACACTGTCTTTCAAATTTTGGGTTGTGCCATGTTTTTTAGCTTTTAAAAATTGATTCTTATGTATTTGTTAGCGCTGAATACGAAAATGACCTTCATTTTAAACCATCACGTCAGGATTTTTCTTAAATTGCAAATTTCAAAGTTAAAAAGCTCAAAGTTAAAATTGGTTCCCCCTCCCCTCCCAACCTCATCGGACCCCTGAGCTGTTTAGCTGTAAAAAACACAGTATAAGCCAACAAATTGAATAAATTATTGAATTAAATAAAATTAAACTCAATAAAAAAGTCTTACATCTATTTTATAGTATCAGATTTTTCGCATTGAAATTTACGATTTCCGAAAAATCCTTGCATGATGAAATTAAGCAAATTAAGCAAGCAACTGTAAACAAAAGATCTGGCTAAAACTCTGTTCGAGTTAATGACATATATTTTACTAATTTAAAAACGAAAGAATATTTTTTACATAAGTTACTTTATTTTTTTATTTATAGGTAACATAATTTAAATAATATTGATCAGTGGTTAACTACTACAGATTAACATTTGTCAATTATTTACTATTTGTCAATTAAAAATATTCACCAATTACTTACATTTATCTACGTATCAATAGCGTCAATTAAGTACCATTTTAATCAAATGTAAGTAAATTATTAAGCATGAATATATTTATATCATAACACTTTCGTCTCCATTGCAAATATTATATTTTCGATATATTTTCATCAACCAGCAAAGCCCCCCCCCCCCCCCCGTATGAAACATCCTTTCATGTCGCATAAAAAAAGACACCATTCTACAATTATTGCACCGAATTAACTCTCTGTCTACCAGAAGGGTCCAATGGACCCGACATGTACATTCAAAATATTTATTCAAACCAGAAATTTCTTCAAAACAAACGAAATGTATAAATCAGACAATAATAAGTTAAATAAACAAATTAAACAGTTTTAAGTAAAAATTCTGGTGTAGAATGTTTTTATAAAACTTGAGTAAAATTTCCGGTAGTTATAGGGTTAAACAAACAACCGTGTTCAAAAGACTTACCTAAAGAATTTGTTACAGCCAATGACATATATTTTAATATTTTAAATAAAATTTAATATTTGTTCACAAAATTTATTAAAAAAAGAGCCCATTTTCTTTTAAAGACGACATTAATTAAATCGTATTAATCAATCATTAACTAACCGCAGTCAGTAAGTCAATTATTTACTACTTGTCAATGATAATC
This sequence comes from Maratus speciosus, assembly GCA_963932465.1. NCBI lineage: Eukaryota > Metazoa > Arthropoda > Arachnida > Araneae > Salticidae > Maratus > Maratus speciosus. The sequence continues at coordinate 133,609,444 of OZ010799.1, forward strand.
ATTAATTACTACCCATAACTAATAATAGCGTCAACTAAGTACTATTTTAATTAACAATAGCAGGTGATTAAGCATGAATATCTCGAAATCATAACGATTTCATCCCTATTGCTTAAAACATCCTTTCGAAAAATTGTCATTGTCCTTCAAACGCTTCAAAAACATTATACACTTTGTCAGGTAATTCATTGAATAATAGAGTAACCACCCAGGATATCTTAGTTCGAGATTAAGTTACTCGGGTTGAGTGTGTAAAATTTCAAAACGAGTAACACTCGAGTTACTCTAAATAATTGTACTTTACTCCCACAAACTTTTCGTTCTAAAAAATACAAATTTTCTTCGAATGAAATTTTTTTGGTGTTCATATGTATATTTTGCATATCTTAACATTCTATAAAAATATTTAAATGCTATTAATAAAATTTCGGTGGGTATTCCAAACGTCGGTAAAAAGTTTAGTTATTGACGAGGGCGGGTAGGACGGTATGTGTGTGTGTGTGTGTGTGTTACATTATTAGATCTAATTCCGTGATTTCCTTATCTTATTCTAAATTACTACTTTATATTCGCTAAATCCGTATTCTTAAATAATTTCTATCGTTAATTCTGTTAAATTCCCTTTAATTTAATGTCTCACTTGTCTAAATTACTTAAATATTACGCTTTTAGTATTCTTAAATTAAATGTTTCATTTCCGCTCTTTTTTTTAGAATGCTCTTTTAGCAACCATTTTATTTTCCCTTCCGAGAATTTTACTTTTCCGCGCATATTCCGGCGTTATCCTTTTTACCTTCAAATTCACCCACTCGCTCTGTCAGCACTCTTTTCATGGCGTTGTATTCTTAATTATTAATTGGTTGACAGCGGGATCTACGTGATATTTGTACTACTACGCTTGACGCAAAAAAGACGATGCTCGCTGTGTTTCCGCAGATTTTAGCCATATTTCCATTTTTCGTACCACCCCCTGGTCACCGTCCATGTATTCTATTATCTACAACTTTTTTTATCCCTAAATTACTACTATGAAGGGATGGCCAAATATCTTGGTGGAAACTGCGGCGCTGAAAGATGTTAAAATAAAATGCTGAACTGACTTTACGTTTTGTCTCAATTATTTCTGGAGAAACTTTCACGGATAAATTTGGCCTTCACTCGTCGACTGAAACAACTTCGGAATCATCATATAACGCCAATGACGTAACCTTTAACACGAAAGGATTCCAGTTTTCGTTATACTAGTACGACAAGATCGACTTTACCTGATCTGACAACTTACACTATTGCTGCTAGACGTGATCCACTACTCGTATCATGACAGCCAGTAACTTCAATTCAACTAGAAAAATCTTCCAATGTTAGAATAATCTAACATATATATATATATATATATATATATATATGATAATCCCTTATAATGAAATAGACTTAGCTAAAAAAGGCTAGAAAAGGAATAAAATACCTTTATTTAGATTGACATACGTTTCATCGCACAAACGGCAGCTTTTTCAAAATCATTCTTGATAGAATTTTTTTCTCAATATTTTTTTAATAAAAAGAACTTGGTAAACAATGTCACGAGACTTCATGCATAATGAAAATCAGTGCAAACATAAAATAAAATTAAATTAGATATTTGTGAGCGTAGATTAATTTTTACTATTGTCACTAAACCTCCATAGCATCTCTTTCCAAATTTTAGGTAACTCAAGGGACACTGAATCGTTGCAGATGTTCCCGTTTCGTAAAAATATCTCTATTGATTGTTTTTGTTATTTAAATCTTTCTATATATCCAATGCTCACGTCAAAAAACAGCCAAAATTTTTATTATTCCTGTAAACAAGTCGGAAATTGTACCTCAAACGTGCCAAATGAGGCGCGTTCGTACTGTAACTAGTTTTATAAATATTCAGATCTTGGTGCAATAGCAGTTGCACTCTTATGCAAAAATGCATGCATAAAAAATTTATTACGATTATCTATATTAAATTAATACGAAAATAACAGGACTCCATCTTAAATATAACGTAAAAACCTGGCTACCTAGAATCATTACCTATCATGGGATATCTTTGAATAAATTACGCCTGATAGGATTTAATAGAATGAAGAAAACTTTAATAATATCTTTTGATTCGATTATCATAAAATTTGAAATGACTCAACAAAATTCTGCAATGATTATATGTATATTAAATTTCAAACCATTCGCTTGCTTAGTTTTTGCGCTGTTAAATGCGCACAGACGAACGGACCAGACGATGACTATAGGTGCTACTCATTTATAGAATTACGAACGCACCTAAAAACAATTGCAATTATTAGTTTTGTATCTTTATATTCTCAAAATTATATTTTTTCTAACGTAAATATGAGATAAAATAAAAGTTTGTTTCAGAGTTCTTCAGGGAGTACTATGATTACTGAATCAGGTAATGTAAATGGATTGCGAGGAAAAGGGATTTTTCATAATGACTAAACAGATGGTAAAACCCAATGGTGAAACAGAATTATTTAGTCAGACATGATCTTTTAATTAACTAAATATTCTTAATTATATAAAAATTAAACAAAAACATAATTTGAAGAACAAATTAAAAAAACAAAATTTATTTCCTACATTGTTTCAGGCCGAGAAGGGACAGATATTAAGTTATTTCATTCAATTAGTTCTACATTTAATGTTAAATTTTTGTAACAAATTAGGTAAGTCAATTGAAGATTAAAAAATAAAAATAAAATTCATACAATATGATACTTAAAACACCCTAAAAACTTAGATTTCGTTCAAATGAAATCGAAATAAATCTTAGACTTCTTCCATTTTTAATTGAAAATATTTGTACTGCAGATTTAGTATTATGTTTATGAAAATTGTGCATAAAATGATAAGATGCATGCAAAATACAAAACTTTAAAAAAAGTCTAAGATTTATTTCGATTTCATTTGAACGAAATCTAAGTTTTTAGGGTGTTTTAAATATCATATTTTACGAATTTTATTTTTATTTTTTAATCTTCAGTTGGCTTACCTAATTTGTTACAAAAATTTAACATTAAATGTAGAACTAATTGATGAAATAACTTAATATCTGTCCCATCTCGGGCTGAAACAATGTAGGAAATAAATTTTGTTTTTTTAATTTGTTCTTCAAATTATGTTTTTGTTTAATATGTCAAATTTTTTAATGACTACAGCACTCAGACGTACGCATTTCAAAATTAATACAGAGTATCATCATCAGGCTTTGATGTATGCGGTATTGCATCACAATATGGGATGCAGTTTACCAATGTATAATTCAAAAGGTTTCACCACTGTTCTAATGCAGGTTGCGGGTAGTTTGGACAAAAATTTCCAATCTAAACGTAAAAAATCTATAATCAAAACAAAAAAAAATTAACTTCACTTAAATTTAGATACCCTATTTCCCACTCAGGAACGCTATGAATGTAAATGTAAATTCTGTTGAATCCTTACTGCTAATATTTAACAATATTATAGCTATGATACAGTAAAAAATAAAAAAATTAAAGTTTTACTTGAATTTTTAAACCTTATTCTCTCCCAAAGGGTGATGTAATCAAATCAGAAAATTATTACCTAAGTTTAACTTTGGGTATATATAGTTCTCATCTCGAAAAAAAAATACATTTTAAAATTTAAGTTAAGTAATACCCCACTAAGTTCGCTACCTACGTAAAAATAGCTATCCATTAGAAAATTTTTACTAAAATATAAACTTGACCAAAGCAAAAACGTATTCTGAAAATATCCTTTTTATTTCCACTATGACGCCATATTCATCTTTTTAATTTTTGGAAAAAAAAAATTATTTCAATTAAAATTTTTCACGTGGGAATCTTTCTACTAAAACCAAATAAAATATTATTTCGGCTTTTGAAATTTTTGCAACAATGAAGAAAAAATGTTACATTTTCTATTAAAAATGTCCGCTGATTCTCAATGAAAAAAGTGAAATTTGGAATTATTAAGAAAAATATTTGAATAATATAAAAAAAATTGGCCCTTGTTTCTCTCTGGGTTATAATTCACCCATATGCAAAGGTATTTTGCCATTCGTTTTGACCCTGATGTCAGGCAAACGTTTTTAAACTTTAAATTTATAATATTATTAGAATTAGTAAAGAATAAAAAATGAGTGGCATCAGGGACAAAATGGTGGGAAGAAAAAATGAAAAAGTTATCATCTCCATAGGCTTTTCTATGTTAAATTAATATTGAGAAGTGACAGTGGAAATAAATAAGTATTGCGCTGCCGCGCAATACTTAAATTATAAATGAAAAATGTTCTATAAATTAACAACAAAGTATTTCGGGAAAATTTTAAAAGTTTAATAGTTTTGATAATTATTTTACAATTGATTTCATAATTCACAAAAATAATCTTTCATTTACTATTACCAAATTAATTGCGTTTAAAAATTATGTTTGTCTTTGCTTCTGACAAATGACAGTATATTTCGCAATATTTATCGATACTTATTTAAATGTATAGAAAATACCGGATGAGCAAAAAGTTCGTTAAAACTTTAAAACTCATAAAAAGGGAAGAAATTGTGATAAAGGAGTGTGGTTAGCAAGAAAGGACTGACAAGGTAGTCGGACTTTTTTTAGCAGCAAAAAACATTTTGTTAAAAAATCACATGTAGAGGGCCCTGAATACCCGAAACACAATTAACAGGTATAGTACGACACAACCTGGTTGTTTCGTAGAATGTTCTGGAGGTCATGTTGAACATTTCTTATTGGAAGAACAAATGAATGTAGCATATTGTTGTCCTACTCATTGTGTTTCGAGTCGTCAGCGCCGTCTACATGTGATTTTTTAACTTTTTTTTTTTTTTTTTTTTTTTTTTTTTTTGGCCACAAAAAAAATCCGACTACCTTGTGAGCCCTCTCTTGCAAACCGCACTCCTTTATCACAATTTCTTCCTTTTTTATGAGTTTTTAAAGTTTTAACGAACTTTTGGCTCACCCGGTATTAGACATTTAATATTTTGTGCATATCCTTTCTCCATCTGATAGAATTGAATCACCACACTAATCCACCGAACGAGGACACATTGTAGCTGTCAGGTCAAAAGTCTTAATATTTCCGAATCTTCATCACCTTATTTAAGCTTAGAATTTCGTTCATAAATGGGCGATTTTCAAAAGGTGGGTACTGGACACACGTCATAACTTTAAGCCTTTCAAACATAACTTTAATTATCATTGACTTTATTTTTTTTTTTTACACTGAGTTTTTAATTCTATACAGAGACTGAAAATGACATAACTTATTGTAAAAGCTTTGTATGAATATCTTAAAATTTTATTATTTTATGCTAAAGAGGGCAATTTCGGAAATTCATAACGTTAACTGCTCCAATGTACCACCAAGAAAAAGAGTTTCAACTATTTTCCAGGTGGTTCTAATGGTAAACAACGAATGCATAAAGGAAACGGATGATTTTTTGATAATTTCGTTAAGAGATGGCAGGCTGATTTATTGCTTTTTTGAAGATAGAAGGACTTTTCTATAAAGAATTTTTTTTTTGTATTTTGTTATGTCCGAAAGTAACGTACATGACAAAGCATTTGATTTTATTATTATTATTACTGGATAACAAAAAGTTAATTATACATATATATATGTATACACATACAATTATAGGACACATTTACTACATTCTTAGTCTTAAGAATTTTTTAAATACTAAGCGCAACGTCCGAAATCTGTAACGTACGTGCGAAAAAATGTCCAAAATTTGTAACGTACACAACTGCTAATTAAATGCTTTAATAATTAATTTTCCAGAATAGATGCTGTCTTTTAATGTTTGTGTATAATTTTGTAGGCATACTATTAAAAATATTAATATATTATATTTATAGATAAAATACTATACTATTAAAGAAAAATTGGCCTTAAATTTGAAAATTTGAAAAATTACATATTGTTAACGTTTAATGATCCCACTTTTGAGAATCTCCCAAATAAATTTTAAAAATTCCATTTTGTAAATATCTTTCAAATCCCGTAAAATGCTTAACCGAGCCTTCCCCCAACCCACTAAAAAAATCAGCACTAGTTTGGTATTAATTAACTTACACCTGCGAAATAAAAGAATAACTATCCACATAGAATTTATTACCATTTATATATATTTTTTTCAAAATAGTGCGTATTTTACTACTTTTTTTAATCCAAATTTGGTTCTATAAGATACAATTAAAGTGGTAATTTATATAAAAAAATTATATGTTTCTAAATTAAAACTATTTTTAAAATGAACACTAATAATAAGTTATTAAATCTATTTAATGGTATATTTTTGTTTTTAAAGGAAACAAGAGAGGAACACATATATAGCATTCTCACAATCTTTTTTTTTTTAATTTTTTTTTTGAAAAAATCTTGCGAAATTAAACTTGCTAAAATAACATTTTAATCTGATAGACGAATGCCTTAATGATTCAAGATAAAGAAAAAATTGTCAGCAGCGAAATGTTTTTTATTTAACTGAGATCTATGTTAAACTTGTGTTATGGAAAATTAAACTTAGTGAGTTTAATTTTCCTTACCATTTTACAACTAAAACTTCTTATTTTCATCGAAATTTTTACTTATAATGAATTTGCATAATACCCACAGGACATTCAAATAAGAAATAATAACAATGTAGTATTTTTAATAAAAAATTTTGGTATAACATTGTCTTCAAGGGGTATTAAAGAAGGGACGGTAAGGTAAAAAAAGGGGGGACGGTAAGGTAAAAAAAGGGGGAGGGTATAGGAAAAAAGGGACGAAATGGGAAAAAAAGGGACGGAAAGGATGGAGCGGTAAGGAAAATTACCACCTTTTTTAAGCAAATCATGTTAAGACTAAGTAATAGCCACAATGTTCATTGATTTTTAGAAACAGTTGTTAACATTGGATTAAATAATTATTTTTTTTTTTTTAACTTACCTCGAAAAGCGCAGGAATAAACCTTGGGATGGTAAGACTACCAATAAAGCCACGATCTTGAAATTGATATTTAAATACTGATTTAAATTCTGCAGTAAATTGCCTGTCAAAGAATTTTAGGCATTCTTTCTCTAGCGTACTTCTGCATGAGAAAAAACTTGAAAAAAATTCTGTAGCTGCATCTGAAGTGATTTTCTGTATAAGTTTAGCAAGAGGGACGGTAAGGATGAAAAACCCAGGGACAGAGTTCAAAAAATAATATCAACCGTAAAAATGTGCGCAGGTTAATTTTTTGCTACATATTTATATAAAACAATTGACTCAGTTTCGGAACAAAATTAAATCGAATTGCTTTTATTGAAACAATTTTATACAGACATCTCGAAACTTAAAAATTAGCATCAGGGACACGGGACGGCATAGCAGTTTTCCTGGTATTTTGACCCCCAACATCGTCCAAAACTTATTTATCTCGTTAATATTGTTATGTAATCATGCAATGGGATGTTCCCCAGTATATGAAATTTTAAAAAAACACAAAAAAGTGTATTAAAATAAAAATTATTATTTAGGGACATGAAAGTCAAAAGATTGTGAGAATGCCTCATATATATAAAAGGAAATTATAGCATTTGTTTCATAGACTGCCATTTTATTCATGATAATAATAGGGATGGGTGAAAGATATTTTAGATGTAGAAATTCCAGTTGTAGTAAAAAACTTAATTTATTCAATGATATATTTTTAAGACCCAAAAGTAAGATTATTAATTATCTAAAAAATTACGCTTGCTTTAAACTTTGATTAGAATACAACTTAAGATGCAAAAAAAATTTCAGTTGTTATGAGGAAATGGCAACAAAAAGATATAGTAATCTAAATTTCCCAACTATTTTCCCTTTAGTTTCTACAGAAATGGAGTACTTCAGTTGCCACCAGTACAGAAATTGCAATAAAAACTACAAAAAAATTAATATCTCAAATATAAATCGAGATGCAGTTTTCAAGAAAATTGCAGTTCAAAGTACCTTTTTTTCCTTATAGGAAGGTGCAAAAACTGAAAATATTCGATGCTTAGAAGTTAAAAAAATTGCAGTAGAGATTATCAGTATTTAACCGTACAATGATACATCTGCTTCGTTTTATGGCTGGCTTCTGTAAAGTAACGTTATTTTTTAGTGACGATATTTTAATTGTTGCCTGAAAGAAATAGCATGCTGGGGGCTAATAGTATGTAATAAATATAAGTTAAGGGGGGGGGGGGGTCCCTTTAGACGCCTCAAAATCAGTCATTTTTCATTAATTTTTTTAAAGGTGGTAAAATAAGCGGATCATTTTGAAACTGTAACATAACTTTATTACATCTTTGTAGAGTGCTTTTTTTTTTTTTTTTTTTTTTTTTTTTTTTTTTACAAAATGGCGTTCAGAAATTTTTTCCTTCGGGCGTCTCAGGCGCATGGCCCAAAATTGCTGTACTCGTCAATCTTTTCTATTTATCTGGAAAAAGAATATATTTTCTTTTTCTACCATATGCATGGGAAAGATAACCTATAAAACGTTAAAAAAAAAGTATAAAGAAAAAAATTAAGTACGGTTTTTAATAAAATATTCGGATTATGTACTATTTTTTTGACATTTTTCATCCCTAAAAAATTGTGTATTTACACGAAATCTTTAAAACTTTAGGTCATCCTTCCGGTAATGATGTAAAGAAAAGTTTCACCAAAAATCAGCCAAATCGACAGATAACTTTTTGAGTTACAACACAAGCAGTTTTTGAAAATATAGTTTCGAGACAATCGCGTTTAAAGTTTCAGTACGATACAATTACTGGTTTTAGTGACTTACAGATCAATCGGTGATCCCAGGTTCATATAATAGACCTTCAGATTCCTTGAACAGCTGGCTTTTTTTCGAGTTGCTGTTGTTTTCGGGCTGTACGAGCTACTTTTGTCTGAAAAAGATTCCCCCGGTTCGGTCTCGTTACTGGCGCCTCATCGGCGTTTTCGGCAAAAACTTTGGTATAGGTGCCAACAACACTATTTAAATTATCCACACTGTAAAAAAAAATCCGACCAGTTTTCCAGTAGGAATAGAAAAAATAGTTGCCCTTATCGTACCGGAATATTTTCCGACCCAGCACGGAATAAAATCCGTAAAAAAAAAGGAAATAGTCAATAAAACAGTATTCTACGGATTTTATTCCGAGCTGGGTAGGAAATTTTTCCGGAACGATAAGGGCAACTATTTTTCCGATTCCTACAGGAAAACTGGTCGTATTTTTTTTACAGTGCATAGCTCTAAGAACGGAAGTGTAGCCTTCATTAAATATCCCAGCAGCGATGTATGCTGAAATTTCAACAATTTGTAGTCCATAATGCAGGTGTTTTGGAGATAACCGCCAAACTGTTACGTTAAAACTTTCGTTGGCGTTCGGGGTATGGCCACCCAAGCATCTTTGGAGTAAGTCATCTCTAGATAAATCTTGGTAGATTGGTAGGAGATGCTCTTGAAGTTCTTGAGGAAGTAGGGGAGGAAGACCTTCATTTTCAGGATCTTCATTCAAAGCGATAGCTTTCTGCCACTTGCACCAGCTCTCGGCTCCTGTCGGAAAAATTTCATGCTGGGTTTTTTTTTTCTATTGAAAAAATATGATAATTAGAAGCCATAACTGCTTTTTAAATATCTTCCATGCTATTTAAGTCGCTAGCACAACATGCGGGCTCTGGCGCGTTGGACTAAAAGTGGGATAACTCTGTTAATATTGAATATTTTTATTTTTCCTCTTGCCAATATACAGGGTGCAAAGGAAAGTCCCTTTAAGCTGAAAATACTTGCGAACGGCAAGAGCTACACATATGCAAGCGAGGTAACGGTATAGTAAAGTGGCTACGCCCGATTTAATGCAAACGTCGGCAGCGCCCCTAATGGCGAAATTTGGAAGATAGCCATTGCAAATCGAAAACGAAAAGAGATAGAGCAAAATTTCCAGTTAGAAAGTTTTCGAGTATCAATTAATTAGTACGAAACTACATTTGGTTTACATTAGGGATGCACAACCTGTGGCCCGCGGGCCAAAAGTGGCCCGCGATGGGTTAACGTGTGGCCCGCGAATTTCGTTAATTTATAACTAGAAAAAATTACAATTTTTGTCCATAGGTCTCAGGAAAAATCATGGATTTCGCCAATTTCCTGCGGGGAAAAATTGAAAATTTCGTCAGTCAGTTAAGAATTGCGAATTTGATTGATCAGGTGCGGAAAAATAGCAAATTTTGTCGATAAGGCTCTAAAAAATCACAAATTTCGTTGATCGGACACAGAAAAATCGCAAATTTTGCCAATACACGGAAAATTGCAAATTTCGTTGATTGGGCACAGAAAAATGTCGAATTATATTGATGAGGCACGGAAAAAATCTTACATTTCGCCGATCGGGCACGGAAAAATGTCGAATTATGTTGATGAGGCGCGGAAGAAATCGTACATGTCGCCGATCGGGCACTGAAAAATCGCGAGTTTGTCACTCGGGCTCGGAAAAATCGTGAATTTCGTTTGTTGGGCACAAAAAAATCGTCTATTTGGTTGATGATGCGCGGAAAATTGCAAATTTTGTTGATCGGTTGCGGAAAAAAAAGAGTTTCAGCAATCACGAAAAAAAATCCGAATTTCGTCAATTTGCCTCAAAAAAAAATTGCAAATTTCGTCAGTCAGTTAAGAATCGCGAATTTCGTCGATCGGGTGCAGAAAAATCGCGTATTTTGTCGATCAGGCGTGGAAAAATCAATTTCGTTGATCAGACACGGAAAATTCGCGAATATTCTCAATGATGCAGGGAAAGATTGAAAATTTCGTTGATCGGCTGCAAAAAAATCTCGAGTTTTGTCAGCTTATCGCTAAACAAAATCGCGAATTTCGTCAATTTGCCGTGGCAAAAAAAGTCAAATTTTGTCAGTCACTTAAAAATCGCGAATTTTACTGATCGGGCGCGGAAAAAATCGCGAATTTCAAGGACGGAAAAATTGCAAATTTCGTCCACCGGGCACGGAAAAATCGCGAGTTTTGCCGATCGAACTCCAAAAAATCGCGAATTTCATTGGTCGAGCACGACAAAATTGCGAATTTCATTTGTAGACACGAAAAAAATCGCAAATTCCGTCGATCAGGCGCGGAAATATAGCGAATTTCATCGATCTTGTGTCGAAAAATCGCGAATTTTGTCGATTATGCATGAAAGAATCGCGAATTTTGTCAATCAGGCGCAGAAAAATCGCAAATTTCGTTGATCGGCTCCTACTCCCCCCTTCGTTCATAAGTCTTTTTCGGCACTAACCACTTTCATGCAAATGTTTGTTTTTTAGCCCTTTTAATAAAACAAAATTTACTCCCCGAATAAAGTCAAGGAATATTATCACTCCTTCAAAATAATTCTTGCTATATCTCTGTTGGAAACTGTTAATATATCCTTGCCAGCTGAATTGTATATGTTGACTGAGTAGGGGAGCCTAGAAGGTACCCCCCCCCCCCTTACATGAAGCCCGAAACCATATTTTTTATTTGATTATAGGCCACAGATAACATCCCCCAAATAGAATTCTCTCCGTGTTACTGATGTGGCCCGCGACAACCCAGACATTTTTGAAAGTGGCCCTTCGCTTAAAATGTCCGAAATCGATGCACTCTATTTTGTGTAAACGTTTGAAAGGACTAGCTAGACGTATGAAGAAATACGCATAATTTATGGTATAAATAGAGCTTATCTCAATACATTTTGATAACATCACACACACAAAAAAAAAAAAGACAAACTTTCTTACAGTGATAAAAAGTTAATATTCAGTATGTTCGAAAAGTTCGCCATTGCACACGATACACGTTTGTGGAACTTCTATTGCAAGCCTCTTCAATACGATGACATAGATTTAACCCTTTTAAGGGCGGTGGCTACACGGTGTAGCCACCTAATTTTAATTCCAAAACTGACAAATGGCCGCAAGAATATTTTAATAAAATTTTACTTTCGTAATAAAAGTGAAAATTAGCGGGTTTTGATTTTTTAAGAAATTCGTTTAAATATTTTGGTGCCAGTCAATTATTTCATCAGTTTACGAAATGAATTCTTCTGCCCCTGAAAGAGTTAATCTAAAATTTTAAATGCATTGGAAATTAAATTTTTACAGACATTGCAGCACAGTACAACGTCACAATCTGAAATTGTGCACTGTTACATTTACGGAATGTGAATATGCAAAGTAGAATCGTCACTCATCGATTTCGGACATTTTTGGGTATACAGGCGTTGATTTATCGTATCCGTGTGAACCAAATGTCGTTTTGTACTAATTAACTGATGCTCTAAATCTTTCTAGGTGGAAATTTTACCATATCTCTTTTCGTTTACGATTTTCAATAGCTATCTTCCAAATTTCGCCAGTGGGGCGCTGCTGTCTTTTGCATTAGGTCGGGCGTAGTCGCTTTACTGTACCGGTACCTCACTTGCATAGCTGTAGCTCTCTCCGTTCGCAAGTATTTTGAGGTTAAAAGGACTTTCCTTTGCACCCTGTATTCTCGAGATATTATATTTTCGAAATGTGAAAAAAAAAATCGATTTTTTGAAATTTTTAAAGGAACTTCCCTCCTTAAATTATTCACTGATTACCTTTTATGTCATTTATTTATTTATTATGTACTTTGGTCACTTATTTTTCGTTTAACGTTATAGTTAGGATACCGTTATGATGAGACTCGTGTTAATTGTTTTTACGGTTTTCAGTAATTTAAATAAGGTGACACCACAAAATATTTTAAAAACTAAATTTTAAAAGTTCGAACTGGTAACCTTCTTTCTGGTTTATAAGTCTGCATCGTGCTTTCCATGATAGAAGGTTTTTCGTAATATTTCCAGGGTTCCTCTTCTATTTCTGATTCACTACTTCCGTCAATCGTGGTTGTTTTTGGATTTGAATAAGAATTTTTCAGCGGACCAAGACAGAATAATTCATAAACAAAATGTTGTGGGATTTTTCAGGAATATGTTGAAAAGGTATATTATGCAATACTTGTGTGCGATTTCAGTTGTTCAAGAAATGCAGCTGTAGTTTTTGAAGTAGTAGTATTTAAGTATTGCGCGGCAGCGCAATACTTATTTATTTCCAGTGTCACTTCTCAATGTTAATTTAACATAGGAGTCATAATGGAGCCTATGGAGTCATAACTTTTTCATTTTTTTCTTCCCACCTTTTTGTCCCTGATGTCACTCATTTTTTTTTCTTTACTAATCCTTCTATATATAAAAAAAAGTTTTGATTTGGAAATGGACCAATGAAAATCTGCGTAGATCATTCGGGTACTCCTACTAGATCGGCATCCATATTTTTTATGGCCGGGGGTCTTTCTTCGTTAATATTAAGAAAGCTGTTTCATACAAAAATAAGAAAATCAGTGGTATTATAGAGACATGTTTGATAAACACGCTGATGAAGACAGTTTTTAGATCGAATAATTATTTTAAGAGATATTTAATGTTAAAGATGGTCAAAATCGTTCCATTAAAAAAGTTTTATAGGAGAAAAACTGTACATAGGAATTTAAACTTTTTTGGATCATTTTATACATTGGAAGTTCCCGATGTGCAGACTGCAATTTTCTTTCTAATTTGACTCATTTTTTGAGGATTTATTTCCATTTTAAATTCAAATTTTCAGCATTTCGAGAGATATTTTTTACACATTTTTGAAAAGGGCAATTATTTTAAACTGTTGCCAATTTTAAAAATAGAGCAAAGAATAATATTTCCTTCAAATAAAAAATTTATTTAAACGTGGCTATTATAAACAGAAAAAAACTTTCAAATTAGAATTAAGTGATTACGTGTTAAAAATCGGGATAATATTGAAAATTACATCATAAAAACTACAGTTACACGTTAATTTTAAAAGGGAAAGAAAATTTTTAAATACTAAATTCATTATTATGCGTTAAAAGTCACAAATGAAGGAAATTACGTCATATTTAAAAAGGCCAAATAAATAAAAGTTGGCAAAATACTTTAAATTAAAAAATACATTTGCACGAGACATTTATTTCATATTTTGAGATAATCTTTTCAACTATTATCGTGAATTCTAAGACAGCGCAAATAATATTTCCTTCCTAACAACAAAAGTATTTTCATGTGATTATTAAAAAGAGAAAGGAAACTTTGATGAAAATTACGCCAGATTTAAAACGATACATTTAAAAGAACTTTCTCATAGCGTTGTTAAAAAGTACCGTGAGACAAAGACTCTGTGTACTTAATTCATTTTACATTAGCTTACTTTATAACTTTTAACTAATTTTTAACACTTTCCAACAAAGTTGAAAAGTGTTATTGATTTCGGATTGTCTGTTCGCGCTCTAACTCTCGTAAATATACTCGGATCGCACTCAAACTTTTGGTTATTGACGTTTAGCCTAGCACGAACCCTATTTCAAATTAAGTTTGTAGCATGTTTAGTTCATTTACAGGGACAGTCAAAAGTATTCCATTACATTACGGCCAATGGGAAAAAATAATTTCAAATGAATTTTAAAGATGTTACACCCTTTCAAACATAATAAAAAAATATATGCATTTACGAAGTGCACTAAAATATGCAGAATATTCTGTAGCATATGCGGTGCAACGAATAGTTACCATTCATTTACAGGGCTACACAAAAGAATTCCATTACAAATGGTATAGAGGGAAATTGTTTGCAGGTTATTTTAATTATACAAATTCATATATAATAAAATTGATATACGTCGGTGAGGCTTACTTAAGTTATTTCATGCATAATACAAAGAGCATAGCATTTACAGGAACATACAAAGCATTTTAGACAAGTATTTTCTATCCAAAGTGCTGTATATTAGCGGCGATGGCAGGGAATGCATTTTAATTATGATATGCGCTTTTAAGTTTCACTATATGTATGCATACTATATGGTGTGTGTAAATGTGGTGTGTTGATATACAAGGTATGGTGTACAAATGTGATATACAAATGTATGGTGTGTGTTGATATACAAGGCTACGCAAAAGAATTTGTAAAGGTTACTGAGTATGACCGTAAATTGCTGAAAGGTGGGTTTAAAATGTATTAGGCTGAAATGCATGTAGTTTTCTATGAAATGTTTGTAGAATATAGATAAAATGATATACAGGGCCACGCAAAGTATTGGATACATGGCCGCCTATAGATGATAAATTCTGGAAATGCGATTTCAGCAATTTTAAGAGTGATTTAGTTTGAATTGGTTATCTTAATAGTGGCGTGTAATAAAGGTACTAGGTAAACAACAGGGCTGAACAAAAGTATTCAAGTATGTTTCCATCTATTAGCATAAATTGCTGAAAGAATAATTTCAACCTGTTATGCGTTTTCTTGCTAAACTAAATTTTCTATTATATAATATATATATCAGCCTACAGATCAAATACAGGGCTGTTCGGAAGAATTGGAATAAATATTTGGCTATGGATGGTAACTGCTGAAATCAGTTTTTTAAATGTTTAGATAGTTACCTTATTTACCTTATTTCCCTAAATAACGAAGTTTTATTAAAGCTTTCAGGGAGTGTTGGAAAGTGTTTCATAATCTATGCCGTACGCAAGATTTTTCTTTCCTGTTTTTTAATCAAAGACGAAAACAACCATTGTATCTCTTAGCAGCGGCTGATTTCGTCTTAAAAATCTCCAATCAAAGGAAAATGAATGAAAACCTGTTTACAAGGAGACCGTCACTGTTTTTTAAAATTATAATTCAATCTTTTTAAGGCCGATGAAATTAACATGCTTTTAGAATCTGGGGTGTCTGGACGGGGTTGGCGAGCGTTGCTCGTAGGGGGGGGAGAGCCCCCTAGTTCTAAAAATATTATAAATTTAAAGTGTGAAAATGTTTGCCTGACATGAGGGTCAAAACGGATGATAAAATTCCTTTGCATATGGGTGAATAATAACCCAGGGAGTAACATGGGCTAATTTTTACTTACATTTTTCAAATATTTTTCTTAATAATTCCAAATTTCGTTTTTTTCATTGAGAGTCAACGGACATTTTTTCAATAAAATTTAACATTTTTTTTTTCATTGTTGCCAATAATTTAAAAACCGTACTAATAATTTCTCTATTTTTAGCTGAATGATTTTCACGTGAAAAATTACTAAAAAGTTTTTTTAAGAATTAAAAAGAAGTTGAATATGGCGTCATAGTAGAATTAAAATGACATTTTCAAACAGATTTTTTACGTTCAGATTGGAAGTTTTTGCCCAAAGTACAGCAACTTGCATTACTGCACTGGTGAACGATTTTAAATTATACATAAGTAAATTGCATCACAAATTGTTATACGATACCGCATGAATCAAAGCATGATAATGGTATCCTTCATTAATTTTGAAATGTGTTCGTCTGAATGCAGTAGTTATTAAAAAACTTGACATATTAAACAAAAACCTAATTTGAAGAACAAATTAAAAAAACAAAATTTATTTCCTACATTTTAAGCCCAAGAAAGGACAGATATTAAGATATTTCATTCAATTCGTTCTACATTGAATGTTAAATTTTTATAACAAATAAATTAAACCAATTGAACATTAAAAAATAAAAATAAAATTCATACAGCATGATACTTTAAACACCCTAAAAACTAAGATTCCGTTCAAATGAAATCGAAATAAATCTTAGACTTTTTTAAAGTTTCGTATTTTGCATATATCTTATAATTTTATGTACAATCATCATAAAAATAATACAAAAATCTGCAATACAAATATTTACAACTGAAAAATGGAAAACGTCTAAGATTTCTTTCGATATCATTTGAACGGAATCTAGTTTTTAGGGTGTTTAAAGTATCATGTTGTATGAATTTTATTTTTATATTTTAATGTTCTATTGGTTTAACTTATTTGTTACAAAAATTTAACATTAAAGGTAGAACGAATTGAATGAAATATCTTAATATCTGTCCCTTCTCGGGCTTAAACAATGTAGGAAATATTTTTTTTTTAATTTGTTCTTCAAATTAGGTTTTTGTTTAATTCTTTCAAGTAGAAGTATTCTTTTCAAGTAGTTCGAATAAAGGAATAGAATTTCTTCTGGAAATAACGGATGTAAGGCATATTACTTGTAGCATGATTTGTATATTTTGACATTTTCCTGCTCTTCTTATTTTTAATTTCCCATTTTAAGGGAAATCTGCTTCAATCATAAGTCTTTACTGAAACTTCCTTTGTGTTTTCGAAACCTGGATCGTGCATCTTTTTTTCTATGTTTTCGATAGTAAGTAGACCTTTTTTGCTGTAGTCATTTAGGTAAACCCGTCTTTCATCAAGGATAACAATGTATTTCCATTATCTTCTGTTAAATTATTTTCGAACCGGACTCTACAAAATGCCTTGCGTTGAACCACGAGACTCGGCAAAATACGGTGGACATGCTTTTTTGCTTTTTTAATCTGCAAATTTTTGTTTATTGTTTAGTTTATCGTTGCTATATATATATATATATATATATTCAAAGACTTTTCAATAGATTTCTGCGTCGGTAGATCTTCTTGTTACCATCGTCTACACTTTAGAAACATGAGAAACTGTACAAATCTTTATAGGTTATTCACTTGGAGCCTTTTTTGTCCGTGTAGAAGTACTGATTGATTTTATTTCACTTTACTCATTAATAATATTGTTTATTTTTCCTTTTCAATAATTTTTTTTTTACTTCCGGAATAAGAATATTTCTCCTCGGAAAACGAAAAAACATATCCTCCGATCAACAACTTGTTTACATGCGCCATTTTGAAAGAAGAATAAATTAGAAAGGATCAGAGGATAATTTAATTTTAAATTGCCGGAAATGTTTTGGGGAATTATTTCTGTCAATTTAAAATTAAATTAACTTATGATACTTTAAAATTTGTTCTTCTTCAAAAAGGCGCATGTAAAAGTTCCCAAAGAATTTGCATTTTTAAAATCCTTTATCAAAGTCGTTCTAAAAAATCTGTAAACACCGTCTGTTGTTCCAAAATTCTCTATAAAGTAAAATTTCTATCATTGTTCAGTTAGGTACGGTAAAGTCTGTAATAATGTATGCAAACTAGATCATTAAGGAACGGCTTTAAAAAAAAGTGAATTTATTAAATATGATCTTTTAAATACCTTAAGTTTCACGATTATACGAAAAAGCAATAGCTGTATAAAGAGGTGGGTTAGGTACACATAATCTTTTTTTCCTTTAAGTTTCACAATTATACCTAAAATTCTAATTTAAATATATCGAATAACAATTGAAAATATTTTAGATGAAAACTAATCGATTTGATTAACTTAAAAAACTATCATTATAACTGTTATTTCGATTTCAAAATCTAATCATCGTTTGATTTTCACTAAATTAATTAATTTCCAAAACAAGACTTGTCATTTTCTGGATAGTAAAATAGTGTACTTTATGCATTACATCCCGAAGTTTGGTTATTAAAGGATATATATTTTTATTATTCAATTTTCCTTATATATGCTTTGTTAATTTAATAACAAGCTGTATTAAGCACTAACCCATGCACACTAGGGTGGAGTGAAAAAAACGAAATAGCAACCAAATGTTGCCTTTTAGTACCTCTAATAAACGTGCAAAATTTCAGGAATTTTGAAAAACTCCTTCAGGGCTCTACCAGGACCTTTATATTTTCATTGTTTCACACAATAGGCTCTTACCATAAATTGTACATTTACAGTGTTTTTTGGTAATCTCATTTAACATTTTTAAATTTAAAATGTTTAGTGTAACTTCCTTTATGGTTTTTAAACTTTAAGTATTTATTTTAAAATATTTGAAACGTTTTATTGAGTTTTACAAATTGTTTGTTCTTATTTTTAGAGTCAAAATGAGTGCGAGTGGAGGCAAATCGAAGTTTACCATTACTAGAAGTGAAGTGGAATGCCCCCCCCCCCCATTTGGTACTCCTTAAAAACTAAATGAAGTTGTTTTGAAAACAGTAGCAGATGTTATAAAATATTACTTACATACAAGACAATAATTAAAGCTCAGCAGGAAATGTAAAGATCCACCAAAGTCAGAGGTAATTAAAATCCTCAGAGAAAAGATCGAAGAAATTTGGGAAAAAGCATCAAATTGTAGTTTCCCAGAGACGTATTGATCAAATACTAGACTACATTTTTCTGAATACCAGAAACTTATTGGATTCCCCTAATCCAAAAGAAATCATAATTACATGAAGAAGGTTCAGTTTTACAAAGCTGAAGCTATAAGTAAACGTCTAGACATTTCGGCGTGCAAATGCAAACCAATTTTCCTAAGTGTAGTAAATTTTCCTAAGTACTAAAAATCAAAGAAGGTGCTTCTAAACGAACAAAAATTTCTTCTTCACTAAAGGCGAACAAGAAAGATGGTTATTGGCACGCTCGATAAAGCCAAGACTAGTAAATTGAAGCAAAGAGACGACATAAAAACAAAGAACTCGATAAGGGCTAGAAAGGAAAGTTTAAATTCTGCAGCTAATCAGGACAGTACAGTTGTTATGTAATGTGACAGTGGTGATGAAGAAAGAAGTAGTCGCACTTTATTAGGGTGTGAAGAATTAATATCCGTGCCACAAGCTCTACTTCCCACAAAGACAAATGATAACACATCTACCTACAGTTTCAAGGTTCTCAGATCAGTATGAGGCTTCAGATAGATGGAACAATGGCAACATCTTGCAGACTTGCAGAAATTATTGCTGCCACGCATCTATCAGAAACCCCATACTGAGCTGAGACCCTTGAAACCGTAGGTAGATGTGTTCTCATTTGTATTTGCGACTCTTCCTTAGAAGTAGATGCTTGTGATATGGATATTAATTCTTCACACCCTGATAAAGTGCTACCACTTCTTTCTTCATCACCACTGTCATAATACATAACAACTGTACTGTCCTGATTAGCTGCAGAATTTAAACTTTCCTTTCTAGCTCTCATCGAGTCCATTGTTTTTATGTCGTCTCTTTGTTTCAATTTACTTGTCTTGACTTTATCGAGCGTGCCAATAACCATCTTTCGTGTTAACCTTTGGTCAAGAAGAAATTATTGTTCTTTTAGAGGCACCTTCTTTGATATTTCACGGCTACACTTAGGAATTGGTTTGCATGTGCACACCGAAATCTCTAGAAGTTTACTTACAGCTTCAACTTTGTAAAACTCAACATTCTTCATGTAATTATCTTTTCTTTTGGATTAGGGGAATCGAATAAGTTTCTGGTATTCAGAAAAATTGTTGTCTAGTATTTGATCAATACCCCTTTGGGAAATTACAATAGTTCATGCTTTTTTTCCAAATTTCTTCGATCATTTCTCTGGGGATATTAATTACTTCTGACTTTGATGGATCTTCACTATTCCTGCTGTTTTTTAATTATTGTTCTGTATGTAAGTAATATTTTATGACATCTGCTCATGTTTTCAAAACAACTTCATTTAGTTTTGAAGGAGCACTAAATAGGCGACATTCCACTGCACTTCTAGCAACAGTAAACTTCAATTTGCCTCCACTATCACCCATTTTGACTCTAAAAATGAGAACAAACAATTTTTAAAACGCAATAAAACGTTTCAAATATTTCAATATAAAGAATGAAAGTTTAAAAATTATAAAGAAAGTTACACTAAACATTTAAAATTTAAAAATGTTAAACGAGATTACCAAAAGACACTGTAAAGGTACAATTTATGGTAAGAACCTATTGTATGAAGCAATGAAAATATAAAGGTCCTGGTAGAGCCCTGAAGGAGTTTTTCAAAATTCCTGAAATTTTGCACGTTTATTAGAAGTGCTGAAAGGCAACTTTTGGCTGCTATCCGAAATCAAAATTCCAACTTTCGTTTTTTTCACTCCACCCAAATGCACACACGGAAAAAAAAATAATAAACATTAGATTATCCTGAGTTTACACTTCTAAATGAAATGATTTCTAGCTAAAATGTCACATTCAATTAACTGTCCAATTCTATTTGCAATTCTCTGGAAATCAGAATATAATTACTATCATCATTCATTTAGATTAGGTGCAAAGCTATTGTGATTAAACGGATCCTAAAGCAATAGCAACAGCGAGTTAGATAAACATGACCTTTTGTTTCTGCAAGTTTCACTCACAATTATGCATAAACTCCAATTAAAATACATTCATTAACCACTGCAAATTTCTTTTTTTAAAGGGTAACCTTTTTATAAAATTTAAATATCTTCTCTGAATTCTTATAAGAACTCCAGCGTTCTCGTCCCGATGAAACTAAGTTGAGTAATTAACAGGAGGCATGCAATACGAAAATTATCCATGGAAAAATAAAGTTTATTGTGAAGAGATACGTAAACCGAGGGGTCTCCTTACACGAGCAAAATCTTCGACTTTGCATTTCGAAGGTCCGTAGTCCTTACCTCATATAAAGTATCGAGCCACACCAATACACACTCCAAAAACCGTTATCTTTTCTACAAGTAAAATTCAAACATCCAATCACGTCAATCTGGCAATAGATCACGAATAAGAAATGTTTTATAATGATTAAAAGAAAATGAGATAATAAATCTTTCCAGTAATTTATTTACTTGTTATTATATCGTATTAGAGATGAGACGGGCTAGCCCCGAGTCCGAAAGCCCGATCCCGGGCCCGACACGGGATCGGGCTCGATTTTTATACCAGTCTTCGGACTCGGACGGGCTCGGTCTCATTCTTTTGAACTTGATATTTTGATTTTTTTCTCGTTACAGAAAAAATAGTAAGAACTTTTTTTTCTTAAAAAAATACTTATTTCATTTTTTAGTGATATTAATGTTATTTTGATCAGATGAAGGGAGAAAATAAATCGCAATTTTCTTCTTTTCTTGTATTATAATTGTGATATTTGCAGATTCATATCCGGTCTTGACAGCGACGATGTGCTGGTGGCGCCATTAGGATATTTTTAATAGGAACGTTCATTTATAATAAATATTATTATTTTAGAGATCCAACATGAAAGGAATACAGTAGAGCGCCGATTATCCGAACTCCTATTAACCGAACTTCCAATTACCCGAACACCCTATTTTTCTGAAAAAATTTTTTTAACCGAACTTTCATTTATCCGAACAGCCTATTTCTCTGTAAAAAAAATTTTTAACCGAACTTTCAATTATCCGAACAGCCTATTTCTCTCAAAAAATTTTTTAAACCAAACTTCCATTTATCCGAACAGCTTATTTCTCTCAATTTTTTTTTTTTTTTTTTGATGATGAGATTGGGGTTGAGATTTAAGATGAAAAAGAAATTGAAGAAATGAAAACGAATGCTCTGATAATGACCCAGCTCCATCACATAATGAAACCTTTGAATGTCTGGAAAAAGCTATTAAATGGCTCGAACGGCAGAAGAACTCTGATCCTATTCAACTAATGTATTTAAAAAGAATTCGAGAGGGCAGCATTGGAAAGAACGTCTTCTTTGAAGCAAGCAACAATCAGATGTTTTTTTGCTTAAATTATGATGTCTGGAGTTCAGAAAATGATAAAAACAGAAAAAGAAAATTTTAAATGATAAAAAAAAAACAGTTTTTAAACACGCTAGCATTAACTGGTGCTGCCAGTCCCAAGCCTGGATAAAGTGTGAAGGTTTTAGTATAGTCAGGAGCATCCCTTAAATTGTCTGTCCATTTATCCGAACTTTTGCTTATCCGAACTAGAGTCGGTCCCGATTTGTTCGGATAATCGGCGCTCTACTGAATTTTGTTTTGTTTGTAGTCAATCAAAATTGGCTTAAGGTTTGCGAATTTTTAGTGTTTTATTGTGTGCGAGTTATAATCTGTTTTTATATGAAAATGACGTTAATGATTCTATCCTTTTTTCATCACGAACTTTGCTCATACAGCTGCTCTGCTGTTCACATTCGCGAAGTCATTTTCATTTGTAAGTAAATATAATTAGCATATATTGTTATTCCGATAGAAAGCAATCGAGCAGTGTTTTCTCTTTTCTTATAAAAGCTTCGGATCTTTCAAGATAACGGTGTCAAATTTTTAATTTCAGCTGATTTGCAAGGACACGAGAATCACGAAAGATTGTTTTGAGGAAGGAGTCGATTATAATTTAAGATGTACACCTTTTATAGGAAATAGAAAAACGTTGTGCGATTCTTCATCATAAAAATAGTAATTACTTCAAATTTCGATCATTTATTGATATAGTAAATTTCCTTAATATGTCCATCAGATTTACTTGTTGAGGAGACAAATAAGAGAATCCTTTTAAGAAGGTATATATTTATTTGATACGAAATTTCTTTTTCAATAACATATAATGTAAAATAATGTAAAGTTCATAAAATTAATTATGAGCTGGGAATTAATAGTTATTTTTATCTCCATGAAAGACGTTGTTAAAAACAATTTGATTTATTCTCGTTTGAATAATTTTAATTATGATTTTTTTTTTCTTTTTTGTATTGGATACTTTTGGTATCGGGCTCGGACGGGCTCGGGCTCTGATGACTTAAAAGTCTTTCGGGCTCGGGCGGGCTCGGATTTAAAACTGACAGGGTCGGGCGGGCCCGGGCTCCGAAAAGTGAGCCCGAACTCATCTCTATATCTACTGACATATGTTAAATTTATCACTAACATTCACCAAAAATTAGCGAGATGCAAACAGTTAAATTTACAAATGAAAGTACCTTAATTATACCCAAAATAAAATAAAGATTTATTTTGACAGGAAATAATATTATTATGAAAAAGAGCTTTTTAGATGAGATAAAAGTAAAGTTAATATTAGACAGTAAATTAATATATTTTAAGATTTATGAGAGCACAGATAATTAATGAAATGTAATTTAGGAGCAAACATGATTTTGAATATATTAATTATCAATGATACGATTCTACATCATATTATCCAACACTAAGTTATATGTTGAAATAATGTCTGCGTACACTAATGTATGGGTAGTATTATTAAACTATGCTCTGTTCCCTTCTCTCTTTATCGAACTCAGCAAGGCTTATCGGTTGTTGGTTGTATTTATGTCGGCCAATTATCTGCACGTGGGATATAGGCCCTAAGGGGGGAGTGCCTTCCGTGGAGGTCTTTCTAAGGTAACCTAACCCGTATTAACACTTGGAGAACCAAGGTTCGAAGAAAACCACGAAAACTCCGAACGATTAGGCCGACGGGCACGATTGGGATCGAACCCAGCACCTCCCGTCTACCAGCTTCGAGAGCAGAACCTCTCGGCCACTGGTGGGGTGCAAGGCTTATCGGAGAACCACTCATGTATCTCCCTTCGTATACATGTTTCTCCCCTCAGGACTCGACCTTTTCTCAGGAAATCTTTCACTGGCAAATCCACGGCTTACACTCAGCTTTTACCTGAAGAGGAAAAACAAGTGGAGGCCTCCCATGTAAATCAAGGAATCTCTTTATCTCTCACTAAACTTTGTTAAATCATGTTAACATGATAATTTTTTCTTCAACCCCTATTTTTGCTTAATTTGTTTTTGCTGTATGCGTTGGTCCTATCAAAAACTTGCAAATATAAAAGTTCTATATACTATTAAGAAAATTTATAATAAATTTACGTGGATTTGATATCTTGTGAATTGATTAATTTATGAATTTTTTCCTTCTTTAACTCACTTCCACACACACACTTTTTTTCGTTTTAATTTTTTTTTTTTGGTAAGAGTTCTTTCTATCAAAAACTTGTAACATAAAAAATGTAGATAATATTAAGAAGATTTACGATAAATTTAAGTGGATTTGATATCTTGAGAGTTGACGAAGTCATGAATTTATTTCTCCCTAAAACCCTATTCCCCCACCCCTTGAGCCCATTTTTAATTTTATTAAAAATCTGTCTTACGTAAATTTTTGGCCCTTTTCCTATAAGTAATAATAACTTTAAACTGATTTGATATGTATTATAATTAAGAAATTATGGGGTTTTTTTGTTTTCACAAAACCTCTCCCTTTTTCCACCCCCTTCGTCCGATTTTGCCCATTAACGAACTTGACCGAGATTTCCTGCCCCTTGATTTTATGCATCAAGTTGGAAGAGATTTATGCAGAATTATGGAAGTTATCGTGTCCATAAAAAGTGATATAAATAGATCGTTAGGTAGATAGATAGATAGATAAAGTTTTTTTACTGAGGGTGGTTTTGGGTTCTAGGGATCATGATCAGCGTAGATCTGTAAAATATTTTTGAATTTCCAACATAGGGGAGAATGTAATATGTAGTATTCCTTATGAAATCTACCTAATAATCTCGGCGTCAATGTCTCAAAGGACACAATAGATAGCCGCATAACAGTTTTCAAAAACATAGTTTTAAGAAACTTCCTTGCAAGCCGCTCTTAAATGTGGTTCTTAAATCCCCTGCTCAACAACGAGAAATTTTCTTCCATATTCTCCTCTCCTTTCAGAATTGCTGTGAAGACATACTGTGACATCCGTCATCCAAATATGTCAGCCTGAACTCATCGAAAATCAGAATGAAGAGCGAGGAACATAATAAAGACAAAAAAGAGAAACCGATGAACGAACCAAACAATCCTTACAATTTTTGCCCACTTATATGCGAAAAGGCTATAAAAATCACTTAATTCAAAATGCACATAACTATTAAATAATACATAATCAGAGCTTATTTAAACATTTCGTACACTAAACATGACATTTTAAGTAAATTCAGCTAAAAGAAATTTAATTTACCATTTTTTTTAATTTTTGCTAAAAAAGTTAAAAAATCAGCACTTGAGCAAAAGTTTGAAAGTAATATATATATATATATATATATATATATATATATATATATATATATAGCGTATATATATATATATATAGTATCGTATAGTATAGTATAGTAGCATATGTATATATATATAGCGTAATATATATATATATATATATTACGCTATCGTACGTGCCACAGAAATCGCGATTATTTGTTATTTGCTTAATGGCAGTGCTAGAATGAAACGCATATCATTGGTTATTGATAACAATTTAATGCATCTCCAAACCTATAAGGTGGGTTGCCATATGGGGACCCTGTTCTGTCGCCAAATGCCGCCAAGTTTATTGACAACTTGGCGATATATCGCCAAATTTGGCGACAAAAATTAGTCGCAAAAAGTGACGCCAACTTGGCGATATCTCTAATATTTTGCCAAATTCCCTTAGATTCACTTCCATTGTAAACCAA
The DNA here is from genome assembly GCA_963932465.1 of Maratus speciosus. NCBI lineage: Eukaryota > Metazoa > Arthropoda > Arachnida > Araneae > Salticidae > Maratus > Maratus speciosus. The sequence goes on from OZ010799.1 coordinate 133,635,689, forward strand.
TAGAGTTTACTTGCTTAAAGAAAATCAACAAATTGCGATATCTTAAGGCAAAAAAACTAATATTTCTTAAGGGATTATATTAATTATATTTAAGGGAGTTCAAGTAAATTAAATTATGAATAAAAGTAACATGATACAATGTTTAGCATGCTTTCCCAAACATAAATTTTAAGTGAGACGAAATAACTGATAGCCAAGAGCGGCTAGTTATCCGAAAAATCTCAATTGTTTTCGTGTAAACTTAGTGCCACTAGTGGCAACTTTTTCGCACTACACATCATCGAAAATCGAAAAAGAAAGGCCCACTCTAATTCACAGGCGTGAATCATTTTAAATGGGTCTTTTGTTAACAAATATTTCAAATTAAAATGCAGTAAACTCTATCTAAAACAGACTCTGTGTAAGACAGAAAACTATCTAATGTGGAAAGATTTCCTGCTGAAGGCTTTTCGATAGTAAACTCTGTCTAAAGAGGAATACTATCTAGGACGTAAATTTTCTTGGTCGCAATCGATTCAATCGTATCGGAATATTTTGCTATTTTCTATTTTTTTATTTATAAAAAAAAAAAAAAAAAAAAAAAAAAAACTCCTTCAGGATGAAACATTTTCTGTGCACGCAAATTACTTAAAAAGTAGAAACATTAGTTTAGATATTACAAAATTAAATGTTTCCTAACAAATATGTCATGTGGAATTAACTATCGAATTAGAATCACAATTCTCCAGGAAGTCAGACTAAAGTTACTATCATTATTCATTTAAATTGCAGAAAGCTTTATGAATAAAATAAATCCTTAGGCAATGGCTATACACAGAGGTGAATAAATTTAAAGCTGTCTTTTGATTACAAACATTTTGCAATTATGTATGTTCAAATTAAAATACGGTAAACTCTATCTAAAATGGACGATTTGTAAGACAGAAAACTGTCTAAAAAGATTTCAAAGTCCTGCAGAACGCTTTTTGGTAAACATTTACAGCAGAACGCTTTACAGTAAACCGCATCTAAAGATGAATACTCTCTAGGACAGAAAATGTTTTTGGGCGCAATCGATTCCATTTTAGAAAGTGTTTATTGTACATAAAAATTTCTTTTAAATATTTTGTTAGTTTTAATTATTTTATTTATTAAAAAAAATTTCGACCTTGGAACATTTTCTCTATATGCACACTACATAAAAAGTCGAAACATTAGTTTAGCTATCTAATTTAAACCCACAAAATTAAATGTTTTCTAACAAAAATGTCATGTGAAATTAAGTGTCCAATTAGTATCACATTTCTCCAGAATGTCAGAGTAGAGTTACTATCATTATTCATTTAAATTGCACAAAGCATTATGAATAAAATAAAAGGCAGTGGTTATACACAGTAATGAATAATTTTAAAACGGTCTTTTGATTACAGATATTTTATTATATATGTTAAAATTAAAATACAGTAAACTGTATCTAAAACGGACTCTGTGTAAAACAACGGAAAAACTTTAAAGTCCTGCAGAACGCTTTTCGACAGACTAAACTCAGTCTAAAGCGGAATACTGTCTATGACAGAAACTTTTCTTGGTCACAGTCGATTAAACTTTAGAAAGAATTTATTGTATACCGATTTTTTTAAATATTTTGTTACTTTATATTTTTTATTTGTTAAAAAAAAAAATCTTCCTTCAGCACGGAACAATTTCTCTAGACGCACACTACATGAAAAGTCGAAACATTAATTTAGCTATCTTTAATTTAAACATACAAAATTAAATGTTTTCTAACAAAAATGTCATGTGAGAAATTAAGTGGCGAATTAGTAACACAATTCTCCAGAAAGGTCAGAGTAGAGTTACTGTCATTATTCATTTAAATTGCACAAAGAATTATGAATAAACAATTAAATTTAAAAAATCAAAAACCCGACTGCGTAAAAAGAGAACTAATTAATTATTTCTCATAAATGTGAAACAATTTTTTTTCAATACCTACTATTAGCTCACACTCTCGCTATATATATCTTGTTCAAATTTTCAGTAGTTAATAAAATACTTATTATTCATCCATTCAAGCTCAAATAAAAAATTTTAAACTTTTAGTGGATGACACTTTATGTTAATCCAGTTTTTTTCAAATATTAATTCATTAATTAAATTTAATTAATTAATTTTCAATAATCGAGAGAGCCGTCTGCTTGATCAAGGTATTTTAAGACCGAGAGAGCCCTCTTCTTGATCAAGGTATTTTAAGCGCCACTCTGGAGGAAAGAAGAGTGGAAGAAAAAAAATTCTCTTATTGACCTAAGTGGGAATTGACTTGATTTTCTTTTTTTTTTTCATATTACTTGTTTATATTACTTACCTATTTTTTTTATTTACTTGTATTGATGACTTTTAAGTTGTATTTAATTGTTAGTTCCTATCTATAAACACTGTTTTGATGAGGTCTATAGATGTCTATGATAGATAGAGTTGTAGTAAAGCGAGAGATCCTACCTACACAACTTCCTGGTTGTATAATATTTTAACGGAGCTTCTAACTGTAAAATAGTCAATTAAACATCGTCTTCATTTTGAAAGACCTATCCAATGATATGCCATTCAATAGGGTGCGTAAATTTTTTTTTCGTCTCTACGCCATTTTGTATTTTACGGCTCCCATTTTGAAATTATAAAAACAAAACCTAGCCTATAACCATCGGGCCGTTAAGACGAATTGATAGAGACCTCATTCATTAAAATCCATCCAGCCATTGGGATGTTTCGAGGATATAAATAAATCCACATACACAGATACGCGTGAAACACATAACCCTTCTTTTCAGTCGGGTAATAAAATAAAAGCAATGGCTATACACAGTGGTGAATAATTTTAAAACGGTCTTTTGATTACAAATATTTTATTATATATGTTAAAATTAAAATAAACTAAACTCTATCTAAAACGGAGGACGGAAAGCTGTCTAACGTGGAAAGATTTCAAAGTCCTGCAGAACGTTTTTCGAAATAGTAAACTCTGCCTAACATTCACCTCTGTTATACACTATATGGCCAAAGGTGACCGGTCACTTGCGATTTTAGACGTTTTGTTAAATATCTAGAAAAATACATGAGAAATTAACCTGAAACTGCAGGTGTGTAAACAGTATAGTATAGGTCATATATTTCCGCGAAGATTTTTTTCCCGAAACCCCATACGGGACCGTCAACAAATTGAAAAAGAACGAATATCTTTTGGATAACCCTGTAAAAGCTAATGTAGCAAAAGTTTTCAAACTCGATATTATTAATAAATGGCTTATTGTAATACACTGTGTTCATTTTTATGAGGATAGCATATATACTCGCAGAGAAATTAAGGTTTTTATAAATACAGTCCCAAATTTCGCGAAGTTTTTTGCTTATAATTTGCAGAGTTCTTAATATAAAAAAAGCTCTTTTCAGAAAGTATGACAAACAATATTGTACATAATACTCTGCAATCAGAATCAAACAATAATACAAATTGGAAGAAAAATGAGCAGGTTTACTAAAAAATGTTTCACTGCGCATGCGCGAATGCAATCAAAATATAATATTCATAATGTATTAGCTAAGTATATCGAGCAACTTTTGTGAAAGTTTCAAAATCATAGCTTGAACATTCTGAAAGTTATCGTCGATAAAATAAGCTCGAAATCCATTGTTCTCAAAAAGAAGCATAAAGATATGGGGATTTATCAGATATCTGTTGATTAGGGCCACGATAGCTTACACAATATTGCACGTACTACTATATTTGGATACAACCCCTCATCTTTTTGCTTCCTTTTGGGAACAACGGATTTCGAGCTTATTCTATCGACGATAATTTTCAGAATTTTCAAGCTATGATTTTGAGATTTTCAGAAAAGTTGCTCTATATACTTAGCTAATACATTATGCACATTATATTTTGATTGCATTGGCGCATGCGCAGTGAAACATTTTTTAGTAAACCTGCTCATTTTTAATCCAATTTTTATTATTTCTTTATTCTGATTGCAGAGTATTATGTACAATGTTGTTTGTCATACTTTCTGAAAAGAACTCTTTTTTTATATTAAGAACTCTGCAAATTATAAGCCAAAAACTTGGCGAAATTTGGGACTGTTTTTATAAAAACCTTAATTTCTCTACGAGTATATATGCTAGCCTCATAAAAATGAACGCAGTCTGTTACAATAAGCCACTTATTAATAATCTCGAGTTTGAAAGCTTGTGCTACATTAGTTTTTACAGTGTTATCCAAAAGATATTCGTTCTCTTTCAATTTGTTGGCGGCGGTCCCCTAGGGGGCTTCGGGAAAAATCTTCGCCGAAATATATGACCTATATTATACTGTTTACACAGCTGCAGTTTCACGTTAATTCCTCATTTATTTTTCTAGATATTTAACAAAACGTCTAATATCGCAAGTGACCGGTCACCTTTGGCTATATAGTGTACATAGAGGTGTATAACTTTAAAAAAGTCTTTTCATTATAAACATTTTTTTATATATGTTCAAATTAAAATACAGTAACCACTTCACCCTTCGACGGGTATAGGCACACAGTGCTTTTACACCCGACTTATCTTGGGGTAAGTCTATCTGAAACGGTCTCTGGGGAAGACAGAAAACTGTCTAAAGCGGAAAGATGTCAAATTCCTGCAGAACGATATTTGATAGTTTAAACTCTAAAGTGGAATAGTGTCTACGACGGAAATTGTTTGTGGTCCCAATCGATTCCTCCCTGGAAAGAGTTTACTTTACATAGAAATTTCTTTTAAATATTTTATTATTTTACATATTTATTTATTAAAAAAATTATTTCAGCTCGGAAATTTTTCTCTGCACGCACACTACATAAAAAGTCGAAATATTAGTTTAGATATCTTTAACTTACACCCACAAAATTAAATGTTTTCTAATAAAAATGTCATGTAAAATTAACTGTCCAATTAGTATCATAATTTTCCAGAAAGTCAGAGTAGAGTTTCTATCATTATTCATTTAAATTGCACAAAGCATTATGAATAAACTAAATCCTTAGGCAATGGCTATACACAGTGGTGAATAATTTTAAAATGGTCTTTCGATTACAAATATTTTATTATATATGTTAAAATTAAAATTAACTGAAATCTATCTAAAACAGACTACGGAAAACTGTCTAACAAGGATGGATTTCAAAGCCCTGTAGAACGTTTTTCGAAACAGTAAACTCTACCAAAAGCAGAACACTCTCTATGGCAGAAAATTTTCTTGCTCGTAATTAGTTCCATTTAGAAAAAGTTTACAGTATATAGAAATTTCTTTTAAATATTTTGGTATTTTCTATTCTTTAATCCATAAAAAAATTTCCTTCAGAAACAAAGATTTTCTCTATACGCACACTGCATAAAAAAAATAATAATAGTTTAGTTATCTTTAATTTACATGCATAATTAAATGTTTTATAACAAAATGTCACGTGAAATTAACTGTCTAATTAGTTTCACAATTCTCCAGGATGTCTGAGTAAAATGACTATCATTATTCATTTAGACTGTATATAGCATTACGAATAAAATGAATCCATAGGCAATGTCTGCACACAAATGTGAATAAGTTTAAAAGGGTCTTTTGATTATCAAACCTATTACAACTTTATATGAATCCAAATTAAAATACATTAATTTAGAAATGTAAATATTTTACTTTAGAAAATATTTACATTTTTCAGTGAATTTTGGTATTGATCTTAAAAAAGATTCCTCGATTTACAGAAGTAAGTATTCATTATTTTTTCCAAATTGTTGTTGAAAATTAAACTGTTTTCTTGTGTTATCAAAGAAAATATATTTAATATTATTTCTCTATCATTTTGTAATTAAACATTCAGAAATATTCTTTTATTTAATCCTTTATGGCACAACAATTCCGATCTGAAAAACTGTTTCCCCAGCTGTTAGAATAAATCATTATAAGCATGCAAAAAATAATAATTCGAAATTAGAATATAAAACTATAAAATTATTAATTAAAATGTACTTTTTTCACAGCTGCAATAAACAGAAAATTACATACTTCTCATAAATATTGTCAGTATTCGAATACAAATCTATAAAATATACGAAATTATCTTTGTAAAAAATCTATTTTTTGAACGTCTCCAACATTCTAAATTAAAATAAAAAATTACGATGTTCATTGTCAGGTTTCTGACGTTAACGAGCGTGTGACTAATTAAGATTACTGTTCATTAATATTATTTTGTTTTTATTTATTGCATTTTGTATGCAAATCACGTTCTACGTATTTGGGTTTGAGAAATATTTTTCTTATCTTGAAGTTTGGAACGAGATACTATTATATTAATATCTTACTGGAGGAAAAGACCCATTGTGTAAACGGCATACCAGCATTTCTTTTGTATACCAGAATGTGGTCAACAAGGACAATAGATAAAGGAACAGAAGAAGTCCTTGGGAATCTCTAATGAACGACTGAGTGAGGAAGCGAAGTGCAGTGGAAGATAAAGTGATTCCTTGATTGCACAGGGGTGGACTCTACGTGTTTTTCTCTCGAAGTATAATCTGAGAGAGACTGTTGAATAGTCTTGATTGGGGTCTCGTGGTCAAGAGGTTTGAGCGGTGGATTTTCCAGTAAAAGTATTCCTAAGATAAAATTTACTCCTGACGGGGGAAAATACGTGTATACGAAGGGGGATATCTGAATGGTTCTCCGATAAGCCTTGCTGAGTTCGATAAAATGAGAAGGGAACGGTGCGTAGTTTAATATTACTACCTAGTAATTTGACATTATTTCAAAGTATCACTTTCTGTTAGGCAGGAAGTGCTATATTCTAGTCTACATTTGTAAATATTTTTTATACAAATAATCTGTAAATAAATCATTTTTCAATATTTACTGAATAGGTTAGTATTTAATTATTATCCTTCTCACATTGTGTCCGATATGACGTATATATCAGTTGTGGCAGCATATCAACAAAACAGCGGTTATTCGAAGAAGTCTCTATGAGTATTTGACTGGAGTTTGCGTAATAATTGCCATCGTATTGACAACAAAAAAGCGTAAAATTCATTTTATCCATAATATTTCAAAACTATTCAAATGATAACTAAAACTTTAACATGAAAATATAACTCAGTATCACTGTCTGTTGAGATTTCTATGAAAAATTTATATAAACTGGGAGATAGCAATAATAAATAAAATCGTCTTTTAAAGGCCGCTGTATAAGTAACTGCTGTATTGATTTTGGGATATATAGCAGATATGCAATACGTCGATAGTAAGGGTAACGTTTTGTCAGTGTTTTCACAGATACTTACTTTTGAATACTAATATTTCTTTAAAAAAATCATCGCCTTACTTAATCTTAGAATCTTTCCCTTGAATAAGAGGAATATTTCTTTTTAAATTTTGCGGTATTTAAAAATAATCAGCCCTATGAACCCTGTATGTGCATGTCTTTTATTCATATAAGAAAACTTTTAAGTTGATTTCGTAAAAACACTACCTATTACATTCTCCCATATGTTGAAATTTCTGAAACGTTTTTGCAGATCTACGCCGATCATGACCCCTAAAATGCAAAACCAACCCCAGTTGAAAACTTTATATAATACGTATACATATATATGAGGGGATCACAACCATAGTAGACCGGGTCCACTTAAAAAAAAAATGAGATAGTCCATGTAGAAGGTGCAGTAAACTGTGTTTTATCTATACTACCGTAGTGCACCAAACCTATAGTTCACATACTTTCTCATAAATTGCATCTGTGTCCAGAGTTGGTGAAGTAATACAAGAAACCTTCACAACCATACTGAATCAAGTCCATTCATCAGTATAATACTCTTTCATATGTGATACATTCTTGTCTAAATCTTGCCTCATTGCTATCCAAAAACGTTATAGTTTAAACAAATAGCGATTTTAAAACTTCTGATGAAAAATAAGTGTTCGTGAATCATCAGATGGATAAAATATGAATGGAAAGCGATATTTTTTTATGACCCTCCTTTCTCCCTCCTGTCGGTAAACAAACAGTGAACATGCCGAAATCGTTTTTCTTAAAAAAATCATTTCAAGGAAATAAAACTCTAATCACATAGTTCGATCTTCGGCCAGAGAGGAATTTACGACAAAGAATAAAACCCTCGTGAAAGAGAAATTTTATCACAAAGTATTCAGCAGAAAGTTTAATTTCCAGTTCAAGCCACCAAGTACAGATACATGTAAATTATGTGATGACATATCAATCCAGCTTTCGAGAGAAAATGGTGAAAGTACTTGAAAAAGTCTTGAAACCGAGCGAGGGTACCGCTTGTGGAAAGCTAAAAAGGCTAGAGAGAAAATGAAAACTGATCAAATTATACCCTCAGATGAAACTTACTACTGTACATTCGATTTGAAAAAAAGCACTTCCCTTTCCTAAAGCTTTTAAGATCCATAGCGCCTTATAAATGCAATCTATATGTTATGCAATCTATATTTATGCAATTTATATGTTTATAACTTTGGGGCGCATTCCTTTAATAATAATGTGGGATACATGTACGTCTGTGATGAAATAGAGGGAGGAAAAGGTTCTCAAGTGCTTTCTAGCATTGTTGAAGACACCTAAGAGAGAAAACCTCTAAACATAAGAAAATTATTCTATATTCTGATGCCTGTGATGGAACGTCAGAATGCCTCTTACGCTGTCGAAGCTAGCTAATAGTACATACATAACAGCAGTCATTTGACTATAAATTCATGATGTCCGGCCACTCTTTCCTCCCTCTTTGTGTTAAACTTAGAGTAAAAAATCGAATAAGTAAATATAAATCAAAATCAAGAGTTTTTGTAATCATGATAAACAAGTCTTTTTTACACATGGAAATTTCACAACCATGCTGGACCAAGTCCTCATTTTTTTTTTTTAAACATATAAATTTACAATAGAAATATTAATTTCTCATTTGTAAAAGTAGGGCACTATAAAAGGGATATTTTAAATTGAATATTGACATATATAATCCTTATAAATCACTTCACATGAATTAATTATTTATTAAGAACTTTAAAGCGTTATTATTCAAAATAGAGATAAATGGATTTGGTCTACTACGGTTGTGAGCCCCTCATATATACCGTATATTTCCGTGTATAAGCCGAATATACGACTTTTCAGTCAAAAATCGTCCAAAATCGGTAACCCGTATATAAGCAGATGCTAAACAAACTTGATGAAAAATTTAGCGAACGAAAGCACTTTCTTTTTGCATAGCTAATAGAAAAAAAAAATGTGCTCTCCGAAATTATTGCTATGCTTTCTAGCCTTACTTCTGTTCTTCAACACACGGACGTTTTTCTAAAGATAGGCTCCGTTCGAAATGGATTGAATGGTCATCTGGAGATGCAGCTGTGACAATTGGAGGTACATAATTTTTAAAAAGTTAACATTGTTGGTATCCCTGAATTAGTGAAAGAAGCTTACCTTAAATTACTACAAGAAATAATCGTCCGATCTTTAAAAAAAATCTTGCATCAGTAACGCGATGGATAGAATTGAAAATTATGTCATTTTTTAAGAAGATGGAGATAATAGTGAACTAGATACTGACGATATTCATCCTGATGTACAAATGAGAGAAATCAATTTTAAGGAGTTGCTTGAAAATTCTGATAATGACTTGGATAGTAAAAGATGATTGGTGACTTGTCTGATTAGAAAAGATTGGAGTATTAAAGTATTTTTAGAAACTTGTAGGTATTTTTATGCTTATTTTATATTTACCATCCTTTTATTTTAGAATATCAAATTTTGAAACTGTCTTAGACTCCTGCATAAGCCGACACCTCACTTTCGAACCGAAATAATTCTATACACGGAAATATACGGTATATCACTTTTTTTATGGACACTATAATTTCCATAATTCTGCACCAATCTCTTCCACACTGATGCATAAAATCAAGGGGTAGAAAATCTCGGTCAAGTACGTTAATGGGCAAAATCGGACGAACTGACAAGTTTTTGATAGGACAAAGTCTTACAGAAAAATAATATAATAATAATAATAATAATAATAATAATAATAATAAAGCAATTTAACAAATTACAACGACCATTTGGAAAATGATTTTTTTTAAGACTAAAATTTAAGACATAAAAAATCGCACGGAGTTGATCATACATTATGTACGCCATGAATTAAACATTAACATTCATGGACCCATCATGAACAAATTTTAAAAGAAATTTCAGTTTTACAATTTTCGGTACTGTAAATTTTTAAACTTCTACGGAGCTGGTCATACATTACGTACGCCATGGATTAAACACACTGTAAAAAAAAATCTGTAAAGTTACTAAAGTTTTTCTAGGAAACTGGGATTCCAAGAAATTTTTATGTAACGGCAACAAGAAAAAATCCTGTAACATCGTCTATTACAGGAATTTTTCTTGTTCTCGTTACATAAAAATTTCTTGGAATCCCAGTTTCCTAGAAAAACTTTAGTAAGTTTACAGATTTTTTTTTACAGTGCATTAATATTCCTGGACCAATTTAAAATGAAATTTCATTTTTAAACTTCTAAACATCCCACAATATTACTTTTTATACCGTCGCATAAAGAAAAAAAATGTACTTTTAAATGCAGTTTGTTTGAAAGCTGTATCTCAATTTGTTTCTGAGTTATTATTTTTTTTTGTAGTTTTTATTACTTTTTGTCATTGTGGCAACAGAAGTAGCCATCTCTGTTCAAAGTAAAGGGAAAATACAGATTAGTGTATAGACCAATCAGAAAATAAATAAAATGCGGATTCAACCAATGAAACGCTTCAGATATTTTTTTATTTCCTACCCTGACAGAGGACAATAACCATTTTTCCAAATGGTTAATAAACAAAAAAAAGAGTGAGGGGAAGGGGGGGGGGGGTTCCAGAAGAAAAAAAAATCACATTTACTTGATTCTGATAAAGCCAACTCTTAATGAAAAATGAAATTAAAATCTCGTCAAAAACGGTCAAATGAATTGTTAAGTTGAGTTTATTTCTAATCTTTATTTAGTTTTTGTTGGTGAATTTAGTATTTAACTGCGCCTGTAGGCCGAACCGGCAGGGATTTCTTTTAAACACGTAAGTTTATACCCATATAAACACTGAAAAATGTAGAAAGAATCGTTTAGTTATCCTGAATCTACACCCAAAAAAGTAGATAGTTTGTAACTGAAATGTCACAAAAAAAAACTGTTCAATTAGTTTCTCAAATCTCCGAGAAGCCAGTGTAAAATTGCTATCATTCATCATTTAGACTACGTAAAGCCATTAAGAATAAAATGGACCATTAAGCTATGGCTGTACAAAAAGTTCAATTGATTAAAAAGGATCATTTGATTTCCGAAAGTTTCACGGTGAATTCAACTTTATATTGATTAACAATATAAAACATTTTAGAAAAAGATTTACTTTTATAGTAAGTTTTATAATGGCTTTACAAATAATTTCTCGACTCAGTGCATATCCATTCACTATTTATTTCTCAAATACTTTTTAAGAAATAAATTGCAATTTTACTTTTACTACAAACAGCATATTTTTCATTATTTTGCTATACAGTAGAACCCCGCTATTCCGAACAAATTGGGACTGGTGCCTGTGAGGATTACAAGAAATTTGGATTATCCGGAATTCCGATAAAAATAGAAAAGAAAAAGTTGCGTGCTCAAAGAAATGTAAGTTATAAGTACTCAGTAGTACAGTAAACATCCTCTAATCCGGCATACTAAGTTCCGGCATGCTGAACAATCCGACAAGACTTTTTGAAAAAAATAGTATTCCTTGTTTTCGCTCCTGATGTTTATAATAATCCAATGGAACTTCAGAATAAGGAATTACGAGAAAACCCATTACAAGCGGTTCAAATTTGCACATCTATAAATAACTCTGCCACCACGTGGACGTGGGGGGAGGGGTACAAAGAAACATTTCTGTAGCTAATTTGCGAAATCAAACTGTTGAAAGGAAAAATAATTTTTTATCATCTGAATTAAATACTTTTTGCATTTTAGAGAACAATTTTATAGTGACTGGTAAACAAACTGATATTCGAGAATTTTTTTTAAGATGGCTTCTATGAGTAGGTTTACAGTGCATATTGTCATTTTATATTCGTGTACACATGTTGTACTTTTACATTATTGAGTATTTTTTATTCCATTCAAGCTGTTTAAAGAATAAAAAACAGGCTTTACTGCCACTTTTTGTTTAATTCTAACTTCTACACATTTTTCGCGACATTTATCCTGTAATCCGGAAAATTCATTAAAAAGGAACAAATGATGCTAAGAAATTGCGGTTAGCATGAATCATATTATAGATGAAAATCGGATTTTTTAAATAACAAAGAAAGTTGTGGTGGTCCAGGAGATGACGCCTGTCAATCATTCATGAAGTAGTAGCATAAGAGCAACGCCCTCTAAATTGCAGAAATCCGTGATATTCTTGTTGTGACGTTATGAAACGTCACACGAAGCAGGCAAATCAAAGAAAAAACTAGTATGTTGTGGCCATCACAAAACTTTAGAAGAAAGAATCACGTCAATTAAATCATTTTAATAGTACAAGAAATTACATCAATTTAGCATCAATTCATATCAAATTATATCTGAATTTGAAGTTTGATGAAAATTTATTTCTAGAGATAGAGCTTTAGCGGAAATACGGAAAAATTTAGCATAGCAGCACCACCTGTTGAGCGATTTACACCAAAACATAAATAGCACTAATTGATATCAAGGTATACCTGAATCTGAAGTTTGATGAAAATTCGTGCATTAGTTATTGAGATAGAGCTATGGTGGAAATTCTGAAAAATGCAGCATAGTAGCGCCACCTGTTGAGCAATTTGCACCAAAACATAAACAGCACTAATTCATATCAAGATCCTACCTGAATCTGAAGTTTGTTGAAAATCCAAGTATTAGTTCTTGAGATAGAGCTATTGAGGAAATTTCAAAAAATGAAGCATAGCAGCGCCCCCTGTTGAGCAATTTACACCAAAATCTATATAACGTCAATTCATGTCAATGTATACCTGAATCTGAAGTTTGATGGAAATTCGTGCATTAGTTATTGATTCTATGGTATGGTGGAAATTCTGAAAATTTCTGTATAGCAGCGCCACCTGTTGAGCGATTTACACCAAAAACTAAAGAACACTAATTCATATCCAGGTATACGTGAATCTGAAGTTTGTTGAAAATCCAAGCATTAGTTCTTGAGACAGAGCTATTTCAGAAATTACAAAAAATGCAACATAGCAGCACCCCCTGTAGAGCGATTTAAACCAAAATGTTTAAAACATCAATTCATGTCAAGAACTAACTTAATCTGAAGTTTGGTGAAAATCCGTGCATTAGCTCTGGAGATTGAGCTATTGTGGAAATCGTGGAAAATGTTGCATAGCAGCGCCACCTTTTGAGCGATTCACACCAAAAACTAATCAGCACCAATTTATATCAGGGACTAACTGAATATAAATTTTTATCAAATTCCGTGCATTAGTTCTTGAGATAGAGCGCCCAAAAAATTTGTGTCACAGACAGACAGACAGACTCACAGACTCACAGACAGACATTTTGTAAAAACATGTTTTTCGGAATCTCTGACCCCTAAAACGTGTAAATCCGTCGAAAACCGAAAGTCGAAAATTTTCACAAATCCAATACTTTCTTCTTGTAAAGATAGAAGAAAGTAAAAAGCGAACAACTTTCATGTTTCGATTTTGTTGGTTCGTGGAAGAATTATTAATTATCACGAGCCAACGAAATGGGAACATGAAAGTTGATGGAATTTCTTTTTCTTTGTTTTCTCTGTTTCATGTGACGTTTCGTAACGTCACAAAAAAGCGTATCAAGGCTTTGTACGAGTCCGTTAGTTCTCTAACGCTCAAACGACTATCGTTGAAAAGTGTAGTTTACAATATTTAAAACTCTTTTACTTTTTTTTTAACCAGTTGGAAAAATGGTTATTGTCCTCTGTCAGGGTAGGAAATCAAAAACATATCTCAAGCGTTTTATTAGTTGAATCCCGCATTTTATTCGTTTTCTGATTGGTCTATACAGTAATCTGTATTTTCTCTTTACTTTCAACAGAGATGGATAGTTCTGTTGCCACTATGACAAACAAGTAATAAAAACTACAAAAAAATTAATAACTCAGAAACAAATTGAGATACAGTTTTCAAACAAACTGCATTTAAAAGTACATTTTTTTTCTTTATGCGACGGTATAAAAAGTAATATTGTGGGATGTTTAGAAGTTTAAAAATGAAATTTCATTTTAAATTGGTCCAGGAATATTAATGTTTAATCTATGGCGTACGTAATGTATGACCAGCTCCGTGCGATTTTTTATGTCTTAAATTTTAGTCTTTGAAAAAATCATTTTCCAAATGGTCGTTGTAATTTGTTAAATTGCTTTTTTTTTTTTTTTTTTTGACTTATGCGTCATTCTATGGTAACTTACGTTATATTTAGAGCAATTTACTGCAGTAATTTTAGTAATATAACACCAAAAAATATTCAAATGTAAAGTTGACATAATTTATTAATTAAACCTAATCAAGCTCAATTTGAAGGAAAATTACCTAGAAAATGAAAATGAAAGTTATATTTTTTATGGTAACTTACATTCCTTTACCCGACTGCCAAGAAGGGTTACGTGTTTTACGCGTATGTGAATTTCTTTATACCCTCGAAACTTCCCAGCGGCTGGGTGGATTTTAATGAATGACGTCTCTACCGATTCATCTTAACCGTCCGATGATTATAGGGAAGATTTTGTTTTTATAAATTCAAAATGGCGGCCGTAAAATACAAAATGGTGGTAGAAACGAAAAAAAATTTTACGCACCATATTGAGGGGCATATCATTGGATAGGTCTTTCAAAATGAAGACGATGTTTTATTGACTATTTTACAGTCAGAAGCTCCGTTTAAATATTACACAACCTGGAAGTTGTGTAGGTAGGATTTCTAGCTTTACTGCAACTCTAACCTTAATAGACATCTATAGGCCTCATCAAAACAGTGTTTATAGATAGGAACTAGCAATTAAACACAAGTTAAAAGTCATCAATACAAGTAAATAAAAAAATAGGTAAGTAATATTAAAAATAGTTTCACATTGAGGAGGAATAATTAATCAGTTCGCTTTTTACGCAGTTGGGTTTTTTGATTTTTTAAATTTAATTTTTTTTTTCAGTAATATGTCAGTTACGTAATAAAGATAACTGCCAGAGTTCAGTAAATAAAACAAAAATTAGATAAATATCATCTAAATTCAGCTTTGAATAGGTTTACTTTACCAATTATGTCAACTTTATATTTTTAATTCTATTTTTGGTGTTATATTACTAAAATTACTGAAGTAAATTGTTCTAAATGTAACGTAAGTTACCGTGGAATGACCCTTATTTTTTACTTTAGCAGCACGGTTTCTTTTTTCTTTTTCTTTTTCCTTTTTTTTTCAAATTACAGTGTGGTAACTTTCGCGATTTCAATGAAACTTTACAATTTTATAGAGATGACCAGAGATAATTTTATTAGGATTATTTTTTTTTTAATTCTTTTATTAATTCTTCTGTTTATAAGATTTACTTTATTAACATGAGTTTCTTTGTAAAAACATTTCTTTGAAAAAAAAAATTAAACGCTTCAAGAAATTGATAAAAAAGATATGCACATTCATTGCTTAATACTTTTTTTAATTTTAGTTTAAATTATGCTCTACATCACAGCAATTTTTTTAACGTCTAAACATTAAAGTCTTTAATATAACTAGGGGATCGTGATCGTACCCGGGTTTCCCGGGTACGATCCCCTAGAATTCCCCCTAGAAATCCCCTGAATATAGGTGAAATCATTTTTTTAAATTGAAAACAAATAATTTTTTTATATGCAATAAATTTTTTAGATTGACCACTTACATTAAAAAAAGCATTTTTCATATGGAAAATACGAATTATACAATCAAATAATTTTTTGAAATTTATCAAAAGCAATATTTTCTATATTTTTTTATATTTTTTATTCTCTTATTTATTTAGATAAATTAAAAAAAATATTTCATGCTTTAAAATTGTTTTTAAAACCATTGAAAATCTGTAAACTGAGAGGAACTTTGCAAACAAATTCCATTTGAAAAAAAAAATCCTATTTGGTGATCTAAAAATTTAAAATGTACGATTACAAAAATATTAGATTTGTGTTTTTTCAATATTATTCTTTTATTTGTTTATAAAAGAAGTATTAATTTCGTTAATTTGTCTTTCACAAATATGTTAGATTGGTTGTCTTTTTAATATTATTCTTTTATTTGTTTATAAAAGAAGTATTAATTTCGTTATGCAAAATTAGTCAGAAACAAATGCTGAAAAATGTTTCTTGCTTTATGTGCCAAATTTTTGTTGTTATTATGTATTGAAACCGACACGTGATAAGATAAACTTAAAGAAATTCAAGCTTAAAAATTATTTTAGAAAATAAACATCAGTCACTGAATACAGTTTCGAACAAATTGCATTTGAAAGTTAATTTTTTTCCCTATGCGACGAAAATTGAAAATGTACGATGGTCAGAAGATTAAAAAATTGCAGTAGCGAAAATTTCAAGACCGAAATTTGATCGGGAAGTGTTGCCATTCGCAAAATGACGTCAGCATTACGCACAGATACGTTTGTTCTTTATAATATAGATACTTAATCAGTAAAATATAATAAAGATCACTTATTAGGATGTGGTTATCAAATGAGGCTCTTATGTTTGGATTTCCGGAATGAAAACAGCAATTTTCACCTTCTCAAAATTTGCATACGCACTTCTAATATCCATATTCATCATTTAAAAAAATTGTATTTTGTTTGATCATTTAAAAATCATTTTAACTCAAAACTTGAAGTCACGATTGTCAGCAACATCTTTTATATGAACAGACGTACTCATTACTTGAGATTCTAATCTCAATTCCGGACAGTAAAAATTTCCGTAGTTTATGTTTTTTAGGCGCATTTGTGTTAAAATGTTTAGTTTTATCTAAGAAAATGACCGTTTTCTTTTAAATATGACTTCATTTTCACTTAAATAAGCATTTCGCCTAGCGTCTGAAACTTAGTGTATCAGTACACATACAAAAAGAAAAGCAATAGAGAAAATTTATGAGGAAAAATACGTGTTTTCAAAAGCAGTATGTCATTTTCAGTTATTATGCCCGTAATATAATATTCTGCTTCTAATGGGTTTTTGCGCCACTAAACCCTATACAGCAATTTTTATCGACACTTTTGAATTTTTATCAGAAAATGGCATGAATAAATTTAAAAAATACCTCATTATTTCTCTCTTGTCTGCAATAATGAAAGCTATCTAATTTTCATCATGTTGGAGAATTTTCATAAAATGCTTTTAAAATTAAAATATAAAAATGGGGATATATTAAAAAAAAAAAAAAAAAAAACGAATATTGCGATTACATCTACAAAGGAAGAGCATTCAGTTTAAAAAATATATTAGTAAAATTTCTTCAGCAGAAAGATCAGGGTAGATGACTAAATAACACACTTGTGCTTTAAATATAAAGATTATATAAAATTAGGAAAAATTAAATTAAACAAATTATGTTATTTTGATAAAATTGTAGTAGAATTTCCTAAAGAATAGCATTAAAACTTTATTATTCGAGAAAATTTTCGACAAAAACTTCAGGAACACGATATTATTTTAAACCACTAATTATTCTTGCTTGTCTAACTCAGCTAAACAAATCCATCCAGGCGAGAATCATCAATTTCTGTAATATAAATCGCTTTTATTTGCATGTCACCTCTCTTTTATAAAGACACTCTAAATTTTTGTAAAACATTGCGTTTTATCAGCGTTTGATTTCGATTACATTATTTTCAAAAGTGAAGCATTTTCACCTGTGAAAAATTTCAGAGCAGCTGGGCTGTGAAAATGAGGCACTTCTACAAACATAATTCAGGTTTAAGAATTAAAATACACGCTTTTCTATAAAAGGACGTCATTTGCATCCGCTAAAGCAATCTACTTTTACAACCCTGTCTATAACTTCGTCTTTAGAAAAGTTTGCATATGACGTCATTATCACGGAATAACAGACAATATTCTTGACATAGCCCATATTTTAATTTCAACTGTTTTTTTTTTCAGGTTTGATGAGAAAATGGCCACAAAAAGATACAGTATCTCCTATTTTCGAGTATTTTCCGTTTACTTTCAATGACTTTCAATAGAAATGAGGTACTTTTGATGCCACGATAAGAAAAATGGTATTAAAAACAACAAAAAAATTAATATCTCAAAAATAAATTGAGATACAGCTTTCAAACAAAATGCATTTAAAAGAGCATTTTTTTCCTTATACGACGGCGTAAAAATTTAAAATGTGCGATGTTTAGAAGTTTAAAAATTTGCAGTAGAGTAAATTGCAAAACCAGAATTTTATTTCAAATTTCAAAGTGTTGCCATTCGCAAAATGACGTATGCGTTACGCACAGATATGTTTGTCCTTTATAATATAGATACAGTTAACTAGAATAATGGTAGATTTTGCTGTGTTAAACACAAGTGTTTGTAAATGCTTATAAATGTAATAGTACTTCGATAAATAAATCTGTATTCTAAAAAAAGAATAACCACCACTGTCGCTGACGTCAAATGATTTTATTTCTTTATAAGCTTATATTAAGAAAACTGTTACATATAAAAAGATGAAAATTTGCAATATTATAGAGAAATGTTCGATATAAACCGAAGAATTATTTTAAACGCTATTTAGAGTTATTGGAGTGGGCCAAAATAGATCATTTTATAAGGTTTATAGGATCAAAAACTATGCATAACAATTTATCCATCTTTTGCAGGTATATACCTATCAATCTTTTGGTGTGCAGTGTGCAATCATTTTTAATTTTGACTATTTTTGAGAGTTTTTATTTTTCAGTTTTTTATTCATAATTTTATTATTTCAATACAGATTTATTTCAGTTTTCAAAAAAGTCATTTTTTTGCCTATTGTTTCTAAATTTTAATACATTGAAAATAATGTTTCCTTTCAATTAAAATATGTATTTACACTTGAGTATTAAAAAGAGAAAGAAAACTTAGGCGAAAATTATGTCATATATGTCACTAGAACGCCCGGAAGGAGTCGATCCGACTCTGATCATATGATTAAATATCAACTGGAACCAGAAATTCTTTCACAAAATAAGTTAAATTTAAACCACGCAAATTTATGTTAAATAAATCAGTCAAATAATTTTAAATAAAAATTCTGGTGTCAAATATTTTTATGAAACTTGAGTAAAATTTCCGGACGTTCTAGTGTTAAAACAATGCTTGTCGTGAATCACGACAGCAGTTGATTCGACTTTCAGAACCGAAAAATCCCTCAATAAAAGGGAACTGAATGACAAATCAGTTACAGAAGATCGGCACTGGTCGATTAATTATATGTCAGTCCTCGGCAACATTTTTTAAACAAAACAAATTAGGGCGTCTTTAGATCTACGATGCCTGAACGGTAATTGTAGAGGGTAGCTCACAGGAGACAAAGCCCTGAGTATAAAATAAAAATTATATCCGAAAGTAGAATGGGAGAGAGGGCAAACAACATACCAAGATTTTTTTTTTTCCTTTTTTAAAAAGATTAATAAAAAATACGGAATACATAATAAGAGAAATGTGAAATATTATCTAGATTTATTATTCCATATTAATAAGTTTATAAAGTTCGGGACTAATTTCTTTCGTTGCGGGTCGGGTAGAATCTTGTTGTTGTTGTTTTGTAAAAGTCTAAGTTATGTGACTGTAATAAACAAATAAGGACTGACCACTTCGCTTCTCATATGACAGGCGGTCATTTTTAATCAAAATTATTTTTTCGAATAAAACTCGTAGCAAATCCGGGAGGATTACTTGTCGATTTTTCTTCACCTACAGCAACCCATTCTACCTTCTTCAAAAGGCACGGGTCACACGGACAATACAATTATCCCCCAGCTTTAAATGCCCCTAAGCTACGGCGCCCGAGCAGGGTTACTGTATTAAGCAGTTTATCCCTTGTTTGGCTAACTGAATATTATTTATTATATAGAAAATAATCAACATGTAGATTGGTCCCGCCAGAACACGAATTAGAAAAGAAAATCGCGTACAAAATAAATATTTATTTTAAAAATTGTACCTTCTCTCTATTAATAAATATTTCATGTTTATTAATATACTGGGCAAGAACAAGTTCCAAAAAAGATTTATTTAAGATAATCTTCAATTTAAAAAATATTATTGTTTAGATGTACTTGGGTTACATGATATAGAATTGTATGCAACAAGTAAAATACAAGTATTTTGATTATGATTTTATTGAAATGAATATTACAGTTTTCTGTTTTGAAAATCTGATACATCTAAAATGTATAATATGTATATATATATATATATATATTGGTGCGTGTGTGTTTACAATTGTCAAGAGAATAAAAAAAAAGATGCTTAAATTATTTAGAAAACATAACTTTTTATTAGTTTTGTTTTTGAGAAAAAATTTCAACGTCTGGTTTTTGTAACATATAGTTATATAGACTTTTTGTACATAATTCTAAGAAATAAATACATAAAATTTGAATATGTCAAATAATTTGTAAATTTTAATAATTCTAAGAGAATTATACATAAAATTTGAATATGTCAAATAATTTGTAAATTTTAATAACTTTTTTAGCAATTTTGTTTTTTAAATTTTCTTTTAACTCATTTAATATGTTTCATAATACGCTATATGAATCCCCTTTATTCCACATTTAGTAAGAGAATAAGTAAAAACTAAGTGCGTTACGTAATATGTAAATTTTAATAATTTTTTAGCAATTTTGTTATTAAATATTTCCTTTAACTCATTTAATATGTTATATGTATACCCTTTTTGCCATATTTAATACGAGAATAAATAAAAACTAAGTGCGTTAAGTAATTTAGAAACTTTAATATTTCTTTAATATTTCTAGGGTTAAAATCAGGCATTTTTCTCCAGGGGGAATTTTTAAAGCTCCTGTGGTTGCAGGGAAGATTTGCACTTAAACTACATTAATAAGCATTCAACTCAAGCAAAAACTTTCAGAAAGATCCCCCCCTCCCACACACACACACACAAACACGCACATGCACACACCAAAGCCATCTCCTGAATTTATCATTGAGCATTTTTGTTTTGAAATATTGTTAAAATATGCTTTACATCAAGGAAACAAATAAAGTACTGTGATCTATAATAAAACAGTTGAAAAGTTACATTGCAGCAATGCAGGTTTTACTCTGGGAGTGGGGCTTGTGGAGATGACTGTTTATATTTTTTATTTATATTTCACATATTAGAGATGGTTATTTAGTAGAAATTTGGATTTAAAGAAAATGCACATTTTTTTAACCTTGGTATGTCTTATGCCATAACAAAAATATTGATTAATTTAAAAAAAAAATGTGTGTGGGAGGGGAGGGGGAAGGCTGCAGTAAATTTACGTGTACTGTATTATGTCTGTTCCGTATTATTGATTGTTCAATATATCAGTTTATATAAATATATTGTTTTTATCAGACGTATAGGAATATATTTTATAAGGACCCCGTCTTTTTTAGATTTTAGAAAAACAGAGCATAATTTTTATTTATTTCATCAGGTCAAAAAGTAACAACTATTATTGAAATAAAATATTCCAGTTTTAAAAAGCTTGTAAATTATTTATCAAAATAATTTTATTGTGGTTGCAAGGAATTAAATAAAAAATCCGACAAAATGGATAATTAAAACTAATTTTAAAGATATGCTTGCCATATAAAGGCAGGTTTACTGTATGTAATGGGCCTTTCACTATTTAATAAGATCTTATTCTAGGTATATGTAATAATACTTATTTTCCCTAAATGAAATGATAAAAATTATTTTTGGCTAAATCATGAAAACTTTTGCTCATAAAAAATATTCAGAAATTAGCATAATACTTGTTTGAACAAAATTGCTTTGATTCGTACTTTATCATATAAGACATTCCCCTTCATTTAAATTTTTTATTTTATCTTTCAAAAAGGGTAACTTTTATTTGCTTTAAAACTAATTTAATTTCAGATTATTAAGTCCAAAATAATAAACATAAATAAAACAAGCAAAAAGGAAGGGGGGAAGAGGTAGAAAAAAGTTCTAATATCACAGAGTACAAGAGTAATTTTTATATAATTTAAAATTAATTTAGTTTGAAAATATTAAGTTATATAAGCAATGGACATTAATAATCTAATTAGAATAGTAATTTAATAAAATAAGGTAATAGATTACTACTTTAAGTATCAATATTTAAATTTAGTTACATTATTTAGATTTAAATAATGAAAGCTGACTTCACTGATATATACAATGTATGGTAAACAATACACTACATTGCATAAAAATGAACTTAATTGTGTTTTTTTTTTTTTTTTTTTTTTTTATATTTATAAAAATTATTATTTAAAAGGTAATTCAAAATGTTCACTTAAAATTTCAGTCATATACAGTGACAAATAATTACATATTGTATTTATTTATTATTGTTTGTGCAGTTTTAATGAAATAAAAACTTTATAATAAAAGTTATATTAATTATATTGTATACACAAACTTCATTGTTTTAATTTAATAACATTTTTTGTCGCAACATATTTTGACATTGTCACGCTTACAATCAGCAGAGAGAAAATTCATCTCAGAGCTGGAAATCTGCACGGGCCGAATTTCCAGGACCAGGTTCAGCTCAGCCCGGCCCGAACGAAAATTATCTGGACCCGGTCAGCGTAAAATTAAAAGTTCGGCCCAGGCAGATATTTTCACAGTTCAGGACCCAGTCCGAACAAAATTTCAGTAAAAACGGATCTGCCCCGGCCCATGAAAAAAAAAATATATATATATATAGGCCGGTCGGGTCAAGATTACAGCGTACATATTTATGGGAAAATTTTTCAGTATATTATAGATTATGTCTCTTCCAGACAAATTACACAATAGCAACCTTAATTATTACTTAGAAACTAAAGACTTTTCAGCATTCAAATAAAGATTCATAAAATAATAATAATAATAATAATAATAATAATAATAATATAGTTTAGAATAAAAGAAAAAAGATGATTAAAAAATGATAACTTTTGAAGCTGTATAATAAAAGTAGATTTTTGAAAATATTTCTTTGTAATTTATTAAGGCTGTTCTCAAATCCAAAGAAGCTACTTTCTGACACATTTCTAAATTAATTCTTGTTCAGAAATGTATAAAATGGGCAGGTGTTCTTATTCAGAAACTTCGTAATTGAATGGTGTTGTCATTTTTTTATAAAGCAAAAGATCTATAAAAAATACTGTCAAAGTTGGCGTTTTGAATCAAATTTCACTAAGTGATAGCACGGGAAAGGAGAAAAACCTGTCGTCACGTGACAAGAATCGCTTATAACTCAATAAGTAACTTATTTATCAAAAAATGGAAAATAATATTCGTTTCCAATCGTTTCAATAATCAGACTTGTCATTTTTATGTAATTTGTAATTTATTCAAGCTGTTCTCAAATCCAAAAGAGCTACTTTCTGACACATTTCTGAATTAATTCTTGTTCAGAAATGTATAAAATGGGCACAAGCGTGAAACTTTCTGACACATGTACTAACTCATTTTTAAACGTAGAAGTACAAAATTGGCAGGGTTGACTATGGAAGCGATTTGGAGTAGAAATGAGTTTTCCGTTCTTTGATAAATAAATTAATTATCGAATTCTAAACAATTTTGGTCAAAACGGTTTTTCTCCTTTCTCTGGCTGTTTTTATTTTCTTTCGGAAATTCGGTTCAAAACGCCCATCTTGATGGTATTTTCTGAAAGATCTTTTACGTTTACCAAAAACGGGAAAACACCTTTCGATTACATAGTTTCTGAAAAGCAGCACCTGACCATTTCATGCATTTCCGAACAAAAATGGATTAAAACTTGTGCATAAAGTTGCGCCTTTGTATTTGAGAACATCCATATACTCGTGAAAGTCGTATCCATTGAAAAAAGTTCATATGTTATCGGATTCATTTAAATTTTTATATCAGGCCGGTGTTTAAAAAACTGTCCTATTTCTGCAATTCAATGCTTGGCCCTTTCTCTCATCGCCAAGTAACAGATGCGAATGTCCCGTCAACTGTCCTTTCCCGTTCCACAGCCCCGTTTTAACCTTTGGGGAGGAAAACGCAGGAAAAAGTAATTATACCGTGCCCTGTGAAACTCTCCCCTTCAAAACAGACTTTTCTTGGACGAGGGAGGGATCAACCGCCATTTCCTGACCTAAGAACTATATTATTATTTAGATTACGTTAATGCTTTATAAATAATATGAATCGTGAGCAATGGCTGTGTATAACTTATTAATTAGCTAAAATCGATCTCTTGGTTTCCAAAAGCGTTCCTACTATTCATGAATTCAAACTAAAAAACGTTGATTTACAACTGAAAAAACTTTTTCTTTTTCTTTAATTATATTTTTAAATGACTTTACATATGGTTTCTCAATTCATAAATCCAATGAATTTCGTTAATTTTTGCTAGTTAGTTGAAAAAATAAATTGCTCTTTTTCTACTGTTAAAAACATAACATATTTAATTATTTATCAATATTTCATCATTTAAGCATATAGAAAATATTTTTTACGTTTTTTTTTTACACGTCTGTTTAAACGTCTGTGCACATACTTAATTTATTTTTATGAAAGCTATTTCGAGGTTGGAAATTTTACCCCCATGCCCGCTAAAACAAAAAAACATTAGTTTAATTGCCCTGAATTTGTACATGTAACTTAAAGGTATTCTAATTTAAATGTTCAATTAGTTTCACAATTCTTCGGGAAGTCAAATAAAAGTTAATATCATTTTTTTTAAATTCGAATTATATAAAGGCATTATGATTGTAAAATTCGCAACGTTATGTTTATTCGTTGTGTTTACGACAGTATATCTACAAAATGTTACATTTGCGAAAATGTTTCGCAAAGTATGATGAAAAAAAATTAAGCAATCTCTTTTTTGGGGATATTGAAATACTATATGAGAGTGTGTATAAAAAATATCTAATTTAAAGAAGTGGTACTGAAGATAAATATAAGTGTAAATTAGAAATAATAAATTAATGATTTAGAATCATTAATTTAATTTAATTTAATTTAATTTAATTTCAGAAACGTGTTAGTTCTGAAATGAAAGAAATTCCATCTGATCTGTGATTACAAGAACTTCAGTTACACGAAGTTAAAATAAACGATTTGAAAATCAATCAGTTAAAGGTTGATAATAAAACAAAATTGTTTATTGGTTACACACTGTTAGTAAACTTCTAACTAGAAAAATTACAAGCCTTAAATGTGATATTATGAAAATAGAGGCGAAATTGGGGCGATAGAGGAGAGAGAAGTTCCATCTGGTCCTTCATTACATGAAATTCAGTTACATGGAATCAAAATAGAAGTTTTGAAAAACAATCTATTTAAGTTTGATAATAAAACAAAATTGTTTATCTAATAAACCCTGCAAGTAAACTTCGAACTGGAAAAATTCTTAAATCTTAGATGTTACATTATGATAGTAGATCCGAAATTAGGGCGGTAGATGCAAAAAACTTCCATCTGGCCATTGATTACATGAACTTCCGTCACAACGAATGAAAATAAACGGTTTGAAAAACAATTAATTTAAGTTTGATATAAAAACAAAATTGTTTATGCATTAGGTACCGCTAGGAAACTTCTAACTGGAAGAATTATTAGTCTTAAATGTCACATTTTGGCAATAGAGGCGAAATTGGAGTGATAGAGGCGATAGAACTTCCATCTGGTCCTTGATTACATGAAACAAAAATAAACTATTTGGAATCTTGATTACACGAAATAAAAATAAACGATTTGAAAAACAATCAATTTAAGTTTGATACGAAAACAAAATTATTTATGCAATAGGCAGACACCGCTTGTAAACTTCTAACTGGAATAATTGTTAGTCTTAACTGTCACATTATGGCAATAGATGCAAAATTGGAGCGGTAGATGCAAATGAACTTCTATCTGGTCCTTGATTACATGAACTTCAGTCACACGGCATAAGAATAAACGATTTGAAAAACAATCAATTTAAGTTTCATAAGAAAACAAAATTGTTTATTGATTAGACACTGCTTCTAAACTTCTAACTGGCAGAATTGTAAGTATTAAACGTCACATTATAAAAATATGTGCAAAATTGGAGCGATGTATGCAAAAGAACTTCCATCTGGTCCTTGATTACATGAAATAAAAATAAACGGTTTGAAAAAGTAATTAAGGGGGTGCGGGGCTCAAAATTCTATTTTTTTTTTATTTATAGAGATTTTGTTATGAAATTTTTTTCTGAAATATCTTTTAATATAATAAAAATATTGCATGTAACAAAAACTGAAAAATATTAAATATATTTTTTTTAATTTATTTGTAAAATTTTAAACATCTTTAATTTTTGATATAACTCTGGAAATACTTACTCGATTTACAAAATTTTTACACTTTTATGTACAGAAAATGTGTCATTTTAATTTGTCTTCAGGATTTTTTAAAATATTGATTAGGAATTTTATTTAAAAAATTTTAAGTAAAAAAATTAAGTTTTTTAGGAGTGAGTTTCGCATTAATTAGGATATTTTCCCAATTATCACTCAAAATAAAAAATCCTGAAGGCAATGTTTTGGAAATATAGAATAAAATCTCTGTTGGGAATTTCATATATGTATCTTGCAAGGAACTTTAGATATATTCTTTTAAAGTTGACAAACCGTGAAAAAATTCATTCTGAGATAAATGGAGCTAAAGTTCTCGTCAGGCGGGCAGCTGATGCATCGCTTCTCAAGGCAAAAGGTGTTATATCTCTGGATCTGATGAAGATAAAAGCATGCTGTTTGCGGTATTTAACGCTAAAAACTCAGTATTTTTTAAAGCCAATCAAAAAAAAAATGCTTTTTTTTGACAATTTTTTAGGCCCAGACACCCTTAATTTAAATTTGATAAGAAAACAAAATTGTATGTGATTAGACAGATACTGCTAGTAAATTTCTAACTGGAAGAATTACACTGGGCAACAATTTTTAACAAAGTTCATGTATCAAAATTGAAAACACCCAATTCTTAATGAATTCAACGTGCTGAACACGAATATCACCATGAAAACTGTGTTTTGGCTCTTGTTTCTGAGATTAAGAGGTGCAAAGATATAATGTACCTAATGCTTAAATGTCACTTTTGTTAAAACATTTTAAAGAATGAACTGATTTATTGCGCATTATAATAATTAATACTTCATTTTTAAATGTTCCCGTGCATATATGAATTAATAAAACGTGTAATAAAATAAACATTTTGGGAAAAAAAAATTCAAAAAATAAAATAAATGAACAAATATCATAGGTAAAATGCAAGAATTTGTTCTCTATATTTCATTTGTCGATTTGCCATTGTAATACCACTCAGAAAGTATTGCACAATTCTTTGCAATCCGTTATTATAGCGTATTGCGTAATTATAGCGTATTTCGTAACAGTCTGTGTCTTTTCTGATAAAAAGAGTGCTGGTGTTCGCTCGTTCGTCAGTTCCGTATTTGACTTTGTTGAAGACTGAGCTTTTACATTTACGTGTAGTCATTTTATAATTTCATTTGCAGCAATGTCGCGAAAATGCATTAACGATGCCAATAACTTTTGTTACATTTGCGGTAACGTAACATTTGAATCAAGGAAAAAGTGCATTACTAATGCAATCAGAAAGGCATATTTCCTCTATTTCGGTTGTAAAATAGGCAACCAAGATACAAAATGGGCGCCCCAAGCATGCTGTATCACCTGTGCAACAATACTTTCACTTTGGGTGACTGGTAAAAGCAAAAGTATGCCATTTGTTGTTTCCATGATTTGGAGAGAGCAGAGCAATCACGTAAACGGTTGTTACTTTTTTATGGTTGAACCAATTCGTGGAGGTCTTACAAAGAAAAAGAAGAATGTTGTTCATTATCCACAAATATGTTCTGCCATGCGACCAGTTCCGCATTGTGAGGAACTTCCAATTTCTAAGCCGTCAACTGATTTTGTAATTATTTTTGTGACGACGACGAGGAATATATTGAACCTGTAGATGTAGTATCTAGCAGGTCACAATTTCATGGACATAGTGCTGAAGAATATATAAATACCTCTGATTCTGCAGTATATAAAATCACATCGAATGATCTCAGTGATCTTGTTCGTTATTTAGATCTGTCAAAAGCCAAAATAGAACTACTCGCATCAAGACTACGACAGTGGAATCTTTTGGAAGAACATGCCAGAGTGTCTTCATTTCGTAACCGTCATATAAAATTTCTACATTATTTTCAGAAAAATAATAGTATTGTGTTCTGCTCGGATATTAAAGCCTTGATGAATGAGTTTGGATTAACACGTGATGTAAACGAGTGGCATATGTTTATAGATGCTTCCAAAATGAGCTTAAAGATAATTTTGCTTCATAATGATAATGAAACTGCCATCCATTCCTACTGAATTTTCTGCGCACATGAAAGACACTTATGAAAGCCTGCAACAGCTCTTATAAACCTAATTAAATACACTGAAAATGAATGGTGTGTCTGTGCTAACCTGAAAGTAGTTCCGCATTTGATGGGTCTTTAACTGAGATTTACAAAATTTTGTTGCTTCCTGTGTGAATGGAGCAGTCGTGCTACAGATTTACACTATATCCAGTCACTTTTATTATGTACTGTATGTATTTGTAAGACTGTACTTTATGTTGCCACCTTTATTTCTTTATAAATGAAATTGGAAACAAGGCATACAATGCATTATTATTAATGTGTTCTTTTATTCCTGTCATACGAAGTAAAATCTCAACATAACAAAACAACTAGAGCCAAATTCCATTTTTTATTGCCATATTCATGATTAGAAAGTTAAATTAATAAATATTTCGACACTTTCATTTAAGATACATTTTCATTGTTGTCCAGTGAATTAAAAAAAAATGCATTTTTTTGACAATTTTTTAGGCCCAGACACCCTTAATTTAAATTTGATAAGAAAACAAAATTGTATGTGATTAGACAGATACTGCTAGTAAATTTCTAACTGGAAGAATTATTAGTCTTAAATGTGACATTATGACAATAGGTGCGAAATGGAAGCAATAGATGCGAAAGAACTTTCATTTGGTCCTTGATTACATGAACTTCAGTCACACGGCCTAAGAATAAATGGTTTGAAAAACAATCCATTTAAGTTTGAAAAGAAAACAAAATTGTTTATTGATTAGAATTAGGCAATGCTAGTATTCTTCTAAGTGTCAGAATTATAAGTCTTAAATGATACATTATGACAACAGATGCGAAATTGGAGCGATAAATGCGAAAAAACTTACATCTGTTCCTTGATTACGTGAGCTTCAGTCATACGGGATATAAATAAACGATTCGGAAAACAGTGAGTTTCAGTTTTTAAAAAAAAACAAATTCTTTATCGATACTGCTAGTAAACTTCTAAGTGGAAGAATTGTAAGTATTAAATCTCATATTATGACGACAGATGCGAAATTGAAGAATAAAAATAAATGATTCGAAAAGCAATAAATTTAAGGTTCATAAGAAAAAAAAAGTGTTTATTGGTGCAGACACAGCTAGTATACTTAGGGGAGACTAGAGAGGGTTGACCAATTTTTTATAAAGTGATTTTTTATTTTTTAAATATTGGACGTAGAATAAAGATTTATGTATCATTTTATTCATTGTACAATCAGTTATCAAAATAAAATTGCTACAAAAGTGTAACACATAAGAAATTTGAAAAATTATTGATTTTAATTATGAAAAAATAATGGGTCAAGGCTCCCCACATATGGGAGGGTTGACCCACAATATGGGAGGCTTGACACACTTTGTTTTATATTGCAATATCTGTGAAGAGAAATAAAATCAGTTTAAAAAAAAGCAAAAGAAATTTATGCTGCATGCTTTAATTATTATTTAAAAAATATTTTTTTTTTAATATGATGCTTAAACAAACCTGTTGAGACGCAGTCGCAGATCAGAGGAGACAAATTTTGTTTAAAACAGGATTTTGTCTGAGCAGGTACAATTGTACAGCAGAGGAAATGAAATTTTAACATTTAAGGCAGTATTCTGTTAGAGACAGGTACCGTTTTCATAGTGTTTTGCGTTATTATGTCCAGATTTAGGAAACACTGTCCCGCTTTTTTTTTGTCTCCTTGTCCCATTTTCTGTGACCTGACAACTCTAGTTGTCACATACTTTGTCTTCATCTCACTGTATTCACCCTGGTGAAATTTGTCTACATACCTTCCTAAAGTTTAACGATCGATGATATATTCTTTTGCAGCCACATGAGCACTTAACTTATCATTAACATGATTTAAAGCTTTAAGGAGCAAAGTAATTTCAGTACTAAAATGTTAAAATAAATGACTGGCACCGGAATTTATGAACAAATTCATTTGGAAATAAGAAAAAGGCTATATTTCACATACATTTAAGATGGAAACGATTTTAGCAAAATTCTGGTATCATTGTGACGTTTCGGAATTAAAATTAAGTGGTTTTATAAACACATCACTGACCCTGAGAGAGTTAAGATTGCTGCTTTCATCCTTTCTAGTCTTTCCGACTGTTTTTATTTGCCTCTTGTAAGCAATATTTAAATGGAAAAAAGTTCCTATCAACTTTCCCATTTTCTAACAATTTTTCACCTGCTTCTTTAGTCAGTTTTAAACATTTTCTTTTCCATCACACCATTTTACTGTATCTTTACAGAATAAATTTACATTCTTTTATATATATAACCATTAACTTTTCATTATGCACAGTACATACTAAAAATATTTCCAAAACCACTTAAGGGTCCTGTCCCTGCCGGCGAAGACACTCACGAGCTAATGCTAACCCTATGGGGAGGAATTGTTCTAATATCTCGTTTGCATTTCGATATTTTTAAATAATTTTTTTTTGCATTGGATAGCCGAGGTCCGTCTCTACAGCGCACTTTGGTTACTTTTCGATTTTGGTCGCAGATATTTTTAATAAAGTTACTTTCATTTTCAAAACCGGTTCTGAAAATGAAAGTGTCATTCTAAAAAATATCTGCAATCAAAATCGAAAAAGTAACCAAGGTGCGCTGTAGAGACGGACCTCAGCTATCCAATGCAAAAAAATTATTTAAAAATGTCGAAATGCAAACGAGATATTAGAAAAATCCCTCACCATAGGATTAGCATTAGCTCGTGAGTGTCTTCGCCGGCAGGGACAGGACCCTTAATTAAGGGAGACTTGAGCATCTGGTCAACCCTCCCCACATTGACCGGGTCAAGCCTCCCTGCATAGACCTTTTCTAAAGAATAGCACATTGTTATGTTAAGCCTAACTTACTATACAATTTTTTTGCCTGGAATGAAAGCTCTATATTTCTGCATTAATTTAAACCTACTTAATTAAATTTCTATGATATAATTTATCTGAAAAAAGCTTACAAAATATTTCTAAAAAACACAACTTTTAGGTTGATACCCCTCACAATTGATTTTTTCTATACCTATTTCGATTATCTCTATGAAACGATGACAGTTGTTTCAGCATTCCAGTAGCTTTGGTTGACACCTATTGATAAAACTCTTTAATTCTTTTAAATACGAAAATTGATGGGTGGGTCAAGCCTCCCGTATGGTCAACCGTCCCCTATATTATTTTTATTATATATTGTATGTTATATGATGCTTTATAACCCCTTAACGGTCGTTGTTAAATTACGGTTTTAAAATTCAAAGCGCTTATTGTCACCACTTTTTTGAAAGAGAAATATTCACCGTATTTAATGACAGGTAAAATGGTACCATAATAAAGCCAATTAAACTGTTTTATAAAACTGGTGGGAATCAAACAATCTGAATAAAAGACGCAGAACGTGAATATCACGATAGCGAGAATTAAAGGGTTAATAAAGTAACCCATTTATGCCTGAATTTTTATTTTTTCAAATTTGTTAGTAAAACCAATTTAAAATGTTGCAAAATGAACTAAAAAATACTAAAAAAAAATATGCTAAAATATTTTTGTATTTATTTGTTGTAAACGTACTAAATATGGGAACTTACATAATTGTTATAATACACTGGCCGTCAAAAGTTAAGGTACAGGGACTGGATGCACGTTTTGTCGAATATCTAACAACATTATTGGCGAATTGTTCTTGAACTTCTAGGATGTAAAGAACATGTTTGATTTTATATTTCTCGGTGAAGATTTATCGGGGGTACAATTAAGGGGCTAATAATAAATTTAACAATAAAATAATATTTGCGATCACCTATGTAACAGAAAAGGCTGGAAATGGTTTGTCACTGTGGTAAATGACTATTTGGGTCCTGTTCAACGTTGTATGCATTTGTGTAAGCATAGCACTCATATTCGTGAAGATGTTAGCGTTTTTGTGAAAAATTCAAAAGTTTTTTGTTTATAGCATACAGAGTTTTCAACCAAATTTAACACAACTTTCCAAAAACTTGCCAAAGAATAGTAGCAACAGTATACTGCAATTAAATCATGAATATATTGAATATTTGATGAGATGTGGGCATTTTTATGAGATAATTTTTAACTGCGCATACGCGGAAGATTTCAAAATTTTTATTTCATAATTTGGTAGTCAGTATTTTGGGGCAACTTTTATAAAAAGGCCAATCAAATGTTGTGAAAATTTAGATATAGCGAGCTGATTGAAAAGTTGTGGAAAATCCTTTATAATAAAGCTATTTTTAGGAAGCAACTAAATATATCAACCCTATCTTTGTAAATTTTCGCGATATTTGACTGGACCTTTTATATAAGTTGCCCTAAATAGCTGACTACCAAATTATATAATAAAAATTTTAGGATCTTCCATGCATGCGCGGTTGAAAATTATTTCATACAAATGCCCATATCTCATCAAATATTCAATATATTCATGTTTTAATTGCAGTATACTGTTGCTACTTTTCTTTGTCAAGTTTTTTGGAAAGTTGTGTTAAATTTGGTTGAAAACTCTGTATGCTATAAACAAAAAACTTTTGAATTTTTCACAAAAACGTTAACATCTTCACGAATATGAGTGATACGCTTACACAAATGCATACAAACGTTGAAAAGGACCCAAATAGTCATTTACCACAGTGACAAACCAATTCCAGCCTTTTCTGTTACATAGGTGATCGCAAATATTATTTTATTATTAAATTTATTATTAGTCCCTTAATTGTACCCCGATAAATCTTCACCGAGAAATATAAAATCAAACATGTTCTTTACATCCTAGAAGTTCAAGAACAATTCGCCAATAATGTTGTTAGATATTCGACAAAACGTGCATCCAGTCCCTGTACCTTAACTTTTGGCGGCCAGTGTATTATAATAATTATGTAAGTTCCCATATTTAGTACGTTTACATCAAATAAATACAAAAATATTTTAGCATAATTTTTTTTTAGTATTTTTCAGTTCATTTTGCAACACTTTAAATTGGTTTTACTAACAAATTTGAAAAAGCAAAAATTCAGGCATAAATGAGTTACTTTATTAAGCCTTTAATTCTCGCTATCGTGATATTCGCCCTATATTTTGTACGTTACAAACATGCATACAAAATACGCTTGAACATATAATTTCACAATATAAAAAAATACGTATTTCAAAGAAGTCTACAAGCTAAGATTATGACTTATTTATTTGGATCCTTGATAGAAAAAATACAAATAATATCAGTTTTTACATTTCGCCATCTTAAAAAAGGAAAAATCTCTAAACACAAAAAAAGAGCCTTCATTTAAACAAATAAATATTCATTTTATGATACCATCTCTCGGTAACAGATAAAGACATTTATAGATAATTATTTCATACAATTTTCATGTCATAAAAAGAAGAAATTTATAGAAATTTATTAAAATTCAAAGCATCCCAAGAATGAGACGCCAGGCATAAATGGGTTAAACAATGAATTTATCGTATATGTGTTTGGACGGTCAACTTTTGATAAACACATCTGTGCTAAGGTGGAGGCAGGGACACACATGGGGAATAATATTTATCAATAAAAAACATTATTTAATTGGCTTATGAT
This sequence comes from Maratus speciosus, assembly GCA_963932465.1. Classification (NCBI taxonomy): domain Eukaryota; kingdom Metazoa; phylum Arthropoda; class Arachnida; order Araneae; family Salticidae; genus Maratus; species Maratus speciosus. The sequence goes on from OZ010799.1 coordinate 133,669,971, forward strand.
TATAAATAATTTGTTTTATCCTATTATATTCTAACATTCTATTTTACTTTTACACATATGCATTCATTATTTTTGTAGTGGGAATAGGAATTTCGTTGTTTAGATAAAATGACCCAAATATCAAAAAGATGTTTGCATAATTTAATTTATATAAATGTCTTCGCTTTAAAAACTCATTGCCAAACTATCAAATATTCTACATAAAATTAATATTTCCTATTATTCAACATAATATAATAAATCTTTATAATGGCAATATTTTTATTATTTGTATTACTGTAATTGGAAGGAAACGAAAGTTATTAAATAAATTGAAATGTGGTCATTATCTATTGCAAGAAACTTCTATAAACAAACATTTCCGGAACGAGGTCATACAGCATTTAACAATTTAGATAGAAGTTCACTTCATTCTGAAGCCTAATGCAAATAGAAGTGAAATATTGCTTTTTATTTATAGATAAACGGAACTATATAAATTTATTCATTCATTTATTCCACTATTCATAAATATCTCTTGTTGTCCTGCTACTATTTTTGCATTATTATAAATATCCTTTTCTATAATTCGATTATTATACAATCGATAAAAGTAATTTTTCATTCATTTTTCTCAACAACAGATAAAAACCTGTTATTTTTCTGTTATTATATTCGGAATATAATAAATATCATTTTGAATAAAGCAATTATTATGTAATCGATTAAAGTAATTATCAATTATATCGATATAATATGGTATAATATAACCAAATGTAACGTGAAATGTAAAAATGTATGTTATTCGCTTTTGTTGTACTGATTCTAAGGAAACGAAAAAGTTAAAATATTAAAACATAATCATTATCTGTTATAATAATAAATTAAAAGTAGATAATGACTAATTATTATAATAATATATGAACAATTATTATAATAAAATAACATCGATTGCTCTAATAATATGTTATTATAGTACTGTAAAACCTCCATATCGGAGGCTCCTGAATAGCAAAAAACCTCTATTTAGCAAACACTTTATCAACCTCTATTTAGCGAACACATTTTCAACCTCTATTCAGCCAATTTTTTTCTTATATTATTTGTGTATGTTTATCTCTAACTAGCGCACACATCCGAATAGATATTTTGAGGTATCCGTCATTTAGAGATCTTACTCCATAATATAAAATTTAAAAAATCAATAGGAAATTCGTGCAGGGAAGCGAAATCTATTGAAATACGTTCATTATCTAGAGTGGAAGCATTTTTCAAAAACAAAATATTTAAAAATAAGAGCATACAGCTTTCAAAAAATTACTGTTCAGATAGAAACAATTTATTCCAAGTTTACTGCATTCCGCAGTATACAAGAAAAAATGAAACATTGTATAAAACATTTCTGAGTAAATAGAAATATTTTCCTTTATTTATCTTTAACTATACATGATTATGGTTTTCGCGCTATAATAAATGTCATTGTAATTGATTTAACGAAAATTATTTATTATTTATTCAATTTGTACAGAAATGCTTTCACTCAGTGATTTTATTCTAAACTTTTGCAGAATTCTAGAATTATTTTTTAAAAGTTTTCTCTATTAAAATTTTGTTGGCGTATCAGCAGTGTAGTGCAAAAGTATTATATGCTCTACATAAATTTTTTAAATCTTATTATCCAGAAAAATATAATAAATCTCTATAATAGTAAATCTTTTATATTTCTATTCTGGTAAAATAATTCCAAAGAAAATAAAGATATTAAATGGATTGAAATTTGATCAGTATCTATTGCACAAGCCTTTTCTAAAGGTAACAAGAAAGAAAAATCATGCGTACGGCGTAGATTATGAAACACTTTCCAACACTCCCTGAAAGCTTTAACAAAACTTCTTTATTTAGGGAAATAAGATAAATAAGATAACTAAGTAAACTTTTAAAAAACTGATTTCAGCAATTACCGTCCATAGCCAAATAATTATTCAAATTATTTTGAACAGCCCTGCATTTGATCTGTATGTTGATATATATACTATATAATGGGATAGCAAGAAAATGCATAACAGGTTGATAATTCCCTTTCAGCAATTTATACTAATAGATGGAAACATATTTGATACTTTTGTTCAGCCCTGTAGTTTACCTAGTACCTTTATTACACGACACTATTTAGCTAAAACTTGATTCAAACTAAATCCCTCTTAAAACTACTGAAATCACTTTTCCAGAATTTATCATCTGTCGACGGCCATGTGTCCAATTCTTTGCGCGGCCATGTATATCATTTTATCTATATTCTTCAAACATTTCTTAATAAACTAAATGCAGTTCAGCGTAAGAATGCATAACACATTTAAAAACCACCTTTCAGCAATTTACGCTCATACTCAGTATCCTTTACGAGTTATTTAGTGTAGCCCTGTATATCAACTGCAGCATTTATACCCACCATATAGTATGCATAAATATAGTGAATCCTAAAAGCGCATGTAATTAAAAATGCATTTCCTGCCATCATCGCTAATATACAGTACTTCGGATAGAATATATTTGTCTGAAATATTTTGTGTGTCCTTGTAAATGCTATACACTTCGTAATATACATGAAATAACGTACAGTAAGCTTCACTGACGTATATCAATTTCATTATATATGAAATTGCATATTTAAAATATGCCGCAATCAATTTTCCCCTGTACCATTATGTCATGGAATTCTTTTGTGTGGCTCTGTAAATGAATAGTAACTATTCGTTGCAGCGCATATTCTATAGAATGCATATATCAGTGCATTTCGTAAATGCATATAAATTTTATTATGTTTGAAAGGGTGTAACATCTTTAAAATTCATTTGAAACGATTTTCCCCATTGGCCGTAATGTAACGTAATACTTTTGACTGTCCCATTAAATGAACTAAACATGCTACAAACTTCATTTGAAGTATGGTTCGTGATATGCTATACGTCAACAACATCCAGAAATTTCAAGGCGATCCGAGTACATTTACGAGAGTTAGAATGCGGACAGTCGGAGTGACGGCCAGACAGACGGACGCCCAGACAAACCAAAGTCAATAACACTTTTCAACTTTGTTGGAAAGAATATAGGATAAGTATATTTAGCTACTTTCTTATGAAAGTAGTCTTTGATCGAGTGGATTTTGAGTTTTGTTTGCAATCGTGTTGTCCTGTTTTTTCTGTTGTCGTGTTTCTAACATGTGTACCTGAACTGATCTTTTCCATTGTTCCTTTATCGAAAAGTGTGCCTGAATCTCCGGGAATCTGGTTTCACAATTATTTTGTGCAACTACAAGATAATTAGGTGCCTGTGGTCTCCTAGTTAGTATATATATAGCGGTAGGAATTAGGTTCAGCAGATTTTATCGAATATCAACTGAGCGATAATTGAGACTATATTCGAGCATTCCTCTGACTCCCAGGTACTCAGTTTCCTAGTGCGGCGATCTTAAAAGTACAGTTTTTGAATCTGAATTCCCCTAAGTGATAAGAGTAGCAAATTTTATATTACAAATGAAAGATTATTTTGGAAACTACGTGGTTCCCCTTGATGGTGCTAATGCAGTATATCTAATAAATTTTTTCAGTGACATTTATAGTGTTTCTAGTGACGTTTCTATAGCGAGCTGTAGCAGTATATACTTTTCTTCGGTTCAGGCAAACAATCAACATAGGCAATACATTTTAAGGGGTCTCAGGACTCGTAAAATCGGAAAAAAAAAATGAAAAAAGAGACCATTTTGAACTTTTAATATTTTCAGATGTGTATGGTTTTAAAACACAATTTTTATTGAGATGAAAGATATAAGTATGTTCTTTCATTTTATGTCTTTAAAAAACTGCAAGGTGCAAAATTGGAATTTATAGGAGGCTCCAAACTATCAGGTATTAAAATATATCATATTATCATATAAAATCAGTAAGGTTAGCTAGGTGAAAAAGTTCCACCAGATTCGTCCGGGATAGCTCAGATGGTAGAGCACTGGCGGCTTCAGCCAGGAGTTCCCTGGTTCAAATCCTGGTCAGGACATTTTTTTACCCAAGTTGGAAATTTGCCATCTAATATGATTTACTTACTAATTAGAATAATTGTGTTAAAATTAATCTAGTCTTACTACGTATCCAGTTATTTCTGAAGTTCCATTACCTGAGATTTATTCTGTTGAGCTGAAACAGGTTTCAGACCAGATGCTAAAATCATTAAGGTTAGCTGGGTGAAAAAGTTCCACCAGATTCGTCCGGGATAACTCAGATGGTAGAGCACTGGCGGCTTAAGCCAGGAGATCCCTGGTTCGAATCCTGGTCCGGACATTTTTCGCCCAAGTTGGAAATTTACATCTAATATCAGGTATTTGACGAGTAGAAAATTATTATAATAGCTTACGCGTAATATTACAAAATAAATATTACTACTAGTATTAAACGTTTGGTGCCTGCTTATACATCGGATTGTAACAATTACCCTCAACCTAAATAAATTTGTATTTAAAGCATTTTTTTTTAATACAAAGTTGCATTTAACTAATACAAAATTTTGAAAAGTTCAAGATCATAATCAACTACAAAATATATATTTTTTTAACAATAAAAGGGAAATTTTAGGTTCAGTTTATACAGATTAACATGAAACATGTGTTTTGAAAATATCATGAAAAAAAATGTAGAAGTCTTTGAGATATCGTGCGCGTTGTACTCAAAAACGTCATTTGGAGAAAAATGATTTCAAAGTTTCGGAAACGGCGCTTCAGGTATTGAGCGGGTATAATTCTAAAAGCCTTAAATTTTGTTCTAACGAGAATTTCAAGGAAACAATTACATTAAAAGGTTAAAAAAAAGTAGTAATTTAACATCTAAAAAAATAAATAAAATTTCGAAAATTTGGAAGCTTTAAGAGTCCAGAGATGCCTTAAGCTAACACTAGAATTTAGCGACTTTCTTTGGAATAGCATCCTCTCACCCTTCAGGTTATAGAATTTTGAGCCTTTTTTCGATCATCTTAGTTAAAGTCTGCCCACTCCCCTGCCATCTTAGCGCTTTCAGTAAATTGTCGTCATTCTATGCCATGGCTATTTTTTCAGCTGACTTGTCTGACATATTTGTCATAAGTAGAGCATACATATTTCAACAAATTTTTATTCAGATATAAGCATTTTATCATGTTTACTCCATTATGTAGATTAATTCTACTAGGAAAAAAACAATGAATTAATTTATTAATCTATTCTGAAATACTTATGATTATTTAAAAATAGCAAATAAAGCCTTTGTGCAACAATAATAAAAAGCAGAAAAACCAACGTTCAAAATGCACAAATAATATATGAAAAGCAGCAAACAGCTGTTTCGAATCTACTAGCGAGATTCTTCTTCAGTGCAAAAGGAACAGCGTGCTAGAATATTCTCTCTATTATGAATTCCATTGATCCCTGCATTCAATTTACCTCTGAAATTGAGACCAATAACTTTCTTTCTTTCCTGGATGTCCTTGTTATTCGTTGTGAAAATGGCTTTCAGACTACCGTGTTTCGTAAACCTTTTGCTGTCAGTCTCCCACCTCACAGGTATTCTTCTCATCCCCCTAACCAGAAATTCGCTGCTTTCAATACTTTTGTTTTTCGGGCTACTAATATTTGTTCCACTCCTCAGTTACTTAGTGATGAACTTAATTACCTGAAAGCTATTGCTGTCGATCGTGGTTATTCCTCTAATATTATCGATTCTATTTATAAGAAATTGACGAAATCCGACCATTCTGAAAAGCATTCTAATTCCAACTCTAATACTTCAGTTGTATTACCATTTTCTCCTAAAATCAGTCAGCAAGTTGCTAAAATCCTAAGAAGGTTTGATTTTAAAGTTATTTTTTCTCCTGTTAATAAAATCCCTTTTTCAAATCTCAAACACCCCGTTGATCGCCTAGATAATTGGGGCATTTACCAGATCTCTTGTCAGTGTGGTCTTTCTTATATTGGTCAGACTAAACGTGCTCTTAGATTTCGTTTAAAAGAGCATGAAGGTTACGTTAAAAATCAGGAGCTCAAACGTTCTTCTATTGCTCAACATTCTTGGTCTTCTCAACATAGGTTCGATTTTTCCTCAGCCATCATTATCCAAAAATGTTCTTCTAACCTTGATCTTGATTTTTGGGAAGCTTACCACATCATTCAAAATTTTCACTCTTTAGTCAATGACTTATCTAGTACTCCAGATTTTCCAAGTATTTGGAAAGCGTTAATTTAATTCCCCTTTTTTGGTTTCTTTTCTCTACTTCTCCGGTAGATGTCGCTACTTGTCCACCCAGTCGTTTCCACTGCTTCTCTCTCATTGGTTGTTTCAGCGCCTTCGCCACCCGCATAGGGTATAAAAGCCAGCGCGTCTCTGTCTATGATTTTGCTCAGCCTTGCTTTTTCTAGCACGCTGTTCCTTTTGCACTGAAGAAGAATCTCGCTAGTAGATTCGAAACAGCTGTTTGCTGCTTTTCATATATTATTTGTGCATTTTAAACGTTGTTTTTTCTGCTTTTTATTACTTATGATTATTGTTTTCGCATTATAAAGAATTTTATTCTAAACAATTTACTGAAAGTCGTAGAAGGCACGAGATCTATAAAACTTTAAAGGTGACTCTTGCAACAATATTTAATTTTAATGTATGTGACAGAGCAATTATTAATTAACAATACACAATGCAAAATTAGTTTTAAACGGCACTTGAATTATATATAATGGATATTAAATTTGACTTAATATAAATTGCTATTGCAGTAAAATTATTTATATATTAACACCACAGAAGTATAAGTTATTTATGAATATTATTAAAATATAATTTCACAAATAAATGGAATAAATGTATAAATAAATAAATTTAACATAACAAACAATATATATTTTTGAAAAAAAAAAAAAAACCATTTTCAAATATGAGAGAAATGAAATTTTTTTTTAAATGTTTCATAAATAGTTACATTCTTGTCAAAAATTTATTTCAAAATCAAAATGGCACCTTCGTTCACACTCTGTGGAATCTCTCTATTCCAAAAAAAAAAAGTAACTAACACTGCTCTCGCTGCCGTAATTAAATTTATTGTATCTGGGGTTTTCAGGGGGGATTATATAGGGTGAATCAAAACTTATCGTTCATATTTCGTTGGGAGGTAGGAAATACGTCAGAAACCCGATTTTATACAGGAAAATCCGCAAATGTACGCATGAGTATGTAGAGGGCGCTACCGTGTATCCAACCTTCCATTATGTCCCAATCATTCTTTTGACTTTGCTAAAGCTAGTATTATTTTTTCTCCTATTTCCACTTCTCATTTGAGCTTCCACGAAAAATTTTACATCTTTAAAAACTCCAAAAATCTCGTTAATGACGTTTAAAAATTCTGGTGTGAAACGAAAATTAAAAAAATTCCTGAACGAGGTAAGTTAGAAACAAAGAATAAAATAAACTAACAAAAAATAAATTTAATTTAATTTAAATTAAAACAAAAATTAAAAAACAAACCAATTAAAAGAAATAAATAAAGGTTCAAAGAACCGGAAAGAACAAAATTAAACGAGAAGTTTTCAGGCGTCAGATAATGAAAGCGTTGAATAAAGGTCATTAACGAGATTTTTGGAGCTTTTAAAGATGTAAAAGGCTTCGTGGAAGTCCAAATGTGAAGTGGAAATACGGGAACAAATAATACAAGCTTTAGGAAAGTCAAAACAATCATTGGGACGCAATGGAAGGTTGGGTACATACAGCGCCCTCCACACATGCATGGGTACATTTGCGGACATACTTTCCTCTGTAAAATCGGTTTTCTGACGTATTCTGTACCTCACTACGAAATTTGAACGTTAAGTTTTGAATCACCCTGTATTAAAGTAACTATTGCCGATAAAATATAAAAACTCATAGTTTTACAGAGAAATGTGTGATAACCGCGCTGGTGAGGCAGTTTTTATATCGACGAATTTTTTAAGAGCTATTTAACGTTGAAATCAGTCAAAATAGTTAGGTAAAAATGTTTTACGGGCTCCAAAGCTATGCATAGCATTTTAACCATTTTTCACGTGCATATTCTTGAGGAGTATGTGGTGTGCAATATCCAATATTTATTTTTTTTTTGTCAGTTTTTTTATTATTATTTTATTATCTGATGATAGAGTTATTTCATATTTGGAAAAACTCGTTATTTTACTTACAGTTTAAAGCAGGGCTGTCCAACGTGCTCTTTGAGGGATTTTTTGGAGCCCTTTCTCATATCACTAAGTTTTTGTAGGGAAAAAATCCATTTTAGGCTAATTCCATGGGTTTTTGTAGTGTAAGCCACATAGCTAATAACTGTTATGCTTACAACCGTATTTTCAAAATGTTTGCTTCGCCTTATTCAATTAATGAGGTATCTCTGATAAAATAAGTAACATTTTACCGTTCTAAAATACTGGTAGCCAAAAATCGTAGTCTGTGACTTATACTACAAGCACTCATGGAGCTTTAACGAATTTTTAAAATAAATAATACTTGTATATTTTTTTGTTACAGCAATTAAGGTTTAAGGCTCCTTCCTCTGCAAAATCTTTTACATACCCCCCACCCTTCTCCCTCGCTCTCAAAAAATGTCATTCTAAATTTACTACAATTTGTGTTATCGAATCAAATTATTTTTGCATAGAATTCCTGCGTTGGAGAGACCTTATGGCTACCACTATGAGATGTACGTTTATCGTATAAGCCGTATGTGACGTATAAGACTACCACTAATCGGTTGCCGCAGAGGCAAACTTTCACCATTATTTCAAAATAATAAATTTTCTCCGTATTCAAGACAGGAATTCTGAATTTAAATAAGGCGACGATTACTATACAAAAATACTGGTGGAAGTTAGCGCTTGTGGTAATGAGACTCAACAGTGTCACTACAACAGTGAGATAAAATTCTTGCATGTTTTAAGTGATGTGAATAATGGCGCCAGTGTTGAATTCAGACACTTTTCTCCTGGAGGGGGACATTATAGAGTTCCGGGAGGAAATTATACATTTTGACCATTGAAAACATTAAATATCCAATCTTTCGGGGGGGGGGGGGATCTCATTGCTCCGGGGCGAATGATCCCCTCCGTGCCAACCCCAGAATTCAGCACTGTTGTTTGCAACCCATTGGGGCTGCCCTTATTTACTGAAAGGTTAGACAGGCCTGGTTTAAAGATTTTAGAAAGGGGCAAATATTAATATTTAGGCTAATGTCCGAAGAGCGGTTTTTTGCACGCTTTTTGTTTCAACATGAAAAAGAAACACCTTCGCTAGCAGGTGTTTCTCTTTCATGTTGAAACAAAAAGTGTACAAATAGTCGTTCGTCTGACATTAGCCTTACAAACATCTTCCAACTGAAGTATATATTTACGTGTCAACATAAAAAAAAAAAAAAAAAAAAAAAAAAAAAAAAAAAAAGTAAAAAAGTAATTGTTACATTTAAAGAGTATTTAATTAGGAAAATTATTTCTATAGAAAAAGTTTAAATAATTATAATGCCAAACACATTTCAATTGAAAAATAAATTTACATGTGAATATTAAAAGTGAAAGAAAACGTTAAAGTAACTGAATTATTACCTGCAAAAATAATTAAATAGAGAATTTTATGTCACATTCAAAATGATTTTCTTATAGCCTCTAAAAATTAAAACTGTTTTCCTAAAAGTGATCAGAAAAATCAGAGAGGCAGAGGCATTTTTTGCTAAACTAATTTATACAAACTGATTTTCAAATGTATGATAGATCTTACTTAATCAATCATGAAATAAGGCTTCAGCTGTCGCAACAGCACTATAAAAAGAAAAGTAAATCTGTATTTTACAACAAAAGGTGCTGGCACCACCGGCCGCCACCACAGTTACTGTAAAATTTATAAGATGCTGTATTTATGAATGCTGTAATATTTCTCATGTATGTATAAAGTCGCGTTGCTATTGGCTACGTGATGCACGTGAAAGAAAGAATTCGATTTTTACTTGATTTGTTCCTTGAATTCGCTTTCACAACAGCGGTGATTGAATTCGTTTTCACAGTATCAATGCTAGAAAAATTACAACATAAATTACAGGAAAAATCACTGTACTTTACAACAAAAGGTGCTGGAACCCCGACTGCCTTCACAGTTGCTTAACATTTACAAGCTGATGTCTTTAAGAGTGCTGTAAAATTTCTGAAGTCTTGGGAAAGTCACGTTGCTATTGGCTACGTGGTCACGTGACAGAAATAATTCTATTTTTACTTCAGTTGCCCCTTGAAATCGCTTTCACAGCATCACTGATTGAAATCGATTTCACAGCATCAGTTCTTGAAAATTTACAACATAATCTGCATAAAAAATCACTTTTTTTTTTTCAGTGAGTGGTGGATGCAGCCTTGGTAATCAAACGTCCCCTCAGCCAAAGAGAAATGAAAAGCCCTATTACAGAAGATTGTCACTGGTCGTGATAATATCATTCAATCTACCTACACCTGTGTAAAAAATAAAATATTTTTCCTGTACCAAACGTTCTGATTTTCCACATTTTAATGTAGGTGTTTCTGTAAAACCTAGGTTAACGGAATCGCGTATCCTGTCATAAACTTATAAATTCCATAATCCCTACTGAAAGAATATACTACACAACTTTAACCCTTTAATGCGTGATTTTTTTTTTATTTTGTTCGGAAAAAGTTATATTTGAGTGTACTTTTGTTAATTATCCACTTGAAAAATAGTGAGCAAAATTATCTGTGTTTCAGTTGAACATAATGTCATAATGTCACGCCGGAGTTACATAAAATATAATTTTAAATTGTATATTTACTTTAAAGTGTTTACACTGCACAACAACTATTCAACGATATAATAATTTTTATAACGATTTTAATAATTTTCAGATATAATAATTACTACCTTATAAAGATAGAGAAAAAACGCCTGTTGAGCACATTGCAAGCAGTATCAACAAAAGATGTTATAACCTACTCGTGATAATAAATCAGAACAAAAACAGACTTCACGACCTCAAGGGGGCTGGTCACTCAGCTTCCGATTTCCCCTCACTAATGTAAAGTCTACGGGCATTTGATGCATTTGTATATTTAAAATATCTCCTCGGGAAATTAATATTTTTAACCTCTATTTTTTGCGAAGACTTCCTAAAAGATGTCTCTTTTTTCTCTTAGTTCTCAAAATATTTCTTAAGTATAAACTTAATTTTATATGAAGTGTTAAAATCTTACTGACAGTTCACCCACTTTTAACGCGTAAAATATTAAATTCAGCATAGATTTTAGATATATTTTGAAAGCTAAAAAAAAAAGAGACATCCTTTAACCCTTACTGGCGCAGTGTCCTTAAAAAAGGACACCTAATTTTAATTCCAAAACTGACAAACGGCACCAAGAATATTTAACTAAAATTTTCCTATTATAATATACATGAAAATAAGCAAGTTCGTATTTTCTAATAAATTCGTTTATAAATTGCAGTGTCAGTCCATTATTTCATCAGTTTATAAACAGAATTACTCCGCGCCGGTAAGGGTTAAGAAGGGTACACAGAAAAAAAATGTTAAAAATATGAATTTCCCGAGAAGATATTTTAAATATACGAATGCATCAAAAGTTTATAGACTTAACATTACGGAGGAGGATTCCGAAGCTGAGTGACCAGCCCCCTTATATGTACGTTATCAGGCGTAAGTCACACATAATAGTTCACCAAGAGACCAAAAGAAAGCACCAAATAGCAAAGAAAAAAAAAACGTGACTCCTAAGTTACACTATGCATTTAAGCGTTAACCTGTCAATCGGAAGTTTTTTCAAAATTGAATTTTCTTTCGGTGTTTGGGATTCCGCTTTCGCAGATTTTACTGTGTAGATTATTATATTTAATTATCATTTTTATTTATCACAGCAAAACCTACTAAGAAGAAAGTTTAAATGATCAGAGAGAAAGGTTCTGTTTTAGACAGGTTTTTTGTGTCATAAGGTATAATTTTATGGTATTTTTTTCATACGGACTACGGATTTCTTATATTTAAATCAGGATTCAGGTATAGACAGATTCAATTTTCGTAAGATTTACGCTATAAAAAAAAAATTTTTTTGTATTTTACAGCAAAAGGTGCTGCCACCCCAGCTGTGAAAACATTTACTGCAAAATTTATAAGCAGCTGCCTTTAAGAGTGCTGTAAAATTTATGAAGTCTGGGGAAAGTCGCGTTGCTATTGGCTGCCTGGTGCACATGATAGAAATTATTCGATTTTTACTTCACTTGTTGGTTGAATTTGCTTTTACAGCACCGGTGCTTAAAAAATTACAACACAAAGTGTAGGAATAATCACTGTATTTTACAAACTGGAGTTGCTGGCACCAGAACTGCCAAGACAGTTGCAGTAAAACTTTCAAGCTGTTGTCTTTAAGAGTGTTGTAAAATTTCCCAAGTCGCATTGCTATTGACTGCTTGGTGCAAGACACAGAAAGAATTCGTTTTTACTTCACTTGTTGCTTGAATTCGATTTCACAGCAGCGGTGTTTTATTTCGATTTCACAACATCGGTATTTTATTTTGATTTCACAGCATCGATGCTTGAAAAATTACAACTTAAAGTTCAGAAGAAACACTGTAAATTACAACAAAAGGTGTTGGCCCCCTGGCTGCTAACACAGTTGCTGTAAAATTTATAAGTTGCTGTCTTGAAGGATGTTGTAAAATTTCTTAAGTCTGGGGAAAGTCACATTGCTATTAGTTACAGGGTGCACTTGTCAAAAATAATTCAATTTTTACTTCACTTGTTGCTTGAATTTGATTTCACAGCATTAGTATTTGAAAAATTACAACATAAAATCACGTCTTTTTTTTACAGAGTACTGTATTTTACGTTCCGATTTGGAAGCCGCTGGACCGCTTTTTTCTAAAAGTAGAATTTAGAACACTATTTATAATTCATTATACAAAAAGCTCTATGTAGCTACATATTAAGTGGGCCGCTCAACAATAAAATTCGATAAGTACTAGCAGGGCCCGACTTAAGCTCTCTAGGGCCCCATGGCAAGCATCATTTTTGGTCGGGGCCCTTCTAGCTATACATATAAATCGTTTTCGAATAATGTGGAAATGGCTAGAACTAAACTTCATTCTTATTGTATGTATGCATAAATTTCGTACCGGGTACTACACTATATGGCCAAACATGACCGGTCAATTGCGATTTTAGACATTTTGTTAAATATCTAAAAAAATATATGAGGAATTAACCTGAAAATCCAGATGTATAAACAGTATAGTTCAGGTCATATATTTCCGTGAAAATTATTTTACCGAAACCCCATAGGGGACCGTCAACAAATTGAAAAAAAAAAGAATATATTTTGGTTGTACACACACTGTAAAAACTAATGTAGCAAAAGCGTTCAAACTTGAGATTATTAATAAGTGGCTTATTTTAATATACTGTGTTAATTTTTATGAGGATAGCATGTATACTCGTAGAGAAATTAAGGTTTTTATAAAAACAGTCCCAAATTTCGCCAAGTTTTTTGCTTATTATTTGCAGAGTTCTTAATATAAAAAAGAGTTCTTTTCAGAAAGTATGATAAACAACATTGTACATAATACTCTGCAATCAGAATAAGGAAATAATAAAAATTGGATGAAAAATGAGCAGGTTTACTAAAAAATGTTTCACTGCGCATGCATTTAAAATATAATGTGCATAATGTATTAGCTAAGTATATAGAGCAACATTTGTAAAAGTCTTAAAATCATAACTTGAAAATTCTGAAAATTGTCGTCGATAGAATAAGCTCAAAATCCGTTGTTCCCAAAAGGAAGCAAAAAGATGAGATGTTGCATCCAAATATGTGCAATATTGTGTACGCTATCTTGGCACTAATCAACAGATATTTGATACAAACCCTCAACTTTTTGCTTCTTTTTGAGAACAACGGATTTCGAGCTTATTCTATAGACGATAATTTTCATAATTTTAAAGCTATGATTTTGAGACTTTCACAAAAGTTGCTCTATACACATAGCTAATACATTATGCACATTAAATTTTGATTGCATTCGCGCATGCACAGTGAAACATTTTTTAGTAAACCTGCTCATTTTTCATCTTTTTTTTATTTTTTTTAAATTCTGATTGCAGAGTATTGTGTACACTATTCTTTGTCATATTTTCTGAAGAGAACGTTTTTTTTATATTAAGAACTCTGCAAATTATAAGCAAAAAACTTGGCGAAATTTGGGACCGTTTTTATAAAAACCTTAATTTCTCTACGAGTATACATACTATCCTCATAAAAATTAACACACTATATTAAAATAAGTCACTTATTAATAATCGAGAGTTTGAACGCTTTTGCTACAGGGTTTTTTTTTTACAGGGGTATCCAAAAGATATTCGTTTTTTTCAATTTGTTGACGTTCCCCTATGGGGTTTCGGGAAAAAAACTTCCCGGGAATATATGACCTATACTATACTGTTTACACACCTGCAGTTTCAGGTTAATTCCTCATGTATTTTTCTAGATATTTAACAAAACGTCTAAAATCGCAAGTGACCGGTCACCTTTGGACATATAGTGTATTCACATCTATATTACGGGGTATCACAGAAAGATGATCACAAATTTTAAGAAAAAAACTTATGGGATAATAGTAAAAAAATATGATTCAATGATTGACAGTAGTATTTGTTTGCAAACTGTTACTTAGCTTCTCTACGTATGTTATATAACATGCCTAAATGAAAATGCCCAAATTGTCATAATTAAAGATTTTAACTTTCCTCGTTACGAGGAAAACGTCAATAAAGAATTAATTTGAAAACATTAGAATACTGAGTTGTTATAATAAAATTGTAATCATTCATTTTCTAATATAGGTGCGTAATATAGGTTTTTAATTGCGTTCGTCTGTCTATCCGTTCGTCCGCATACAACACAGCAAAAACTACCCAACCGAATGGTCTGAAATTTTAAATATATAATTGTTGTGCATTGTTGTAATAACAATGCTTTGCCAAGTCATTTCAAATTTTATGAAAATTGGATTTTAATCACAGGGACTGTCAAAAGTTTTCCGTTGCATTACGGCCAATGGGAAAAAATTTATATCGAGTGCATTTTAATGATGTTACACTCTTTCAACAAAATGAAATTGATATGCTCTTATGAAGTGCACTTAAATATACATTCAATACAATATGCGGTGCAAAAATATTTATAAAACTAGTTATGGTACGAACGCACCTCATTTGCCACATTTGACGTGCAATTTCCAACTTGGTTTTTTTGTGTATGTGAGTGGAGGGGATACGGGATGGAGAGAATGAGACTCCCTTACTAAATGTTTGAAAATGTATGCATTTTGATAACTTTTGGCACCTTTTAATGGACACCCTGATTATTCGAATAAGGGCCTCATAAAAAGGGGCGATTGCATAAAATGAATTTTTAACCACATAAAACAAATTTTTGATTACATAAAACAAATTTTTATTGTAACCACATAGCCCTGCATTACTCAGGTCCTGACTACTGGTCTACATTAAAGAAGATCATAAAGAAAACTATAGCTTTCAATTTATAAAGCAAAATAATTCACCATGATATGAAGAAATACAGAACATTTCTGCATCTCATCACAATTGTGAATAGTAATATATGACTTAATTTTTAAAATCAAATCGACATTTGAAATTGGACATTCGAGGAATGAATATTAATATGGTGAAACAGTGTAACACAAACATGATTTGTTTCACGCTCATAAAATTTCCAAAGAAAATAAATTCTCATTTTATAAAAAAGAAAAATGGATATATTTAGAGAGGCATTGTCTCATTTTCTATATCTTTTCCAGAATCGACATAAAATATATTATTTTGACATTTACTGTTTAACTGATTTTAGATTTTTAAAGTTTCCTTTTTTGGCTCTACTCCAAGTAATTTGTGAATCTGTAGCCAGAAAGAGCCTAAAAGAAATTGTACAAAATATGAATATTTTGATGTGGCTTTTTTTTTAAAATCCATTATTAAAAGTACTTCTTCATAAATTATTTCATTAATGTAATTCTTAAATAATAAATAATGAATTCATAAAATATATCAAACATATGAGATAAAATTTATCATTTAGACATTTATGATTTAACTAATTTTTGAATTCAAAAGTTTCCTTTTTTGGCTCTTCTCCAGATAATTTATTTGTCTGGTGTCAGATAATTTCTACAAATATTTGTAGAAATTATGAATATTTTGATGCTCGCACTCTAGCTGTTTGGACTGCGCCTTCGGTTGTGGGGGCAACGGCATTTTTGTTTTATTTTTTACTGAGTTTTTATCCATTTTTACTCTGATTTTTAGTTAATTTTTTTCCGCTTAAGTCTTATTTCAGTTCTTACTATTAGTTCACACTTTCCCTATATTTATATATCTTGTTAAAATTTTCAGTCGTTAATAAAATACTTATTATTCATCCACTCAAGTTTAAATACATTTTTAAAAACTTGTAGTGCATGACACTTGATGTTAATACAGTTTTTTTCAAATATTAATTCATTAGTTAAATTTAATTAATTAACTTTAGTTTTATATGGAAGAAAAATTTTTCTGTTATTCAAATTTTCAATCGTTAATGAAATACTTATTATCCATCCACTGAAGTTCAAATGCATTTTTTAAAACTTGTAATGGATGACACTTATAATACAGTTTTTTCAAATATTAATTCATTAATTAAATTTAATTAATTATTCTTATTCAAATTTTCAATCGTTAATTAAATACTTATTCATCCATTCAAGCTCAAATACACTTTTTTAAACTTGTAGTGGATGACACTTGATGTGAATACAGTTTTTTCAAATATTAATTCGTTAATTAAATTTAATTAATTAATTTTATTCAAATTTTCAATCGTTAATAAAATACTTATTATTCATGCACTCAAGGTCAAATAATAGAGTTTTTTAAATATTAATTAACTAATTAAATTTGATTAATTAATTTTTATTTTATGTGGGAGAAACAATTTCTCTTATTGATCTAAATAGGAATCGACTTAATTTTTTTTTAAATATATTACTTGTTTTTTATTTATATATTTATTTCTACTTGAGATCAAGAACCTAAGTCGTAGCACCCCCTACCCCCCCCCCAACCCCCAGCATTTTTTATACTTTCACTGCTGCCTATGGAATTACACCTTGTTATGTATTCTAGAGTGCTCAGTATCCGGGGATGTGGGACAACGTCGCAGGCTCCTCGGCAAAACATCTTCGGATCGTCATCGGCTATTTTTTAAATTCCGCATTAAAACTATTTCTCCATAATTTATTTCATTAATGGAATTCTTATCCTTCAAATATTTCTTTTATGTCCTTCAGATGTATTGTTTTTTTCAGTAACTAAATTTCGAATACATTTTCTTCAAATGTACTGTAACAAATGTGTTAACTGGCGAAATACGCTAACAGAAACACCGTCGTCCTCTGAATACTAGACCTAAGTGCTGACAGAAAAATAGCGTCTGCCGTAAGCGGATTTTTTTAAGCGTTTGCACGTTCCCCTGAATTTAGACACCAGTATTTTCCAAAAGTTTTCTGTCATTTATTTAATCGCAGAAAAAAAAAATTAATAATAAAAAAAAAATCAGGTCACTAAGAATCTGACAGATAAAACGTCCTGTTTCAATAGATATCCGCGCCGAAGTCACCGTTCACCTGGAATGAAAGGCCCCACGAGTCAAGAGGATATACAGGCGAAACACTCACACTCACATCATCTAAGAAGTCGGGAAAGAAAAAAAACAAAACAAGAAAAGTTTATCGTGTATCTGTCAGATAGGGCGAGGCCTTTCAAGCGTTAAAAGGTTTTTGTGTATGCATATTAGAAAAGACATGTAATATATGTAATAATAAAGCTATTATTTCTAGCCGATGTGTTTATATGCATTGTATATTGATTGAAAAAAAAACAAACATTGCATATACATTATTCTTAAGCAATCTTATACACAAAGTGCAAAAACAAAGTCTATAAATTGAGATTTAAGGTATTCAAAAGACATGAATTATCGTTAGTAGCAGAGATTTTATTAATCTTCACTCGAATAGACGTGAAGAAACTATATTTGAAAAGTAAAATTGGTTATATTAAGTATTCCCTTGTGTAAATTGAACAACAAATGTGTATAATCGGAAAGTATCTGTTGCATTTCTAACATATCGAATATAAAATGCTGCTAAAGGAATCACTCTATAATAATACATTTTATAGCTTGCAGTATAATTTTGTTATTAATAAACTTACTAAGAGAGCAAACGCAAAATTATTTTTAATGTACAGTCGTGGAAAAAAAAGTAAACACCCCCTACTAACTCCTCAACAAATTATCGTAGAAGAAAGTTACTAGTACCGAACGATTGGAAATAAAGTCTACTTTTAAATGACGTATATAAAATTTACTTAGGGGGCCATCTACATATTAAAACGAATCCAAACTTCATTTTTTTCAATGGCAATACCCAATTTTAACGAGATATTTCAAATCTTTGTTTCAAACTATACCTAGACACCGAATTTCAAGTCATTTGGATGATAAGTTTTTGAATTATAAACATTCAAAATTTAGTGTTTCTAGTGTTAAATTACATTTTCATATTTTTATTTATAACTCCTGAAATTATGCTCCTAATGTGCTAATTTTTTGTGTAACAATAATACTAATACACCCAAACATAAATACGTTGAATTTGCAATTTTTATAATTTTATGATATGAATTATGAATTTTGAAATTAATATTCGAAAAAATTATGAATTGCAACCTACAACTTTTTTGATGGATTCAGATTTATTAAGTCCTGCTTTATGGAAATCCAAAATTTCACATTTTTCTTCCAAGTAGTTTTCAAATTCTGCTTAAAAAACGACAAAATGATGGTTTAAGGAGCCGTCTATGATAGAAGTGACTAGATATTTTGTAATTTCTTATGTTATCCTGTAATCTAGCAGGCTTCATTGACTGCTTGAGTGGTGCTTAAGGTGCCTTGATCAAGAAGAGGGCTCTCTCGGTTAACGATCGAGTACCGAACTTCAATTTGGATGCAGTCCTTAAAATACGATCGTTTTAAAATGCAGTAGATTTCCGTTACAACGAACTTCACGGGACCGCTAAAGTATTTCGTTGTAACGATTTTTTCGTTGTAACGGAATTACTCTTATTTATCTAATGAACTGCATATACACGTAAATTAATTATGTAAGATAAATTTACCTTTCATTGTAGAAGATTTTAATGGAGGACTAGTTAAATTAATATAAAAAGTTACCAAAATAAAATTGAATATTAAAAATACAAAATTACGGACTAACCTTTATTTAGTAGTACATTATTGCAGAAAATCTGTGATTTTAGTTTGTACAAACGAATGTGTAGTTTATGATAACAAAAACGTGTGCAATGAATGAATGTGAGAAAATACCTCTTCTGGAACTTTTTTTGATGTGAAACAAAATCACGCATTTTCTCCAAGCATGAGCGAGCTTCCGAATCGGTTACTTTTGAATCCTCGATAACATCAGTATCGTCATCATTGCTGTGGTCATTTTGTCGGTTTGATGTAGTTTTGATGGAAAAAATGATATCTTCATCAGATACTTCAGAGCATGTTTGAATATTGTCATCCACAGATAAGAAATCCTCCAAATCCACCTGATCAGGGACTGATGTTAATTTTTTGGCAGCCTTCCAAATTGTGTTTAATTCAGAGGACTCATCCAAATCTAAAATTTTTGATTTATTTTCTTCGGTCTCAGTTAACCGGGCATGTTTCCAACAGTTAGAAATTGTTTTCTCGCTAATTTCTTGCCACGAACCAGAGATCATTTCAGTAGCTTCTTTGAGATTTATTTTTGGCCTTTCTCCATTCTCTAAGCCGCAAAAAATTCTTTTTAGCAAAAGAGTTCTGTAGCGAGATTTTACAGAACGGATGATGCCTTGGTCTACAGGCTGTAGAATAGAAGTGCAATTCGGCGGAAAGTACTCAACTCGGATGCAGTCCAATTTGGGGGACTATTATGAGGCATGCAATTATCAATCAGGAGAAAGGTTTTCCGGTTTTTAGCTTTCATTTCTTTGTCAAATTGCACTAGCCAACCATTAAAGATATCTTGTGTCATCCATGCCTTCTTATTGAATTTATAATCGCAAGGCAACGAATGACAGTTTTTAAAGCAACGGGGCTTGCCAGAGTGACCAACAATTAATGTTTTTCTCTTCTAGGTTCCTGATTTGTTACAACAAAAGAGTGCTGTAATTCGTTGCTTTGAAGTTTTTCTTCCAATGCATTTGTCGACTTTAAATGTTAATTTTTTTCTCGGTTCAAGTTGATAAAATATACCAGCTTCATCAGCATTGAAAACATCATCGGAGCTGTATGTCTTTACAAGGGCAGCTACTTCTCCAGCATTCCATTCATTTACAGTCTTTGTAGGTACATCATTTGCTTCGCCGCAAATTGATTTCATTACAATTCCATAGCGAGTACGAAAGCGATTGAGCCAACCTACACTGGCTCGAAAATTTTCGATACCAAGTATTGTTCCGAACTCTTGAGCTTTCTGCCTTATCAGAGGACCATTTATAGGTACATTGAGTGAACGAACAACTTCGAACCATTCGAACACGGCTTTATCGACATCTTGAAATTGGGACTGTCGCATTCGTTTTCTATGGGAACCAATGCTTGCATTTTGGAATTGTCTCTCAATCTTTTCTTTATCTTTTAGAAATGTAGATAAAGTCGATGGTGTTATTCCATACTTTTTGGCCACATCAGTTTTCCGCAATCCTTTATCAATCAAGAAATTATGGCTTTCTTTTCTTCCAATGAAAATTGTTTTCGTTTCACACAAGCTATTTTATCAATGAACGAAGCAAGAAACACACTGCAACAGGTACTGGCGATAGAGATATCCCAGAATAAGCCCAGACAGTCATTTCAAAGTAAAGTTCACTTACTTTCTGTCACGTGATCATTTTGAAGCGTATGGGCTAATGAAAGTTAAGGAATTAGGGAAAGAAGTAGACAAAAGAAAAAATAACAAAGGGGAGAATATTCTGAAATTGCACCTATCCCCAGAACAACAATGTTATTTTTTTATCTTCGACATTTTATTCGAAGTATATTTCATTTCTGTTAAGCAATTGAAAAAAAAAAAAAGAAAAAAAAGCTCGATGAAAATTTTTCGTTGTAACGGAATTCCTAAAAAAATGCACTTCGTTAAATCGGAATTTTTAATACATCGAGGTTAATGCAATTTGAAAAGGGGATTTGTCAAATTTCGTAGTAAAGGGATTTTTCGTTGCAATAGAATCCGTTGTAACGGAAATCTACTGTAATTAATTTCTCGGAAACTTATTGTACGAATTGCATTAAAAAAAAAAAAAAATAGACTAATTGAAGAGCGTAGAGTTCATTTATGCTGTCAGAATTGTGGACTAGTATTGAAAAAAAACAAAGTTATTGTTCGTTTTAATATGTAGAAAGACCCCTAAGCAAATTTTATAAGCATTATATAAAAGTAGACTTTATTCCCAATCGTTCGGTACCAGTAACTTTCCTCTACGATAATTTGTTGAGGAGTTAGTAAGGGCGTTTATTTTTTTTCCACGACAGTACGTGATTCGTTGTATTAAATAATACTTACGAAAATTTTACAGGTTAAGCTAAGTATAATATTAAAAGTAGAAATTAAGTAAATATAGCGAACGAGACATATCTTACTTTTGAAAAACTTTCCTACAGAAATTGCTTCTTATAGGATAAATATAGCAAACGAGATATATCATAAGATATTTCAAAAATAATTCTGAAAAACTTTCCTATAGAGATTGCTTCTTCTATTCTATTACATATATAAAATCCAAACGGAAATTTCGTTCCGAACGCCGAGATTGCGAGTTCTACTGCATGGATTTTTACGAAATTTATACCGTTAGATAGGTATCGTTTCAGGAAAGGTTTTAAGCTATAACACATCATTCTACCTAGATTAGTTGTAGAATTATGACGGAAAGTTCTGTTATTTTGGACGATAAGGTTTACCATTTTATTTCTTGGCGAAATTTATCGTGGGTAAAAAAAAATTGAAACAGCTATTACACGTCGAAAGATAAAAGAAAACTAGTCGGATGTACCAATCCCAAAACTTTCTTCTATCTCATACATGTTAATACTTCAAAATTCGCTATCACAACTGCCAAAATTAAATGGCAATCTATGCATCTCATGAGGATTCTAACGATATGAAATTCCGTGCATTACTTCTTGAGATATGACTATCACTGAAATCGTCTAAATTCAGCAAAATGCTGCCTAGCAGCGCCACCTATTGGGTGATTTATACCAAATCCTAATCAGCAACAATTTATGTCAACGTCTGACTGAATCTGAAGTTTGGAGAAAATCCGTACATTAGTTTTTGAGATAGAGCAATAGCGAAAATCGTGAAAATTTCTGCATAGCAGTGCCACCTATTGGGTGATTAACACCAAAACCTAATTAACAACAACTTGTGTCAACATACAACTAAATCTGAAGTTAGATGAAAATTGGTCCATTAGTTCTATTGATAGAGCTATTGAGGCAATCGTGGAAAAGGCAGCAGAGAAGCGCCACCTGTTGGGCGATTTACACCAACACCTAATCAGTAGCAAGTCATATCAAGGACTAACTTAATCTGAAGTTTGATGAAAATCCGTGCGTTAGTTCTTCAGATAGAGCTATTGGGGAAATCGTGTAAATCCTGCAAAATTCATCATAACAGCGCCACCTGTTGGGCGATTTACACCAAAACGTAATCATCATCAATTCATATCAAGGACTAACTAAATCTGAAGTTTGATCAAAATCCGTGCATTAGTTCTTGAGATAGAACTATTGCGAAAATCGTGAAAAAATGCAGCATTGCAGCGCCACCTGTTGAGCGATTTACACCAAAAACTAATCAGCATCAATTTGTATTAGGCACTAACTGAATATCAATTTTTATTAAATTCCGTGCATTAGTTCTTGAGATAGAGCGCCCACAAAATTTGTGTCACATACACACAGACAGACAGACTCACAGAGTCACAGACAGACATTTTGTAAAAACATGTTTTTTGGAATCTCTGACCCCTAAAACGTGTAAATCCGTCGAAAACCGGAATTCGAAAATTTTCATGAATCCAATACTTTCTTCTTGTAAAGATAGACGAAAGTAAAAACTGTTACTAATTTTAATTTAAAAAAAAAGAAGGAAGAAAAAAATCCGTTTTAATGAGTGATAATATTAAAAAACGAAAATATTTAATTTAAACATGAACGGGAATGTTCTTAATGCTTAAAAAATTACTCAGTTAAAATATTGCAATTGAAATAAGATTTGGCTCTTTATCTTTTGCGTCAGGTTAAGAAAAATGCATCTGAAAAATTAATAGGATGATATCAAGGAAGTTTCGATAAGTGCATGCTCAGAAATATTTGAAAAAATATCTTCTCATCAGTAATATATAGAAGATTCTTCTCGTGACATATAATATGTTTATAAAAATAATCCGCAGGACCTCGATTTAGCGTTTGTAAAAAAATAATGAAAATTTAATTTATTTTTTTAGGCGATTTAATGCTGGTTGGCGGCACAATAAAATTTTGAATGATACTTTTTCATCATAAATAATTTTTAAGTAAAACCTTTTTCTACTCTTCATACGAAGATAGTTATATTAAGTTTAACTTAAATAAATAGATTTTTATTACTACAGTTTTGTCATATACCTTTATATGTGCATATATTAAATTTTTATTATCGTAATTATACGGTTTAAAACAAAATTTCAGTTTATTAAATTTTTTCCAAATTCAAAATTAAAGTCCGATTCGGATCATTCGCAATTTGACTTCGATATTGTTAGTATCAGAAACAGGAAATGAAGGTTATTGTTGCCATTGAAACAAGTATTTAATATAAAATGTTTAATGGTAGCATTTTTAATTAGGCAGCGACTTTTAAAACAAACTTAAAACGGTACTACTTGATTATCCCGTAGGCAAAATAACTATCGCCAAACTATAAGATTAAATGCCAATAATAGCTGATCGTAAATTTTTGTTGCGTCATCAAGTCATTTTTAATTTCACTTCTATTTGTAATTTTATTAATGTTTAAAAATTTACTTATTCTTTCGTTGTTTAAAATAAAAATTTTGTCAATTTGTATAATTTGGCGAGTAGTTTGGCAATTTATATAATTTGGCGAATAGTTTGGCAATTTATATAATTTGGCGATAATAGGTTCAATGAATAATCAAATAGTACCCTTAAAACATTTCCAGCCGGTGAAGCCATGTAAAATTAAATAACAACTGCAACACGTTGTTTTTTATATTATATACGCTTAAAGATAAAAAATAATACGCTAATCCTTCGTTCAAGTTTAAATTCATTAAGTTTTAGGCATTTAAACACTTATTTAACAAGCAATTTTCAAATGCATTTAAATATCTTGCATTTGGGATGGAAATGTGTTGGCTAGCCAAATAGCGTGGAACGTTCGTCTTTTTTGCGCCAAATACTCGAATATATATAGATTTTTTCAGATTTTTACTGAGATTCCGCCGCCAAATTTGACTGATGTTTTTCTACATACATGAGTAGTAGACAGGGACCCGGCAGCACAGACAATCACTTCATTGAGTTCACTGCTGAAATACCAGAATTAGTTAAAACTCGATTCGCATATTAAAACGCAATCGGTCGGCCAAGTCATATCTTGGTGGAAAACACCTGAAAACCCGATTTTAGCGGTTGACTTGTAGGTTTACCATTGTGCATTCCTGCACCTAAAAGTATGAAAATATGGAGGACTGGGAGCAACAAAACACAGGGTTAAACCTACGAGTCAACCGCTAAAATCGGGTTTTTAGGTGTTTTCCACCAAGATATGACATGGCAGACCGATTGCGTTTTAATATGCGAATCCAGTTTTAACTAATTCTCGAATTTCAGCCGTGAACTCGATGGAGTGATTGTCTGTGCTGCCGGCTCCCGGTCTATAGTTTTAAAAGCATTTTTCATTACAAAATAATTTGAATATGCTCTTTAAGGAAACCTTCCTTGTGGTAACAATTTTGTTTTTGATTTGTTCTTTTTTATTTCTACCTCTTCCATCATGTGACTCACAGACGAAACTAGCAGATGTAATTGTAAAAATGATGGTAATTATGATTTACATGTTATATGTTTATTTGTGATTTTTGAGTTCACTTTTGTCGCCAAACAATTTGATTTTAAGCCAAAAAGACGTAAGCGTGAATTGGGTTCAAGCGATGTTTACAATAAAGGTGATTTTGCAAGTGTACGAAAGCATTTTTTGAGTATTTTTTTAAAATTCAAATGTACAATATATAAATAGCAATTAATATTTAAAAAATGGAGTCAAATATTTTAATTTTAGTATAAATGTCTCCCACACACGCACATACATATTGTAAAATAATTTAATTTCAGGCATTTAAAAAATTTCTCATCATAATTTACTGCGAAAGCATGTCGGTTTGTTTTCCCCAAATTTGTGACTCGAAGCCAGATTAGCTAATATTGTCCATTCTTTTTTTAATAAAAAAACATATCGCCAATTTCCCTTATACAAACGTTCTATGTTTGCAATGTTAGGTAATAAAGATTATTCTTAAGAAAATGTAAGCAATTATGCGTTATATCTATCACGAAAAAAGACATTTTGCAATAAAAATTGCTTTCTGAAATCACTTTTCGATATTCCATTCCATTCGTCATTTATTTTCTTTTTTTCATATCTTCCATTCTTTTAGAATTGTTATAAAATGATATTTGATGAATCTTCCATAATCAGCTACCTTGCAATTCGGGAATTTACTCTATAGTGTTGTAAGATTCGTTTATATTTGAAAGGAACCGTGGACGGTAGATCCGATTTCAGAAAATTACGCGAAATTTGTACTTTTAGTAATTACCGATTAGTAAATTCATGTTTTTTTATTATGGAGCAAACGGACAAAAGAAGATTTACTAATAGATATTTTTCATGTGCAGTTATTTTACTATCACTAAAAAAGCATTAATTTGAATGTACATAAAATTTTTTTCAAATGCCAAAGGTAGCCAATGGAACAATATTTGTTCATTTAGCCAGGTTTTTTTAAAAAAAGTACCTCAAATTCAATTAAAATTTCAATCATTATAAAATTTTGGCTGATGCACAGCCCGAGCAACTGATCGTAGTGACAAATTTTAGGTTTATTTTACTATCACTAAAAAAGCATTTCTTTAAATATATATTAAAAAAACAAAACCTTTCAAATGCCAAAGGTGGCCAATGGAACAATATTTAACACAATTCTTCAAATGTTTACATTGGTCTTAAATTCTACATTTATCAAAAAAATTATAGTATATTAAATGTTGCGTGACATATTAAATATGGGTTTAAATCTGGCGAGAGGTATAATAACAGTTTTATGTTTAAAACAATGTGCTATATGACAAATTATCAACCTACTTATTTCCAAGTATGACTGCGTGTGTTACAGAAAAACGACGAAATGTGTAAAAAGAAATAAGAACAATTACATAGCTGCAAAATTTTACATTTTTTGTATGCCACTCTTTTCAAAAAGAAATCTTCGCCGAAAATTTCTACCGCAGATGATCTGTAATTAAATAAGACAACGATCTCTAGTCCAAAGAAGCGATAACAAAGAAGAGTAAAAGTTAGCAGCTGTATAATTAAGTGAGAAATAAAACAATCTACAGATATAGTTGTTTTTGCTCTATCTTCAAGGTATTGCTAGTATAAAACAAAACTCAAATCACAAAAATAATGTAGAAAGTTTAATTAAAATTTCTTTCAACAATGTATCGCTGAAAAACAAAATGAGAAAAGTTTAAAAGAATGCCCAAACAGCCTGTGTAAAATAACCTTAAGGTTCGTATAAACAAGGGTTCTGTAAATCGACGGAAATTTTTGGAGTTTGTAAGATGTAAACAGTGTTGCTAGATGTAGTATTTTCAATACCAATGTTCAATACTACGGTAGCACTTTTTCGCCCAAAATTAGGGGTGTAGTAATTTTTGTAGAATTTCGTTTAAAGGTAGTATTTTATGGTATTTTCGAAAAACACATGAACAAAATTGCAAAAATTTAAAAGATAGAGGAATTTGATATGTGTCAAACTAATTATCTGAAAATCTTCCATCTGCGCACACGACTGAGCATAGTTTTTTTTTTTTTTTTTTTTTTTTTTTTTTTAAGTAAATCATCGTTCTACCATTCGGGATGATATTTCTGTGTTCTACCCTTCTTTGGGACTTGATGGCATTGATCAGATTCATAGTTTTCAAGTTTAATCGTGAATAAATTTTACACTAATTTAATATGAATTGAATCAAATTACATGAATTTAATATTATATAGTATAATATTAATTTTTTGCATACAGTCAACAAATAACGCTGTCAAACACATAGGCAAAAGCAAATTTTAACAATCTGAAAAAGCAATGTAGCAAAGACATCAGTTTCTCTGTTTATTTATTTCCATGGTGATATAAACATAAGAAATCTATCGATAATGGAAGTTTCTCATTAAATAAGTTAAGTGTACTGATTAAAAAATTTCTTATATATATTTTTCTCAGATGATTTATAGTCATATTTAATTTAATGTTGATTGATTGATAGATTTTTATAATACTAATTAACTCCGGTAGGTTGCGCTAAAGTCAAATTTGTAGCGTAGTATTTTATAGTATTTTTTTAGGGGTAGCCGTAGTATTTTTCGTTTTAAAAATCTGGTAACACTGGATGTAAATCCAGAACTGCTTGGAAAGTTGTTGTGACGAGATGTTATGTGGTTTTCGGGACCTGAGAGGAGCATCAGTGAATGCATATAGCAGGATACTCCTTATTAGGTCTTCTTAAAAGAAATAATGAATATGGAAATATAAACAAATAATTTAATATTTATTTATAAACTTACAATTTTTTTTGGTAAATTTAATCTTTTATTTATTAGGTTGTCCAGAGTTTAATTTAAATTATACATATGAAATTTCACAAATTTATTTAAACGACAAATTCAGTTTGAAATAAATTATTTCCGATTACATTTAAACAATTTATAATATATAAATATATATATATTCGTTCACAAAGCACAATCCGCGAACGTCCTATTAATAGTCACAAATATTCCAAAAATCACTGAACTTCATAGATCAAATATTCGACATCTGCCGATATTCATCGATATAACTTTAAAAAAAAAAAAGAATTTAAAGAGTAATTTGCATTACTGACAACGTTAAAATAGAGAAATAGTATTTTAAAGATTAATATTTAAAAATCTTTCTGATTTTTAAAAGCTTAAATCTTTAATGTAGCGTTTCCTACCTGGTTGTAGAGATTGTAGTAGGGTGAGAAGGACAGTTTGACGTCACCTGCGTTCCTGCGTTGTGGAGTGTGAAAGTCGTGGAGGCCTGTGAAGGCGCACCGCGCGCGCTGATAAGACTCGGTGGTGGCGGAAACGCATTTCGGTGGAGGAGATAAGAGAGAGGCGTGTTAGAGTACACTGTCGGGAAATGAAAGTAGAAAATATTTGACGGAACTATTTTTGGGAGAGATTATCTTACAGTACGAGGGTATTTTTGTTGTGAAATTATTTTTACTTTCAGGTGTTAGAAAATATTTTAGAAAAATTTTATTTTAACGAATTTTATTTTAGAGGAGATAGAAATTTTTGCGATCTGAATTTATTTTAGCGTACTTAATTTTTATTTTAGCGAACTTAATTTTTTTTTTAGACGAGATAGAAAAATTTTTGTTGGGAGAAGAATTTTATTTTGAGAACTTATTATTTTTTTCTTTTTTTAGGAGATAGATAAATTTTTATTTTTATTTTCGAACTTTATTTATTTTTCAGGAAAAAGTTTTATATTTTGAGAACTTTTATTATTTTTTCCGCGTGATACATAAATTTTGTGAGTAATTTTTATTTTATTTTAAAAATGCCTTGCGATAGAAATCTTTTTATTTTGCGAACTTTATTTTGCGAACTTTATTTAGCGGAGATCTTATTTACTGAGCAAAACATTGAAAATATTTGACTAAAATATTTTTATTTAATAAATAGGGATATCGTCTTATAGTAGAATGCTATTTTATTTATTGAGTGGAACTTTGAAAATTGGCGGTAAATAATTTTTATTTTGAGAATTTTAATTTAACGGAGATAGATTTTTTTCGTGCAAAATGAAAGGCGTTTTAAAATATCCGCACTAAAAGAGAAGTCTATATTTGTGAGAGATGTGGTGGTAATATCCTGAAAATTGAATTGTAATTCAGCATAGAATATGAGATTTCGCACAGCGTTGTGCTGTTGAAAGAAATAAACAATTAAGTTATTCTTGAGAATACATATGCAAAAGAAATAAAAAAAAAATCATTTCTTATATCTAAAATGTTCTTGAAAAATAGAGTCATTAATGCAAACAGATGTATATGTAAATTAAAATTTTTACATGATTTCTGATTAATATCGTAAGGTTCGAACGAGGTAAAATGGAATCATAATTTCATAATCGCTCTGGTGTTAACTATGCCTTCGCAATATTCGAACTATTCTTAGAAGCGAAAACATGCATTTCACCCTTTTGGGGATTCGCAAGTAGACATTCAGTCTACCTAATATAATAGGAAAAAATTAAAGTGCCTCTCTCAAATAATTAGAATAAGGTGCGTTCTATTTTCATCAGCTTACCATTCAGTAGAACACTCCCAGATAGCATTTTTTTGCCTTTTAAAGCCTTTTTCCAACCATGCCACGTAAATGTTTGAATGCTTTTTAAAGGCTTTGCATGAAAAGTTTGTAAATGTTTTGTAAAGGATCGAAAAAGGTTCCTAGTTGACGCTATCTGAGGGAGTTTGTAAGTGTTTCATGATAAGCATGTGAAAAGGAAGAAACGAAAGGGTAGTTACAGGAGTTACAATCAAAGATTGATGAAAGGCTTTTATTACAAGCATGCATAAGAAAATGAAAATGAGGTTTTTATAAATCATAAAATCTTATTTCATAGAAAAATGAGATAAATAACTCAACTTAGAATTTTTCTGAGCTGAGCATATATATATATATATATATATATATATATATATATTTTTTTTTTTTTTTTTTTTTTTTTTTTTTTGTTCCTGTGGAAAATTAAATTTTAGTCAAATATTACCTATACATTGAAAAATACTGGTTTTTATTAGTCCACTTGTTTATCAAATTGCTTATTTTAATTAATATATTCATTTTTTATTTTTTACCTTGAAAGAAATTCTTAAAATTTGAATATACTTTATTTTTTAAATTATGAAGAATTATTATGTTTTTAAGATGTTATTTTATTTTTTTTGCAATTTGCGATTAAAAAAAAATTATTGCAAAATTCCTTAGAGGGAATGATAGCATCCCTGTCTTTTACTATGTATGTATAAAATATGCGTTTAATTTTTATAAATTCGCTACATTATTAGATCCTATTTTAATAATAAAAAAAGCTTAATAATGTTAAGAGGCTACTTCACTCACACAGAAACACCCGATTACTAATGCTAATCCGCTGGGAGATTTTTTTTTCTTTTTAGTATCTCGTTTGCATTTGGATTTTTTTTTTTTTTTTTGCATTGCATTGCATTGCATTGCATTGCATACCTGCAGTTTTGATACAAAGGCCATTTTTCGACTTTGTTTTACAAGGTTTCTTTGCTTATTAGGATATTTTCGGAACTGCTTTTGACCAGATTGACCACATGTAACAAATAATAAAATTTACAATATTGAAATGCAAACGAGATATTTAGAAAAATTCTCCCATAGGATTAACATTAGCATGCAAGTGTGTACGCATGAGAGATGTGTAATCCCATTAAAAAAAAATTTCTTAAGGAAAAACACTTTCATTTGAATAAAAACCATTCCAAGTAAAATTTTAATTAATTATCAGCAGTGAAATTATTGAAGATTAAATACGTGAAATTTTTTACATTGCTAACTCGGCGCAAATCAACAATGCATTGGAGCACTATTTCAAGGATCCGGGTTCGACATTTTTCACTCTGTTTATTTACGCTTAGTTAGCAACTTGAAAAATTTCACGTATTTAATATTCAAAAATCATTCTTATACACATAGGCATAGAGTCTTGAAAATTATTGGTGAACTTAAAATTAAAAAAAGCAAAGGGATTTTTTTTTTTTTTTTTTGTCATTTATCCTTTAACAAAAGAAAAAGGAGAAATTCAATAAAAAAAAAAACTAAAAGCTTTTTTATATTAGAGGGTAAGAAAAAGTATTTAAAATGTTACAGGGACTTGAGAACTTACAACTCTATGTCTATGCTTATACACAGTAAATTTAATTATACTTTCAGTTACTTACCTTTTGAATCCAGTTCACTATTCAGGATCAGATAATTTTTTATTGTATACATATATAATGAAATCTATGTTTACCTACAATAAATAGCACATCAAATATGTGGAATTCCAATATAGTGTACATTTAATGACTGTAGAAGATTGTATATTTTTTATATTACTACTTCATTAAATTTTTTAATTCTTTCATTTATTAAACTTATTTATTAGAATTTTCAATTATTATTTAGAGAATATTGTCAGATTTATAAAATAAATCCTCCATAGGATTCTGATTGATGACCACGGGAATATATTTAGTCTTTTCTCTGAAAATTGTTTAATGATGCAAAATGCAAAAGAATTTTTTTTACAAATTCAATGATCTTTCCAGCATTTTTACATAAAAATAGTAATTTCTTGCTTGTTTAACAATGTAAATTACATATTACAATAAGACAAATTTTAAAAATCATCTGCCTTCCTCCCTTCTCCAATGTTTTTCTTTTACCAGAGAAATATTATCCTATGTACAACAGAGCAAATACTAAACTAACATTATTTTTTTTAGTTCTTTAAAGTATAATTTAACTCACTTAAATTGTTCTTTTTCTGATTGTAATTATTTTTAATAACTTAAGACTGAAGCAATGAAAAATATTTCTCAGTATCAAGGAAATAGTCCCGAAAACAAATGAAACATCATTCAGTTTATAAAATTCTATTTATTTACATATAAAGAATTAATATAGTAATTTATTTACATATAAAGAATTGATATAATTAACGGGAACTTCATTAAATTTTTCTTCTTGATTCATTCTTTTCTCTCTAGAAAAAAATAAAAAATAAAATTATAAACACACAAATTACATACGTATAGTAAAAGTAAATAAAGTACAGTGTGACCTCCAAAATCCACCATCAAAGTCATCTCGCCGCTTTTTTTTTTACACTTCCACCTTATAGGAGAAAGAAAAATAATAAATCGTTAAACAATTAAAAATTTCGAAATTGAAAGCGATGGATTGGCTGACAGTGAGATCGCAGATGCTATGCTAAATTGAATCCCTTCTGAGTACAGAAGAAAAGGTATCAGTGGAAAAATGCTTAATTTTCACTGGAAAACTAACATCTGCTTTAGATAAATAAGACTGTATTTTCAAAATCGATATTCTACATTTGTGTAAAATTAAAAAAAAAAAAAAAAAAAAAAAAAAAACTTGTTAAAAAACTGTTCAAAGAATTGAAGCAAATAAAATTGACATCGATGTTTAGGAAATTACATGAGAAGAAATGATATATATTAGATTTTTTTTTTTTTGTAACATAGAAAATATGAATAGAAACTTTTAATTTTAATATTTTTTAAAATATTTAATTTTCTATTTTTCTCACATAACTATTACTTGGGTATGAATTAAATTACGAATAACGGCACCATTAAGACTATTAATAGTATTTTTGAAGTCAGAAATTCGGCATCGTCATGGTCCTGACAATGCCGGATTTTCGAGGTTATACTGTACACAATAGAGAGTGACACAGCCAGAATCTTCATCTGGGATTGTTACTCATAAAATGAACGTTTTGATTTCGTGACACACACACACACAAAAAAAAAAAAAAAAAATCCCTACATAATGAAAAGCGCAAATAACCGTAATAAATCTAGCCTTTATGTTTTTAAAGGTTTCATAAAAGAGCATTTTCTTATATCTTCAGATGATGAAAAAAAAAAAAAAAAAAAAAAAAAAAAAGAAGAGTGAAAAAGAGTAATAATTAGTGAAATAGGTGAAAAAAAAAAAAGATTATATTCTATCAGCAGAGGGTATACACTAAAGAGTAAATACTATAGCTACAAACAGCATGGTTCAGTGATATATATAAATGGATACATATCCGATATTTATTTTCAAAATATCATGAAGTTTGATATTTATTTTCAAAATATTGTGTATATTTTCAGTCGAGCAAGAGTAAATGGATTTTTCGACTTTGTCGTTCTGTAGATAAAGAACTTTTGCTCTGGCAATGACAATTTTAGCCCCCCCCCACCCCAAAAAAAAAACCAGTAAAGTACCAATTATACGTCTTTCAGGAAACCTTTCTAAAATGATGCATAACTGAGAAAGGCGTATAATCGAAATTTTAGTCGGCTAAGGTGCAAAAGCTTTGACTGTAGAAATACAATGCTGCAATCGCACAAATTGAATTTTGATACTATTTTTGATTGTTTTAAATACACTATATATTGAAAAAAAGTTAGCCCTTTGCACTCGAGGACTCCGGAGCGGAGCCATTTAAAATTTGTCTTCAAACTCGTGGGCTCCGCTACGGAGACAATGCAAATAATTTTGTGATACCTGTCTAGAAAAGCCAAGATTACATATTGGCAATTGCTTTAAGAGGTATCACACTTTACGATTACAAAATGTAATAATTTTATAATTTTTAGTTTTTTTTTATATATATCAGAACATTTGTATTCATAAAGAATTAAAAATAATAATAAGATATAACTAAAATCACTTTGAGTTGCTGGTAATACGAATGAAAAAAAACTTTGAGTGCAAAGGGTTAAAATATTAAAAAAAAATAATTAAATAATTTCTAAAATTGAAAAAAAAGTGAGAATTAAACCTTTTATATCAGTTGCATACCTTGAATTAAATTTTTTTCCTCATTATTGGACATACAAACAGATTTTAATTAAACTAATTTTTAATCATCGACTGACATGCCGATTTACTTTAAAGACTTAAGCAAAGCGCTATTTCAAGAATCAGAAGTAAATTTGCTTCATATACTTTTTATGCTTTCTGTATATTAGTAAAATATAGTAGTATAGGCTTGTTTATGCGTAGATGTAATAGTTTCTCTATTTATTGAACATATTATATTGTATTTTATTCATAATTTAAACTATGCCTAAAAGTAGAACTTTTGTTTATACAAGAAGTTTAACATAAAAGAAGGTAGAGGGAGGAATGGGACATGTTTAATTCTTTCTTTTTAATAAGATGAATGTAAATTGCTAATATGCAAATATTTTTAGATGGTAATATATTAATTATAACATTATAAATATATTCATTTACTTCAAAACATAAATAAATTTAACTGATGATTTTTTAATGCTATCTCTGATTGACAATTCTGAATTTTCCTTCCAGTGATGAAGGTACTGAAATTTGATATTGTAGCACAGACATCAACCTACAATCTTTGTTAGACTGTATATATAGCCAAAAATAGACTATTTGTCCCTTATCATACATTGTTTTATAGCTGTCCCATACCTCCCTGTTAGTGGGAGGGTATGGGCAGAGTCAGATAATATAGACGAACACGCGAACGCCGTTCGCAGAAAATTTTCAAAGTTTGCAGACTGTTCTGATGTTTCTTTTTACAAATTTCTTCATAAAACAAAATTATTAAGACCCCGGGCGGAGAATCGGCGCGAGGCCTGTCGCAGACTTGTGAGAAGGTCTGCAGACTATTTTTCAACTGGAGGGGAAAAAAAAGTTATCTAGAAATTATTTGCCATGTACCATGGTACAGTATTTTTTGAAAGAAGCACCACGGCATATATATTTTTAAAACTTAAAAATATTGTAAGTGCGGCGCTTATGCCGGAACGGCAGGTACAATGCATTTATTTTTTTTCTCTCCTGCTAGGGCCAGTAGCAGGTGCTGCAGATTATTTTAGGTTTTCTGCTTGGAGGGTTTTCTGCTTGGAGGGTTTTCTGCTTGGAGGGTTTCAAGACACTTGGAGGGTTTTCTGCTATTGGGTCAACTACTAAAAGTACACTTATTAAAAGTATGTACTAACTTTATTTGGTGAAATTGGTTGACGGGATAATCAAGTAGTACAAAAAGAAGTAGTAGTATGAATTTCATGCCCTGTCAATTTTCACACGGATCTGATGCCAGTACAGATAAAATTATGGGGGGAAGGGACAAGAATGGTAAAGTAATTTCATATTTATTAATTAAACAACAATAATAATAAACCAAGTTTTAATTTGTATGAATTTACAAAACATTTAATTTTAAAATAATTCTTATTTTGATTTCATTTTTTCCAATTTACTATTAATAACTAAAAGTATTGATGGGCAATTTTAAAATTAACAAGCTAACTAATAAGCATTTAAGGCTCATGATTTTATAGGCTGTGCTTAATATAACGGCATCACTTCAGGGAGGTGGAGTTTAACACTTGATATCTTAAGATATTTCTAGGGAGAGGGAAAAGATTCATTTTCGATACTGTTACCATTTTTGATCCAACCAAAATATTCATTTTTCTATTTGTAACTGTTTCTTTACATCAAAATATTCAGTTATCTATTTTTATGAAAATACTAAGTTATTATTAAAGTCATTAAATGATTATATACAATTATTTCCTTCTGAAATGTGGAATACCTCAAGGTTTGGCTTTCCTATTTTTTTATATATATATATATTTGCATATAACCCGCTGTTGGAGAAACCAGATAGTACGTTTGAAGTGATACTTGTGCTTATTAGTAAAATAAAGAGGGAGAATGTTGTCTATCTGTTTTGTTGTTAAGAGCGGCAAGAAACAATATATCTGTTGAATACATTATGTAACAAAGAGCTATTATTAAATACTTTTTAAAATTTTTATTGATATAAACTTATTTCATATTTAATATAGTGATATTTTACTGGCTCTTTCTTCTTTATTAGAAAATTTTAAAAATAACAGATGTATAACAATATATTTGCATATAACTGAAAATATGTAAAAAGAAAATGAAAGGGAAAAAAAATTAAAAAGAACTTTGAGATACTGATAACAATATGATTAGTGATGGAAGGGTGGGACATAATCCAGGAATGGTAATGTAAGATATTGTAACGGCCGGAAAGATTACAAAATTACTATAAAGTTGGTAACGTTATATATGTACAGCCTCTTAATATTAAAAGCTTTGCCAATTCTCAATCAGCTGGCAAAATGACATACGAAAATTAATTTCTACTGTAAATGTATGTTTATTTTTAATAAGTAATTTTTTTATTCTTCACTACACATAGCAAATTTATTTTTTGAGATGTATACATGCACATGATTTAGTGGGGGGGTTTTGCAGAAAAACTTTTAAATAGTTACTTGTGTTTGAAGACAGTTTTTAAATTTTACATATAGCTATTATAAATATAGGAATAGCGAAAAGGGAGTTTGTGCAATACAGATAAGATATTTTCAAATAAATTTAATGAAGGATATTATAATTATACAATTATTGCCACAGATGTCATATTCGCCCCATATTGGTGCAATTTTTTTTTTTTTTTTTTTTTTTTTTTTTTTTTTTTGCCAATTTGGCAAAAACATCAACAGCATAAACAACATAATCCGGGTTACCACATCAAGCAAAATAACGCACTTTGGCGCCAGTTAAGTACCCGTTGCGTATATGACATTGGCGTCAGAAAAAAAATCGCGCCAATATGGGGCGAATATGGCATCTGTGCCCAATTATTATTGTTTAAATATGAATATTATTTAACATATGATAAAACATTTTTTTCTCCTTAAAATAAGAGCGAAGGTTGAATGTATTTTTTTTTACTTAAAATGCAATTTTTTAGGAATATATTAACCCCTTCACGGTCGCTTAATATTTGAAAAAACCATCAAAAGTGTACCTATTTTTTTTATTACAGAAATTGAATAATTATAAGGTTTCTAAATAAAATATGCAATTAGTTTATTTTTAAGACGAAAAAACAATATTTTATAGCCATATTCATATTTGTATAAAAGCCATCATGCGAGAATTATGTGTCTTAACCTCTTAAGCTCCGCCTCCGATAAATGTATGTTACTTTTTTTTTATTATTATTCAGATTGTTTGATTCCCACCACCGTAGCTTGGGCCCATATCCCTAGTGTAGATAATCGGCTGTCAAAAAAATCAACAAACCAACCAACCAACCAACCCACCACCGTAGTTTACGGCAGCTAAAATGATGCGAAAATAAAGCCATTTACACTATTTAAAAAAACTGGTGGGAGTCAAACAAGCTGAATTAAAAGATAGTAGCCTACATTTATCGGGGGCGGAGCTTAAGAGGTTAAGACACATAATTCTCGCATGATGGCTTTTATACAAATATGAATATGGCTATAAAATATTGTTTTTTCGCCTTAAAAATAAACTAATTGCATATTTTATTTAGAAACCTTATAATTATTCAATTTCTGTAATAAAAAAATAGGTACACTTTTGATGTTTTTTTCAAATATTAAGCGACCGTGAAGGGGCTAATATTCCAGTTACCATCTGAAAGGCTTGATTTTGATTCATCAGAATCCATATCAAAATGACAAAAATATTACAAATCTATAACAAATCTATGGCAAATTATAGATCGTACATATCTAACCAGAGTGCTAATATTCAAAGACTTCAAATGGAAATTCCAGTTAAATTTTTCTGGTTTCAGAAGTTTTTTCCAGCAATTAAATCTCCAGCCCGAGAATATGACGGGCACGAGAAATAACGAACGACACCTCAACCCGAGATATTGACGGGAGCGAGAATTAAGGGGTTAAAGAAACACCTTTTGAATATAAAGCTTTTTTAAATAGACTTTTAACAATTCTAATATAATTTTAAAAAAAGATTTCTGTTTGAATGTTATTTAATTACAACAGAAAATCATCTGTAAATATATATAGACGCTAAAAGGGATAACAAACAATATACCTACATTTTTATAAATACATTTTAATGAAATGATCTACATGTTTTATACGCTACGCACAGCATATATATTTTCAAATGAATGTAATTTGTGGAAGGTCAAAGTCTGTTTTGATTTGTAAATCAGTCCACAGCAAGGGGGTGATGGTGATTTTAAAACTTTAAGTATACATCCCTTATTTTTTGAAGACTTTAAGAAAAAAAGATAAAATTTATTTTTACAAGCTTAAAATAGTTAAACATAAAAACAAAATTGTGTTTAAGACAAGTGTTTTTAATTATAAAAACACTAGTATAGCCTCCATCATAATTAAAAATGTTTTATTATAATAAAATATGTTCCTAAACACTTATTCCTACAAAAAACTCCTTACACTTTTCTCGATTTCGTGTTTTATGGTTCATTTACATTACGTCAATCCTATGTGTTAAAAGTACTATATATAACGGAACTGCAGTTATGTTATCAAAATACATTTGAAAATTCGTGATGGTTACGAAACGTGAAACGATACGTTATAAGATGTTTTAAGTAAATCATGTTTATAGAAGTTAGTTTAATTTAAAAATGTAGCATGCTGTATAACATAATTAAACAAAATAGCGTTGAATCAAATATCATCTTTTCCCAATGGTAACTTACACAGAAATCTTAAATATAAGACAGTACAGAAGAAAAAAAACTACAGTAAGAACGATTTAAATAATAATGATATATACTAATAAGTAAAAAGTAATGGCAAACTTACCGAATTTTCTGTAAATGTTAGAAACGTAGAATAAACTTGACACAATGAAAGCTTTCAAAGGAGACGCCACCCAGATAGCATTTTTTGCTTTTTAAAGCCTTTTTACAACCATGCTACGTAAATGTTTGAATGCTTTTTAAAGGCTTCGCATGAAAAGTTTGTAAATGTTTTGTAAAGGATTGAAAAAGGTTGCTAGTTGACGCTATCTGAGGGAGTTTGGAAGTGTTTCATGATAAGCATGTGAAAAGGAAGAAACGAAAGGGTAGTTAGAGGAGTTACAATCAAAGATTGATGAAAGGCTTTTATTACAAGCGTGTATAAAAAAAATGAAAATGAGGTTTTTATAAATCATAAAATCTTATTTGATAGAAAAATGAGATAAATAACTCAACTTAGAATTTTTCTGAGCTGAGCATATTTTTTTGTTGTTGTTTGTTTGTTCCTGTGGAAAATTAAATTTTAGTCAAATATTATCTATACATTGAATAAAACTGGTTTTTATTAATCCACATGTTTATCAAATTGCTTATTTTAATTAATATGTTCATTTTTTTACCTTGAAAGAAATTCTTACATCCCTGTCCTTTACTATGTATGTATAAAATATATGTTTAATTTTTATCAATTCGCTACATTATTAGATCCTATTTTAATAATAAAAAAAGCTTAATAATGTTAAGAGGATACTTCACTCGCACAGAAACACCTGATTGCTAAAGTTAATCCGCTGAAAGATTTTTTTTTTTAATATCTCGCTTGCTTTTTTTTTTTTTTTTTTTTTTTTTTTTTTTGCATTGCATACCTGCAGTTTTGACACAAAGGCCATTTTTCGACTTTGTTTTACAAGGTTTTTTTGCTTATTAGGATATATTCAGAACTGCTTTCAAAAGCGAAAATACTCTAGTGAAAAAAAAAAAAAACACATTGCAAACAAAACTGAAAACTTAAAAAAAAAAAGGTGTTTGTACAGATTGACAAGTAACAAATAATAAAATTTACAATATTGAAATGCAAACGAGATATTTAGAAAAATTCTCCCATAGGATTAACATTAGCATGCAAGTGTCTACGCATGAGGGATGTGTA
This sequence comes from Maratus speciosus, assembly GCA_963932465.1. Taxonomy (NCBI): domain Eukaryota; kingdom Metazoa; phylum Arthropoda; class Arachnida; order Araneae; family Salticidae; genus Maratus; species Maratus speciosus. Next base: position 133,710,058 of record OZ010799.1, read on the forward strand.
ATCCCATTAAAAAAAATTTCTTAAGGAAAAACACTTTCATTTGAATAAAAACCATTCCAAGTAAAATTTTAATTAATTATCAGCAGTGAAATTATTGAAGATTAAATACGTGAAATTTTTTACATTGCTAACTCGGCGCAAATCAACAGTGCATTGGAGCACTATTTCAAAGATCCGAGTTCAACATTTTTCACTCTGTTTATTTACGCTTAGTTAGCAACTTGAAAAATTTCACGTATTTAATATTAAAAAATCATTCTTATACACATAGGCATAGAGTCTTGAAAATTATTGGTAACTTAAAATTAAAAAAAGCAAAGGGATTTTTTTTTTTGTCATTTATCCTTTAACAAAAGAAAAAGGAGAAATTCAATAAAATAAAAAAACTAAAAGCTTTCTTATATTAGAGGGTAAGAAAAAGTATTTAAAATGTTACAGGGACTTGAGAACATACAACTCTATGTCTATGCTTATACATAGTAAATTTAATTATACTTTCAGTTACTTACCTTTTGAATCCAGTTCACTATTCAGGATCAGATAATTTTTTATTGTATACATATATAATGAAATCTTGTGTTTACCTACAATAAATAGCACATCAAATATGTGGAATTCCAATATAGTGTACATTTAATGACTTTAGAAGATTGTATATTTTTTATATTACTACTTCAATAATTTTTTAATTCTTTCATTTATTAAACTTATTTCTTAGAATTTTCAATTATTATTTAGAGAATATTGTCAGATTTATAAAATAAATCCTCCATAGGATTCTGATTGATGACCACAGGAATATATTTAGTCTTTTCTCTGAAAATAATTTAATGATGAAACATACAAAAGAATTTTTTTACAAATTCATTGATCTTTCCAGCATTTTTACATAAAAATAGTAATTTCTTGCTTGTTTAACAATGTAAATTACATATTACAATAAGACAAATTTTAAAAATCATCTGCCTTCCTCCCTTCTCCAATGTTTTTCTTTTACCAGAGAAATATTATCCTATGTACAACAGAGCAAATACTAAACTAACATTATTTTTTTTTAGTTTTTTAAAGTATAATTTAACTCACTTAAATTGTTCTTTTTCTGATTGTAATTATTTTTAATAACTTAAGACTGAAGCAATGAAAAATATTTCTCAGTATCAAGGAAATAGTCTCGAAAACAAATGAAACATCATTCAGTTTATAAAATTCTATTTATTTACATATAAAGAATTAATATAGTAATTTATTTACATATAAAGAATTGATATAATTAACAGGTACTTCATTAAATTTTTTTTTTTTTGATTCATTCTTTTCTCTCTAGAAAAAAATAAAAAATAAAATTATAAACACAAAAATCACATACGTATAGTAAAAGTAAATAAAGTACAGTGTGACCTCGAAAATCCAGCATCAAAGTCATCTCGCCGCTTTTTTTTTTTTTTTTACACTTCCACCTTATAGGAGAAAGAATAATAATAAATCGTTAAACAATTAAAAATTTCGAGATTGAAAGCAATGGATTGGCTGACTGTGAGATCGCAGATGCTATGCTAAATTGAATCCCTTCTGAGTACAGAAGAAAAGGTATCAGTGGAAAAATGCTTAAATTTGACTGGAAAATTAACATCTGCTTTAGATAAATAAGACTATATTTTCAATATTCTACATTTGTGTAAAATTAAAACTTGTTAAAAAGCTGTTCAAATAATTGAAGCAAATAAAATTGACATCGATGTTTAGGAAATTACACGAGAAGAAATGATATATACTAGATTTTTTTTTTTTTTTTGTAACATAGAAAATATGAATAGAAACTTTTAATTTTAATATTTTTTAAAATATTTAATTTTCTATTTTTCTCACATAACTATTACTTGGGTATGAATTAAATTACGAATAACGGCACCATTAAGACTATTAAAAGTATTTTTTAAGTCAGAAATTCGGCATCGTCATGGTCCTGACAATGCCGGATTTTCGAGGTTATACTGTACACAATAGAGAGTAGAGAGTGACACAGACAGAATCTTCATCTGGGATTGTTACTCATAAAATGAACGTTTTGATTTTGTGATACAAAAAAAAAAAAAAAATCTCTACATAATGAAAAGCACAAATAACCATAATAAATCTAGCCTTTATGTGTTTAAAGGTTTCATAAAAGAGCATTTTCTTATATCTTCAGATGATGGGGAAAAAAAAAAAAGATTATATTCTATCAGCAGAGGGAGTACTGAAGAGCGTATAGTGTACACTAAAGAGTAAACACTATAGCTACAAACAGGATGGTTCAGTGATATATATAAATGGATACATATCCGATATTTATTTTCAAAATATCATGAAGTTTGATATTTATTTTCAAAATATTGTGTATATTTTCAGTCGAGCAAGAGTAAATGGATTTTTCGACTTTGTCGTTCTGTAGATAAAGAACTTTTGCTCTGGCAATATGACAATTTCAGCCCCCCACCCCAAAAAAAACCCCAGTAAAGTACCAATTATATGTCTTTCAGGAAACCTTTCTAAAACGATGCATAACTGAGAAAGGTGTATAATCGAAATTTTAGTCGGCTAAGGTGCAAAATCTTTGACTGTAGAAATACAATGCTGCAATCGCACAAATTGAATTTTGATACCATTTTTGATTGTTTTAAATACATTATATATTGAAAAAAAGTTAGCCCTTTGCACTCGAGGACTCCGGAGCGGAGCCATTTAAAATTTGTCTTCAAACTTGAGGGCTCCACTACGGAGGCAATAAAAATAATTTTGTGATATCTGTCTAGAAAAGGCAAGATTACATATTGGCAATTGCTTCAAGAGGTATCACACTTTACGATTACAAAATGTAATAATTTTATAATTTTTAGTTTTTTTTTTTTATATATCATAAATTTGTATTCGTATTCATAAAGAATTAAAAAAATAATAAGATATAACTAAAATCACTTTGAGTTGCTGGTAATACAAATGAAAAAACCTTTGAGTGCAAAGGGTTAAAATATTAAAAAAAATAATTAAATAATTTCTAAAATTGAAAAATAAAAGTTAGAATTATCAAACCTTTCATATCAGTTGCATACCTTGTTAATTAAACTAATTTTTAATCATCGTTTGACAAGCCGATTTACTTTAAAGACTTAAGCAAAGCATTATTTCAAGAATCAGAAGTAAATTTGCTTCATATACTTTCTGTATATTAGTAAAATATAGTAGTATATGCTTGTTTACGCGTAGATGTAATAGTTTTTCTATTTATTGAACATCATACTGTAAACTAGACTAAAAGTAGAACTTTTGTTTATACAAGTTTAACATAAAAGAAGGTAGAGGGAGGAATGGGACATGTTTAATTCTTTCTTTTTAATAAGATGAATGTAAACTGCTAACATGCAAATATTTTTAGAAGGTAATATATTAATTATAACATTATAAATCTATTCATTTACTTCAAAACATAAATAAATTGAACTGATGATTTTTTTAATGCTATCTCTGATTGACAATCCTGAATTTTCCTTCCAGTGATGAAGTTACTGAAATTTGATATTGTAGCACAGACATCAACCTACAATCTTTGTTAGACTGTATATATAGCCAACAATAGACTATTTGCCCCTTATCATACATTGTTTTATAGCTGTCCCATACCTCCCTGTTAGTGGGAAGGTATGGGACACATTTTGAAATTTATAATTTCTTTATAAAATTGTTTCTGCAAATTATGTTTCTATATTGTTCAAGGACATTAGAGAGTGTTTCATTTTGTATTCTATATATCAAAATTTTGTTTATGTGTCAAATAAAGTTGATTTTCTTATTTTTGTAAAAAGCATCACATTCCTCCCCACTCTCCCCTCAAGGTCAAGTAAATAATAATTAATGTATAATTAAATATGCATAATAAAGATGAGATACATTTTCCAGGAATTATTCAATGGAACTTTCCTCATAAAGGTATCATATTAATTCACATCAAAGTCGTAAAGTAAGGAAGTTTTATTTCAGGTTTAGCCAGTCTTAATAATAATAAAAGCTTGATTAATACATAAATATATTTGATAAAAAGATTGTGATTACCAATTATCAGCAATATCTTGATTTTTTTCAGAAATAAATTTATACTTTCTTCACGAAAAAACAATGAGTTGTCATATATCGAGAATTATATACAGTAGACTCACTCAAATCCGCACAGCTTGGGACTAGTGGTTGTGCGGAATTTAGAATTTTGCACATTTCTGATCATTACTTTGTTTACATTTTTTAAACAGTAATTTGAATGTAATAATGCATTCAAAATTATACATAATGCTTGCAATATGGTAAAATATTAAAATGATTAAGTAAAGTAATAAACTACAATGATAAAAAGTAAGATAATTTTGAAAATGATTAAAATATTGAAAGTAAAGGTCAAGTAAATGATCAATAATGTATAATTAAATATGCATAATAAAGGTAAGATACATTTTCCTTGAATTATTCAATGAAATTTTACTCATAAAGGTAACCTATTGATTCAAATCAAAATCATAAAGTAAAAAAGTTAATTAAAATCTTAAAGTAAAAAGTTTTCAAAAAAATGGGTTGCTCATGGAGGGAGTTCAAATGGGATGGTCTCTGAATGGAGGTAAAATTATTATTGAGCCTATGGGAATAAATTTCGTTCCATGAAAAAATGATCGGTCAAGGAGGTGGTCGCACAGGGAGGTTTCACTATATATATGTGTGTGTGTGTAAATATATGTATATATTTAACACTGGCGTACAGTTACAGAAAAATACAAACTTTCATAGGAAAAAGAAAACATTATTCGTACCATTGAGCATGAACTCACAAAAACAAATTTTGTTAAAATATATAATAACCAACCTGTTAAATTAGAACAACTGTCTGTTCCTCTTCCTGCTGGGCAATTTTAGATTTTGTACCCTCTGTTAGGACTTTGTTCCAACATCATCTGTAATTTTCTCAACATGCTAGCAACCATGACTTCAGCATCTTTACCAGATGATGTCATTAGTTCTTGAAACTAAAAAATAAAACATAAAATAATAACAATGAAGAAAAAACTTTTAAACCCTTCATGACAAGCCTCCCTTGTACCACTATTTTCAAATAGTGACTTTTTCCTTATTTAATAAATTTATATTAAATAAGGTAAAAATGGTACTTTTTAGTTAGCCGGTCGCCAGTGTTATGTATACAAGTATATATAACACTGGCGCCCGGCTAACCAAAAAGTACCGTAAAAATTACCATTCTGATATAGTAATAGTTACAAGGACTGTGTACACACTTTATATCACACATATGTTGTCACGAAGGGCTTAACATTACAATACATTTTGTAATGTATTTTTGTACCAATTTATATTTATTATTTATTATCAACTACACCGGTAGCAGAAAGTTAGAGATGGGAGTCGCAGATTTTCTTTTTTCGTTTGCAGGTTATTTTTCTATTGAACCCTTATTTCGCTTTATATTATGTTTGGCTCTTTCTTACTTAATACAAAAACTTAAGATTATTATTAGTAAAATTAATAAAATGCATAATAACATTTTTAAAAAAAGGTGATCGTTTGATTAACACTTCGATTGTAAAACTTGCAACCTGTCAAACCTGTTTTACCTGCAGATTATTTTCTGCCTCTGAAGTATCTGTTGCAAACACTTGGAGGATTTTCTGCTATTGGGTCAACTACTAAAAGTACACTTATTAAAAGTATGTACTAACTTTATTTGGTGAAATTGGTTGTCGGGATAATCAGGTAGTACCAAAAGAAGTAGTAGTATGAATTTCCTGCCCTGTCAGTTTTCACACTGATCACACTGCCAGTACAGATAAAATTATGGGGGGAAGGGACAAGAAGGGTAAGGTAATTTCATATTTATTAATTAAACAACAATAATAATAAACCAAGTTTTAATTTGTATGAATTTACAAAACATTTAATTTTTAAATAATTCTTATTTTGATTTCATTTTTTCCAATTTACTATTAATAACTAAAAGTATTGATGGGCAATTTTAAAATTAACAAGCTAACTGATAAGCATTTAAGGCTCATGATTTTATAGGCTGTGCTTAATATAACGGTATCACTTCAGGGAGGTGGAGTTTGGCACTTGATATCTTAAGATATCTCTAGGGTGAGGGAGAAAATTCATTTTTGATATTGTTACCATTTTTGATCCAACCAAAATATTCATTTTTCTATTTGTAACTGTTTCTTTACATCAAAATATTCAGTTATCTATTTTTATGAAAATACTAAGTTATTATTAAAATCATTAAATGATTATATATACAATTATTTCATTCTGAAATGTGGAATACCTCAACGTTTGGCTTTCCTATTTTTTTTTATATATATTTGCATATAATCTGCTGTTGGAGAAACCAGATAGTACGTTTGAAGTGATACTTGTGCTTATTAGTAAAATAAAGAGGAAGAATGTTGTCTATCTGTTTTGTTGATAAGAGCGGCAAGAAACAATATATCTGTTGAATACATTATGTAACAAAGAGCTATTTTTAAATACTTTTAAAAAATTTTATTGATATAAACTTATTTTATATTTAATATAGTGATATTTTACATACTCTTTCTTCTTTATTAGAAAATTTTATAAATAACAGATATATAACAATATGTTTACATATAACTGAAAATATGTAAAAATAAAATGAAAGGAAAAAAAAAAGAACTTTGAGACACTGATAACAATATGATTAGTGATGGAAGGGTGGGACATAATCCAGGAATGATAATGTAAGATATTGTAAAAGCCGGAAAGATTACAAAATTACTATAAAGTTGGTAACGTTATATATGTACAGCCTCTTAATATTAAAAGCTTTGCCGATTCTCAATCAGCTGGCAAAATGACATACGAAAATTAATTTCTACTGTAAATATATGTTTATTTTTAATAAATAATTTTTTTATTCTGCACTACACATAGCAAATTTATTTTTTGAGATGTATACATGCACATGATTTAGTGGGGGTTTTTTGCAGAAAAACTTTTAAATAATTACTTGTGTTTGAAGACAGTTTTTAAATTTTACATATAGCAGCTACTATAAATATAGGAATAGCGAAAAGGGTGTTTGTGCAATAAAATAAGGATAAGATATTCTCAAATAAATTTAATGAAAGACATTAAAATTATACAATTATTGGCACAGATGTCATATTCGCATATAATTGAAAAAAAAAAAAAGATTTCTGTTTGGATGTTATTTTAAAATTACAACAGAAAATCATCTGTAAATATATATATAGACGCTAAAAGGGATAACAAACAATATACCTACATTTTGATAAATACATTTAAATGAAATGATCTACGTGTTTTATACGCTATGCATGCATATATATTTTCAAATGAATGTAATTTGTTGAAGGTCAAAGTCTGTTTTGATTTGTAAATCAGTCCACAGCAAGGGGGTGGTGGTGATTTTAAAACTTTAAGTATACATTCCTTATTTTTTGAAGACTTTAAGAAAAAAAGATAAACTTTATTTTTACAAGTTTAAAATAATTAAACATAAAAACAAAATTGTGTTTAAGACTTAAGTGTTTTTAATTATAAAAACACTAGTTAGCCTCGATCATAATTAAAAATGTTTTATTATAATAAAATATGTTCCTAAACACTTACTCCTACAAAAAACTCCTTACACTTTCTCGATTTCGTATTTTATGGTTCATTTACATTACCATTACGTCAATCCTATGTGTTAAAAGTATATATAACGGAACTGCAGTTATGTTATCAAAATACATTTGAAAATTCGCGATGGTTACGAAACGTGAAACGATACGTTATAACATGTTTTAAGTAAATCATGTTTATAGAAGTTAGTTTAATTTAAAGATGTAGCATGCTGGATAACATAATTAAACAAAATAGCGTTGAATCAAATATCATCTTTTCCTCATGGGTAACTTACACAGAAATCTTAAATATAAGACAGTACAGAAGAAAAAAAGACTACAGTAAGAACGATTTAAACAATAATGATATATACTAATAAGTAAAAGTAATGGCGAACTTACCGCATTTTCTGTAAATGTTAGAAACTTGACACAACGAAAGCTTTCAAAACAGACGCCATTGGGAGACGCTACGCCTACGCTGGCCGTGAAAAGAAATAAGTTGCGCATGCGCAAAAATCGTACGGATCATAATGATTTCCGAACATGGGTTGGCTACACGATTATCACGAAAACCTTTGCAGGATAGTTAGAAAGTAAAGCAAAAACGACCCTTTTCGGAAACCTTACATGCTATCTGGGCATGTTCTTTGGCTACGCTATGGCTATGAAAAGAAAAGTTGCGCATGCGCAAAAATCGTACGGATCATAATGATTTCCGAACATGGGTTGGCTACACGATTATCACGAAAACCTTTGCAGGATAATTAGAATGTAAAGCAAAAACGACCGTTTTCGGAAACCTTACATGCTATCTGGGAAGCATATCAGTAAACTGAATTGAATAAGGTGAAACTAATATTCACGGTAATCGCCTTTACTGGGAAATACCGCTATTATCCCCAAGTAGACATTCGGTCTGCCTTGTATAATAGAGCAAATTTTTGAGAACTTCAAATGCTTAGGAAACGACATATTATATTTTCAGCAATTTTAGCAAAAACGCGTACCCCTAGAATTACGTGGCGGACCTGCTGTAGGTACGTGAAAATAATGTCGGTAATGGCGGAAATCACAAAAATCGTTAGAAAGGTCACAAATATAATAGGAACGTCAATGTAATTTGTATCAGTTTATTATATTGTTATGATAAGAAGATTACTACTGGAAAAAAGCATGTTAGCGTTACCTAATTGAAAGGAGTGGGAGAGAGAGGGGGCGTGTTTATGAGAGATGGGGATACTCCGAAATGAAAAGCAGCCCCACCAGTGGCTGAGAGGTTCTGCTCTCGAAGCTGGTAGACGGGAGGTGCTGGGTTCGAACCCAATCGCGCCCGTCGGCCTAACCGTTTCGGAGTTTTCGTGGTTTTCTTCGAAACTGTGGTTTCCCATGCGTAAATACGGGTTAGGTTCCCTTAGAAAGACCCCCACGAAGGGCACTCCCCCAGGGCCTATATCCCACGTGTTGATAATCGGCCGTCATAAACACAAACCAAACCAAACCGAAATGAAAAGCCTAAGAAAGGGGAAGGAAAAGAAAAAAGTTAATGCAATATTTTTAATATCTGGTTTACGTCGGTCATTGTTATTAAAAGGATATTACTTTTACAACATTCAAGGACATCTATTGACTTTCGTAAAAACAATATCCTTTTTAGAACATTTTAAAACATTCTTGAGTGAAAATTTTCCTGTGAAATATTTTGAAAATGTTCAGATTTTTCATGAAATTTCGTATAGTCTAACTAAAAATTGCCAACTATTTGGTACAAAACGTAATCTTACTGAAAAAAGCTTGCTGATATTTTATTCAGGGAAAATGGTGTAGGCGGAACTAAGGAACCTACGCATACCTTTAGTCAACAACGTATTGTTTTAGAACACGAGTGTACTCGTGACCGATTAACAAAGTGTTAACATGTATGTCGATATTCAGTACATCTGACGAAGTATGTAATTCTAACTGAAGTCAACGGACTGTTCTGAAGGACCGCCCATTTGTACAGTTTAAAGTGGATGGAATAGTCTGTCGTAAAATTTGTATACAAAGAAATTATTGTATTAAAATTTTCTTTGGGAATCGATAGTTATTTACATAAGAAAGTTTCTTTGAATAGATTTATAAAAAATTTGATTGCTATTGATAGTTTTTATATAGAAAAAGATTTCTGTAGAAAATTTATATATATATATATATATATATATAAATTTTCTACAGCAACAAAACAATACATTTTTCTACAATATATATATATATAAATTTATAAAATTGCTATAGAAAACTTTCTTTAGAAATATATTGTATTATACATTAGCAATGTTGCCAAATAAAATTATTTGAAGAAAAGATTGCTTTAGAAATATTATTTTCAGAAAAACTATTATTATTATTATTTTCACTCGTTATTTCATTAATGGGATTACATCTATAAATATACAGCTGTCATTTTATAAGTTTTCAGTGAAAGTTATTACACAGAATTTCCTGAGAATGAGAAATTATTCCACATGTATTTATCTCATTCTATGAAACTCACGAATACTACACAGTGAAAACTGTACTTCTTGAAATTTCATGATATTCCTGCATACGTATGTTTAAACTTAAGTATTTTCCAAATTTACATCGAATTAATGTAATTTTATTTTATTATTTTATTTTTTTCAAATCCTACATAAATCAAAAATCTTTTTATGAGTGTTGCTTTCATTTTGCAGGATGCGTACAATTTTATAAAAGTTCTTTTTCCCCTTATATTCCGCTCAAGTGTTTTAAGTTTTAGTTAAAATAAAACTGCGATTTTTTTTTTTTTTTTTTTTTTTTTTTTTTATGGTTTATTGTCAAAGTCCATGCTACACTTTCGATTCATTAAGGGGAAAAAAATCTTGTATTTTTATTTAAGAATTTTTTTCAAAATTGGACTTAAGAAATAAATGGTTGAAAGTTATATATATATATATATACAGGATTAATTTCTGGATTTTTTTTTTTTAAATCCCAAACCATAATTCGTCATTCTGATTTCGAAAATTTAATACATTATGAAGCTGATTTTAAAAAAACCTACATTCAAACGCGATCCGTAAAGCTATTTATCAATTGTTGTATTCGAAAATAATAATAATAATAATAATAATAATAAAACCTTTATGGGAATGTGACATAAACGAGCAAAAAATAAATATATGCCCATTCTTGCCAATAATTAATAAAAATATGGCCAGCACCTAAATTTATTGAAAATTGTTCAAAATATCAAAATATTTATATTTTTGATATAATTGAAGATCATGTAAAAATAATCCATCTTCTGAAAATATTATTTCGATATGAGTATATTATAAGTACAGAATATGACTATATACAGGGTGTTTCTAAACTCATGGTAAAAACTTTAGGCGTAGGTAGAGCACACCGTAACAATCATTTATTGAATAGGAATGCTAGGGACCAAGTGACGCATTAAGCTAAAAACACCAGGGGGCAATTAGGCCCCGTTTTTAATTTTCAAAATTTCTCATTCATACCAGAAAATTTTTATGCTATCCTTTTCTTGACATTCCATAATTACTTAATAATAAAATTCTTCTTTGAAAATTTTTGGTATGAAATCGAAATTTTTTGAATTGTAAATAGAAACAGAAATAGAAATTTTTTGAAATATAAATGGAGTTTTTGGTTGATTCCACTGGCGGTAGAGGGCAGTAAGTGACTGGTCGCCGTTCAATACTATGCATTCAAGTAGAAGAAATCGCCATTTTTAATTGTGCTATCGTTCGCCATGGAAGACTTTACATATGCCGAAAAAGCCGACATACATTTCATGTATGGTCGTGCAAATGACAACGCCGGAGCTTCCCTACGAATGTATCAGGAGCAGTTTCCCCGCAGAAGAATGCCTGATCATAGAATGTTTCAGCGCTTACACCGTCAGCTTTCTGAAACAGGCTCTTTCCTCGTCACCATACAAAAACTGGGCGAGAAAGAGCTGTACGTAGTGCAAGCCTGGAAGAAATTATTATGAATTTTTTGATTGAAAAGCCCGAATCAAGTACAAGAGCTGTTGCACAGAATTTAGGTGTGAGTCATCCGACCATTTGGAGAGTGTTAAATGAAAATCGATTTTATCCCTTCCGTTTTCAACGTGTACAAAATTTGAATCCGGCAGACTATCTTCTGCGGTTGAACTTTTGTCAGTGGGTTTTGCAGCAACATGTATTGCAGCCAGACTTTACTGTTCATATTCTATATACAGATGAGGCAGTATTTAAACGCGAGGGTGTATTTAATGCGCACAATTTCCATCTTTGAGCAACCAATAATCCACATGCAACGCGGTCACATGCTTATCAACAACGATTTTCTGTGAATTTGTGGGCGGGTATTGTTTATAATTATTTGATTGGTCAATACATACTACCAAAGGGACTGGATGGTCGCTGTTACCTTATTTTTTTGCAACAGGTTTTACCAGAACTGCTGCAAGATGTTCCGATCGTCATTCGTAACCGGATGTGGTTTCAACATGATGGAGCGCCCGCGCACTTCACCACTGATGTGCACAGTTACCTGAATTCCACATTTGGGACGCGATGGATTGGGCATGGTGGACCAGTTCCTTGGCCACCGCGATCTTCCGATTTATCGAGCCTTGATTTCTTTTTATGAGGACATCTGAAGAGTCTTGTTTATGAGACTCCAGTTGACTCAGAAGAAAATCTAGTATCTCGCATATCCGAAGCTGCTGCGCGTGTACGGGAAATGCCTGACATCTTTAGAAGTGTACGCCAATCGTTCCACCGACGCTGCGAAGCATGTATCACAGTTGATGGGCGCAATTTTGAACACTTGTTGTAATATTATTGTATGCATTATTATTTACTTGTAAACTGCATTGTAAATAAACATTTTACCTTTTTTATTCATGTACTAGCTGACCCGGCCGGCGTTGCCCGGGTTCGTGGTAATATTTATAAAGAAACCTTTAATTTATATGATTTTATATGTAACTCGATTTTGTCTGAAATACGTACCCACTCACAGTGTGAAAATGGGGGAGAAGCAGTTGCAAATTGTTGAGATGTTATGCAAATTTTATTCATAAATTTTTGTAAAATTGTATGCCATAGTCATGAACAAATTAAAATTTTAAAACACCCTCTACTGATGAAAAAATTAGTTAAGAGGAGAGGAGTGAGTGCTTAGTAATGTACAGGCCAAAAGCTTTAAAATGACCTGTCAGAAAACAACATATAAAGGATACTCATCGAAGAAAACGCTACAGTTGTAAGGACAATTATCTTCACCCGCCTTCCAAACTCGAAATTCAACTCTCCCACCTTCTTTAAAATTTTAAAGTGTTATCATTCACGTAAGTTAATTTCAATTGTATTCGTTCTTCGTGTTAATGGCAATTTACATATGCATAGTCGCCCAAGCATGGAACGTGTTTCTTGAACTTTTTATGAAGTAAATAATTTCCGTTCTTGAGCGATTAAGAGTCCATTCACATGCGATTCTTATAAAACTCCTAATATATCACAAAATGCACACCATATTAAGTATTTCATGAACTCAAGGATTTTTCACTCAGTTCTTATTCTTTTGTTAATATTTTCTCATCCTAATGAAAACATATGTTATACTTTAGTGAATGTTTTCACATTGAAAGTGCAGTGTAAAGTTTAGGCATAATTCAATAAAGCGAAAATTTTGAGTGTTCGTTATTTATAATCTATCTTCCTGTTAAAATTGTTGACTACATTTTTAGACACCCATGAACGGTGAACACATAACATGCGATAAATTGTCACAAATTTTTAAAAAATCGCAAATTTTGTCATAGATCGTTGAAAAAAATTGTGAAGTGATCATTAGAAAAAAAAAGAATTTCATCCAACCATCTTGGAAAAATAATCATGAATTTTGTGAAACAATCAAAGAAAAAATTGCAAATTTCATCAAAAGATCGCAGAACCACATGTTGAATTTTGCCAGTCTGTCACTCAGGAATATCGGGAACTTCGATAAATAGTCGCAGAAAAAAAAAAATCAAATTCATCACAGATAATTGGAAAAAAAAAATGCAAATTTCGACAAACAATCTTGGGAAAAAATCATGCATTTTATGAAACGATCGCTGCAAAAAGCCCTCGAATTTCAGTAAACAATCGAAAAATAATATTGCAAATTTCATCAAAAAATCGCGGAAATGTATAGAAAAATTTTGACAAAAGAGTGCCGAAGCGCACACTGAATTTTGCCAATCTGTCGCTGAGAAATATCGGGAACTTTGGCAAATAGTCACCAAAAAGAAAGAAATAAAATAACAAATTTCATCATAGATCGTTGAAAAAAAAACGTGAATTTCGTCAAACGATTGTTGAAAAAAACCCCGCGAATTTCAGTAAACAATCGAAAAAAAAATTGCCAATTTCATCAAAAGATCGCGGAAATGCATGGCAAATTTCGTCAAAAAAGTGCAGAAGCATATGCCAATTTTGCCAATCTGTCGCTGAGAAATATCGGGAACTTCGACAAATGGCCGCGGAAAAGTAAAACACAAATTTTGTCACTGATCGTTGAAAAAAAAAAAATTGCAAATTTCATGAAACGATTTTTTTTGGGGGGGGGGGGGGGGGGGGGGGGAATCGTGCATTTTGTGAAATGATCGCTGGAAAAAAAACGTGAATTGCAGTAAACAAAGAAAAATATTGCAAATTTCATCAAAAGATCACAGAAACGCATAGCAAAGTTTGTCTAAAGAGTGCACATTACGAATTTTGTCAAATGGCCGCGGAAAATAAAAACACAAATTTTGTCACTGATCGTTAAAAAAAACCCCACAAATTTCATGAAACGAATTGAGGGGGGGGGGGGGGGGGGGGATCGTGCATTTTGTGAAACGATCACTGAAAAAAAAAGCGTGAATTTCAGTAAACGAAGAAAAATATTGCAAATTTCATCAAAAGATCGCAAAAACGCATAGCAAAGTTTGTCTAAAGAGTGCAGATTACAAATTTTACCAATATGTCGCTGAGAAATATTGGAAACTTCGACAAATGGCCACAGAAAAGAAAAACAAATTTTGTCACTGATCGTTTAAAAAAAATCGTGAAAAAAAAACGCGAATTTCGTCAAACGATTGCTGAAAAAAACCCCGCGAATTTCAGTAAACAATCGAAGAAAAATATTGCAAATTTCATCAAAAGATCGCGGAAATGCACGGCAAATTTCGTCAAAAAAGTGCAGAAGCATATGCCAATTCTGCCAATCTGTCACTGAGAAATATCAGGAACTTCGACAAATGGCCGCGGAAAAGAAAAACACAAATTTTGTCACTGATCGTTGAAAAAAAAAAAAATGCAAATTTCATGAAACGATTTGGGGGGGGGGGGGGGATTGTGCATTTTGTGAAACGATCGCAGAAAAAGAAAACGTGAATTTCAGTGAACAAAAAAAATATTGCAAATTTCATCAAAAGATCACAGAAACGCATGGCAAAGTTTGCCTAAAGAGTGCACATTACGAATTTTGTCAAATGGCTGCGGAAAAGAAAACACATATTTTGTCACTGATCGTTAAAAAAAACCCCACAAATTTCAGGAAACGATTTGGGGGGGTGGGGGGATCGTGCATTTTGTGAAACGATCACTGAAAAAAAAAGCGTGAATTTCAGTAAACGAAGAAAAATATTGCAAATTTCATCAAAAGATCGCAGAAACGCATAGCAAAGTTTGTTTGAAGAGTGCAGATTACAAATTTTGCCAATATGTCGCTGAGAAATATAGGAAAGTTCGACAAATGGCCACGGAAAAGAAAAACAAATTTTGTCACTGATCGTTTAAAAAAAATCGTGAAAAAAAAACGCGAATTTCGTCAAACGATTGCTGAAAAAAAACCCGCGAATTTCGTCAAACGATTGCTGAAAAAAACCCCGCGAATTTCAGTAAACAATCGAAGAAAAATATTGCAAATTTCATCAAAAGATCGCGGAAATGCATGGCAAATTTCGTCAAAAAAGTGCAGAAGCATATGCCAATTCTGCCAATCTGTCACTGAGAAATATCAGGAACTTCGACAAATGGCCGCGGAAAAGAAAAACACAAATTTTGTCACTGATCGTTGAAAAAAAAAAAAATGCAAATTTCATGAAACGATTTGGGGGGGGGGGGGGATTGTGCATTTTGTGAAACGATCGCAGAAAAAGAAAACGTGAATTTCAGTGAACAAAAAAAAATATTGCAAATTTCATCAAAAGATCACAGAAACGCATGGCAAAGTTTGCCTAAAGAGTGCACATTACGAATTTTGTCAAATGGCTGCGGAAAAGAAAACACATATTTTGTCACTGATCGTTAAAAAAAACCCCACAAATTTCAGGAAACGATTTGGGGGGGTGGGGGGATCGTGCATTTTGTGAAACGATCACTGAAAAAAAAAGCGTGAATTTCAGTAAACGAAGAAAAATATTGCAAATTTCATCAAAAGATCGCAGAAACGCATAGCAAAGTTTGTTTGAAGAGTGCAGATTACAAATTTTGCCAATATGTCGCTGAGAAATATAGGAAAGTTCGACAAATGGCCACGGAAAAGAAAAACAAATTTTGTCACTGATCGTTTAAAAAAAATCGTGAAAAAAAAAAAAACTGCAAATTTCGTGAAACGATTTGGGGGGGTGGGGGGGGGGGAGAGATCGTGCATTTTGTGAAACGATTGCTGAAAAATACGTGAATTTCAGTAAACGAAGAAAGATATTGTACATTTCATCAAAAGATCGCAGAAATGCATAGCAAAGTTTGTCTAATCTTTGGCTAATGGTCGCAAAAAAAAAAAAAATAATAACGCGAATTTCATGAAAAATCTTGTAAAAACAATCACTATAAAAATAAAACACAAAATTCGATAAACAGTCGAGGGAATAAATTGCAAATTTCATCAAAAGATCGCGGAAATGTATAGCAAATTTTGACAAAAGAGTGCAGAAGCACACGCTGAATTTTTCCAATCTGTCGCTGAGAAATGTCGGGAACTTTGATAAATGGCGACAGAACAACAACAAAAAAAGAAAATCATAATTTCTCTTCACTGAATTACACCTAAATTTTAAACTGCTATGCTTGGCACCACAGTTGCAGAAAATTCTCCAAGTGTCTGTGGCAGATACTTCAGTGGCAGAAAATAATCTGCTGGTAAAATATTTTACAATTGAAGCATTAATTAATCAAACCACCACTTACCTGCAATGTCTTTAAGCATTTTATTAATTTTTATAGATAATAATCTCAGTTTTGTATGAAGTAATAAAGAGCTAAACATAATTGTAAAGTGAAATAATAAAAGAAAAATAATCTGTGGAAAAATAATCTGCAAAAGAGATAAGAAAATCTGTGACGCCTGTCTCCCATCTTGAATTTTCTGCTACTGGACCTGGCACTATGAAAACATTCAGTAAAGTGCAAGATATGTTTTCATTACGATTTCTTATCAGTGGGAACGTGGAGAGAAAAGATTAACAAAAGGAAAAGAACTGAAAATGGAAAATTCTGAGTGCGTAAAATAGTTAAGATGTGCATTTTGTGACATGGAGTTTCATAAGAATCGCACATGAATGAACTCTTAATCGCCCAAGAACGGAAATTATTTACACTCATATTATATGGGGAAGTTGAAAAAAAAAAGATAAACAAAAGAAAAACCCAAATAACTTCATTCATTTCTCCTGAAAAGAAATATTTGTTTTTTTTCCTATTCTTGGGCGATGACAACATACATCTCTTAATCACCCGAGAACGAAAATTATTTACTGAATGTTTCCATTTCACAGAAAGTACAGTTTTTATCTTACACTTTACTATAATTTTTGCTAAGAAATGAAAACATTCAGTGAAGCGTTAATTCAGCAAATTTGAAAAAAAAAAAAAATTACTTTAAGATCGCAGAAAACAAAGTTCAAGAAATTTTATACTATTTCATTCTTGGGCGACTACGCGTATGTAAATACGAAGAACGAATACAATTTAAAGTAACTTACGTTTTAAAGTAACTTACGTGACTTGTATTATTTCTTTATAAACAAGATTATTTTATATTATAAACAATCTTATTGTAACAAAAAAAAGCATGAGAAATAAACAGAGCAATTTCCCGCTCCCGCTTCAGTTCGGCTAGGAAATGCAGTCGCTGTATCTCATATTTACCACCTGCTCTCATTGGCTGGCTTCTTCATTGCCGCCGATTGGCTTAGAGCTGAAATAGCTTCTAACCCATAACGTTTTATTGCGGCGGTTTGGCTTAGAGCTGCGGATTGGCTTTGAGCTGTAAATAGCCTCTAACACATAACGTTTTAATTACGTTTTAATTTTTTTTTTAAATATCTAAATTGAAATTTTAAAATCCGGTGGCGAAGTACACTTTCCGATAACAGCATCTACTCATGACAAAAGTTTCAGAGGTCTAGGTGTTATAATTTCTGAGCTTTCCGCGGTCAGGCAGGCAGACAGACATCTCTTATTTTATATACAGGGTGTTCCGTTAAAGGGGTCCAATATTAATAGGGGTAATAGAGGAGATCACATGGAGCATAAATCAGTATATAAAGCCTGGTCGGATCTCAATAGTTTTCAAGTTACAGCAAATAGAATGAAAATTCGGAAAATTGTAAAAGAACCCTCATTGCTAAACTATCGATAATGCTACATAAAAACGAAGCACATATTTAGAAAGAGCAGAAAAAAACCTACAAAATGACATCAATTGTATTAAAATAGCAATATTTATTGACGAGTTACAAGCCCTGAAACAGTGAAAAAAGTACGAAATCCAATATACATCAAAATAGTTAATCGTTAATTCCAAAAAGACAACTCTAGCTACAACAAGGAAAATGTAGTAAAATTTGGTCCATTCCGAAAACTTTCGAAAAAGCTTACAATGAACCATATCGGTTTAATTATGTGAGAGAAATTAATCAGTTTCTTAGTTACAACTCCGCTTTCTTTGACACTAGCAAAGGTTAAACTCCGCCCATCACGATTGGAAACACCGCCTTTTTAATTACTCTCAACTATACATTTTCGATCATGCTTCTTCTGAGATGCAACATTTTTAATTATTCAAGAGTTGAATTAACCAAAATAACTTTACAATAATAGTCTACATTTTAAAGTGGTCTTTTATTGATATAAAGCTTAAGTTAAATTCTTTAAAATTAAACTGGTGGTGAAAATTCGGAAATAATTAAAAATATTGCAATTTGTAACTATGCAAGAAGTTTCAGTACATGTTTTACATGGACAATTATTGTATGTATATGTGCATCATAATTTATGATAGGAAATAATAATAACAAATAGCATAATAATTTTATTAATTATAAATTTTAAAAAGACACTAAATTTTAAATTAATTCATACAAACTTTGTAATTTACAATTTGAGTACATCACAGTCTGTGACTTACAAAATACTGTGCCAAAAAGTGTTGAAAATAAAAGAAAAAGGACAAATAAAGAATTACATTCCACGTACTTTATGACATATGTGAAGCATAGTCTTCTGGCCTGCGCTGCACAGTTCAATGTCGGAAGGCAGACGAACGGACATTATTATAATAGGTGTTCGAAGTTGCGCCCATTAACAGAATCGCACAGCCGACAGCGACGTCGTAAAGATTGGCGAACACGCCGAAAAACTCCGACGGAGTTGGGAATGTCTCCTGCAGCGACAACGATTCGCGCTAGTAAATCCTCCGGTGTATCCACAGGCGTTTCATACACCAGCGATTTAAGGTGTCCCCAAACAAAAAAATCTAACGGATTGAGGTCTGGAGAGCGTGCAGGCCAAGCAACAGGTCCACTGCGTCCAATCCATTTCCCAGGATATGTTGAATTGAGGTGATTGCGAACACCACATATTGTGGCGCAATGTTGCTGGCACATTTTGCAGTAACTGCGGTAAGATATCCCGTAGGAAAACCAAGTACGTACTGCCATTGAGTACATCTGGGAGTAAATATGGTCCTATGAGATAATCGCCGAGGACACCTGCCCATATGTTCACACTGAACTTTTGTTGTGCGTTCGACGGGAAAACAGTGTGCGGATTTGTATATGACCATGTGTGCATATTGTGCGTGTTTACCACGCCCTCTCTCTTAAATGTTGCTTCATCAGTAAATAAAATATTTTCCAGAAATTGTGGATTATTTTCTGTTACATTAAGCAACCAGCGTACGAATTCTGTCCGCTGAGCACAATCTGTTACTGATAACAGTTGTACCCGCTGCACATGAAAAGGGTGCATGTTTTCTGCACGCAGAACACGCCACACACTTTGGTGAGAAACACCGACTTCAGACGCAGCAGCTCGTGTACTCGTGGAGGGGTTATCTTTAAAAATATTCAGTACATCTTCTTCCATTGCAGGTGTTCGTACATGTCGAGGTTTCCCTGCATCAATGCTTGCTGTATTAAACGATCCAGTCTCCCGTAATCGTCTATCGATTTTTATGAAGAGTTTCGAACTTGGGCAACGTCTCCTTGGAAATTGCTCACGGTACATGCGCTGTGCTAGACATGCATTTCCATGAGCTTGCCCGTACATCAGATGCATGTCCGCATATTCTTCGTTAGAGTATTCCGGCATAATTATTATACATCAACTTACTACAATCCCACTTACAACAGCCTCCCTTTAACATAACGCCCACTGATGACTGCTGTTTTATTACACTTTTCTTCCTATACACATAGAAAATTTGCATAAAAAGTACTTCTTCTTCATCATGCTGAAAGTTCATGGAGGAAACGCAGCAGTCACGGAGTTTGCTTTAAGACAAGGCGACAGCTGCACAATATGTCATTCACTTGACCAGACTGAATAATGAAAGGGTATTGATCGAGGTTGATCAGAAATGTATAATTGAAAGATATTAAAACGGGGTGTTTACAATCGTCATGGGCGGAGTTTCGCCCTTTCCGAGCGTGCAACAGTACAGAGTTGTAACTAGGGAACTGCTTGATTTCTCCCATACAATTAAACTGATATGGTTTATTGTCAGCTTCTTCGAAAGCTTTCGGAATGGACCAAATTTTATAACATTTTCCTTGATGTAGGTAGAGTTGCATTTTTGGAATTAACGATTAACTATTTTGCTAAATATTTGATTTTGTATTTTTTCACTGTTTCAGAGCTTGTAACTCGCCATTAATTCTCAATATTCTAAAACAACTTATGTCATTTCGTAGGATTTTTTCTGCTCTTTCTAAATATGTGCTTCGTTTTTATGTAGCATTATCGATAGTTTAGCAATGAGGGTTTTTTTTACAAATTTCCGATTTTTCATTCTATTTGCTGTAACTTGAAAATTATTGAGATCCGGCCAGGCATTATATACTGATTTATGCTCCGTGTGATCTCCTCTATTACCCCTATTAATATTGGACCCCTTTAACGGAGCACCCTGTATATAGATTTCGTTTGATAAGTTTGCCAGTTTTGCCCTTTTTTTTAATTCAAAAATTTCAATTTCATACCAAAAATTTTCAAAGAAGAATTTTATTGTTAAGTAATTATGAAATGTCAAGAAAAGGATAGCATAAAAATTTTTTGGTATGAATGGGAAATTTTGAAAATTAAAAAATGGGCCTAATTGCCCCCTGGTGTTTTTGCCTTAATGCGTCACTTGGTCCCATACATTCCTATACAATAAATGATTGTTACTGTGTGCTCTACCTACCCTTAAAGTTTGTACCATGAGTTTAGAAACACCCTGCATATTATTTCGATATTTTGATATCGGATATTGGCGAAAAGGCTTGATTTTTCTGTTAATATTTTGAGGCATGTTTTTAATTCAAAATGTTTTGAATTCTTTGTATATCATGAAGAGATATGTTTTTAATTCTTTGTATTTTTACCATATTTTTACCATGACTGTCCGGAATTTGAAAATTTTATTTTGTAATTTCCCTTTTTTATATTTTTAAACCTAATGAAATCTCTAATATTGTTATTTTTATATTTCCTAGTATAATTGAGGCTAGAACCTGCAGTGGTTAAACTTATTGAAAATTGTTTTCAATATACTGCATATATCTTTATTGTCACAATTATGAATCGTACAAAAATAATCAGTGTTTTGAGATAATTATTTCTATATGAGTTGATTGCCGAATATTTAAGAAAAATGCTTGCTTAGTCTCTTAATAATGTAAAACATGTAAAAATATATATTTTTTTTAATTTTATGTGAAAACAAATGCTTTAAAATGAGACAATTTAATAAAATACACAATAAAATCACATTTAAAAGCCTGCATACGCTTCGGACAAATGTTTTTTGAATGTGATTTTATTGTATATTTTATTAAATTGCTTGATATTAAAGTGTTAGTTTTCATATAATTAATTTTATCAATTTTATCAATTTTATCAATTTTTTTATCAATTTATTTATTTTATAGCAGGTATTCCTATATTAAATATTTTTATTTTTATTGTAAATTTTTATACTATGACCTTGTAAAAAATTCAAATGTATGGTTCGAGAATTTTCCGTGTTTTTTACATTTCCCAAACATAACGAAAATTGCAATTCTTGTTATTTTTCTATTTCCCTGTATATTTCAGTATTTTTCAGTATCTCCAATGGTTAAAATTATCAAAAGTTCAGCTCAATTTACTTTACGTACCTATATTTTCTATCCAAAGCATGGCGCAAAAATAATGTACTAAAAAGTAATCTTGATTTGAGTAGTTTGATATTTTTGAAAACGTTTTGCTTATTTTTTTAATATTGTGAAACTAGTAATTACTAGTGTGAAAGTAGTGTTAATTTTTTACCGTGTATTTAACGGTCGGATTTCTCTTCATTTCAAGTACTCCAAAATTAAAATATAAAGATAGAAATCTACGAATATATATATATATATATATATATATATATACACTTGCATGTCATAGCAACATATTACTTAAAATGCTTTTAATTGTGTAGAGCATTCATTCTGTTTGTTTATTTTATCTCTAAATATATAATAATCTCGTTTTTCCGTTTTTAGTATAAAAAGTGCCTTGTTAAAATATATAAATATTACAATTTTCATAAATAGTGTAAAGTTTTATTATTATTATTATTTTTTATTATTATTATTATTATTATTATTATTATTTATAAAAGTAGCATTTACTGAGTATTATTTACAGTGGCCATTCACGTCAACTACCGACGAAACGATGAAAGCCCTTTAAAGATTCCGAAACTAAGATGCGATTAAGAAGGCCGTAGACGGGCAATAGACCGTGGTGATTTCAACTGAAATGAAATAAAACAGCCACAAAATCCAGCATCTGTACTGTAATGCGCTAAATTATAAATATGTAACATCATATGAAATATAAAGAAATCCTCCCGAAAAACATGAAAAGAAACTGTAAACAATATTATTTTAAATTTTAAAATGGAATTGGAATATATTTCATAAAAACAGGCAGATGTTCCACATTAAATGGTTAGGATAATATGTTTTCCTTAACACATCCACATCGTGTAACAAGAATTCTCGTTTTCACTCAAAAAACATCATTGACTAAGGGCGTGGCTTCTACCTTACAGAAAATGCCTTTATATCACGCTAGCCATATTTTTTTAGATTGTAATACATTATACATCAAATTCGTACATTGAAAGATATTTACCGATGCATAAATTTGGGAAACCTATCTAGAACACCAATTTACAAAGGACTTTCAGAACAGGGAGGAGCTTGTACTGTTTTAAAATTCAGATTTGGTAAAAATTGACGGATGGAAATGTGTTAAGGGAAAACACAACTGGGACACCACGCCCACTCATATTAATTTTACTCTAACATATTATACTCATTTACTTCATGTTACTAAATTTTATCCAAATGTTTATATATACTTTAATTCATGTGTTTGATAAAACTGTGCAAGAACTTCACACAAAAAATGTGTTAAGTTAAAAGTGTCTACGTTTTTTAGCTCTCTGAAAATTTGTACTTTTCAGCTAAAAAACCCATTAACTACGGAAGTACTCGAGCGATTTCGATAAAAAAAAATTTGGTGGTAGAGTATGAATAAAATATCGCTCACCCGCAAGAAAAGTGATACACCTCGACAAAAGTCAATTTCACAGGAGAGCCAAAAGAAAATTTGTATGATTTTATTGTAACATGACATGACATTATAGCATTTAGTTCTGCATATAAGAATAAAAAAGTGCATAAAATAGTAAAACACTTAATGAAGACCGATATGTGGCAGACAGTGTAAAAAAAAAAAAATAAGTAGTTTCAGAAAAGAATTTTCTGAAAAATGGCAAATTTGAAAATTTGCCATTCCTCTAAAATAGAAGTGTTAGTCCCAGAGAAAAACTGTCCGCTACAAGTCTTGAAAATAATCCAGTGGATATGATTCCAAATTTCATCAAAATCGGTAGAGTAGTTTCCAAAGAAACGGATCTTAAAGCTCGCATTTTTTCCCATAGAATTGCCCCAGTCTTGTCTTCCCTAAGGAAGGAGAAGCTTTTAATAAGATAATTATCTAATTACCATTAAGGCGCGCCACATACCAGTGAGACATGCAACAAAAAAGCGTGAGGCATGCGACAATTTCACCCTGTTAAGGGGACAAGGGACCTTAAAATCCTTAAAAATAATTTTTTTTATTTTTTGTAAATTTCACCTAATTATTATTCAAGGGTACTTTATATGCATTATAGCATGCATTTATCACAAAAAAAAAAAAAAAAAAAAAAAAAAAAAATAAAAAAAAAATTATTTTTATGAAAAAAATGTAATTTTACGTGTCTTAGAAATCTTCGAAATGTCGCTTGCGCATTCCATATCAATGAAAATCCCCAATATTTTTTAGAAAAGTCTGTTTTATATATATAAATAAAATAGAGCATCGAATTTTATATATTTGAATTTACAGGTTAAAAAAAAAATTAAAAATTTTGAAATTTTTTCGAAAAAATTTCAAAATTTTTCATTTTTTTTTTAAACCTTTAAATTCAAATATTTAAAATTCGATGCTCTATTTTATTTATATATATAAACCACATTTTTATTAAAGATATTGGGGATTTTCACTGATATGGAACACGCAGGGGGCATTTCGAAGATTTCTAAGACAACGCGTAAAATTCCATTCTTTTCATAAAAATAATTTTTTTTTTACATTTTTTTGTGATAAATGCATGCCATAATGCATATAATGTACCTTTGAGTAATATTTAAGATAAGATTTACAAAAAAAAAAAAAAAAAAAAATGAAAAATTTCAAAATTTTTAATTTTTTTAACCTTTAAATTCAAATATATAAAATTCGATGCTCTATTTTATTTATATATATAAATCAAATTTTTATAAAAAATATTGGGGATTTTCATTGATATGGAACGTGCAGGGGACATTTCGAAGATTTCTAAGACGCGTAAAATTCCATTTTTTCTCAAAAATAAATTTTTTTAAAAAAAATATTTTGTGATAAATGCATGCCATAATGCATATAATGTACCCTTGAATAATATTTAAGATGAAATTTACAAAAAATAAAAAAAAAATTGAAAAATTTGGAAATTTTTTCGAAATTTTTCTACAAATTTTCATTTTTTTTTAACCTTTAAATTCAAATATATAAAATTCGATGCTCTATTTTATTTATATATATAAATCAGACTTTTATAAAAAATATTGGGGATTTTCATTGATATGGAATGCGCAAGTGACATTTCGAAGATTTCTAAGACAACACGTAAAATTCCATTTTTTTTCTCAAAAATAAATTTTATTTTTTATTTTTTTTTTTGCGATAAATGCATGCTATAATGCATATAATGTACCCTTGAATAATATTTAAGGTGAAATTTACAAAAAATAAAAAAAAATTATTTTAACGTCCCTTGTCCCCTTAACAAAGAAAAAAACCGGTTTGAGCAGCAGATTTTGCCTCATGTCTCACAATTATTGTCGCATGTCTCTCTGGTGTGTGTCACGCCTAACTGTAGTAATTATATATTATATACTTGAGAGTAATACACAGTGAGACATGGTACACGGTGAGACAGCAGCCACTTTGACATATATGTTTAACTTTTTCTCCAAGCTGACACACACTCATAACTACCTCATCTTATGCACCAACTGGATGTAGTTTCGGCACTTCAGTTACTCATGCGACAAAATAGTAAATAATTCATTATTTTATAGTGGTTAAAGTTACATAAACGTCTATTTTAGAGTTTATTTGCTTCAATATGACGTATATTTATTTAACCAACCCTAGCTATATCTAATAACTAGCAAACCCCGCGGCTTTGCTCGCGTAATATTTGAAATATGCCAAGTGATATTTATATGTCTAATTTTTATTAAATGTACTAAATAAATTTTTATTTTATTAAAAGGTAATATTTTATTTTATTAAAAGGTACTTATTACTTTTAGGAATAATTAAAAAAATTACTATTTAAAACACAGTTTGATTAAACATCATTGGTACACTGCATAATTCAGAAATGAGACTTAAATTAATAAATCGATGTAAAACTAAATAAATAATAATTTAGAAAATATTTTGAAACTTTTATGCTCAATTAATACGCTCATTTCAATATTCATTTGAAGTTTTGAATTTTTTAGAAACCATCTTCTTACATCTTAAAATTAACCATCATGTCAAATTCCAAGTCCTACCACCTCTCTCAACATAAAGGGCTATGTTGAAATAGGAACTGTCACCATTAATTTGCCAACATTAATTTTGAAAATGGTTTGTTATTTCCTAATATTCCACAGAAACGTAATTTAGAAAGCTTTTAAAGGCCTTTTTTAGAGCGTTTGTTGTTTCTGTGAATCCCAGGTGGTAGAATCATCGGCATAAAATATAGCCTGTGTAGGATCAGAGACTGTTACCATTGATTCGCAACTATTACTTTTATATTTGGTTTATATTCCCTGAAATCGCGTAGAAATCGTAATTTAGGACTTTTTTAGAATGCTTTTCGCACCTCACCATCACTTCACCCCTTTTTAATTCGAATTTATTTTCGACAGTCTTTCGAGGGCATGTAACTACCATGTAAGTAACGAGGGTAAGTAACTACCATGCCATATTGAAAGTTTCTAGCCTTTTCAGTATCACAGAATTCGCAATTTAGAAAGTTTTTAGCTCCTGCAACCCTCTTGTGGTAGTGGAACAGACATAAAATATAGCTTATGTTTGAGCAAGTTCTATCACCAAAATTTGTCATTATTATTTTTTTTATCGGTTTGGTAATTCTTAAGTTTGCTTAAAAATTGTAATTTATAACGCTTTTCACTCACTTCATTTTTTTTTTTTTTTGGAATTTTCTTTCGACTGTTCTTAGAAAGCAGTTGCATCTTGTAAGTAAATACCATGCCATGCTTCAAAGTGTTAGACCCCTCAGTTGTGCAAAAAACGCAAATTAGAACATGTTTTGCTTTTGCAACCCTCAGATGGTTGTGACAGCAACATAAAATATAACCTATGTTATAGCAGGGACTGTCACCATTGATTTGCAACCATTACTTTTGAAATAGTTTTGGTATTTCCTTAGATTGAGTAGAAATCGCAATTTAGAACGTTTTTAAAACGCTTTTCGCGCATTGTCACCCCTTTTTAAATTTTCAATTTTTTCGAGACTGCTCTTAAAGATCATTTATATCTAATAAATATGTACCTTGCCTAATTTTAAGTTGCTAGCCCCCACCGATCACAAAAATCGAAATTTAGAACGCTTTTTTGCTCCTGCAACGTCTTGGTGATAGTGATACCGACATAAAATAGCGTCTATGTTAGAGCAGAGGCTGTCAGCATCAATTTCCTACCATTACGTTTGAAATCAGATTAATTCTTCCTGAGATATTGCCGACAAATCGGCATTAAGAACGTTTTTAGAATGCTTTTCGAGCATTTTGCTCCTGCATCTCCTCTGGGGTAGTGGAAACAAATATAAAATATAGCCTATCTTGGAGCAAGATCTGTCACCATCATTTTTACACCATTATATTTGAAATCGGTTCAGTACTTCCCGAGATTGCATAGAAATCGCAATTTAGAAAGTTTTTTACAACGCTTTTTGCGCATTTTGACCCCCTTTTAAATATCGATTATTTTAGGAAATGTCCTTAGAGATCAGTGTTATCTTATAACTACCATTCCAAATTTCACGATTCTAGGCCCTTCCGTAACGCAAAAGCCGCAATTTAGAACGTTTTTCTCTTGCACCCCATTTGGGGTAGTGGCACCGACATAAAACATCGCCTATGTTGGAGCAAGGGTTGTTACCATCATTTTGACGCCATTATTTTTTAGATCCGTTTGGTATTTCCTGAGATTGTGTAGAAACCACCATTAGAACGTTTTTTAGAACGCGTTTTGCGCATTTTCACCCCTTTTAAATTTCGAATTGTTTAAGAACTGTTCTTAGAAATCCTTTATATCTAATAAGTAGCTAATATTTCAAATTTCATATTTCTAGGCCCTTCGGTAACGCAAAAATCGCATTTTTAGAACGTTTTTTGCTCCTGCACCCCCTTTCGTGTAGTGACACCGACGTAAAACATAGCCTATGTTGGAGCAAGCGTTGTCGCCATCATTTGGACACCAATATTTTTTAAATCGGTTTGGTATTTCCAGAGATTGTGTAGAAACTACCATTTAGAACGTTTTTTAGAACGCTTTTTGTGCATTTTCACCTCTTTTAAATTTCGAATTGTTTAAGAGCTGTTCTTAGACATCATTTATATCTTATAAGTAACTAATATTCAAAATTTCATAATTCTAGGCCCTTCAGTAACACATAAATCGCATTTTCAGAACTTTTTTGCTCCTGCACCCCTTTGGGGTAGTGACACCGACATAAAACATAGCCTATCTTGGAGCAAGCGTTGTCGCCATCATTTGGACACCAATATTTTTTAAATCGGTTTGGTATTTCCAGAGATTGTGTAGAAACTATCATTTAGAACGTTTTTTAGAACGCTTTTTGTGCATTTTCACCCCTTTTAAATTTCGAATTGTTTAAGAGCTGTTCTTAGACATCATTTATATCTTATAAGTAACTAATATTCAAAATTTCATATTTCTAGGCCCTTCAGTAACGGTAAAATAGCATTTTTAGAACGTTTTTTGCTCCTGCACCCCCTTTGAGGTAGTGACACCGACATAAAACATAGCTTATCTTGGAGCAAGGGTTGTCACCATCATTATGACACCAATATTTTTTAAATCGGTTTGGTATTTTCTGAGATTGTGTAGAAACTACCATTTAGAACGTTTTTTAGAACGCTTTTTGTGCATTTTCACCCCTTTTAAATTTCGAATTGTTTAAGAACTGTTCTTAGACATCATTTATATCTTATAAGTAACTAATATTCAAAATTTCATATTTCTAGGCCCTTCAGTAACGCTAAAATCGCATTTTTAGAACGTTTTTTGCTCCTACACCCCCTTTGGGGTAGTGGCACCGACATAAGATATAGCCTATGTTCTAAGTTGGACTAACACCTTCATTTTGATACCATTACTTTTGGAATCGGTTCGGTAGTTCCAGAGCTTACCTCCGACAAATCAACAATTTTTTCCTCTTTATAATAGGAGTATAGATAGACTATTTCGACAAAACGACATAAACTTTTTAAACCGATGAAATTGATGTAATGGATGTAGCATCCATTTTGTTACAACGAACGAAAGTACTCAGTGAGACGTGTCTCATTGTGTAACCAATATGTGGTTCTGATGTTAAAAAAGTTATTTATTAATAAAAGAAGATTTCTCTCTCTCTCTTTCTCTTTCTGTGTGTGTATGTTGGCGTGCGATGGCTAGGGAAATTTACTAAACGCAAGAGGCTGAAAATTTGCATGAATGTAGCCCAAGGTCTGTCATTGTCAAAGAGAGGCTCATATTTTTAATATTTTGAAAATCTAGAAATATTAATTAGAAAGAAATCATAAAATGCAGAAAATTAGCGATAGAGTGTAAAAATGTATGACTTCTGAAAATATGTACATTGTCTCACTGTGTACCACATGTGGTACACAGTGAGGTAATTTCCGATACTCCGTTATGCTGCTTATGTACTTTTGTAAATAACTTTTTTAAAACCATTTATACATTAATGTGTAGCGTATTTATGAAGCTTAAAAATGTAGCAAAAGTTTTTTCAAAAGAATAAAAATCATCGCCATTTGTTAAGTGATAATAACTTTAATGAACTGATTAATGGACCGGGTTACATATCGATTTCCTACAAAACTTTCGAAAATACAACAGAAAATTAAAGCTAAAGTCGCAGTCTTGTTTCAGTCATTTTGTACTTCTAAATATGGTAAAAGACATTTATTCCTGTTAGTAAAGTATAAATTAAAAATAAAAAGATTATTTTTAAAACTCACACCACTATTTTTTTGGAAATTAAAATGAATTATTCTTTCAACTAAATTTTTTAGCATTCCTCATACACTCTTACGGCCGTATTCTCCCCTTATTGCGGAGCGGAACGGAATCGGAATTCAGTTCACCCGGAATATGGCCAATATTCCGGATCGAATGGAAAGAGCGATTCTCCCCTAGCCAGATTCCGGATTCCGAATAATCGATATTTATTCCGTGGCTTCTGAAAGGAAGTGACATCACAAATTCCTTTGAAGTGTGAAGAACCAATCAGAATGAACATATAAGTCACGTTATTTTTGTTTGTTTGTTTATTTTTTTCGCTTAGCTAATGACTTTGGCTAGCGAGGAGCTTTTAATCAGAATAATAAATTTGCGTAACTGAATGAATACCTAAAGAAAAATAAAATACTTTTCAGTGCTGTATGAAATATTTCTAAAAAAGATTGAGGGGGGGGGGGGGGGGGGGTTGGGGGATCGCTCGCTGAAAAAAAATATTACTATTGTTTTTGTTTTTCTGTTTTTAATTTTAAGTAGTTTTTTTTTTCTTTCCTGGTGTAGTTATTTTTACGTTAATGATGAAATATTTAAATCGGATGAATTAAGTATCAATGATTAATCATACACTGATTTATTTGTTATAATTTTTATTTTGTATTTTGATTGACAAATAATTCATGATATTGGATATACAAAATTTTAACTTAAATTTGAAATCCATTTTACTATTAGCATACTCTTTAGTGTATGTCATATTAGTGTATGTCATCTTGATGCACAGTTCTCATTGAAATAACATACAGATGGTATGTAGGATTAAATATATGATTAAGTATACACTTTGTAGGATTAAATATATGTTCTGTGTAACATTAAAAATTTTTGTATTCTAGATTACACATATCCTTTATTTGTTTTTATATGTAGTTTCTCAAATTCCATAACACATTTTATTCTTGCTAATGCAATTTTAATCATCTGTAATACAATGGTGCAGCAAAGTTCTTCGCTTGATGGCGGTTACGAATCATAAAAGGAATAATTTCATTTTTTCTTTTATGTTTATAAAATAGGTTTAGTAAGTACAGGAATGTGTAAAAACTAATGTAATGGAAAGCCCAAGCAGTCAAAATAAATTTCATTGAGCAGTTTTAAGGCTTCATAATAGGAGACCAATTGAATAAAAAGCGAGAAACTGTGGTAACAGATATACACAGGCCTTGCTGCTAATGTTTCTCATTCTCTTTCATGAATTTTGTAAAAAAGAACTCCTATTTTGCAATCTGGAAACAGTTGCATTCTAAAATATTTTTTATCTCTTCAGGTTTTTATTATTTTGATTTTTACACATCATGCATTGGCATTCACTTTAATGCAATATGTTTTGTTTCCATCATATCAGGTTTTAGGTACTCCAGGCCTATACAATACAGCACCATACATAATTTTGCTTAGAATTATTATTTAGATACATTGAACAACAAAATAATATATATGTGTATGTTCGTGTGTGTGTATATACATTTGGTATATATATCTTGTGCATGTGTGTCAGGGATGGCAATTTTTTGCAAAGCCAAAAATTTGCAAACAATATCTATCGACTTTGTAATATACCAAATATTTACATCAAAGATCCTGTCTTGGCAAAATATATCGACCTGTGCTCTAATTGAGAACAAAACATCTCATTGGCAATTGTTAGATACACTTAAATTGCACTTTCTAAAATATATTTATTTACTGTTTGGTTGAAAATTTGCTATATTAAATTATTTATTATTTTTTTTTTTACATCCAAGTTTTTTTTTTCTTTCTTTCTTTATAATAAAAACTTATATTTATCCTATAAAAGTTTATTAGTAAAAAGTTGTTCCTTTATGGATACTCAGATACAGATATTGTCCATGTAAATAAAGAATAGTATGGTAGTACTCTTGACATAAATATAAAAGAACCTGACCCGTATTTCATATAATAATTCGGTTCTTCTTAGTTATCCCGTCGACCAATTCTGCCAAATTATATAAATCGCCAAACCACTCGCCAAATTATACACATTGACATAATTTTTATTTTAAGTAATGAAAGAACAAATAAATTAGTAAAACATTAATAAAAATAAAACATCGAATTAATGGTTCTATTGGCCATTATTGGCATTTAATCTTACTATTTGGAAACAGTAATTTGGTCGACGGGATAACTAAGAAGTACCAATAATTCTCATTACTGAAAAAAGACATTAATAGTCAAAACTCAGTCATTGCCCCCCCCCCCCCTCCCTCCCTCCTTTTTTTTTTTCAATGCAGCAGAATAAAGAAAAAAATATTTTAAAGATTGAATTAGATACTAAGATTAGATAATTAGTTCTGAATAATTCAAGGGCAACAATGATTTGATTGTAAAAAATTATGATAATCAATATTTTACATGTAACTCATGTTACTTTTCACATTAGAATTTATTGAAGTGATTATTAAGCTTTATTATAATTTAAAGTTTTTATCATTTCGAGTTGAAAAAGAAAACTATTTTAAAATTAAAATATAATTTTATAAATGTTGAATTTTTATCTATTTTTTTTATCTTCATTAATTGCTTGCTATTAATTTAAAATTCTTCATGTTTTTACAGCAATAAAACTACTTTTTTTTGGGGGGGGGGGACTTATTTACAATTATTGCCTTATTAACTAATAAAGTCATTGAAGATGGAAAATAAAGATGATTTCTAAAAGTTCATCATAAGCAATCTTTTTGTAAAAAATAAAAATATTTCACTAAAAAAAATCTGAACAACTTTATATGAGAGCATACATTATATGAACATTATGTGTACTGTTACTCTTCTGACCATTTGAGCAAATTTTCAGAAATACCTACAATCATTTTATTACAAAATATAAATAGTATAACCAGTTAAATTCTATCGTGTTCTACTCACATAAAATATACCTAATTTGTAACAAAAAACATTTTACTTAACTATATAATATATCAAAATTTTGTTACAAATTAGATCTATTTTATGTGAATGGTACATAATGGTATTTAACTTTTTATGTAATGTTTTATAAAATAATTAGAAATATTTCTGAAAATTTACTCTAATGGTCACAAGAGTAATGAATGGATGTACCCGCATACTTTGTTTTTTGCATCATCAGCTTTTCTTTTTATAAACTCTTACCTTATAGCTGTATGATGGTATACATTTCTCAGATTTTTCTGTACGTACAGCGTAGCAAACCACTGTATCTTAGTAATTTTTCAGAGAAACTCGAAGATGTTAGTTAAAATATCTGTCAGATACTCATCGCAAAATAAATTATTTCTTTTTTTTACATGTACATACAACGGGTTTAGTAAGTACATGGACATGTAAAAACTAACATAATGAAAAGCCCAACTAGTAAAGACAGCATTTTGTATTCAATGTATGCATTGGAAATTTATTATAATATTGTATTGTCCTATCTATGTGAACATTAATTATTAAAGTATGATGAATGTGATATGGCAATTGAGAGATTTCACTTTCATTTGATAAATCTAGATATTGATATATTTTAATAAACATTTTGGTTATATATCATCAAACTATCAGCAGATAAAAACCCCCAGCTTTTTATAGCAGTCTTGGAAGCACAGATTTTACAACTTAGTTATTCAGATATTCAAATTAGTTGTGATTTTAATTTGTTTAACAATTAATAAAAGGATATATATTATTATCTAAGTGATTTAAAAGCACTGGTGCAGCTAGAGGAAAGAATGATTTAGAAATTACTCTCCCCTCCCCCCCCCCCCCAAAGCTCAAACGACTGATAAAACAAATAAAAATACTTTTGTATTATGATTATTATGTGACACGTAAAAAAACAATGTAAAGGAAAGCACAGCATGTATCATTAATATAACACATAGCTATTTATAAATTTCATAATAGAACTTCCTTCCTTCAGAACAAAAGTTAATAAATAGCAATAGCAGAAATATGCATTCTTTGTGTACGTACATGTTACACTAATATTCCACACCCCCCCCCCCCCCCTCTTTCTTATAAAAAAAAATAAAATAAATTCTACTGAAAAAGGGAATAATCCTTTTATCAAGCCTTGAAATGTTGCATGCTATATTAATTATGTCTGTTATTTCTTTTTTTTAAATTAGTTTCTATACATCATACCTATAATCAATAAAAACTGGTACTTTTCAGTTAGCCGAGTGCCAGTGTTATATATACATATGTATATATACCTATATGTACATATATATGTATATTTATACATATATAGAAGCTATGTATACATATATATGTGTGTGTGTGTGTGTATATTCATATATATCTATAGATAGATATACATACATATGTATGTATAACACTGGCACCCAGCTAACCGAAAAGTACCCCAAAACTCTTTTTTATACATATGTATTCCTAATTAGAAGAACAAATGTTTAGAGTGGATAATACAAGTCATGTTAAACAATTTAAATAGGAAATTATGGTTACAATATATTTTTAATCACGAACTCAGTGTGTTTCACTTAACGCTCTCGGCACAGATTTTTTTTTTTCCAATTTTAGGAAAAATTACTTTTACTGTAACAAAATTAAAAGTAGTTATCGAAATCACAGAAGTTACAGTTTACTGAAATTTAACAAATGTGTTCTTTACAGAAACCTAACGAATGTAGTTATGTTGCACTTTTTTCATATAAAAATAGTCTAAGGAAGAATTTTTTAAGACGTTTGGAAAATGTCGTACTACAATAAGATTAAACAAACATAAAAATTTAGTATTTTTTATTTCTTGTCACAAATTACTAATTCGGAAAAGGAGTCACTAATTTAAATTTAAAGAGTGAAACATATGTTTGAATTAAAAGAAACACCAATGGTTCACTAATAATTAATAAAACTTTTAATAATATTATTATTATTAAATGCTGAAATATAAGTAAAGTCATAATAGTAAATGTATCGACATATGCTATCACTATTAGGTATATGCTATCATTATTTAAGGTACTGAATGTCTATCAAGAATCATAGGTTTCCAAAACAATTAAACCTTTAATTTGATGACATTAAGAAGCATAATTTAATTTTTTTATAATTAATTAATAAAATTAGTAATTATAAAACAATAAAAACTTCAAATGTCAATTCATTAGTTAATAGCAGAAATAGCAGTATCTGCTCTTCTTGCACTTGTACTTTGTAAAATAATTGACATCGTATAAATCTAAAATTACACACATATATTAACGAAAAAAATTATGAAAATTATACCCAGGGCATGTCCGTAAATATATTTTTGAATATATCAAAAATATACAATACTTTTTATGTATATCTAATGTTTTCAAAATAGTCGACTTATTGTTGATAAATATTTAAAAAAGTAATATAAATTAGAAAATGAAAAATATTGCACTTAATATGAAAACATTATAAATCGATATTCTAAAGGTGATTTCCCCCACTTACAACAAAATTGAAGTATTTTTCAAGGGACATTATTCTTTGAAAAAATAAGAGTATAATATACAATTAGTATGAATAGCTTGTGAGCTCAGTGCCATCAATTTAACTGAGCATATTTCTTTTTATTTTTTATAAGGGTAGTTTCATTTTCAGAACTGGTTCCACAAGTGAATTTATCCTTATATAAAAGAAAAGTAAATCCAAAATCAAAAAACTACAAATGTACAATAAAAGTTGAGAAATCTGTAAACTATTCTCTCATAAGAATAACATTAGCTTTAGTGGTTCTGTCCGTGACAAGTGTAGGCTCTTAAGAGGCTACTTCAGTCATGAGAAAAAATGAGAACGTTAACAAATTACTCTCTTTGATTTTAATATTTTTGAATAATTGTTTTGCATAGGATTGCTGAGGACGATCTCTAACTGCGCTAGGTTTTACTTTTTCAATTTTCGTTACAGTTTTCTTTTCTTTTTTTTTTTTTTTGTATTAGGATAGTTTCAATTAGGGATGCAACGGATATCCGGCAAATATCCGATATCCGGCATATCCGGCTGACTTTTCAATACCCGAAATACCGTCGGATATCCGAATCACAATCACCGGATATCCGACTTCTCTGCCGGATATCCGGCAATACGTAGCAAAGCAAATATATAAGGATAAGAGAAGCGTTTGACCCAAACAATGCCGCACAACTTTTGTTTATAATGCAAAATATGAAAGTAAGTCCACTATTCATGAGTAAAAGGTAATTCTCAAAAGTTTAAGGAATTGCCAGCTTTCCTAACATTGGTATTAGAACTCTATAATAAATTTAAGAATTTATGTTTACATCTTTTAAAAAATTGTACCTTTACTTTCAGAATGTGAAACAAAATCTGAAATTGTTTATTAAAGTATGACTTTATTAATTTTCTTTCTCTCTTTTAAGTTTAACAATTAAACAGGCCTATTTTTACTTTTTTCTATCTTCAATAGAAGAAAGAATTGTACCTGAGATTTTTTCGATTTCTGGTTTTCGGTGGGCTTAGACGTTTTAGGGCTCAGAGATCCCAAAACATGTTTATACAAAATGTCTGTCATCATACCATCAAAAAGTGTATGAAGTTATTAATAGAATTGAACCAAATTTTTTGTGAATGTTTTTAGCTATAGCCAGCTGGCCCTCTTTCAATATTGGAACATTCCACTGGAAGGAGGCGCTGTAATCGTGATTTTTGTGCTATTTTCATTATTGCACCATCAAAAAGTGTATGAAGTTATGCATAGAATTGAACCAAATTTTTTGTGTATGTTTTTGGCTGTGGCCAGCAGGTCCTTCTTCAATATGGAAGCATTCTGCTGGAAGGGAGTGCTGTAATTGCGATTTTTGTGCCATTTTCATTATTGTACTATCGAAAAGTGTATGTTAAATATGTAATGATAAGTTATCCATATAATTGAACAAAATTTTTTGTGTATGTTTTTGGCTATGTCCAGCAGGTTCTCCTTTAAATTGGAAATATTCTGCCAGAAGGGTGCTCTGTAATAGTGATTTTTGTGCCATTTTCATTCTTGTATCATCGAAAAGTGTATGAAGTTATGTATAGAATTGAACCAATTTTTGGGGGTATGTTTTTGGCTATGGCCAACTGGTCCTCCTTCAATTTGAAAATATTCTGCTGGAAGGGGACGCTATAATACGGATTTTTGTGTTATTTCTATTATTTTATCATCAAAAAGTGTATGAAGCTAAGCATAGAATTGAACCATTTTTTTGTGTATATTTTTGGCTATGGCTGGCAGTTTTTTCTTGAATTTGGAAATATTCTGCCAGAAGGTGGCACTGTGACAGCATTTTTTGTAAAATTTTCTCAATTTTTCGCAGTTTTTTGTACTGTATATTGGTGGCTCGTGAAGCCATGGGAACTTCGCATCCTGCTAAACTGGCTATTCACAATCAGCTGATGTACAACAGAATAACGAAAAAAATTATTGATTTTAATAAATATCATGATCGAGATGAACTTATTCTTATTTTGATTAATTGACGAGCAGAAATTTTAGATCAAAATCAAAGTTGGTATAATATTGAACTAATAACATCGAAGTATTAATAATTGGAACTACTTTTTGAAATATTAAGATGTATGAGATAGAAAAAAGTTTTGGGATTGGCACATCCAATCAGTTATTTTTGTAACTTCATTATAAATAAAATAATTAAAATTAAAAGTAATTTTCTTTTTACTTATAAATGTCACAGTAATTTAACTTGAAATAAAACTAAATGTCACTCAAAGCAAAACAGTATTAAATAATTAAAACAGAAAAAAGGCATCAACTAAACCTATATTTGGAGAAAATAACCCTTTAATCATGCGTATATTAGAACATATTTAATGTTTAAATTATAAAAAGAAGGTATGTATTTCTTTGTGAAAATACTTTACAATTAATAGCCTATTAATTGGTTAAAATTTGTTACACAAATTATCAGCATTTCATTGTACAAATTAATTATTAGCAATTATCAATATAGTCAATCCCATATCCAAATCCAGTAGCAATTATCAGCATTTCATTGTACAAATAAACAGAATATTTTAATGTTTATATTACATTTTTTATACAACATTATTAATATACATTACACGGCTTGAATGGCAGATACATGTCTTGAATTTCGAGATGGGGTGGCAGGATTCGTGCCCTAAAGAATATTGGGGGAGGGTGGCTCCGGTTTCCAAAAAATCATTTTCCGAAAATGATTCTTTGTAAAATGGCGATGAAGTGTCGGGATCGACTGACAAATTTCATGATATTTTCCACTATCGATTTGCGGATTTCACAGTTTCTTCTTAGAACAAATTGACAAAATTAGTGTTTGTTTTTCTGCATGTGACCAAAAAAGTTTGCGATTTTTCTCCTTGACCGACTGACGAATTTCTTGATTTTTTTCTGGAGACCGATTGATGAATTTCATAAATTTTTTTTCGCAATCAATTGACAAATTTAGAAATTTTATTCTGTGACCGATTGGAAAATTTCGCTGTTTGTTCTTGTGACATACTGATGAAAGTAACGATTGTTTTTCCGCATCCGATTGGAAATTTTCGCTTTTTTTTCTCTGCGACCGGCTGAGGAATTTCACGGTATTTGCTCGTGACGGACTGGCAAATTTCACGATACTTTTTCATGATCGATTGACGAATTTCGTGATATTTTCCCACATTCGATTTCCCATGAACTTCAGTTTTTTTCTGGTAACCAATTGACAAATTATTTTATTTATTTTAACCATGACTGACGAAATCAGCAATGTTTTCTCTATGACCGTTTTAAGTATTTTGCGATGTTTTTCCAGTGTGCCCAAAATTGGAAATAACTAAAAGGGCAGAAACGGCCACCGTAGACTAAGCTCTACTAAATTAGACAATAGTCAGCACTAAACAAAATGAGATTACACTTGTGGTGCACATGAAAAAAAAAACTTTGATGAACTTCAAAAAAATATTTAGAAACAACAAACTAGTTGTTTCTCGCAATTAACAGAAATTAGGAGATGACTTTTTGAAATCAACCTTTTCTCGTGTAATAGAAGAAATCAATTGACTATTCCCTTTTCAAACTTTGGATGTGGATTTAAAATTCCAATGCATAGAACATAGTTCAATTAACAAAAATACCAGGGATTACAGTTTTGACTATAATTTCATTAAGGATATAATAAAACAAATTTGTTCAGAAGTGACATACCATCACCGATATGCATTATTCATGTAAGTTAAAAATTAATACAAATCAGATTTTGCAAAGTTTTCTAAAACTTTTTAAGAGAGCATAACCATGTGTTTCCGATAATTTCTAAAGTTATAAAAGTCACTCTGTGCTGTTTGTCAAAAGTGTAACTTGTGAAAGAGGCTAAAGTAGGTATGCAAAATGGAATAAAATCTAAATTAAGAAATTCATTTAGCAACCCGATTG
Source organism: Maratus speciosus (assembly GCA_963932465.1). Taxonomy (NCBI): domain Eukaryota; kingdom Metazoa; phylum Arthropoda; class Arachnida; order Araneae; family Salticidae; genus Maratus; species Maratus speciosus. Next base: position 133,749,648 of record OZ010799.1, read on the forward strand.
TTAATTGCCCATAACATTAGGTGAAAGTTGAAAAATAGACATGGTATATATAAAGCTTGATTCTGTTCCTTTGTTGTAATAAAATAAAAATTTTGAATAATTATCTTGAGTTGTTAATTTAAATTGTTTCAATGGTATTTTGTCATGTCAGTATAAATGTAATTCTTTAAGTAGCACATAAAAAATAACGGGGTTTAAAGATTTTTTTTTCCTTTCTAACAGTTCAACTACCCTGCATTTATAAATTTTGGGTATGAAACTCCTCTCCTGAGAAAACTTGAATTACAAGCCCTGATATTCAAAGAGATATAGTTTTTGTAAATTATATTTCAATGCATTTAAAATGTTTTAGTGATGTGTGAAACATGTTTGTAATTTATTATTCTGAGATGACATTATATAGAGAAATAATTCACTATATAACTAAAAACATATCTAGTACCGGATATCCGATCGGATATCCGGCCTGATATCCGAATCCGGCAGGCAAAGGAGCTTCGGATATCCGGCAAAATCAATATCCGGTGCATCCCTAGTTTCAATTTCAGAATTGGTTCCAAAAGTGAAAGTGGCCTAATTAAAAATACCTGTAAAATAAATCAAAAAATGGCCTTTGTTGTGTAGATCTACGTCAGCTATCCAATGCAATAATAATAAAAAAATAATTTAAAAATATTCAAATGCAAATGAGATATCTTTAAAAATGGGTGATTTCACGTGATTGAAGTAGCCTTTTTAAGAGCCCACACTAGTCGCAGGAAAAGGGAAAATGCTAATGTTAAATCTATGGGGGCATTATTTTAAAGAATAGCTGAGGACGATCTATAACCAGGCTAGTTTTTATTTTTTCGAGTTTGGTTTCAGATTTAAAAACAATTACTTTCACTTTGGAACCGGTTCTGAAATTGAAACTATCCTAATATTTAAAAAAAAAAAAAAAACTATAACCAAAATCGAAAAAGTAAAAACTAGCCTGGTTATAGATCGTCCTCAACTATCCTATGCCCAAAAATATTAAAATTCAAATGAGAAATTTGATAACAAAGACCTCATATAAACATTAGTGTTTTCCTTTCTTCCCGTGACAGTGTGAGCTCTTAAGAGGCTACTTCAGCCACGCGAAAATACCTGTTTGCTAATGTTAATCCAATGGGAGAAATTTAAGATATCTCGTTTGCATTTGAATATTTTTCAATTTTTTTGGCATTGGATAGCTGAGGTAGATCTATGCAACATAGAACATTTTTCTATTTTGTTTACAAGTATTTTTAATTAAGCCACTTTCACTTTCAGAACCGCTTTCAGAAATGAAAGCCTCTTCATAAGAAAAACCTGCAATCAATATAGCAAAAGTAAAAACCAGCCTTTGTGGAGATTTACCTCAGCTATCCAAAAATAAATAAATAATTTTAAAATGCTCAAATGCAAACGAGATATCTTAAAAAAATTCTCCCATTGGATTAACATTAGTGAACGGGTGTTTTCATGGGACTCAAATAGCCTCTTGCTATGCTTATGTTTTACATATAAAAATTAAATGCAACTGATGTTAAAGTAAGTACATAAATTAATTAATTATTCATATTTTAAATTTGCAAAAGAATTTTTAAAAAGTGGAAAGGGGAGGGGTAGTTGAGTGATACATACTCATATATATCTGTAAAATACAGTTAAATATTAAAATTTATTATTTAAATTCAATGCAAAAAATACCAATTTAAAAAAACAAACACTTACCAAATATTTAATCTTTGTAACTGTAAACAAAGAAGATAAATTTTGAATTATATACAATAGCACGATTAAAATTCCAATAATAAATGCTTTTTTTAGTCTTATTTCTTACTTGAACAGGAGTTTGGTGACGATCCTTAAACATCCTTGGCTTAAAAACAACTTGCAAACAGCCAAGAGTCATAAATCAATGTTGTCCATTGGCATCAAAACTCCGCACTTTCCAAATTTCAATCTAGCTGGATACACACTCAAAAGCAGAGAACAAATAACACCTCTTAATGCTTTTAAAAGTGGTACCAGCTGGACACTATAAGTCGTAATTCTTGTCATCATTTGGATCCTATAGACTCTTGCACATACTTCACAGTGGACAAAAAATTGAAGATTCAATTTACAGGTTGCATTTCAACTGAAAAAGAAAATAAGAAATTACAACTGCAATACAAGTGTTTCATCATCTAAGAAATATTTTTCTGTTTCTTAAAAAATACAAGATTCCATTAAACATTAAATATTGTAAAATCATAAAAAGAATAACTGAACTACTAATGACAAGTTTAAAGCGAAAAAAAAAGCCTCAAAACAATATAACACCACCAGATCCTATACTTGGCTGGTCCTGTATAAAAAAACTTGCAAAATAAGAGCAGGTGGCATTCTTTCATCACAGAATACAGAAAATTATTATTTAATGAGTATACAGCAAGTTAAGCATAAGTTACTAACAAGAAACTACAGACAAAACCTCAAAAAAAAGAGAAACATACCATGTGGAAGTAAGAAAAGATTTTAGTAATCGAATAACAAATTGCATAAATAATTCTTGCCTGAATTTTACAAGAAATTAATGTAGATATAACAATTAGTGATTTTATAAATAATAAAAATCCTCTGTCTGCAATCATCAACACGCACCATGAACATTTAAAAGTATAAAACAACCAACAGACCAATTATATTGATGCAATTCGAGAACTCAGAAAATTTGTTTTGAGAAAAGGCAGAATCTCAAATTTTAGTTACCACACTTTTCACACAAATAGTCATGTATTAATAAAAGAATCATATAGGACCATGTATACTAGCAGAATCTTTGCGGCTATTACTGATAATGCAAAAAGGCCTTATAGCAAGGCTGTATAGCTTTTTTCAGCTTAAAACTTACAAAGTTTCTACAACATGAGGGCATTTTAATTCACTAATCAAATTTATCACATGAAAGTTTGAATGCAAAACTGTCGGACACAAGGCTTATTAAGCACTGAAATGTAAAAACATGTGGCTATTTTGTAATTTATTGGAGTACATTTGAATAATAATAATAAAAAACAACACACAATATTACACGAGTATGTATGTATACATACTTGAAGCACAGGTTTTTAAGTTATACGTAGCTACAACGGTCATTCAGAAATATTAAGTTCAGTTAAAAAAAAAAAAAAAAAAAAAAAAAAAAAAAAACACCTAAAAATCTTCAAATTATATAAGAAAGATGGATATGTTAAACAAATACTACAAAATATTAACAAGTCATTTAAACAATTCTGGTGACACATCAATATTTAAATTGAATGAAATATTTAATTTACTTGATCAACAAATCTGTAAACAAAAAAGTATACGGGGTAGAAAGGAGACAGAATCTAAAATATAATTTCTTTTTACCATATTACAAAATAAAGCAAACTTTTACTTAGAAAATAAAATTTATAACATACCAATTTGCTGAAAAATATTCCCATTTTGACCGCAAAACAGGTATGAATAAAAAAATTATTCATATCTAATGTGATTTATTACTTAAAACGTAAGATATAGTTTGTGAAAATACATAAAGAAAAACTGTTTACATCCGCCATTACATGATTCCGGCCTTCCGAACGATATTCCACCTGCCTCTGAGCAGCCGGAAAAAAGTAAGAGATATTCCGGATATTTGAAATGCCTGAATTCCGAATTTTGAGGGGAGAATCGCTCATCTTCGGAATAACAACCGGAATCACTGAATTCAGTACGATATTCCGATTCCGCATGAGGGGAGAATACGGCCGTTAGTTTTAAAATTCATGTGGTCTCGAATACATCACAGTGTTCGAGTGAATCAAAAAACAGACAAACCTCCCAGATCTGTTCGAGTGAATCGAAAAACAGACAAACCTCCCGGATGTGTGGAAAAAAGCTTTGATACAGAAACGAAAGTTAATTTGCGAAACCTCCTTATATCCAATATCCACTGGAATTGTGCATTTTCAGTCATTTTGTGGGGTCGAGTCTTTGTCGGCATTCTGAGTCTGGTCACCTCTTGATGTAAGGTTGATTTTAAATAACCTTTATCATGGAACAATCAGTAACATTTACCATAAATTCATTACACGAAAATGTTCTTTAATAACACCAATTTCCTGAATCGTCAGCACCTTAATGAATCAAGTACTTCATTTATACATGTGGGAGTGATTCGATATATATTAGAATTTTTTAAATACCATTTTTATTCTTGAAATTTTAACTTAACTACTTCAAATCGCACCCATAACCAGTAATCTATTTGTGAATGTAATCAGAGGTAACCATTACTTAGGAAGTAAAGCGGTTTAAATCGCCAAACCACCAATCCATCTTTCTACTGTATAGTTCCTCTTGCTATAACTTTCTTCCTGTTAAAAGGATTTCGCAAGCATTTTTCCGTACTGTAAGTTTTTTTTTAAAAACAGTTTTTTTCAAGAAAAATATTCACAGTAGGTTTTCCCAACAGTTGCATGAAAAACCGCAGGTAAGATAACCGCAATAACTTTTTGCGGTGAAAATTAATTTACTGATTATTTTAATATTTTCTTCTTGACCAGAACATTACTTTAGAATTATAAACTAATTCATCTTCAAGACAGCATCACCCGATTGGCAAACTACTTTATATAAATCTCAGGTTGATAAAGAATTTTTTTCATATTTAAATACTTTTTTGTTTAGGTTTTTTCAGTGATAAAGCCAAGTCAATATTTTTGGCAGTTAAACGCAGCAAGAAACAGAAAAGGTACACTGCAGTGATGGAACAGTGGTGCAGCTTTTGGACGTTTATCACAAATAAATTTTAATAGCATTTTTCGCTTTCAAAAATCTCAGAAATTCTATCCTGAAATAAGATAAAGAATACTATAAAAAATTAGAGATCTCAATTTATTCACTGGTGCTACACTGTTCCATCATTGTACACTGGTATTATTGAAATGTTGTAACTAGAATTCAATTTTAAAAAATATTTTTGGCCGTTAAACGCAGCAAGAAACAAAAAAGGTACACTGCAGTGATGGAACAGTGGTGCAACTTTTGGACGTTTATCACCACTAAATTTTAATAGCATTTTTCGCTTTCAAAAATCTCAGAAATTCTACCTGAAATAAGATAAAGAATACTATAAAAATTTAGAGATCTCAATTTATTCACTGGTGCTACACTGTTCCCTCATTGTACAGTGGTATTATTGAAAAATTGTAACTAGCATTCAATTTTTAAAAACCTTTTTGGCCGTTAAACGCAGCAAGAAACAGAAAAGGTACACTGCAGTGATGGAACAGTGGTGCAGCTTTTGGACGTTTATCACCACTAAATTTTAATAGCATTTTTCGCTTTCAAAAATCTCAGAAATTCTATCCTGAAATAAGATAAAGAATACTAAAAAATTTAGAGATGTCAATTTATTCCCTGGTGCTACACTGTTCCATCATTGTACTTTGGTATTATTGTAATGTTGTAACTAGCATTCAATTTTTAAAAATATTTTTGGTCGTTAAACGCAGTAAGAAACAGAAAAGGTACGCTGCAGTGATGGAACAGTGGTGCAGCATTTGGACGTTTATCACTACTAAATTTTAATAGCATTTTTCGCTTTCAAAAATCTCAGAAATTCTATCCTGAAATAAGATAAAGAATACTATAAAACTTTAGAGATGTCAATTTATTCCCTGGTGCTACACTGTTCCATCATTGTACACTGGTATTATTGAAATGTTGTAACTAGCATTCAATTTTTTAATATCATTTTATTCAACTTCCTTTATCTACTCAGTCGCAAAAATTTACTTTTATAGCTTGACCATATCATTAAGATCATCTTGTCTTAGTAACTTCCGTAAATAATCCCATTTTTTAAATGAAAATATTTTATGTTAAATTTAGAATATTTTTTATCTATTTTATTTGCCGTTAGATTCAATTGTTGACCATGTTTTTAAAATAACTCTTTAGGGGCCCAGGTATGTTCATTAATGCATGCTAATTTTCATACTATATGCATACAAGCATGACGTTTGATTCACTATGTCTCGGGTAGAAAAAAGGCTCTATTAAAAGTATAAATTATTTATATCCTATAATATGAAAAAAGAAATTACAAAAAAAGGGGCAAAATACTGTATTAGAGTTGTTCAGAAAAATAAATAAATAAATAAATAAAATAAACAACAAATTCAGTTTAAAATAAACCATTGCCGATTACTTTTAACTGATTTATATATACAGGGAGTCCGAAAAACATTGATCTCATCTTTAGTTCCTTAAATATACCATCGACATACATTATAAATTGCAATATTGCGTAAAATATGGTGTAGAATTTTATGAAATTGATTAAAATTTTGAGGGGATTGAATTTAGAGAAATACAAAATTTAAATTTTTATTCAACCCCGTACAAAAAAAAAAAAAAAAAAAAAAAAAAAATTCCCAATGAGTAAAATGCGCCCCATATACATTAGTATACGGGACACATGTATAAAATTTTAACTTTTTATCATAAAAATTCACAGAGATATGTTTAAACAAATTTGATGAGGGGGTTTTCATAGATTAGAATGTATTGTAGATGTTTACATGTAGAGAGCAACCACTCTTTTGTTTCGTAATTTATGTACAACTCATAAAACGCCATCATCTGACATGATTTTTCCTCTTTGCGAGCTCATATCCCGGCATCAAAAAGTGGTTTAGGTCAGCATTTATGTATTTCCATACATGTGCGACATTTTATGATAAAATGCGGACCATATATACATGACCTTATTAGTGTATGGGGCACATTTTACTCATTGGGAACTTTTATGTACGGGGCTGTATAACAAATTAAATTTTCGTTTTCTTCAAATTCAATACCCTGAAAATTTTAATCGATTGAATAAAATTCTGTACCTGTGTTTTTGTAACATTATATATGTGGAGATTTCGCAAGCAACACCTGCATTAGACTGAGTGTCCCCGTATTTTCGCTTCGAGATTAAAAAGGAAACCAGCCTTAACGAAGCTGTGTGAAGTGGAAATGCAGAAGAAGTAAAGAGAACGAAATGAATTTTTACGACGCAGGGTTTTCTTAAAAAAGAACAGAACATATTACGGTGAAATAAGATTGAATATTTACACGACGTAAGAAAATCTGAGAAATATTCAACGACGTCCTGAATTATAGACTTTAAGCTAATTAAAGAACGAGAAGAGTGTTTATATCTGTATTTTTTATTTGTGTGTTCGTCCCAATAAATGTCAGTGCTCGTCCTAAAAGTGAGTTGTGAGTTATGTATGGAGTCTCACCCCCATAAATTGGCGTCAGAAGTGACAGTTAACCCACCAATATGATTAATTAGAGTTATTCATCCTACATATTCAAGCCGGATATTCTTCTAACGGTGAGTTCATTGCTATTATTTTACTATGAAGTTAGTTGAAATACCAGAACTGGAAGTTGCGTTTAAAAACGAACGAACGCATAAAATTAAATTGCTGCATAAATTCCTATTTGATGCTGACGGTGATCGCTCTAATAGAAAGAGAATACGTGATTTTACTGGTTTCGGTTTTCAAACCGACAGCACCGAATTCAAAAATAAAATAACTAAAGTTCAAACTGATTTTTCATTAAATGATCTGATTACAGTGTGCAATCTACTTTGTATTGATAATGAGGGATCTTTAAACGATCTCGCAACCCGATTAGTGACATACCTTTCAGACTTGACCTTACTACAAAATAATATTATACAAAATGAAAGTGACACCGACTCGGAACCCGAACTGCCTTCAAATAATATGATTTCAAGTAATAACACTGAATTATCAAATTTTGACAAACAACAGCAATTTCCAGTTCAAAGTTTTATGCCATCGTCTATTACTTTTACTGATATTGAAAGTGTAATACCTCCTTTCGATGGTAGTTCTTTTAGTGATGTAAACATATGGTTTAATAATTTTGAGGATGTTACTAATATGTTTAATTTATCTGACTTTCATAAATTCATATTTTGTAAAAGATCATTACGAGGAAAAGCCCAGTTATTAACACAAACAGAATTTCATATCAATTCATATGACAAACTTAAACAACTCTTAATATCAGAATTTAGCACCACTTATAATTCTGCCGAGTTACATGATATATTAAATAAACGAAAATTGCAAGAAAATGAATCAATAGAAGAATATTTTCTTATCATGAAACAAATATGCTCGCGTGGTAAAATCGAGGATTCCGCATTAATGCAATACATCATAAACGGCATACCCGACCCCGTTTTCAGAAAATCAATGTTATATGGATGCCAATCCATTGTAGAATTCAAGCAAAAGCTCAAAATGTATGACAAAATTCGACATGACTTTGAGAACACTAAATTTCGTAAAGTCAAACCTGAAATGCCAATGAAAGAGAAATCCTTTCGACCAAAATCTGATCTTTTTTGCTTTAATTGTGGTTTGTCGAATCATAAAAGTAGCCAATGCAGACATAAAGATAAAGGCCCTCGTTGTTTTAATTGTTCGAATTTTGGCCATAAATCAGCTCAATGTGATCAACCAAGGAGGCCTAGAGTTAAGTCAGAACCCTCCAATGTTTCCACTGTCACGTCGAACACTTTCATGACCAAACAAGTCATTATTTCGTCTGTAAATGTTACATCATTGGTAGACACAGGTAGTGAAAGAAGTTTACTAAAGGAAAGTATTTATCGCAAACTCCCTACAATTTCGAACCTTGAACATTCAACTGTCACATTAACTGGATTAGGAAATACTATAATCAAACCCCTAGGTTTTTTCTCTACGAACATTTTGATAGATGATTTTAATTATACAACTAATGTTTATGTAGTCCCAGATTATTCCATATCTATTGATCTTATTATTGGTACAGATATCATTCAACAAAGTATTTTAACAATTTCTGGAAATAATATTTCGATGCAAAAAATCGAGAAAAATGACGATACGTCCAATAATTTTTTGATTAATATTGCTCATGTGTTAGACGATCTTAATCTTGATTTATCTCATATTACCGATGAAACAATACGTTCAAAAATTTCAGAACTTATTCAAAATTATTCTCCTAAAAAAATAAAGACAACTGATGTTAAATTATCAATTCATCTGCAAAACGAAGAACCTGTTACTTGTCCTCCCAGGCGCTTGGCGCAAATAGAGAAAAACTTCGTCGAAAAACAAATTTCTGAGTGGCTCGAAAAAGGAATTATTCGTAAAAGCACTAGTAATTTTTCATCACCTATTGTCCAAGTAAAAAAGAAAGATGGTTCATATAGATTGTGTATTGACTATAGGAAGTTAAATTCTAAAACACATAAACAACGTTTTCCCCTCCCAGTAATTGATGACATTATTGATCAGTTGCATTCTGCAAAAGTATTTACTACTCTTGACCTTAAAAATGCTTTTTTTCATGTCGAAGTAGAAGAAAATAGTAGAAAATATACTTCTTTCGTAACACATTCTGGTCAATTTGAATTCTTATATATGAATTATGGCCTTAGCGATGCACCGTAAGTGTTTCAAAGATATATTTATAACGTTTTTCGAGACCTCATTAATGAAAAAGTACTTATTGTCTATATGGATGACTTCATAATACCAGCTGAAAACGAAGTCGAAGGACTCCAGAAATTACAACGCGTCCTTACAACTGCATCCGAATATGGTTTAGAACTGAATCTCAAAAAATGCCACTTTCTACAACGAGAAATTGATTTTTTGGGTTACCACATTAAAAATGGTCAACTGCACCCATCCCCCTTAAAAACTAAAGCTGTCCTTAATTTCCCAGAACCTAAAAGTATAAAAGATGTACATTCATTTGTCGGATTAACTTCATATTTTCGTAAATTCATTCAAGATTACTCTTTAATAGCTAAGCCTTTAACAGATCTTCTTAGAAAGGACACTAAATTTCACTTTGGCGACCAGCAACGAAATGCATTTAATCAGCTGAAACACATCCTTTCTTCAGGTCCTGTTTTAAGCATTTATAACCCTAGTAACGAAACAGAAGTTCACTGTGATGCATCTATTGACGGTTACGGAGCAGTCCTCCTTCAAAAGTCTTCTATTGACAATCAATTTCACCTGTCTATTTTATGAGTAAAAAAACCACAGATGCCGAACGTAAATATTCGAGTTATGAATTAGAAGTTTTAGCTGTCATAGAAGCCCTTAAAAAATTTCGCGTTTACATTCTAGGTATTCCTTTCAAGATAGTCACAGATTGCAACGCATTCGCCCTTACTATGAATAAAAAAGATCTTTGCACCAAGATTGCTCGATGGGCTTTAATGTTAGCTGACTATAACTATACAATCGAACACAGACAAGGTACACGCATGCGCCATGTCGACGCTTTAAGTAGAAATCCAATATGTATAGTCATTCAAGATAGTTTTACTACCAAAATCATACAATCACAGAACACTGACGAACATATACAGGCCATCAAAGAAATTTTGAAAACAAAGCCATATGACAACTATTTCCTTAAAAATAACGTTCTCTATAAAAATCATAAAGGTATCGATCTGATAGTTGTGCCGGGTGAAATGCAGCTAAATGTCATTAAACACGTTCATGACAAAGGACATTTTGGCCGTAAACGCTGTGAAGAACTCCTTAACGAAGAATTTCTCATCCCTAATATGTCAAATAAAATTGATAAAATTATAGCAAATTGTGTAACATGCCTTTTGTATAATCGCAAACGTGGCAAACAAGAAGGTGAATTACATCCCTTACCTAAAGAAGAGACTCCTCTCCAAACCTACCACATTGATCATTTAGGCCCTCTTGAAACAACCAACAAAAATTATAAACATATTTTGTCTTTAATAGACGCATTTACTAAATTCGTCTGGTTGTATCCATGTAAAAGTACTTCTGCTACCGCAGTTATATCAGAACTACGACAACAAAGTCATACTTTTGGCAATCCTTCCATTATCATTAGCGACAAAGGTCCTGCATTTACAAGCAAAGAATTTGCTGATTATTGTCAAGATGAAAATATAAAGCACGAGACAGTTACAACTGGCCTTCCCCGTGCCAATGGTCAAGTAGAGCGACTTAATTCCACCATAATTTCTGTAATCTCTAAAATGTCCAAAGACGAACCGACCAAATGGTTTAAACATGTTCCTAAAGTTCAACAAGTCATTAATTCAACTTACCAAAGAAGCATTAAGAGAACACCGTTTGAAATATTATTTGGTACAAAAATGAAACAGAAAGAAGATGTACAAATTATTGACCTCTTAAACAGTGCAGTCGAAGAACAATTTATGAAAGACAGAGAAGAGCTCCGTAAAGAAGCCAAGAAGAATATTCTGGAAATTCAACAAGAAAAACCGCAAGCACTATAATTTACGACGTAAGAAACCCCGTAAGTACAAGCTTGGTGACCTTGTAGCAATTAAGAGAACCCAGCAAGGACCAGGTTTAAAGTTGAAATCTAAATTCTTAGGTCCGTATAAAGTAATCAAAGTGAAGTCTAACGACACCTACGACGTAACGAAAATCTCATCAACTGAAGGACCGATAAATACTAGCTCCTGTGCTGAATACATGAAACCTTGGCCTGACGAAAACTGAAACAAAAAGAAAAAAAAAAAATTAAATCTTTTCTTTCTGTGTCCTATAAACATTTTACAAGTCACTGCTTTCAAAGAAATCTCTATATGATGCTACGCTACTTCAACTATGATGTGCAGATTAATTTTTTTTTCTTTTCCCCTAAGAACAGTTACTGGTTTTTGTTTTTTGTTTTTCAGATTCTATTTTACCACATGTCGCTGCGGCAGCTCCAGATGTCAGGACGGCCGCTTGTGGAGATTTCGCAAGCAACACCTGCATTAGACTGAGTGTCCCCGTATTTTCCGCTTCGAGATTAAAAAGGAAACCAGCCTTAACGAAGCTGTGTGAAGTGGAAATGCAGAAGAAGTAAAGAGAACGAAATGAGTTTTTACGACGCAGGGTTTTGTTAAAAAAGAACAGAACATATTACGGTGAAATAAGATTGAATATTTACACGACGTAAGAAAATCTGAGAAATATTCAACGACGTCCTGAATTATAGATTTTAAGCTAATTAAAGAACGAGAAGAGTGTTTATATCTGTATTTTTTATTTGTGTGTTCGTCCCAATAAATGTCAGTGCTCGTCCTAAAAGTGAGTTGTGAGTTATGTATGGAGTCTCACCCCCATATATATCTACAATATTTAAGAAATAAAAGCCGAGGTCAATGTTCTGGCGACACCTTATATAGCACAAATATATCAGACAATATGTCATACGAATATTGAACAATATTGCGAAAACAACTGAACGTTATATACATCAAATTTACGATATCTGGTGATATTCAGTGATATAACATAAAAATATAAATAAATAAACAACATAAAATAAAAGAGTTATTTGTTTAACACATTGCGACGGGCAATTTTTATCGAATCTGAATTGCAAAGCAGTTGAAGCTCCTCCCTGTTCTTAAAGTTCTTTTTAAATAGGTGTTTTAGATTGATTTTCCAAGTTTATGCATAGGTAAATATCTTTCAATGTACAATTTTAATATAAAATGTCTTACAATCTATTAAAAAAATGAACAACGTGGTATAAATGCATTTTCTGTAAGGCAGAAGCTACGGCCTTAGTCAATGATGTTTTTTGAATGGAAACCAGAATTCTCGTTTCCCGTCGTGAACGTGTTAAAAAAGACATTTAAAAGAGTTCTTAGCATTACTTGCGTTATTACACGCAGCTTTAAGTGTGTTAATTTATGCTCGCTAAATTTGAGAAATAGAGTTTTAACGAATAAAATCTAATAAATTTCTGATTTTAAAAAACGTAATTTTTAATGTTTTAATTTTAATCACTGGTCTTAAAAATGATATTACTTTTGCAACATTCAGGACTATCTGTCGACTTTTTTAAAAACAATATCACTATTCGAACATTGTAAGATATCAGTCGACATTCGGCATATCTGACGAAGTTTATAATCCCAACTAAACTGAATGGGCGGTTCTGAAGGACCGCCTATCTAGTTTACGTGGATGAAACAGTCTGCCATAAAATTAGTATATAAAGAGAATATCTACGTAGAAATTGTCTTTGGGAACCGAAAGTTATTTACATAAAGATATTTCTTTAGGAAAAATTTATATAGGTATTGGTTGCTACATGTACAGTGCAACAATACTTGATTTGAAATCAAAATTTATGATTTTAAATGTTCTGCTTGTAAGATTGCAACACTAGGCATTATTTGGTTTGAAATCAAGATTCTGATGTCATTTTTTAGCAACTTTTTGTTTCTGATAGTGTTGCCAGGGACACAAAAGGTGCTCCTGTTTCATATATTGTTTTTATATTATGTTTTATTTTTTAACTTCGCCTAGAGTTGTGAGAGGTTTATTTAAGAGAAATTTGCCTTGCATGAGATGAAAGTATTTTGAAAGTTTATTAATTACAAAGTTATTTGAATTAGTGAGGTTTGACTCTGGAACCACAACTGTATTTTTAATTTTTTTACAGAAATTATCACAAATACAAACACTTCATAAACCAAGTGTTTGTATTTGTGAAAATTTCTGTTTTGTGAATGAGAAATAAAAATAAGAATATTTCAAGAAAGGATTATTTTCTTCAAAATTCTCTACACCATAGAAAGATTTTACGGCTTAGATGCCGTATATTTCTGCGACCGACATCTTGAATGTTTTCAAATTTCTTGGCGATTTGATGTTGGCCATCTTTGTCGATATGGCAATCCCGATGAATGAAGTGATCTGGCAACCTCTTTTTTCAGCGAGTTTGTGTTTTTAAATAACTTCAGTCGTGGATTTATATGGTTTGACGCTGTTTTTATGTTGTGATTTCGATTGAATGTGATTTTGATGATTTTATACGTTTGACTATGGCTTCTGTAGTCCGTTTACCCACTGTTCTGCATGTAATTAAGAAATATCGTGAAATGTTGAAGAAAAAAGGAGGTTCGTTTAGATTGTAAAGTAATAGGCCTATTTTGTGAAATGAAGATGATGGTAGAAGTTATTTTGTGCTTGAACTTTCAAGAAATGAGATATCGGTTAAACAATGTGAATAATTTTATGCATATTGTGTCGTAATGTTTTATATTAGCCGATTATTGTATATTTCTAATGCATTTCTTGCATTTTTGAGATTGCTGCTCAGCAACATAAGTTCATTTGATAATTGCCACTTTAACCCTTTCCGGCACAGTGTGCCCGGGTCGGGATACCTAATTTTAATTCCAAACTTACGACCGGCACCAAGAATATTTTAGTAAAATTTAGCTGTTACAGTGAATAGTTAAAATAACATGTTTTTAATTTCTAAAAAAGTCGTTTTAAAACGGTGTCAGTCAATCATTTCATCATTTTGCAACAAGAATTGTACATGCCGGAAAGGGTTAACGAGTTTCGTGCATTTTTCATATTGCAGCAGAAACAGTTTCCTGAATCCAGTTATGTTTTTTTCGGCTAATGAACGCTACGCGTTCGCGTGAAGATAGTGTATGATCTATCTTCACCCACGATCAGATCACGCGTTCGCGAGAACGTGTTCATACTTACATTTACTAATTGCCGCTTTAAGGAATTTTCTTCGTTTTTCAGGTTTATATTTTACTATTTATATTTTACTTTCGTTAAGCCTAACAAGCGCATAAATCGGTGCTTGGCGACATTTAGTACTTCGCGGGAAAAGGGTTTTCACGCCAAGGAAAAAATCCAAGATGGCGGTCGCGGAAATATATGACATCTGTTCCGATTTTAAATAAAAAAAAGGTTGCTGTAGCAAATTTTTTTGAAAAATTGTATATAGAAATTAAAAAGGTTGCTATAAAATTTTGATTAGAAGTATTTTGTAGTATTAAAATCTATAGATATACCAAAATTGAAATGCTACAAGATCCCACACAACACAGATTCGTCCAATTTTCGCCTAAAGTACGTAATTTGGATGAATGGACGTGTCCATTTGAAGTCTAAAAGTCCTCCGGACTTCACCTAAATTTCGTCAAATTACGTCCAAATGTCACCCCCCTTTACGTCAGAAGTACGTCTTTTGGGCCATGAAATGAGCATAAAATGAACATAAAATGAACGAAATTTGGATCGGCCAAAATTTGTCCATATTACGTTCAAAAAATACCTCCATCCGGACGAAATACACACGAATTTTGGCTGTAATATAGACGTCCAAAATTTGTCCATATTACATCCGAAAACACCAACCACATTTGGTCGAAATATAGACCCCTTTTAGCCTTAATATGAATTTGTTTATTGATCCAAAATACGTAGTTTGGACCAAAATGAGACGAATCTGTTATCTCCTCCAGGCAAGGATGACGTTATATTAAAAAACTGAAATAACAAAAACTTTTAATATAAATAATTTTGATAGAAATTTACTTAGAACTTTTTTTCCCAAAATCATATTAAATACTTAAATATTTTAAATTCCTTGCCAGGACTCATTCATATAAATCAGTAAAAGCATATATATTTTATACATATTGCTAACAACCTTTTTTTATGATACTTTTAATTTTCTAAGATCTTTAAAGAAAATACATTAATTCCTAAAGTATATGTTATAGCTTGATTTGAAAAACAGAGGCTATACGAGACTTTAATCCGCTACATTCGGCCCAAACACAACTACGTTCTTTCACGAAAAAAGAACAACATTTTTAGTAATACAGTTTTTAATTCATAATACAATTAAATGCTACATCAGAATGCTTTAACATAAGCCGTAAATTTTTTAAACTTAAATGAAAATTTTGCACTACTGGAAAGAAATGAATATAATGGATAATGAATACAAGGACATTTAATCATTTGTTTTGACGTTAAGTACAACCAAACATTTTCAAGCTTCCACATTTATAATATTAGGATTAGTATACTATGATTACTACATGGAGGTAATAACAAAACTAATCATTAAGATAACACTCTATGAATTCAACAACACTCACTGAAAAGAATAGCGTCCTATTAAAAGAATTATGTTTTGTGCATTACTAGATTCTAGAAATCTATGCATTTCTGCTATTCTTCACATTTTTATTTTATATACTTTTTCTCGTGGAAAAAAAAAAATATATATATATATTTCTTGGTTTTCTTTTATATTATCATTGGTGATGATAATGCTTCTAAAAAGGTCTTATATTTGCATAGCTGCCAACTGCTACAATTTTTAGCTAGCACTAATTTTTAATGGAAATCTTCGCTTTACTTAATAACATATAATTAAATCAGATGAAGATTTTTAAAAGAAATTAGTGATGGCTAGAACTCGTAGAATTTTGCCGTTGTATTTTGAAATTTTATTATATTATTCATTAGCATACAATATCGTCAACTACAAAGTTTTACATTTTGTGAACAATGGATTTTTTCTCTTAAATTCTTTGTAAAATCAGTGTTATTCAACTACTCCACTTTTTTTTTTTCACTTGAATTAAAATAGCTCTAACAGGGAATATGATTTTCCTTTTAAGGATCCACTTAAGAATGGAATGCATCAAAGAAATTGAAAATTTTGAGTTTTTCAAATGCTGCTAATTCATGGAAGAAAATGTGATATTCCCTAACAACTTTTATGTATTGTGAATAAAATTTTACACACTGAAATTTGCATTTGTTGCCAGGTGTGCAAAAAAAATATTTTACATTTTTAATAATAATAACAAACATTATTTTGAAATATCATTAAAGAAATTTAAAATGTAGTACGAGCGTGAACTTTGTTTTTCATAAGCAGACCTACTCCCTACTGCTCCATCATAATATGTAAAAAAAAAAATATCCCTAGACTGCAAGATTAACTTTCCATTACTCATGCATGGATTATTAAAAATAGTTCCATTTTATTTATTTTAGTAATTGACTTTTCACTGATTAATGTAAAAATACATACTGTATATTCTGGTATGTAACAATAATTTTTGATAGAAGAAAAAATATCAAAATTTATAGGTGCATATTATGAATCAATTTTAAAAATAAATTATAAAAAATATGATCATAAGAACTAAGATTTTTGATTTAATAAACATGCAATTTATGTTTAAAAAATGTTGCTATTAGAGTATATGAAAAATAATAGTATTGTACTTTAAAATAATTTAAATCTTATTTTTCACTATGTATCTCATGAAAGTTTTTGCGAACAATCTGCACAACATATGGCAATTATAATAAAAAATACAAAAATTAAATCTAAAAGTATATGTATGTGTTACATGCCAGTATACAATATGAGTAAGAGTACAAAATTTAGTATATGATCAAAACTTATTCATTAAAATACTGATTTTTATTTAGGTTATCACCAAACTAAGTCTTAAAAAATTAATCTGTGCTCTTAATTAAATATCATTCAATTAAATATTGAATAATTATTTATAAATGAATTTACATTTTGTACAATTAAATATGTAAATTATCAAATATATTTCAGATTAACCTGATTATTTGTAGTACATTATAAAATAACAAAAACAATACCTTCAGTGTATTTAAGTAATGTTTTGAAATCAAAGTTTATTTAATACATTGCTTAAGCATAAAAAATGAAATTTATCAAATATTTTCATGCATAAAATATGGTTAAAAATTATGTACAAACTTTTAGTTTAAAATTATTCAAAATCTTTAGTGAACAGTGTACATATATTATCATTGTTATAAAGGAATATACAATAAAGATGCAAGAAATATTTTCAAAAATGAAGTTTTATTTATTTATTTTCCAATTTGGCTCTTGTTGACAACAATATTTTCTTTTTACAATTCATATATAAAATATATTTTTCACAGAAAGGCAAAAAGGGTGCTATATTTCATTACTATAAAGTAGGCAGGATGATCCTGCGGAAACTGTTTGGGGAAAACTCTGTTCTACGTTAATGCTTCTCAGACTTATTTTCAGTATATTTAACAGACAGCAGCTTCAAAGCCTATAAATAAAAAGAATAATAATTCATTAAATAGCACATATCAATAATTCATAACGTTAGATGCAAATTAAAAATATTTTAATTTTAGTTTTAATTTTTGCTTACAGATAGATAGCATCATCAGACATCTTGTATTATTTCATAATAAAATGAAGTTTTTTCATCCAGCTTTGAATGATATAAAAAAAACCTTTATATATTTTTAAAAATTACTAGCCGGTGTTTAATTTAATCTATTTATCAAATTTTTATTATTATTTTTTAAACAAACAACTACTGATGCAATGTTTACAAAATATATAAAAAAGTACTTTATAATGTTCAATTGTGTCCTTTATTTTGAGTATTTAAAGATCTATATTTATATAAAGTAAGGATAAGAAAAGAAAAATCAAAATTTAGTGCTTTCTCGTTATAGCAGCCTCCTCATTTACAATTATGTCAAGGTAGCAGTTTCAAATTTGCAAAAGATCAACACCAAGCTTATACAGTACAACCTCGATATCTCGAATCTGTGGGGAACTGAAAATAATTCGAGATATAGAGGTTTCGGGTTATCAAGGTTTTGACAAAATTTAATCTCACAAACTGCTTTTTGCTGTAAAAAACAGGATTCATCAAAAACGACACATAATCTATTAATAATTAACAAATTACACTTCTCAAAGCCTTAATAATTTCAAAATTGTGTTACACACAAACTTGTTTCGATTAAATAATATCCAATTTGTCATTAAGAAATGCAAGCAGTTGTTTCGGAAGAAAAAGTTCTTAATTGAAGTCTGCTGTCTCGCAGAATCTTTTTGCAATCGCACAGTCTCCTCTCACATAGCAATGGTACCAAATGCTGATGTTCTGATATTTTCATTTGATTCAAGAAATCTCCGCAGCAATTAAACTTCCGTCTCAGCTTCTTTCACTGTAATTTTTTCATGCTGTTGTTGATCATGTAAGTCTTTTAATTTCTTCATCAGAAATTTCTGCATTAATACTCGAAACAATCTCCTCATCCGTCATAGTGTCGCATGTTTCAAGCTCATTGTCTACATTCAAGAATTCTTCGAATGAAATCTCAGTGTGACACTCTTTTTTTATCGATTCCCACTGTTCTGGATTCAGTTCTCTTTCTTCAGTTGCTTGCTTAATGGAATCAACTTCCTCAGTTTCACTGAAAGTTACATATTCTAAAAATTCTGCTATTATGAAACAATTTCTTATTGTTGTTTCTGTAACATTTTTCCATGCATAGTGAGCCATTCGCATTGACTGTAAGATGGTGATAGGTGCGCTAGAAGGTTTACCTTCACCGATATTATTCAGAAGTTTCTCCCAATTTGAGCTCGATAATCAACTTTGAAGCTAAGGATTATCTCCTGGTTGAATGGTTGCCCTGGTTGAAGCTTCGAAATCTTGTTTGGCAGCAAAAATTTAAGTGATATTTTTTAGCGTTGGAAGATTAGAGTGGTTTTTACAATTGCCTATGAATAGGAGAATGCGTATTTTACTTTTAGCCATTGTTTTACGGATTCCTGTCAGCCAATCAGCAAAAATTGCGTTTGCCATACAAGACGTTATATTTGATCTGTACAGCATTAGAAATTACTTAATTTTAGCAAAGCACCTTGGATTTTAGATCGTCCTATCATAAGAGAAGGAAACTTTCCTTTACCACTTTGATTTGCTACCAAAAGCACAGCTACACGAAGTTTACTGTTTTCCATGTCAGATTTCTTCACCTTTAAATGCAGCCGTTTTGTTGGGAAAGCATTGGTACAATAATACACTTTCATCTGCGTTAAAAACACATCATCTGCTTTATAGTCCTTTAAAAGAGAAGGAAGTTCTGAAAGCCACTCTTCACAGGTAGCTAAAAAACCTGATGCACTTTCACAGCAAAGTTTTCAAAAAACGATGTCGTCCAGGCCTCTCACTGGTCCATTTTTTGAAAACTAATAATTTTTTAGAAAGAAATTCGTGGAGGGTTTCTGCAACAATTACAAGAAAAACGCACTTCCCGGTAGGTTGCTGTGAAATTTATAAAGAATATTTTTCTTTAAATAAAAGTGGTGTTCAAAAAACGGACTGAGTGGGAGCCCTGTGTTGTCCCTTTTTCAGTTTCAAACGCCTTCCATTCTTACACTTTAAGTTCTTTGTATCAACAAAGCGATAAAAGAATGTGAAACCAGCATCCAGATCAAATTCTACAGCTGACAATAGCCAAAAGTAAAAAGTCGAACTAATTTCTGTGGAAAAAATTTCGACATATCAAGGGTTTTGAAAAATATTTTTCGAGATAAATATGGAAAATACATAAGAATTTTGATGAAAATGCAGGGGAAATTTCTTTTTTCGAGATATTGAGGGTTTCGAGATAAGGAGGTTCGAGATATCGAGGTCCGACTGTATATACATCATACAAACATCATGCACAATATGTATAAGCCAAATGCTCATATATGAGCCATATAAGTAATATTTATATCATATATCAGTCATATAGATCATTAAACAAAAACATAATTTACAGAACAAAAAAAAAAATTATTTTACACATTGTTTATGCTCGAGAAGGGATAGATACAGCAGATTCGCTCAAATCCGCACAGCTTGGGACCAAAGGTTGTGTAGATTTTAGAATTTTGTGGATTTCTGGTTTGTTTACATTTTTTAGACAATAATTTGAATGTAATAATGCAATCAAATGTATAATGAATGTTTGCAATACAGCAAAATATTAAAATAATTAAGTAATAAACTAAAATAATAAAAAGTCAGATAATTTAAAAAATGATTAAATTATTAAAAGTAAAGGTCAAATAAATAGTAATTAATAATGTATAATTAAAATTGCATAATAAAAATGAGATACATTTTCCTTGAATCATTCAATGACACTTCCCTCATAAAGGTACCCTATTAATTAACATCAAAATCAAAAAGTAAGGAAGATTTATTTCAGGTTTGCCAGTGTTAATAACTATAGAAAAAAAATTGATTAATACATATATATATTTGGTAAAAAGGCTGATTAGCAGTGATATCAACAGTATCCTTTTTTTTTTCAGTGATAAATTTATATTTCCTTCATGAAAAACAACGAGTTTAGTCTCATCATATTATCGAGAATTACATATTAAAATACATACGAAATGATATAAAACTAAAAAATCCTGTTACTTTGCCTCTACAGCTTAACTGAAATTTTCATTGTTTACATCTGCGATGATGTGCAGATTTTAGGCGGTTGCAGATTTGAGGGAGTCCTGTATTATAATTTTTCTTCAGCTGCTTCTACAGTTAATGTTAAAGTCTTGCAAAAAATATGTTTAAACCAAATGAATTTTTAAAAATAAAATTCGAACAATGGGATACTTAAACTACTCTAAAAACTTAAATTACAAAGATACATGGAAAATGCAAACCTTTATAAAAGCTTCAGCTTTATTTCCATTTCATTCGAATGGAATGTAAGTTTTTAGATTAGTTTAAGTATCATATTGTTCGAATTTTATTTTTATTTCTTTAAGATCAATTGGTTTAAACGTATTTGTTGCAAAACTTTAACATTTACTGTAGAAGCAGCTGAAGAAAAATTCTAATATCTATCACTTCTTGGGACTATACAATGCATGAAATGAGGGTTTTGTTGTTGTTGTTGTTGTTGTTTTGCAAATTATGTTTTTTTTAATATGTCAAGTTTTATAACTAGTGCGATTCAGAGGAACTTATTACAAAATTAATAGAGGATGTTATAATTAGGGTTGGATATATAGGGTATTGCATCACAATTTGTGATGTAACTAAAATCCATAATAAAAACAAAAAATTCAAATTTACTTAAATTTGGTTATCCAATTTTCCACTGGTAGTGGTCTCTATGAATGCAAAAGTAAATTGTGTTGCATGTTTGCTGGTTATTTATGCTACTATGAACGGCAATTCTGCGGCATTGAAACATTTCACCTCTGAACTGGGAAGGCCGGTGAGAGAATTAATTTCTTTTCACCAGTCTCTGACAGAGGAGTTAATTAATGGTAATATTAAAGAAAGTTGAAATCTTTTTGAACTGCTTAAAAAAATATATATAAATAAATAAATAAATAAAATAAATAAATTTATCTTGTAATCAACACCATTACATTTTAAGTTGTCCTATCAGAGCCTAACACCATTTGTCAGTTTACTGGTTCATAAATGTCAGTAATTGAATACTTGCATTATTAATAATTTAAAACATGAAAAGAGAGACACATCTATAGTATCGTATCATATATAAATAAGGTTTAAGTAATTTGTTTTTATAATAAATATTTAAAGTATTTTTAAAGCATAATTTTTTTTTTTTTTCGTCGCAAGTAAAGTGTGAAACACTGGTTCATTTTGTGTCAGTTATTGGTTTTTCAAAATGGGGTTGTGTCAGTTACTGAAGTTATTCACCATATTTATGAAAAACATTTATTTTTAATAATACAATATATAATTTTTCAAAATTTTGTCAACAGTAATTTTTAAATGTATCTCTACCACCCATTCAAAAAAAAAAAAAAAAGTGTAGAATGGATTTAAAATTTTGTAATAGTGATTTGAACACTAATTTTTAATGTGTCAGTTACTGGGGGTTTCACCCTAAATCAAGTAATAAAGAAATTTAAACAGATTATTAAATAGAACATAAATTTGTTTTTAATACTTTTTCCATTTTAAAATTTTAAACTATGTATGCATATATAACCGAAAGTTATTTTCTTTATTGGAAAAAAAACTTGGTATTCGACTGCCGAATATTTGGTATTTGGTTATTTGGCCAAATCACTATTTGTCCCATCCCTAATTACAAGTTCTTTGATTCATTACTGTTTATTGATTATTTTTAGATAAGGCAGGGAGGGGGGGGGGGGGGGTTGGCACGTTACAGTTACATAAAATATATTTTTGGAAACCTTTGGCATGCGAATGTGAAAAGGTTTGCCATCCCTGAACTATTATTTATAATTGCATTACATTTAACTATTCACTCTCACAATTTTAAACAATTAATTTTAATATCAACATTTTTATTAGTTTGTGGGCTAAACCTTAAAATTCAGGCACGCTACACCTGCTGAAATCCCAACCCCCAGGCATGTAAAATTGTTTTATGTTTTTAAATTTACGTATCCAAGGACTACATAAAATATTGGCATTAAAATATTATTTAAAAATGGAAATGCTTGCATTTATATATATATATATATATATATATATATATATATATATATATATATATATATATATATATATATATATATATATATATATATATATATATATATACTACCTTCCAATATATTTCAATTTAACCTTAAAAAAATATACTGTTTATTCTCCAAACAGAAATTTTTATGAGTTATAAATTATATATGTTTTCCGAAATTGAGATTATACACTGTGCTGTAAGCGGGTGATGCTGCCCGCCACAAAATTGAATTTAAATAGCCCTTTCTTTAAGTATCTCAATCAAAAAATTTAAACATAATATCACATTAGAATGGATAGTAGATAGATAGACACATTCACACACATATGGTGTTATATAGTAACAGAATATAAGAAAAGAGATTAGAGATAGAAAAAAATAGTTGTAAATAGAGTTGTAAATAATAAATAAAATAAAACAAAAGATTTTTTTTTCACTCATCATTACAGTTGAAGTAAAAAGATTTAATAAGAAACAATAACACAAACCAAAACATTTTATTTCAATTTCTAATCGTTGTTTCTAATATTTACTATGTGGAAAAAAAAGTTGCTACTGGCAAAGAAAAAAAAAATTCTGTTAACATAATTTGCACCTGACTAACATAAAAGTACCACATTATTCATTTTTTATGCAAGCTGACAATTGTAAAATCAAATACCCACAGACATATAAATTGAAAATTTTATTTAATAACAGCATTTATGGACTTTAACTGAAAATTTACCTTACTCAAAGTTAAATCATGCTTGAAAAGAGTTGAGTCCTGCTGAGTCCAACTTTTATTCAATCAATAATGATATCTATCTACAAAACAGTTGTTTCTCCAAAGACAAGAAGCTTGTATCTACTGGGAGAAAAAGGCAGAAAAAAAATGAGTGGATCCAGTATAATCTTATTTTAAAGCAATTTTTAAATGCATGAATTTTGCAAATATTGTGATTACTTTAACTCATGCACACACACATAAAAAAATAACAACATTAGATTAATTTGTCTAATTCACCCTTTTTTCTTCTCTGATCGAGAATCAAGTATTGATCGATTCTCGATTGTCTTGTTCACAAAAGAAATTAGCAACGGATAAATGTGCTTTCCACAACCAATGTTTTATGTGCATTGTACTATAAAAGAACATAAAGCTACTCAGTAATGTAATGATTGTGTTGACTCTAGGCCAATTTGGCAGGGGTCGGCAGCTCTTTATGCACCTAGTGGCCCATTTTAATTATTTTATATCTATTGATTATAAGAAATATTAATTTAATTATTTGGTTGCAGGGAAGTAACGTGAAATATATCAGATGCATGAAACAAAAATCAAGATACTCATCCATAGCTCTATCGCATAAAAAAAAAAAAACCTTGATAGTTTTGCCAGTACTAAGTCAAAGGGAAAAATTCAGAAATTAACTGTTCATGTAAAAGAAAATCATGAAATTTGTGGATTAGTCGCAAGAAAGATCTGCAAAATTCTGCAAAAATGAAAAAAAAACTGCGAATTTCACCAATCGGTCATAAGGAAATAAAAAAAAACGCAAAATTTGACAACTGGTAGAGATAAAATATTGTGAAATTCATCAATTGGTTGCAAAAAAAAAAAAAGCGAAAATTGTCATTTACTGGTCAGAAAAAATCACGGATTTGCCAGTCGATCCTCAGAAAAAAATTGAGAAATACTTCAGTTGGTTGCTTTAAAATATTGCAAAATTTGCCAATCTGTCACAGGAAAAAAATCATGAAATTCATCAGTCTATCGTTAGAAATATTGAAAAATCAGGGGTCTATCCAGGCAAAATTTGGGGGCCTATTTAGGGCCCCTTCACAAAAATAAATTTAATAAAATGGGCCCCTTCACAAAAATAAACTTAATAAAACAGGCCCCTTCACAAAATTCCTTTTAATAAAATAGACCCTCTATGTAACATTCTTTTTCATAAAAACTGTTTTAAAATGTGTAATTTGTAAATAAAACCACGTCATGAAAAACAAAAACTTTAGCAAAGGGATTTAAAGTATGTTTTTGTTCATAAATTCTGGGTTCGAATTTTAGAACTGGATTTCAACTTTCGTTACAAAATGTTATTTTTCACAAAAATAACTTCTACTTTACACAAAATGGGCCCCAAGAATAAAAGTCTGCATCGACCCCTGAAAATTCATCAGTTATTTGTAGAAAAAAAATGAGAGATTGCTCGATAGGTCGTGGGGAAAATCACAAAATTCGTCAGTTGATCAGGGGGTAAGGGGAGGGATCACAAAATTCAATCGGTCACTGAAAAATATCACAAAATTCTACTGATAAAAGGTAACTTTAAACCAGTTCAATTTTTTTTTTCTTTTTGACGAGCTATAAGAGTGCCTTTTTGAAAACAGTATGGCCTTTTTTAAAAATTACCACCTGATGACATTTTTTTACTAGAATCAACACCAACAGATGCCACCACTTACTCTTGTTATATAATAACAATCATATGTAACTTGATTCATGAATTTAATACTCTTTAGAAAGGGATTATGAAAATATTGAAATAAATTATCTGCAAAATGCATGAGTGACATAACTTTACTTAATTACTTGATTGCTTATTTAATTACTAATAATGATACCTAATAATGATAATGTTGTTTAAAAAAATATATATATTAAAATTTTCTTTTAATTGCATTAAAGGCTTATAATGCTTCATAACATAATGTTACATTATTACACAAAAATAGAAAATAACAAAATTATGTTATTCAAAAGTAAACATCTATTTTTCTTGATTTAATTTTTTTATACTTTTGGGTTAAACATAATGTCCCCCGAGAATGAATCACCAACCCTGTGGCAGAATGTGTGCGACACCGCGACGAGCGTCGCAGACGTTTTAGGGCTTCTGCAGACTAAAAACATATAATACACAGCGGGAAAGAAAAAAAAAGAGGGGAAAGCAATATTTTTATGAAAAGCCAAACAGAATTCGCTAAGTGAGAACGGGTCTATGGCAGGGACAGTTCGTCTCTGAATTTTCTGAAAATTAAAAAAAAATCGGCTATCGGCCCGAACATTCAGAAATAAAAAAGAAATCCCTGAAAAATATAGTGAATTATGACAACTGATTGCAAAATAAAGCCTTTCTCGTCAATCATTCGCAGAAAAAATCGCCAATTTCGCCAAAGGATTGCTGGGAAAAAAGCAAATTTCGGATTGCGGAAAAAACGCAGATTTCGGCATATGACCGCGGAAAAACACAGAGTGCTGCAAACCACAGCGGGAAAACGTAGATTTTGGCAAAGGATCGCAGTAAAACGTGAATTTCAACAAAGAATCGCAGAAAAATAACAAATTTTGTCAAATGATTGCAAAAAAAAAATGCAAATTTCTTCAAAAAATTGCGTAAAAAGGGGCAATTTCATGAAATGCAAATTTCGTTAAATTATCTCAGAAAAATGCAGATTTCATCAAATAATTGCAAAAAAAACACGGATTTTGCCAAATAATCTCGATTAATCGCTGAATTCGTCAAAGGATCACATAAAAAATGCTGATTTCGTCAAAGGATCGCAGAAAAACACGAATTTTGAAAAGGATCTAGGAAAAGCACGAATTTCATCAAAGGATTGCGGTAAAACGCAAATTTCGTCAAAAGGTTGCAATGAAAACGCAAATTTCGTCATAAAATCGCAGTAAAAACACAAATTACTTCAAATGATCACAGAAAAAATGCACAGTTTGTCAAAGGATCACGGAAAAAGTGCGAATTTCCTAAAAGACTAATAAAAAATGCCAATTTCATCAAAGAATTGCGTAAAAAATGCAATTTTCATGGAATGATCGCGGAAAGAACATGAATTTCGTCTAAGGGTCATTAATGCAAATTTAGCTGAAGGATCGTGGGAAAAATGCAAATTTTGCAAAATGATCGCAGAAAAAATGTGAATTTCGTCACAGGATCACAGAAATCACGCGAATATTGTAAAAAGATTGTGGTAAAAACACGAATTTCGTCAAATGATTGAAGAAAAAATGCGGTTTCGTCAAAATATCACAGAAAAAACATGAAGTTCACAAAAGTCTCGCATAAAAAATGCCGTCAAAGAATTGCATATAAAACACATTTTGACAAATGATCACAGAAAGAACGCAAATTTCGTCTAAGGGCCGTTGAAGAAAAGAAAGTTTAGTCGAAGGATCGCAAAAAAAAATGCAAATTTTGTAAAATGATCGTGGGAAAAAGCGAATTTTGTCTAAGGAACATTGAAATAATTTGAATTTCATCACAGGACCACGTAAATAAGGTGAATTTCGTCAAAGGATCGCAAAAAAAAAACACGAATTTCTTCAAAGGATCACGAGAAAACGCAAATTTCTTTAAAAGATCGTGAAAAAAGTGAATTTCATAAAAGGATCACAGAAGAAACACAGCGGTCTCTTTAGAAAACAGCTTATACACAAACATCTAGTTTTATTATTATAAATATATTTAATCTGAAATAATACATACTGAACTAACTTTTGAAAAATCAAGTTACCCGAACCCAACCAAACACAGAATTAACCCGACCTGCAACAAAAGTAATTAGCGCTGGGGGAGAATTCCCCCCCCCCTTCCCTTCTGCTGAAACATTTCTGGAAATATATTATAGGTGAAAACTGGGAAATTGAGTTAGTAGCCAGTG
This sequence comes from Maratus speciosus, assembly GCA_963932465.1. NCBI lineage: Eukaryota > Metazoa > Arthropoda > Arachnida > Araneae > Salticidae > Maratus > Maratus speciosus. The sequence goes on from OZ010799.1 coordinate 133,777,610, forward strand.
GCCGGTAGACTCAGTTTCATTAGTAGCCACTTTTTAAAGTTAGTGGCCACTATAATGTTTCAAACTTTCTTGACATCTACATAAACTATAATTGTTGTATATATACATATTTTTCTATAAGTCAGAGTTTTATACACACCAATTATTCATGATAAGAATAGGGAAGCAGTCAAAATTCAAGAAAATTACTTTAAAACCACAGAATCTGTTATATTATTTTTTTTTAGTTTCTTTGTATTTCATATATATATATACCATCAAAGCAGAATATGCTTATAAATGTGATGTACATCGCAAAATATTTCAAATCCTCATTTTCAAGAAAATTCACCATTCAGTCTTAGAAAAAATTGTGAAATTTGCACTCAATGGCTGGAAAAAAAAAAAAAAAAAAAAAAGCAAAATTCTTTAATTGTTTATTTAAAAAGATTGTGAAATGACAACTGGTCACATGCAAAACTCGTGCAATTCGTCAGTTCATCATGGAGAACAAATCATGAAATTCTTCAGCCTGTTGTGGGAAAACAAAAAATTCAACAAACAGTTGCAGGAAAAAAATCCACGATTTTCGCCAATCAGTTGCAGATAAAAAACCGTGAAATTTGTCAGTGCACCAAGGAAGAAAACTGTAAAAAAAAACATGATTTTCTCTAATCGATCTCAAGAAAAAGCCTCAAAATTTGCCTATGATACAAGGAAAAAAAATCGTGAAATTTGCAAATCGGTCGCGGTTTAAAAAATCGCGAAATTCGTCAATAGATCGTTGGAAGAAACTGCGAAATTCATAGATCAGTAGCAGAAAAAACTCATGATTTTCTCTAAGTGGTCTCAAGAAAAAGCCACAAAAATTTGCCTATTGGTTCAAGAAAAACATTGCGAAATTAAAAAATTGGTCACAGGTTAAAAAAAAAAAAAAATTCATCAGCAGATTGTCAGGAAAAATCAGAAAGTCATTGATCAGTCGTGCACCCCCCCCCCCCCTCGAGATTTGGCCGATGAATCGCAAAAAAGCAATGAAGTTTTCCAATCGACTGAAAGAAAATGTTGCGGAATTCACTGATCTGTCGTGGGTAGAATGCAAAATTAGTCGATCACAGTTGCACTCACAAAAAAAAAAATAAAACGTGATTTTTACCAATCGTTCGCAAGAAAAAGCGGAAAAAATTGCTAATCAGTAGAAAGAAACTAGTGTGAAATTCATCAGTGTCTTGTCATAAAAGCTGCAAAATTCGTTGATCAGTAGCAGAGAAAATGTACGGTTTTCTAAAATTGGTTGCAAGAAGCTGCTGCAAAATTTACTTATCGGTACAAGGAAAATTTTTCAAAATTCCCCAATCTGTGATGAAAACGGCCTGTGAAAATCGTCAAAAATTGGAAATTCATCGACCAATCATGGAAAAATCCACAATTTTTGTCAATCGGTCGCAAAAAAACCGACAAAGTTTGCCAATAAGTAGAAAGTAAATATCGCAAAATTTGCCAATCAGTCGCGGCTAAAAAATTGCAAAATCCTTTTGTTGATCTTTTAAACAAATCAGAAAATCGTTGATTCAATCAGTCGCAAGAAAAAGAGAAAAAATTTGCCAATCGATAAAAAGAAAATATAATGAAATTTGAATCAATCATGTGTAAAAAAAAATTGTCAGAAAAATCACAAAATTCTTTGATCAGTCACGAAAAAAACAATGATTGTTTCCAATCTGTAGCAGGAAAAAGTTGAAACATTTGCCAATCAGTTGTTGGTAAAAAACATGAAATTCATGGATCAGTTATGTGAAAAAAAATACGATTTTCACCAAACGGTCAAAGAAAAATATCGCAAAATTCACCCACCAGTTGCAGTTAAAAAACGCGAAATTTGTCAGTGAATTGTAGAAAATATCTCGAAATTGTTCAACCAGTTGTGGGGAAAAAAGTCCCACAATTCGATGATTGGGTCCGAGAAAAAAAATGTCAAATCTGCCAGTTGACAGAGGGAAAATTCTGAAATATTGCGAAAATCAATTGATTGTCGGAAAAAACAGTGAAATTCATCATTTGACCACAGTAAAATCACAAAATTTGCCAATAGTTTCTTTCGGTTGAGTATGTCAGCATTTTACAAAATGTATTTTGCAATCCTATAAAAGATGCCATTGCACTTCTTCATGTATTAAGAAAATCTCCCTGCAACTTTCTTTTTTTAAATTCCCACAGAACATTTCTGTTCAGATGAAGTTCGTTGCAGAACATTGCAAAGTATTCTGCTTTGGGGATACATACATTTTTGTATGAAACGATGAACAAAATCTTCACTTTGTGCCCCCTTCGCCTTTCATTCTGGCACCCGGAGCATATACCCCCTCTGCTTCTCTGTACCCCCCTAGTTTCAGCCCTATATAATAAAAATATGATATAAGATGTATAAATGGCATCCAGGAAGTAAATAATATGCATATAATGATACATATGAGACACATATATATGAGCATTAGTAGTACTGTTTCTTTTAGGCCATCATTTAAGGGCGCAGCACCCTGCTTATTCTAAAATTGACAAAATGCATCCTGTCCTTTTTAAAAATTGTGAAATGAACCTCCAGTTGTATCTAGAACATACTAGTAAAAATTTTCCTCATACATTTTTCATGCACACAATAATAAAACAATTCATGTTGTTCAGCAAAATAGTTCAGACTTTTTTTTTAAATTATTAGTATTAAGTAAATAAGTTCACATTACAATATGATAATGAATGAATAACATTTGAGTAATGATCTTTCCTTAGAGCACTAGAAAATTTAAAATATAAAAAGTCTGGTGTCTTAGTAAGAACTGGATATTACATAAATTTAAATGTCAAAAAAAGAAGTTGCTATCAAATGGGAAGTTTTTAGAAATTACGTACTTGCAACACATAATATATTAATTGTCAAAGAATTATTTTTTTTAATATGCCCCTAAATCAATGTAAAATTCGTTTCAACCCAATAAATTTTTATTTACTTTTTATAAAACTGCATTATGACCGAGAAAAATCATGTAAACAAAGCATTCTTATTTACGTAATCAAACGCTGATTTCTCCTATCAAAAAGTCCAGACTAAAGTCAAAACTATTGATAAATTAAATAAATAACAAAACACAGAATCGTGACAGAAATGTTTTATGTAAAGTATGCACACAAACACAATAAATCTAGAAAACAAAGTCAATTTGCTTACCAGCATTCACACTCATTTTCACTATTTCGGCATGGCTTTCGTTTCCGCGATGAGATAAACAAATCTTCCACACGTTGATTGATTGATGTGGAGCGTAACTCCACAATGTGATATTCTGATAAAAATAAATGCATTAAATTCCTTACTTGTTGAAAACTGTATAAAAAATTAATAAAACAAACAAAAATAAATAATACAAGTTTCGGTCAATTAGGCCTAAGTCTGTATATGCCGCCATTTTAAGATGGCGGTTGATAGGTTAAGTTTTTGTCCAGATTATGTCCGTACATGGCGAGGTCAGGTTTTTGTCCCGGAATTAACGAAAATTAGATTAGTACTGTTTTCATCCAGTTTAAGTTATTAAAACAGAAAATTGGACAAACAGGTGAAGGTTTAGTTTGGGAGTTGACGAAAATTGGATTAGTCGCGTTTTCATCCAATATATGTTCTTAAACTGATGTCCATATTTTGTAGTTATTTCGTAGTTACGTCTATGTCAAACATTCAACAAATTCTGAACGTATTTTAGCTCGCTGTATACGTCCAAATTACATATATAGACGTATTTCGGAAATGGTGGATGAAAACTGAATATAATCTGGACGTATGTGTTGCGTGGGATAAGATTGCTCAAGAATTATTTTCATACTTGCTGTGTAGTTGTAAAATTTTCTTAGATTTATATTTAAAAAGAAATGACTCATAGCAACCGTTTGTTTCGAGTCAGTTTCCAACCAAAATGTCATGACTAACGTCACGCTGATAGCGTCTATAGCAGAAAATTATTGCAAATTCTAAAAAAAAAAAAGCAGTTATAACTTCAGTAATTTAAATACCAAGTACAAATTTTATTATCTCAATAGCTATGGTGGACTCCTTGGAAACTTCAAGAAGTGTATGCATCTTGGTTTGGGTATTCGCAATTCATACAATCAATTAAAGAATGGCATTTAACATTACTATTTTACACATGCGATGACTGGACATTCATAGTTTCTTGGACAGTTTTGGAATGTTCCATAATTTTAGGCAGTGCAAAACAATTAACAATTATTTTATGTAAGACACATAAACATTTTTCATAAATCTCAATGTTTTGTGCCAATTTACAATCTTCTATTTCGATCTAAAAATCACAGCAAAGCAAACAAACAAACAAACAACAGAAAATGAATGAATAAATATCTAACTGTGTATCTTGAATCCTGTGTCTTTAGATTTTTTTTTTTTTTTTCGCATCCCCAAGTAAGTGGAGATATACAAGTTTATTAAGCGAAAAACAAAAACAAAATTAATCTGAAATGGCATATGTTTCATGAAGACAATTAGTTATTTAATGACAATGATAATATGCTTTTCCTAAAAACACTCAATCTATCAAAATATATTTATTTTTATAAAACTCATAAATGAGTTTTAAAATCAGAAACAATATTATTTAGAAACAGAATCAGATTAAAATTTGTGAAAACATTTAGCTGTTCAATGCTAAATAATTAGAATAATATACTTAGAAGGAGGAATTGTTTCTTATATATGTTTATCAAACGCTTAGATCACGCATTTAATAATATTGTTTTCAAATTTCCATTAACTGTAATAATTATGTATTATATATTTATCAGTAGATTATTAGAAATGTACATTGAGGGCACGAAATGATAGGAACGATCATTTAATTGACTCTGTAATAAATATCATCATATTAATCTATATCTAAACCATTTAAATGGATTTTATAAAGTTAAATATGCAATACAAACATTAAAAAAAAAAGTATTGTCAAACAATTATTATTATTGCAGTATAATAAAGTGTATTATCATTGGATAAGCAATAGGAGCGAAATGATAAGAACGAAAAAGATTTCTCTAAATTATCGAAAAATTAAATGTTATTTGTGATTCCTTTGTGTTTAAGGGGAGTGGGTAAGCTCTATTTCCGCCATGCTAAAATACACCGGCTTTATGTACCTTTTTCTCATAAATGGTGAAATATAGAATTCCAGAATTTTTAAATTAGTTTGAGTAACATACTTTAAGTATTTTAACAGACCGTTTTCCTTCCAATTGAACCTGAAAATTAATTATTTATTGAAAAGTATGTTAAATTAGCATCTTTGGTAAGATTTCACTGCATAAAATAAATAATTTATTAAGAAATCATCAAATCCCTGTGTATATATAACGTAATAAAAGGTATTAAAAAAATTGAATTCTTAAGATTAATAGATATCGAAAAAAGGGAGCACAAGCATGAAAAATCTAAGTTTTGAGAAAAAGTCAATTCACGATTTAAATGGCCATTATGCTGTGAAGCACTCTTAGAAAGGGTGAATAATTCCAACACTTTTTTTTTTAAATATAAAAATATGTGTGACACATCATTGGAAAGATAAAAGTTTTAATTATTTAAGGATATAAAAAAAAATCGTTTTTCCCCCCCAAATTTCGCTTACCTGGTCCCCTTAATAATTTCAATGGAACATTGCTGTGACGTTCTAACATGTGGTTGAAGGTAGGTCTATTTTGTCGTGCTTTTGGAAAAGTAAATCTAAAGTTAGTTCCTGAGAAAAAAGCAACCCAAACAGTTAGAGAGACTTCGCTTTCTTGCAGATTGGAAACTACGTCCTTTTCATTTTGAAGGTCATGCGAACATGAATGAATACAATCCGAAACACCAAAACTAAAGTTTTTTCATCCCTGAAAATAATTTTAATAATTTTCCTCTAAACTAAATGCGGGCAATTTTACGGCCAGGTACGCAGAAATCGACGTGGTTTAACATATTTAAAGATTTCTGACCTTAGTATTGCTCTTATTTTAGTCAATAACGTTGCTGGCTACTTTATCTAGAGTCCATTTTCCTTTACATATCACTAAAAATGAACAATTTGAACAATTTGAACAATTAGATTTGTCAGCAATTCTTTGAAGTGATATTTCTATGTTGTTATAAGCTAGAATTCGATTATTACGAAGTCAAAATACATTTTCCTCTTCCTATCGTTAAAAAGTTGTGCAAAATAAATGAATGGGCTCTCATTTAAGCTCTTTGTTAATTGATCAGCGACAATTTCCACCAATCACGAGTGGCAGTTTAGAAATATTTACCTCGTTGTCATCATTTTTCTGCAGCGTAAATTTAGAAAAATACACACACATATTGAAATAATAATATATATATATATATATATTATTGTTTTAATATTAATTGGAATATCATGTATTTAATTTTAACATAAAGGCTTGCACATTTGCATAGCAAAGCGCGGTGATTTCTTTGTTTTGTGTTGTTCCTATCATTTAGCACTCCGCTATATTATCTATCAAATCTTACACTGTCTGAATAATGGACAGTATTATATACGGATTTTCTTCAAAACTTTCGAAAATTCAAAAGAAAATTAAAACTAGCTTCACCGTTTTCTTGTAATCAATTTGTATTTCTAAATATGGGTTGTTGAAACTGGCAAATTGAAAATTTTTCATCCCAATAAAATATAATATACTAATTTATTATTAATAAATCACCCACTACTATAAACATTAAAAATAAACTATAAAAAATGTTATTTTGTTTTAAACGGAAATATATTTCCTAAAAACAATCAACTGTTCAACATCAAATGGCTAGGATAATATATTGTCTTTAACGGAAGACACGACTGGAACGCCACGCCCACTCCCATTAATTTTACTCTAACTTTCTACACTTATTTATTATATGTGACTAAATTTTATCCAAGTGTTTATATATACTTTAATTCATGTGTTTGAAAAACGATGCAAGAACTTCATACAAGTTAGAAGAGTTTAAGTTTTTTATCTCCCCAAAAAATTGTACTTTTTAACTAAAAACACCAATAACTCTTAAAGCACTGGAGCGATTTCGATATTAAAAAAAAAGAAAAAAAATGGCAGTAGAGTAAGAATATAAGATCATATGTGGCTGACAGTGCAAAAAAAAAAAAATTGGTTTCAGTAATTTTTTTTCTGAAAAACGGAAAATTTTGAAAAAATTGCCATTGCTCTAAAATTGAAAAATTTAGTCGCAGAGAAAAACTATCTGCAATAAGTCTTGACGATAATCCAGTAAATATGGATTTCAATTTTCATCAAATTCGGTAGGGTAATTAATTTCTGAGGAAACGGGTCTTAAATTCGCATATTTCCCATATAGTAAATATGAATTCCAAATTTCATCAAAATCGTTTGGATAGTTACCAAAGAAACGGTTCTTAAAGCACGGATATTTCCCATAGGATTGCAACCAGCATTGTCTCTCCTTAACAAGGAGAAGTTTTTAATAAGATAGTTATCTAATTACCGTTAACTGTAGTAATTATGTATTATATACTTTTTCGTAGATTTTCGGGAATGTATTATCTATTATTGTCTCACTGCCTGATTTATGGATCGGAATACATATGGATTGTCTACAAAACTTTCGAAAATCCAAAAGAAAATTAAAGCTATCGTCGCAGTTCTGTTGCAGTGAATTTGTATTTCCAAATAATAGTATGTATTCTTCAAATATGCTAATATTTTATATTACTCATACCACTAATTTTAAAGTACTAAAATTTATTATAATTTCAACTCAATTTTGTGCAATGATTTTTTTAACAGTAATGATGTTTCTTCATGTCATCTCGAATGCAATGCAGTATTCGAGTAAATCAAAAGACAGACAAACCTATCGGCCTTCGCCATGGTTCCTCTGGAGGGACAATTAGGAACAGTTAATATAAATTCTAAATTCGATACAGAAAACCTTCTTTTACAACGGGAGTTTCCTGAATCTCCAGCCCCTTACTTAATCATTCTCAATCGAGTATCTCATTTATCCGTATGTCAGTGACTCGATTTATATTAGAATTTTTTAAATACCATTTTGACTCTTGAAATCATAACTATTTCAAATCGCCCCCATAACCTGTAAACCATTAGTGAATGTAATTAGAGGAAATCAGTACTTAGGAAGTATAATTTTTCAAATCACCAATCTATCTTTCTTCCGTGTCGTTCCTCTTGCTATAACTTTCTGCCTGTTAAGAGGATTTCGCAAGTATTTTCAGTGCCCCCACTCCGTCCGTTTTTTTGAAAAACAATTTTATTTTTCAAGAAAAATATTCACAGTAAGTTTTCGCAACAATTGCATGAAAAACTCACTTCCAGGTAAAATAACCGCAATAAATTTTTGCGGTGAAAATTAGTTTACTGATTGTTTTAAGGAGTCTCAGGACTCTTAAAATTAGAAAAAATGAAAAAAAAAGACCATTTTCAACATTTAATATCTTAAAATGTATTTGATTTTAAGACACAATTTTAATTGGAATAAAATATATAAGTATGTTCTTTCATTTCATGTATTTAAAAAAATTATAAGATGCAGAATTAGCATTTACAGGGGGCTACAAACTGTTAGACATTTGATGAGCAAAAAATAGGCATAACAGCTTACGCGCACGGTTAGAAAATAAGTGTTGCAACTAGAATGAAAATTTTGGTGCCTACTTATACTTCAGATCGTAATAGTTACCTTGAACCTAAATAAATTTGTATTTAAAGCTTTTTTATATTTTTAATACAAAGTTGCATTTAGCTAATGCAAAATTAAGAAAATTTCAACAGTATAATCACCTAAAAAAATATTGTTTTGAACAATAAAACAGAAATTTTAGGTTCAGTTTATACAGACTAACATGAAACATATGTTTTGAAAATTTCATGAAAAAATATTCATTAGTTTTTGAGATATTGTGCGAGTTATGCCCAAAAACGTCATTTGGAGAAAAATGGCTTCAAAGTTTCCGAAACGACGCTTCAGCTATTGAACGTGTATAAATGTAAAAGCCATAACTTCAGTTTTAACAGGAATTTCAAGGAAACAATTATATAAAAATGTTCAGAAAAAATAGGAGTTTAACATCTAAAAAAATTAAAATTTCGAAAATTTTAAAGCTTTAAGAGTCCTGAGACCCCTTAATAATTTCTTCTTGATCAGAACATTATTTTAGAATTATAAAGAAATTCATATTCAAGACAGCATCACGCAATTGGCTAACTGTTTTACATAAATCTCAGTTCCTGAGGATGATACAGAATTTTTTTCATAGGTAAATACTTTTGTGTTTTTGTTTTTTCAGTGATAAATCCCAGTCAATATTTTTGGCCAATAAATTGAGCAAAAAGCAGAAAAGAAACACTGGTGTTATTAAAATGCTGCAACTGGCATTCAATTTTTGAATATCCTTTTATTCTTGTCCGAATTGTTAAATCTACTCAATCCCAAAAATTTACTTTTATAAATTGAGCAAATTCTTTAAGATCATCTTATGTTAGTAACTGTTGTAAATAATCTCATTTCCTAAATGAAATTATTTTGTTATATATAGAATATTTTTTTTATTTTTTATTTGCGGTTAGTTTCACATGCTGACCATGTTTTAAGATAAGGGAACCAGATATGTTCAATAATGCATGCTTATTTTCATACTATACGCATACAAGTATGACGTTAGACTCACTGTGTCTCATGTTGTCAGTAGTAAAAAGGCTCTATTAAAAGTATAATTTTTTTATATCCTATAATATGTAAAATTAAATTTAAAAAAAAATGGGAAAATACTGTATTAGAGTTGTTCTGAATTAATAAATAAATAAATAATAAAATAAACAGTAAATTCAGTTTAAAATAAACCACTGCGGATTACTTTTAACTGATTTATACATACAGGGAGTTCGAAAAATATTGACCTCATCTTTAATTCTTTAAATATACCACAGACATATATTATAAATTCCAATATTGCGTAAAATAGGGTGTAGAATTTTAGGAAATCGATTAAAATTTTTAGTGGATTAAATTTGGAGAAATACAAAATTTTATACAACCCCGTGAAAGAAAAAAAAAAAAAAAAAAAAAAAAAAAAATTCCCAATGAGTAAAATATGTCCCATATACTAATAAGATCATGTATAAAATTTTATCTTTTTATCATAAAAAATCACAGAGATATGTTTAAAGAAATTTGATGAGGTGGTTTCCATAGATTAGAATGTAAATGTTTACATGTAGAGAGCAATCACTGTTTTCTTTCGTAATTTATGTACAACTCCTGAACGCAATCATCTGACATGATCTTTCCTTTTTGCGAACTCATATGCCGGCATCAAAAAGTGGTTTAATTCAACATTTACGTGTCATATCTCTAAGACATTTTATGATAAAATGCGGAATATTTATGCATGATCTCATTAGTGTATGGGGCATATTTTACTCAATGGAAAATTTTATGTACGGGGGCCGTATAAAAAATTACATTTTCATTTTCTTCAAATTTAATCCCCTGAAAATTTTAATCGATTGCAGAAAATTCTGTACCTGATTTTACGTAACATTGTGACTTATATATCTACAATATTTAAGAAATAAAAGCCGAAGTCAATGTTCTGGCGACACCCTATATAGCACAAATATATCTTACGAATATTGAACAATATTGCGAAAAAACACTGAACGTCATGCATCAAATTTACAATATATGGCGATATTCACTGATATAATATAAAAATATAAATAAATAAACAACATAAAATAAAAGAGTTATTTGTTTAACACATTGCTTCACACAAAGTTCATTGTAAATAGGTGTTGTAGATTGGTTTCCCAAGTTCATGCATCGGTAAATATCTTTCAGCGTACGAATTTAATGTAAAATGTCTTACAATCTATTAAAAAAAATGGACAACATGATATAAATGCATTTTCTGTAAGGTAGAAGCCACGCCCTTAGTCAATGATGTTTTTTGAATGATAATGAGAATTCTCGTTTCCTGTCGTGAATGCGTTAAAAGAGACATTTAAAAGAGTTATTAGCATTACTTGTATTATTACTTTTAGCTTTACGCGTGTTAATTTATGCTCGTTAAATTAAAGAAATAGTAGTTTAACGTATAAAGTCTAGTAAATTTCTGATTTTAAAAAAACGTAATTTATAATGTTTTAATTTTAATCACTGGTCTTAAAAATGATATTACTTTTACAACCTTCAAGAATATCTACCGACTTTCTTAAAACAATATCACTATTCGAACATTGTAATATATCAGTCGGCATTCGGCATATCTGACGAAGTTTGTAATCCACAGTAAACGGAATGGGCGACTCTGAAGAACCGCCCATCTAGTTTACTTGAAGGAAACAGTCTGTCATAGAATTAGTATGTAAAAGGAATTTCCTACATAGAAATTTTCTTTGGGAACCGAAAGTTATTTACATAAAGATATTTCTTTAGGAAAAAATTATATAGAATTTGGTTGCTATATGTACAGTGCAACAACATTTGATTTGAAATCAAAATTTATGATTTTAATTTTCCTGCTTGTAAGATTGCAACACTATGCATTATTTGGTTTTAAATCAAGATTCTGATATAATTTTTTAGTAACTTTTTTTTCTGACAGTGTTGCCAAGGGCACAAAAGGTGCTCCTGTATCATATGTTGTTTTTATATAATATTTTATTTTTTAACTTCGCCTAGAGTTGTCAGATGTTTATTTATAAGAAATTTGCCTTGCGTGAGATGAAAGCATTTTGAAAGTTTATTAATTACAAATTTATTTGAATTAGTGAGGTTTGACTCTAAAACCACAACTGTATTTTTAATGTTTTACAGAAATTATCACAAATACAAACGCTTCATAAACGAAGTGTTTGTATTTGTGAAAATTTCTGTTTTTGTAAATGATAAATAAAAATAAGAAAATTTCAAGAAAGGATTATTTTTTTCAACATTCTCTACACTATAGAAAGAATTTACGGCTTAGATGCCGTATATTTCTGCCACCGACATCTTTGACATGTTTTGAGATTTCTTGGCGATTTGATATTGGCGATCTTTGTCGATATGGCAACCCCGATAAGTGAAGTGTTCTGGCAACTCCGTTTTTCAGCGAGATTGTGTTTTTATATAACTTCAATCGTGGATTTATATGGTGTGACGCTGTTTTTATGTTGTGATTTTGATTGAATTTATATGTTTGACTATGGCTTCTGTAGTCCGTTTTCCCGCTGTTGCTGATGTAATTAAGAGACATCGTGAAATTTTGAAGGAGAAAGGAGGTTCGTTTAGATTGTGTAGTCGTAGGCCTAATTTGTGAAATGAAGGTGATGGTAGAAGGTATTTTGTGCTTGAGCTTTCAAGAAAGGAAATGTGTTAATGTCTGTTAATACTTTTATGCATATTGCGTTGTAATGTTTTATATTAGTCGTTTATTGTATATTTCTAATGCATTTCGTGCTTTTTTGAAATTGCTTTTCAGCAACATATGTTCATTTACTAATTACCACTTTAACGAGTTCCGTGCATTTTTCAGATTGCTGCAGAAGTAGTTTGCTAAATCCAGTGATTTTTTTTTTCGGATTATGAACGCTACGCGTTCAAACTTACATTTACTAATTGCCGCTTTAAGGAGTTTCCTGCGTTTATCAGGTTTATATTTTATTATTTACATTTTATTTTCGTTAAGCCTAACATGCACATAAATCGGTGCTTGGCGACATTTACTACTTCGCGGAAAAGGGGTTTTCACACCAAGAAAAAATCCAAGATGGCGGCCGCGGGAATATATGACATCTGTTCCGATTTTAAATAGAAAAAGGTTGCTGTAGCAAATTTTGTTTGAAAAATTGTATATAGAAATTATAAAGGTTTACGCGTAAAAAATTTTCTTTAGAAATATTTTGTATTAAAATGTATAGATATACCAAAATTGAAATGCTACAAGAAAAGATTGTTCAAGAATTATTTTCATTTAACAAAAATAATTCTGAACCAATAACGTATTAAAATGCAACAAAAGCTTAATTATTTTCTTATTAATTATTACTAATTATTCTTATTAATTCTTATTATTATTATTATATAATTTTTTTTTAAATTAGAAAATGATATTCTTTTCATCAGTATTCCTTTCGTTTTGCAGGAGGCGTACGATTTTATAAAAGGTTTTTTTTTTTTTTATGAAATAGACGATTTTAGTCGTGACGTCACGTCAATAATGACGTTTTGGTTGGAAACTGACTCCAAACAAACAGTTGCTAAGTTGTATTTTCTATTTTGTTTCTATGTTATAGCTATGTCTCATATCTATATCTCACATATAAGTGTTTTAATACTTGCTATGTACTGGTAACATTTTCTATTTAAAAAGAAATGACTCCTAGCAACCGTTTGTTTCGAGTCAGTTTCCAACCAAAATGTCATGACTGACGTCACACTGAAAGCGTCTATTGCAGAAAAATATTGCAAATTCTGTAAAAAAATAAAAAAATAAATAAAATAAAGCAGTTACTACTTCAGTACTTTAAATACCAAGTAGAAATTTTATTATCTCAATAGCGATGATGGACTCCTTGGAAACTTCAAGTAGTGTATGCATCTTGGTTTAGGTATTCGGAATTCATACAATCAAGAAAAAAATGGCATTTAACATTACTATTTTACACATGCGGTGACTGAACATTCTTAGTTTCTTGGACAGTATTGGGATGTTGCATAACTTTAGGCAGTGAAAAACTACTAACGATTATTTTATATAAGACACATAAACATTTTTCATAAATCTCAATGTTTTAAATGTCATAAATCTCAATGTATCAATTTACAATCTTCTGTTTCGATCTAAAAATGACAGCAAAGGAAACAAACAACAGAAAATGAATGAATGAATATCTAACTGTGTGTCTTGAATCCTGTGTCTTTAGATTTTTTTTTTCGCGTTCCCAAGTAAGTGGAGATACACAAGTTTATTATGCGAAAAACAAAAACAAAATTAATCTGAAATGGAATACGTTTCATGGAGACAATTAGTTATTTAATGACAATGATAATATGCTTTTCCTAAAAACGCTCAATCGATCAAAATATACTTATTTTATAAAACTCATGAGTTTTAAAATCATAAACAATATTATTTTGAAATAGAATCAGAATACAATTTTTGAAAACAATTAGTAGTTCAGTATTAAATGATTTGAATAATATACTTGGAAAGACGAATTTTTTCTTATATATGTTTATCAAACGCTTAGATCATGCATTTAATAATATTGTTTTCAAATTTCCATTAACTGTAATAATTATGTGTTATATATTTATAAGTAGATTTTCAGAAATGTACCCTGCTGCACGAAATGATAGGAACGATCATTTAATTAACTGCGTAATAAATATCATCATATTACTCTTGTGGTGTAGTGGGCTGGAGCTTTTAATTTTCTAAGCTCGTGTAGGATTATCGTTCAAATATAACAAATTTTTCTTTCCCAAGTTCTTTATTAGAATAATTAAAATTAAGTTGAAAAATGCAATAATAGCTTTACAATCAATAGAGAGGCACTCTCACTTTTTATAACCAAATCTACACTTCGAACACCCAACATGAGTGAACTTTTCGTACTTCACATCTCTCACGTTGACAAAATTCAACCTCTCTTTACCAAGGTCAGTGTCTATTGTCCAGAACTGCACACTACTAGAACATTCTTGAACCTTTTTTTCCCTTCCTTAGGGGACGGGCGATCTTGCTGCTCCATTGTTCATTCACCCCGCTATTTCTTAAAATATCGAAATACTCTGTTGAGCACATCCCAAGGACACAGATAGGCATGCTATCTCACTTCCTGCCTACCTTTACAAATAAAGACTATTGTCCATGGTAGACTCCATGGAAATACCTGTTGGTTCCCACGGTCAAACATTTGCTGAGAAGGCTATGTCACACTGTATCTAAACCATTTAACATTAGAACCGGCATAGCGGTCATTTTGACCGGTAACAAATAAAAATACATCGATTCGAATCAGAAATTTCTTTCCAAAATAAGTTAAATATGTACCACGGGGAAATAAGTTAAATAAAAAAGTTAGATAGTTTTTAATAAAAATTCTGGTGTAAAATATTTTTATAACACTTGAGTAAAATTTCCGGCGGTTCTAGTGTTAAATGGATTTTATAAAGTTAAGTAGGCAATACAAACATAAAAAAAGTATTGTCAAACAATTATTATTATTACAGTATAATAAAGTGTATTATCAATAGAAAGTTGAAATTTTAGTGCAAAATTCACCTTGATTACTAATTAACATACAAAAGATACAAATAAATGTAAATACATTGCTTACAGGTGTCAAGTATAATAAAATCCTTTAAAAACACGTTAAAATCATTTAAAATCCAAAACGTTTTCAACCGACACTTACTCGGTCATCTTCAGTGAAAAATTTCAGTGAAATCTTCACTGAAGATGACCGAGTAAGTGTCGGTTGAAAACGTTATGGATTTTAAATGACTTTAATGTATTTTTAAAGGTTTTTATTATACTTGACACCTGTAAGCAATGTATTTACCTTTATTTGTATCCTATGTATGTTAATAAGTGTATTATCATTGGATAAGCAGTAGGAGCCAAATGATAAGAACGAAACAGATTTCTCTAAATTATCGAAATATTAAATGTTATTTGTGCTTCCTTTGTATTTAACCATTAAATGCCGGGTGTTGCCTTTCGGCAGCATACCCAATTTAGGCTTCTAAAATACTATTAGAATAATTTTGAAACTATAATGTCTAATTTTGCCAACAAAATATATTGTGAAAATATTATTAAATCGATTTTCAACATGTAGATGGCAACACTTGTGCTGTTTAAGAATAAAGATAGATTTATTTTTTCATTTGTTGTTATATATTCTTTTTGTTTTGTTTGGAAGCTTGCGAAATACCCTATTTTGGTCTGCAGTGAGCAAGTAAAATTTATTTCTTATCATAGTTCCTAAAATTCTTGTGTGTTTAATATTATAGAATATTATGGTGGAAAATTATTTTTTTAATTAAAGACCAGTATTGCCAATTAGTAACAAACAGTTTTTTAGCCGTAAACCATACTTGAAACAAAATATGATTTTTTAAAGTATTTTCCCATGATTTATTTAAAAAATGAAAGCCGAAAAAATTATTAAAATGATTTTTGAAATATCAGGCATTTAAGGGTTAATAATTTCAATGGAGCTTTGCGGTGACGTTCTAACATGTGGTTGGAGGGATGACTATTTCGTCGTGCTTTTGGAAAAGTAAATCTAAAGTTAGCTCCTGAGGAAAAAGCATTCCAAACAGTACTTCGCTTACTTGCAGCATGGAAACTACTTACTTTTCATTTTGAAGGTCATGCGAACATAAATGAATACAATCCGAAACTCCAAAAATAAAGTTTTTTTTTATCACTGAAAATAATTTTAGATCATTTGTCCTTTCATTTGTTTTCCACTAAACTAAATACGGGCATTATCATGGCCAGGTGTTTAACGCGGAAATCGACGTGGTTTTACCACGTAATTATTAATAAAGAGGAACTGACATATACTTAAAATAGTGAATCTTCAACTGTAACCGCTTTCGCAAGGGCTGATTATATCCAGCAGAAACTTCCACCAGTAAATTTATATAGCAAATTTCCCCCTATTTGAAGCCCTTACGAGGCTCACGGAAAAGACTGGCTACCGCGGTGGGTCCGATTCTTCTTTTTTAGCTCACAGGGTGTTAAAGCCTGAGAGCTAATGTGCCCGCCGATTCTGTATGTTGTATGTACGTAACGCGATAACTCTTGATAGAAACATCCGATTTGCTTCAGTTTTTTTTTCTAGGTTCATTCTGATAAGGCGCTTCCCTGATTAGTTTTGGGGGTTCATTGGTTAAGTATAAAGGGGGGGGGGAGGGGGCTATTTATGCAGAATTATTCAATTTGCTCCAAATTTGGTATATCGGTTTATTACGTTAAGCAGCTTCCCTGATTACATTTGGAGGTTCATTAGTTAAGTATAAAGGGAGGAAAGGGTGGCTAGACCCCCATTAATTTAGATAAATGGGTTTTTCATGCAGAATTATTCGATTTGCTCCAAATTTGGTATACAGGTTTATTATGTTAAGAAGCTGCCTTGATTAGATTTGGAGGTTCATTAATTAAGTATAAAGGGGGGTGGAGCTAGAGCCCCCCCTTTATTTAGATAAATGGGTTTTCAATGCAGATTTATTCGATTTGCTCCAAATTTGGTATACCGGTTTATTATGTTAAGAAGTTGCCTTGATTAGATTTGAAGGTTCATTAGTTAAGTAGAAAGGGGAGGAAAGGGGCCTAGACCCCCACTTAATTTAGATAAATGGTTTTTTCATGCAGAGTTATTCAATTTCGTCCAAATTTGGTATACCAGTTTATTATGTTAAGGAGCTGCCTTGATTAATTTTGGAGGTTTATTCGTTAAGTTTAAAGGGGGGGTGGAGCTAGAGCCCCCCCCCCCCCCTTAATTTAGATAAATGGGTTTTTCATGCAGAATTAATCGATTTGCTTCAAATTTGATATGTCGGTTTATTCCGATATGGGGCTTCCTTTATTAGATTTGGAGGTTCATTGGTTAAGTATAGAAAAGGGAAAGGGGGGCAAGACCCATCCCTTTAATTTAGATAAATGGATTTTCATGCAGATTTATCTAATTTGCTTTAATTATTTTTTCTATGTTCATTCTGATAAGGAGCGTTCCTAATTAGATTTGGAGGTTCATTAGTTAAGTATAAAGGGGGATAAAGGGGGGCCAGACCCCCTCTTTATTTAGATAAGTGGTTTTTCCATGCACAGTTATTCGATTTGCTCCAAATTGGGTATAATGGTTTATTATGTTAAGAAGTTGCCTTGATTAGATTTGAAGGTTCATTAGTTAAGTATAAAGAAAGGGAAAGGAGGGCTAGACCCCCCCCCCTTTTTTTTAATGTGCATAAATGGGTTTTTCATGCAGAATTATTTGATTTGCTCCAAATTTTCTATACCGGTTTATTATGTTAAGAAACTGCCTTGATTAGATTTGGAGGTTCATTAGTTAAGTTTAAAGGGGGGTGCTGGGGCTAGACCCCCCTTAATTTAGATAAATGGGTTTTTCATGCAGAATTAATCGATTTGCTTCAAATTTGATATGCCGGTTTATTCCGATATGGTGCTTCCTTTATTAGATTTGGGGGTTCATTGGTTATGTATAAAAAGGGGAAAGGGGGCAAGAGCCATCTCCTTAATTTAGATAAATGGATTTTCATGCAGAATTATCTAATTTGCTTTAATTTGTTTTCTATGTTCATTCTGTTAATGAGCTTTCCTAATTGGATTTGGAGGTTCATTAATTAAGTATAAAGGGGGAAAAGGGGGTTAGACCGCCCCTTAATTTAGTAAAATGTTTTTTCATGCAGAATTATCTGATTTGCTTCAAATTTGGTATACCAATTTAGTATGTTAAGGTGCTTCCCAGATTAGATTTGGAGGTTCATTGGTTAAGTTTAAAGTGGGGGAACGGGGCTAATCTCCTTTCATTTACTTTTGTGGACATTATTCTTTGAAATAAGAGTATAATATACAATTAGTGTGAATAGCCTGTGAGCTCAATGCCATCAGTTTAACTGGGCACGTTTCTTTTTATTTACAGACCGCTGGAGTGACGTGATTCTCGAATAAACCAATGAAGGTGTGCGAAAAGAGCAGCACGTGACTCCAGCGGTCTGTATAAAACGAAGAATCGGACCCACCGTGGTAGCCTGTCTTTCTCGTTAGCCTCGAAGCCCTTATTATTGCAAAATTTCAGTCATAAAAAATGGCAGAAAGAGATTTTCATTTTTACTAGTGGAAGTTTACTTTTGTGGTAGCCAGGCCCTTCGTTTTCACCCTATTTTGAGAACAGGTGAAACAAACTGACTGTTTCACCATGCAAACTGACACCAGTAAAAAAAAAAAAAAAAAAAAAAAAAAAAAAAAGAAAGAAATTTTAGCCGCATTTATGAGAAAATGTTTCCATGCATAAGACTCATAAATAAGATAAAATTTTCTATTCACTTTTACTGTGGGAAGTTTGCACCTGCAGTATTCAGAAACTGTAAATCTGATTTTAAAAAAGGAGCCGCCATCTTGAGACAACCTTCTCAGTTACTTCACTGGCAACTGGTAGACATTACACTATATGTGTCCTCCTCTTTTTTCGTAACTCCATTGGTTTAACAAATTTAATGATTTCTGACCTTAGTATTGCTCTTATTTTAGTCTGTAACGTTGCTGGCATCTTCATTTGGCGTCCAATTTCCTTTGTATATCATTAAAAATAGAAGTCTTTGAACTATTAGATTTGTCAGCAATTCTTGGAAGTGACATTCCTATGTTGTTATAAGCTAGAATTCGGCCTCTTACGAAGTCAAAAAGCATTTTTCGTCTCTCTATCGTTAAAAAGTTTTGCGAAATAAATAAATGGGCTCTCATTTAAATTCTTTTTTAAATGATCAGCGGCAATATCCACCAACCATGAGTGGCCGTTTCGAAGTATTTACCGCGTTGTCATCATTTTGCTGTAGAGTAAATTTAGCATAATACATATATTAAAATAACATCTTTACAAAAAATATTTTTATTTATTCTTTTAATATTAATTGGAATATCATGTATTTAATTTTAATATAAAGACTTGCACATTTGCATAGCAAAGTACGCTGATTTCTTTTTTTTTGTGTCTTTCCTATCATTTTGCACTCCGATGTATTATCTATTAAATTTTACACTGTCTGATAAATGGACAGTATTATATATAGATTTTCTTCAAAACTTTCGAAAATTCAAAAGAAATTAAAACTAGCTTCACCGTTTTGTTGTAATCAATTTGTATTTCTAAATATGGGTTGTTGAAATTTGCAAAATGAAAATTTTTCATCCCAATAAATTATAATAAACTAATTTATTATTAATAAATCACCCACTACTATAAACATTAAAAGTAAACTATAAACAATATATATATATATTTATTTATTTTTTAGCTGTAATATATATCTTAAAAACAGTCAGCTGTTCAACATCAAATGGCTAGGATAAATTTGTCTTTAACCCTAGAACTACCGGAAATTTTACTCAAGTTTTATAAAAACATTCTACACCAGAATTTTTACTTAAAACTATTTAATTTGTTTATTTAACTTATTATTGTCTGATTTATACATTTAGTTTGTTTTGAAGAAATTTCTGGTTTGAATAAATATTTTGAATGTACATGTCGGGTCCAATGGACCCGTCTGGTAGACGGAAGGTTAAGGGAAGACACGACTGGGACGCCACGCCCACTCACTTTAATTTTACTCTAATATTTTATACTCATTTATTATATGTGACTAAATTTTATGCAAGTGTTTATATATACTTTAATTCATATGTTTGATAAAATTGTGCAAAAACTTCACACAAGTTAGAAATGTCTAAGTTTTTTAGCTCTCCAAAATATTGTACTTTTTAACTAAAAATCCCATTAACTCTTAAAGCACTTGAGCGATTTCGATAAAAAAAAATTTTGGCGGTTGAGTATGAATATAAGATCATATGTGGCAGACAATGTAAAATAAAATAAAATTAATTAGTTTCAAAAATTATTTTCCTGAAAAATGGAAAATTTTGAAAAAATTGCCATTACACTGAAATAGAAAATTTTAGTCGCAGAAAAAAACTGCTGCTATAAGTCTTGAAAATAATCCAGTGAATATAGATTCCCAATTTCATCAAAATCGGTAGTTTACGAGGAAATGGGTTTTAAAGCTCGCATATTACCCATAGGATTGCACCCAGCCTTGTCTTCCCTTAAGAAGGAGAAGCTTTTAATAAGTTAGTTATCTAATTACCATTAACTGTAGTAGATATATATTATATAATTTTTCGTAGATTTTCAGAAATGTATTATCTATTAAATTGTCGCACTGCCTGATTTATGGGTAGGAATACATATGGATTTCCTACAAAACTTTCGAAAATTCAAAAGAAAATTAAAGCTATTGCCGCAGTTTTGTTGCAGTCAATTTGTGTTTCTAAATAATTACTATGCTTCTATTCTATAATACTATTACTGTTACTATGCTTCCTTCAAATGTGCTAATATTTTTTATAACTCATACCACTATTTTTTTATTAAATTAAAATTTATTATAATTTCAACTAATTTGTATCTTCATCTTGAAATTATGTTTTCTTCATGTTATTTCGAATGCTTTACAGTGTTCGAGTAATTCAAAAAACATACAAACCTATCACGTATTGCATGTGTGAAAAAATCCTTCGATATACGGAAACCGAAGTTCATTTGGGATAGGTATTTCCACTCATTTTGAGGAGTCGACATACTCTCACGACTCACTTGCGAAAGTAAGATTGGTTGGTTGTAAAGATGACGCAATTCTACTTTTCGTATCAACTTTATCGCGCAGGAGAAAGTATTTGAGCGTAAGCTTGAATTATTTTGGTTTTGATTTTATGTAGAAGTCTTTTATGTTAAACTTTGTTGGATGGTAACTGGAAACAGCCAAACTAGATGTCTCTACGGGCTGAAATTTCCAGTCCCGTCCGCGGAAAAAAAGTTCGGCTTGTTCGTAGAAAAAAATTTGGTCCGGCCCGTAGAAAAATAATCAACAACCCGCCCCGGTATAAAATCTAAAAGTTCATCCCGTACAAAAAAAATTACCAGTCCGGCAGTGTAGAAAACTTAAAAGTTCGCGCCGATCCCGTCTTGGCCCGACCGGCCCCCCAAAAATGATGTTAAAATCTAGGTATTAAAAACTAGAAAGCATGGATTTTTAGGTCGATAGGATTAAAACTTGTTTCGTACGAGGAGTTCTGACAAAAATACTTATTTTATCCTTTTTCTTTTCATTTTTATCATTTTATATTTCATTTTAAATTTTAAAGAAACATCGTGCGCTGCCATATTTATTTTTTTAATGAATCCCTATCTGTATGTAAATGATCCAGTTAAAATTAATATCGTTAATCCATAATCTATGTATTGGAGGCTTAAGAATCCGATAAATACTATACGGTAAAATCGCCTAAGACGAAATTGCTTAGGAAATAAAAATTATACGTTATAGACAAGTTTCCTTCTTAGCAGTTTTAAATGTATTATATACTTTTCCTCACATATTATTATATTATTTTTTCATGTATGAACACATTTTTTAGTTTAAGGCAGGATTCCGTCATATACGGGTTCTTTTTCACAAGATTTATTGTATTTTAAATTTATTGCCTAGAAATTGCTATTCTTTAAAAAGAATAAATTTTAAATTTTAATTGTAAAATAATGGCAATTTAAAAATATATACATTTTTTGCAAAAAGTTTTGGGCCGAGACAAATTTTACTAATTTTTGCACGGATCACACCAGGCAGAGACAATAATTTTCGTACGGGTAGGTCGAGGCCGGCACTTAAAATGTCGGTCCTTGCAAACCTTGGAAGAATGAAGCCAGTCCCGGATCGGAACTGAAAAATTAATTTAAGCTCGGCGCAATCTTCTAGAAAAAAGAAAGGCCCTAGCCCGGTCCCTAGCGTTGCGAAAAATTGGCCCTAGCCCTGCCCTGCTCACGGGCTGGGCACCTCTAAACCAAACTATAAAATATAGAAATATTCTTTTTTAATCCCGTACCATGTCTAAAAATTTACCTTCTTTTTAACTGGGAGTGGAAGGTTTTGAGGTGTTATTTTTTATATATATCAAGTTTTAAATGTTTAAATTTTCTGTGCTAAAAACAAAACGGGAAACTTTTTTTTTTTTTTTTTTAGTGTGTATGTGTTTGTGTGCGCGTGGGTAAGTGAAATTTACTGCTAATAAGGACGAGAACTCTTCAAAATATCCGAAATCCTCCTCCCCACTCACAACATTTTAAATTCTTAGAACTCTTCTTCATAGATTTTTTTTTAGGATTCCGTACTTAAAAAGTGAAAACGGAGCTATTATAAGTTGATCGTGTTAACAAATTTATAGATTAAAGGTAGTCACAAATATTTTTCGAAAAAAAGGGGACTAATTTAGTTACTTTATTTTTTTTTCTTTTATGCATGTGTGTATCCGTATTTTTTGGGTATTGTTGGAAAGACCTCGTAACAGCGAAATAAAAAATATTTTTGTTCTAATTTTAGATGCTGTCGAAAATGTGATACAAAAATATCCCCCCCCCCCACTTCCAGCCTATTTCCGAATCTACTAAAATTAAAATGAGGAAAAAAACTAGGGGCAATATAGTTTATTCAAATGTTGCTGGAAAATTATAGCGATTATCCTAGGTCACATAGTTTTGGAAAAAAATCGCATTTTTCCGTTACATACAAAACATTAATTTCAGCGGCAGTAATTTTAAATTTAAATTTTCATCAGTGCCGAGCTCAGCGGCAGTAATTTTAACTACAAAGTTATTTGGGAATCAAATAGCGCTTTCCATTTTTTTACATAAATAAATTGTTTATCAAGAAAAATACGATTTTGTCACGTAACGACAAGTTTTCTCTTTCCCGAATCTATCGTGTACCGAACTTTGTTTAAAAACTTTAACTTTGACAGCATTTTTTGAAAGATATTTCGGCAAAAAAGGGAAAACGCCATTCGATTACTTAATTCCCGAATAAGAACACCTGTCAATTTTACGTGTTTCCGAACAAAAAAAAAATTTAATAATCAGAAGTTTTAAAAAGTTCTTTTTTTTCTCATGTTTATAGTTTTTGATTTACTCCCTTTTAAAGTTTTATTTTTTAAACCATGATAATATATTGTGCTATATCCATAGAGAATCACACAGAGCCTAGATGTTTACGACGAAAAAAAAAAAGGGGGGGGGGGTGGAAGCAACAGGATTCCGAAAATATCTTCCATATCTGGGTTTAAATAAGGAACGTTAAAAAAATCCGTTGGCTAAACTTTAAAAAAATATATGTAAATGATATCCATTTAATATTACCTGCGAACACTTTTATTTATAAAACGTAATTAAAATAACATTATATACGCAAACAAGTAAAGGATATTCACTTTTATCTAAAATACATCTATTATAAGATAAATTTAGTAACTTAGTATATTTTAAACAACCTGCTACTAAAGTAGAATTTTATTTCTCTTTCTTCTGAGTTATATTTTATTTTATTTTATTTTATTATTTTTTTTTAATATTGCATGATATGGAAACAGTTGAAAATATTTCCGTAACTAGTCCTACTTCTTTTTTTTTTTTTTTGCCAAAAAATACAAAGGTAACATCTGCTTTTTTTTATCTTCTTTCCCTAAGCATATCGTAAATTCAAATAATCTTTAACAAGATATCCTGCTGACCGCCCCCTTGTCTCTGTCCCTTCCTCTCCTTTCATTCATACCGTCATCTTCCTAAACATACATCTACACTTCTTTCTCCTTTCCCAAAATCGCCAATACATAATCAAACCAAGATGTCCGTTCTCTGCTAAAAAACCCAGCCGGTTGGTTGGTTGTGTTTATGACGGCCAATGGGGGAGTATTTCAAATATGGGTTCGAGGCTGAAAAAAGTCACGTGATACTGGTAATTTACCCAAGGAACTTCTAACTGATAAGAAGGGAAGATACTACTGCTTTGCCTCATGAACTGTTTCATTGTCTAACAGGGATTTACATTACAAATCTACGAAGCCTTCCCTTCTTTACGCTAGAAGTTTTTACCTTCACCATGTGATCAAAACGGAGATGGAATATCCTCCATTATCAACACGAGGGCCCCAAGGGGGGAGGGTGCCCTTCGTGGGGGGTCTTTCTAAGGGAACCTAACCCGTATTTACGCTTGGAAATCCAAGGTTTCGAAGAAAACCACGAAAACTCCGACATGATTAGGCCGACGGACGCGATTGGGTTTGAACCCAGCACCTCCTGTCTACCAGCTTCGCGAGCAGAACCTCTCGGCCACTGGTGGGGCCAATCCAGCCCGTATTCGAAGAGTTGAAATCCGATACTGAGTGGAAAGAGTGGTTTTCGAAGAGTCGAAAATCCACTCTTCAACTCTCGACTCTCCAAGTCCGACAATGTGTTAAACTCGTCCAGCCATTCTTTAAGTGAGTCGACTTCGACTCTTCGACTCCGAATCCCAAACTGAGTGGAAATTAAAGTTCGACTCTTTTGAGTCGAGGCAATTCACTAGCAAGGAGTCGACAGTTCGACACACTTGGAAGGAGTCGAGATTTTGAGTCGACTCTTCGGCCAACTCTACAAATAACAGTTTTTTTTAATGTTTTGAATTTAATAGATTTTTTTTAATTCGTATATACCTAATTCACACGAGAAAATTAAAATAGCAATATCTGCTTTAATTAATAACAGACATTCCATTTTTAAATACATTGAAATTAACGATTGAAGCTTTCTGGTGTAAAGTCAGATTATCTGAACCACGTAATTTCTAGAACGTTCTCTAGCATGGGAATTAGAGTGTTAAATGTTCAGTTTTATAAAATAAATAATAATATAAAATAAGGTATTTTTGAGACATACTTATTAAAATATTTACCATTTTGCCATATTTTGGCGTAAAACAGCCACACGACAGTAGTTTTTACTTATATTGTAGATGTGCAACAGAAGAAAAGATTCACGTATTATATGAAAAATATATCTCTGATTTTTTTTATTATTTTTCCTGTGTAATAAACCTTTCGGAGAATCATATATAATTTTTTCCAAACAAAATAAAAAATCGCGCATTTAAGGGTTAAAAGACAATCTGCAATCATCGATTATAGATAGCAGTGGTTGGAGCATATAGGACAGATTTTACTATTCTTACCAGTATCTTTTATCAGTAATCTTCAGCAGACATTTTTATAAGATATGCAATAGGAATATATCACGAAGATTATTGATAAAAGATACTGGTAAGAATAATAAAGTTTAAACCTGTATGCTCCGACCCCTGATTATACTGACCGTGATCAGAACTAAATTGTTTGGTGGGGTGGGGTGCTTTACGATTAGCTTTTGGTTCTGCTTTCACCGTCTGAAATTTAAACATTGAAATATTCGTTTATTTTACGGCTGTGTAACAGTAACTACAAAAGTTTTCAATCCTGACATTAAACACACTCATAGAGTGATGAAATGTTTAAATTTTTGAGAAAAGTAATCAGATTTTATATTTCTCTTAACTATTAATATTATTTATTTTCTGTTTACTTCTTATAATTTGTAACGGCGTGAAGAATACGAGTATTTTTATAAGAAAACATTTGTTGTAAACATCAATCCCATACATTAAATATTCTACGAAAACAAATCGCTGAATACATTAAATTTTACAATTAAATAAATATATATCCGATGTTTCAGAAATGAATACTCTACGAGTTTGTTTAATGAGAGGATTGAAAACTTCTTGTTGTCGTTACTGTCATACTGCCGCGAAATAAAGGAAAATTTCAGACGGTGAAAGTGGAAACAAAAGCTTATCGTAGAACGCCTCACCAAACATCCAACAATTTAGCTCATCACATCACGGCCAATAAAGGCGATAGTCGCAGCGTATTTTAAGCTTTACATCATACCAAGTTGTTCTAAGAACAACTTTAACTTGAGAGATCATGATTCTTTTATTTCAATGTTCAGCGAACAGAAACAGTTCCAGGGGCTTCCCATTTGCAGAGCAAATCCATGCCCTTTCGATGAGTATTTGTGTTGCACATCATAAGAAAAAACAGGAAATGCTAGTCTAAGTGTAGTGAAAACACTACTGTAATAGAGAGTGTCGATAACTGCCAGCATCACTGCCGAGAATCAAAGACAGAATGAAGGTAAAAGAGAGAGGAAAGGCTATAAGTAGCCGAACTGGCAGCCAAAGCGATATAAGTAAGCGTCCTATCTTAAATGGAAAAAGTAACCGCAAGATTAAAAGCGAGGTCACATCAATCAAGGTCATGCGCCACGTAGCGGATGGAGTTTGAACTACAGATAAATACCTAACTGTTTTCTCACTCACACCACTAAAATTATAAAGTTTTTTTCACCTTGAATAATAAGTAAATCGTTTATAATAAGGCGAAAAAAACGTCGTGGTGGTCTCAAGTGCATCTAGATGCCCCACTCGCTACGCCGCTATTTTGCAATAAATGTGGCAAACAAAATTCATTTCCATGAGTGACTAAAGATTTAGAAAATACGCGCCGCACTAAAAGCTCGCGTATGTGAATTAGCACTCCTTCCACAAGATGGCGCAACTGTGTTAACTTACGCCCGATTCCAGCATTAAGATAGGACGCTTACTTATATCGCTTTGCTGGCAGCCATTACGAAAATAGGACGGCGTGGCTTTACTGTTACATAAAGTCCACTAAAATTTTCAAATAAGGTTTAAAAATTATTTAAAATATGATATTTAGATTTTTATGGTGTGAAATTTATTTTATTCTACAGTAGCAGCTATAATTCACGGATATTGCTCCTATTACTTATCACCGTAGCTGATTTTTATACAGTCATTCAGGGTACATTTGATCGCATTTTCTCTGTTTTCACATGCCACACTCTTATTTGAAGAATATTGTCGCAACTAGGAGCATAAAAGAGAAGAAATGATCCTAAATTATCGTATGACTATAAAAAATTAAGGAATAATAATGATAAAAACAATAAAAAATGAATTTTTAACCTGGTTCAAAGTTACCCAGACATTTAGGGTAACTTTGCACCATATAATAAATTTTATCATATTAGCCATTACGAAAATAGGACGGCGTGGCTTTACTGTTACATAAAGTCCACTAAAAGTTTCAAATAAGGTTTAAAAATTATTTAAAATATGATATTTAGATTTTTATGGTGTGAAATTTATTTTATTCTACAGTAGCAGCTATAATTCACGGATATTGCTCCTACTACTTATCAAAAAATTAAGGAATAATAATGATAAAAGCAATAAAAAATGAATTTTTAACCTGGTTCAAAGTTACCCAGCCATTTAGGGTAACTTTGCACCATATGATAAATTTTATCCAAAATAATTCATTATAAAAAAAAGTATTATAGTTAGTGCAATTTTGAACCCCCAAAAATGTTTTCAGATATATAAAGACTCCGAATTTACATTTCCGAACATCACAAGATTTGTATAATTTATGATATTACAAGAAATATTATGCATAAGAAAAGTGGAAGAAGAGAACCATGCATATTTAAAAATAAAAAACCTGTTTATTGTCCATATAAAACATAAAAATGCAGTGAAAAACAATTTTCAATGTTGTAACTCAATAATATATCCATAGTTATAGTAACACATACTAGTACTAGTATTATTCAAACAAGAATAAAAAACGTCGAACGTATGAAATGTCAAATTTGAGTAGCTCCGCCCCTAATCACGCCTCTAAATGAATTTTATGTATTTTACACATATTTGTGAAAATATTTACATGTTACATCTAATGCACACTTTCGGCATTTATATGAAATATACGTGCAAATATGAGGAATTTTTGACAGTTGCACCTATAATCAGTAAATTACAAACAGCGGTATAACTTTGAGCTGGCTCAAAGTTACCCTGAAAATCCGGTAAAATGCTAGCGCCTTCTTATTTTACATTATTAATAAATAAATAATCACAAAATATTAACACATTTACAACATTTAGATAATAATATGTCTGATAAATGAGTATATTGTTACTTACTATGAAAATTTAATTAGATTACAACAACTTCAAAACAGCATTCAAAATTGACTTGAAAACAGTAAGTACTTCACAAAAATAGTTAGATGATGCAATTAATTGCGCATAATGTTGCTAATTTATTTTCTAAAATAAAGAGTAGCAATCCCAGTTTAGAATCTTGCCATCAGAGCACAGTTCTGGAGTTTATTTAGTCTTTTGGAGTCAAAAATATTGAAAATTAGGCGATGGTGCAAAGTTACACCCTATGGTTCAAAGTTACCCTGAATGACTGTATATTTTTTTATGCCAATATTCTCTGTGTCTCAAGTAAAGCTATAGCGCAAGAGATTCACTTCTGAAACAGTTGATATATATATATATATTTAAATGTAAAATTTAATGTGTTCAACAATATGTTTTAACGGGATTTTTAATATATGGGATTAATGTTTACAACAAATATTTTCTAATAAAAACATTTATATTTTTTACGCCTTTATAAACTATAAAAAGTAAACAGAAAATAAACAAGATTAAACACGAAAAGAAATACAACCTGTGGCCAGAAAGTTCGGTGAATGAATTTTTATTTCAAATACAGTATAGTACAGCATCAAATACAATTTACTGTCCCTCAAAATAATCTCCATGGATGGTAATGCACAGTTGGGAACGAGTATATAACTCCTAGAAGCTCCTGTAAAACAGTTCTTTGGAATGGCTTTCAGCGCGCCCGTCACGTTGCGTTGAATGTTGGTGATGTCCGTAAATCTCTTTTCCTTCAGGGCTGACTTCAATCTGGAAAAGAGGAAGAAGTCTGCAGGTGCCAAATAAGGTGAATAAGGGGGGTGACCAGTGTCACAACTCCATTCGCGACCAGGAACTGCAGTACAACCAAGGCGGTGTGTGACCGGGCATTATCATGTAGAAGAGTCCTAAATATTTCATCACTCCTTGAGTTTGTTTAATGACAGTATTGAAACTTCAGATTGTCGTTATTGTTATACTGTCGACAAGTAAACGAAAAGTTCAATGGTAAGTATTCATTAAAAATTAAATTCCTTACTGCAAGTATAAAAGGTTTTTGTTTTATAAAGGTACATAAAACGCATGTTTTATTATAAACAAGAAACATTAAAAAAGAAGTGAATTCGACTATATATATATTTAAAGAGTACTCTTAGGTAATACTTAGATGTTTTTTCTTTAAAAATTTATTTCCTCATTTATTGTACACAACTGTTATTCGGATTAAAAAAAAAAAATCCCTGCCGGCTCGGGCCTACAGGCGGAGGTAGATTTCGAAGTTAAGTACTAAATTCACCAATAAAACTTAAATCAAGATTAGAGATAAACCCAGTTCCTTCACTAAGAATGAGCTCTAGGGAGCTAAACATTTTGTGAAAATTCTAATATACACGAATACACACACGCATGTATATGGAATAGATTTAAAAATGGATAAAGCAAATTCAGAGAACCTCAAAGTGTTAAAATATGTTAATATTTCCATAGTCGGGTTTTTATCATGTTTTAATACGTTTCTTCAAACTCACATGACGTTACATATTCACCTGCTGAGGTCCATTATATTTCCAATATGACGCAATATATATATTTATATATACATATTATTCGTCAAACTATTTATTTCATTTTGAGTTTTCATGCGGAAATCTTGCACTAGAAAACTAATGACGTAATATTCAATTTGTTTTCAATTCCTCAAACTATTTATTTAAGTTAATTTTTCACGTGAAATCTTGCAATAGAAAAACAATTGTTGTGGTGAGAATTTTATTGTTTTTTTTTAAATTGTTGGCAACTGCTTAACGAAAAATATTCATTTTTTCCTGTCATTGTTGTGTAAGAGCCATGGAAGAAGGAATACATGGAAGGGAAACAAACCCCTTTCCCATTAGAAGCAGGGAGAGGACTCGATGCCACCGGATTTCTTTGAGGGTCCCTCATTTCCCAGAATTCCCTGAGAGAATGGCAATAGTTTGGCGCGCTTATCGCTTATTTGGCCCTTCTTACACTCGACATTTTGTTCTTTTTAATGTTTCATCACAGAGTTAAAAAGAACGTGATATTGTGTTTGTTTACAGTAGAATAGATTATTTGACGTACCGGGAAACTAACGTTTGATGACTATCCTTTGAAAGCTATTTTAACAGCTATGTATCTTGAAATTAACTATATAGAATTAAGACTTTTTAAAAATAATATTAATCGGCGGCTTTTATATTTCACTAGATATTTCCAACAGATCTAATTTATTTTAAATAACTCATCCAAAGTAAATTTTGGAGAATCAGTTTAAATTTGACATATATTTTTTAACTTTATTATTAAAAAGCTTATATACAAAATACAGCAACTTATAAAAATAAACGCAGACGTCTCCCCCCCCCCCCACCACCCAGTTTTAATAGTTTACCGGATTTATTTACGAAATTTTTAAATATATTCAGTTGTACATTGAACCCAAGTTATAAATAGGTCACCTTAAATTGTGCTTCTATAACATTTATGCGAAATAACTAAAAAAACAATTTCAAAGATGTAGTAAGTACTTTAATTTGAATGAATATTTTGTTACATGATTTGCATATATCTCCCTTAATTTTTTTTTTTTTTTTTTGGGGGGGGGGGGGAAGGAAGGAAATTTATTCTTCATAAGTGACTTCATAAAAAAGATATTGTTTCCGTTCTTTTTCAAATTTTCTAATAGTAGGCATAAAATTGGGAAATATTTAAAAAGGCAGAATTTTTTTTTTCCATCTATACTAGGACGGGAAATCAGACACATTTTAAAAGTTATTTATACATTAAAATGAGATATAACTATATGTACCATTAACCTTATGAAAACATCCTTTCATTTTTAAAGTCTAAAAAAACTTCAGTCTGGAAAGAGCTTTTAAATGAATCCATTTAGATGACTTTCAGATGCTTATAATAAGCTCATCCAGTGTTGAATTCAGATACTTTTCTCCGGGAGGGATTTCTGTGGCTCCGGGGGGGGGGGGGGGAATTGCACTTTTTGACCACTGAAAACACAAAATTTCAAATCTTCTGGGGGGGACATCTCATTCTCCGGGAGGGAATGTCCCCCCGGGACACCCCCTGAAATCAATACTGAGCTCATCCCCTTTTTTGTGGGGAAGGGGGGGGCACAGCAAATTAGAAAGAAGGACTTGAATAGAAAAATATCCAGTTATTAAATTTTCCAGATCCCCCCCCCCCCCCTTCCCTTTCTCTTACATGCTTCCAATATTTTTGAAAATCAATTCAGAGAATTGATTTATTTAGTCTTTTAATTCAGAGAATGTCCAAAATTTCTTCAACTCTTTAATTCCTGTGTTAGGTTATTTTAATAAGCATTTAATGTTTTTTGCTGTTAAATTTCTGTTTTAAAAATTGTTTCGAAGGGAAATTCTGAAAAAAAAACTTAGTTTAGCTTGGTTTTTTTTTTTTTTTTTGTAGACCATTTTTATTAAACCTGAACCTTATATAGGCTGGTTGGTTGTATTTATGGCGGCCAACTATCTGCACGAGGGATATAGGCCCAGGGGGTCTTTCTAAGGGAACCTAACCCGTATTAACGCTTGGAAAAATCCAAGGTTTGAAGAAAACTCCGAACGATTAGGCGGGCGGGGGGACATCTCATTGCTCTGGGAGGGAATGTCCCCCCCCCCTGAAATCAATACTGAGCTCATCCCCTTTTTTGTGGGGAGGGGGGGCACAGCAATTTAGAAAGAAGGACTTGAATAGAAAAATATCCAGTTATTAAATTTTCCAGATCCCCCCCCCCCTTCCCTCTCTCTTACATGCGAACCCAGCGCCTCCCGTCTACCAGCTTCGAGAGCAGAACCTCTCAGCCACTGGTGGGGCCCTGATATAGGCTGTACAAGCACATCTGTTCCAAAAATTGGTTATTTCTCAATTCCGTTCTGCAGCTTTGATGTTCAGAATCACTTTCCTGACTGCATTTATTTACTTATGTTAATGCAGCTTAAAACTTTCTGATACATTCATAGACTCAAAAACAAAATAGCATGAAACTAGTATGTTCAATATAAATGATTTGTGATCAAATAGATTTTTATTATTTTTAGATATCTCAAATTATTACTCATTGCTGCCTTATAAAGAATTATTTCTTCCTTTTTGCATCTGGAAATCCAATTCAAAATAACAAGTGCATCTAGATTTCATTGTTTTTAAATAAGAACAGCTACTGAATTTACGTAGTTATGAAAAAAATGTGTTCAGTAAATATGCAATTAAATTAGGTTTTAATTAAATCATAATGCTACAGCTACAGGGCTGCCACATGCGACTAGTTTTTAATTCTAACTGGCACCACTTTCTCAAAACAAAAATCATTAACACACACTTTGACAACATTTGAAAGAGAAGTATACTTCAAAATTTATATTAGAAAAATACTGATGCAACCCTGTGGCAGCCCTGCAGTTAGTACTAGCTTGTAGTGTATGTACATAATGTGTTTAGTTTTAATTCATGGAAAGTAGTAAAATTTCGGAAAAACTTAAGAAATATTACATTTTACAAAATCTTAGAGGCAGCTAAAGATATTTTTAATATAAATGACACATTTATTTAAAAATTTACAGTTATATTACATTAAGATACTTTTCTTTGAAAAGAGAAACTTTAATATACATTCAATTTTTCAAGAAACTAATAAATTATTACATTTTTCGTTCTTTGGAAATTAATTTTTTGTTCTTAATCTCATGAATTTTGGTAGTGTTCTTACTGAGGAATTATGCAATCAAACTATTTTTCCCTTTTTTTTTGGAGATGGTTAGAAAATGCTGTCAAAATAGACATTTTTGTACCAAATATCCAGGCGCAATAGCACAGAAAAAGAAAGATGCAATTTATTTATCAAAAAATGAATTAAACTATTCGATAATAAATTCATTTAATAATCATGCATAAAAGTGTCACACCATTATGTTTACAAATGTGCACGAGAGCAAGTTTTCAGCCTTGCAGAGATTTTTGACCAATGGTAAATTATACTTTATATAGTGAAATAATAGCAATATTATTAGCAAAAACATTCCACATTCTTTTATTTTAAAAGATCAATTTTTAGCTACAATGCAAGACAAATTTAAATCTGCTGGACTATCCTCTTTCAGCAACACCTAATAGTCTTTGCTTGGATGAACTTCTTGCACCTATGTAACTGCGCGAGACTGTTTGATATTGTTGAGTAGAGAAAAAAAAAGTTTGAGAACCACTTAAGAAACAAATCAGATGAATTAAAAGAGTACACTTTAATGCTTGCATGTTGAGCAATTATTTAGAAAATTCATTTAAAAATATCCTAATTCAATGAAATTAGGAAACATTAGAAATATATATATATGTATTTTTAAAGAATTACATGAAATAAATAAAAGAAAACAAAATAATAATACAAAATACTTTATTGGATAAATAATTATAAAAGAAATGTAACTTTGCACAGAAAAATTGAGTTTTGCATTTTCACAGCAACAATAAAATTAAACAAATGATTAGACGATTTAAAACATTTTCTTAAAAATTACATAAACAACTTTCGTTTCTTTTCGAACTATAAAAAAAGACAAATCAGAATTTGATAGCAAAAGTTCAGTGAACTCCAGATATCCAAATTCTTAGAAGCATAGTGGTCAGCGCATCTGACTGCCCTGCAACAGGTTTGACTCTGGGTTGGTCAAGGTTCACTCAGTCTTTCATCCTTTCTGGGTCGATAACATGAGTACCAAGCTTGCCTGTGAACTAAACACTGGGAGCTCCGCATTAGGCTGGCCACCTGACTGGGATATATGCTGTATACCTCAGGACCCATGCTCAAGAAAACAGGGTTGGGCACTGTAAGCCAGGAACTTTAACAGATAATTCAAGAGGTTTAGTTTTTTAAATCTAATTCTTAAATCAAGACCATAAGGGAAAAAAATATGTTAAAAATATTTTATTACTTAATTCAGTAGCAGTTAACCTTTTGACCACTGTGGATACATAACATTTTTGTATCAGTGTTTTCATGTCTCAGATAAGAAAAATTTTTATTTTTTTCCTTGTGTTAAAATATTAAACATCTAGTAAGATTTAAGCATTTCAAAAATGAATAACACACCAATTACTAATATAACCTATGTTTTTTTTTTTTTTTTTTTTGCTTTAACACTAGAACGCCCGGAAGGAGTCCATTCGACTCCGACCATATGATTAAATATCAACTGGAACCAGAAATTTTTTCATAAAATAAGATAAATTTTAACGACGCAGAATTACGTTAAATAAATGAGTCAAACAGTTTTAAATAAAAATTCTGGTGTCAAATATTTTTATGAAAGTTGAGTAAAATTTCCGGGCGTTCTAGTGTTAATTAATGAAATTTTAATTATGTAATTATAGAAATTACAAAAAAATGCAAATTAAAAATTTCTTTAGTAACATACAGCATTATGTGCATTAATATTTTGTAATAATTATGTAAACCAATATTAAATACTGCTTATATTTTTAAGTTATTGATAAATTGCATTTAATTTTAAATTGATAATACAGATTAAATTTTTAATTATTAAAGAATTAACTGTTTAATTAAGAACACAATCTACATTTTTGAAAAAGTGGTTGAAAAAAGTGACAAATAATAGTTTGATAAATTGATAAAGCAGCTAGTAATTTTACACAGAAATTCTTCTAGTTCATTTATCAACAGAAAATAATAGATTGCACTTATTTTATATAGTAGAAGGAATAATTTAACTAATCAAAAGAAGTTATGAAAACATATGTAGAAACTATAAAATATCCACTTAAATAAAATATAGTTTTATGATAAAAAAAAAACTTCGTCAATTTTTAAAGAAATAACTTATTTAAAATATTTAAAACAATTTTATTTTTTAAAAGAGCTTCTTTTATTTATTCAGCAATTAAATTATCTTATAAACATTATAAATCATTTTCATTACTGATTGTAATGCTTTTTCACACCATTTTAAAAAATCAGAAAATATGTGATTTTATCATCTGATTTAAATCAATTGATTAAAATCATTGATACTCTATCACTATGTTTATTGTATATAAAAAGAATGAATAACTCGATTATTAAAAAGAAATTATGACATTGTAAGTTATATTAAATTTAAAAATCATTTTTAAATTAAATGCTTTTTATGTTTGTTAGATAAAAACCATGCTTTTTAAAAACTTACTGTATTTAAATTTTTCACAATACTCAGGAATTATGCTTCGAAACAATTATTTAAAGCTTTGTTTTGTGTATTCATAAGTCACAATACCTGTAGAAACTTTACAAATTTTGTTCATCTAAGATTTGAATACTTTTTTTATGTCATTTTAAACATTTAGGAAATTTTTGATTTTAATCAATGATTTTTTAAAAAAAATCACTTGATTTAAATCACTGATTTAAATCATTGACACCCTATTTAAACTCTATTGTTAAGCTTTAAAAAAATACATTGCTACATTATATCACCGCAAACGTTCGTGTAAAGTTCTATATCAACAAGCTTATTAGCTAAAATATTCTTTTTTTGTTTGACAGAATGTTAATTCTCCGCTTACCAGACAGGTAAATTCAAAAGGATTTTTCCCATGGAAAATACTGAAAACTAGTATATTTTGGAATCCAATATACTTTACATAGTATATTTATTGTCTGATAGGGTAGGAGTCAATTAGTATTACAGAGTTAAACAAGCATGTTTAATTCTATACAATATTTAACTTATTAATTAAAAATAATAGAATGAAAAAAAATTGTATATCATAATATAGTAACAGAAAGTAATACTTCAAGACATACCTGAGGAGCTAGTGTCATTGTAATGAAAATCAAAAGATGCAAAGACATGCATATACTTACAAAAATTTTAGTATCATCAGTCATTATAAATTATACTTTAGTAAGTAGAGTCAACAGGCAGCAAGAGACAAGAAAATTTGGCCAGAACAATGTCACTGAGGAATGCGAAATGTAAAAAACACTCAACATGCACTCAATGACACAATTTTGGCCACAAGAAGTGGTAGACGACTTGTTAAGATTATAGGAATAAGATTCTGAAAAGAAATAATAAATACTTAAAACTAACTATGCAAAGTTTTAAACATGTTTAGAATAAAAGATTATGAACACATGCTAAAGAAATATTCATAGATATTCATCAAGATACTACACATGCATTTATAAGAATTTAATTACACCTATACAATTATATATTACTTTAAAATCACAATTAAATACCATTTTAAATAAAGGAAAACATTAATAGCCTCCTTCGAAAGGAACATTCCTTTAACCCGGGAGAACTCGCTAGTGAGAATGCCCAATTGCTTTTCTTTTACTTTACATTCATATAATATCAACTTTTATTGGTTGGCTTAGTACTTTTATTCACAAAATAGGTAAAATAATTGAAAAACATTTTGAAATTTTAATTAAAATGAAAAATGATTTAAATAAGAGTCTTAAAAAAGTACGACTGTGAGAGAAAATCTCATGCAGCGAGTTCTCCCGGGTTAAAAACTCTGGCAGTGCATATAGCAAAGTAAGCCATTCTGATACAATTATATGTAAAGAGATTAGATAAAAATAAACTGCATAAGATATATTCACTTAGGAGATATGGAAACAAAAAACTTAATGAATTTTCAGAAAAACAGAAGGATTTAAAGCGTCAGAAAATAAAACTTGAAGGGGAGGGCTTATACATGCCACTTTTTCAAAAAAAGGAAAATTTTACATATATGAGGGGGGGGGGGTGTATATTCAGAGAGTGGCTTACTTTCGATACTTTATGGTAACTAAAAAAATTGTCATTATTTGAATGGAGAAAGCTTGAGCCATATGACTCTTTCCTTTTTCTTTAATAATCCAGATTATAAAATCTGAAAGGGAGAATTACAAAAAAATAATGAAAGTTGGATATTTATTATCTGTTTAATATGACAAAAACTTTGGAAGATGTCCATTGCTGGCACATTTACTCTATATATCTTTTTAACTACAAAATATAATAAATCAAATTACAATTGCTTCAAATTCGAGTTTTTCTTCTCAATTAAACTCTATTGTTAAGTTTTAAAAAATACATTGCTACATTATATCACCGCAAACGTTCGTGTAAAGTTCTATCAACAAGCGTATTAGCTAAAAAATTCTTTAAAAAGTGATATAGAGAAAAAACAATTACAGTTACACCTAATAATTTTTAAACTATGCTGTTTAATTAAAAAAAAAAAAAAAACTTTGAAAGACAAAAAAATAAATCTAAATTATTATTCTACTCATTCAGTATTACATTCATTTCAAAAACATGATAGATTAGAAAGAAAATTTTACGAAAGATCAGTCTGATAAAATCTAATAAATAAACAAACTTACTTATGAAATGTTATTCCTTTTTCCTTCTTCTTTTTATAACTGCCGCATTCTTTAAATACACAAGACATCTTTCAAAAATTATAATTTAAAAATAAAGAAAAAGAGGAATCTTGTTGACAGCAAAAATATTTGGCAGGTGCAATGGCAGAATCAGAGCGACAGATAAAGAAAATGCCAAGTTATCGCCAATCGCCAATGTCAGCAGGGTTGCAAGGCAGTTTGAGGGTCCACCGTATCCCAGAATCCTCAGCTTTCTTCGGAGGTCGTCGGGCTTGTTATTATCCTTCTATCTATTTCCAACTTCTTTGGTAAGAGCTGGTTTTATCAAAATCATGTTAAGACGGTATTCAAAATTTTGAGCCCTCCCCATTTCCATTCCCTTGGGCCGATTTTGCCCATTTTCAATCCCCGCCGAGATATTAACCATCTCAAAGTTGTTGGCGAGTTTGAAGACGATCCGTGTATTATTGCGACTTTTATCGTGCGGACAAAATTTAGTACATACATACATATATATATATATATAAACTTTTTAGGTGGGGGTGGTTTTGGGTTCCTGGGGTCCTATAATGAAAAGTTATGAAGGAATTTTTCAAAAGTCGCACCATGGTAACGACTGCAATAGGTAGTATTTCTTACGAAATCTACCTAAAACGGAATTTGTTCTGAAGAAATTTGACTTTTTTAAATGATACATATAACTTAGAAAAAATAATTTGAATAAATGAAATTTTGTTCGTTATTTAATGTTTAATTATTAATAAATTAAACTTTTCTACTGTTATTTAAAAAAAAAATAAATATACAATTTAAATAACTTAGTTAAAATTGTGTTATATACCCCGCTTAGGAACCCATAAAATATTGTTTATGATGTCCTTAAATTCTTTCTTTCTTTTCCCTTTCTTTCTTTCTTTTAAATTAATGCCCCTTAACATGCTGATAAGTCTGTAATAAGTTTTGCTCAGTTAATTTAGCTTTATTAAACCAATTGAAATCTTAAGTTAAATATTTTTGCATAATTTAATTTCACAAAGATTATTCTCTGTTTAAGAACAATATAAAAACAAATATAGAGTTTATATTATTCCTTGGCAAAATCTGAAAATACATTTAGTTACTTTATTTTGAAATATTTTTACATGATTTACACGTAGCGTATTTATATATTTTAATTTTTTTAATTTATTTTCATTTATACAGAAGGACAATTATTTTTGCAAAATCCTTTATATCTTATGAGTAACTTGAACTTGATTCTCCATAATTTAATTTTTATTTAAATCCAATAACATTATTTAAAAATTCTTCTTTCACTTTTATCAGGGGTAGGATACCTTTAAACCTACAAAATTTTCCAAAAATTTTTAATACATATTTTGATTCTGTAATTATTTCTGAACAATATGCAAAAAACCGCATTAAAAAATTCCCATTAGTTTACTAATTATGGCAGTTTTATTAAGACTATATATTAAGACTTACATAGGATAATTAAAGTTTGCGTTGCGTTTATTCAAAACGATGAATTTTAATGCTGCGCGCATTGTTACTTAAAAACTATGCATGGCAAGCAAAAGAAATTTTCAAAACATATTCATTTCTGTATTATCTACAACTTAAAACCAGAAAAGGGTAATATTTTATTTTATTTTACTTTTTTTAAATTTTTTATTTTTATTTATTTATTATTTTTTTTTACTACAAAAATATTTTTTAAAAAGTGAAAATTTTTAATTTTCTGTTAATTTTTCAATCTAGTCAATATATTTTTTTCAAATACTCTGGTTTTAGTATAAAGATAATACTATTATGTATTTATTTTCACCAAAATTTCCTCTTTAAATGCATATTTTCAGATTTTATCATGCGCGCAAGATTTTTTCCTCTTATTATCATACATTTTAAAACTTATCATTTCAATATTTATTTATGAATTTACAAGTATATATATATATATTTATATATAAATTCAAATATGTGCTTTATATTTAAATCAAGTTTGATTTTTGTTTTTTACTTATTACACAAGTTTTGAAGTTGGTACATAGTGATATTTTTTACTTTTTCGACGTGTTCAAAGGTACCCAACCCCCTTAATTTTTATTTTTCAAATATAAATATAATTTTCAAAATCTCTCATATCTATTATTATATACATTAAAAAGGTCAAATATTTAAATTGATTTAATCAAATTAATTTATTTTAAATTTCACTGAAATGAAAATCAGTAAATGCGTTTAATTAATACTTTAAAATTAACAAATTGTATAACAAAGTTTAATAAATTAAGATTGCCCCTGCGAAAGCGTCTGTTGTTGAATAGTATTATTTGAAATTTTATGCCGCACCAAAGTATTAGGATAAGCGAAATTACAAAAAGCGTTTAAAATAATGTTAAAAAAATTAATGAATTAGCAACTTTTAATAAATTACACTTCAAATACAATAGAAAACAAATTTTCCCATTCAATCGAAATTATTAACGATTTTTGAAGTACTTAAAATATAAACATGAGTATATTTTTAAATTGTGGAGCATCAAATAAATAATAATTTAAACAAATAATAAATGAATGTCTTATTGTATTTGTTAAACAAAAATGTGTTTTAAAGAAGTAACGACAATTAAAAAGAACTAAAAATATGCTACATATCACGAAAGATCACATAATAAAAAGATAAATGGAAACTGCTGAAAGATATTTTTCAAATTTCACTCAACTTTAATGCTCTATGACAGAAATATCTACGGAAATTTAATCCTTAAACTAGTCGGATGTACCAATCCCAAACCTTTCTTCTATCTCATACATGTTAATACTTCAAAATTCGCTATCACACTGCCAAAATTAAATGGCAATCTATGCATTCTAACGATATGAAATTCCGTGCATTAGTTCTTGAGATATGACTATCGCTGAAATCGTCTAAATTCAGCAAAATGCTGCCTAGCAGCGCCACCTATTGGGTGATTTATACCAAATCCTAATCAGCAACAATTTATGTCAACGTCTGACTGAATCTGAAGTTTGGAGAAAATCCGTACATTAGTTTTTGAGATAGAGCAATAGCGAAAATCGTGAAAATTTCTGCATAGCAGCGCCACCTATTGGGTGATTAACACCAAAACCTAATTAACAACAACTTGTGTCAACATACAACTAAATCTGAAGTTAGATGAAAATTGGTCCATTAGTTCTATTGATAGAGCTATTGAGGCAATCGTGGAAAAGGCAGCAGAGAAGCGCCACCTGTTGGGCGATTTACACCAACACCTAATCAGTAGCAAGTCATATCAAGGACTAACTTAATCTGAAGTTTGATGAAAATCCGTGCGTTAGTTCTTAAGATAGAGCTATTGGGGAAATCGTGTAAATCCTGCAAAATTCATCATAACAGCGCCACCTGTTGGGTGATTTACACCAAAACGTAATCATCATCAATTCATATCAAGGACTAACTAAATCTGAAGTTTGATCAAAATCCGTGCATTAGTTCTTGAGATAGAGGTATTGCAAAAATCGTGAAAAATGCAGCATTGCAGCGCCACCTGTTGAGCGATTTACACCAAAAACTAATCAGCATCAATTTGTATTAGGCACTAACTGAATATCAATTTTTATTAAATTCTGTGCATTAGTTCTTGAGATAGAGCGCCCACAAAATTTGTGTCACATACACACAGACAGACAGACAGACTCACAGAGTCACAGACAGACATTTTGTAAAAACATGTTTTTTGGAATCTCTGACCCCTAAAACGTGTAAATCCGTCGAAAACCGGAATTCGAAAAATTTCATGAATCCAATACTTTCTTCTTGTAAAGATAGAAGAAAGTAAAAAGAACAAATCGTTACGAATATATATATATATATATATATACAAAAATAACGAACTTAAGTACGATTAATTGGGATTTAACAAAACAAAATTAACGAGGAGCATAATATAATATCAGACTTACCAACATTTCATTAACACGTGCAGTGAGCGCATCAGTGTTTTGTACGAAAACGGGAATGTTGCAGTGCAGTTCCGCTTGAAAACTAATTGTTTAAAACGGTGTGCGCGCAGTTTCGCTTATTGGGATGATCGCAGCTCTTGCAGTTAAAGATAAATGCATCATTTAAGCAAAACATTTCACTCCCGATAGTTAAAAACATATATAATTAACCAATTCTTTATCACATTTTATAGGAGACATTATGGTACAATGAAACTGAAACTAATAAAAGAAGAATGCTTTATTATAATTTATCCCCCCTCCCCCAACCTCTCAACATTATATGAAATTTGTTACACAACAATATTAATAAGTAGCAGAATAAAAAAAAAAAAAAAAAAACCAGACTGAGGGTGTTTTAAATCTACTATTAAGATTTCTAAACAAAAGAGGAAAGCTATTTTATTCAAGAATAAATTTTATAAACGCCTTTCAGTCTTTCTTAACCTTTATTTTTTGGATATCTATACATTTATCACCAGATTCTTTTTAACACTTTCCAACAAAATTGAAAAGTGTTATTGACTTCGGTTTGTCTAGCCGCTCTCTAACTCTCGTAAATATACTCGGATTGCACTGACATTTTTGGATGTTATTGACGTTTACCCTAGCAAGCACGTTATTTCAAAAGAAGTTTGTAGCACGTTTAGTCCATTTACAGGAACAGTCAAAAGTATTCCGTTACATTACGGCCGATGGGAGAAAATCGTTTCAAATGATTTTTAATGATGTTACACGCATCCAAAAATAACAAAATATACATGCACCCCAGTAGCAGAAAGTTATGGTTGTGTCTGCGACAGCAATTTAGTGGGATGAAAATTGTCCGCGGGAGTAGCGTGTTACATTTTCTTATATACAAACATTATGAGTGTTAAAATAAACAACGTTCTTACTGATTAATACCAGGGGTGATTCTGAGTAAAAAAAAAAAATTCTGAAATTCACAGCAAAATTTCTGAAAGGTTACAACAGAGGGGAGGGGGGGGGGGCAGGGAGCAAAAATCCACTACCGGCACTAATTATGTGTTTTTCTTGGGCACTTTTGATGAAATTTGCCGTTTTTTCGCGATCTTTTGACGAAATCTGCTGTTTTTTCGCGATCCTTTGACAAAAATGAGATTTTTTTCGCGATCCTTTACAAACTTCGTGTTTTTTCTTCGATTCTTTTACGAACTTCGTGTTTTTTCTGCGATTCTGTGACAGAAATTTGCATTTTTTCGGCACCTCTGGGACGAAATTCACGTCTTTCCCGGGATCTTTTGACGAAATTCGCGTTTTTACAGCGATCCTGTGGCAGAAATTTGCACTTTTTGCGATTTTTTGACGAAATTCCGGAAATTTAATTCCGATCTTTTGACATAAATTTTCCTTTTTTCGCGATCCTTTGACAGTAATCTGCGTTTTTCGTGATCCTTTGACAGAAATTTGCGTTTTTTCGCGATCGTTTTAGAGAAATTTGCGTTTTTTCGCGATCGTTTTACAAAAATTTGAGTTTTTTCGCGATTGTTTTACAAAAATTTGCGTTTTTTCGCGATCGTTTTACAAAAATTCGCGTTTTTTCGCGATCGTTTTACAAAATTTTACGTTTTTTTACGATCGTTTTACAGAAATTTGTGTTATTTCCACGATTGTCTGACTAAATTCGTGTTTTTTCTCGATCCTTTGATGAAATTCAAGTTTCTTCCACGATTTTGTGACAGAAATTTGCGTTTTTCTTACGCCCCTGGAACGAAATCCACGTATTTTCGGCATTTTTGGATAAAATTCAAGTTTGTGCAGCGATCTTTTGGCAGAAATTTACGCTTTTCGAGATCTTCTGACGAAATTCCTCCTTCTTTCCGCAATCCTTTGACATAAATTTGCGTTTTTTCGCGATCGTTTGACTATATTTGCGTTTTTCCAACAATCGTTTGTCTAAATTCGCGTTCTTTCCGCGACCCTTTTACTAAATTCGCATACTTTCCGTGATCCTTTGACGAAATTCGTGTTTTTCCGCGATCCTGTGACAGAAATTTGCATTTTTTTCTACAACCCTGGGACGAGATTCATGTTTTTTTTCCGGCCTCTTTTGACGAAATTTGCGTTTTTATAGCGACCCTTTGGCTATAAATTACCGATTTTTTATGCGAACGATTGTCGAAATTCATATTTTTCGGCGACCATTTGTCGAATCCGCGATATTTTTTGTCAGAATTTTCGTACTTTTTCTTTTTTTTTAAGGAAATACTTTTTTTTTTTTTTCAAGTTGGCAAATTTATCTGCAAGGTCCAAAATAAATCTGCGACGCACGTCGCACGTCTCGAACTTTCTGCT
This sequence comes from Maratus speciosus, assembly GCA_963932465.1. Lineage (NCBI taxonomy): Eukaryota > Metazoa > Arthropoda > Arachnida > Araneae > Salticidae > Maratus > Maratus speciosus. The sequence goes on from OZ010799.1 coordinate 133,822,147, forward strand.
ACCGGGACATGCACTTATGATGTGCACTACAATATGCATTCTATAGAATATGCGGTGCAAACAATAGTTATTATTCTTTTACAGGGCCATACAAAAGAATTCCGTTACATAACAGTATAGGCGGGGAATTGTTTGTGGCGTATTTTAATTATGCTAAACTATTACATATATAATGAAATTGATATACGTTGCTGAGGTTTACTATAAGTTATTTAATGTATAATACGAAGTGCAGAGAATTTACAGGGACATACAAAAGATTTTAGATACTATATTGTATGCGAAGTTCTGCACATTAGCGATGATGCTGGAAATGCGTTTTTAATTATGATATGCGCTTTTATGTTTCATTATATTTATGTATAATATATGGTGTGTATATATGCTATAGTTCATAAACAGGGCTAAACAAAAGAATTCGTAATTGATAAGCGCAAATTGCATAAAGGTGGTTTTTAAATCATTTATGCAGTTTTATGCTGAACTGCATTTAGTTTACTAAGAAATGTTTATAGAATATAGATAAAATGATATACAGGGTCATGCAAAGATTGGATAAATAGCCGTCTTATAGACGGCTATTTATAATGGCTATGATAGACGGCTATGATAATTTCTGGAAATGTGATTTCAGTAATTTTAAGAGTGTTTTAGTTTGAATTAAATTTTAGCTAAACAGTGGCGTGTAATAAGGGTTACACAAAAGTATTCAAGTATGTTTCCATCTATTAGTATAAATTATTGAATGATAAATTTCAACTTGTTATGGGTTTTCTTGCTAAACTAAATTTTCCCATTATATAGTATATATAATCAACCTACAGATCAAAAACAGGGCTGTTCAAAAGAGTTGGAGTATATATTTGGCTATGGACGGTAACTGCTGTAATCAGTTTTTCAAACGTTTTATGCGTTTTCTAAAATGTTTACCTAGCTGTCGTATTTACCTTATTTCCATAAATAACGAAGTTTTGTTAAAGCATTCTGGAAGTGTTCGAAAGTGTTTCATAATCTATGCTTAACGGAGGATTTTTCATTCTTGTTTTAATTGATCTTTATTTCTTTTTTTTTTAGTTAAAAAAATTTTTAAACAAGGATTTAAGATAATTTTATAAAATATTTTCCTGTTTTGTTTTCATTTTATTTTTCTTTCTTTTTGTACGTCAAATCCCAAAAGAAACATTGTGCTATTAATCCTACTAGGGGATCGTACCCGGGCTTCCCGGGTTAAAGAATATAGGCGAAAATATTTTTTTAATTGAAAACTAATAATTTTTTTATATAATTCACCACATACATTAAAAAAGCATTTCTCATATGAAAATACGAATTATGCAATCAAATAAATTTATGAAGTTTATCAAAAGCGATATTTTCTTATTAGCTCCTTTTATATTCTGATAATTTCAGATTTTATACATGTCTGATAAATTTGTGTTTTATTAATATTATTTTATTTATTTATTCATAGGGAATTTTTTTAATGGATATTAGCCGTAAGAAAATGATGAACTCGTTATTTTGTTTTAAGGGCAATCGGATTAATATTGAGTAGTCGAGCTCCGCGCGATATAGATAAATTAAAAAATATTTCATGCTTTAAAATTGTTTTTAAAACCATAGACAATCAGTAAACTGGGATGAACTTTGCAAACAAATTCCATTTGAAAAAAAAAAAAAAATCCTATTTGGTGACCTAAAAATTTAAATTGTACGATTACAAATATGTTAGATTTGTGTTTTTTAGGGTTTCGTTCATCTGACGAAACCCTATTCGTCTCGCTCCTCTGTCTGTCTGTCCGTCACAGAGCCCGTTCTCAGAAACTATACATGTTGGAGACTTGAAATTTTGCATACTTATAGCTGAACACCACACATCATACGGCAAATGATAAAATTTTGAAAAAGTCGTAAATTTAACCCTTTGGGCTCCCAAATGTGTATTTCGAACAATTCTTTCTAAATGAGCCCCTAATTAGGTTGAAGGCGTGAAATTTTGCGTACTTATAGCTGGACACCTCAGACCAAACGGCAAATCATAAACTTTTGAAAAAGTAGTACATTTAATCCTTTGTGCTCCTACATGTGTATTTTAAACAATTCTTTCTAAGTGAGCCCCTAATTAGGTTGGAGGCATGAAATTTTTCATACTTATAGCTGAACACCTCACATCAAACGACAAATCATAAAATTTTGAAAAAGTTGTAAATTTAACCCTTTGGTGTCTCACATGTGTATTTTAAACAATCCTTTCTAAGTGAGCCCTTAATTAGGTTGGAAGCGTGAAATTTTACATACTTATAGCTGAACGCCTCACATCAAACGACAAACTATAAAATTTTGAAAAAGTCGTACATTTAACCCTTTGGTCTCCCACATGTGTATTTTAAACAATTCTTTCTAAGGGAGCCCCTAATTAGGTGAAGGAGTGAAATTTTGCATACTTATAGCTGAACACCACACATCAAACGACAAATCACAAAATTTTGAAAAAGTCGTACATTTAACCCTTTGGGCTCCCACATGCGTATTTTAAGCAATTCTTTCTATCTGAGCAGCCCCTTATTAAACTGGAGATTTGAAATTTTGCATATTTATAGCAAATTTGTCACCTGAGGCCAGGCGACAAATCATAAAATCTTGAAAAAGTCTTACGTTTAACCCTTTGAGCTACCACTTATGTATTTTAAGAAATTCTTTCTAAGACAGCCCTTAATTAAGTTGGAGACATGAATTTTTGCATACGACCTCAGACCTCTCGACTGAATACCTCAGACTACACAACAAATCATAAAATTTTCAAAAAGTCTTATATTATTTTCTCCTCCGGGCTCTAACTTGTGTATTTTAAGCAATTTTTCTAACCTCCGCCCTTTTCACCCGGGGAGCACTTTTCCAACTTTTGCTGACACCCCTTTGACCATTCTTTCATATTATGCACCATAGCCTTACATATTTTAGTTCCACTTTTTACCACCAGGGGCGCCTACTTACCTCGTGTGCTATGGGTCCAATCCCCTCGACTAATATATCTACGGATAGTATGTAAAACGGAGCTTCGTTCGGATAGAGATTTGTTTAGAATAGAGTGCGCCGCTGGTTGCGAAATGTGGAACTAACAGATTTTTCAAAAGGATAAAGTGTTTTGAAAGGAATATTAAACGAAATCCTCTGTGCGATCTGTGATCACACTTACCCACTTGTTCAATATTATTTTCTTTATTTGTTTATAAAAGAAGTATTAATTTCGTTAATTTGTCTTTCACAAATATGTTAGATTGGTGGTTTTTTTAATATTATTCTTTTATTTTTGTTTATGAAAGAAGTATTAATTTCGTTATGCAAAGAAAGTCACAAACAAATGCTGAAAAATATCTGTTGCTTTATGTGCAAAATGTTTATTATGATTATGTATTGACACCGGCACGTGATAAGATAAACTTTAAAAAATCATGCTTAAAAATTATTTTAGAAAATATAATACATCAGTCAATGAATGCAGTTTTTAAACAAATTGCATTTGAAAGTAAATCTTTTTTCCTGTGCGACGAAAATTGAAAATGTACGATGGTCAGAAGATTAAAAAATTGCAGTAGCAAAAATTTCAAAACCGAAATTTGATCGTGAAGGGTTGCCATTCGCAAAATGACGTCAGTGTTACGCACAGATACGTTTGTTCTTTATAATATAGATACTTAATCAATAAAATATAATAAAGATCAGTTATTAGGATGTGGTTATCAATTGAGGCTCTTATGCTTGGATTTCCGGAATGAAAACAGCAATTTTCACCTTCTCAAAATTTGCATACGCACTTCTCATATCCATATTCATCATTTTTTAAAAATTTGTATTTCGTTTGATCATTTAAAAATCCTTTTAACTAAAAACTTGAAGTCACTATTGTCAGCAACATCTATTATGTGAACAGACGCACTCTTTACATGAGATTCTAATCTCAATTCCGGAGAGTAGAAATTTCCATAATTTATATTTTTTAGACGCATTTGTGTTAAAATGTTTAGTTTTATCTAAGAAAGTGATCGTTTTCTTTTAAATATGACTTCATTTTCATTTAAATAAGCATTTCGCTTAGTGTCTGAAACTTAGTATCAGTACACAAGCAGGAAGAAAAACAATATAGAAAATTTATGAGGAAAAATGCGTGTTTTCAAAAGCAGTATGTTATTTTCCGTTATTATGCCCCTAATATAATATTCTGCTTCTAATGGGATTTTGCGACACTAAACCCTATAGAACAATTTTTATCAAAAATTTTGAATTTTTATGAGAAAATAGCATGAGTAAAGTTAAAAACACATCATTATTTCTCACTTGTCTGCAATAATGAAAGCTATCTAATTTTCATCATTTTGAAGAAATTTCATAAAATGCTTTTAAAATTAAAATATAAAAATGGGGATATTTAGAAAAAAATTCAGATAGTTCGATCACATCTACAAAGGAAGAGCTTTCTGTTTAAAAAAAATATCAGTAAAATTGGTTCAGCAGAACGATCAGGGCAGATGACTAAAAAAGACACTTGCGTTTTAAATATATAGATTATATAAAATTAGGAAAAAATAAATTAAGCAAATTATATTGTTTTTATAAAATTACAGTAGAATGGCCAAAAGAATAGCATTAAAATTTTATTATTCAAGAGAATTTTCGACAAAAACTTCAGGAACACGATGTTATTTTAAATCGCGAATTATTTGTTTGCTTGTCTAACTTGGCGAAGCAAATCCATCCAGCGAGAATAATCAATTTCTGTAATATAAATCGCTATTATTTACATGTCAACTTTCTTTTATAAAGACACTCTAAATTTTTGTAAAACATTGCGCTTTATCAGTGTGTGATTTCAATTACATTATTTTCAAAAGTGAAGCATTTTCACCTGTGAAGAATTTCATAGCAGCTGGGTTGTGAAAATGACGCACTTCTACAAAATATAATTCAAGTTTAAGAATTAAAATGAACGCTTTTTTATAAAATGACATCATTTGCATCCGCTAAAGCAATCCTCTTTTACAATACAGTCTTAAACTTCGTCTATAGAAAAGTGTGCATAGGACGTCATTATCACGGAATAACAGACAATATTCTTGACGTAGCCCATACTTTAATTTCAATTTTTTTTTCGGGTTTTATGAGAAAATGGCATCAAAAAGATGCAGTATCTCCTATTTTCGACTATTTTTCGTTTACTTTCAATGACTTTCAATAGAAATGAGGTACCTTTGTTGCCACGATAAGAAAAATGGTATTAAAAACTATAAAAAAATCAATATCTCAAAAATAAATGGAGGTACAGCTTTCAAACAAATTGCATTTAAAAGAGCATTTTTTCCTTATACGACGGCGTAAAAATTTAAAATGTGCGATGGTTAGAAGTTTAAAAATTTGCAGTAGAGAAAATTGCAAAACCAAAATTTTATTTCAAATTTCAAAGTGTTGCCATTCGCAAAATGATGTATGCGTTACGCACAGATATGTTTGTCCTTTATAATATAGATAGAAACATCCAACTTTCATACTATTTGCAAATATCAGAATGATTCGTTTCTCAATAATAATAATTATTTTTATTTCCGTAACGCTGCTTTAATTTTCAATCTATTATACACTTCAAATTAACATCCTGTTCTACAAATACAAAGTTTTGGATTTGAATTGTTAACCAAACACTGAATTTTACAATTAGATTCATAAAACTGTATATTTAAACTTTTCATATGAAAAACTGAAAAGTTCCAAATGCTTTACATAGTTTAAAATAAAACAATAATCACTCACATCATGCATGTTAAAATATTCTAACAAACGAACTCTTCCGATGTTAAAAATAAATATGTAATTGAAAGTTAAATAAGATTGTATCCAAGCACATTTCGGCAACAAATTCACAATAGATTTTCTTAATTCTTTATGTAGTCATATTTACATTATTTACCTCTAGAATAATTTTGGTCTTTCATTCTTTAAATCGAATATGAAAAAAAAATAACGAAAGAATTTTTTTTTTTATAAACAACTATGATAGTAAAATAAGACTTTTTTTTTACATTCTCCTATCTTTACAAGAAGAAAGTATTGAATTCGTGAAAATTTTCGAATTCCGGTTCGATAGATTTCTAGGTTTTAGCGGTCAGAGATCCCGAAAATCATGGTTTAACAAAATGTCTGTCTTGGAGTCTGTCTGTCTTGGAGTCTGTCTGTCTCTATGAGACACAATTTTTAAATGCGCCCTATCTCAAGAACTAATGCACGGAATTTACTAAAACTTTGGATACAGTTAGTCTCTGATATAAATTGGTGCTGATTAGTTTTTGGTGTAAATCACCCAACAGGTAGCGCTGGTGTGCTGCATTTTGCACGATTTTCGCAATAGCTCTAACTCAAGTCCTAAAGCACGGATTTTCAGAAAACTTCAGATTCATTTATTTCTTCATATAATTTGGTGCTGATAACCTTTTGGTGTAAATCGCTCAATAGGTGGCGTTGCTATGCTGGATGATTTATGATTATACCAATAGCTCTATCTGAAGAACTAATGCACGAATTTCTATCAAACTTCAGATTCAGTTAGTCTCTGATATCAATTAGTGCTGTTTAGTTTTTGGTGTAAATCACCCAATAGGTGGCGCTGTTATGATGCATTATTCTTGATTTCCGCAATTGCTATATTTCAAGAACTAATGCACAGATTTTCATCGAACTTCAGATTCAGTTATACTTTGATATAATTTGGTGCTGATTATGTTTTGATGTAAATCGCCCAACAGCCAACAGTTGGGGCTGCTAGGCTGCAATTTTCACGATTTTTGCGATAGCTCTATATCAATAATTAATGTACGGAAGCTAATCAAGCTTCATATTGTGTTACTATGAAGGCGAAAACCACCACACATTTTAAATTAAAGATCTTGCCAGTGAGCAATGTACGAGTGAATTATACATAGCAAAGCTTCGCAGCACACATTTTATTTTGAGCTCTCATCCCATAATTTCAGCAACTGCAAACAGTTTCAGAAAAGTAGAGATGAAATTTTATTGAAGAATGTTTATGTTTGACATAATATAATGATGGGGTGGGCCGCTTAGAATGGCATGTCTTTACAGAGACAGAATATCAGGCCGAATGTTACACTTACATATCAATCGCACGCCAACATCCATTGGAATACCAAGCAAATATGAGAGTTAAAACAAACGCCAAAATTATCCGTTGCATAGTAAAGCGATGGGAGAGAATTTAAATTATTGGCGAATAAAAAGATAAAGACAAAATCGCGAAATTACCTCAAGCAACCCTACCGAAACATTTACAATACGTTAAAATCTATATATATTACAGATGACATATATATTTTATGATTAAATTTATTGCTTGAGTTATAATGCAAAAAATGGATAAAATCCCCTTGTTAATAAAAATAATCGCTTTCTTTTATAAACAAAGTAAGGAAATTACCCACATAAATCACGTGAATAAAAATAGATTAGTATAAAATTAATATCGAAATGACAGGATTGCAATTATCGTAAATCTTTACACATAATTTAAGTTGTTGAATTGCAGATATAGATTAGCGAAAAGAAAAATGATAATGAATGAATCCGTTTAATGTTTATCTTTATATAACACTTTACTTCCGCATGAAAGAAACGAGAAATAAGCATGAAAATGTATTTCGCCATGAGATTACTTTTTAACAAATCCAGTTATGACTGATTGAATAAAAGGAAAGTAAGGGTAAACATTAATTTAAAAATAGAATAAAAAGGACAATAGATCTAATTTCCAGAAGAGGATAGATCTAATTTCCTCTGTTGTAATATTTCTTGCGAAGCCTGAATAAAATTAACAAATAAATGAGAGTCCTTTTTAAAATCCTCTTGAATATTTTCAAAGTCATTAACATTGTCACATCAACTTCAGTTATGCATCCTATATTTGTGTTTTTGTTCACATGCACATTTTCTTTAAATTTATTTTTAACATAAATGTTAAATTTATCAGATGCATGTTTCTTTACCTTCTTTTTATACTGATGTTTACTATCTTGTAGCTGAATAATTGAGTCAAAAACCAGAATATCTTTAGAAAATGCATTACTTTAGAACAAATATGAAGTCTCGTGTAACATGTTATTAGTTTTAACGGTGACACATTTGTCTTCATCAGGATGCAACATAAGTTTACATTTTAGAGTTACATCTTCAATAATGTGGGTGTCTACAGAAATATTATAGCATTCCGGTGATGTATCATTTGACTCTATACACTGTTAAAAATTTTGCAGCATTCTGGCAGGTCATTCGACCGTTTTTTGAAAAAACGGTTTCATAACCATAATTTAACTATATTCTGACCATAAAATGGCCAATAATATGGTCAGAATAGTGTTAAATTACGATTGTGTAACCGTTTTCGGAAAAAACGGTCATATGACCTGCCAGAATGCTGCATATTTTTAACAGTGTACAAGTGAACGGTATATGTAAGTCATTGAGTTGCATAATTTTATTTAACAAATCTAATGTGATGTTATATCTTTGTAGAAAATCTAGCCCTAAAATGCCATAAAATTTGTATGACGTATCTAGGTATATCTAGACATAAAAACAATGACAAAAATTTCCGACTGATCTTAAACAAGAAACGTATACATGCTGTAAATTTCAATTCAGAGTTAACCGTTGTCAGTGTAACATTGGAGCCTAGACGTTTATATTTTAATTTGTGTTTAAGATTTTCAAAAAGTTTCACGGAAATTAAAGACGTGCTGCTACCAGTATCTAATAATAAGAAAGCATCTTCCTTGGCAATGGATGCCTTTACAAGAGGAAGTGCCGGAGAGTCTCTATTGACATTAAATATGTGTTCATGAAACTCACTGTCTGTCTGGGTAGCACAACTGTTTGCAATTTTTATCGTAGACTCTGTTTGCGATGCAATCGAGTTAACAATTCTTTTAGAGGATAATTTTGGAAGTTCGTGAAATTGTGTGTGAAAAATGGCTTGTTCATTTGTTGCTGACATGTCTTGAATTTGTTGAGCTGTAATATCATCAGCGCTATTACACCTCATTTTGAGTTTAAATTACGGTCTTTAAAATTATTGTGTCGTTTATAATCATTGTTCTGTTGATGAAATTGCCGTGTGCAAGCACGGTGCCACTTAAAACAATTGGTGGCCACATGACCGACCCGAAAATAAAGCTGGCAACGTCCACTGTTATGTCTCTGAAAATTTTGATGCCTGGGGGGGGGGTGGTTGATAAGTATTACGAGTTTTATAATTTTTTTTAATTACTGAGACTTTGTATACTTGTGTTGGCTGACCTCAGGTGATTGTTTATGTTCCCGGGACGATGAAGTAGCGGCAAAACTTAAAGTGTTAATTTTTTCGGTCAATTCCACTAACTGTATTTGAATATTGTCAGTCACCTGAGAAGAAGAAGAACTACTCGTAAGAATTTGATCCTGACCAAAAATATCCTGTAAAGTCTGGGCTCTCTCAATCGCTTTGTCGAAATCCTTAATATTTTTTTCCTGAATTTTAATTTTGATTTCAGAGGGCAAACACGATAATAATTTAACAAATTTAATATTATCCGAAGCAGTTTTCTCAGAAATATCCGGATATACTGTTGTTACTAATACATTTAAACGGTGAGCAAAGTTCCGAATATTTTCATGGGGCAAGAGGGTTAAATGGTTAAGATCGTTTAAAGATGAGGCGGTAGAGCTCACAGCAAAGAATTTTTTAAATGCCTTCTCAATGAAGTCAAAATTAGTTGCCTTAGAGAGGATTTGATTTTCAATCACGTACTTTTTCGCGGGACCTTTAAGTTTAGACCTTAAAAAGAGGACCAGTTGCTCTTCATCTAACTTTTTGATCTTGCCATAAGCTGACACTTGATCAAAGAAAAAGTTAATAAGGGTAGGATCACCCTCAAAATCATCCACAAAAAAATTAAAATTATGAGACTCTGCCATTTAAATATAAACCCTATAATATATACCAACTAGAACTGATAAAAAATCACTAAAATTTAACTTACCAAAATAATAAATATCAGCAACAAAATTATCATATATAAATTGCAAAGAATGAAATAAATTTAAGGAATATGTGTGCATGATCAAAATAGACATTTTCACTTACTTTGGAAGAACAAAACATCTCCAGATCAATATAGGCACAAAAAACATCAATATATTTACGAGTACTTTTTATTATTATTATCTAGTGAAACTATATATTCATTCATTTACTTAAAAAGTACTCAATAGGAATCATGCCCACTTAAAAATTCAGTTTTGTTTTCAATAAACATATAATAAATACATACTCTAAATAAAAATTGTAGAGATCATTTAGCGATTAGCGATTCAATGAAACCTTTATGCACACGAAAAGTCCAAAATAATACTATCATAATTATTTACGATCAAAAATATGCAAAATCAAAATTAGTATTAAAGAAATTTTATCTGTTACTTACGATATCCCTGAATAATATCTCATTTATGTATTATCATACTTAAAAAAAATTCCTTTTCTTTCTTTTTTTTTTTTTTTTTTTTTTTTTTTGTAACACTTGCAAGAATTTTTATTTTAAACACTGTTCTGTAAAGTTTCTATTTATTTTTCAAATTTAAAAATTAACTACGATGACACTGGCGACAATAAAAAAATCACTCTCCAGAAAATATAAAAACGTTGTGAGAAAGGAATTCAAACAAACAAACAAAAAAAAAATAACTATGTAAATTTTATAGATGTGTTGGTGAAAATAAAAAAATCACTCACCAACACCCATTAAAAAAAAAAAGCGCACCGCTTTTTTTTTTTTTATCTCTGTACTTTAGTGAAAATTTGCACAAATTAATTGCAGATTTACTTTGGCTCGAAAAAAATTTTGTGATAATTTAAGAGACACTTGAGTACTAACGTACACATTGATTCATCATCGCACATCATGAAGCTTATGCACTGGTATTCTCAGGTTTCACCACGCACACGGGGGAAACATACCCCTTGCCGCTTGCTGACATTAGGAGTACCCCACACTCCATATTACTTGCTCTCCAAGATTGTTAGCACATACAGAACTGTGTCACACTAATTTTGTAGCACATTTGGACACATATAGGAGCCCGCACACTGCAATAGAAGATTAAATCGGCACATCACGATCATTTAAGAACCCGGGAGCCCCCGGGCAGGACTCCAGATCTTGACAGCGGAATCAGGAAAGCCGGACTGAGATCCGAGACCAGAGTGTCAGCAGTTATCCGCGACATGGGAACAGCCGATAAAATCCATGACTAACAGTACAGCAGCAGGAAAAATTCGGGACCATCAGGATCGCAGCACAACAACATCGGGACCACCCCATCGTATTAAAAGTAAAAAAAAAACCCGTTCGCAGTCAAAAATATTAGGCACCAATTTGTATGAGGGAATAATAACACTAACACATTTTAAATTACAGGTTTGGCCGGTGATGTAAGAGTGAAAGAACATTGCAAAGCTTCGCAGCACCCATTTTATTTTGAGCTCTCATCCCATAATTTCAGCAACTGCAAACAGATTCAGAAAAGTAAAGATGAAATTTTATTGAAGAATGTTTATGTTTGACATAATATAATGATGGGGTGGGCCGCTTAGAATGGCATGTCTTTACAGAGACAGAATATCAGGCCGAATGTTACACTTACATATCAATCGCACGCCAACATCCATTGGAATACCAAGCAAATATGAGAGTTAAAAAAAACGCCAAAATTATCCGTTGCATAGTAAAGCAATGGGAGAGAATTTAAATTATTGGCGAATAAAAAGATAAAGACAAAATCGTGAAATTACCTCAAGCAACCCTACCGAAACATTTACAATATGTTAAAATCTATATATATTACAGATGACATATATATTTTATGATTAAATTTATTGCTTGAGTTATAATGCAAAAAATGGATAAAATTCCCTTGTTAATAAAAATGATCGCTTTCTTTTATAAACAAAGTAAGGAAATTACCCACATAAATCACGTGAATAAAAATAGATTAGCATAAAATTAATATCGAAATGACAGAAATGCAATTATCGTAAATCTTTACAAATAATTTAAGTTGTTGAATTGTAGATATAGATTAGCGAAAAGAAAAATGATAATGAATGAATCCGTTTAATGTTTAGCTTTATATAACGTTTTACTTCCGCATGAAAGAAACGAGAAATAAGCATGAGAATATATTTCGCCATGAGATTACTTTTCAACAAATCCAGTTATGACTGATTGAATAAAAGGAAAGAAAGAGTAAACATTAATTTAAAAATAGAATAAAAAGGACAATATATGATGCATCATCATAGTTACACTTTCATACACATAGATAATTTAGAATGGTCATTTAATTTTGGTACTGTGATGATAAATTTTGAAGTATTAATATGCATCGGATAGAAGAATGTTTTGGGATTGAATCCGACTAGTTTTATCCTAAAACGATTTTTAGAAACCTCAAATACATATGAATTCAAAATTACAGCTCATTCTGCTAAGTAATTTTTCAGTTATTATTTGAACTCTACCAGGACTATAATCTGTTTTGTAACAAAATAATTAATGTATCACTGTTTTGCAACAATAAATCATATAAAAGTGAATTTATCATTAGGAGTTCTAAACTTCAAACTTTTGTAATTCCTAAACTATTTGATTGAAAGCATTTATTCCTGTTTAGTACTCTGAAGTAAAATTTAACAAATAATTCTAATATGATGTGAAAACAGGTTTCGTATCCCTCTCAGGAATTAAACATCAGATTTTTGGAATTTTGGAAAAGTAAGATTTGTCTTATTTTATGAAGAAATTCTGTCTTGAAATAAGGTGATCATCACTTTACAAAAAATCTGGTATTCAAATTCCCTGAATACCCAAATGTTTTCCCAGCCCAAATGTCTCAAATTCAATGTATTTATGTTTAAGGATTTTAGTATTATAATTAAACAAAAAATTATCACATTAGGATTATAACTTCAGGAAATATTAATACAAATAGGAAAATGTAATTTAACATTAGAAGCTCTAAATTTTGAATGTTTATAATTCTAAAACGTATGATCTAAATGACTTAACATTTCATTTCTAGGCATAGTTTGAACCGAAGATTTAAAATATATTGTAAAAATTGGGTATTGCCACTGAAAAAAACAAAGATTAGTCTCATTTTGATTTGTTGATGGTCCCCTAAACAAATTTTATATACATTATTTAAAAGTCGACTTTATTTCCAATCGTTTGGTACCTGTAAATTTTTTCTCTTAATTAGTTGCAGTGCAGAGTTAGTAAGGGGTGTTTATTTTTTTTCCATGACTATATATTACACTAGTCAACAGCCATTTTGTGTCTGACCTATAATTTTTTTTATGTATTTTTGCCTGTAATCCGAATCTGCTATCTGAAATTTTCTATCATGTAAGGTAGGGGTGCACAACCTTTTTGAGAGAAGAGCCACTTACAAAAATGCCTGGGCTGTCGAGTGCCACATCAGTAACACAGATATAATTCTATTTCTTGGAAGTGGGGGAATCCGTGGCTTATAAAAAACATTATTTCATAGGAGTGGCAGTTTTACCCCTCTAGGTTCCCCTACCCAGTCAACATACCCAATTCAGCTGGCAAGAATATATTAGCAGTTTATGTTTGTATATATAACAAGGATATAGCAAGAATTATTTTCAAGGAGTGAAAATATTCCTTGACTTTATTCGGGGGAGTAAATTTTGCTTTATTAGAAGTGCCAAAAAACAAACATAGGCATGAAAAAGGCTAGTGCCGAAAAAATGTGAACTTTATGAACGAAGTTACTTTATATCGGCGAAACTCGCAATTTTTCTGCAGCCGATCAACAAAATTTTAGATTTTCCCGTGCCTGATCGAAAAATTCGCGATTTATCAACACCTTATCAACGAAATTCGCAATTTTACATGCCCAGTTTACGGAATTCGCGATTTTTAATTGACTGAAAAAATTTTCAATTTTTTCCCGCGGGGAATTTTTACGCCTTTTTCTCACGATAAACTGCCGAAAATCCTGATTTCACCGCAGCTGATCGACGAAATTTGCAATTTTTTCGCACTTAATCGACAAATTTCGCGATTTTTCCGCGCACGATCAACAAAACTCGCGGTTTTTCCGCACCCTGTCAACGAAATTCGCGATTCTTAACTGACCGACGAAATTTAAAATTTTTTCCTTTGTCAAATTGGCAAAATTCGCGACTTTTTATAGCACTAAACTGAAGAAACTCGCGATCTTTCCGCAGCCGATCAACGAAATTTCCAATTCTTTCGAGCTTCATCGACAAAATTCACGGTTTTCCCGTTCCCGATCAACGAAATTCGAGATTTTTCCGTATGCGATTAACAAAATTCGCGATTTTTCCGCGCCTGATCGACGGAACTCGCAATGTTTTCTTGCCCGATCGACAAAATTCGCGATTCTTAACTTACTAACGAAATTTTATTTTTTCCCCTGGGCAAATTGGTGTAATTCGCGACTTTTTTTTGGAATAAACTGACGAAACTCGCAATTGTTCTGCAGCCGATCAACAAAATTTGCTACTTTTCTCGCGATTTCCAATTCTAGATCGGCGAAACTCTCGATGGTTTGCACCCGATTGATGAAATTTGCGATTTTTCCGAAACCGATCGACGAATCTCGCGGTTTTCCGCTCCTAGTACACGAAATTCGCATATCTTAAATAACTGACAAAATTTGCAATTTACCCTCGGCAAATTGGCGAAATTCGCGACTTTTTCCTGCGATAAACTGACAAAATTCGCGACTTTTCCACGCGCGATCACCAAAATTCGCGACTTTTCCGCGCGCGATCAACAAAATTCATGACTTTTCCGCGCGCGATCAACGAAACACGGGATTTTTCTGCTCCCGATCGATGAAATTCGAGATATTTTTCGACTAGCAACTGACGAAATTCGCTACTCGGGAATTTCTTAAATTGATACAAATGGTATCGGACAGGCGATTAATGAAATTCGCGATTTTTAACTGATTGACGAAATTTGCAATTGTTTTCCGCGGCAAATTGACGAAATTCACGATTTTTTCCTGCAACGTATGGTCCAAAATTGCGATTTTTGGCAATTATAAATTGACAAAAGTCGCGGGCCACAGGTTGTGCATCCCTAATGTAAGGGTTTTACAAAATTTTAGAATTTATTGTTTGCTTTCATGGTAAAATAAGTGGTGAAATGTAAATTATCGTTTACATTTTGTGGTCAAATAATAAGGAAATGAATGATTATATAGGTTAAAACCTATATTTATATGCATTCTGCCATAAAAGCAACTATCAAAGCATTCAGCACTGTCATCTAGAAATACTTCATCCTATTTTGAAAAATATCATGTTAATATTAACATTATGGGCATTTGTACAATACATTCGTGTTCGTATTATTTCATAGTCTGTGATAAGTAACCAAGGAAATATATAGGGTGTACCAAAAGTCTTGCCCAGATTATAAAAATTCATTACAAATTAATCGTTTGTATAATAATGTAACTTGTTGCATCATTGTATAGGCCAGTTTTAGTACTTTTTTGTGAAATAGATGGCGCGATTGCTCCTTAAGTAGATTGGACGGGATGGACCAACACCCTAGTGCCCGAGCTATCCAGATAGTAATTTTGTGGATTTTTTTCTTTGGGGTTATATCAAGGACAGAGTTTTTGCCACACCAATTACTGACGTCGAAGAACTGAAGACTAGGCTACAAGCTGCTGTGTGTACTGTAACAGAAGACATGTTAAAGAACACTTGGCAGGAACTAGAATACCGTTTAGGCATTCTCAGAGCTAACAAGGGAGCACACGTCGAAATTTTCTGAGGTACGCGGTGTTATAAAAAAATTATAACAGTACATGCAATGTATCTAAACAAACATATGTCTAATTATAATGGATTGAACACATTAAATATTTATAATCAGGGCAAGATTTTTCGTTCACCCTGTATTTACTCATGAATTTTATGTTTTTTTTTATATTTCAAACGATCAATTATTGTCTAATATATCACTTTCTCTTTACCTAAGTGTCCCGTATCTAATAAATGTGACAGGATTGAGAGCATCTGATTACTCCATTGAATTCAGCACCATAAATTAGTTAAATGCACCAATTTATATTATACAGAAAAAATTGTTGACTAGCGTTATTAAAACATTAATTTATTTTACTAAATAATTTATTATTTTACTAATTAATTTATTTAAATCTTTTTCAAACAGTAAATGAGAAAACAGTGCAATTTTTGTCTTACTTTTAGTAGTTTAACTTGAAACAGATTCTTTGTGTGCCAGAGCAAATAAAAGAAGAAAGCTCATTCAACAAACAATGGAAATTGTTACAAAGAATTATTAAGTACAGTAACAACCAAAATATTTATTGAGATTCTAGTAGCAGAAAAAGATGTCAAAATATCTTAAAAGGTTACTCGTACAATTATTCCGGTTTCGATTAAAAAAAAAAAAACTTTTGATTTAAAACAATTTTTAAATTAGGTAAATAAATGATTCTTCAAATTTTGCTTGCATTTAATTTTCTTTTTAGCTTGCAACTTTCATGAAAAAGAAAAAGGAAGAAGAAACCGATAGTGAATGACTAAGTAACAAATTTGGAATTGCCCACCAAAAAGTTCAAAGTGCCCCCCTGTGGGGCTTACGCCCCACATTGGGAACCACTGGTGTACTGTAACAGAAGACACGTTAAAGAACACTTGGCGGGAACTAGAATACCGTTTAAGCATTCTCAGAGCTACCAAGGGGGCACATGTCGAAATTTACTGAGGTACGCGGCGTTATAAAAAAAATATATATATAACAGTACATACAATGTATCCAAACCAACATATGTCTAATTATAATAGACTGAGCAAATTAAATATTTATAAACAGATCAAATCTTTTGGTTCACCCTGTATTTACTCATGAATATTATGTTTATATTTCAAACGATAAATTTTTGTCTAATATATCACTATCTGTTTACGCAAGTGTCCTGTATATGATAAATGTGACGTGATTGAGATAATATGATTACTTCACTGAATTCAGTAACATAAAATTAGTTAAATGCACCAATTTACATTGCACGGGAAAAAAACTGTTGACTAGTGTTATTAAAGCATTAATTTATTTTACTAAATTATTTAAAAACTTTTCAAACAGTAAATGAGAAAACAGTGCCATTATTTTTTTATACTCTGAAATTATATTAATGCAAAACATAAATTTTTCGAATTTAATTAAATGTATTATTTCAGCTAATTAAATTTATTAAATAGTTGCGTTTTGTTATTTGCATGTAGAAATATTGTCACATGTCCTTAAACAATTTAACACAATAACATGCTTCTTGTTATTTTATTTTAGTAAAATCATTAATACTGAAATATATATATATTTTTTTAAATGCTATATTTAGACTGCGTCTCAGCTTATGATCAAATCAAATATGAATTAAATAGAAAAAAACATGTTTCCATGCTAATGGATATAAATGATTATAATAAGATAAACTCTCTTAATAGTCTTTAAACTAGCTGTTTAACCCGTTCTACGCACGGGAGTTCATGAATTTTATTCTAAAGCCAAAATTAAAAATAAAAAACAGTACAACCAAACTAAAGTTTATGAATATAAAAATGATTTATGTCTATTAAAAATCAGTAAATACAAAACCAATATGAAATAAGTATGTACACAAAAAATCAGTTATGTATTAAAAAATAAATAAAAGTAAGTATTTACATAACTAGATTAAAGTTTGGGAATATAAAAATCAGTTATGGAGTCAATATTTAAACAACCAAACAAAAATTTGCAAGAAAAAATGAAATTTACATCGTGACTGCAAAAAAATGGAAAAAATTATTTTAAAATGAAAAATCTTTGCACTATTTTCCACATCATCAATGAGGTAAATTGCGGTAGACTCGTTTTTTTAGTAAGTATTTACACAACCAAATTAAAGTTTAGGAAATCAGTTATGAAGTCAATATTTACCCAACTAAACAAAAATTTGTAAGAAAGAATGGAATGTACATCGTCATTGTAAAAAATTAAAACAAAAATTCTTTTAAAATGAAAAATCTTTGCATTGTTTTCCACGTCATCCATGAGGTAAAGTGCAGTAGACTCATTTTTGTTTGTTTGTTTTTTACAATAAAGCAAAATAGCTGCGACTTAAGATAAAACTTCACGGAAGACAATGTTTTGTGTAAGTACCTTATCAGACTGTGACAAACGTTTTCCTTGTTCTGATCCGTCCTTGACCCAAACACGTACGCATCCTCTAGAAGTTGCTCTTGAAAAGGCTACATACAACATCCCATGCGAGAAAACTGGATGGGGCAAATAGATTCCAACCTTTTCCAAACTTTGACCCTGAGATTTATTGATAGCCATAGCAAAGGCGACCCTAAGTGGGAACTGACGGTAGCGTAACTGGGAAGGTAAACTGGTATGCGACAAAGTAAGCAGGATCCTCGGTATGAAAACACGGGTGCCTCTCTTATGTCCTGTCAAAACTTCTGCATCTATAACATTTTGCGACAATCTTTGGACTATTAAACGTGTTCCATTACAGAGACCACTGGGCGAATTCATGATCCTAAGCAACATAACAATAACGCCAACTTTAAGATTTAACTGATGTGGTGGCATTCCAGAAGGTATTAAACTATTGATGAAATCCATCTGCAAATTATTTTCTTCTTCTTCATCATCACAAAGTATTGTATCAGCACTAAAATAAGACTTGACTTCGTCAGGTACTTTTTGTAAAACCTCCTCATTCAATCTCAAAGGATCCTCATTCTTGGGACACAAAATGACTCTTTCCGAAAGATGATCAAGATCAATTTCAGACGAATCAAAAATATCATCCACAATAGAATCCTACACTAAACATTCTGGAGGTATTTCAATAATATCTTCTCCGAGTTCATAATCATCAGTGAACAGACCATCCCCCAGGCGAATGAGGGATTCCACGAAATCAAGTTCCTCCGGCTCCGTTCGCATATTTGTAACCAGACTGAACTGTCGAAATGTTGGCCAGAGAGAAGAATTCTTGATGCAGCTTTCAAAAATGAGTGTTTTGTTTGCATGAATAGCTACAGGTAAAATCTGCCTTTAGTCACCTCCAAGAATAAACACTTTGCCTCCAAATGGGACATCCTTGCCAACCAAACCTCGCAGAAGTCTATCAACAGCATTCAGAGCATGAATAGGTGTCATGATACATTCTTCCCATATAATGAGCTCAGCAATTTGCAGTAATCTTCCTTCAGATGTATTTTGCCGAATTTTTGAAGCTGAATTATCCAATATGAAGACTGGTAATTTAAATTGAGAATGTGCAGTTCTTCCACCTTGTAAAAGTATAGATGCGATGCCTGTCCATGCAACCTGAATAGCAGTATGTTTCATTCCTCTGACGTGATGCAGCAAAGTATTGAATAGGAATGTTTTTCCTGTTCCCGCAAAAACATTGACACAGAAAACCTTAGCGGCAGTAACATAATAATTTTGAATATTTTCAATTACAGCATCAAAAATTATACGTTGTTCCGGATTTAGCATGTTTAACAATCGCTGTCCCTCTGCTCTTTCTTCTTGTAAATCATAGACATCGCCTTCCAAAGAATTCTCCAGGCTTGAGGGTTCAGGCAATTCAAGGCTATGAAGTGTCATGTTGTGTATGCGTAGATGATTGGCTATGTCTTGAAGGGCTCTATGTCTACTCTCCTGTAGCGGCAGATGGTGTGCAAAATCTTCTGAGAGTTCTGACTTAAATTGTTCCCATAATTAAATCGGTGAATTTGGATTACCAAAGACACATATGAAAGAAAACAGTTGTCTCAATTTGGGCGACATTTTAAATCCACATGCTTCTGTTAAACAATGTTGCCCTTCATCATCATCTTCTAATAAATTTCTAGCACGGCATGCAACCTCGAATGTTTCATAGACAGTATTCTCATACGTCCTTAACTCTTCGTAAGACTTGGCACATGACAAAGCAGTATACGAAGATGGAATCGCTCAGTATCCTTTGGGCTTACAGAATACATCCTTGATACTATGTAGTCACCTAATCTAACACGCCTTTGCCACACATTGCCTTTCCATACAAAGTTCTTTGGAATTTCTGTATAGAGATAGATGTTTGCTGAATGATCTGACCTGTTAAGTAGAAACCAAGCAGTGAGCATGGTGTCTTTATTACTTGCTCTTTCAAAAGCTTCACATTCTCCCGCTTCCCTAAAATACACAGATTGCATATCTTGTAGATACCAGCAATCTAATAATAATATGCGACTTGTCCTACATGGGCTTTTCAAGAAGTCACCACATTGCCTCTGGTACCGAAACATATCGAGCATTTAAATAACACTTCACCTCATCCTACACTATAAATCCCTCACCGTTATTTTCAAAAACAACTTTTGTGTAATCATGACCCTTGTATACATACTTAAAAATGTACTTAATGGATTTAACAGAGCTGCATATTTCGACATTAACATGGGTATTGCATTTCTTTGTGAGTTATGGGTTATAACGAACAATCCAACTGTTGTCTACGACATTTCCCTTTATCATTATGTGACTACCATCATCACGCCGTCTATACATTGGATAACCATCAACATTCTCAGCCGTTTTATGTCTGAACTCTTTTGGATAACCCTTTGAGCAAACACCGTCTTCCATGCAAGATGTGTTTGGATTTATGACGCCACATGATCCGTAAATCATCGTAGCCTTGACAATTTCGTGCAATCCATTTTCAATTAAGGAATCAGGTAATTCAGCACAGACGAGGGTGTCAATAGTGGCTGGATCTCTTATCTTATCATCATCAGTTAAAATGAGTAAAAAGGGCATGTGTGGCAATCGTCCCTTTTGGAATTCAATAACATGTATGTCTGCGACTGTGCGTCCCAAAATGCCGCTCTTTTTAAGATCGTTCAACATCAGTTTCTTCTTCATATCGAACACGCGTGCCACTAAATCTGGACGATCATGAGGATTTTGTCCTGGGAAAAGTTTCCCTTTGATTTCTCGCCAATTTGGATTGCACGTTAGGGTGACAAAAAACATCAGGCGTACCAAATTCTCTAACGATTGTCATCGCATCTTGATAATTTTGCTGCATGGCTCTTGGACTTCCTATGAATGTAGATGGCAAAATAACCATTACACCTGGTTTCAAACCAGATTATTCTGCTAGAGCATTAAGGTGATCTGCTAACCCTAAGTAAGATTCTACTCTTAATGTTTTCTGGTCAGAGCGGATGTAATTCAGACGGTTTCCTTCAACCTTGACATAAGCATCGACGCAATACTGCTGCAAGATTTTTCAACCATAAAGTATGGGATTGAAAACATTCTTTCTCAGTGACAACCTGTGACTGTAAAATTGAAGTTCAGAACATTCTGCATCCACACTCCAACCCTTTTCGCCATGTGGGAAAAATAAAACATAAGTCATTGGGCCACAATTAGGATTCAGGGCTTTTATTCTACACAGTTGATTCCCCTTCGGATATCCTATTGGTAGGTGGTGCACCATCCGAACTATGGAAAACCATGGCTATCTCATTTGACTTTGGTGCATTGTATCTGCCTCGATGCTAGTCCGCTGATAAATTTTTATCGCATATATACATACACACGCTGTAAGCTGCTCAAGGTCCTTTTTCTGCGATGACTCGTTCTTCCATTTCATGAAACATTTTAAAAGCATGTGCATATGGGTTAACTCGCCTGATAACATCCTCAAGCTTGCTTATGATTTCTTCTTTACATTTTAAATTTTCTCTACTGTTCATATGTTGCCGCAGTGCTATATCAGAATCCTATACATACAATTGAGTATATTTTTCCTGACTTACTTCAGATGGATGAAGATGAGAAGTATTATGATAAATTTGTCCATGGATTCTAAAACAATACGGGACAGTACCTGGGGGCGGTGTAACATGAGCACCCACAGAGGCAAAAGAGAACGCACTGTTATATGACATTATGTGTTCGTTAAAGTGAGCTGACGATCTATCACTGCCATATATAAGCTGTCTCATCTGATCTGGATATGGTTGAAGAGGTTCCAAAATTGCTTTGCCGTTGTGACAACAATGAGTATAAACTCCTCTTGTATTCTTCTCTGCATTGAAAAATAAATGGGTAAGTGTGATCACAGATCGCACAGAGGGTTTCGTTTAATATTCCTTTCAAAACACTTTATCCTTTTTCTAAATCTGTTAGTTCTACATTTCGAAACCAGGAGGCGCTTTCTATTTTACACAAACCTCTATCCGAACGAAACTCCGTTTTACAACCTAGCCATAGGTATATTTCTCGAGGGGATCGGGTCTATAGCACCCGAGATAAGTAGGCACCCCCTGGCGGTAAAAAGTGGAACTAAAATATGTAAGACTATGTGCATAATATGAAAAAGTAGGCAAAGTGGCGTCGGCAAAAGTTAGAAAAGTACCCACCAGGTGCAATGGGGGGAGGTTAGAAAAATTGCTTAAAATACACAAGTTAGAACCCGGTGGGTAAATAATATAAAACTTTTTGAAAATTTTTTGATTTTTCGTGTGATCGCAAGTGTTCTGCTATACGTATGCAAAATTTCAAGTCTTCAACTTAATTAGGGGCTCAGTTAGAACAAAAAGATTAAAATACACAAGTTGGAGCCCAGAGGGTTAAATATAAGATTTTTTCAAAATTTTAGGATTTGTTGTTTGATGTGAGATGTTCAGCAATAAGTATACAAAACTTCAAGTCTTAAACTTAATTGGGGGTTCAGTTAGAACAAAGAGATTAAAATACACAAGTTGGAGACCAGAGGTTTAAATATAAGACTTTTTCAAAATTTTAGGATTTGTCGTTTAATGTGAGGTGTTCAGCAATAAGTATGCAAAATTTCCAGTCTTAAACTTAATTAGGGTCTCAGTTAGAACAAAAGGATTAAAATACACAAGTTAGAGCCCAGAGGGTTAAATATAAAACTTTTTCAAAATTTTATGATTTGTCGTTTGATGTGAGGTGTTCAGCTATAAGTATGCAAAATTTCAAGTCTTAAACTTAATTAGGGGCTCAGTTAAAAAAAAAGCTTAAAATACACAAGTTAGAGCCCAGAGGGTTAAATATAAGACTTTTTCAAAATTTTATGATTTTACATTTGATGTGAGGTGTTCAGCTATGAGTATGCAAAATTTCAAGTCTTAAACTTAATTAGGGTCTAAGTTAGAACAAAAAGATTAAAATACACAAGTTGGAGTTCAGAGGGTTAAATATAAGACTTTTTCAAAATTTTAGGATTTGTCGTTCGATGTGAGGTGTTCAGCTATAAGTATGCAAAATTTCAAGTCTTAAACTTAATTAGGGGCTCAGTTAGAACAAAAAGATTAAAATACACAAGTTAGAGCCCAGAGGGTTAAATATAAGACTTTCTCAAAATTTTAGGATTTGTCATTTGATGTGAGGTGTTCAGCTATAAGTATGCAAAATTTCAAGTCTTAAACTTAATTAGGGGCTCAGTTAGAACAAAAAGATTAAAATACACAAGTTAGAGCCCAGAGGGTTAAATATAAGACTTTCTCAAAGTTTTAGAATTTGTCTTTTGATGTGAGGTGTTCAGCTATAAGTATGCAAAATTTCAAGTCTTCAACTTAATTAGGGGCTCAGTTAGAACAAAAAGATTAAAATACACAAGTTAGAGCCCAGAGGGTTAAATATGAGACTTTTTCAAAATTTTATGATTTGTCGTTTGATGTGAGGAATTCAGCTTTAAGTATGCAAAATTTCAAGTCTTAAACTTAATTAGGGGCTCAGTTAGAATAAAAAGATTAAATACACAAGTTGGAGCCCAGAGGGTTAAATATAAGGCTTTTTCGAACGTTTTGTCCCAATCGTTCATGGACCTCCTACCAGCAACCCCTGTGCAAAATTTCGTAGCCCTGCGTCCTTTGGTTTTCGAGTTTTTGTGGTTACAAACATACGCGCACATATTTTAATAGTACAGATAACTTCGAATAATTTAGAATATCCAATATTCAATTAAACTAAATGTGTTTTTCAAACTAATGATATAACAAAAACATAACTTCGAGTATTAATTATGCAGATTTACAAAATTTATAACTGTTAAAAAAAAAAAACGAATTTACTGGTTCTATGCAATTTGGGGATGGTTAATTGAAAAAGGATTTCGTTTGTTTTCTAACATGTTCTCTAAATTCTACATACTTCATTTTAAACACCGAGCAACCCCAATAACTTACATTTACTATAGTTTTCTATAAAAAAAAGTTTGGAAAAAAGAAGCCGGGTTTAGAAATTAAATTATAAAGAATATGAGGTTTATAATAGTTGAAACGATGAAATAAGCCCGAGAAATAGTAAATCTGAATTTAATTACGTGAATTTTTATTCCCAATGCTATCAAGGCGTAAAACCAACAGAGTAAAAAAAAATGTCGGGGCCAGGGTTCGAACATGGGTCTTTGGTTCAGCGCTCCAACGTTCTACCAACTAAGCCAGATGGAACGACACGCCTAGCCTGGAAAACCTTCACTCAGTTTTACCAACATATTTGAGTGAAAGTTTCCAGGCTAGCTTTGTAGTTCCAGGTGTCTTAGTTGGCAGAGCATTGGTGCGCTGAACCAAAGACCCATGTTCGAACACTGGCCCCTATATTTTTTCACTCTGTTGGTTTTACGCTTGTTAGCAATGTGAATTAAATTCAGATTTAATATGAGATTTATTACTATTTTTTTATTTAATGCTCAGCGATCTCTCCATTTCCCCTCGCTAATACGATAGTGTATCAATAAGTTTTTGCCCTCACATAGAAATAATTGAGTGAAATTTATGAAATTACTACATTGTATTAGTCCTTTTCTATATAGTCACCGTGCACAGTAACACATTTATGCACACTGTATTTCAAACAGAGGGGGGAGGATGTATTCCAGGACGCACGATAGTAGACACAAAGGGGGGGGGGGGCATTTTTCTAAATTTAACCGACCAGCACATGTGACATATTGTTGGAAAGGCTTGTGACCACTTATTCATGTTATGCACAACCCGAGCGCCTCCCCCCCAAACTTGCCCTCCGGGTGACACTTTTCTAAATTTTACAGACATCATTCACGTCCCCGGGGGGCAAATTTGGGGGGGGGAGGGACCTGGGAGGTGCATAGAATTAATAAGTGGTCAGAGGCCTTTCCAACAATATGTCACATGTGGTGGTCGGTAAAAGTTAGAAAAATGCCCCCCTTTGGGTCTACTATCGTGCCTCCTGGAATACATCCTCCCTCCTCTCTTTGAAATACTGTTTGCAGAAATGTGTTACTGTGTACGGTGGCAATATAGAAAAAGGGCTAATACAATGTAGCAATTTCATTAATTTCACTCGATTATTTCTATGTGAAGGCAAAAACGTATTGATACATACTCGTATTAAACCTATCGTAGTAGAATGCATTCTTATTTTTAAAATATCTCCTTGGGAAATTAATATTTTATACTTATTTTATCTGTGTACTCTTTTTTCTCAGTTGTCAAAATGTTTCTGAAATAACGCTTAATTTAATATTTTCTGCGTCAAAATCGGACGAGCTGTGAATAAGATTTTAACACTTCACATAAAATTAAGTATATATTTTAGCAATCTTTTTGGCAACTGTAAGAAGTTGGAAATTGTATGTCAGTTGCAAAGGAAGTACGTTTGTATTATAACTATTTTTATAAATATTCAGATCTTGTTGCAGCAGTTGGTGCATTCTTATGCGAAAAATGCATGATTACAAAATTTATTTCGTTTATACATATGAAATTCTGTAATACAGACATAATATGACTTCATCTTAACTAGGACGTAATCGGCATGACAACCTGGAATCCTTAAGTATCATGGGATATCATTGAATTAAGTAAAAACAAAAATGGGCTTTAGATGTTTTGTGCAGCCCTGTATATGATCATTAGAATTTATACGCACTAAGTAATATACAGAGAAAAAAAAAATAAAATTAATCTCATAGCACAACAGAAAAAACACCTCCATCAATTATTGAAGTAGATAATGTTGTATTTAAAATCCCAAATTTTTCGGAAACTTCAAAACCAATTAAATGAGCAAAGAACTCAATTAGTGGTTCAAAACACTTTAATATGCCAATTTGAGAACTTAATATTACTTCCTTGTTTTAAATGGCTTATATTGCACTCCATAGTAGAAACTTTTATGGACCATATGTACTCATAAGTTTCACCAGACTCTGTTTTGTTCATTTTTTATCAAGCGGCTCTGTGCATTTACGGCGCATACCTGTTCCACACTCTTAATAATGTAGCAGCTCCGATAACACGGAGTTTACAAGTACTCCAAAATGTGTTAAATACATAATATCATAACTGCAGAAACGAGTCGCTTTTTCTCGTCATAAACACATATTAATATATATCATCTTTAAGCCCCAAATGGATACGCCGTCAAGGTGATATTTAACATAATAGTTCTTTTAAATAAAATCATATCTAAGCACTAAATAAATGGATAAACCGGATTAACATCGACTATGAAAGATCGCTGGCCACGCCGACGACGATTTACAATCCGTCGTGAAACTGAAGAATAAAGGAAAGCGATTTCCTTTTACTTACCTATTAGTTATAAATGAGCAGCATCAAGCCACTTTAACACTCATGTATTATTTTTCTATTTTGCTTAAATGTAAGAGAGTGCGAACCATCCTACCGAGCGTTTTGGCTTAACATTCCAACAGATAATATTGTAACCGAATTATTTTGTGTGTCCCTATATGTGAACGAGGAATGCTATGAACACCATCTACTATAGTAAGCAACTGGCAGTGTACTTCAGAGATATATATCAATTTCAATATGTTTGAAACTGTGTACCGTGAATAAAATACAAAGCAAACGATTTTTCTCTAGATTCCGTAATGTAACGGAATTCTTTTGTGTGTCCCTGTAAATAAACGATAAACGATATGCATTCCATATTCTATAGTATACATCTTGCAGTGTACTTCAGAGATTTATATAAATTTCAATGTGTTTGAAATTGTGAAACATCATTAAAAACCACCGCAAATGATTTTTCCCCATATACCATAGCAGGGGTGTAGTGCAGGGTATACGGAGGTATACGCCGTATACCCTCTGGATTTTTTTGAGAAGTTCCGTATACCTTTTTGTTTCTCAAATAACAGTCTTGAATGCAGGGGGTGACCCCCCCCCCCGGAGCAATGAGATGACCTCCCGGAAGATTTGAGATTTTGTGATTTCAATGGTCAAAAAACACAATTCACCTCGGAACTCTATAATGCCCCCTCCCCCCCGGAGTCACAGGAATCCCTCCCGGAGAAAAGTGTGGGAATTCAAAACTGCAAATAAAGCACTGGTGTATATTGTATCCATGAATGTTCATGACTCTAGAGTTTACTTTCTGATTTTTTTATGACTACAACACTGCCGTAATGTAATAAAATTCTTTTGAATGTCCCGTAAAAGAACTTTTGATTCGATTTTCATATAATTTGAAATGACTCGAGAAAATTCTGCAGCGATTATATGCATTAAATTTCAAACCATTTGGTTGGGTAGTTTTGGCGCTGATTTATGCGAGCAGACGGACGGACCAGAAGACAACTATATGCGCTAAGTATTTATATTACGAACACACCTAAAAAGGATACATTCTTTAAGATGAGTACTCAGAAAACAGAAGTTAAAAAATATTAATTTACCGATAAGATATTTTAAATATGAAAATGGATTTTACAGCCACAGATTTAACATTAGCGAGAAGAATTGAGGAGTTCACTAACTAAGAGCCTTAAAGCATAATTTCAACATGGGAGTAAAAAAAATTAACGGATTGAAGGGAAGTGAAGAAGTCAACAGGATTTAATTTTTACCACGTCCTCTTTCCACATTAATGATCATATAGTCTATACTCCTATTATAAAGAGGAAAAAATTGTTTATTTGTAGGAGGTAAACTCAGGAACTACCGAACCGATTCCAAAAGTAATGGTATCAAAATGATGGTGTTAGTCCAACTTAGAACATAGGCTATATCTTATGTCGGTGCCACTACCCCAAAGGAGGTGCAGGAGCAAAAAACGTTCTAAAAATGCGATTTTTGCGTTACTGAAGGGCCTAGAAATATGAAATTTGGAATATTAGTTACTTATAAGAGATAAATGTTGTCTAAGAACAGTTCTTAAACAATTCGAAATTTAAAAGGGGTGAAAATGCACAAAAAGCGTTCTAAAAAACGTTCTAAATGGTAGTTTCTACATAATCTCAGGAAATGCCAAACCGATTTAAAAAGCAATGGTATCAAAATGATGGTGCTAGTCCAACTTAGAACATAGACTATATTTTATGTCGGTGCCACTACCCCAAAGGGGGTGCAGGAGCAAAAAGCGTTCTAAAAAACGTTCTAAATGGTAGTTTCTACATAATCTCAGGAAATACCAAACCGATTTAAAAAGTAATGGTATCAAAATGATGGTGTTAGTCCAACTTAGAACACAGACTATATTTTATGTGGGTGCCACTACCCCAAAGGAGGTGCAGGAGCAAAAAACGTTCTAAAAATGCGATTTTTGCGTTACTGAAGGGCCTAGAAATATGAAATTTGGAATATTAGTTACTTATAAGATATAAATGATGTCTAAGAACAGTTCTTAAACAATTCGAAATTTAAAACGGGTGAAAATGCACAAAAAGCGTTCTAAAAAACGTTCTAAATGGTAGTTTCTACATAATCTCAGGAAATACCAAACCAATTTAAAAAATATTGGTGTCAAAATGATAGTTACAACGTTTGCTCCAAGATAGGTTATGTTTTATGTCGGTGTCACTACCCCAAAGGGGGTGCAGGAGAAAAACGTTCTAAATTGCGGTTTTTGCGTGACGGAAGGGCCTTGAATCGTGAAATTTAGAATGGTAGTTAGTTATACGATATCAATGATCTCTAAGGACATTTCCTAAAAAAGTCGAAATTTAAAAGGGGGGGTCAAAATGCGCAAAAAGCGTTGTAAAAAACGTTCTAAATTGCGATTTCTAGCAATCTCAGGAAATACTGAACCGATTTCAAATATAATGGTGTAAAAATGATGGAGGCAGATCTTGCTCTAAGATAGGTTATATTTTATATCTGTTTCCACTAACCGAGAGGAGATGCAGGAGCAAAATGAGCGAAAAGCGTTCTAAAAACGTTCTAAATGCCGATTTGTCATCAATATCTCAGGAAGAATCAAACTGATTTCAAAAGTAATGGTAAGAAATTGATGCTGACAGCCTCTTCTCTAACGTAGACGCTATTTTATCACTATCACCTAGACGTTGCAGGAACTAAAAGCGTTCGAAATTTCGAATTTTGTGATCGGTAGGGGCTAGCAACTTAAAATTAGGCAAGGTGCATATTTATTACATATCAATGATCTTTAAGAACAGTTTCGAAAAAATTGGAAATTTAAAAAGAGGTGAAAATGCGCGAAAAGCGTTCTAAAAACGTTCTAAATTGCGATTTCTACTCAATCTCAGGAAATTTCAAAGCTATTTCAAAAGTAATGGTTGCTAATCAATGGTGACAGTCCCTGCTATAACATAGGTTATATTTTATGTTGTTGTCACTACCATCTGAGGATTGCAAAAGCAAAACATGTTCTAATTTGCGTTTTTTTGCATAACTGACGGTTCTAACACTTTGAAGTATGACATGGTATTTACTTACAAGATGCAACTGCTTTCTAAGAACTGCAGAAAGAAAATTTCAAATTTAAAAAGATGAAGTGAGCGAAAAGCGTTATAAATTACAATTTTTATGTAATCTTATCAAATACCAAATCGATTAAAAAAATAATGATGACAAATTGTTGGTGATAGAACCTGCTCAAACATAAGCTATATTTTATGTCTGTGCCACTACCACCAGAGGGTTGCAGGAGCTAAAAACTTTCTAAATTGCGATTTCTGTGATACTGAAAAGGCTAGAAACTTTAAATATGACATGGTAGTTACTTATAAAATATAAATGCCCTCGAAGGACTGTCAAAAATAAATTCGAATTAAAAAGGGGGGAAGTGAAGGGGAGGTGCTAAAAGCATTCTAAAAAAGTCCTAAATTACGATTTCTACGCAATTTCAGGGAATATAAACCACCTATAAAAGTAATAGTTGCGAATCAATGGTAACAGTCTCTGATCCTACACAGGCTATATTTCATGCCGATGATTCTACCACCTGGGGTTCACAGGAACAACAAACGCTCTAAAAAAGGGCTTTAAAAACTTTCTAAATTACGTTACTGTGGAATATTAGGAAATAACAAACCAATTTCAAAATTAATGTTGGCAAATTAATGGTGACAATTCCTATTTCAACATAGCTCTTTATGTTGAGAGAGGTGGTAGGACTTGGAATTTGACATGATGGTTAATTTTAAGATGTAAGAAGATGGTTTCTAAAAAATCAAAACTTCAAATGAATACTGAAATGAGCGTATTAATTGAGCATAAAAGTTTCAAAATATTTTCTAAATTATCATTTATTTAGTTATATTTAGTTTTATTAATTTAAGTCTCATTTCTGCCTTATGCAGTGTAACAATGATGTTTAATCAAACTGTGTTTTAAATAGTATTTTTTTTAAATTATTCCTAAAAGTAATAAGTACCTTTTAATAAAATAAAAATTTAGTTAGTACCTTTTAATAAAAATTAGACATATAAATATCACTTGGCATATTTCAAGTATTACGCGAGCAAAGCCGCCGGGTTTGCTAGTAAAGTATAAAGACAAATGCTAATTTCCGATCAGAAAAGATGGTTATGAATAGGTTAAAGAATGTGATATACACGACAAGTGTAGCTAATATTTAGTACTCTAATACTTGTTGGCGAAGTGTCCTACAACATGTTTTGCGCAAGTTCTTAAATACTTCGATTTTAATTTTATGTCTTTGTCAACAATAAAATATAGGTAAGTTAAAATGGGCTTACCTTATATTTATGCAAGATATCCAACTTTATCTGGAATCCGTCATTGGGTAATCATGTTGCAAAAAAATACTGGGTTGTCATTAAAAAAAAACTTCCCCGATATATGTACCCCTAGCAACCTAACCACTCAATCAATCGAAAGGAAATTTCGTATTTAGCTATTTGAAGGTATGCCCTCGAGATCGTGATGATTTAAAACAATAGATCTCTCACGGTTACAGTTACTGTGAAAAAATTAGAAATTTTCGAATGGCAACACCCTGTTTTTTTCTTGCGCAAATTCATCAGCGTATTGAAAAACTATAAATGGCGTTGGAACGGTAGACGTATGACTAAAATAGCCGGTGTAATATCGTGGCACTGAATCCTAATCAGTTCCTATGTAACGTAGTATTCAGCACTCTAAAACAAATGATTACATTTTTATTTTCACTATGTGCGCACAAACATATCTCAAAAAACACATTTTAAAACAAATATTACAACATTACTCAGTTCACAAGGGAAAAAAAAAATCGGCTATTGAAAAACATGTCTTGAAGCCACTTCTTCGTTCCTCGCATTGGTCTTTTTGCAAGCGCCGGCAATTTTCATCGTACGTGTATCATTCCAACGCTATTTATGGGGTTTCAATGCGCTGATGAATTTGCGCATGAAAAAATGGGTGTTGACATTCGAAAATTTCGAATATGTTTCACTGTAACCGTAACCGTGAGAGCTCTATTGTTTTAAATCATCACGATCTCGAGCACATACCTTCAAATAGGTATATCTAAATTTTCTTTTCGATTGGTCGAGCGGTTAGGCCGCTAGGGGTTCATACATCAGGAAAGTTTCTTTTATGACCGCCATGTATATGTTATTATGGTACACTATGAAGACTATATTTCAGCACACATAATTTGCTAATGTGGTTTCTGTATACAAGGATGTGTTAACTTTTGAAAAGAAAACACAATTTAATCAATTAGAGCATATACTTGCAGCATAATATTGCTGCATCTCTCATATTGAGAGTCTGGAATGTAAGTGAAGTATAAAAAAACATATATTATACATTATTGATATTAAAACAGGAAGTTGGTATTGAGTATTAACAGAGACATAAATGGTTAATGAAATGAAACTAAAGCTGCTTATTACATTAGATTACTAGCAAGAAACATGCAGTGACAACCAAGTAGGTTTACATATATTTTCTGTGTGGCCTGTTGCCATTCTGGTAGAAATAAAAGTATGTTACAGTTAAAAAGATAATACATATCATTCCTCCCCCTCATGTAACGTAGTAGTTTAGCCAGATGTTTAACTCTGATTGAAGATAAGATAATACATAACATTTAGTGTAATTAATCTTAATTTATTACGTTGTTTATATTATAGTCAATAAAAATTGTTCAGTTTAATGAATGTTCAAAATATATTATTGATAAACTTTGACATGTGATGAGTTGGTTAGATCAAATGTTTCACTAACGAGCGTAAAACGTCCTTGTTTAGAATCATGAGTTCTTTCGTAATTGCTTTTTATGAATTATGTTGATAGATAAAGGGGAATTTATGAGTATGGTTGATTGGATCGTTTTCGTTTGGAGATTACATTTAGTAACATCTGTCAACAATATTTCGTACTCTAATGGAGCAGATAATCATAATGACGTCATGAGTTTTTCTTAAATTAATTTAAATTTATGAAAATATGGTCCTTACAGTTACGCAGCATATTTGTCAAAAACGTATGGAAAAAAAATTGCGGTATAAAGTTAAAAATTGTAGGAGAGATGCAATTATGTATATATACAGGGTGATTCAATAAAACGTTTGCAAAATGACATGGCAAATCAGGCATACAACAAGGATTCAAAATCACATCGGAACAAAGGGTCGCAAACCACTTATTGAGTCCCAAATACAGGGCGTTTCATTCTAACTGAACCCAGGTTGACAGTAATAATTTCGAGAAAAATAAAAACATTGTAATGAAAATGCAGCGATATGTACCTCGTTTTATGTGAAACGTGATAACATCACGAAAAGATCTGAAAAAAAAATATTGCTCAAGCAATCGGTGATACCGTATGAATTGATAATCACAGTCCAAAATGTGGGGCGTCAAGTGCATTCTGCTGGCGCGTATAATCCAAACTTATGCCATTTTTGTTTGGTGCTTTCATATTTACAACAAAAGTGAAAATGTCTGTTAAATGCTTTATTATAATATACTTCAGTTTTCTGAAAGCTATTACCGTTAACCCGCAAATTGAGTTAGAATGAAACACCCTGTATTTTTTACCTAAATAAGTGGTTTGCGACCCTATGTTCCTATGTGATTGTTTATCCTGGTTGTATGCCTGATGTGCCATGTCATTTTGTAAACAATGTTTTGAATCATCCTGTACATATATATATGATTTATATGAATGATTTTATAATCATTTGAAATTATAATAAAAAACGGAAAAATTGGTCGATTCATTTGCAGTATTTTTCTAAAACTATTCTTTATGTCAGTATTTTCTTCAAAATAAATTTTAAGGATAAAGTTTTAAAAATGCCGATAGAAGGCGCTTTAGATTTTAGAGTTACGAACAACTATTTTTTACCGTTATTTTTTGTATCTCATTAAATGTTTAAAAAAACGAACTTTGTTCAGGATCATCTTTGTTCAGTTTTCTTGAACTGTGTTCAGGAGTTGAAATTTGAAACCCCTCCTGAATACAGTTCAGTTTGCGCTACTTAACCACTCCCAACGATTCAGATTTTGAACTCAAAATTTAAGTTTAAGTCTAAGCTTTTGAAAGCATTTAATGAGATACAAAAAATAACGGTAAAAAATAGTTGTTCGTTACTCCAAAGTCTAAAGCGCCCTCTATCAGCATTTTTTGAACTTCATCTTTAAAATTTATTTTCAAGAAAATACTGACATAAAGAACAGTTTTAGTGAAAAACGCAAACGAATCGACCAATTTTTCCGTTTTTTATAATTATTTGAAATTATGGACCCTAAACTTTAATGGCGCCTATCTCCTTCGGAAGACATTTGGGACCCTTAGTTTCCTATTTAATATTGTTTCTCTTGATGTGCACTATCACCCCTTAAAGTTTTGCCCAAGAGTTTAGATACAACTTGTATATTTCCAATTTTACCATAACAATTGCTTTTTCTTCATCTTCATAAAATAATTTCCTTTCATTAAACCATATAATAATACATCAAAAAATATCATAAAGTACTCAAATAATTAAAAAAAAAAAAAAAAAAAAATCGGAGGCTACCAAGGCTCATTTATAAAGAAAGAATTCGGCTAATTCAAGAAAATTCTGCGGAGAGTTTGGTTTTAAATTGTTTATCGGAAGCGAATTTCCAATAATAATTTAGTCAAATGACAATAAACATCGTTTTTACCTTGACAAGTTAAAATCAATGTTAAGTTTCTTCAGTTTAACGCCGATTTACGTGGAATTTCGTATTTTCTTCGTTTAAACAGCCAAAAGCAACCAAGATTTGTGAGGCAAAATAAGTAGTATACTTTATTTCCTGTTAATGATGTACGAGGAACTCAGATTTAAAATAATTGTACACAATGAAAATGTTTTATTGAATGGATTATTTAAGATAATATGATCAAAATTTAACATTTTAACACTTTCGCATGAAATTCATGTGCTTTCACAATTTTATGAACTTAAAAATAATCTAATATTTGAGTAATATAGAACTTATAGTGAATGAAAGATTTATGCATATTAGAAGTACTCTAAAATGTAAAAAAGAATTAGGGGACTCTGCCCCCTACGAGCCATGGCCGTAGACACCGCAGAGTTTAAAAACCTGCGAATTCATTCTGGTTTAATAATATTACGGAAGATTGAATTATAATTAAAAAATAAATAGCGATCTCCCTGTGAACGTGTTTCTATTCATTTCCTTTTACTGAGGGATTCTAAGGCTGAATCAGCTGCTGTTAAGATATCTGTCTAATGTGTGTTTTTGTGTTTAATTAAATAAACATTAGAAAAAAGCTAATGTAAAATGAACTAAGTAAGTAGAGTGTTTGATCCCGGTATTTTTTAACATTGCTATAAGAAAATTGTTTTAAATAAGGCATTTTAAATTTAAAGTTTTAAATCTGATCTATTTTACCCCAAATATTTCTTTCTCTTTGTAATATTCACGTGAAAATATTTTTATTGCTAGAAAAGAAATATTATTATTGCGCTGTCTTAGAATTGGCAACAATAGTGAAAAAGATAATCTCTAAATATGGAATAAATAGCTCGTCTAAATATGTTTTTAAATTTAAACTATTTGGCAATATTGTTCTTTGACCATTTTAAATAGGACGCATTTTCCCTATTCACTGCTTTTAATGCATATTAATAAATTTATTATTTTAATGTTATCTGTCTTTTTTTTATATTTCACGTGTATAATATAATTTTTTTTACGTAATTTTTAATATTTCCCCCCTTTTAACACGTAATCATTTAATTCTAATTTTAAAGTTTTATTTCTGTTTTTAATAGTCACGTGTAAATATATATATATATTTTTTTTATTTAAAGGAAATATTATTCTTTGCGATGTTTTTAGAAGTGAAAACGATTTAAAATAATAACATTTTCTAAAATCTGAAAGAAATAGCTCTTGAAATAATAAAAATTTGTATTGAAAATTTAAAAAAAACCCTCAAAAATTAGTCAAAAAAATAAATACAGTCTGCACACCTCAAGATTGTAACGTATATTCTCAGAAAAGACGATTAAATTCCTTTTATAGTTTTTGCTCCTTTAAAGCTTTTTAAAAGAGCAATTTTGAGCGACTTTAACACTAAATAGCTCTTACAATAAAGCTTCGTTTATAAAACTTTCTGCATCCGTGTCTTTATCAAACATTTCCTATAATACACTGGTTATTAAAAATTAAGGAAAAGTCACAAAATGCTAATTTTCAAATACGCGAACACTCAAAAGGAAATAATATAATTCGAGTAATTACTATCTCTACAACGCAGCTAGCCCATATAACATCTCATTCATGCCACACATGGTCACAAGTGTCACAGTGACTACAGGTGATGCAAAAATATAGGAAATTCCATAATCTCATTATGAGTCTCAAATGATCACTATATGTGACTCCACTGAGAAGTCAATGTGACTGCTGCTTTGTAACGAGTCACCAGGTGACTTTACAATGTAGTTAAATTGTGACTCTCATGTGACTGTCATTTTGAGACTCAATTTCATAGTCATCATGAACGTTGCATTATGATAAGTCACCAAATAATATCATATTATAGTCACATGGAGACTTTTCCGAAAAGAGCACAATGGTGACTTCACAGTAGTCTCTCTGTCACATGAAAGTCATCATGTGACTTTAATGTGACATTAGTTGGTAACTTATCACAATGAAGCGTTCACGATGACTTTGAGATTGAGTCTACAAATGACAGTCACATGAGAGCCACAATGTAACTACATTGTAAAGTCGCACACAGTGACGTCTCAGTGGAGTCACATATAGTGATCATTTGAGACTCATAATGAGATGTATGGAATTTCCCATTTCTTTGCTTCACCGTAGTGATTGTGAGACTTGTGACTATGTGTGACATGAATGAGATGTTATATGGATTAGCTGTGTTGTAGAGATAGTAATTACTCGAATTATATTATTTCCTTTTGAGTGTTCGCGTATTTGAAAATTAGCATTTTGTGACTTTTCCTTAATTTTTGATAACCAGTGTACTATCGATTTTCATATTTTTGAATGCAGTAATTTTCTTAATATTAGCGGAGAAAAACCTCCGGTTACAAAAAATTCATTTACGGCGGCGGCGGTGACAACATTAGTTACTTTTTACTTCCTTCTATTTTTACAAGAAGAAATTATTGGATTCGTGAAAATTTTCGACCCCCGGTTTTGGATGGATTTATACGTTTCAGAAGGTCCAGAACACGATTTGATGGTTTTTAGAAAATGTCTGTCTGTGAATCTGCCTGTCAGTCTTGGAGTCTCTGTATGTGACAAAAATTTTATTGGAGCTTTATCTCAAGAATTAATGCATGGAATTTTACAAAACTTTAGATTCAGTTAGACATTGATATAAAGAGGTGCTCAATAGCTTTTAGTGCAAATCGCCGAATAGGCGGGGCTACTTTGCTGCATTTATACGATTTCCGCAATAACTCTATCTTAAGAACTGATCCACGATTTTCATGAAACTTCAGATTCAGTAAGTCCTTGGCATGAATTGCACTGATTACGTTCTGGTGAAAATCGCCCAACTAGTGGCGCTGCTATGCTTAATTTTTCATGATTTCTGCAATAGCCCTTTCTCAAAAACTAACGCATGGATTTTCACCAAACTTCAGATTCTGTTAAATGTTGACATAAGTTGTTGCTGAATAGGTTTTGGTGTAAGTCACCCAACATGTGGTGCTGCTATGCTGCATTTTGCATGATTGACACGATTTTAGCGATACTCATATCTCAAGAATTAATGCACGGAATTTTATATCTTTTTTAGAAATTTCTTGTGGGTATGGTTTTCCATTTAATTTTGGCACTGTTCTAGCGAATTCTGAAGTATTAACATGTATGAGATAAAAGGAAGTTTTGGGATTGGTGCATCTGACTAGTTTTTAGAATAAAGAGAATATTTCCATGATTTTCACATTCAGTACTATTTATTTAAATATTGTTATCGACGATATCTAAAGGCAATATATCTAACAACTTTACATAACAGAAAATTTTAGTTACGTATGAATTAGTTTAAAACAGAATTATGAAATTGCAATATATCTGGGGAACATCTTTGCTGTAGAAAAATTATATCAACTTTCGTATTCAATATTATTTATTTAACTTACATTTTTTTAGTTTATTATTATTTATGCGCATATGTTACTTCCCTTTTATTCATGTACGGAAAAAGTAATAATTGAAAATTCTGATGTATTTTTTAATTTAATTTCCATTTTAGGAAATTTTGTGAAACAATATGAAATGTCAAGGGGAAAGAAAAATCGTGATAGTACATTTTTGAAAAATATGAAATTTTAGTAATATCTCTTAGTTTTACAGCCGCACTGTCACTTGGCGACTTTAAATCGAGCAGAAAATGAATGCAATCCTTTAAAAACATAGTTTAAGTTAGATATCAAGGGGGAAGAACAATGAATTCCTTTAAAAAATACTGTGGAAGACTAGTGTAACGGAAAAAGAGCCATGAAAGTAGACTCTCGTAAAAGAAAGAACGATGAATAACTATTGCCTAAATGTATGTGGCTATGGTCCCTTTTCTCCTGGCCGTTCATGTAGGGGATGTCCCCAATTAAAATACCCTGTTTAAAAGTTGTAACTATTGACGTAACTATTGTTCAGAATGTTGTGAAAATTTGCGGAGGATATAATGAAGGTATGGGAATTTCTAGAAGCAAAAGTTCAAAATTTCGCCACCAGAGGGCTTTTTTTTTACCGAATTACATATTTAACATACATTTATGATTGTTCACAAATTTTATTACAACCAAACATGTTTTCTATAACGGTCATCATTTTCAGATATTGTCTGGAATCGTAAGATAGAATGTTCCACAGTTCTAAGAATATTTCTCGAATATTTCGTGAAATGCTTTCTTTAAGATCCGGTAAAGTTAACAAATACGCTTTCTGGTGGCGACATTTCGAACTTTTTTTTTTTGCTTGAACAAATTCTCACCCTTTTATTATATCTTTCATAAAATTTCACAACTTTATGAACAACAAACAGTTTCGTCGGAAGAAAACTTTAAAGTAGGTTCGTTTAATTATGAACACCCTGTAGTTTAAGGGGTCTCAAGAGTCTTAATTTTTCACTGAAGGTACATTTTAGAATCATGTCACATTTAATTTTATTTCTGATTCCCTATGAAACACAAATACATAAAATTTTTACTACTGATTGCTAGATATCTGTTCTATGTAGCATAATAATTTCAATATTATACAATTGATATTTCACTATTTTTTTAAATATTTATTTATTATAAAAAAAATTAAAATTGCATTTTTACCTGCATCTACTGCGTGCAAGATTTTAGCGAAACTATTTGTTCTAGAGCCCCAAATAATATTGATAATGGTGTAAAACTAATGTACTTTGAACGTATACTTCAATTCAAGGCAATTAAAATTTTATTTTCTTTAAATATATATATTTAAATTATAAAAGTTTGAAAAAAAATCATTTTTTGTTGAAAAAATGCTAATTTTAAATGTTCAATAAAATTATATTAATAAATTTGAGGTATAAGTTATCCCTTGTATCAAAGTGAATAAAAGTTTCAAGTTTTGTACAAATTGCTTCATTAGTTCTTGAGAAATGTTGTGCGCAATGAATGAAAGTCCAAAAACAATTTTAAAATTTTCCTCAAAAGTAAACATTTTAAAAAGTGTAAAATAATAGTTATAGAACATTGAAATAATTATGCTACACAGAACAGATATTAAGCTGTCAGTTGCAAAAAATTATGTATTTCTGTTCAATACGGAACGTGAAATAAAATTAAATGCGACACATTCCTAAATTGCACCATCAATGAGAAGTAAGACTCCTGAGACCCCTTAAGAAAAAAAATATTTTTATTTTCTAACTAAATAATTTCTCTTCCATGATTTATATTATTAATGCACTCTGTTTTCTTTTAAGTTGGATTACTTTTTCATTAAAGAAACTTTTATTTGACAGTCAGTTTTACCTTAATTTTCATTTCATATAAAAAAACTCCCAAGATAGTTTGCTCCATAAAAAATCTTTAATTTGTGACAAATTATTATTACTTGTTTTATGGGACCTTTTCCTCTATTCAGTTTGATTTGGTTAACATTAAAATATTTTAAAACAATAATTAAATTTAATTACCGTCCTTATCAAAATAATATTTTTACTCATTTTTTATTAGTAACTCTATTGTTTTTTTTTAAAGTATATTCATTAAAAACATTTTAAACACTGAAAAAATGTGAAGGGTTTTGAGTAATAATCAGAGCATTTTATGTGACTTTCATTGAAATCTTATGAAAAATGCACGAAAAGATTAAAAAAAAAAAAAAAAACTGAAAAAGATAAAAAACACCGAAGTGATTAACTTTTCACCACGCATTAAAGACTTTCAAACTGTAAAAAGTAAATTGTCTTGTAAATTCCTTTATTTTTCACGGACTTAATATCACACACAAAAGTGATTAACTTAATGGAATATCGGAAAAATGAAAAGCTTATCTAATAAAAGTTATTCTACCATTCACCTGTAAAAACGTTTAAATTACATTTCACAGAAAAATCTCTTTTCAGTCACATTTTTTGTATTAAACAGTTTTAATTAACTTACACATAGATTTATAACTTGCGATTGTACTAAAAATAACATATATATATGTATATGTATATATGTTATGATTTACATAACATTGGAAGCTTTAAATAGATGAAATGAAATAACTGGGTGTAATAATACTAGTAGTGGGATCACATCTAGTAATGCACAAGTGAAAGCTGAAAGAACAGGTAGAGTCGAATCCTTGTCGACTAATATAACGATATAGACGTTATATGGAGATTAGGAAGTGTAGTTAGTTTGGATGCGATAGTAGATGAATAATCCATCTGGAAGCCGTGCATGAAATATGCTGAAAGAGAACGTTGCAGTAGTAATTCAATATGGATATTCGAAGGTTGTTGCAGTCGTCGAATGGTAGGCTAGGTAAATACAATTATCCAGTGTAGGTTTCTCCGGAATAAACCAGAGACGATGAAATGAGTCAACTCAAGAATTTATTAAAAGCTTTCGGCGGCGCAGTTTCCACCAATTCGTTGTAGTCAAGCCATCACTACAAAGTGTTAATTAACGGTAAGCAAATTTGTAGATAAGAGAAAATATCAGACAGCGACCAGGGGAAGGTTTTTACAACTGAAAATACGACCAAATTCTGAGGAAGAATCGCGAGGATCTCCTTTTTGTTCACCTAGCATAGTAATACAAATATGACGTAGCTCGCGCTCTGAACGAATTAAAAATTAAGGATAACACGCCATGCTATGCCACGGACGAATGGGAGTAAAAAATGGAAAGAGTACCGATAATTTTGAGCGGATGGATAAAATAGTACAAAGAAAACCCCGTAATTAAGCGCGGGAAAAGAAAATTCTCGGAAGGGAAAAAAATGGCTACTAAAAAGAATATTTGAAATAAGAGAAAGATCGGAAATGGAACATTTAATTTAAGAATGCTAAAAGCGTGATATTTAAGTAAATTGGACAAACTAGATGTTAAATTAAGGAGAATTTAACTGAGTTAACGATAAAGATATTCTAAGAATAAGGATTAATGAATATAGAGTAGTAATTTAGAATAAAATAGGAAATCGCTAGGAAGATCTAATAATGTAGCGTATACACATGCAGGACTTAACAAATAAAGTCGCCAGGATGCCATTTGATACAAAGAGTCACTGTCACAGAATGCGAATTACGCACTCATTGGAGAATCGTCCATGTATGAAAATTTCCTTTAAGGCTTTCGTTCATCTCACAAAACCCTTATAGTCACGCTTCTCTGTCTGTCCGTCACAGCGCTCATACTCGGAAACTATTTAAGTTACAGATTTGAATTTTCTTTTACATAGAGCTGAATACCCCGTGTCAGACCTCAAATCATAAAATTTTTGAAAAGGTTATGTTACTTTATTTTAATAAATTAATTCGTTCTTTTCCAATTTCAAAAAAGTCCTTCCGGCCAGTGCCGGGAGGAAGAGGTAGCTTTCATATTCCTTAATTTTTAAAAGCCAGCTTATATTATTCAAACACACGGAGCTCAAATTATTGGGACCCAATTATAGAAGATTAAATACTAATTTTTGTCAATACTGAATATGAATGAGAATTTCGCGGAATTAGTCCGTTATCAAAGCTGGTTTTATTTAAATTGATTTATATTTGGTCGCCAAATTCGGAAATATCTTGAAGTGCCAGCCATTTTAAAGCAACATAATGGGTGCAACAAAGCTAACCAATGAACTTGGTCGAGACTTTAGTAATTCCTGTGCACATGCTCACTCACATCTAAATCGGTTGATAAATATGAGTGCTGTTGCAGGCAAAAAATCAGATTTTTCAAAATGTCATCCACATTAGAAATTCAAACTGTTATATCTCAGCCATTTTTTAAGATAAAGACAAAACAAGAAATGCTCCGGAATCTTTGTATCAAGCTCAAACACATAAGAAAAATAAATTTCAATTTCCAATTTTTTGTATCTCATTTTAAATATAATTTTTTTTAAATTTTTAAATGGCCGCCATTTTGAAACAAAATGGCGGATGAAGTTGGTAAACGAACTCGGCCGAGAGATTGCTATGTACTATGCACATGCTTTGACAAAACCTAATCGGTTCATAAATACGCGTGTTATCGTGTGACAAAATTCAGATCGTTTCAAAATGTCAGCCAAGCTGGAAATTCAAAGTGCTGTAACTAAACCGTTTTTTAAAATATAAACGAAAAAAAAAATCCTCCGGAATCTTTGTATCAAGCTGAAACACATAAGGAAAAAATCTTTTTCAATTTCTAGTTTTAGGTAGCTTTCATTACAAAAAGCTACCTATTGCAGCCGTTCGGAGGAAAGCGATTTCAAAAAATTTTGGTATATTTTCATCGATCATGACCCCACCGATCATGACCCCGAAACCACCCTCCGTTCAAAATTGATATATATATATATATATCTGACCTATGTCACACTCTAATTATGAACCGATTTCGATGTAATTCGGTGTGTACATAGTACATACCAATGTCTCGACCGAGTTCGTTGGCCAGCTTCATCCGACGTTTTGTATCAAAATGGCGGCCATTTAAAAATTTTAAAAAAATTAAAAATTTGAAATGTGGTATCAAAAAATTAAAAATCGAAAAATATTTTTTCTTATGTATTTGACCTTTATACAAAAATTCTGGAGCAGTTTTTGTTTCGTCTATATCTTAAAAAATGGCTGAGTTATAGTATTTTGAATTTCTAGCGTGGCTGGCATTTTGAAACGTCCTGAATTTTGTCACGCGATAAAAGGCGTATTTATGAATCGATTTCGATGTAATTCGGTGCGTACATAGTACATACCAATGTCTCGACCAAGTTCGTTGGCCGGCTTCATCCGCCGTTTTGTTTCAAAATGGCGGCCATTTAAAATTAAAAAAAAAAATTAAAATGAGATACCAAAAAATTGGAAAATCCAAAAGATTTTTTTCGTATGTGTTTGACCTTAATGCAAAGATTCCGGAACAGTTTTTGTTTCGTCTATATATAAAAAAATGGCTGAGTAATAGCATTTTGGATTTCTATTGTGGCTGACATTTTAAAACGACCTGATTTTTGTCACGCGATAACAGGCGTATTTATGAACCGATTTGGATGTAACTTGGTCTGTACATAGTACATACCAATGTCTCGACCGAGTTCGTTGGCCAGCTTCATTCGCCATCTTGTTTCAAAAGGGTTGCCATTTAAAAATAAATTAAATTTAAAATTTAAAATGAGGTATTAAAAAATTGTTAAATGAAAAAGTTTTTTTTATGTGTTTGGCCTTGATACAAAGATTCCGGAGCAGTTTTTGTTTCTGAAAATTTGTTCTTTTGTTTATATCTTAAAGAATGTTTGAATTATAGCACTTTGAATTTATAGCATGGCTAACATTTTGAAACGATCTTGTATTTGTCACGCGATAACACACGTATTCGCCTATTTCGATGTAAGAAGGCATGTGGATAGTATTTATCAATATCTCGACCAAGTTCGCTGGCCAGATTCATCAGCCATCTTGTTTGAAAATGGCGGCCATTAAATAAATATATATATATATATATTTAAAGTGAGGTGCAAAAAAATTAGAAATTGAAAAAGGTTTCTTTCTTGAGTATTTGACCTTGATATAAGGATTCAGGAGCATTTTTTGTTTGTCTTTACCTTAAAAAATGGCTCAGATATAGCAGTTTCAATTTCTTTTGTGGGTGACATTTTGAAAAATCTGATTTTTTGCATGCGACAGCACTCGTATGTATCAACCGATTCCGATGTGAGTGAGCACGTGCACAGCAATTACTAAGATCTCGACCAAGTTCACTGGTTAGCCTCATCCACCATGTTGTCTTAAAATGACAGGCACTTTAAGAAATCGCCGAATTTGGCAGCCAAATATAAGTTACTTTAAAGAAAAGCAGCTTGGATAAAGCTGACTAATTTCACGGAATTCTCATTCATTATATTGATAAGAATTAGTATTG
Source organism: Maratus speciosus (assembly GCA_963932465.1). Classification (NCBI taxonomy): domain Eukaryota; kingdom Metazoa; phylum Arthropoda; class Arachnida; order Araneae; family Salticidae; genus Maratus; species Maratus speciosus. Next base: position 133,866,652 of record OZ010799.1, read on the forward strand.
AATATCCTATATTCGGTATCCACTAAATTGAGCTTCGTGTGTTTGAATGATATAAGTTGGCTTTTTTAAAATAAGGAATATGATAGCTACCTCTTCCTCCCGGCACTGGCCGGAAGGACTTTTTTATACCTCATTTTAATTTTTTTTTTTTTAAATTTTTAAATGGCCGCCATTTTGTAAAAAGATGGCGCATGAAGCTGGCCCACGAACACAGTCGAGACTATGTACTATGCACATGTCTTGTCACATCGAAATCGGTTCATAAATACGCGTATTATTGCGTGACAAAAATTAGATCGTTTCAAAATGCCATGCTTTAAATTCAAAGTGCTATAACTCAGTCATTTTTTAAGATATAGACGAAACAAGAAATGCTCCGCGATCTTTGCATCAAGTTCAAACACATAGTAAAAAATCTTTTCCGATTTCTAATTTTTTTGTACCTCATTTATAAAAAATTTTTAAATGGCCGCCATTTTGAAACAAGATGGCGGTTGAAGCTGGCTAACGAACTCGTTCGAGGCCTTGGTATGTACTATATACACACGAAATTTTATCCAAATTGGTTCATAAATACGAGAGTTACAGTATGACAAAGATTATATATATATATATATATGGATATATATATATGTATATATATATATATATATATATATATATATATATATATATATATATATATATATATATATATATAAACTTTTGAACGGAGGGTGGTTTCGGGGTCTGGGGTTCATGATCAATGTAAATGTACCAAAATTTTTTGAAATCGCTTTCCTCCGAACGGCTGTAATAGGTAGCTTTTTGTAATGAAAGGTACCTAACATAATCGTATTTCTAGCATATTCGGCAGAGGATCCATAGCAGAATGGCGTTCGTCTTCCACGCGTTAGATTGCGGGCTCGAATCTGTCTGGCCGAACTTAAAAATTTTGATTTAGATTTTTATTATTGTTATAGTTCATTTTCAGATGACCATTTTAAGGGCTTATTTTTTGCGCAGCGGTAATTTTTAAAATATCTTTTCTTTCAGACAGAGAAAATCTGTAATTTCTGGAATTTTAATTTTAAGAAATCTGGAGACAGAAATGAATATTTTTGTTTGCTGCTGCCATCTACTGGCATTTTTTTGAATGAATAGTGGACATTTTTTTTCAAGTTACCATTATAAGCCTTAATCTGGAATTGAAAGGGTGTTTTTTCTTTTTTATTTCGACTTTTTATAGATGTTAATATCGTTTTGCGACATCTAGTGAGTGTTTGGAATATGGAAGAGATACTATCTATTTTTTATGAATTATTGCAACATTTTAAATACATTTTAAACAAGTTTTTGCTTTTAAAAATTTTACATTTTTTTTATACTTACACTAATTTTTTGAATGTGCTGAATTAAATAATATGCGGACTTTTTATTTAAGTAATTTTACATGAATATTTATTTTGATTTAAAAATGTTTTTAAAATAAAATGTAATGGTTGCTGCAATTTATGAAAAATTTAATAATTACAAATTAACAATTTTGATTTTTAAATTTAAGGATAAAGTGTTTTAAAAGAGATATTAAACGAAATCAACTGTGCGATCTGTTATCACACTTGTTCACTTGCTTATAAAACTTTAGAACTTAAACAAAGATAAAAGAAAAAGCAAACGGTGAAATGCCAGTATTATTCGCATACAAAGGGTTCCGTACAGTAAAAAATATTAATTAGTAACTGTATTATAAAAAAAAATCGTTGCTAAACGAGCTTGGCATTGTGTTAAGCGTGCTTCAAAATGAGATTGCAAAGTTCCAATGCCGCATTGGTCCGTGCCGCGTATTTCCAGATAGCTTTTTAATTAAACTTTAAAGACACGGTTGGCGTATTGAGAGAGCCACTCAGTGCAAACTAGCTGCGAATCCATAGTAATTTTGTGATTAATTCTAATTAAATTAGTCTGTTTTAACAGTTTGGCGTTCGTTGTTTTTATACTACTACGGGTCATTGATATACACAAATATATCAGTAAACGTTGTTGTCTAGTCTTTAAAAGCCGATAACTCATAGAGTATCACGCCGTCCGTGTCTTTATGTATGTCCAAACCATCCGCGTCCTTAAGGATTAATATCTCGGCTAATTACCAACAATTTTTTTCTAAAATCTTTATCAGCAAATCTTTTATACTTCTGCGGCGATAGATATCTCCAGCGGTCCTCGACTGATTTTCTGTGTGCCCGCAAATCGAAATTTGCGCGTGACAGAAAAATTTGTTCTCAAAAACTGTGTGACCTAGAGTAATCGCTATAGTTCTCCTGCAAAGTTTAAATTAACCTCCACTACCGTTAATTTTTTCATAATTTTAGTTTCAGTAGATTTGGAAATAGACGTGGGGAACATATTTTTGCATTACATTTTCGACGATATCGCTGAAAATATAATTCGTCAAATTAAAATAAATGTATGTTTGAGTTCGGCGTTACGAAAACTGTCACACGGTACCCCACAAGATACCCAAAGAAAACATGGTACAAATTTGAAAATAGCACAAAAATCGCCATTACAGTGCCCCCTTCTGGCGATCGCTATTACAGCGCCCCCTACTGGCGGAATTTTTCCAAATTCAAGGAGGACCATCTTTCTATGACCAAAAACCTACACAATTTTTTTTTATTTAATTCTATGCATAACATCTTACACTTTCCGATTGTGCAATATTCAAAATGGCCCAAAAGTCGCTATTACAGCGCCTCCTTTCGGCGGAATTTTTCAAAATTAATAAAGGACCTGCTTGCCATAGCCAAAAACTTAAAAAAAAAAAGGTTCAATTCTATGCATAACTTCATACACTTTTTGATGGTACACGGACATACGGACACACGGACACATGGACAGACAGACATTTTTAATAAACATGTTTTTGAGGATCTCTGACCCCTAAAACGTGTAAATCCGTCGAAAGGCGGAAGTCGAAAAAAATTTCGATTACAATTCGTTCTTCTATTAAAGATAGAAGAAAGTAAAAAGCGAAGTTTCGGTAAAGAATTCTGGGAGTTTCGGAAGGAGTTTCATAATCTATGCTTGACACATGATTTTTCTTTCTTGTTTAAAACTTATTTCTGTGCCGTACATATTTAATTTATTTCTGAAAACCTGTTTGGTTTAGATGAATATGTAATTAATTGGTAACAGTCAAAATGATCCACCATGTCCGTTCTAGTGTTAAGTCTTTTTTTAGTATAGAAATTTTTTTGAAAGAGTAATTTTAAATAATAATAATAATAATAAAAACAATTCATCTATTGTAAATAAAAACTCTCATTTTCTCTTTAATAATGTATAAAAGATTTTCGATAAATTAAAATAATTCGTTTTTCTAAAAATTGTTATGTTGAAAATAAGTAAATCACGCGTAAAATACCTTTTCTGGAAAAGCACTGTCCCTAAAAAGCATTACCATAATGAAACGTGAATGAATAAACACTTTTTTTTTTTAGTTTGTTTAAAATAGCATTCCTAGAAAAGAAATCTCTTTTGCAATCTTAAGTGAATGTTTGGAATAAATTTCAGATATATGAAATACTTTTAAGTCGTTTTTAATCAGAATTTGAACTAGTTGGATGTGCCAATCCCAAAACTTTCTTCTACGTCATATATTCTAATATTTCAAAATGTTGTTACAAATATCAATATTTCATTTTTATTAGCTCTAATACTATATCAACTTTGAATTTCATCTTAAATTTCTACGTCAGTTAATTAATCAGAGTAAGGCGAGTTAATCTCGATCACGATTTTTATTAAAAGCAATAGTTTTTCGTTATTCTGTTGTATATCAGCTGTTCGCGAACAGTCGGCTTATCGGATAGGAAGTTCCCGTCAAATCACGAGCCACCGGTGTACAATAGAACTACGAAAAATCAAGAAAATTAGACAAAAATCTCTATTATAATGCCCCCTTTTGGCGGAATATTTCCAAATTCAGGGAGGACGTTCTTGCCGTGGCCAAAAACATACAAAAAATTTTGTTACAATTCTATGCATAACTTCATACACTTTTCGATGGCACAGTATTCAAACTGTTCAAAAATCGCACACAAATCGCTATTACACGCCCCTTACCGGGGGATTTTTTCCAAATTCAGGGAGGATCTTCTTACCATGGCCAAAAATATACATAAAAAATTTGGTTCAATTCTATGCGGTTTTTCGTGCACAGGTGGTACAATATTCAAAATGCACAAAAATTGCTATTATAGTTCAACGGCCCAAATTTTAGCTGTGATTAAGACTGAATTATTTCCAACGATAGCGTACGCAAATGGAAAATAACTATAAAAAATTTTCAACTGTGGCTGTACGATACATGAAGGATCAGGGCCTACAGTGCTCAACTCTGTTTACTTGACCGTGGACTCCGAGGTGCTATAAAGCATGTGCCTCGGCCGGGTGGTCAGTCTAACGCGAGACCCACGGTGTTTAGTTCTCAAGAGCTTGGTACTCATTTTATCGACCTCGAAGGGATGAAAGGTTGAGTGAACCTTGCCCAGCCGGGAACAGAACACGTGACCTGTAGCGTGGCAGACAGGCATGCTGACCACTACGCTACTGGGCTTCCATAGGAAGATAACTGCCATTCTAATAATGCAGATAGCTGCGCTTATATTTTTTGTTTCCTTTTATTTTTTTTAGATAAGACGTGCTAACGATTTTAAATTGCTTCTGTGAGAACAGATTACAAATCATAAACTGAATATCTAAATGTATTGAATTAAAGACTTTATAGAAAAGGGAAAAAAACACCTAACAAAATCCGTAGGTTTTTTTTTAGCATTAAATTAAATTACACATTTTATTTTAACGAGGGGGGAGGAAAGAACAACATCTTTTAACAGACATAAAGTTATGTTTAAATTAATTTTGAAGAAAAACCTATATGTGACAGCGTTCTCTGTCACAGCGGAGACCACCTGCAGACCCAATATATCGGTAGGTTCGGTAGGTTAATCGGTAGGTTCATTATTGTGTTTGCATTGCATCCAAAGTGATGAAAACATTGAGGACTGATAGCAGAATAACACAATAGTAAACCTACCAGTCAACCACTAAAATCGGGTTTACAGATGTTTTTCACCAAGATATGATTTAGCAGACCAGTTGCATTTTAATATGAGAATCGAGTTTTGATTTATCCCAGAACTCAAGTCGACAACTCGATAGGTGATGGTTTGCGCAGCCGTCTGCTGGTTTTATAATGAGAATTTGAGAAAGCAGGGTGAGGCAATATTGCAGTTTTTATCCGTCAATGTAGGTTTCGGTTAGTGGGGTAAAACTGCAATACAGTTAACCGCACTAATCGAGGAAATCTGTATTTTGCCTTTTTAAGGCAATAACAACATTCCATATGCTAATTAAAAAACCCTTTTAATTTAATTTGCTATGTTGAGTCCTAATAGCCGTTCAGAGCTAATATTTAATATATTTTCAGAATCTAATTTTCGAGGTGGTAATTCGAGTAACTTTTCACACCGCAAAACTCACCTAAGATAACTCATTGAACGTCGCTGTGTCTGAGATCTGAACATATGTAAAGGTTGCGCATACGCAGAAAATAAAACGATCTTCAATCGCCAATCAGTTATAGCGAATCTCTACATCCAATCAGAGTGACTGGTAGTGGGTGTATCTAGAACTAGAAAGTTCGAACTCACTGAGAGAGGTTTTGTGGAACTCTCTCAGTGTGTTTGGAGGTCTGAGATATCTTAAATATCCGGTCTGTAACTTAACTTTGACTTATGTCTTATAGGGATATTTTTCAACTTCCATCTCGCGATTTTGGCGAATTTTATAATATTCCAAATTCCTATAGAAATGTTTAGCTGCATCTTCTCATTTGTCCTTCAGTTTTCATGGGCGGGATGTGCTAATACACAGACCCACTGATATCTAACTGTATAAATGTCATATTTATCGAGTTTCCTGTTCAGTAGTTTTGAAGTTTTTTATTTATTTATTTTTTTTTATTATTATTTTTTTTTTTTTTAGTATCATGGGCGAGAGAAACGTGTATATATTTTTTCATATATTTTGATTTTGCAATGAAACCCGTAACTTAAATCCACTGATGGAATTTTTAAAGGTATGTTTTCGCTTGCGCGAAGCGCTGTTGCATGCGTTAAAATGATCACGACTTTAAAGAGTTTCTCATTTTTCAAAATTTGTGTACAGCAAGTTGGATCAATACATTGATTTTTATTTCATTTTTTGGGGTTTTATGGGCGCGAAGCACTCATACACAGATATCATGGGTATATACAATCATTATACTCAATCATATATATTAATCGCGGCTTTTAAGAATTTTATGTTTTTGATTATTCCTGTACAACGAATAACTGAATGTGCTAAAGCCTCTTTGATTTTCATGGAATGAGGCGCTCATTCACGCGTTGTAGTAATCACAGCTTTAACCACTTCGGGACCGTGAGTGCATATATGGACCATTAAAAGGTGCTTACAAAATTTGTTTTTGGCACCAGTAATAAAAAAAAGTAATATTTGGCTTACTTAGATTAATAGCGATTCATAACAATAACATAATCGACAACGGAAATCCGAAGATCTTTTTGATATAAGTGATCTGATGGAATTTTTGAGAAAAGAAATTCATTGTCGTGAAACATCACTTTTGCTATCAAATCAACAGAGTAGTAGTTCGGAAAATTTAAAGCTAAAGCAAGCGAGTAATAATTCTTACAAACCTACTAATTTCAATAAACCCAGGAATTATAATCAGCCGAAAAAATATAACCCTCCAACGTCTACTCTCCTCGCAAATGCAGGAAATAAATGTATATTTTGCTCGGATAAATCCCATTCAAGTGAAAATTGCCATTTAAATGTCGCTGACAGGAAGCGAGCCTTAATGACACAAGGGCGCTGCTTTTCCTGCCTTGCTCGACGCCATTTAATTTAAAATTGTTGGAAAAAAACAATGTATGTCGAATTTGTAAATTACCTCATAATGCGTTAATTTATGAGTCTCAAAACTTAAATCCTTCCTCTTCTAATGATAAGCGTGACGATTCACTAACAGAAAATAGTCTGCTTTGTAAAGAAAAAAAATAATGAATAGAAATTCGAATGCCGTCTTTTTACAAACGTTTTCTGTTTTAGTTGAATCAAGGTCCAATGAGAGAAAGTTAATCAGATGTTTACTTGACGGGGGGCAACCAGGACTTTCATTCTGAAGGAAATAGCTGATTTATTGAATTTGAAAGTCATTAAAAAAGAATCTCTTATAATTTATCCCTTTGGAAATAAACAGTCTGAAAAACAAATGTACGATATCGTAGAAGTAGTATTGCGAAGTAGAATTAATCCTAATAAAAAAAAAGAAAATAAAAGCGGTCGTCATAAATTCGATTACATGCGGAGACATAGAGTAGGCCTTCGAGCTGGATACGGCATGTTGCGTTTGAAAGAGAAATTAAATTGGCTGACCTTGGTAATACGACAGAAGTGCTTATTTTGATAGACGCGGATTATATTTGGGAAATTTTAAGTGAAAGAAGTTTAAGATTCAGTAATAGATTGGTAGCGACAAATACCATATTTGGGCATTTAATTCAGGGTAAGGAAAGGGAATCGAATTGTAAGGAAATTCATGTTAGCTATTTAACGGTTGCTAATGATGAACCGGATTATGGAAGAACTAAAGATTTGTGGGAATTAGAAGCAATGGGAATAAATGTAAAAAATGATGTTTCACGTACAACGGAAGAAATTTTAGAAAATTTAGTCAGAATACAACGTATAATGATAAAAGATATGAAACGCGATTGATCTGGAAGAATGATTTTTCGGAGTTAAATAGTAATTATGAAATTGCTAGGAAACGTTTATTCAGTATAAACAATACATTTAAGAGAGATGGAAATTTATATTTGAGATACAGAGATATCATTAAAAATCAGCTAAAGGATAATATAATCGAGGAAGTATTTGACTATTCTAATGAAAATAAACAAACTGGTTATTTTATGCCCCATCACGGAGTGGTTAGGGAATTGAAAGAAACCACTAAACTCAGGGTATGTTATGATGCGTCTTCTAAGATGAAGGGGGAAATTTCATTACATGATTGTTTAGAAAGTGGTCCAAATTTAAATCTCGATTTGTTTAAAATTTTATTAAAAATTAGGTCTCACCCAATCGCATTTTGCGCTGATATTGAACGAGCCTTCTTGGAAATAGGTATATCAGAGCAGGATCGAAAATTTTTGCAATTTTTGCGGGGAATAGAACATGGGGCAGATCTCAGTTTGGGTCGTAATGACATCAGAATCTTCCAGTTTACAAGGACTCCTTTTGGAGTAAAAAGCAGCCCATTTATATTAGCTGCAATGCTAAAACTTCACTTATCAAAGTACAGATACGCATTTAAAAATGTTTGTGATTTATTAAATGATCTCTACATAGATGACTTTATTAGTGGGTCCGACACTATTGAATCTGCAGCATCGATTAGTAAAGATGCTATTTACATTTTACGGCAAGCATCCATGAACCTGAGACAGTGGGTGACTAATTCTCCCACTTTACTAAATATGTGGGTAGAAGAGAAAATTGACTGTAAACAAGTAACCAAGGAATCCGGAATCCCACGTAAAGTATTGGGAATAATCTGGGACAATGTGAATGATAACATTATCATCGCGACAGACCAATTTAAAACTATAAACGGTAATACTTCTTCGAAAAGAAATGTGCTAAAAGCCTGTGGAATGCTGTTTGATCCTTTAGGCATTCTTGCCCCATTTACTGTTAGAATAAAGTTGCTAACTTTGGGAAATAGGAATTTCCTAGGATGAACCTCTTCAACCCGAGTTTCATTCTGTGTTCCAGGAATGCCTTGAGGAAGTCATGGAAACTCAAGCTATGATTATTTCTCGACAGTATTTCGAGAATCCTAAATTTGAAAACTTGGAACTGCACTTATTTTCTGACGCAATCCCAAAGACGTATGGTGCAGTTGCATATTTCAGAATAAAATATCTTACATAGGTTTCAACAAAATTTGTTATCACCAAATCGCGTATAGCTCCAATGAAACCTATAACTTTACCCAGGCTCGAGTTATTAGGTGCTTTGATTTCAGCCAGATTAGCATCTTATCTAAGGAACATTTTCCCCATTCTTAAGGAAAAGGACGTCTATCTGTGGTGTGACTCACAAATATGTCTCTGTTGGATAAAGGGGCTTCTGAAAATTTGAAGCAATTCGTAAAGAACCGAGTGCTTGAAATTAAGGAAAAAACTAACCCTTTCAAATGGCGTTTTCGCAGCGGGAAGGAAAATCCAACTGATAAATTGATTCGCAGCATGCGCTCGCACACTCTTATAAATGACACAGTTTGGCTTTTGGGCCCAGCTTGGCAGCAAATAGCCGAATTTCCCTCTGATGAATCACAGATTAAATTTAACTCTGTTGCCGAAATAAATGAACTAGAAAGAGAAATGAAGGACGTTAAAGTTCTCCTTCAAATTTCGCAGGAACCTAACGATCCCTTATTTGATCTTGATAAGTTTAGCAGCCTCAATAAAATATTAAGGGTGACTGCTTATATTCTTCGTTTTACTAGAAATTGCAAAGTTAAATCTAATAGAATGTCAGGTCCCATCTCTGCCGAGGAACTTGCAGATGTAGAAAAGCACTGGATTCGCTTTATCCAAAAAACGGAATTTGAAAAGGAGTATTTTCAACTTCTCAAAAATTCAACGATAAGTTCCGATTCGAGATTTTACTGTCTTAATCCCATTTTTTCACCTGACAAACTTATAATTTTGGGAGGACGACTTCAACATTCTAACTTCCAATTTTCAGAACGACACCCAATGATTATTCCAGGGAACTCAAAATTTACAGAACTACTCATAATGAGAGAGCACCAAAATTTGTGCCACGCTGGTGTATCGGATACTCTCACTCAACTTTGTGAAAAATTCTGGATTCTTAAGGGCAGACAAACAGTGAAACTTGCTTAAATAAATGTCTAATCTGCAGACGCTACAGGGTCAAACCAGGCAACCAGATGGTAGCTCCGTTGCCTGCGGACAGACTTTATTCTGAAAATACTTTCGATAACATAGGAGCCAATTTTGCAGGACCTTTATACACAAAGGACAGCAACAAGGTATATGTTGCATTATTTACATGTGCTGTTACTAGTGGCTTTCATCTAGAATTTGTATCCAGCCTTAGTACTGAACATTTTCTGTTAGCATTCAGACTGTTCATTTCCAGACGAGGAGTGTGCCAGACTGCATATTCAGACAATGCAAAGTTTAAGAATGCAGACCGTGAACTTAAAATACTTTATTCCAATATGACTAGTGACACTGTGCAAATTTACTTTGCCGAAAAGGCTATCGTCTGTAAATACATAGTGGAACATGCAGCCTGGTGGGGTGGATACTGAGAGAGAATGGTTCGCATAACAAAGGGTGCCCTTAGAAAAGTATTGGGACGGGCGTTAGTTAGTTACGAAGAACTCGAAACAGTTCTTCTTGAAATTGAAGCAATCAATAATTCGCGGCCCCTTACTTATGTTTACAATGAACCTCGTGAACCATTCCCTCTCACTCCTGCCAATTTCCTTACAGGAAAGAGGTTGACCTCTTTACCCCCGCCCCCCCCATAGCTGTCAAAGTTGATCAAACATTAAAAAGCAATAAAAAATTGCTGCTAAGACGTTATGTATACCGTAAAAATTTGTCGAATAGGTTTTGGAATAGGTGGAGGGGAGAATATCTCCTCCAACTTAAAAGTGTGAATGTCTCTAAACCTGTAGATGCTGTAAAATCTTTTAATATAGATGATGTGGTTTTAGTAGGAGAAGACCGTTTGCCCAGGCAGATGTGGAAGTTGGCCAAGATTTTAGAACTACACGAAGGTCGCGATGGACGTATTCGCAGCGTGACCTTAAAACTCCCAAAGGTAAAATTAAACGAGCAATCCAGATGATTTACCCGCTGGAGCTAGATCAGTAACATGAACAATAATTGGTTTGGTGTTTTCTTATATACTTTATTGTTTTATTTTAATTTCTTAGTTGTAGCATAAGTATTCATTTAGTGTTATTGTAATTGTGGTTCCATATTTAATTGAGTTTAACCTAGTGTAATTTTTGTAGTATATATGTATTCATGATTAGTAATTATTTTGTAGATAAAAAGAAAAAAAAAAAAAAAAAAAATCAGATTTGATGAATGTATTCATCGGGGCGGGAGGATGTTGCAATTCACTTGGGGAAAAAAGGAATAATCCCTATTGGGGATTTCGGTCTGCATCGTCCCGTCCCGAGGGAGAAACATTTAGAACGCAGTTGGATTCCAGTGAAAGCTGAGGTGCTCTTGTTTGATTATGTGATCCGGCAAAAAGGCCGTGTATTAGTTATAAATAAGTTTGTGTTGTCTTTTAGTGTAATGTGTGTTTGTGTTTAATAAACTGTTAAAAGTACAAAAGAGGACCTTCTTCAATTGCGTGGAATAATATTTAAAATTAATTAAATACTGATCGAATAATGCCACGGTTCTTTCAAAAACAATTAGTCTGGGAGCCTCTGACATCAAAAGTCGCGCACTGAAAAAAAAAACAGGACTAAAAAACGGAGTTTCTACTGGCAATCGAGACGCCAGTACTATTTCCGTATTTTAACGTAAATTTCCTCCCGTAAATTCCAGAAATCCGTTTATTTACGGAAATTTTTCCATTTTTCTGGAATTTATAGAGAAAATTTTCCGTTAAAATACGGAAATAGTACTGGCGTTTCGATTGCCAATAAAATATCCGTTTTTTAGTCCGTTTTTTTTTTTTTTTTAACAGTGCGTCATCGCAAAATTGAAATTTTTTTATGTAAATCGATAGTAAAAAGTCATACGAACAAAATGAGATAGGTATGACTAGGTTTGACATGCCGAAAATATGTTTAATTAAATTAATCATTATTGAAAAGCTGTAATGGTTTACCGTTTTCGCAGAAAACTGAGTGTTGGCCAGCATCCAGACGCGAAATAAAGCAGACACAGGTAAAAATTAAAAGCAAAATAAATGTGAATTTGTATCACCTTCCATTCATGTAACTACAGCTATAGCCCAGTAAATTTAGGGTTTGATAGCTAAGTAATTCATAATGAGATGAAAATTTCAGAATTAGCTCTTCATGACAAGTAAAAAAAACCTTAAGTCTCAGACGTTCTCATGTGTGCTTCTATCCAAAATGGCCGATCAAAGATGACCGCTAAGACCTTTCTGCATCGTCCAATGTTTTTTTTCCATTTCTAAGTCATATATCAATATTTTTTTACTTCTGAAAAATTCTGTGACCTCTACTTACATCCTGTTTTAATGTATACATAAGGCCTGAATAAGCAGGGGCACACGGGGCATGTGCCCCGATGTCCCTTGCCAGAAAGGCCTCAAAAATTAAAAAAAACAATAAAATATCTAAAAAAACTGTTGAGGTTTTTTTATGGTCTTGTAAAAGAACCTTAAGGTGTAGGGGTGCCGCAAAGAGATGCCTGCCCAGGCCTCAGTCGATTAGTCGAGCCCTGTACCTAGCTTTTATCAAAATAAAAGCTACGAATGAGTTGTACATTCATTTATTTGTCGTCAAATTAACAGAATTTCATTGCCCTTAGCCTGTTTTGCCTCGTACTTAAGAAACTATTGACAAGTCATCTGTATGTTTGTAATTCTATTTGTGAGGATTATTTAATTTTTTTTTTTTAATGACAGATATTCCATTTTTCTATATAGAAATTTTTGTCAGAGGACTGCGATGAAAATAAAAAAGAAAGAAAGTTAGAACAAGTTTAAATTATTTATTACAAAGCACAAAAATTTAAATCCAAAGTAAAAGTACAATAAAACATTATAGTAATGCTTGTAATAAATAAGCTAATAATCTTGTTGTAAATAAACTTAAAACAAAATTACCAGAATGCCACTCATTCAACGTCATAACCGTTATCGTCTTCTTCAAATCCGTTAATAGGACGAACTGAATTTGTGCATGTTTCTCCTAAGCAAGAGGTTCAAAACCTAGAACAATGGAGAGCTGCCTTCTTGCACTGACATCTTTCATCACAGTCCCTTGCAGCAGGTATTTTGCAATCACAAGAGATAAGCTGCAGAAGATCTTCGGGCGTTGCGGAAAGTGTTGAAGGTAATGGGTTTAATCTGCCTTCTTTCATGAACCATCCCCATTAAGTAGGATCTAGGTTGTTTCCCAGCCACTGTTGGACTTGAAGATAAACCCGAAGTGAATGCTGCGAAGTTGCTGCACTTGTTGGTGGAAGAACGGCCAAGTTAAATTTTGATGAGAGATTTTTGGTTACTTCTTTATTGTAACAGATATATCGCAGCTCATCTAGGGAGTCAACTTTCTCTCCCCCAAAAAGGTTTTTCATGAATATCTCCCCAATTTCAATTTCCTTTCGGGGTTTAAGTTGAGGACTGTTGAATAAGGAAGTCAAAGAAAGCAGCTCATGGTTTTCCTTTATCAATTTAAAAGCTGAGGATTTCCCCTTCCTAAAAATTGCTGATGTGGTATCACATCCAGTTGCTGCATGTAGGAAGAGCATGGAATCCTTCATTGGGTCAAGTGATTTTTGAATTTTAAATATGTTACAGCATTTTTGTTGATCCTGATATTGAAATCGGCATTATCAAATACCCAGTGAAATGAGACACTGTCTGTGAAGGGGCAGCATTCATGCAAGAAAACTCAAATCGCCGAACCTCATCATAACTAGCAGACATTACCAAACTGTGCAGAAAGTCTATAAATTGTCGGGAGGCAAAATGGCGCAGGCAGTAGACTCTACATGCAAGGAGGAGAGGAGATACAAAAGATTTTGGCCTTGTTATTGAAATAATTGAATGACAGACCATGATTCGTTTTCTCTGTAGTTTGTGACTCATTGTTTTAGATTTAGTTATATTATCAATTAATAATTCTAGAGTCTCTGGAACAGAAAAGCATAAATCATCCAACATGTTCTCAGGATGAAGATATGTTTGTTTGTCATACACCTGAGTCTGTATGTGCTCTCTAATAATTTTGGCTGCCATCATAATAATCCTCTTTCTTTCCTCAAACTCGTTCTGTTCCCTCTTTTCGTACCATGCGTCATAGAGAAGTTTTTTTGACCCATCCTTGAATGTGAAGACTACATCCTTCCCAAAACCCTCACGTCCCTTGACAACGTTAACACGTTCACCATACTTTTTTTTTTAAGAAGATCTTCGATTTGTTGGCTGCTATAAATTTCCTCTCCCTCAGCAGTTAATTCTTTAAGTTTCGAGAACAGCTCTTGGTCTGAATATTGGCATTCATCTTCCTTATCTATGAATTCACAAAGTTTATCAAAAGCAGACCTAATCCTTATGCTTACTGGCCTCCCAACAGTTTTAACAGTAACAGGATTTGTCAAAATAGATGCATAACAGTTTTCATGATACTTGCCTTCAGTTGCAACTAAGTCAATGACATTGCTAATTCTTCTCAAAACTGTTTCACCTTTATCATCTTTACGCTCTTCAGCTTTCTTTTTTAAACTGTTTAAAGGCTCCAAAGTCTCTATCTGATGAACAACTTTTCTGTACTTCTTTGCTTTTTTTGTTTCTACTTTAACTGAAGCCTCTTCACCGCAAAACAAACAGTGGGTTTTAAAATTGAAACCCGTGTCTTTAGTTCTCTTTGTAGGTCTCTCACAAACTGTAGCATGGTCTTGTTGTGAAATTTCCTTAGCTATCAAAGATGGCATGGTGTAATATTTTCTGCACTCTGAATGTACAGTTAAACTGTTTACATCCGAAAAATATTCGTGTAATCCATCCTGTCGTCTTTTACTAGTATTGAAAAGGGTTTGAAGGTCCCTTGTCACTGTAACTGTTTTACCAACATTCAGTGCTTCACCAAAAATCATACACAATGGATGACAATCCATTTGAACTATATTCGGACATAAAAAGCTAAACGGAGCAAAAACAGAAGCGAAAATGACCACGCACAGTCAAGCATTTGGCCGAAACAATAAACTGTGAGCAGAGCCGGGTTCAGCAAACTCACATTCCTCTCCAACCCCCTCCCATGTCTGTATGGAGCGCATGCGTAGGAAATTCCTTCATTCACTATCTTTTATTCTTATTAGCAGAGCCGGGTTCAGCAAACTCACATTCCCCCCCCCCCAAACCCCTCCCATGTGTCTATGGAGCACTTGCGTAGGAAATTCCTTCCTTCACTACCTATTATTCTTATTCATATCTGCATTTTTTGTTGAAAAAATGCCTGTGTGTGAAAATGTAGGTGAAAACTCCAAAGGAAGAAACGATTTTTATTTTTTTAAATAACTTCAGTTTAAATAAATCGTATCACCATACATTTATAATTTCTTTATTTTATAAACCTAAGCTCATATTCAAATTAGCATACTTGCTGACTGCATTGGTTTCCTTAGAAGCAAAAAATATTCAATTTTGACGTAAATATACAGAAAAACATCCAACAAGGCGCAATTATTTGGCGACCACAGTTGATCCGCCATTTTGGATGGAAGCCGACATCGAATTTTTTGAGACTTTTCAGGATCCATTCTATACATATCCAGGAGCTAATCCTGAAAATTTTAGCTCATTATGAATTTCTTAGCTATTGACCCCCTTTTTGGTCTAAATTTACTGGGCTACTATGCTTATACTTAAATATAATTCTACCGTCTTTCACTTTGATTAAAGAAATAACTTAATTTTTTTATAACTTAAAACAAGCTCTTAATTGTAGCTTTTATCCTTAATATTTTTTTCTTTTATTTTTTATGTAGTTTTTAACAAACTACACTTTTTCATTTTCCCAATGGCTCATAATTCTGTCAGACATTAAATCAACAGACTGGGTGTTAAGCTGATAACAGCTATGTAACCCCTCAACGCTGTTCAACTGTTCAGCACTGCTCCTCCTTAAAAAAGGTGTGACAGACTTTTCCGGCAGAATAAAGCTTGTCATGGAAATTTTTTTGAAAGAGCACAAAATTTTCTATAAAATGCTCTCAGAGTGGTCAATATAAATTTTTAATAATAATTAATTTAATGAAACATATTTTCGGCTTGTCAAACCTAGTCATACCTAGCTCATTTTGTTCGTATGACTTTTCACTATCGATTTACATAAAGAAAAATTTATTCCCAGATGACGGGGCTTTCGATATCACTGACTCCCGGACTAAATAAAAACAGCAGTGGAAAGTTTTTAGAAAATCCTATTTTCCTAAGGATTTCGTTGTATCAACTAGCAAAGCACAGCACACAGAACTTTGTTGAGTAGTACTTCTAAACGCTTTTGGATTCCAACTAATATTGAAACATTTATTGGGAAAAGAAATTCTGGCTGTGCGCTCCTGTGAGCTTCAGTGCAAATTAATCAACGCGTGTAGATAACTTGATTAGAAAAAATATTTTTCAATACGAACAAAAACCAGCGAGCAAACATCACATGATCACGAGTAAAAATGGCAGATACGGTTGAGGTTAATACTGTCATTCCTCGTTGCCGTTTGAAAACAATTGAGATAGAAAACCGTTGAGTATACATTTGCGAGTGGTAGATAGAAGTATGCACCTACACTGTAAGAAAAAATGTAATTTTACTAAAATTTTTCTAGGAAACTGGGATTCTTAGAACTTTTTATGTAACGGCAACAACAAAAATTCATGTAATGGGTACACTTTTGCACCGTAAATAAAAAAAATCTGTAAGATTTTAAAGATTTTTTTACGAAACTGGGATGTCTAGAACTTTTTATGTAACAGCAACCCGGGTTACAGATACAATGTTAGTAAGATTACTGTGATTTTAGTAAGCTCATTTATAAAGCTACAGATTTCTGCAGCTTTACAAAAACTAGTTTTGTAGATTTACACCTTTTTTTGAACAGCATACAGATAAAATTTCAGTAACATACAGATTTCTGTGACTTAAAATCTGTACAGATTTCTGTAACTTTACATCTGTAGAATTACAGATTTGTTTTTCAGTGTATGTATGCGACACGCTATGTCACACTTTGGCAGGAAAGAACGCAAAGGACTGGAGATGGAATAGAAAGGGAAAGATAATTTAGGATTAAGTATTTCGGAAGCGTTGTTCCGCAGGGCTCCTGAGGCTGTATTTATGAGCTCCGGGAAATTCCGAATAATATTTGAATATTCACTAAAACCAAAAAGCTAGCGCAAATGAGCTCCTGCACTAATTAAGAACTGTTTGGGATACAAGACTCTCCACTGAGTAACATGTAATTTTCAATGTTTTTTTTTTTCTCATTTTCTAAAAGAGTAAAATGTACGGAAAAATAAATTTGTAACCGAAACTTTGCTAAAATTTTGCTGGGAGGAACGACCGGATTTCCATGTCTAGCTATCAATCTGATTCGCAATAAAACATACTATTAGCTTGAAATCTTTTTAATCACATATTTCGATGCAATGCAGTTCGTTGTAAAGCTTCATAAATACTGCAATTTCTCAGCCTCATCTTTTTACAATTGTTTGCTTGTAATTTAGACTCAATATATGGATAATATAAATTTTGAAATTTACATAACTTTTAATTTATTTAAAAATAAAAAAAGTTTAATGATAGGTTATATTTCTTTCATGCTGTTTTATTAAGTAACATAATAATAATAAAAAAAACCGCACTTACTTAGATAACCACAAATGCTTTCTTTTTTTTCAGGAACAATATTTTTTTTTCTATTTTCTATTTATTTAGAATTAATATTATATATTTAATATTTTATGCTTCGATAAAGTCCTTTATATGAACGTTTTAACAACAACAGCTTTATTACATAAATTTACATTTTTATTTCATGCCATCAAAAACTATAAAATGCGTTCAAAGATATTTAAAATAATGAAATGTTCATACTGAAAGCACTTAATTAAATCTCTTGAAAATATATTAGACATTAAATTAATTTAAGTGGAAAAGCAACATTAAATTTGCTTTTTATAAATAAATTAGAAAACTTAATTACATAAAAATCAGATCGTTTATCGCATTTATTAAAAATAACTTTTACCCTTAACAAAATCACTCCAGTTTCTTCGATAGAATTAAGCAAGTGTGAAACCAGATTAATTTGATAAGCTCGAAATTTTTTATTTTTTACGCATTTTTCAAAGTTAGAGAATTATAAATTTTCCACTCACTTTGAAATTATCAACGTGTTAATAAGTTATTTTAATATGTGTCACAAAAATAAACGTTTCAGTTTCGTATGCTATCGGTTTGATTAATTTAGTTAAAAGATTGTTTTTTCGAAATTTAAATGCAGGCTTCGTCTTATTATGTGCGGCTATTTAAATAAAGAACTTTCGTAACATTAGTCAAAATTAATGTTTAGAGAAGTTTTTGTGGATTAAAATTATTAGGATTACTTTATTAATTATGATCGCCATTATATTAATTGAGAGAAAGTTTAATAGCAATTAATAAGATGAATTAAACAAAAGATAAATAAACTTTATGATGTAGTATGACTGGTAATGCTAATATGAAATTGTACTTTATAACACAGGGTGTCTGTCCCAGTTGTAAAATTTTATAGTATCAACTGTAAGCGTTATAGAGTATTAGTTCAAGGTCACAAATAAAGAGTAACTCAAGCATTTTTAGATAAGCGTATCTTTATAATACAGGGTGTCTATAAAAGAATGTCCCAGTTGTAAATTTTTATAGTATCAACTGTAAGCATTATAGAGTGTTGGTTCAAGGTCACAAATAAAGAGTAACTCAAACATTTTTAGATAAGCGTATCTTTATAATACAGGGTGTCTATAAAAGAATGTCCAGTTATAAATTTTTATAGTATCAACTGTAAGCGTTATAGAGTGTTGGTTCAAGGTCACAAATAAAGAGTAACTCAATCAGTTTTAGATAAGCGTATACTTTATAATACAGGGTGTCTATAAAAGAATGTCCCAGGTATAAATTTTTAAAGTATCAACTGTAAGCGTTATAGAGTGTTGGTTTAAGGTCACAAATAAAGAGTAACTCATCCAGTTTTAGATAAGCGTATATTTTATAATACAGGGTGTCTATAAAAGAATATTCCAGTTATAAATTTTTATAGCATCAACTGTAAACGTTATAGAGTGTTGGTTCAAGGTCACAAATAAGGAGTAACTCAATCAGTTTTAGATAAGCGTATACTTTATAATACAGGGTGTCTAAAAAAGAATGTCCCAGTTTTAAATTTTTATAGTATCAACTGTAATAGAGTGTTGGTTCAAGGTCACAAATAAAGAGTAACTCAAACAGTTTTAGATAAGCGCATGGTCGAGTACTGCTTTATTATTTACTGGCTTGCAGTGCAATCTACGAAAAATGGTGACTGCCGAGCACATGAAAGAATGGCTCTTTCCTTAAATAGTAGAGCGTGAACCTGTAAAGTTTATTTGGCAACAGGATTGGGAATCTGCCTATTGGAATCTCTTTGTACGAGAGTGGATGGACAATGGAGTTATGAATAATGCGGGGGACATATAGCGTACATTGTAAAAAAAAACAAAAAAAAACTAGAGAACAGGAATTTTGCTTTTTCAGAATTTAGTGTCGCTCCCGACATTTCCATTACTTCATTTTCTTCTGGTGAACTGGTGGCGTCTATTATTATGAAACAGCCATTATAAATGAAGTATTAGGTGAAGATGAAAGAGCAGTCGTAAAAAGTTAGACCACTGAATTTCTGGTCAGAATGGGGAATTTTTTTTCTTTTTTTGGCTGCTCTTTCATCTTCACCTAACACTTCATTTATAATGGCTGTTTCATAATAATAGAAGCCATCACTCCATTAGAAGAAAATAACTGGGTTAAAGCGGACACTCGGTTAAGTGGAACTCGAATAATCGGGACTCTACTGTAGCTCAGTTTTAAGACTTAAAACACGCGATTTTATTTATATAAAACGACGTCATGCTAATCCGCTGAAGATTTCCTCATTTACGATCCAATCATAAACATCTACAATAAAGTATGGGTAAAACGTCACTATCTCAGAATAATACACAAATGCAGAAAAAAAACCCCATTCATTTATATTTTTTCAAAATAGCATGTATTTTAATTACTTTTTTTTCAGTTTTCTTGAGAAAGTGGCAACAAAAAGATATAATTGCTATTTTTCAACTATTTTACCTTTAATTTCTACAGAAATGGAGTTCTTGAGTTGCCCAACTGAAACAAATGTCGCTAAAAACTAGAGAAAAATTAATAGCTCAAAAACAAATGGAGATGCAGTTTTCAAACAAATTGCATTATAAAGTACTTTTTTTCCCCAATACGACGGTATAAAAATCGAAAATGTACGATGCTTAGAAGTTTAAAAAATTACTATACAGTATTTAATTGTACTGCTTTGTTTTACGACTGGCTTCTGTAAGATAACGTTATTTTTTGGATACGACACAAAATAAGCTGGGAGAAAGAAATAGCATACCGTACCGGGGGCTAAAAACGGACTAAAGTACGGAAATACTATTGGCAATCCATACGCCAGTACTATTTCCGTATTTTAACGGAACTGTTTCCCGGTAAATTGCAGAAAAATTTCCTTTTTTTGGCATTTACGGCGGAAAACTTCCGTTGAAATACGGAAATAGCACTGGCGTCTCAATTGCCAGTAGTAATTCCGTATTTTAGTCCGTTTCTTTACAGTGTACTGACGACTAGCTGCGAGTGAAGTAACTGAGGACGTTGACACAAGATGGCGGCTGATGGTTTTAAATCGGATCTTCTGTTTAGGATTACTGCCGGTGCAAACATCCCACCAGTAAAATTGAATAGAAAATTTCGTCTTAATTAAGAGTCTTATTCACGGATATTTTTTCTCACAAATGTGGTAAAATTTTTTATTTGTTTTCACTGGTGTCAGTGTTGATGGACATAAATCATCAAGCTGAATAAACTGTGCTAAAAATAATTTCTTCAGTTACATAAACAATATAACATTTCAACTTAGCCATAAATCTCTTTAAATGTATTTAACCTTGAAAATCTTTTGATAAAGATAATGACTTGTTGAGTGGCTGAATTAAGACTCATAAACTACAGTAAACGGATTTATTATTATTATTGTTATGTATTGTATAATGTAAACACTCTTTCATTCTGAACATGTAGCTAATCCAGAAAAGAGGCATATAAAATGCTCTCTTATTTACAGTTTAAATAATGTGAATTAAATAGCTTAAAATGTTACCGCTTCTTCATTTGATATAACAAATAGTCTACAATTTCTTTAGTTGAGGGATCTAAAGTGGTTCGCATCAGTTGGTGGTTCTCGGGTTCGCTGAAATGGTGTAAAAAAACTCCAACATATAGATGTAAACTCAATTAGTCTTTATTCATTTTTCAATGTGTAGAAGGACATCTCACAAAAAGGGAGCCTCAAATACGAAGCTCTGTAAAAGCAAAGATCAAATATATTTATCTCTATGTGTAGAAGTATATCCGTTAGTGAGAAACTGCATCGCATCGTCACAGCGGGAAAAAGGAAAAACAACAGCGGTCCTTTAACGGACCTTCCAGTCAGGCGGTCAGGGGCGAACTCTTGCATAATGCGTACTGTATTATCGCCAACTAATCAAGATTTTAACACCTATATTACAAAGACAAAGCATTGGCGACAGGATTAGCAGACAAATTACGTAGTAGCCCCGCCTTTCGGCGCAGCCACAGAATGTGAAGAAACCCTACATGTTTCACGACTAAGAGCGACAACAAGTCTCGATTATGTTTACATTAAAAAAAACAGATTGCAGTTAAATGTGATTGAGTAATCTTTAATCAATGTATATGAACTGTAGAAAGCATAATGATAATTGAAGATATAATTTATAACTGCAATTCCAATGAATACATGCTTTCTTTATTTCATTTTTTTTACCCGTCAGGTTCTAATAGGAAATGAGAGTAGTTTATTTATAGCGCAAATGAAATACGTTAGAAAAAGAACGGTTAAAATAAAGTGCATCTGTAAGAATTAAATATGATCGTGATTGCATGTAAATAAAAACCGTTAGGAAGGGAAATAAATAAATAAGTACTTGAGAATGAGAATTTTGAATAAGTGAAACAAAATATCTGAAACCACAAATCTTTATATGTGTTGAGAAAAGTTCCTTGTGAAAGGAAAAGAAAAAAAAAACTAAATGAATGTAGAAGTATGAATTGTTTTAGGAAAAAGAATTACTATAATGAATTTACTTGATTAAAGTAGATTTTGAGAAACGGGGGGTGAAATTGATATGTTGCAGATAAATCTGCCACATATCTCACCGGGGCAACCGAGAAAAAGCTGTGACGGTACGTTGCAGCTTTATAGAAAATTAAACATATTGTCCATTTTCAAATTGTAAATGTTCAAACACAGTTTTACAAAGTAAACACATTAGAAAATGCTTATATATGAGCTTGCAATTTGAAGAAAAAAAAACATATGTTTAAAAGTTATATGCATGTAAAGCATAAATTCAACTAGGTTGCTTATGTCTTTGGATCCATTGCAACTTTAAAGTCAGTGAGCAATCATTTTTTGTGTACTTGGTACCAAGACTCACTTTTTTAACTTTGACCCTATTTGGGATCAGCCATGTAATTACACATTTGCAAGCATTTAAAAGAAATAATAAAAACGCAATTCAAGTACACTAAAAATAAAAATGCAAAACATATAAGGTATGAGTAATTGTAACTAAAACTTAGATGTACACATGAAGAGAATAAATGTAAAAATTAAAAATTCGTGCACATGGCACAGGACCACAAATTAAAGAGTTTCCTTTAATCACGCCCATAAAAAAAGGGGTGGCCATAATTCTTGTATGTCAACAAGTATTATGGCTTCGGTGTAAGACCTCAGCCCTAGAGGAAGAGGGAATAAAAAGGACGACTCACATTGAGTACAACATGAGCTTCCTCGCTCCCCAGTAGATCACAGGGATCTGTGAAAGGAGCGCGATTCAGTATCTCATATAAATTCTTTGTAAGTAATTCGAATTGGAAACCAATTCACGTGAAAGGTGTCTCTCATCACAGTGTCGCGTGAACCTTATGGCAACAATTTTGAACGGTTCACGACTTCTTGGGGGCAACGATTATAAAAAGGGGAAAAAATATGTTGTGAATATCAAACATCTCAAAAAGGACAATCCTAAAGTGGTGAGAGACAAAGTGTCATAATCTTGTAAAATTGTGTTCAAGTCATGAAAGCAGGTATAAAACTTAAATGAAGTTTTTTTTTTTACATTTTAGACATAAGTGACCTGTAAAATAATAACCTTTCTTTTTTTCATGAATGACAGAAGAATACCTAGATAGACTTGTTACTGTTAAGTTGTAACTAAAAGTGAAAGCATTTAAAGTTAGCTTGTTTTGTTTAGCTTACGTGCGTAAAAAAAAAAAAAAAAAAAACATATAGAGAAAAATTCAAAGTGACACAGAATATTGTTCACACATGATCTTCGAAACAACACACTCATGGACCAGCCACAAAATTGTCAAAGATCACCCATAAACAACACATGTATAATCTTGGCCAGAGAATAACAACATAGTGTCACAATACATAAATTCAAAATAAGTCTTGTAAATAATAAACGATTATCTTTGTCTTAAGTTATAAGTGTGTGATTGAAAGTTACTAGTGAAATTACTGTTATTAACATGACTTGAAGAATCAAACAAATGTCCATAACGAGGTGGTGCAAGGAGTAGTCTATCTATGTGCACACGAAATGCTGTATCATCAGCAGCATGTAATCTTTTTATCGAGAAAGACACAGGTGAATGTTTATGTGTAACTATGTATGGTCCTGTATATCTAGGTTTAAATTTGTCAACTTTTTTAAGCATACAATGTCTTTCAAACAGATGTTTCTTAATTTAGCTTTTCGACTGTACATTTTAAATCTTTTATCTTGAGCATTTTTAATGTTAGAATAGGCTTTTTCATAAATTTTGTGCAAGTCTTCTAGTAATTTAATAACACCATTTGGGATGTTCTTAGCCATTGTCGTCAAAGAATCAATTTAAGTAATGTGATAGCTGATAATTACCGAGTTTCTGCATAATACCACATATAAAATACTATCACTGCATAAAACCAAAACATATCAAATAATAAAATGCAATTTAAAATTATAGCATTATCAAATATAATTAAATATAATATAAGATAATTTAAAGAAAAGGAAAACTTTCTCCTTTTAACTTTATCCAAAAATAAAAATAAAAAGTCTTACAAGGAGAGGGCCAACCTTGTTAATCACCAATTTTGATTATTTTAATATATGTTGTAGGGTAGACACCCCTTAGTGTCAGGTTCAACGGATTTTATCCAATGCCCCTTAGTTCTTGAAAAACCATGGGGTCTAATATTAGTAGACAACTTAAATACTTACTTCGCAGCAAAAATGACAGGTTAGTCGTAGCTCAGTTGGCATGGCATTTGCCGGCTGATCCGAGGGCCCGGGTTCGATACCTGAATGAGCTACATTTGTATTATCATTTTTTGTTTTATAAATATAGTTGTAATTATAATTTAATAATTTCAATTAAAAATTGTAACACCAAACATTAATTATAATGTTAACAAACTTAAATTTATCATTTCTTATTTGTAAACTATTATTTCTCATCCATTAAAGAGGTTTAAAAAGAAATTGGATCTATTATTGAATGATAAAAATTCCAAAATCGTGACAAATTATGTTGTGGTGCCATCTAGTTATGATAAAAAAAGGAATATTCAAATAAAATAAAAGCAGAAAAAAGATAGAGGGGAAAGCAAAATAATTGAAAGTGCAAGCATACTTATTACAAATTTAAAAATCTTTAATATGCAAAAAATCGGTTGTAATTTAATTCTGATGCTAATTTTTAATATGATTATGCTTGTTACTTTAAAAACAGAATAATAGTATTATCTCATTGACTTCCTTTGTTAAAGAAATGCGTAAATGATTTTTCTTTAAAATCACGAATTGACACAATTGCTCAATATCATTGCATCAATAAAGAATATATGAAACACATTTTAAAAGTGATTTTTTATAAAAAAAATAACAGTTTTATGATGTTTTATTACAACTATTCAGTTAAAAGTAAAAAATTAAATAGGTTAAAATTATAATTGATATACAATATTAAAAATTTTAATTGACAGTGAGATTATTAAGTTACACTTACAAGTAAATTTATAAAACAAAAAATGAGAAAAACAAATGTAGCGCACTCAGGTATCGAACCCGGGCCCACCAATCAGCCGGTTAACACCATACCAACTGAGCTATGATTGACCTATCATCGTTGTAGCAAAGTAAGTATTTAAGTTGTGTACTAATATTAGACCCCCCGGTTTCTCAAGAACTAAGGAGCATCGGATAAAATCCGTTGAACATGACACTAAGGGGCCTCTACCCTACAACATATATTAAAATAATCAAAATCTGTGATTAACAAGGTTGGCCCTCTCCTTGTTAATGTAACTTCTTTAAGAGTACAAAAAAATCTATATAAATCATGCCAATAAATCAACTAAAAATGCATAAGTAAATAGCTCCTTTTTTAATAGAGGCATGTAAATAATAATTACGTAAAATATCCCTAAAGTTTGTGAAATATCACAAATTTAAAAATAAGGGATTTAACTTTATACTGAATATAATGCCCTCATTTTTTTAATTAAAAAGTAAATCAATAAAGAGCATGAAAGTCAATGCAAAAATAATATAAATCATTTCAATCACATAAAAATTACTTTGTAAAATATTCTTTCGTGAATACGAAAATTGAATTAAATATAATTCAATGCAAGGATTTAATGTGACTTCAGTAAATTACTGAAAAGAAAAATTTTGAAACAAATATTCAATTCTCGTATTCTATATATATGTGTAAGGGGAAAAAATGAGCCGTTTTCTTTTTACTATCAACTGCCAAAAAAAAAAAAATTGTGTTTTATTATGGAATTTTTGCCATTTTTCACTATGAAACGAAAATTTTCTTCAGGTTTTTTTTTTTTTTAAACCACTTGTCGAATCACCAAATTTCACAAACAATTGTAGAGTCCTTGAAGGCCAACAAAAACTGAAGACACTCGATACCGCACAAGCATTTTTGCACTTCAAAATTAGCCGTCACACACTTTGCACACTGTCACACCCTTAAAGATTGACGCACTAACATTTCACTTTTTTGCTGGAATATTATGTCACTTTTAAACATATTTCACAAAAAAGCACTGATGACACAAGTGACGCATAAGGCGGTTTTCACAACACAGAACTTGTGCACAACACTGGTGATTTTTTTAGAAGAGTTGGAGGGAGCACACACGAATTCACCAACCCACGCAAGAAACGAAAAGGTGACCAGAGGAACAAAAAACACAGAAGAAGCCACTGACGAATTTCGGCGAAAGAAGGAAGAAAACACAGCATCGTAAAATGTCTGTCCAAGAGATGAATTCCCTCACTCGGAAAAGCTCTCTCCAGAAAAAGAACAGAGGATTTCCCGTTTCCGTGCGACAAATGAACTGCCCGTCATCTTACGCAGGTCACTGGCGAAGACATGTAGTGGTGAGAAAAATGTTCGCAGGCAGAGAGAAGTAAAATCATGTCTGTATTCATTTCATTTTTTTTTATCTTTTAGTTGAAGAAAAATTCGGCTGTTATGCACCAATTATATCTGAAGGGGTTCGCATCAGTTGGTGGTTCTCGGGTTCGCTGAAATGGTGTAAAAAAACTCCAACATATAGATGTAAACTCAATTAGTCTTTATTCATTTTTCAATGTGTAGAAGGACATCTCACAAAAAGGGAGCCTCAAATACGAAGCTCTGTAAAAGCAGAGATCAAATATATTTATCTCTACGTGTAGAAGTATATCCGTTAGTGAGAAACTGCATCGCATCGTCACAGCGGGAAAAAAGAAAACAACAGCGGTCCTTTAACGGACCTTCCAGTCAGGCGGTCAGGGGCGAACTCTTGCATAATGCGTACTGAACTCATCTGTCTTGGCATATTGTATTATCGCCAACTAATCAAGATTTTAACACCTATATTACAAAGACAAAGCATTGGCGACAGGATTAGCAGACAAATTATGCAGTAGCCCCGCCTTTCGGCGCAGCCACAGAATGTGAAGCAACCCTACATGTTTCACGACTAAGAGCGACAACAAGTCTCGATTATGTTTACATTAAAAAGAAACAGATTGCAGTTAAATGTGATGGAGTAACCTTTAATCAATGTATATGAACTGTAGAAAGCATAATGATAATTGAAGATATAATTTATAACTGCAATTCCAATGAATACATGCTTTCTTTATTTCATTTTTTTACCCGTCAAGTTCTAATAGGAAATGAGAGTAGTTTATTTATAGAGCAAATGAAATACGTTAGAAAAAGAACGGTTAAAATAAAGTGCAGCAGTAAGAATTAAATATGATCGTGATTGCATGTAAATAAAAACCGTTAGGAAGGGAAATAAATAAATAAATACTTGAGAATGAGAATTTTGAATAAGTGAAACAAAATATCTGAAACCATAAATCTTTATATGTGTTGAGAAAAGTTCCTTGTGAAAGGAAAAGAAAAAAAACTAAATGAATGTAGAAGTATGAATTGTTTTAGAAAAAAGAATTACTATAATGAATTTACTTGTTTAAAGTAGATTTTGAGAAACGGGGGGTGAAATTGATATGTTGCAGATAAATCTGCCACAAGGGAGGCATGAAAAACAATTAGAGAGTACAGTTTTCTACAAAGATAAAGTGAATAATATACTCAACTAATACATATTGGATTAAAAATAAAGTGTGGATTTACACCGAAACGGACAAGTATCCTGAAAAAGGGTAAGTCCCAATTTACACTACTTACTCACGCCTGTTTAACGGGATTCAAAATCCCATCAAGATTATGATTACTGACCACTGATTAAAAATAAATAAATTAAATAGCCTCCACTGAAATCTGAAATATCAGATATTTGTTAAATAAACTTTTAAACTTTCAAAAAGTAAAGTTGAAAGAACTTTTTACGGTAACACGTAAGTAATGAAAAGTTAACAAAATAGCAGCTTCTAAAGATAATTTAGCAATTGAAAAACTAACAGCTACGAACTATTTGATTTGGAAATTCAAGACCGAAATGATGTTAACTGAAGAAGACTTATTTCATGTAATTACGGAAGAACCGCCTAATCCAACTACGGACGCTTGGTCCAAAAGTGATAAGAACGATTGATGATAGTCAACAATTGATGATAGTCAAATTACACATGTTAAAAATTTACAGACAGCCAGACAAACTTGGCAAGCTTTGCGCGAAATCCATGAGCGACATAATTTGTCTAGGAAACTTTATTTCTTAAGAAAACTTTATGGGATTAAATTAGCGGAAGGTGGCAACGTTGTTAATCATATTACAAAAATAATTGAATTAGTAGATAAATTAGCGGCCATAGGAGAAGTTATAATTGATAACCACATTTCTGCACTGTTATGATGCTCTCCACCACAATGTTATGATACTCTTATTACTGCCCTTGAATCGAGAGAAGAAAATCAACTTACACCATCATTTATTAAGCGTAAATTTATTGACGAATACAACCGACGATATGATAATGATGAGAGACCAGAAAATCCTGCCAGAGCATTTAAAGCCCAGAAAAATTACAACAACAAAACAAATAATAAATACTGCTCCAATTTTCGAATGAGAAACCATTATACACAGGAATGTTGGCATAACAAAACCAAAACACAAAATACACCACAAAATCAACATATCAGACCAAACAAAAAACATTAGTTTACATCACTAATTTTTCAAAAGAGTGAAAACAATTTTAGAAGCGAACAAACACCGGAATCAAACCGTAGGTACAGTCACTCTGAAAATAAAAACAATACATGGAGGGCGAGCGAATTTTATAACGCAAGGAATGGAAAACAAAACATTTATAGTAGACAGTGGCAGCTCAAGCCATATTGTATGTTCAGAATAAATGTTTAGAGAAATAAAATCACGCGAAAAAACAAATGTAACCATCGCAAACGGAAAAAAACTTATCAGTTACGGGTTAGGTGACGTAAATATAAACACGCGAACATCAGACAACAAAGGTCATGAAATAACACTTAAAGATGTATTACTAGTACCTGAAATCGAAACAAATTCATTTTCGGTTAGCAAAGCGACGCAAAATGGATGTAAAATTATATTCAGAAATGACAGATGTATGTTCAAACTTAACGGAGAAATATGTTTAGAAGCGCGAAAAGTAAATAACCCATACGAAGTTCAGTTAGCATTCGAACCTATGCAACCTATAGCATTCGAAAACTATGCAAACGTAGCACAAAGCTGCAAAAACGAAAATTGCCTAGAATTATGGCATCGTAGTTTAGGACATAGAAATCTAACACCAATTAAAGAAATTACGCAAAAGGAATTAGCTAGAGGAATCCAAATAAACAACTGTAAGCATAACATAGATTGCGAACCGTCCATTAAGGCAAAATTGTCTGATGATCCTTATCCAAAAATTGCAGAGTATAGAGCAACTAAAAGACTCCAGTTCATTCACTTCGACGTGTGCGGATCTTTTCAAACAACAACAATAGGGAGGAAATCATATTTTTTGACTTTTATTGATGACTGCTCACGATTTATGATCATATACCTATTGTCTAGAAAAATGAAGTTTACGAAAAACTTAAAGTATTCATCGCGTTAATTAGCGATAAATTTGGAGAAAAACCGAAAGCAATTAGAACAGATAACGGAGGGGAATTCACATCAGATGAAATAGAAAATTACCTCAGGGCTAATGGGATAAAACATCAACACACAGTCCCATATTGCGCAGCGAGAACGGTGTGGCAGAGAGGCAAATAGATCGTTAGTTGAAGTGGCAAGGACAATGTTAAGTGAATCAAATTTACCATTAAAGTACTGGGGAGAAGCAATTTGCACAGCAAATCATTTGCCAAACAGACTACCAACAAAAGCAAATGAAAAAAAAACGCCATGTGAGCTATGGACAAACAGACAGCCAAACTTAAGTTACGTTAGGGTATTTGGCTGCAAAGCCTTCGCATATATCAGTAAAGCCAGAAGACAAAAAATAGACGTTAAAGCTATAGAGGGAATTTTCGTCGGGTATGATAATGAATCCAAAGGATACAGAATATACGTAGGAGGAAATGAAATAAAGATCGCGAGGACCGTTAAATTTCTCGAAAACAAATTTAAATATAGAAACGAGAAAGTAGAAAACAAACCAAAACAAGATGAAAATCGGGTTAATGAAAACTTTGTAGAAATAGAAATTTCAAATAGCAATGAGACACCATCCACGTCCAATAAACCAGTAGCAGAACCTAGACGATCAGAAAGAATTACTAAATGTGTACCTCCTGATAGGTTAATATACATGGTTAAGAACGAAAACGCTACTGAACCAAAAAATTATGAGGAAATCGAAACATGGAAAATTTTAAGGATAAACAAAATTGGATGGATGCGATGAAAAGCGAAATGAACTCCCTTATGAAAAATAAAACTTGGTCAATTGTAGAACCACCACCAAATAGGAGAATATTAGGTTGCAAATGGACCTACAAACTAAAACGCGACAACACAGGAAAAAATCCAAAAATATAAAGCACGTTTAGTTGCAAAAGGATATTCACAAAAATTCGGGGAGGATTATGATGAAACTTATGCACCAGTCGTGTCATATACAACAATAAGAGCATTATTAATAGCAGCATTGCTTCAAAATTTAAATGTAAAACATATTAATATTAACGCCGCGTTCTTACATGGAGAGATTGAGGAGGAGATATGTATGTCACAACCAGAAGGTTTCGTTGAACCAAATGAGGAAAAGAAAGTATGTAGGCTAAACAAAGCCATATATGGGCTTAAACAAGCCGCGAGAGCGTGGCATAATAAAATTACAGAAACACGAAAAAAGATGAATTTCAGTCAGAGCAAATTTGACTCATGCCTTTTTACGCGAAAAAGGGACAATAACACAACATACCTAATAACATACTTAGACGACATTTTAATTGCCGGAAAAGACGAAATAACAGAGGAAGTAATCGCGAGCTTAAATAAAGAATTTGAGCTAAAGAATTTAGGTGACATCAGTAAGTACCTATCCATGAACATTAAAAAAGTAAATAAAAGCTACATGATAAATCAAACTCAGAAAATAGAGGAATTAATCAATAAATTTAATTTGCAAGACGCAAAACCGTGTAGCACTCCCATGGAAACAAATTACACACGCTTTAATGATGAGGATAACATTTTACCAAACAACACATATTACATACAAGAAATAGGAGCACTTCTATATCTAGCAACTATAAGCAGACCTGACATCTGTGCAGAAGTAAACATTCTTAGCAGAAGAAATGAAACACCAAGAATGAAAGACTGGAATGCAGTAAAAAGAGTGATAAGATATTTAAAGACTACAAAAAATTATAGTCTAGTTCTAAGCAGAGAAAAGAAACCGATACTTGAAGTTTATGCTGATGCAGATTGAGGAGGAGACGTAGATTCACGAAAATCAACGAGTGGGAACCTATATCTGTTAGGGGGAAATCCCATACAATGGTCGACCAAGAAACAATTCTGTA
Source organism: Maratus speciosus (assembly GCA_963932465.1). Lineage (NCBI taxonomy): Eukaryota > Metazoa > Arthropoda > Arachnida > Araneae > Salticidae > Maratus > Maratus speciosus. Next base: position 133,898,435 of record OZ010799.1, read on the forward strand.
TTGCATTATCATCGGCAGAGGCCGAGTATGTGTCAGCAGCAAATGCAGCAATTGAAATAAAGTGACTAGTCAATCTACTGGAAGAATTATACATTCAACAAACCTTATCTATAAACCTATATGAAGACAATCAGTTCACAATCAAGATGATAAAATTAGAAAAGCACTCAAGTAAAACTAAACATATTCAAATTAGGTTCCACCTGATAAAACAACTAAAATAAGAAGGTAATATCAAACTAAAGTACTGCCCAACCAAATTGATGATTGCAGATCTGTTTATCAAACCAGTTCCCAAAGCTGTTTTTCAAACCTATAGAAGGAACTTAAATTTGTGTGACAATGAAACTTCAGAAATTAAGGAGGAGTTGGTGGACATAAATCATCAAGCTGAATAAACTGTGCTAAAAATAATTTATTCAGTTACATAAACAATGTAACATTTCAACTTAGCCATGAATCTCTTCAAATGTATTTAACCTTGAAAATCATTTGATAAAGATAATGACTTGTTGAGTGGCTGAATTAAGATTCATAAACTACAGTAAACTGATTTATTATTATTATTGTTATGTATCTTATAATGTAAACACTTTTTCATTCTGAACATGTAGCTTATCTAGAAAAGAGGCATATAAAATGCTCTCTTATTTACAATTTAAATAATGTGAATTAAATAGTTTAAAATATTACCGCTTCTTTATTTGATATAACAAATAGTCTACAATTTCTTTATTTGAGGGAGGCATGAAAAGCAATTAGAAAGTACAATTTTCTACAGAGATAAATTGAATAATATGTTCAACTAATACATATTGGATTAAAAATAAAGTGTGGATTTACACCGAAACGGATAAGTATCCTGAAAAAGGGTACGTCCCAATTTTCACTACTTACTCACGCCTGTTTAACGGGATTCAAAATCCCATCAAGTTTCCCTTGTAAAACTGCCAGTTTCATTCCCTAGTTGTCACAATATGGCAGAAACGCAGGGCCTGACTAATCGTCAAAGTAAACTTCTACCAGCAAAAATAAAAATCTGTTACTACCATTACTTATGACTGAAATTTTGCAATAATAATGCGTTTAAATAAGGAGAAAATTTCTATATAAATATACTGGTGGAAGTTTCCACCGGCGGTAAACAAACCCTGTGATAGCGGTTACAATTGAAGCTTCACCATTTTAAGGATACATCAGTTCCTCTTTATTAATAGTTCCATGGGATGGACGCCAAAGTTCCTGACCGTTGAATAGATCGTAATGGTTGAGACGACAGAGCCGTTTATCGTTGGCCCCCACGTTCACCTGACATAACACCATGCTATTAGGTAGATTTCGTAAGAAATACTATCTATTACATTCTTACCTATTTTGGAATTTCTGAAAAAGTTTTGCAGATCTACGCCGATCATGACACCTTGAACACAACACCACACCCAGTTCAAAACTTTGTCTATCTATCTACCTATCTATCTATCTATCTCTATCAATTTTTTATGGACAAGATAACTTCATAATTCTGCACAAATGTATTCCAAACTGATACATAAAATCAAGGGGCAGAAAATCTCGTTCAAATTCGTTAATGGGCATGATCGGACCAATGGGGTGGAAATAGGGAGGGGTTTCGTGAAAACCGAAATAACCCCGAAATTTCTTAATTATAATATATATAAAATCAGTTTAAAGTTACTATTACTTCTAGAAAAAGGACCAAAAATTTATGTATCACAGATTTTTGATAAAATTAAAAATGGGCTCAAGGTGCGAAAAAAATATGGTTTAGGGAGAAAAAAATTCATAATTTCGTCAATTCTCAAGATATCAAATTCACTTAAAATTATTATAAATTTTCTTAATACTATCTACAACTTTTATACTGACAAGTTTTCGATAGGACCAACTCTTACTGGAAAAAAATAAATAAAAAAATAAATCAAAAATTAAGAAAAAGGTTGGCGGGCGGGCAGAAGCAGGAAAAAAATTTATAACTTTGTCAATTCACAAGATAGCAAATCCGCTTTAATTTATTATCAATCTTCTTAATATTATCTACAACTTATATATTGACAAGTTTTTGATAGGACCAACTCTTGCAACAAAATAAATGAATAAATAAATAAAAATAAATAAATGTAAAAAATAGGGGTTGAAGGAAAAATTATCTTAAATACATATGATTCTGATAAAACCAGCTCTTACAGGTAAATGAAATGAAAAACTCGTCAAAAGCAGCTAGATAAAATTGTTACACTGGATTTATTTTCAATCTTGATTTAGTTTTTGTTGGTGAAATTAGTACTTAACTTCAAAAGCTACCTTTGCCAGTTGGATGAGCCGACAAGGATTTTTTCCCTTTGGAGTTTTTTATAAAAGACCATGTCTACGTTCCGCCGCTACCTAATGAATTGTCAGAGTTGAGACATAGAATTGGAAAGGCTATTGTTTCCATTACTCTGGGCTTGTTAACCGAATTGTGGGAAGAATTGGAATTTAGGTTGAATGTGTGCCCTATAACTAAATGTGCACATATTGAACATTTGTAAGAAAAACTAGTAAAGAGCTCACCTTCAATTTGATGTATGATTTGTTGTAAATAGTCTAAATTAAACTCTTATAATATACAATTGAAATTAGTACATTCCAACGATGAACAAACAAAAAAGATTATCAGAAATCGGAATATGTCAAAACCGGCTTAAGACAGCAATCTGCACATTAATGAATTCAAATAATGCAAAAACAAGAAATCGCATAGTTTAACCCTAAAAAGTAGAGCCACTTTTTAAATGCAGGTACATGAAACCACTTACATTCATCAAACAAAATGTGTCAAGGCAAGATGTCGCATTGTGTAAAATCACCGTATGCAGCAACTTTGAAAGTTGTCATTGATACTAGCCGACAACAGAAATTTATGTCTTATGGCTGATAGTTGATTAAAAGCAGCCAGTAAAGAGCTTTTATACACAAATTTAGAGTAGCCTCAGGTGCTTCAAAACTGACCGCAGAAGCTGCTTCTAGAGTGCCTCAGTTAATGAGCTGGTACAAAACATTGAAAATAATTCAAAAATTATTATATTTTTTCTATTTTTTATTTATTTATTCATGATATATGCATTAAAAAAAATATTATTGCAGACTCCAGTAGTATTTCATTTTAAATTGAAACCCACTATAGCTGACTACTTTTAGTCCTTCAATTAAATAACAAAAAAAAAAAAAAAAAAAAAAAAAAAAAACGAATCTTTTTAGAAAAATTATAGAAAAAAACCCCTAAAAATCTCTCGAAAAATGTTAAAACTGCAATCAATTAATAGCTGGAAAGTTTTTAAACTATATATGCATACGTAGGAAATTTGTTTTAAATTCTATTTATTTTAAGGTAAGAAAATCAAATGTTGATTGCATTTTGTAATTTGTTATTATTCGCACGTATACACATAAAATTCATATCTAGAAATAACTATTAATTAAAACTTAAAAATACATAAATATATTAGCTATATTCAGAATTAAAAACTGAAATGCTTTTAGTTCATGTATTACCATTTTTTTACGTTGAGTGCCACTGTGCAAAAACATATCGAAATAAGTAACTAAGCAAAAAAACATACAACATGCCACTGATAAAAACATGCCATAAAAGTTTTATTCAGTTTTTATATAATTTTTTAAATGTAACGTTTTCTATCTGAAATCTCTTTTTAAGTTTTCTATAACTTAATTAACTTTTATGAATTCCATTTCATCTGCTGAAATTTGTTTCTTTTTATATTTTCTCTATTAAGTGGAAAAATGTAAGTAGAATTGCAAGTCTTAAAAGAAACAAAACTTATTGCAAAATAAAAAAAAATAACTTTTTAAAAGTAGGAAAAAATGTATTTCCGTCAATCAATAACTGGAACGCTTCCAAAAATTTTGTATTAGAACGTTCAAAGTTATATGTATACTTGATTAGACACATGTAGTATTCTGAAAAAAATTATTGTTCGTCATGTTTTAAACTTACAAATGTTGATATTTGGGCCTACGATATATATGATATAGCTGGCAACATTTACGCTTTCTGCTACCACTAAAATTTAACAGAAACTTTTGGCTTACTTAATTCATTTTCAACACTTTAAAAAGTGTTTATGCACTTGGTTTGTCTGGACGTCTGTGCGAGCTTTAACTCTTATAAATATACTTGCATTGCCCTATAATTTTTATATGTTATTGACATTTATTATAGCATGATCCGTATTGTAAATGAAGACTGTAGCATTTACATTTCATTTACACGGACAACCAAAAGTATTCGGTTACATTACGGTCAATGGGAAAAAAAGTTTCAGATGCATTTTAATCATGTAGCATAGATCTATGCTTGACGAATAATTCATCTTTCTTGTTGATGATTAATTAAATTTTGATTATGAAAGTCAGAACTTCGCTCTATGCAAACGAAAGAATGCTGCTATATTACTTATTCATCATATTTAGTATAGGGTAAATCTTGTAATGGTTTTAAAAATCAAAAACATTTTTCTTACCCATCATACGTAGCATAAAAGTCTCGTAATCGTTTTAAAAATCGAATTTTTTTTCACGGATTTACACGTTTCAGACACTGGAGATTCCGAAAAACATATTTTTAGGGGGGGGGGGGATGCCGTCCGTCTGTCTCTGTGTGTGGCTGTAAATGCTCTATCTAGCGAACAAATTGAGGTTGAGACTTAAAATTTGGTGTGTAGTTAGTATGTAATAATGAGAAGAAGCTTATTGAATTTCAGTAACCTCGATTATCGGGAACTATTTTTTACGAACTCTCGTAATATTCATTCGGATAAAAGGTATATACAAATTTTCGAAATTGTTTATTTTAAGGAGTGAATATAAAAGACAATAAAAAAAAAACCCATAAATTTTACTTAAAGAATGAAGGCGATCGGATAATTAGTTGCCGAGATATTTGTAATCCTATTTTCAATACTCTTCGATTTTTCATGAAACTATATTTCATTCAAATTTCAATTAAAAGATATATTTTAATTGGAAATGAGACGCTTAATCCGACGCAGTAAACTGTTAATATGATTATCATTTTTGGAGTTATAAGGATGTTTCTTTTACGCAGTTCAGTAATAGAGCATTTAAAGTATATGACGTCATCAAGCCACGATTTTAAACACTTTATCTATCGAACAAATTGACAGCAAATACGTTTAAATTTTATTTTGGAAATGCAATGCATATTATAAATAGTTTACAATGTCCTATTTTTATATTTTATATTATGCATATACATGATAGGTAAGCATTACGGTGGCCCCCAACGACTGGTTTACTATTCAAATGTTTTTAAAAATTTGCTTGAGACAGAAAAATCTTCAAATTTTCTAAAACAAATTTATTGCATTAAAAACTTTTCTATTTTTCTTGCTTAAAATGACTTTTAAATCAAGTTACTATATTATTTGGAAATGAAAATATTAATTTTTTTGTTTTTGTTTGTTTTCAAAACCTAGCTTTCAAGCAATGGTTGTCATGGAAACGACTTCTTGTGAAAATGTGTTTCTTCATGATGGTTTTTTTTCACCATTTCTCGTATTTAAAGTGTTATAAGTCAAGAACTGTTAAAGATAAATGGTTCAAACTTGGAACACGTGTTTTTCAATTGTTTAACTTTAATTTTGATTCAGCAAATTTGAAAAAAATATTTACTTTTGAAAATATGATATTTTTAAAAAGGTTACATTATTTTTTTAAATTTTTACTTTAAACATTTAAAAAAAAATTAATTAATATTTTTAAAAATGTCGAATGAAAATTAAAGCTTACATATAATTTGTTTATTTAAATTAAAAAAAATTTAAATTCTACGAATAATATTTCGAGTTATAACGATTTTAAATTACCTCACTTTTTTAATAAATTTTAAATTTAAATCTTTTTTTTTTAATTATGAGAAATTTTATCATGTGATTTTGCTTACAAATGATGTGGTTAACCACCATAAAAAAATTCAAAAATTTAACACATTAAATAAAAATTATTTAAAAATGTGTCCCGGACGCTCTTAAAATAAATAATTTTATGAACTTTTGAGAATTTTAGCTTGGTATAGCATGAGAAGATCTCTTTATGTTTCCATACATTACTTCACTGATAATAAATTGTCAACAGTTTAATACCATTAAGGCTTCCCGAATGATCGCGGAAATATTTCATAGTATATTTTTACAACATATATAGAATATAAATAACTTTCGGCGTAGATTTCTGCACATTTCTACGGGAAATTTAAAAAGAAAACTTTAAATTTGAAAAAGCTTGTATATATATATAAAAAAAACTGGACCATTGGAAGCCCTATATCATTTTAAAACTACACTTCACAAACCACATTCTCGTCTGGTAAATCAATAATTATAGTGAATTCTAAATCACCGCTTCATATACTAGGTTGAGCAAAAAGTTCTGGGAAATTTGTGAAAGTTGCGTTGTTATGCGCAAATTAACAACAAAAGCAACAAGGACTATTTTTCAAAGTAGAGACCATCACAGTCCACGACTTTCTGCCAGATTCCCGATTTGCTGGATGTACCATGGCGGCTCTTTGGAATCGAAAAACTCTTGCTTCTTCAACTTCATTAAAGGATTCAAATCGACGGTACTTGAAACAGTGTTGCATTGATCGAAAGTGGCCATAATTGGATGGAGCTACGTCTGGACTGTACCACTAATGCTTCTATATACAATACTATATACGATACAAATTCTGGTAACTATTAGATTAAAAATTTCCCAGAACTTTTTGCTAAACCTAATAATATGCTTTTCTATTTTAAAAATTATTGATGATCAATCGATAGTGTCATATAGGCCTTTTGTTTTAATCTCTGCCAGCGAAACTGTTTGCAATGATAAAAAATAGTAGACATAATCTTTAAGTTCATGTTTTAAACGCTGCAATAAGTTCGAAAAAATATCGTTGTTAACTATTTAAAAAAATACTTTTCGAAAAAGACGGTTTTCGCGGTTGAGGTTTTCCTCTTAACGCTCCCCGAGAGCTCAATTTTATAGGTACAAATTAACAAAAAATACCAATTTAAAGCACAGACCTCCGGATTTTCAAAAGTGCAATTGGTTTTCAAAAATAGGAGTTTTAACCATTTAAAAAATATTGGTGACCGCCAGTCACTTCGTGCCTATCAGATACGATCTTTTTTCTACCCTAAAAGTAACTAAACGTCCGTATTTCGAAAATCTTTTTAGCGTTACTTTTAAGGCTGACAAGATTTACATCACCTACAAAAATGTTGGAACGTTCGGACGAGTAGAATTATTTACATATATACAAGGTGGTTATAATTAAACTTCCCCTATAAACAGCATCTTACAGCGCAAAAGGGTGAACGGAATGCAATAAAATTTGGTATATAGGCTATACACGGGATGCGCTCACGGAATTTCGAAAAAAAAAAGTTCCAAAATGTCCACCAGATGGCGCTTTTTCCAGAAAAATATTAAATTTAACACAATAAACGGCTAAAACAGCCGGTTTTATATTTTATTACTCATAATTCTTGTTCTGGATTGTTAATATTGTTTTTGATTTCCGTTTTGGTCGTTTATTGTGTTAAATTTAATGTTTTTTTCCGGAAAAAGCGCCATCTGGTGGACATTTTGGAACTAATTTGTTTTCGAAATTCCGTGAGCGCATCTCGTTTATTGTCTGTATACCAAATTTCACATTGCATTCCGCTCACCCATTTGCGCTGTAGGATGCTGCTTATGGGGGAAGTTTAATTATAACCACCCTGTACAATAGAGGCAAAATGAGTCCTGTTTCGGCGCGGCTTTGCTCAACTTTGATTCATGCTTTCCTTACTAAATATGCATATTTTCCCACGGAATTTTAAAGAGTGTTATGATACAGTTATATTTAGTTCGAATTATATTTTCAGAAAATTTGGACGAGAGAAATTTTTTTTTGTGATAAAGGACCAGACGCGAAAACAAAAATAAAAGCTAGAAGAAAACCATGACAACTAGATAACAATATTTTTTCACGAAAATTTTACAAGGACTGTAAAACCGTTGTACAGTATAACCTAAAAAATCCGGCATTGTCGGGACAGAGCCGGTTTTTGAAAATTCCGCATTTCTGAAATAATATCAAAGTACTTCCGATATTCTTAATAGTGTTCTTATTCATAATTTAATTGTCACCGAAGTGACATATATCTGCGAAAAAAAGAAAATTAAATATTAAAAAAAACTTACTTTAATAGACATTTTCTAGCTACAAAAAACAAATTCTAATAAACAGTAAAGTCATTTCCCTTCACATGTAATTTCTGAAACATCGATTTCAATTTTATTTGCTTCAGTTTTTTTCTTGCCTCTTTTACAAGTTTTTCTTTGATTTTATGGAAATGAAGAGCATCGATTTCGGACATATATAGTCTTGTTTCCTTAATGAATATTAATTTTCCAGTCAAATTTATGCAATTTTACCAGTGGCAGATTTTCTTCTGCCAGTTCCTTGTCCTTGTTTCTCTAAACTGCTATCAGCATTATCGACGGTGATAGCTCATATTAAAGACTAACTAATACTTAAAATAACAAAACTCCAGTGCACTGTATTTATTAAATAAAACCACAAGATAAGCCGGCCGTGGCTACCTCTTTCATAACAAAACATTCTATGAACTTGTATAAACAAACGAAGACGATAAAAGTTATTGCCAAAAATACAAATCATAAATACGACAGACCAGACGGTTTTGTATCGAACAGCGTCAGTGATCTCGCTGTCAACTAATCCATCGCTTTCTATTTCAAACTTTTTAATTCGTAAATAATTGCGATTTTTCTTTCTACTGCAAGGTAGAAGTTAAAAAAAAGTGTGGGTTGAAGATGACATTGATGCCGGATTTTTGAAGTTGCCGGGTTTCCGAAAGCCGGATTTTCGGGGTCACATTGTACTTATAACCAATAACAATTTCAAATAGTTCGAACCGTTTTTTTGGGGGGGAGTTATTAAAACAAATAATAGACTGATCTTTTTTCCCAGATTGGTATATAAATAGCACAGTGAATGCGACATTTCAGAGAAACTATCCCTTGAAAATGATCGCGTTTGCGATCGAAAGATCTCGGGAATTATCTTTTCTGTTTCATTTGATTTTAACACAAATGGTTTTTAAGTTTTAAAGACCAGTTCATTTTGCGACGGAATATGTTAATAAATTTTTATACGCCTTTTTAATAAACAGATTTTTAATTTTAGTTATTTTCACGCAAGGCGAATGTTTCATTCCACTTTGAGATCGTTCTAAGTTTTAAGTTTTTCAATCTTACTCTCTTATTTTTATAACCGGCGTAATACAAAGACATGCAAATTTCAGCCATTTTTTTGTATCAAAAGTGTACTATTACATTGTAATTAATTTTATAATTATTGTAATGTTGCCAGTACCAACTAAATCGATCATTCATTAACGAAAATACTCCTAATATAACGAAAGTTATCTGAATAGGAATTTTCAATGATTATTTGGCAATATTCTTTCTGTTTAGAAATATATATAAAAAATTACATGTTTAATGACACTTAAGTCTTAAACCCCTTGTAGAAATGAAAGATTGTTGAAAGAAAATTTTCTTTTTCTGTCTCTAGCAGACAGTTCTATGTACGTCAGGAAATCTTTAAAATTAATAGGATTTCAAAAGTAAATCCCTATTTACACTGATTTGTGGTAATTTCTTTTCCGAATTTTTAAAAGGTTTAAAGGAGCTTTGATTTTGAAGCATTTTCTTGTATGTGACGAAATGAAATAAAAGATCTCCCAAATACTTTAAGACTTTCTTTAAGCCATACAGATTGTCAAGCTCTTAAAAATATTTCTTAAAGATATCTATTATTATTTTGCATGAGTTTATGCGTTACAGAAATAATAATTAAAATAAATAACACGTAAATATTAAAGCAAGGAGTACAAAAATTACTAGACTAGTAATTTAAAAAAGTCCTTCCTGGTACAATACCGGGAGGAAAAGGTAGCTTCCTTATTCCTTGATTTTAAGAAATCAGCTAATTTCATTCAACCCTCTAACCTTAATTTTTTAACCCTTAAGCTTAATAATGTTTTCCCCCTGAGCTCAGTTTGTTAACATAAATTGAGAGAAGACATGCTTTTCAGTAAAATGGCTATTTCTGATTTTTTATGGGACAATTTGGAGATTAAAACGTAAGGGTGGTCAAATGTACATTAAATAATTTCAAGGCTTCTGTTAGAATTGAATCTAAACAAAAGTAATTTTAAATATACAGTATACTCCCGACTATCCGGCTTAATGTGGCGGAAGGGTAGGCCGGATAACAATAAAGCCGGATAGGCCGGAGTTCTACAAATATTTACTAATTTCGTGCCTTGCCCCCGCCATGATATTAAAAAACATGTTACACATATTAAGATAAATTTTATATATAATGTACATGCAGTTTCAAAATAAGCAAAACATTAACATAAAACGTAATCCTAAATCCTAAAAGAATGAGTAAATCTCATTTTACTGTTTATTAATAAAGGATTGCACAAATATGAAAAGTTATGCATAAGATCAGAGTCAAAACTTACAGTTTTTAGTTTTTGATAAAGTCCTTAATAGAGGACTGCTTCTCCCTGTTACCCCTCTTCCGCGACGTAATGTCCCCCCATTTATGCAAGTAAATAATATCAGGTGGCGCCGATTCCTGCTGTCTAATGTACTGCAGTACTGCCTCAATCGTCTTAAACCTTTAAGAATGTGGGATGAGATTTTTCCTGCAATTCTTTTAATCTTTTATTTCAGATATTTCTCACTGTACAGTATCGTTATCAATTAATTCATTAACTTCCGTTTGCCATCCATTCTGTAATGTCTTCTGCATTGACATCATCAGAGCCTAGTATATTTTTCAGCAACGATAGAAGCTTATCGTTCTCATCTCCCATTGCAGTTTCCCACACGGTTTATGTCCAACTTTTCAGTCCGAAACAATATTCCAAGACCTTGCAATTACAATGTTTGGAATTTCTTACCATGTTTTTTGGCCGCTTGCAGCATTCCTCATTTTTTTTTTTTTTTACTAGGCCGGATAGTACGGAGGGCCGGATAGTCGGGAGTTTACTGTATATCTATAGTTGAAAAAATTTAATTTTTTAAAAAACACTCAAAAGCTATTTACCTGAAATAGTCGTAATTTTGGATTCGTATATTTGAAGAGTCTAGAAATTGATTATCATTAAAAAATTATGAGATACAAATTATATTGTTATCGAATATTAATTTTTGAATATATATTTTTTGACAATTTAATCACAATTTTTTCTCAATCTGTATATATGACTCATTCACATCACTTAGTTTCATTGCCTAGAGAGTTGGTGATTAATTAACTTTTAATAATTTAGAATAATTATACTGAATACTGAGTAAATGATTAATTAAACAATTTTGATATTATTTTTCCTAATAAATACCCATTCTATAAATTGAAAAAAAAAAGACAGGCAACCTAAATATATATATACGAGTATATATGTATGTATATAAATTCTGCAGTGAAAGCTGCAATTGAAATAAGTTGGAAATTGCACATCAAACGTGACAAATGAGGTGCGTTCGTACTAGAACTCGTTTTATAAATATTTCTTGCACCGCATATTGTACTGAATGTATATTTTAGTGGACTTCAGTACATATCAATTTCATTCTGTTCGAAAGGCTGTAACATCATTAAAATGCACTTGAAATAATTTTTCCCATTGGCCGTAATGTAATGAAAAAATTTGACTATCCCAGTCATTAAACTATACATCCGATTTTCATAAAATTTTAAATGACCCCACAAAATTTTGCAACAAATTTATATTTAAAATTTCAGACCATTCGGTTGGATATTTTTTGCTCTGTTATATGCGGGCAGACGGATAGACAGTCAGACAGAGGGACCGAACGACGACTATAGGTGCGACGTATTTATATAATTACGAACGCCCCCAAAAAGGACATCTTTCAAGATTTTAACAGAACTTGTTTTAGTTAAGAAATGAATTAAACACATTATAAAGACTAAATGTGTTCTCATTTCGTTAATGTTTAAAATATAAAATTAACAAGATAGAGAATTAAATAGTTCTCACATGTTAAAATAAATTGGCTTTAAAAGCGTTGAATTTATTTCTCTTGAGATTTAGTTCTGGGAAAAGGAAACTTTCTCTAGGCTATTCATATTTAATATTATGACTTTCCATTTCTCCTTTTGAGAAATAATTGGCACTTTTGAGTTCTCAAGATACGAAGAATATGTTCTTTAAAAGAAAATTTCGAAATAAAAGTATATGTAATATACGATTGTTTAGATTTTAGTTTTTTAGAAGTGTTTCATATAAATGTATTGAATATTATAAAAGTTATACATTAGGGCTGAGGAAATAAAGTTAATGATTTACTGGGATACATCTTTGACACTTTTATATCTAAGAATTAAAGATGGACTAAAAAATATCCAAATAAATTAACCTTTGCACTTCTGCGCAAAGGTAGGTATATAGGAATATTCTACATAGGGGTGAAGGGGGCTAGTGTGGACAATTTTTATAAATCTCCAAAAAAAAAAGACATCCCTTAAATGGCAATTATAACAAAGTAAATGGATTTTAAAACATAAACTGGAATAAACTTTACCATGATGTTTTACAATAAACTTTACAATGATTGCAATGCAGCATGAGCAGTGCTACCAGCAATTATGAGAGTTGGTAATTTTGATATAATGCCACTTCTTGAAATTTGTTATATGTCCTTTACAACAGGAAATAAAATAACATAAGCACTTTACAAAATGTAAAAGAAATAAATAAAATTGCGTTAGAGTAAATGTTCGTTCTTTGTATAAAAGGAAAAAGTATCATGTTAAAATATGCCACTTATTCCCTTTATTACAAAGTCTAATTTAATTTCACTTAACAATAATTGAAACGGAAAAGAAAATTTTTACAAATTAATCTATGTTTTTCCAATATTTAAGCAATTTTTCTAATTAATTAGTTTAAAATGGCAATTACTTATTTATGTTTTTACGACCTTAAAAGCTAAATATCGTTAATGTAGAATCCCACAGTAATTCCAGAATTATGTATCCAAGCTAGTCCCATAGTGCCATTTTTTTATTTTAGACCTTATTTTGTTCACTTTTAGCCATGAAAAGAAAAAGTTCAAAATTGGAATATATAGCTAATGCATGCATTAATTAGTGCGTCTTATCTTTTATATTCATAATAATAATATAAGTAAAATGAATAATTAAAAAACATTTAATGTACTTACTTGAGCACTGTGATTTCAAAGAGTTGATAACCGTGTAAACGTAAAATAAAGAAAATCTTGGATAATACTTTAATTGGCAGTTTCTGTATGGAACATTTTTATGTTTGTAGATTTATTCAAATCATTATTTTGACAATTGATCGTCCAATAGCAAATTAAATTCAAAATGTAAATTAAAGTGAATGTATGTAAAAAAATGTATTTTAGGTCATTAAAATTTTCACAGTCTTTACTTAAAGAGAGATTTCGAAGTTATTTTCAGGTAAATATTAGAATATTTAAATTGGTGTAATATTAAAAAAGTAATGTAAAAAAATGTAATTAACAAAAAATATTTATAAAATGTACATAAATTGTACTTAACTACAATTAAAATGTACATAAAATGTACTTAACTACTATTAAAATGTACATAAAATGTACTTAACTACTATTAAAATGCACATAAAATGTAACTAGATAGTACCCGTCAAGATTTGACGGTAAATAACTTGAATGTTACATTAGAAAAATTCTTTTATTTTGAATTAGTTACTTTTAAATTAATGATTGAAATCGTGACAGATTTTTATATTGCATAAGTGATTCCTATTTCTTGAAGGTGAGCTAGAGGTTGCTGTCAGTCTAACCTATTGAATGAAATGAAAGAACTTTAAGTTTTTAATTTACAACCAATTATGCTTGCCTTTTATCAGAAATTTACCAAAAAATACTGGGCAGGGCATTTATTTTTACTTGCTACAGTCTCTCTCTCCCTCTCTCTTTCTCGCTCTCTTTTTTTTAACTACACGACCTTTAAAAGCTGCCTTGAATTTTATTTGTATCAGTCTAATTCTCTAAATGTCTAATTTTGAAACTTGATGCAACTAACGATTTATAATATATATTTTCTATTACTTGAATTTTATTATACTTTTTTCTTCATTTTTTAAATATTAAACCTTCGATATCAAGATAATTTATTTTATAGTTCTTACATGAATATTTTCCTTTCTTTCCGATTTATTTTGTACGGAAAAGAATGGCAAACTTTTCTTACTGGCTCACACACCTATATATTCTTGATAATGGACAGAAAACAAAAGTTGTAGATCAGCGCAATTTATTTAATTTATAATTATATGCAAAATATTTTAGGTAAAATATTTTAAATATAAAATATTATTTTTTCAAAATATTTTTGAGAGTTAAATTTTATTTAATGATAAACCATTCAAATAATAATAATAATAATAATAATAATAAAATCAAAATCATATAACTTCTTCTCTTAATAAAATATGTCATTATCGAAATGAATTATCGTCAAAAATTGCTACAGAAATCATTTTGCCGAGCGTTGGGTTCGAACCTGCGTCGTCTACAAAAGTTCAGAGCTTTAAACTGGTGCTTTAGATCACTCGTCTAACCAGACCTGCACCTCATTTCCTCTAAATGGAAGATCTAGGAAGTTTAACTTCACGCATGCTCAAATGCGTGAATATTTTTGACTGAACTTACAGAACCAGGTTTACGTTTTAATATATATGATGCATAAAATGTAATTAACTAAAATAAAATAAATAATAAAATATAAATCAAGAAATTTGTGAAAATGCAAAAGATGTTACAAAATAGAGTAATTATGTCGCTTAACCCCTTAACAGTCGCATTAAATTACGGTTTAAAAATTCAAATTTCTTATTGGCACCACTTTTTAAGAAATATTCATCTTATTTAATGACAGGTAAAATGATACCATAGCAAAGACAATTACATTATTTTATAAAACTGGTGGGAATCAAACAATCTGAATAAAAGACACAGCCCGTGAATATCACGAGAGCGAGAATTAAGGGGTTAAAAACATTTTATAAAAGATATTAATATTTCTTTATTTACAATCAAAATGTCTGGAAAATACACGCATGTTACACACGCATGTCCACTTAGTAACTATTCAAAGCAGTTTGCTTCTGATTACAGTTCATATTATAAATATTAAAAGCAATACTTAGTAATCTGGAATGCTTATATGATAGTTTCAAATTGCAGTATTTGGCGTAAATGAATAAATTACGCTTATTAGCAATTACTATTCATCAAAACTCAAATATAAAACTCGAAATTTATTGTTACAAAAATACTTTGCCGTAAGATGTAACTAATCACTTGGAGATGTAAAAATATGAGGTAAAAAATAGAATAAAACAATAATGGAAAAACTCATTATTTTACATATTTTTTACTACATTTGCTAAAAATGTTTCTGTCCCAATCAATATATTAAAACATAGTACACTTGTAACTTTCTTCAATATTTAAAACAATTAGATATGATGAATGTTCAAAAATAAGGATATTTATTTTTGAATAAAACAATGTCAGTGGGAACAAAAATTTCAAGCCCATGCACTGAACTCAACATTCGAGTTTCGGTTGATGAAGAGGTATTATCGTTTGTTTATGCGTGAAAAAAGTACCATACAGATTCTTAGTGATTTGTCTTTATCATATATCCATTTTTTTATCCATATGCTGTACGAGGGTAAATCAGTAAGTAGGCCACAAAAGCCAATAAAAAAGATGCATACTTAAAAGTTATGTTTATTTATCTATATAATCGTCAAATCGTCATTTACATTCATACATTTGTCCCATCGCTTTATGGGTTTCCTAATACCGGCTGCATAAAAGTCTTTGGACATCTTCATCCCTCAGCCATCCGTGTACCTCACATTCAACGTCTGCATCATTCGGCTGTAGGCTAAACCATGTGAACACACTGTTTGAGTTGCTGTTGCTGTCTATTGTTGTTCGCCTGCCAGCTCTAACCATTTCTTAAACCTTTCGCACTGTTTCTTCTGTGGCAATCTCAACAGAGCGACTACTTCGTTCTTCGTCAACAACTTTTGAACGCCTCTTCTTATCTTGTACAACTGTTATCTCATAAATTTGAAATCGATATCTTACAATTGGACAGTGCTGACACCGTTTGGCATATTTGGAAACAACTTACTACTAATTTCCGACCTGTTATATCGGTTTGTGTCCTACGTAATGATTTTCCCTCGCAATTACGAAATTGATGCTTGGCGTGTTTGGCATTCCACACACAACGGCTTCACAAAAGAGTCATGAAATTGCAGCCATGGAATTACAGTCACTTCACGTCTGAGAACGATTATTAAGGAAGTAACCTTTAAATGAATATTTGAGATATAGCGATGATTTTACATAGGATGAGAGTTCTATAAGAGCTCAATTTTGAATCATATGCTAGGATGTGAAAATTCCCTCATTTTTTCCTTGTACGAAAGGAAAAGCTGTTTCAAATTATGATTCGATAAACTGTCAATGTCGTTCCTATGCTCCATTAAAATGGTTCATTAAATGTTATTGCTCCATTTTTTCTTATGCTGCTTTCCTCCTTCATTAAAAATGTATATTTCCGCACTATGTTTCTAACTTTTAACAAGTGTAATGAGGCCAAAATAATTTAAAATAAATTATTAATTTATTAATTTTACATTTATTAATTTCGTATTGTATTGACGATAAAGGTTTGCCCAAATGAAAAGAGTACTGCGGTTATAGCTAAAGAGTATTTTATTTACAGAAAATTTTAATTACAGTTAATGTATAACATGACATCTACATGTAAGTGTCAGTGATATTGATGCTATGATCCAGCGCTCAGGAAAGGTGTGGATGTCTTCTGTCCCGTGGTTGCCTATTTCCATTTTTCGACGATGCTCTGCTTTTCTTTGTCACATGGGAGAGTTTGACCTTTCAGTGATTCTTTTAAAGCATCAAAAACATAGGAAACACATGGGAAGATATCGAGGCTGTATAGAGGACTGTTTGAGGACCAAACGAAATGTTTTAGCAAGTCGAGAGACTTCTCGACAGCATGTGGCCTAGCATAGTGCTGCAGTTGTAATATCCCTAGTGTGAACTTTCCCGTGTGCTTGTTTTTGATGTACTGTTTAAACTTCATCAGTGTGTTGCAGTATCCAGAAGGAATTGGATAATAGCTCTTTGAGCGTATTTGGAAGAATCCACCATATAGCTGCATACACAAATCAACTTACTACAACGCAGGAAACAGAACCCGAGGTTCTTCAATGGCATTCAAAATTGCGAAACGAAACACGCCACTTACCTTTAAACATATTTGCATAATCAAGAGAAGGAAAAATTTTGGACTAGATAAAAAAAGGTTGGAGTAGCATAGTTGAGGTTTATTCCAACAGAGCGAAAAATGCTTTGGCCAGGAATAGAACCTGGGTCCTTGGATTGCCGTGCTAATGCTCTCCCTACTGACTACTCGGACGATATCCTGGCTTCATAATTAACGCTTGTTTGTTGTAATTCTTAGAAATGTCCTTCTCTTTATTATGACCTAATTAAATAGTACATAGGATATATAATGAGAATTTAAAAAAGTTCATAGTTTTCCTTAAAAGGCGACTAAAGTAATGAAAAAAAAATGTTACAAGTTTAAAATATACATTTTATTTAAAAATTTTTAGTACTTTCAAGCTTTTCAAGCTCATCATCAGAGAATATTGTAATAACTAATTATTGTTTATTTATACAAATACGTCACTTTGTTTTGAAAATGAGAGAGCCAATAATTACTAGAGTTGAAAGTAGAAATAGCTGTAGCAGTTTCTTGGATTGAAATCAACCCAAATCCTTGATTCAATCCAAGAAACTGCTTCTGCTACTCCTACTTTCAACTAGTAATTATTGGCTCTCTCATTTTCAAAACAAAGTGACGTATTTGTATAAATAAACAACAATTAGTTTTTAAAATATTCTCTGATGATGAGCTTGGAAAGACTGAAAGCACTAAGAAGTTTTAAATAAAATGTATATTTTAAACTTGTAACATCTTTTTCATTAATTTAGTCGCCCTTTAAGTAAAACTGTGGACTTTTTAAAGTTCACATTATACATTTTATGTTGAATAAAGGTGAAAAATTGCGTTTCGTCTTATGATTTTATTAGTACATAGGAGTCTTCGTGTTATCACACTTCAATCATGGAAATTCTATACTCATAGCTCAGATGAATAGTTTTGCGGTTCGCAGCTATGTCAAATAAACAAGAGTGAATTTTTGATAGCCAGGATATCGCCCGAGTAACTCAGCAAGAATAGCATTAGCACGGGAAGACAAGGACCAATGTTTGATTTCTGTTCTGGACATTATTCTCTCTGTTGGAATAAACCTTCAGTACGCTAATCCAACCTTGAAGATCTATTACCATTAGATAAATACAGCACCAATAAGAATCAACTTTTATTTAGAGTATATCGTGCCGTGTAGAATATTCATTAGATTTAGATAATGTGCAATATACCGGCTGTCCCAAAAATGACCAATGATTTTAAAATTCAATAACTTGTAAACGGTGACAGATATTAAAAAAATTCTTGCAGGAGGGTTATGTATGATGTCAGGAGCTTTATACAGTGATTTTTTATTTTAGTCGGAATTTCAAACAATAGATGACGCTGAGAGCAATGGGTGCTCAGTCCAGACCCGATTTTTGGTACTTCGGTATCCATTCAATACATTTTAATTTCCTTTTTTCGCATGGAAGAAGAGAGAAGCTGAAAAATCGAGCCTGGATTTAGCGGTTATTGTTTGCAGTGCTATATATTGATGCTATTTGTAACAAAAACTCAAAATTGTAGCATACATACTCCTGAAATCTTACATAATATTTCTGCAATAATTTTTTAATATCTGTTACCGTTTGCAAGTTATTGAATTTCAAGTTGAATTTGCAAGTTATTGAAAGTCATTTTTGGGACACCCGGTAATAAATTTTATAGTTGAATTTTAGCACGTCACTTTGGCGTATTTTTTTATTCTATTTAGAAAGAAAATGGCATAACAAACAGAATTTTTATAGATTTCTTTCGTAATATTTGTTTGTTTCTGAAGAACCATTTAATGTTTTAATAGACTATTTCACATTAAATTTAATAAAAACTTTCACGAAGAGATATTTATAAAGAATTTTTAATCGTTTAGCACCTGTTTTGAAAAGTAGAAAACTTTGTGTAATTAAGTTGCAAATCCTGTAAATCAATAAGATAAAAATTTTGCTACAAAAGAAGCTGGTAGGAAAAATCGAAATTTCTGAGCACCATACGTACACGCCACGCTTGTTGCAAATGTGTTAATGTAATTTCATTCATGACTGTTTAATGTACGTCAAGCAATTTGCATACATATATATCAAACAAGTAAAATACGAGGGTCATCCAGAAGTAAGTTTCCCACGGGCCATAAAGAGAAACAAAACACAAGCACCTGAATATATTTATTGCAAAAGATGCAGCAATGTTTTACATACTTCTCAACTTTATTACGCAATTGTAACACTTGTAATAGCGCGAGATAAGTTATTGTAGTACAATGTCATAGAAATCTGCCGCCTGGGAATGGAGCCAGCTTATCACAGTTGTCAACACATTTCTCATCACCATAACGATCTTTGTAGGCCTCATCGAGGTATAACTGCAGAAAAAAATCGACGATGCATGAAATCATCCCAAAACATCTGTTGTTCAGGAAATTGTGTGCCTGGTGGTTGCCGAAGAACCTTACACCTGAACACAAAAACAAATGCATGGGAGCAGCAGTGACTTTTCTGAAACGATTCCACGATGATGTCAACGAGTATCTCAGCAGTATTGTTACGGTTGATGAGACGTGGGTTGACAATTATGACAAGTTGACTCCATTCCCAGGTGGCAGACGTCTAAGATACTGGACTACAAAACTTTATCTCACGCTATCACAAGTGTTACAATTGCGGTGATTCTTATAGAGATGAGACGAGCTCAGCCCGAGTCCGAAAGCCCGAGCATGAACCCGGGCCCAACACGGGCACGGGCTCATTCTTTCTGAAATTAGCAATTTTATTTATTCTCGTATAGAAACAACAAAAAAAAAAAACTTTCCCCTCATTAAAAATTACTTATACCATTTCTGGTCATTTTAATGCTATTTCAATCAGAATGAAAGAGAAAAATATTTTTTTCCTTTTGCAGTAGTAGTAGAAAGCTATTTTAAAAGAAAACTTGTGATATCTTCAGATTTATGTTTGGCATTGATGGTTAGCGACGACCTGTTATGGCGCCAATCAGAATATAGCTATGGAACCATTAGGATAATTTTTAATTGCAATGTTTATTTACTATTGCTTTTTTTCAGAGATCTAACCCGAAATAAATATTTTCTTTTAAGTGAATCAGCATTAGTTTAAGGTTTGCAAATTCTTAGTCATATATTGTCTGCGGGTGCTAATCACAGTTTATATGAAAATAACATTAGCGATTCTATCCGTTTTTCTCCTTCAACTCTGCTCATTCTGTGGCTCTGCTCTTTACATTCACGAAGTCACTTTCATTCGTAAGTAGATAAAATTGGTAGGTATTGTTTCTCCCGAAAGAAAGCAATCGAGCAGTGTTTCCTGTTTTTCTATAAAGGCATCGGATCTTTCAGGTAACGGTGTCATATTTAAGCTGAATTACAAGGATACGAGGATTACGAAAGATGTATATGTCGTAGGCTAATTGAGAAATGAGTCTCTTTGCAAAAAGCCTAGGGTATCGGGCGGGCTCGGGCTCTAATGACAAAAAATATTTCGGGCTCGGATTTAAAATTGTCGGGCTCGGGCTCCAAAAAGTGAGCCCGAACTCATCTTTAGTTCTTAGGTCGAGAAGTATCTGAAACATTGTTGTATCTTTTTGCAGTAAATCTTTCCAGATAATTAAGTTTTGTTTGAGTTTACAGCCCGTGGAAAACGTACATTCAGGATGACCGTCGTACTACGAACCAATATTTCTATGTAACTTTAAAGATTTTTATGTTTGTAAGTACTAGATTACTTTATTTATTAAGGTTATTCGATGTTACTCTAGTGTAAATTGAAAATTGCAATTCGTCAATATCTATTTAACCAGTACTTAATTTCCGCATGTGTAAATTCTGTCCCGCAAATATGTGTAACAATTTAGAAAAGAAAAAAAGAATCCATACCTTACTAAGAAATGCGCGCCCAAATTTTTATTCCCGATTATTGAAGAACTCAACTACTCCTTTTTGGATGCTTAGAATGCCATAAATATTGGTTTATTGATGAATAAACTAGTATTGATGAATAAACTATTGCAAAGTAAAAACTTGTTTTCTAAGTTTAAAGCAGATTTTCAAATTTTACAAAATAAGTTGCCCTTTTTCAAAATTTTAATACGGATGTTAATTTAGTTTAAAAAAAAGTTAATTATTTTGTATTTAGTTAAAATCTTATTTACAACACATAAATTATATTTTTCTACTTTTCAATTTTATATTTTTGAAGATGAATGTTTTTAGTGTTTTTTATGAAGTAAAATTAAGTAAATTATCCCCCCCTTCGTAAGATATATAACTGAAACACTTAACAGTCAAGAAATAGGTTAAATAATAGCATGACTTAAAACTTTGTATTCAAATTAAATACAACTTGCTAAATGGTAGATATAGCATGAGAGTGATATTAGAAACGCATTAAAAATCTGCGTTTCGAATCGCTTCCACGATAGTCATAAGGATTAAAATGATGTTACTCAAGTCTAAAAGTTCAAAACAGACATAAACATCTAAGAGCACAGAAGAATTCCTGAACACAGAGTACACAAACACCACGTAACGTAACATAGATTCTAAATGTGTTTGTAATACCTCTTTTATGCTATATGTACCATTTAGCAAGTTGTATTTAATTTAAATACAAAGTTTTAAGTCATGGTATTATTTAACCCATTTCTTGACTGTTAAGTGTTTCAGTTATATATCTTTGGAAGGGGGGGGGGGGTAATTTAAGTATATTTTATGGTGAAATTGTCCATTACATATTTATCAATAGCATGTCGTTCAATCCACGCGTACCGGTGTGGCCCTATATCATACTTTTACAAATATTTTAGCTCTGTAATTAAATGGATTAAAGCTAAAACTTTCAAATTAAATACTTTTACTTTTTTCCAATATTTATCAGCTTTAATATAGCAGCATCGATTTTCTAAGTCATCATTTTTATACCTAAAAGAAACATTGTAGCGGACAAGTATTTTTCTTATAAAGGGAGTCTAGTTTTGTAAATATGAACGTTTTGTTGTTACTAATCTGAGAGCGCAAAAGCGATACCTGTACTTTTTAATTTAAATTTTACCGTGTTTGTGACTCTCGGAACTTGCTGTTAGGGATTTTCGCTTGGATTTTATACAAATTTAGTTACGCTGGTCAATCTGCTATATATACAAAACAGAAACGAAAGTTCGTATCACCCAATCTTGTGTCGAGACCTACATTGTGAAAGCATCCCAGACCAGTCAACCGGAGTTGTAGTCAATTGTCGCCACATGCCCACAGAGTTACAAACGTTTACAAACGTGTAGAGTTATCAGAGTGCATGTTACCAGTTTGGTAATAATGCGATTAGTTTACACTACAAAAAATTAGATCAGCAGGTTGACAGTTTTAATGACATTTCTATTTCTGAGTGATAATTCTTACTTGTAGCGTTAATCTTGCTTGACTTGTTGAAATAGCCAATCTTCGATACGTAAGTGAGTTTCTAATTTAGTAATCTGCAATTTTTTTTATCTAAGTTCTAAATTACTGTTAGCATAGAATAGGTCAAATTATAGAAGCTCCATCACAGCCCTCTTAAATTAGATTTAAATACTGTTTTTGAATCTAACCTTGCTTACGTCTGCACCTGAAAATGGTGGCTTTGCCGGTTATGCCGCAACATTTGTTTCTGTTGCAACACAAAACATTCACTTTTTAAAAATTTCTAAATAGTTGAAATGTGTTTCTGACTTTGGTTTTTTTGTCTCCAGTCTATCTGCCTTGTGTCTGTGCTCTAACTCACTTCAATATAATCCGAGTGCAAATATATTCATAGATGTTATTGGGTACTTCTATGGAATGTTCGGTATTGAAAATGAAATGAAGTGTGTAGCATTTAAGGTTCATTTACAGGGACACTCAAAATAATTCCATTGAAGGTCTATGGCGAAAAAGCGTTTGCGGTGTATTTGAATTTTATTACACTATTTTAAACACACTGAAATTTATATATATCACTGAGGTGTAGTTGTAGTACATGACGCTTACTGTAGAATATGGTGTACGTAGAATTTATCGTTGATTTATAGGAACACACAAAAGAATTCGGCTACGGAAGAAATTAAGAATAATTGATCTATTGAAGCCAATGAACAATAATTGCTGGAAGTGGATTTTCATTTGTGGTACGCGTTTCTAAATTGAACTATTTTTCTAAATATTACTTGGCGTGTATAAATTCTATAGATTCTATACAGGGTTGGCGAAAAGTTTTCGAGTACATTTCCGTTTATTCATGAATATTGTTGAATGGGAAATTTCAACTGTGCTATTTGTTTCACTGAACTAACCTTTAGCATAATATGCTGTATATATACAAATATATAGACAATATACAGGGATAAAAAAACGACTGTTGAGGGTAATAACAAAAGCTGGTTTTTCAAATGCGTTATGCATTTTCCAAATTGTTGATTTAGACGTCTTTCACATTAATAAACTGTAAAATTTATTTTACTGCATTCTGAATGTGTTGGAAAGTGTTTCATAATCAATGCTTAAAGCATGATTTTTAGTTCTTGTTTAGACATAAAGCTGATGTTTCAGAAAATAGCTGCTGCTATGTTACGACAGGTATATATATTGGGCAAACATAAACTCTTTATTTAAAAGTTTGGAATGCATGCACTTTCAAATACAAGCTTTTTAAAAATGCCAGAAACGCCATCATAGATTTGGAAGTGGAAATATTATAGTCCGCGAGCCAGGTACAAATTTCGTCAGTTATTTCCTCTCGGCCGATAACTTGTAAAATGCTTCAGAGAGTTGTGTCATGAAGCTCTGTGAACGTCAGCTGCGGTTCAGTGGGTGGGTTAAGCAGTGGTAGCTTCCCACGCACGTAAAAAAATGAATTTTAGTCATTTCCTCCCGATTGAAAATTTATCAAATGATATTTAACCCAATATCTTGGAGAAAAAAAGAAGTCAGCTGATTATAAAGTGGTGGTTAATACGTCAGCTGGTCACACGAACATGAAAAAAAATATATATATGTATATATTATATATTCAGTGATTTCCTCTCAATTGAAAATTTATCAGATGACAGTATATATGCCATTTTAAATAAATAAACATGTCAGCTGGCTATATCTCACAAGGAGAGGGCCAACCTTGTTAATCACAGATTTTGATTATTTTAATATATGTTGTAGGGTAGAGGCCCCTTAGTGTCAGGTTCAACGGATTTTATCCAATGCTCCTTAGTTCTTGAGAAATCGGGGGGGGGGGGGGTCTAATATTAGTACACAACTTAAATACTTACTTTGCAACAACAATGATAGGTTAGTCGTAGCTCAGTTGGTATGGTGTTTACCGGCTGATTCGCGGGCCCGGTTTCGATACCAGAATGCGCTACATTTGTTTTTCTCATTTTTTGTTTTATAAATTTACTTGTAAGTATAACTTAATAATCTCATTGTCAATTTAAATTTTTAATGTTGTATATCAATTATAATTTTAACCTATTTAATTTTTTACTTTTAACTAAATAGTTGTAATAAAACATCATAAAACTTATTTTTTTTTAAATCATTTTTAAAATGTATTTCATATATTCTTTATCGCTGCAATGATATTGAGCAATTGTGTCAATTCGTGATTTTAAAGAAACATCATTTACGCATTACTTTAACAAAGGAAGTCAATGCGATAATACTATTATTCTGTTTTTAAAGTAACAAGCATAATTATATTAAAAATTAGCATCAGAATTAAAATTACAACCGATTTTTTTTGCATATTAAAGATTTTTAAATTTGTAATAAGTATGCTTGCGCTTTCAATTATTTTGCTTTTCCTTTTAACTTCTTTCTGCTTTTATTTTTACTTTATTTGAATATTCCTTTTTTTATCATAACTAGATGTCACCACAACAGAATTTGTCACGATTTTGGAATTTTTATCATTCAATAATAGATCCAATTTTTTTTAAAACCTCTGTAATGGATGAGAAATAATAGTTTACAAATAAGAAATGATAAATTTAAGTTTGTTAACATTATAATTAATGTATGATGTTAAAATTTTTAATTGAAATTATTAAATAATAATTACAACTATATTTATAAAACAAAAAATGAAAAAACAAATGTAGCGCATACAGGTATCGATCACAGGCCCGCGGAACAGCAAGCAAACGCCATGCCAACTGAGCTACGACTAACCTATAATTTTGGTTGCAAAGTAAGTATTTAAGTTGTGTACTAATATTAGACCCCCCGGTTTTTCAAGAACTAAGGGGCATTGGATAAAATCTGTTGAACCTGACACTAAGGGGTGTCTACCCTACAACATATATTAAAATAATCAAAATCTGTGATTAACAAGGTTGGCCCTCTCCTTGTCAGTGGAAAAATTGTCCGCTGATGCCCTGAAGGGTGTAACGCAGGAGCCAGACAGGGGCACCTATCACTTATTTAAATGCACCAACTAACGAGTTTTCCCTCGGCATATTCCTAGCGATTTTTTTTTAAATTACGTACAGGATCATAATGTCGGATAACTTAAGATAGGTTATTTCCTTCCGTGTGAATATCCGTAAGCTGACAGTTAATATGATCATGTACGTAACAGAAAAAATCAGCTAGCAGTATGCCAAGGGAAAACTTATCAACTGGGGCATTTAAATAAGTGAAAGGCGCTGCTATCTGGCTCCTGCGTTATACCCTTCAGGGCATCAGCTGACAATTTTTCCACTGAGATATAGCCATATTAATACATGGAAATTATTCCAGAGGGAAACATTCGCCTTGGATACAATATTTCAAATGAAAATCAAATTTCAAAGTAATTGCTTAATAGGCGCAAAGGCCAACATAGTGAAAAAGATTCCAAGCCGGGACTCGAACCCGGGCCATCAGTATAGCGCACTGACGTTCTACCGACTAAACCACTTGGAACGATACCCAGCAAGGAAAATTTCTCACTATTATATGTTGGCAAGGCTACAAACGCAGCACAAGATGGAATATAGCCAGCTAACATGTTTATTTATTTAAGATAGCATATATACTGTCATCTGATACATTTTCAATTGAGAGGAAACACTGAATATATATATATATATATATATTTATGTTCGTGCGGCCAGCTGACGTAAACCACCACTTTATAATCAGCTTTTTTTTCCTTCAAGATATTGGGTTAACTATCATTTGATAAATTTTCAATCGGAAGGAAATGACTCAAATTCATTTTTTTTACGTACGTGGGAGGCTGCCACTGCCCAAACCACCCACAGAACCGCAGCTGATGTTCCCAGACCTTCATGATACGACTCTCTGAAGCATTTTACAAATTATGGGCCGAGAGGAACTTGGTCATGAAAATCAGTTGCTGGCTCGCGGACTAACAATCCTTTTTTTAAAATTTGTTTTCGTTTTTTATTGAAAATTTCATTATCTATTACCGTTATTAGATTTTATTCATAGTCTGATATAGCCGTTTTTATCAAATGTTACCAGATTTTATAAAATTCAAATAATAATACACCGAAACACTTTTCAGATTTTTGATAATATTGCTACAAGTGGCTATTAAAAAAAAAGAAAACTTAAAATAACTGAATTATAACGGGTGAAAATGGCGAAAATTACAGCATATTTAAAATTGTATAGTTAAAATGTGATATTTAAAATGATTTTTTTTATTATTTTATTCTCTTTTTCTTCTAAATTTTGTAAAATCCGGGAGTCTGCAACATTTCTTACTTAACTATTTTATACAAGCTGATTTTCGAATGTGTTATTAATCTTACTTAGTCAAACATGAAAACAGCCGTCAGCTCTCAATACAGCGGTGGATGCGGCCTTGGAAACTAAAAAATCCTGCAATAAAAGTTAAAGAAATTGCAACCCGATTACAGAAGATCGTCACTGGTAGTTATAATATCATTCAGTCTTCCTTAATTGGGTAAACACAGCAAATTAGTGCATTTTAGACGCTGCTGGCTCCGGATGGGGGTTGGCGACCGTAGCTCGTAGGCGCAGAGCCTCCACCCCTCTAGTTTTATAGGAAAAAATATATTCATAGTGAGATAAACCGTTAATAATTTATCTAAAGAACATAAAATATTCAAGAAATTATCTATTTGGATGGAAGAATTAATTCATTTTTTTAAAAATTTCTTAATTACATATTTGCCATATGCACATTTTAAGTATACTTTATTAAAAATTACCCTGGTAATGGAAGGAAAAATAAGAAAAAATACATAACAAGATACTTCAAATAGATGTAATGCAGGTACTGTTTTAAAACAATTTTATTATGTTTTGTGACAAAGTTTTATACATTATACTTTTAACGCAACACGAATTTCATGAATACTTTTGTCACGTAAGCAATTTTCTCTTATTTGTTTATAAAAGACAGCTCCATGCATAGTCTCAAAACGTGCGAAGTCTTTTGTACAGAAATGAAAGGTAATGAATTATTCGTTAGTGAAGATAAAACCCGCTTAGGACGTGCTAAGAAAGTACTTCAAATTAATGCATAAGCAAGTGTATGTTTAAAATATGACATAATAGACCTTAATAAAAGATAAATACTTGTTTTTTTTATTAATTTAATATTACATTATCATTTCCATCATTAACCTTAGGTTCAGATATGTATGTCAAAATTGTAAAGGTTTAAGGCGATTTTTACATCCTTTTATTCAATTCCTACTATTAGCTCACACTCTCCCTATATTTATTTATTTATATACTTATCTTGTTCAAGTTTTCAATCGTTAATAAAATACTCATTATTCATCCTATCAAGTTGAAATAAATTTTTTAAAACTTGTACTGGATGACAATTGATGATAATACAGTTTTTTCAAATATTAATTAATTAATTAAATTTTAATTAACTAATTTTAGTTTTGCATGGGAAACAAAACGGCGGCCCTTGGTTCTTAAAGTTCAATGAAAGTATTTTCAATAAGGGGTTACCATAGGGGGCACCCTCTTCTGTCGCCAAATACCGTCAAGGTTATCGCCAACTTGGCGATATATCACCAAATCTGACGACCAAAGTGAGTCGCCAAAAGTGACGCCAACTTGGCGATATCTCTAATATTTTCCCAAATTCCCATAGACTTCCATTGTAAACCTACTTGTTTATAGAAAATCAACAAATTGAGATATTTTAATGCAACAAAAACTAATATCAGCTTAAGGGATTAGATTAAATTTTTCTTTGATGGCCTAAGTAGGAATTGACTTTAAAAACAAAATTTTTATATTACTTGTTTAACTCAACATGGATTTTCTATGTAAAGATGAAATTTTGCAATTGATTTTTAATCCACTTTCTGATATGCTAAAATTATGCAAATTTTGTACAAAGGCGTGTTTCAGATGACAATGCAAAATTTATATAGTTTTACAATTTAATTTTAAATTAATACGGTAATTTTAGAGCAATTTTCAATTTGACAACCACAGGTGATAAATCGCCAAACATTTTCTGTAATTCGTACAAATGTATGGGAGTTATAAAAGAAACGGGTTTAAGGATGGGCCAATAAAAGCTCGCCAAAATATGCCAAACAGATGTGAAACTGCAACAATCAAACCTTTTAACACTTTTTGTACTGAATTATAAATTCATGAAAATTCTATCTTCTAAAGCATTTTTCGTGAATTGTTTAAACTACATTAGAAGATTTACATTATCATTTAATAAATTTTAGAAGGATTTTTGAAGGACTGAAGGTTTTAGAAGGATTAATTCAATTTGAATTTATAGGAATTTTGTACAATATTTATAATCCCACTCAATTTTTTTTATTTTAAATATTTTTCTTAGTATTTTGTAGAATTAGGAAATGTACAAATATAAGTTCTTACAATAGAAATACAGAAATATTTCAGAATTGAAAAATTCCACCCCCACCCCTCACGACAAGAGAGCTGAAAAGATGCAAAGGCAAAAGAAATCATCCTTTTAAAATTAATTTTCTTTTGTGTAACCAATAATGCTTTTGGACAAGATAAATAAATGTATCTATAACTCATTCTAAACTGTATTACACTAATCGATGTATTCAATGAATTTGATAACAAGTTATTTTTATGGTGCCTATAGGTACCGTCAGTAGATAAAGGGTTAAAGTCTTACGTGGTTTCAGGACTCTTAAAGTTTCAAAATTTTATTTTTTGGATGTTAAAATTCTGTCTTTTCTGAACATTTTGGTATGATTGTTTCCTTGAAATTTCCATTAGAACAGAAGTTATGGCTATTAGAATTATATCCGTCGAATAGCTAAAGCGGCGTTTCGGAAACTTTGAAGTCATTTTTATCCAAATGACGTTTATTAGTATAACGCTCAGGATATCCCAAAAACTTCTGAATATTTTTTCTTGAAAGTTTCAAATCATATGTTTCATGTTAGCATGTAAAAATTTAACCTAAAATTTAATTTTTATTGTTCAACAAAATATTTTTTAGGTGATTATACTGTTGAATTTCCGAAAATTTGGTATTAGCTAAATACAACTTTGTTTTAAAAATATAGAAATGCTCTAAATGCAAATTTATTTAGGTTCAGGTTAATTATTGTAATCTGGTGTATAAGTAGGCATAAAAATTTTCATTCTAATCGCTAAATTTATTTTGTAATACTGCGCATAAGCTGTTACAACCAATTTTCTGCTGGTCAAATGTCTGACAGTTTGGAGCCGTCTGTAAATGTTAATTCTCCATCTTTCAATTTTTTAAATACATTAAATGAAAGAACATACTTATATCTTTCATCAGAATAGAAATTATGTTTCTAAATCATATATATTTTAAGATGTTAAATGTTGAAAATTGTCTTTTTTATTTCATTTTTTTCCAATTTTAAGAGTCCTGGGATCTCTTAAAAGTAGAAAATAAATCATAAATAAAAAATGAAGAGTGTAATATTAAAAATATATACGCTTTTATCAATTAAAAGTTAAATATTAATTTACGATTATACGCTGAGAAATCATTTTAAAAAGCCTAAAAAGATAACATTAAATAATGATTCAGTTTTTTTCCTATTGCCCTTTCTTAAACAAATAAACAGAGCAAAAGTTACATATTTTGTAATATATTCTTATGCTTGAGCTTTCTACCAACAGTAAATGAACGCTGTGGTACGAGGTTCGATTCCTGGCTCTGCCTAATTTTTCACTCTAGTTAGGTTTGCTGTATTTATTATATGTATGTCTGTATAATATTTATATATATCTTTAAAAATTGAATTCAGGGGTTGTTTATGCGCATATGTGTGTTTTAATATATATTGCAATATGTGATGTATTTTATTATATACTTAGATCGATGTAATAGTAAAATCTAATCATTATTGTTCCGTCATCCAAGGCTGTCTGATTGATGGCTGGTGACTTTCCCAACATGGTTTATTAGTGAAAAATATCCGACCCAGGTATCGGCTATAGTGGCTCAGTGATTAGAGCAACATCCTATTACGCTGTGATCCCAGGCTCGATTCCTGGCTCTGGCTAATTTTTCACTGCAGTTGGGTTTATTGTATGTATGTCTATAGAATATTTATATATACCTTTAACAGTTGAATGCAGGCGTTATTTATGTGTGTATGTGTGTTTTAATATATATTGTGGTATGTGTGTTTTTATATATATTGTGGTATGTGTGTTTTATTACATATTGTAGATCGATGTAATAGTAAAATCGATTCATCGTTGTCCGGTCATTCAAGGCTGTTTGATTGATGGCTGGTGACTTTCCCAACATGGATTATTAGTGAAAAATATCCGACCCAGGTATCGGCCATAGTGGCTCAGTGATTAGAGCATCAGCCTAGTACACTGTGGTCCAAGGTTCGATTCCTGGCTCTGGCTAATTTTCCACTGCAGTTGGTTTTATTGTATATATGTCTGTAGAATATTTATATATACCTTTAAAAGTTGAATGCAGGCGTTATTTATGTGTGTATGTGTGTTTTAATATATATTGTAGTATGTGTGTTTTATTATATATTGTAGATCGATGTAATAGTAAAATAGATTCATCGTGGTCCTGTATTTCAAATCTGTCTGATTGATGGCTGGTGACTTTCCTAACATGGTTTATTACTGAAAAATTGCAGACCCAGGTATCGGCCGGAGTGGCTCAGTGGATAGAGCAACAACATAGTACCCTGTGATCCCTGGTTCGATTCCTGACTCCAGCTAATGTTTTCACTCCAGTTGGGTTTGTTGTATTTATTGCATGTATGTCTGTATAATATTTATATGTATCTTTAACAGTTGAATGCAGGCGTTATTTATGTGCGTATGTGTGTTTTAGTATATATAGCAGTATGTGAATCGAGTTCACTGCACACGCGAAATTATAGTATTGTAACGGTAAATTTTTGGGGGAAAAAACACGAATTGTCGTCAAAAAACTATGTCGCATTTTCAAGGTGAGCATTGAATGCTCGTAAACGAGTGCTTCTTTAAAATCTATTTTTACGTTTATTTATTTTACATTGAGTGACCCTTATGCTCACTTAGCTTTAACCTGGCGAAGGTGACAAATCGCCAAATAATCTTTAAGGATACAACAGTTTACCAGTTGGAACAGCAACGTATTTAATTATGCACCATACCCGTTCGGTGAAACATTTCAACATACTATGAAACTACAACAGTAACACTTTTAAGCACTAGCAAGTAGATAATAAAATATAAATTAAAAATAAAGAGTGCAATTTTTTTTTTTTCAGAAATCGCCTTTTTTTAATCTTATGGTAAATCTCTTTAAAATGTAATTTGTAAGAATGTTATTTACGGAAGCAATTAAGTAATAGTTTTTTCTAAAAAAATTCATTTCAGTTGTTTTACATACTTTAAAACACGACATGGGATTAATTAAGGTCGATTTTTATCTGTTTATCTTGAAGATTTTTTCTGTAATGAACTTCATAGATTAAGCAACACAAATAATGTCATAGAGTAAAAAAAAAGTAAAAATTGCAATTAAAAAAAATCCTTTATTAATCAGGGCTTAGATGAACTGCTGATTTGCCGAAATCTGTTAAAAAAGGTGAATAATGAATTATCTTAAAAATATTCAACTTTTATGTTTTGACAAAGTTATAATATTGTATGTTAAATTAAATAACATTGAATTAATAAAATCAATTTTACTTAAAAATACACGAAATTGAAAATACAGAATTTACAGGGTGCTTCAAACTGAGAGGACTGTTTAAAATATTCACTAGTAAGTAAGAGCGAGAGGTATTGAAGTTACTGTTGCAGGATATTAATGTTCAGAATCGTTTTTTTTTGTACTATGCTTCCTAGTTTTAGATTCAAATATCAACTATAGATGTCACTGCGCTGTGTCGAACTGTTGGACCACTAAAACCGACGTATAAAAGTATGTCAAAATTCATCCAGCTTTTGTCTTTTGAATTATTTTGAAATTACAAGGTTAAATTTAGCTTTTTATAGTTTGAGACAATGCAATACTAACTATTGGTGATGCTTGAAGCTGGAGGTTTGAGTAACAATTACTGGAAATCCGTTTTAAAATTCGGTATGCGCTTTTAAGTTTAACTAATGTTTTGCATGTTACTTGTTGTAGATAAATTCTATACCTCATATACAGGGCTGCACAAAAGAATTCACGTGCCATTCTCCTTATTAGCGAAATTTCCTGAAGGGAAATTTTCAACTGAGGTATAAGTATTTCTTAACTGAACTAAATTTTGGCATGCATATAGTTAATAGATACAAATCTATATCCAATATACAGGGCTGCTCAAAGAATTCGGATAATTTTCCGATTGCAGATGGGAAGAGCTGAAATTGGGATTTCAAATGTGTTTTACATTTGCATATGTTTGAATTAGCTGTAATATTTTAACATATTAAACGGTACAGTTTTGTTACATTGTTCTGAGTATGTTGGAAAGTGTTTCATAATTTATGCTTGACGCATGATTTTTTTCTTTCTTGTTTTTTAGTAATTTGCTTTCACACCTTTTTATATAATAGGCCGCATTAATGTTTTTGTATCCTTTCTCAGTAAATTGCTTTAGATGGACATCTTACAGAAAAGGTAATTATGACTTTACTACTATTTACTTTTTTCCGCAAATCATTTTTATGTAGAACACAAAGTGGCCTTATGACTCACACTGTCCATCTTATAAGACGTCTGTGTAACTTACCATATTGAAATAACACCCGGTGTCCATAAAAAAATCCCAGTTTCAGTGATTTATTATAACAGTTTAATTTAGATTATTTACAACAAATCGTAGATCAAATTGAAGGTAAATTAAACTAACTTTTCTTACAAATGTTAATATGTTCACCTTTAGTTAAATCCATCCTTAGTTTATCCAACCTAAAGTATAATTCTTCCCACACTTCGGTTAAGAGTTCCGGATTAAGGGAAGCAATAGCCTCTTTAGTTCTGTGTCCCAACTCTTGCAAACCATTACACTGTAAAAAAAAAAAAAACGACATTTTTACAGAACAAAGTACTGTTCATCTCGCGCACAAACTCGATCACAGTTGAATGTACTGTATCTTTCTTTGGTTTCCTGACTATTTAAACATGGAAAATACAGTAGTTGCGTAAAATTAACAGCACAATGTACTGGCAATTTGGACGCCAGTAGTTTGTGCTGTGGTCCAAATGCGCCCAAAATTGCCAGTATATTGTACTGCTAATTTTACGCAAATACTGTATTTTTCATGTTTAAATAGTCAGGAAACCAAAGAAAGATACAGTACATTCAACTGTGATCGAGTTGTGCTGGCAAATTTACAGTGGTTTTTTTTACAGTGTAGGTAGCGTCGGAACGTAGACACTATTTTTTATAAAGGCCCCAAAGGTAAAAAATCGCATGGCCAACGGATTTTAAATTTTCAATCCAACAATAACGCTTTACGCTCATAAGTCGCCATTTTGCGTATGTGGCTTTGCAAGCTAGTAGATAATAAAGCGTTACTCGCGAATGCGCTTATACTGTTGAATCTAAATCTGTTCTGAAATTTGTTCTAAATCTGTTCTGAATTCTAAATCTGAAATCTAAAACTGTTTGCGTTACTCTTTATTTGTGATCTTGAATCAACAATCTACAACGCTTACAGTTGATACTATTAAAATTTATAACTGGGACGTTCTTTTATGGGATGGACACCATGTATTGTTCTATGTTTCCAGTCATACATTTAATGTTGCTTTGCTTTAGTTGCCATTAGATGAGGTATACCCACGCTTAAGTGAAAGTCTTAACTCATTCAAACCTTTAGGTAGAGGCGGAATGTAGGCACTATCTTTTATAAAGGCCCCCTAAGAAAAAAAGCACATGGCTCTAACGGCTTTTAAATTTTCAACCCAACAATAACGCTTTATGCTCAGGAGTCGCCATTTTGCGTATGTGGCTCTGTAAGCTAGTAAATAATAAAGCGTTACTTGGGAATGCTCTTATCTAGAACTGTTTACGTACCTCTTCATTTGTGACCTTGATCCGACAATCTACAATGACTACAATTGATACTATTAAAATTTATAACTGGGTCACTTTTTATAGACATGGACACCCTGTATTGTTCTATGTTTCCAGTCATGTGAATAATGTTGTTTTGCTTTAGTTGTCATTAGATGAGGTAGGCCCTCACTTAAGTGAAAGATTGGAAATCTCTGCTGTATGCAATTCCCGCTAATTAACAGCTAATTTAACTATCGTTGTCCTGTAGCTAAAATGTTACTTTCTTAGATATAATTCCAATCACAAAAGTGTTTAAGGGGACCGTGGAATTTGAGCAAAAATGGACCCTGAAATCGAAAATTATGTTTGATCATATTATTATTCTCCATTTTCTTCTGAGCCATTTGTGAAAAACCGCATGCAGATGTGATTACTTTTCACAAAGTTACAAGTGTTTGAATTTTGTGCTCAAACAATTTCTCGGCCCTTTAAGGGGGCAGTGGAGTTTAAAATCCTTAAAAATATTTTTTTTATTTTTGTAAATTTCACCTTAAATATTATATGCATTAAGGCAAGCATTTATCACAAAAAAAAAAAAAATATTTTTGAGAAAAAAAATGGAATTTTACGCGTCGTCTCAGAAATCTTCGAAATTCCCCCTGCGTCTCCCATATCAATGAAAATCCCCAATATTTTTTATAAAAGTTTGGTTTATATATAGAAATAAAATTGAGCATAGAATTTTATATATTTGAATTTAAAGGTAAAAAAAAAAAAAAAAAAAAAAAAAAAAAATGAAAATTTTTGAAATTTTTTCGAAAAATTTTCCAATTTTCAAAATTTTTCAAATTTTTTTTTATTTTTTGTAAATTGCATCTTAAGTATTATTCAAGGGTACATTATATGCATTATGGCATGCATTTATCACAAAAAAAAATTATTTTTGAGAAAAAATGGAATTTTACGCGTCGTCATAGAAATCTTCGAAGTGCCCCCTGCGCGTACCATATTAATGAAAATCCCCAATATTTTTTTATAAAAGTTTGGTTTATATATAGAAATAAAATAGAGCATCGAATTTTATATATTTGAATTTAAAGGTTAAAAAAAATGTTTTTTGAAAAATTTTTGAAATTTTGATATATATATATATATATATTTTACTTTTAAATTCAAATATATAAAATTCAATGCTCTGTTTTGTTTATATATATAAACCAAACTTAAAAAGAAATATTGGGGATTTTCATTGATATGGGAGACGCAGGGAGCATTTCGAAGATTTCTGAGACGACGCGTAAAATTCCATTTTTTTCTCAAAAATATATTTTTTTTTTTGGTGATAAATGCATGCCATAATGCATATAATGTACCCTTGATTAATATTTAAGGTGAAATTTACAAAAATAAAAAAAAAAATATTTTTAAGGATTTTAAACTTCACCGTCCCCTTAATATACTTTAAATATAATATACTTTTAATTACCTTTAATATACTTTTCTGATTTTCACAAAACTAATTTTTTAATGTTTTTAGATTTTTGAAATGCTCCATGCATCATAATTTTTGATCCAAATTCATGAAACTGATAAGGAAGAATCCTGATATTGCTTACAATGAAAGTGTGCATGCATTTTAAAATTCGACTTTATTAAGATAATTAAATTTGATTTTTAACTTATTAAAAGGCAGAATTTTGATGAAAATCGATATCGAATTCAGAAAAAAATCTCTAAAAAATTAACTGTTTAAGGGATTAAAAATCGATGTACAGACTTGTTTGTAATAGAGTTTTAAATGATTAAAAGGCAAAACCGAGGAAATATCTGAGAAATTACGACGCATTGAGTATTTTAAAATTTTAATGAAATTTTTTTTAAAAATTATAATAAGATTGGAAATTTCTTTTAAGGTGTGCTATATACTTATGGCGAAATGTATATTTCCACAAAAAATCATATCTCTATGATGAAAAAAAATTAATATCCACCCTTAAAGATTGCTCTACTTCATATTAAAATCCATTTACGCCGAAATAGCTAGTTTTGTAAAAACAAAGCGAAATCAAAGTTTTATATGGGCGTTCAGTCTTTTAACATATTTAAAAGCTCTTTTCATACTCTGACTAAAAAAAAAATCTAAAATCGTTATTGAACGACCAATGCGTTTAGAATTAAGATTCTTTCACTTTTATGAATTTTAAGCGTTTTTTGGCAACAAAACCGCGTCTGTTTTTAACTAACACTTCAGAAA
The DNA here is from genome assembly GCA_963932465.1 of Maratus speciosus. NCBI lineage: Eukaryota > Metazoa > Arthropoda > Arachnida > Araneae > Salticidae > Maratus > Maratus speciosus. The sequence continues at coordinate 133,935,679 of OZ010799.1, forward strand.
TTTAATTTTCTTTTACATAAAATTGAAGGCATCAAGTTTATAACACAAAATTATACGCTGACAGGTAATTGATACTGCCTTTTTTAACCCTTTATGTACTGAATTATAAATTCATGAAAATTTTATCTTCTAAAGTATTTTTCGTGAATTTTTGAAACTATATTAGAAGATTTACATAATCATTTAATAAATTTTAGAAGGATTTTAGAAGGATTGAAGGATTGAAGGATTTAGAAGTATTAATAAAGTTTGAATTTATAGGGATTTTGTGCAATATTTATAACTCGACTCAAATCTTTTATTTTAATGGGAAATGTACAAATATAATGGTCTTACAATAGAAATATAGAAATATTTCCGAATTGAAAAATTACCCCCTCCCCTCAACGCCAAGAAAGCTGAAAAGATGCAAAGGGAAAAAAATCATCCTTCTAAAAATATTTTTGTTTTGTGTAACCAATAATGCTTTTGGAACAAGATAAAGTAATGCATCTATTACTCATTCTAAACTGTATTACTACTAAACGATGTATTAAATGAATTTTATAACAAGTTAGTTTAGTGGTACTTATAAGTACCGTCAGTAGGTAAAGGGTTAAAGATACAGTCTAAATTTGTAGTACTTAAGAAATTATTTCAAAATTTTACGTTATTATTAACCCTTTGTGACTCAACAATTCCGATTTGAGAAATATTTACTCAGATGTTAGAATACATCATTTAAAATTACATAACACAATTAGCACATGAAAAAAAAATATATTGACTAGAAGATAATTTTTTAACATCTGCAATAAACAGAAAATTATATGCATTATAACATCATTATATAAATAATGTCAATTTTCTAATACAGAATTGTAAAGTATGCGAACTTACCTTCGTAGAAAATCTATTTTTTGACGTCTCTAGCGGAGTTCGTTTTAGCAATAACAAAGCAAAACTGCTCAAAAGTTAAATAAAACGCTGTAATGAAAAATGACCTCAGTATTGCCATCTGTTGAGACTTGTATAAACAATTCATACTAAGTGCTGTGTTGGGAAATATCAGCAATAAATAAAATAGTATTTTAAAGCCAGTTGTATGATTAACACTGACTTTTCGTATATTGCAGATATGCAATGCACTGTTGTAAAGGATAATACTGTACATTTATTGTCACCCAAAATCTTTATATAAATGTTGAAACTTTTTGTTTCGGCTTTTACAATTTTCCCTTTTCTGTAGTACACAGAGCATTCTTACACATAAGAATCCATTTTTCTTCATGTATATCCTTTAATGTATAAAGTATACATTTTAAATGCTAATGTGAATTAAATGATTTTTAATGTGTTATATATACATTTAAAAATTTTAAATTTCACATGCACGAATAAAGAGCAAATATTTAGAATGATTGAATAAAAAGCTCTGAGCCGTAATGTCTACGTAAAACTTTGGAAAATCTGAATTGATTTTTATCTATCGGCCCTAAGGTAATATTTATTTTCTTTTCTCTTGAAAAAATGATTATAAAAAACTCTGTTTCCGCCAAAGATTTCCCAGAACAAAGTATTAACAAAATGTTTGGGAATTGCTATAAATTATAGTTTATTTTAAGTGAATTTATCATTCTGTAAATATGTTTTTATTGTATCAACACGTTACCTTTTAAATATGTTAACTTTGAGATTAGCAAAGAAGTTTTTAAATGTAGTACACAGATGATGTAAGCATACTTTTTAAATATGTATTTTATTTAAAATTTAAATTGAAGAATAAAGCACCATTTTAATTTGTTCTTAGGTTGTCTGACATTTATATTACTTGTTAATGTAAAACTATAATACGTGTGCTGTGAAAATATTTGCAAAGCTTTCAATATTTTCTCTACTGCATTAGTCCTTTTAAAAGAAAAATATATATAACACTTTTCTAAATCTTAATGAGTTACATACATAACAAGCGGACATCGCCCGCTTCGCTGGCCGGTTTCTCTAAAAGAACCTTGAATCAAATGAAGTAGATCTAGCAAAGATGTGTTTATCTATTTTTTTAGCATGTTTGTTATCTTGAATTTCTCGCTTCTACCTAAAATGGCTGCTGAGATATACCAAATGTTCTAAAGTTTTTGCTCCCCCCCCCCTTTTAAACCCCTAAGGATGGGAATTTGTAAAATCGCCGAAACATGTTTTCAATTATTTTTTAGTAATTTATTTTCTGGAATTTCACGCTTCTACCTAAAACGGTTGCTGAGATATGGCCAAATGTTTTAAAGTTTCAACACCCCTTTTTTTCCCCTTAAGGGGGAATTTATAAAAACGCTGAAACACATGTTTAATGTGTTTTTTTGGTAGCTTTCCTTTCTGGAATTTCACGCTCCTACCTCAAACGGCTGGTGAGATATGGCAAGTGATCTAAAATTTTCGACCCCTCTTGTAAACCCCCTTTTGGGGGTATTTCTAAAATAGCTGAAATACGTGCTTAATTATATTATTTTAGTAGATTTATTTTCTGGAATTTCACGCTTCTAGCTAAAACAGCTGCTGAGACAGGACCAAATGTTCAAAAAGTCTCGACCCCCTCCTTTAAACTCTTTAAGGGGGGGGGGGGGGTTAAATCGCAGAAACATGTGTTTAAAATTTTTTATTTCAAAATTCTGTAATTTCACACTGCTAACTAAAACGGCTACTGAGATATGGCCACATTCTCTAAAATTTTCGACCTCCTCATTTTAACTCCTTTAGGGGGGAATTTTCAAAAATCTGTCCGTAGTGCTCTTTTGCACCAATTTTCATGCTTCTAGGTTCAGTTGTTTGGGCTGGGTCTTTTATATTCGGAGATAAAGATTAAAAACATCTCAAACGATTTTCCCCCATAGGCCTTAATGTAATGGAATTCTTTTGAGTGTCCCTGTAATCCCCCCATTTCTACCCACCGCAACCAAACTGCCTTACTAACAGAAGGAGATCAAGGGCTATCTAACCACTACAACCGCATGTGGGTGGCAGTAGGTGTTCAGGGATAAATGTATGTCATTGCCCACAGACAATATTTATATACTTATATATACTGACTTATAGATATATATATATAGTAGAGGGGTCTGCCCCCTGCAGATGCAACACCCGTTCAGATACCATAGAATCTAAAAGCACGCTAATCTGATCGGGTTTTAAAAGATTAGAGAAGATTGAATTATAATGAAAAACCTGTAGCGATCTCCATGTAAACGGGTTCCCACTGAATTCCCTTTATTTGCGAAAATTTAAGGCCGAATCAGTTGCTGTTAAGACACCCAATGGTTGTTTTCGTGTTTGATTAAAGAAGATTATTTAAACATTTGAAAAGAAGCTAAAGTCAAATGAATAAACAGAGTCTTTGCCTCCTGGTATTTCTTAACAGCGTTATAAAAAGACTGACATACTACAATTTAGTACAATTACAACAATTTACTGCTTTAACCCCTTCAAGGGCGGTGGTTCGTTTTTTGACCACTTAATTATAATTCTTAAATGCCACATTGTCACCAGAATATTGGAATGAAAATTTTCCTTCTATTAAGTAAGTCAACAAAAGCATTTTCGAACTTCGAAATAAATTTGTTTGTAAATTCCGGTGCCATTAACTGATTTGAACATTTTACGAATAGAAGTACCTTGCCCCTGAAAGGGTTAAACGCATATTAATATATTTATTATTTTAAAGTTTCTTTTCTATCTTCATATTCACGTATAAATACAATTTTCAAGACGTAATTTTCAATATTTTCCTGCTTTTAACACGTACTCATTTAATATTAATTTTAAAGGGGGTTTTTTTCTGTTTTTAATAGTCACGTGTAAATAATTTTTTAATAGTAAGGAAATATTATTCTTTGAGCAGTTTTTAGAATTGAAAACAATCTCTATAATAAAAGCCTAATTCATGTGACTATCATCAACAGTTCCGGATGGAGCCCTTCGTTCTTTATATTCCAGGCAGCCATTTTGGTACTTTAATGTTAGCCAGCCACAGGTGATAAGTCGCCAGATATTATTCTATCGCCACCATTTCACCTATATTATAATAGTCCAAGTCATGTAACTGCGCTGCCATAAACAATTACGACCCTTCGCTTTTCTTATGAAAGGTTTCCATTTTGATTAAAGAATCAAAATTAGTTTTTCGAATAAAACTACATAAAAGTTGCTATGATCGCAAAGAATTCATGGTATTTTTATGTTAGCCTGGTGCAAATCTCGCCAAAAGCTTTTTTTAAAACTCACCAGTTACCATTTTTTCAGTTCCTTCTATTAGTTCACACTCTTCCTATATATATCTTGTTCAAATTTTCAATCGTTAATAAAATACTTATTATTCTTGCACTCAAGTTCAAATAATTTTTTTAAAACTTATAGTGAATGACACTTGATGTTAATTCAGTTTTTTCAAATATTAATACATTAATTAAATTTTAATTAATTAATTTTAGTTTTATATGGGAGTAAAATGGCGGCCATTGGTTATTGAACAGCATTTAATGCATCCTCATACCTATAAGGGGGCTTATCATAGGGGGGACCCTGTTCTGTCGCCAAATAACGCTAAGTTTATCGCCAACGTGGCAATATATCGCCAAATTTGGCGACCAAAATGAGTCGCAAAAAGTGACGCCAACTAGGTGATATCTGTAATATTTCGCAAAATTTCCATAGACTTTCATTGTAAAGCAGTAGGGTTTACTTGGATAGAAAATCAACAAATAGATATATTTTAATGCAATAAAAACTAATATTAGCTTAAGGGATTATATTAAATATTTCTTTGATGACCTAAGTAGGAATTGACTTTTTTTTTATATTACTTGTTTATTTTTCGAGTGGTAAATTAAAGCGGTACTACTTTGTTATCCCGTCGACCAAAAATCTATCGCCAAATTATAAAATTAAATGCCTATAATGGTTGATCATAAATGTCACATTCACTTGACTTTAAGGAAGTTACACGTGTTTACGCCATCAAGCGATTTTTATTTCGAAGTTTTATTTGTATTTTTATTAATGTTATCCTAATTTATTTGTTCTTCCGTTATTTAAAATAAAAATTATGTCAATCTGTATCATTTGGCGGGTGTTTGGCGATTTATATAATTTGGCGAAATTGGTCAAAGGGATAACTAAGTAGTACCATTAAAGCATTGCTTTGAAGTTGGAATTAAATGTCATGATTATTTGCATTATTTAATATTTGTTTGGCGAAAGCCTCGTTTTCGTATACCAGTTACATATGTATTTTTAAAATGAAATAACAATAAATTAAAAAAAAAGTTTAATCAATAACTGTAGAACAAAACAATTTATAATTTTTTTTTAAATAAATTGAAAATAAATGTAAATAGACATTTAGTAATAAATGAGCAACAATTTCCGGGTTACCATGTCAGGCAAAATAAAGCCATTTTGGAGACAATTAGGTATCCCGCTGCGTATATGACATCTGCGCGTCATAATTTTACATTTCGTTTCGTTTTTGTTTTTTTTTTAAGTGAAAGCCATTAATTTTAAATGTTTCAGTTTTAAATGAAAGTTTTGTATTAAATAAAATTATAACGAAAAACAAATAAAAGCATTGTTCTTAGCATAGATTTAAGGGAGGTCAAAGTGGTCCCCAAATTAGTTTAAAATTATAACTTTTTCTGAAATATGAAAAAAAAATTTCTGTTATGATTAAAATTTGAGTTGCCATCATTAGAAAAAGGTATTTAAAATTAGAAAAAAATTAATATTTCGAAAACTAATTCGAATTTAAAAATTCTAATACCAGTTTTGAGATCTGCTGATAAATGCGGATTTTTGGTGTTAATTTCATCGCAAAGTATTTCATATTTTAGGAGAAATCGCCGTGAAACATAATCACTTGTTTAATCGGTCGTTTCAAAGAATCGTTTCATAAATTCGTTTCATTCCAGTCGTTTCATATATCTGTTTCATAAATTCGTTTCATTTCAGTCGTTTCATATATCTGTTTCATAAATTCGTTTCATTAGGATTTTATATATATATAGGGTAGATATATAGATTCTTGCTTTTACATTTTTACTTGTTTATCTTCCACAGATAGCAATCAAATCTCTAAAATAAAAGAATAATAATAATAAAAAAAAATCTATGCATCGTAAAATCTATGTGAAACTTCAGAAAATCTGTATTGATTTTTACCTGTTGACTGTAATGTAATGTTTACTTTATCTCAAATAAACGTTTACCGGAAATTTGGTTTCTGATACAGATTTTGCACAACAAAATACGAACAAAATACTTCGAAATTACTTATTTTTAGTTTACTTTAAGAAAATTTGAATTTCTGTAAATGCGTTTTTATTGAATTAACATATATTGTTCTTGAAAAGAAATGATGCTTTGCACTGTTTTGCAGAGTAAGAGTAGCAAAGAAATTAATAATATATACTGTTAGTGCATTGTTTTATTATGTTTTATATATTTTTTAAGGTGAAGAACGGGACACGTTATATGTGTTTTTAAATACCTTCATTTACATATCAACGAATAAATACATTATTGATTAATGTAAAATGTATAATGTAATACATATACTATAAAAACATTTCGAGACTATCACTATTTTTTATTTTCAATTACACCTTTTCTAAACAAAATTATCAGCACTTTATTAAATATTAGAAAGGTAGCCCGTGAAAAATAACGGAAAATTAGATATAAAGGTACAACGCATGTGCAAGAATATGAGTTTTCCTCGCTTTATCGGCAGTGATAGATGAAAATAAAACATTTTAAGATCGAAACAAATTTATGAAAATCTATGTATAGTAGAAGACCACTAATCTGTACAGTTTAGTTCCAAGTGTTGTGCTGATTTGAGACTTTTTGCGGTCATGTCTATTCAATCTTTGTTTACATTTTCAAAAATTCATATATTGGACAATTTAGATTATTAATTCTTAAAAATAAATAAATTACACGCTTAAATATATAAGTAAGGTAAAATCTATTAAACTATCGTATACGATTTAATGCAATGGTATTATATGGTATTATACGCTGTTGTTTCACGATCTAGGTTACGATGTTGGCGAAATGGACTGCAACTTGTCATAATCCCAATTGTTGCGGGCAGTTATAACAAAGAAGTAACCGCTTTTTAATAAAATTTCTGATAAAAAGTATTTTTTCTAAAACTTGTATAAAATTGCCGACCGTTCTGATGTTATGTCAGCCCTAGGAATAATATTTGTAACACTGAGGAGTTCCCATGTATGTGGAATTTAGAAAAGCCTCCCTAAAACGACATTGCAATTCCACTAACTTCATAGTTTAATCGGGCCCTGATGTTGGTTAATGAAATCTAATGAATACAGTTATTTTGAATATTACTTGTACAACAGAATTAAACAGTTAAACTTATTCAACTTAAACATTCTGTTATTTCAAAGTTATTTTTTAGTATTAAGGAACAAAATTATTTAAAATTTTCAAACCATGCATTTATATATTTTTTCATTTTTTATTAGCTAAATAATAAATAAAAATGCTTTTGTTCTGAGCTCATAAATATGACAATAAAGTAATGTAACTAAGAGAAATTTCAAAATAAAATCTTTGTGATTTCAAACCGTAAACAAACGGTAGCGCTACCATTTTACCTACTATCGAAATAAATCTTAGACTTCTTTCATTTTTATTTGAAAATATTTGTATTGCAGACTTTGTATTATGTTTATGACAATTGTACACAAAATGTTAAGATGCACGCAAAATACAAAACTTATAAAAAAGTCTAAGATTTATTTCGATTTCATTTGAACGGAATCTAATTTTTTAGGGTGTTTTAAGTATCATATTGTATGAATTTCAATTTTATTTTTTAATATTCAATTCGCTTAAATAATTTGTTTCAAAAATTTAACATTAAATGTAGAACTAATTGAACGAAATATCTTAATATCTGTCCCTTCTCGGGTTTAAACAATGTAGGAAATAAATTTTATTTTTTTTTAATTTGTTCTTCAAATTATGTTTTTGTTTAATAGGTATATGTATATATGCAAGTGTCACGCGCAACACATATTTTACGTTTTACATGGAATGGGCCAGAAAACGTGCAGATTACTTAGGCCTAGGGTTTAAAAAGTGGATATTTTAAAACCTATTAAAAACGGGCAGATTACTTAGGCCTAGAACAAAAATGTGGATATTTTTAAAAATATTAAAGGACCATTCCATATCATGTGTAGGAATGTTTTTCTACATATTACTGGTGTTTTAACAATGTTATTGTATCTCAAATTAAAACAAATATGCTAATATGAAAATCAAAATGTTTTTTGTTATTTTTAATGTATAGTTTATACTTTAATAACTTATAAGTTAATAGATATATAGGTATTTATGTAAGTGTCACGCGCCGGTTATTTTATCCACTTTGAAAGGAATGGCACTAAGGGGACTATTGCGTTATTCTAATTTACTTTTCTGTACCACTACACTGTAAAAAAAAAAGACATTTTTACAGTACAAAGTACTGTTCATCTTGCGCACAAACTCGATCACAGTGAATGTGCTGTATCTTTCTTTGGTTTCCTGACTATATTAACATGGAAAATACAGTAGTTGCGTGAAATTAACAGCACAATGTGCTGGCAATTTGGACGCCAGCAGTTTGTGCTGTAAAAAAAATGCTTCCAAATTGCCACTAAATTGTGCTGTTAATTTTACGCAACTACTGTATTTTCCATGTTAATATAGTCAGGAAACCAAAGAAAGATACAGCACATTCACTGTGATCGAGTTTGTTCTGGCAAAGTTACAGTGGTTTTTTTTACAGTGTACGCTTTTCCATGTACCATTTTTTTTATAAGTAACTTTTTGAATACAACTATACTTGGAAACTTAAAAGAAATTTCAAGGGAAATCTATCAAAAAAGAAAAATTTTTGGAAATTGTGGTACATTATATGGCCAATGATAATTGGTCACTTGAGATTTTAGACGTTTTGTTAAATATCCAGAAAAATACATGAGGAATTATCCTGAAACTCCAAGTGTGTAAACGGAATAGTATAGGTCATATATTTCCGCAAAGATTTTTTCCCCGATACCCCATAGGGGACCGTCAACAAATTGAAAAAGAACGAATATCGTTTGGATAACCCTGAAAAAAACCAATGAATGGGCTATCCAAAGTTTATTCTTTCTTTTCCAATTTGTTGATGGTCCCCTATGGAATTTCGAGAAAAAATCTTCAGGGAAACATATGACCTATACTATTTCGTTTACACAGCTGGAGTTTCAAGATAATTCCTCATGTATTTTTCTAGATATTTAAGAAAACGTCTAAAATCGCAAGTGACCAATTATCATTGGCCATATGGTAGACGATTGGCTACAAAAGTGCTTACCAATCCCAACTCAAAGAGTTAATAGTTTGAATGCTCCAATAGTCGCCCACCCCACAGATTGCCGCAATCAGATAAAATGGTTTATAAATGGATTCTTCTTATTCCAAAAATAATATTTTTATTTCCCAAACCTCAAAATCACTTCCCAATCGTCGGCCAACAGTAAAGAATTACGTGTATCTTTGTAGAGTAACTAGTCGCTAGTCACCCATTTTCCGATTTTACATGTAGTGATTTTTAATGTACTTTTTAGCAACTTTTCGAGTTCCGCAGCAATTTTTCTCATTGGTAAAAGGATTTCGGTTTCTAACTTTTAGCCTAATATAGTACATTTTGTCCTCTACCCTTTTTGAATTTTATCTTTTTTTTAATGCGATATTAAATGTAATTTTTAGCGATTTTTGGCGTTCCGATTTTTATCATCGGAAATTCTTCACGAATAAGAAAAAATCGACATTTTTTCTTATTCATGACGGATCTCCTATTATAACGTTTCCCCCATTTATATTAAATTTTTACAAGTGACTTTCAAATATTTAGCGATATTTGATGCAATTTTCAACGTTATTTTCAGCTATTCTTCGAGTTCCGTGGCAGTTTCTTGACATTCGGAAACTTATTTCGATTTCAAACTTTTAGCCTATTATAGTAAATTTTTCGATTGGAATGTTTTATCCCTCAATAGTAAATTTTTACCCTAGCGATTTTTTAATATTTTGCGACTTTTAATGCCATTTTCAATGCGAGTTTTGGTCTTTCACAATGATTTTTTGATATTTTTAAAAAGAATTCTGTTTCAAACTCGTATCCTGATAGGAATTTGGCTTCAAACCTTTAGCCTATTATGGTAAATGTTCTACTGTGATATTTTTGAACTGTTGCGATTTTTAATGCGATTTCCAACGTAATTTCTTTAAGTTTTTCTTTCTATTTTTAGAGTTTGCGAGGTTTTTTTTTGAGATATGGAAAAGGAATTCGGTTTCAAACTTATCGCCTAGTATAATAAATTCTCTCCTGCGCGATTTTTCCTATTTAACCGTTTTTTATCGCGATTTTTTAGCTTTTTTCCACGTTTCACGGCTTGACATTCCTCAAAAGAATTAGATTTGAAACTTTTAAAGATAGTAAATTTTGACTTTCGTGATTTTTGAAATATTTACGATTTTTTATGCGATTTTTACGTTTTTTCGCGATTCGCTGCTATCTTTTGACATTCAATTTTTGACCTAATATAGTAAATTTTGCCCTTTTTTCACTAAATTTTATTCGGATTTCGCACAGCAATTTTCGAATTTTTCGTGAATTTTATATGTGATTTTAGTGTGTTTTCGCGATTTTCTACGATTTTTCCACATTAGTAAAATCCCGGCCGACCCGGCCTACAGGCAGAGGTAGATTTCGAAGATAAGTATACTAATTTCACCAACAAAAACTAAGTAATGATTTTAGAGATAAACCCACTTTAACACTTTTACACTGTTAAAAATAAAGTGCGATGTTTCACCAAGAAAATGGTTAAAAGTCGCTGAAATTTAGCTGCAACCAAGATATAGGTGATAAGTTTCACCAGTTTATTGGTGCTTTCATAAATACCATTATATTAGTGAAATGTTAAACCATGATTCAGGTTTTTTATAAATCCAATTTTCTGGTGAAAGGTTGAACCATAAATCAGGATTTTTTTAATCCAATTTTATAGTGAAAGGTTGAACCATAAATCAGGGTTTTTTTAAATCAAATTTTCTGGTAAAAGTTTGAACCATAATTCAGTTTTTTTTAAATCGAATTTTCTGGTAAAAGGTTGAACCACAAATCAGGATTGTTTTTAAATCCAATTTTCTGGTGCAAGGTTTAACCATGATTCAGAGTTTTTTTAAATAACATGTTCTGGTGAAAAGTTAAATCATAATTCAAGGTTTTCTCTATTCCAATTTTTCGGTAAAAGGTTGAACCACGATTCAGGATTTTCTCTCATCTTTATGAGGAAAGGTTACACCGGATTGTAGTTTTCTTTTTTTTCCCCCTCACTTTGGTTTTCAATTTATCATTTTATTGTATAATAATAAACAAAATTTCAGATTATGCGAGATTATATTGCAGTAGGGAAAGCATATATATATATTTTTTCATTAAACCGAACATTATTAAATTTTTAATTATTGATTCGATTGTCTTTGAAACATATTTAAAAAACAAATGTAAACCAGTTTGATCTAATTTGATTTCACAAAGTAACTGCATTTTTTTTTTCTTCTCACAAATATTACCATTCTGTCATTGTACTTTTTGGAATATTTCTCTGCACTCACTTACACTTAGTCCATTTAGTGCTTGCTTATTCACAAAAAAATATTTAAAAAATAATAATAATTTTCTTAGATTTAAATGCATACCCAGTTTTTATTATATTTTAATTTAAACAATGGCTGAATGAATTTCTTCAACCAATATTAATTTTTGAACAGGTTTGAAAAAGTTTTTTCCACAACGCAGTTAGCTGCTGCTTTCATGATCTGTAATTTTTTTTTTTTTTTTTAATTGTTGTGAATCTATAGATGGGCGATTTCCATGGAGAGTTTCACACACATAACGCAGGCTTTAATTTGCATTTATTCAATTATTTATTAAATTTTAATGTTAATTCTGATTTTAAGTGGTATGGTAAATAAGTTATTGATATATTTTTAACCCTCCGACTGTCTTGGAAAAGGGCAAAATTGTAATGTTGTTTTCTCTGCATTTTGTTTCAAATGCTAAAAAAAATGATTCTTTGAACATTTTATAAAAAAAACTTAATAACGAATATGAATACAATCCTTGGAAGTATTAATCATTGTTCAATGTATTAAAAATACATTAAATCAATAGAATTATATAATTTTAAATATTGCTTGTATTGCAGTGAAACCTGGAGCTTAGTGAACGTATTAACACGGGCTTGTCAGTGAGGGGGTTAAATTTTAATGTGTGGCAATAAAACTCACAGAAGTATATCATTTAATTTCATTACTCAAAATGTGCCTTTTTTCTACTTCAGAAAAAAAAGCACAGTTTGAGTATGAAATTAAATTATATATTTCTGTGAGTTTTACTTACACACATTTAAACTAAAAAATATGTTAACAACTTATTTACCATACCACCTAAAATCAGAATTAACATTAAAATATAATAAATAATTGAATAAATGCAAATTAAAGCCTGCGTTATGTGTGTGACTCTCCACATGGAATCGCCCAGATGCTGAAATTTTTATATTATACAGTTTTCAAAATTTTTACCTTCTTTTCACAAAAAAAAAATAAAAGTATTTTAATTAGCAAAAAATATTTATAGACATTTCTGCATATACTTAATATAAAGGTACAATTGTTACACATATGAAAATTTCACATATTTTCACTATTTTAAGTTACATAATTTTTAATAGTACTATTTTTGAACAGTAAAATTGACTAAAAAAAATTAATTTTTCTACTGTTGCTGACATATATCGACAGTAACAATCTAAGCAATCCACTTCCCCTTTTCCTCAAATTGAATTATTGTCACATAATTTTCATTTTTACGTCGTTAAAAGGGGGGGGGGGGTTGCAATGTGAAATGCAATTAAACTAAATCTGTATTTCAATTTACTGATTTTTCATAGTTTTAAAAATAATTTTCAAGCATGATTCTTTTAAAAATTTATACTGCACACAGCTCGATTATGCAAAATTAGCTCATTTGGATATAAAAACAACAACAACAACAAAAAAAAAAACTCAGAATTTGTTTCTGTTTAACATTCAATAATGAATATAACACTTTTCAATAAATAAAGACAAAACATAACGGATACATAATCAAAGTATATGCGTAAACACTGAAATAATCAGCATGAAAAAGGCAGCTATAAGTAGCAGAATCCATTTAACCTCTAATATCAGCTAATACAAAAGTATTACTTTAAATTTTAAAGCTTTTTTTAAATACACAATGTACATCCATAGTATATTAAATACTTACTTTGAAGGGTTAATTTAATAACAGCAGTGTCGCCACCAAGCGACTAATTATTGTTACATATATATTTTTTCAGTATTCCTAAATGATAATCTATGATGACAATTTATTTATTTTTTAACAATACTCGTAGAGAAGAAAAATATTCACCAACAGCAGCCTTGCAATAGCTGAAAAAAGAAATGATTACAGACACAATTAAATAGCAACACATTTAAGTTGGTTTGCGGTATGCCGCTCCATTTATTGAAAATACAAATTATATAATCATTAGATTATATGTATAGTATGTTAGACTAATATTTATTGTAATATAATATCATTTTACATAGAATTTCTCTCAGACAGTTTTAGGAGGGTGCTGCACTCTGTCTGACCATTCAGGTCATCAAATATTTAAATTCTTGAAGCTTAGTATATTCTGAATCAGGATTTCAGTCAGGTAAAATGGAAGAGATCCAAGCATCAGGTTAATTTCTCCACCTGTTTTAAATGAAAGAGTAAATATTTTAAGACATAAAATTGTTTCTTGTGCAGACATAACAATAAAAGTCAAATTTCACACAGGGGAAATAATCAAAAAATTAAACAGCATATAATTCAAATCTCTTTTACAAGGAAATCTTCAGCATTTGAAAAATCAATCAGTGTTCGAAATCATTGATGGTCCACTGGTCAGAGAAAACCAAAAATGATATTGGACATTGGACCACTAATTTGAAAATTTTAGTAGTCAGCAGGATCAATAACTTGTTCCCCCTTCTCTCACAGGGTCACACTCACAGGTAAACTTAAGTTTTCCCGTCCCAGAGAAAACCACAACCAAGCAAAAATCACACAATTTTATTTATTTAAAAAAATAAATAAATAAAACTGCATTAAACGTAAACCTTAGTCAATTGAAATATTGGAAATATCTAAATAATTTTATAGTTTTTCTTTATGTACTGTTTATTTAATTTTTAGTCATAATTTTACATTTTATTATGTTGAAAATTTTGGATAACTGCAAAGTAAGTTTGTAAGAAAAGACTGCAGAATTCTCCAATTGTTAGGTAGAAGGAGAATATTGTGAAATTCTTGAATCAAATGTGGAAAAATATTGCAAAAAGTGTCAGCTGGTTGAGGAAAAAAATTCGTCAATTGTGATTAACAAAAACTGACGTTTGCCATTTGGCTGCAATAGGGTGTCAACGATTTTAATCAGTTGATTTAAATCAACGATTTTAATCAGTTGATTTAAATCAACGATTTTAATCAGTTGATTTAAATCAACGATTAAATCATGATTTTAATCAACTGATTTTTTTTTTAAATCATTGATTAAAAACACAAATTTTCTAAATTTTAAAATGACATATAAAATTATTAAAATCTAAGATGAACAGAAGTAGAAAACCAAAATAATAAGTGGCATTTTTAGAAAAGACGATACTCTTCGTTTTATGATTTTGAATTTTTATGGGCGAATGTTATTAATCATGGTCAAATGTTTATAAAATTGAATTAAGACACTCTATTCATTCAAGGAATGCAGAAATTCCCTCACAAAACAAAATAATCATGAATGGAAATGATGTTATATCAAATACAGGGTGTAAAAAAATCATGATTTAAAAAAAATAAGTAAATAAAAATAATCTGATTTTTTTTTATTTTTTTCCCTGTGTTAGAATATTAAACATCTACCAAGAATTAAGCATTTCAAAAATGAATAACCCTCCAATAATAACATAATCTATTTTTTTTTTTTTTTGCTTTAATTAATAAAATTTTAATTATGTAATTATAGAAATTTTAAAAAAAACTGCAAATTAAAAATTTCTTTAGTAGCATATAACATTAGGTGCACTAATATTTTGTAATAATTATATAAACCAATATTAAATACTCCTTATATTTTAAAGTTATTGATAAATTGCATTTAACTTTAAATTTATGATACAGATTAAATTTAGTGATTATTAAACAATTAACTGTTTAATTAAGAACACAATCTACACAATTTGAAAAAGTGGTTGAAAAAAGGGTGATAAATAATCGTTTGATAAATTCATAAAGCGGCCAATAATTTTACACAGGTTCTAAAGCATATTTATGTCAAATTGATCAAAATTGTAGCAATGTATACAGCAAACTCGCACATAATTTATAAATAGATTACAAAAATTGTATTTTGAAATTTAAATCAGATTGTTTCCCCACAACATTAAAATATTTGAATAGCTACTAAATATTATAATATTTTGAAGTTATTTAAAATTTAGTTAGATTTTTTTTAAATGTATAATACTTCTTTTTACACAGTTTAACATTGTTATAATTAACAATAACAAATGTTACAGTTTTTACAAGTGATTTAGTGATAATTTTCATTACTGATTATAATGCTTTTTTACTCTATTTCAAAAAATCAGAAAATATGTGATTTTATCATCTGATTTAAATCAGTTGATTAAAATCACTGACACTCTATTGCTATGTTTATAGTATATAAAAGAATGAATAATTTTATTATTAAAAGGAAATTCTGACATTGTAAGTTATATTTAAATATCATTTTTAAATTAAATGCTTCTTATGTTAGATAAAAACCATGCATTTTACAAACTTACTGTACTTAAATTTTTCCCAATACTCAGGAATTACACTTAGAAAGAATTATTTAAAACTTTGTTTTGTGTATTCATAAGTCACAATACCTGTAGAAACTATCCAAATTATGTTCATCTCAGATTTGAATACTTTTTTATGTCATTTTAAACATTTAGAAAATTTTTGATTTTAATCAATGATTTAAAAAAAAAATCACTTTATTAAAATCATAATTCAAATCGCTGATTTAAATCATTGACATCCTGATCAAATATAAAGACAATAATAGAAAAAAAAATCTGGATACATGTAACTTTTAAAAACTATGCTTAAAAATCATATAAATATCTTTATTTTATTATTATTTTGTTTGTATAAATTGCTTTAAACATGGTAACTAATGTTTAAGATACTGATAGAGATATATATTATAAGTTTTTAAAAGTAATAAGTTGCATTTTTAGAAAAGGCGATACTCTTCGTTTTATGAATTTGAATTTTTATGAGAGAATGTGATTATTTATGGTCAAATGTTTATAAAATTGAATAAGGCACTCTATTCATTCAAGGAATGCAGTAATTCCCTCACAAAACAAAATTATCATGAATGTAAATGATGTTACATCAAATATAAAGACAATAGAAAAAAAAAATCTGGATACATGTAACTTTTTTAAAACAATGCTTAAAATTCATATAAAACTCTTTTTTATTATTTTGTTTATATAAATTACTTTAAACATGGTAACTAATGTTTAAGATACTGATAGAGATATATATTATAAGTTTTTAAAAGCAATAAGTTGCATTTTTAGAAAAGGCGATACTCTTCGTTTTATGAATTTGAATTTTTATTAGAGAATGTGATTATTTATGGTCAAATGTTTACAAAATTGAATAAGGCACTCTATTCATTCAAGGAATGCAGTAATTCCCTCACAAAACAAAATTATCATGAATGTAAATGATGTTACATCAAATATAAAGACAATAATAATAAAAAAAAAAATCTGAATACATGTAACTTTTTAAACACTATGCTTAAAATTCACATAAATCTCTTTTTTTTTTATTATTTTGTTTGTATAAATTACTTTAAACATGGTAACTAATGTTTAAGATACTGATAGAGATATATATTATAAGATTTAAAAGCAATAAGTTGCATTTTTAGAAAAAGCGATACTCTTCGTTTTATGAATTTGAATTTTTATGAATGTTATTATTCATGGTCAAATGTTTATAAAATTGAATTAAGGCACTCTATTCATTCAAGGAATGCAGTAATTCCCTCACAAAACAAAATCATCATGAATGTAAATGATGTGACATCAAATATAAAGACAATAATAGAAAAAAAAAATCTGGATACATGTAACTTTTTAAAAACAATGCTTAAAATTCATATAAATCTCTTTTTTTTATTATTTTGTTTGTATAAATTACTTTAAACATGGTAACTAATGTTTAAGATACTGATAGAGATATATATTATAAGATTTAAAAGCAATAAGTTGCATTTTTAGAAAAAGCAATTCTCTTCGTTTTATGAATTTGAATTTTTATGAGAGAATGTGATTATTTATGGTCAAATGTTTATAAAATTGAATTAAGGCACTCTATTCATTCAAGGAATGCAGTAATTCCCTCACAAAACAAAATTATCATGAATGTAAATGATGTTACATCAAATATAAAGACAATAATAGAAAAAAAAAAATCTGAATACATGTAACTTTTTTAAAACAATGCTTAAAATTCATATAAATCTCTTTTTTATTATTTTGTTTGTATAAATTACTTTAAACATGGTAACTAATGTTTAAGATACTGATAGAGATATATATTATAAGATTTAAAAGCAATAAGTTGCATTTTTAGAAAAGGCGATACTCTTCGTTTTATGAATTTGAATTTTTATGAGAGAATGTGATTATTTATGGTCAAATGTTTATAAAATTGAATAAGGCACTCTATTCATTCAATGAATGCAGTAATTCCCTCACAAAACAAAATTATCATGAATGTAAATGATGTTACATCAAATATAAAGACAATAATAGAAAAAAAAAATCTGGATACATGTAACTTTTTAAAAACAATGCTTAAAATTCATATAAATCTCTTTTTTTTATTATTTTGTTTGTATAAATTACTTTAAACATGGTAACTAATGTTTAAGATACTGATAGAGATATATATTATAAGATTTAAAAGCAATAAGTTGCATTTTTAGAAAAAGCGATACTCTTCGTTTTATGAATTTGAATTTTTATGAATGTTATTATTCATGGTCAAATGTTTATAAAATTGAATAAGGCACTCTATTCATTCAAGGAATGCAGTAATTCCCTCACAAAACAAAATTATCATGAATGTAAATGATGTTACATCAAATATAAAGACAATAATAGAAAAAAAAAAATCTGAATACATGTAACTTTTTAAACACTATGCTTAAAATTCATATAAATCTCTTTTTTTTTATTATTTTGTTTGTATAAATTACTTTAAACATGGTAACTAATGTTTAAGATACTGATAGAGATATATATTATAAGTTTTTAAAAGTAATAAGTTGCATTTTTAGAAGAGGCGATACTCTTCGTTTTATGAATTTGAATTTTTATGAGAGAATGTGATTATTTATGGTCAAATGTTTATAAAATTGAATAAGGCACTCCATTCATTCAAGGAATGCAGTAATTCCCTCACAAAACAAAATTATCATGAATGTAAATGATGTTACATCAAATATAAAGACAATAATAGAAAAAAAAAATCTGAATACATGTAACTTTTTAAACACTATGCTTAAAATTCATATAAATCTCTTTTTTTATTATTTTGTTTGTATAAATTACTTTAAACATGGTAACTAATGTTTAAGATACTGATAGAGATATATATTATAAGATTTAAAAGCAATAAGTTGCATTTTTAGAAAAAGCGATACTCTTCGTTTTATGAATTTGAATTTTTATGAGAGAATATTATTATTCATGGTCAAATGTTTATAAAATTGAATTAAGGCACTCTATTCATTCACGGAATGCAGTAATTCCCTCACAAAACAAAATTATCATGAATGTAAATGATGTTACATCAAATATAAAGACAATAATAGGAAAAAAAAAAATCTGGATACATGTAACTTTTTTAAAACAATGCTTAAAATTCATATAAAACTCTTTTTTATTATTTTGTTTGTATAAATTACTTTAAACATGGTAACTAATGTTTAAGATACTGATAGAGATATATATTATAAGTTTTTAAAAGCAATAAGTTGCATTTTTAGAAAAGGCGATACTCTTCGTTTTATGAATTTGAATTTTTATTAGAGAATGTGATTATTTATGGTCAAATGTTTATAAAATTGAATAAGGCACTCTATTCATTCAAGGAATGCAGTAATTCCCTCACAAAACAAAATTATCATGAATGTAAATGATGTTACATCAAATATAAAGACAATAATAAAAAAAAAAAAAATCTGAATACATGTAACTTTTTAAACACTATGCTTAAAATTCATATAAATCTCTTTTTTTTTATTATTTTGTTTGTATAAATTACTTTAAACATGGTAACTAATGTTTAAGATACTGATAGAGATATATATTATAAGATTTAAAAGCAATAAGTTGCATTTTTAGAAAAAGCGATACTCTTCGTTTTATGAATTTGAATTTTTATGAGAGAATGTGATTATTTATGGTCAAATGTTTATAAAATTGAATTAAGGCACTCTATTCATTCAAGGAATGCAGTAATTCCCTCACAAAACAAAATTATCATGAATGTAAATGATGTTACATCAAATATAAAGACAATAGAAAAAAAAAAAAATCTGGATACATGTAACTTTTTTAAAACAATGCTTAAAATTCATATAAAACTCTTTTTTATTATTTTGTTTGTATAAATTACTTTAAACATGGTAACTAATGTTTAAGATACTGATAGAGATATATATTATAAGTTTTTAAAAGCAATAAGTTGCATTTTTAGAAAAGGCGATACTCTTCGTTTTATGAATTTGAATTTTTATCAGAGAATGTGATTATTTATGGTCAAATGTTTATAAAATTGAATAAGGCACTCTATTCATTCAAGGAATGCAGTAATTCCCTCACAAAACAAAATTATCATGAATGTAAATGATGTTACATCAAATATAAAGACAATAATAAAAAAAAAAAATCTGAATACATGTAACTTTTTAAACACTATGCTTAAAATTCATATAAATCTCTTTTTTTTTATTATTTTGTTTGTATAAATTACTTTAAACATGGTAACTAATGTTTAAGATACTGATAGAGATATATATTATAAGATTTAAAAGCAATAAGTTGCATTTTTAGAAAAAGCGATACTCTTCGTTTTATGAATTTGAATTTTTATGAGAGAATGTGATTATTTATGGTCAAATGTTTATAAAATTGAATTAAGGCACTCTATTCATTCAAGGAATGCAGTAATTCCCTCACAAAACAAAATTATCATGAATGTAAATGATGTTACATCAAATATAAAGACAATAGAAAAAAAAAATCTGGATACATGTAACTTTTTTAAAACAATGCTTAAAATTCATATAAAACTCTTTTTTATTATTTTGTTTGTATAAATTACTTTAAACATGGTAACTAATGTTTAAGATACTGATAGAGATATATATTATAAGTTTTTAAAAGCAATAAGTTGCATTTTTAGAAAAGGCGATACTCTTCGTTTTATGAATTTGAATTTTTATTAGAGAATGTGATTATTTATGGTCAAATGTTTATAAAATTGAATAAGGCACTCTATTCATTCAAGGAATGCAGTAATTCCCTCACAAAACAAAATTATCATGAATGTAAATGATGTTACATCAAATATAAAGACAATAATAATAAAAAAAAAATCTGAATACATGTAACTTTTTAAACACTATGCTTAAAATTCATATAAATCTCTTTTTTTTTATTATTTTGTTTGTATAAATTACTTTAAACATGGTAACTAATGTTTAAGATACTGATAGAGATATATATTATAAGATTTAAAAGCAATAAGTTGCATTTTTAGAAAAACCGATACTCTTCGTTTTATGAATTTGAATTTTTATTAGAGAATGTGATTATTTATGGTCAAATGTTTATAAAATTGAATAAGGCACTCTATTCATTCAAGGAATGCAGTAATTCCCTCACAAAACAAAATTATCATGAATGTAAATGATGTTACATCAAATATAAAGACAATAATAGAAAAAAAAAATCTGGATACATGTAACTTTTTAAAAACAATGCTTAAAATTCATATAAATCTCTTTATTATTTTGTTTGTATAAATTACTTTAAACATGGTAACTAATGTTTAAGATACTGATAGAGATATATATTATAAGTTTTTAAAAGTAATAAGTTGCATTTTTAGAAAAGGCGATACTCTTCGTTTTATGAATTTGAATTTTTATGAGAGAATATTATTATTCATGGTCAAATGTTTATAAAATTGAATTAAGGCACTCTATTCATTCAAGGAATGCACTATTTCACTCACAAAATAGAATTTATACCACACATTAAAACAATAATTCAAACGAATTTCGCTTCGGATATAATGCAGATCGGAAATACTTTAGGCTTAAGCAAAATATTCAGCATTTGCCGGTAAAAGAAATACGTTGATACGAAATTTTGTTTACGTGAGTTACAGTAAAACATTATTATGTGTATAACAGTAAAATAAACAATCACTAGTGCACTTACTTCGAGTATTTCATGGATTGACATGGCGAAAAACTAAACCTGGATACCAGTATCCACGTTTCTGCTTGAGATATCCAAGTTTTGATTCGGCATCGGCAGAGCGGAAGACGCCATTAAAGTTTATCGATTGTTGCCACTCAACGATAACAAATGTTGAACCATAATTTCGGATATAGTGCATCCGGCATGTAATTATCTTTTCCAGACATTTTTACTTGAACGAAAAACATGGTGAAACCTCCTCCTTAATCCAGTTTTTTGGAGAAAAGTTAAACCTTTATTTTTAACAGTGTACCTGGTCGCTTTTGACGAGTTTTTATATCATTTTTATATAATAGCTATTTTTATCAGATTCTTGTTGAGGCGGTATTAAAAAAAATACTTTTCCATGCTGAACAACTCGACATTTTCTGGCCCATCTTCAGTTTCATTTTTAATGGAAAAAATATGAAACTTGCTGACGTGATTTTTGAAGAGATTTAAAAGCGACCTGTGTTTTTATTTTTCGTTCAATTAATTAAAGCTTGATTTATAAACAATTATTTTCTCAGTAGGGCAATATTTTTCGTTTCTAACACAATCGCTTCGGGAAATTCTGTTCAAAATGCCTACTTTGACATGATTTTTTTAAATATATTCTGCCTCTATCAAAAAATCGATCATTGCGGTACATTATACAGTGTCTAAACAAGAGAATCTACCAATTGGATGCGTTTGAGAGCAAAAATGAATTTAAAAATGAGAATGAAAATAAGCAGTTTGGATTTGAATACACCCTTAATAAGATGATTTTTTTTTCTTCAACCGCTATGTATTTTTAATTTGTTTTTACTGTAAGAATTGGTCCTATCAAAAACTTGTCTATATAAATGTTGTAGATAATATTAAGAAAATATATGATAAATTCATGGGGATTTTATATCTTGTGAATTGACGGAGTTATGAATTTCTTTTTCTTCAACCCCCTTTTTGTTTTCGTTTTTAATTTTTTTTGGGGGGGATACGAATTGGTCCTATCAAAAACTTGAGAATATAAAAGTTGTAGATAATATTAAGGTGATTTATAATAAAATTAATTGGATTTGATATTTAGAGAATTGACGAAGTTATGAATTTTTTTCTCAAAAAAACCTCATTTTTTGTGCTCCTTGAGCCCAATTTTAATTTTATCAAAAAATTGATAAATAAATTTTTGGCCTTTTTTTAGAAGTAATAAAAACTTTAAACTGATTTGATATGTACAAAAATTAAGAAGTTATGGGGTTTTTTCGGTTTTCACAAAAACTCCCCTATTTCCATCCCCTTTGTCCGATTTTGCCCATTAACGAACTTGACCGAGATTTTATGCCCCTTCATTTTATGTATCAGTTTGGAAGATATTTGTGCAGAATTGTGGAAGTTACCGTGCCCAGAAGAAAGGGATATATATATATATAATATATTAGAATATATATATATATATAAAATTGTAATTGGAAATAGCTGATGATTTGTAATTATATTATAACTATATATATATATATAGATAGATATTTAAAACCACAAACAAAATATCAAAATCCATCACTCACCATAGCTGCATTGAAACTCACATCAAAAATATTATAACAACCAACATAAACTTAACTCTTAAAATCAAACTGAATAACCAAACTAAAGAAAATATATATAATTGCAAGACATAACAGAACAGAACAGAAGGCGAGCGGTATGGCTAACGACATACACTGCAGGGTTAAGTCAGACTTTACGCATGCTACGTCCCCCTTCACTCGCCGAGACCAAAATTGAAAAAATGAAAAACTATGAAAAACTAAACAGAACTGCAACATCCACCAAAATATCTCTCTAACTCATTAGATCAATCAACTCATCAAAACCTCCATTCTCATCCATCACTGAGTTCAGTTCAGTTCCGTACCTGCTACTCTTAATAAAATCACAAGTTATTCTCCTGATGAAATTGCGAGGATAACCATGCTTGAATCCCAAGCGGCACCACTCTAAAATATCACTAAACATATCTTTAACTCTAGTACTCAGTCTTTCGATTCGTATTAATCCATTTCTAAGTACATTTCTTTTAATCGAAACATGCACATTGGAATCAAAATATATCAGCTTTAAGGTATTAAAGTTGAAATCATTTCGCTTGTCAAATATCTTAGATATCAAATTTTCACTTTCTATGCTCAGGTTCACATCTAGAAAATTAATATTTTTACAATTCTGGGATGAGGGTTCCAGACTCAGAGACGTAGGATAATATGTGAAATCAACATTTTCAATATCATTGTTTAATTTAACTATCAAAACATCATCTATATATCTGTAGGATAATGTGTTACTGTTTAAATTATTATTTCTTTCATATATATGTAAGTAAATGTTTGCCAAAATGGAACTGCTATATAGATAGATAGATATAGATAGATAGATAGATATATAAAGTTTGTTACTGAAGGTGGTTTTGGGTTGTAGGATGTAGGTGTCATGATCGGTGTAGATCTTCAAAAAATTTTCAGATATTCCAACATAGGGGAGAATGTAATAGATAGTATTTCATACGAAATCTACCTAAAGGGAATATAGTTTCAATCTTCTAGTCCAATATAGTGATTTTTGTTTCTTTTTTCGATGAAGCTTATTCAAAATTCGTGTAGCGATTTTTAAATTTTCGTGATTTTTTATTGGGATTTTCAGAATTTTTTCTCAATTTGTGCTGTTTTTTGACGGACCCGGGCAACGCTGGGCGGGTTAGCCAGTATAAAATAAAACTAAACTCCATTTCAGAACACTTCATATCTAACTCTCATTTATTTAACACTAGAACCGTCGGAAATTTTACTGAAGTGTTATACAAATAATTTACACCGGAAATTTTAATTGAAACTACTTAACTTATTTATTTAACTTATTTCTCCGTGGTGCATTTTAAACTTATTTTAGAATGAAATTTCTGGTGATAATCGAAATATTTTCATATGGTAGCGGTCAAAATGACTGCTATGGCGGTTCTAGTGTTAATGAAGGATATTTCTGAAAAAAAAAAAATCGAAATCATAAAGTACAAACGTCTTATGCCTAAACACAAATTGGAGTTTAGACATGTGCTAAATATTTAGTTTTAATCAGAAATATCTTTATTGGTGAATATTGAATAATTTGAGGTTTGTCCGCAAACACTAATAATGCATGAGTCGTTTGATTAACGGTTAATGACACACGGTAACAAATGGACAGCCTTCGAGCAATTCCGTGCCTGTTAGAAATTGATTGAACACAATAGTTACTTGCTGTATAAATGTTAAGTTCAAATACATCACACATTACATAGTCCATATAAACCAAAAAAGACATGCTTGAAGAAGTTTTAGCACGGAAAATAATTGAAGTGCAAAGTCGTAAATTCATAGAGTAAAGTACGCTAAAAAAGAATTTTAATTAGGATAATTACTAAGAAAATTAAATTATACAAACAAAACACATAGCATAATATTAAAAATAGAATATTTAAAAATATATAGAAAGAAAAATCATGCGTTAAGCATAGATTATGAAACACTTTCCAAGACTTCCTGAATGCTTTAACAAAACTTCGTTATTTTGAGAAATAAGGTAAATAAGATAACTAAGTAAACATTTTGTAAAACGTATAAAACATTTGAAAAACGGATTTCAGTAGTTACCGTCCACAGCCAAATATGTATTCCAATTCTTTTGAACAGCCCTGTATTTTATCTGTTGGTTGATATATATATACTATATAATGGGAAAAATTAGTTTAACAAGAAAATGCATAACAGGATGAAATTCATCTTTCAGAAATTTATACTAATAGATGGAAACATACTTGAATACTTTTGTACAGCCTTGTAGTTTACCTAGTACCTTTATTACATGCCACTACTTAGATAAAATTTAATTCAAACTAAAACACTCTTAAAACTACTGAAATTACATTTACAGAAATTATCACCCATAGACGGCCATGTATCCAACTCTGGTGGCACTGTTTATCATTTTATCTGTATTCTACAAATATTTCTTAGTAAACTAAATTCAGTTCAGCGTAAAAATGCATAACTCCTTTAAAACCCACCTTTAAGCAGTTTATTCTCATACTCAGTAACCTTTACGAATTCATTTCTGTAGCCCTGTATATGAACTATAGCATTTATACGCACTTTATAGTATGCTTAAATATAATGAAAAAAGCGCATATCATAATTAAAAATGCATTTCGAGCAATCATTACTAATATACAGTAATTCGGATACAATATAGTATCTGAAATCTTTTCAAATACACCGCAAACAATTCTCCCTATACCATTATGAAGGGAATTATTTTGTGTGGCCCTGTAAAAGAATAATAACTATTCTCTGCACCGCATATTCAACATAACGCATATTTCAGTGGACGTCATAAATGATATCAATTTTACTATGTTTGAAAGAGTGTAACATCATTAAAAATCATTTTAAACTATTTTTTCCAATTAGCCGTAATGTAACGGAAAAATTTGACTGTCCCTGTAAATGAACTAAGCGTTCGACAAACTTCATTTGAAATAGGGAACGTGCTATGGTAGAGGTCACTAACATCCAAAAATTTCAGAACGATCCGAGAATATTTACGAGAGTTAGAGCGTGGACAGACGGCCAGACAAACCGAAATCATAAACACTTTTCAACTTTGTTGGAAAGTGTTAAAAAACACTAGCACTCTATTATGCTCACATCGGCTATTATGTATTTTCTAATTTGATTTTTTCTTAGTGAATCCGAATAAAATATTATATTGAAAAAATAACTAAATTTTCTAAATCGAGAACCACGGAAAATGAAAACAAAATGACATTGATATAATAATTTATCATTTAAATTTTTATGACTAATTTTCTATGACTAATTTTTTTAGGTTTTTTTTTTTAAATCTTTAAGCATATTTTGATCATTTCAAGAGCTATTTTTTCATATTTTAGAGAAGTTTGTTATTTTAAATTGTTGCGAATTGTAAAAACAGCACACAGAATAACGTTTTCTCTCAATTAAATTTTTTTTTACTCGTGACTACCTAAAACAGAAAAGAAAACTTTAAAATTAGAATTAAATGATTGTGTGTTAAAAGAATTATTAAAGAATATTGAAAATTTTTTATTCGAGCATAATCAAAAGTATCAGAGATAAGTATTCGGTGTTTGAAATATACAACTATCATGTATTTAATGAAGGATATTTCTAAACGGAATCTAAATCATAAAATACAAACGTTGCTGTCAATATATTTAAAAACAACAGTAACAATAGAAGATGTGGCATTCGTTACGCAACCATATTAAAAGAAATATGACATACTCTATTTCAAAATACTTTATATGTACCTGTCATGCCTTTAATGCAGGATATTTCTAAAACTAATCTAAATCATAAAATAGAAACGTGACTGTCAGTAAATCTAAACATAACAGTTACAATAATAGTCGTGACATACGTTATCACATGCTTATGTTTCAAAATATAAGACAGAAATATACTCTATTTGGGGCATTCTCACAATCTTTTGACTTTTATCTCCCTGAATAATATTTTTATTTTAGTATATGATCTTGTGTTTTTTCTTATTTCATATACTGGGGAACATCCCATTGCATGATTGCATAACCATATTAATGAGTTAAATTGGTTTTGGGCGATGTCGGGGGTTCAAATACCAGGAAAACCCTTATACCGTCCCATGTCCCTGATGCTGATTTTTAAGTTTGAAGCTGTCTGTATAAAATAGTTTCAATAAAAATAATTCGATGTAATTTTTTCCCGAAACTTGAACTATTGTTTATATAAATATATAACAAAAAATTAACCTGCACACATTTTTAGGGTTGTTATTATTTTTTAAACTCTGTCCCTGGGTTTTAGATTCCATACCGTCCCTCTTCTAAAATTATACAGAAAATCACTTTAGATGCAGCCACAGAATATTTTTTGAGTTTTTTCCCCATGCAGAAGTATGCTAGAGAAAGAATGTCTAAAATTCTTTGGCAGGAAATTTACTGCAGAATTTAAATCAGCATTTAAATATCAATTTCAAGCATCGTGGCTTTATTGGTAGTCTTACCGTCCTCAAGGTTTATTCCTGCCCTTTTCGAGATAAATTATTATTTTTTTTTTAATCTTATTTAAATAACTATTTTTAAAACTCAATGAACATTGTGGCTTCCAGTTAGTATTAACATGATTTGCCTAAAATAGATGGCAATTTTCTTTCCTTACCGTCCCTTTTTATCCCATTTCGTCCCTTTTTTCCTATACCGTCCCATTTTTTTTTATCTTACCGTCCCTTCTTTAACAATTCTTTAAGACAATGTTATACGAAAATTTTGTATTATAAATACTACATTGCTATTATTTCTTATTTGAATGTCCTGTGGGTAGTATGCAAATTCAGTACAAGTAAAAGTTTAGAAGAAAATAAATAGTTTTAGTGGTAAAATGGTCAGGAAAATTAAACTCGCAAGTTTAACATAACTCTGTCACCTGAAAGTCATCATGTGACTTTAATGTGACATTATTTGGTAACTTATCACAATGCAGCGTTACGATGACTTTGAAATTGAGTCTACGAATGAGAGTCACGTGGGAGTCACAATGTAACTACATTGTAAAGTCACATAGTGGCTCGTCACAAAGCAGCAGTCACACTGACTTCTCAGTGGAGTCACATATAGTGATCATTTGAGACTCATAATGAGATGTATGGAATTTCCTATTTTTTTTTCTTCACCGTAGTGACTGTGACACTTGTGACCATGTGTGACCTGAACGAGATGTTATATGGGCTAGCTGTGTTGTAGAGATAGTAATTACTCGAATTATATTATTTCCTTTTGAGTGTTCGCGTATTTGAAAATTAGCATTTTGTGATTTTTCCTTAATTTTTGATAACCAGTGCATTTACACGATACATTTATTTCATATTTCGTAATGATCTTTTTAACGATTGTTGTCAATTCTAAGACAGCATAAGTAAAAATATTTCCTTTCCAACAACAACAGTATTTTCCCGTGAATATTAAAAAGAGAAAGAAAACTTTTAAAATAGTAAATCCATTAGTATGCGTTAAAAGCAGTAAAGGGGAGAAATTACGTCATATTTAAAATGGCCAAATAATAATGTTGCCAAACAGTTATATTAAAAAATACATTTACACGAGATATTTGTTTCATTTTTCGAGATGATCTTTTTAACGATCGCTGTCAACTCTAAGACAGCACAAATTATAATTTGTCTTTTCTAATAACAAAAGTATTTTTATTACGATATATATTAAAATGAGAAAGAAAACTTTGGTGAAAATTACGTCAAATTTAAAACGATGCATTTAAAATGTCTTATTTCAAAAAAATTTCTTATAGCGTTGTTAAAAAATACCAGGAGGCAAAGATTCTGTATACTTTGTTCATTTTACATTAGCTTATTTTCAAATGTTTAACTGATCTTATTTAATCGGACACAAAAACAGCCAGTAGATGTTTAACAGCAGATGATCCGGAATTAAAATTTCCCAAAGGGAAATGAATGTAAACCCGTTTACAGGGAGATTACCACTGGTATTTTAATTATACCATTCAATCTTCAGTAATCATTGTAAAACCGAACAAGTCCGCATATATTTGGAGTCTGCGGTGTGTGAACCGAGTTTAACGAGCGTAGCTCGTAGGGGGCAGAGCTTCATAGTGTAAAAAATAAAAAAAATATGTAAGACGAATCTATACCCTGTTTCAAAATAATTTATATGTAACTTCCATACCCTTAATGCAGGATATTTCTGAAAATAATCTAAATCATAAAGTGCAAACGTGTCAGTAACTCTAGGCACAAATATAACACTCGGAGATTTGACATGCAATAGTATCGATTTCGTTTTAATTAGAAATATCTTCTCTGGTTAATATTGCATAATTTGAGTTTTGTCCGCAAACACTATAAATGCATGAGTTATTTAATTAAGGTTTTCAAACACATGGTAAACAAACAGACAATACGAGTAAGTATATGGGAGAATTTAATTGAATATAGTGGTGATTCTCTGTATAAATTTAAAGTTCAAATACATCACATATTGCATAGTGTCTGTTAGTAACTCCAGACGCAAATATAACTCTAGAAGCTTTGACATAAACTATCGATTTCGTTTTAATTAGTTGGTGAATATTGCATAATTTGAGTTTTGTACGCAAACACTATCAAAGCCTGAGTTGTGTAATTAAGGTTTTATGACACACGGTAAATAAATGGACAACTTGCGAACAAATCAGTGTAGGGGAGAAATTGAATGCAACTGATACTTTATGTATAAATTTGAAGTTCAAATATATCACATATATCACTGTCCATATAAGCCAAAAAAGTCACGCTTAAAGACGTTTTACTACATAAAAATGTCGACTGCAAAGACGTAAATTAGTATCAGGTATCCTTCACATCTGTATACATGATATCACAAAAAAGATGTTCACAACTTTAAGAGAAGGTAAAATACACTTTTTTTTTTCTAAAAAAAAAAAAAAAAAAAAAAAAAAAAAGGAATATAAGGGCTTGTGTATGCCTTTGGAGTGTAAATACAAGTCTTTCATTCACTCTTGGGGACGGAGGAGAACCGCACTTCCTTCCTAAATCATTGGAAAATATAAGAAATTTTACACCTTTTGGCCATTTTAACCATTTGGCATCCTTTTAACAAAATTCCTGATTATGGCCATAGGTGTCCCTCAAATGTGATGCTTGGGGCAACTGCCCGCATGCCACTGTATTAGACAGGCCGTGAGTGTACTTTATTACGCTCATACAGCCTATTTTTATATTTTAATTGGAATATTTCTAAACAGGATTGGAATAAAATATTTCTGTTAAAAAACGAATTAAATTTACGAAATTGAGAACAAAGATTACAGAAAATGAAATGATTTTGGTAAAATTATTTATCATTTAAATTTCTATTTATGATTAAGCGTGCATAGTTAAAAAAAAAAAAAACTATGAGCTATTTCAAATGTATAACTATCCTGTATTTACTGAAATATAATTTTAAAAAAATTCTAAATCGTAAAATAGATACGTGTGTGTCCATAAAATATCTGAAAAAAAAAAAAACTAACAATAATAGAATGTATGCAGACGTTATCGCGTCCGTATATTAAAAGAAATATATTAACTACGTTAACAAAAGCTTTTGCTTATTTTGAAATAAATTTGCTTGTAAATTTTGATATCATTCACACATTTTAGTGTTTTGCGAATACAAGTACCATGCCCCTGAAAGGGTTAAAGGAATAGCACAGTTGAAATTTTCCATTCAGCAATTTCCATGAAGAAACGGAAATGTACTTGAGAACTTTTGTGCAGCCCTCTATATGATCTATAAAATTTATACGCACCAGGTTATATTAAAAAAATATTTGAGTTTAAAAACGCATACCACAATTGAAAACTCACTTCCAGTAATTATTGTTCATAGTTTGCAATCGATCAATTGTTGTTCAATTTCTTCTGTAGCCATCTTTTGTGTGTCTTTGTAAATGAACGATAATTTCTATGCATAACATGTTCTACAGTGAGCGATGTGTAGTACATCTCAGTGATATAAATTACAGTATGTTTAAAATAGTGTAATACCATTAAAATACATCACAAACGTTTTTCTCCGATTGACCGTAATATAACGAAATTCATTTGAGCGGTCCTGTAAATGAATCGTAAACGCTACTCACTTCATTTTCAATACAGAACATTCCATGGTTTTTTCCAATAGAATCTATGAATTTTATAGCAAACGGATTATATTTACGCGAGTTAGAGCACAGACAGACGGTTGATAAACGTCCAACGGCAGACAGACAAACCGAAGTCATAAACACTTTTCAAACATTTTGGAATGTGATTCAAGTAGAATTACACATACATCTACCAAAATTTAGGAAAATCACCCAAGTTACAAAATTCTCATGAAAGACACTTGATGTAATAATAACAGAAAATCATTGAGCAAATCATTTGAGTAGACAAGGATGCCCTGGTGTATTGTAATTTGATTCGCGGAATTAGCTCTACTTTAGTAAAAATTTAAATCGTTAAACACTTCGTACTTTTTGTGTTCATTTTGTGAATTTTCAAAGAATTTTCAAAGAATACAGCCACTGTAAGAATATGTAAACTGAAGCTAACAGGAATTTTCTAAACGAAATTTTTTGGATGAATAGATTGATCGATTATACAATGGGAAAATATTTTCCCAATATTTCATGTTTAAATCCAAAAGGATATGATCCGTGAAATAATTCATATATTTTTCAACAAAACGTACTTTAATTTACTTTCAAAAGATTGAAGAGATATATGTTACACATTTTACAATCATGAAACGAGTAGCAAAAGTAAAATGTTAGGAAGTTCTTTATCTTTCTACTGTTTCAGTCATGCTTACGCACATAAATGAAAACGAAATCAATTGTATTTCAAAATTCAATTACCTTCTATATTTATTCAAAGTTTAGGTTTCTTCTCATTTACAGATGTAACAGATTGAGGAATATAACTGAAATAATGAAATTGTTATTATAGACAACTGCTGTAACCTTAAACGGAAAGCAACTTGAGTAGAAAATGACGCCCGGGGGTATTGAAATGTGATGAACTGAATTAATGTAATCTTTCTAAAAGTTTAAATTGTTAAAGTTAGAATTATCTTATTCGCATCGCTAAATTAATACTCAAAATCTATACTGTCAATACACGGATAAGTAAGATAAACGATAAGGAATTTTAGCGAACAAATGAGTTCGAATAAGTATGTTTTATTGATCGAATGTTTAATTAAGATACATTTTCGCGATATTTCTTGTTTTAACATTTTATGCTCCGACGGTGCGTTAACCCTTATGTCAATGATCGGGGACCTGGAAACCTTTTTTTATCTTTCCACCCCGTTTTCAGGGTGATAATATGAAAAGAAACTAAAATAAATTCAAACCCACATTACTGTCCATTAATATAATCACTT